>CM076578.1:1872392991-1873704297 GCA_034641835.2 Pinus albicaulis
GACCGAGAGGAACAGTAACGCAGTTTGGAGCTGAACGGTGGTTTTTATCGCACCGCTTTTGCGGGTTGAGCGGTATTCAAGAGGTTGGCTCCGATTCCATAGAACGGGCGACACGCGTCCCTGTACGACTCCACAAAACCGCTTGTCACTGCGCGCCATCGTGCGTTATTGTTCGACTCAGGATGCCCAGCGATATTGTTGAACGCTGTTGATCTGGGAAGTGGTCATCGGACGGCGGTCACTTGCTATAGATGCGCGAAGGTTACCCAAGGTACGGCGCGCCATCGCGCATTATTGTCCGTGCAAGTTGCCCAAGCGATATCTGTCGGATCATCAGAAGCTGTGCAATGTGATGTCCGCTGTTGGATGTGGTAGATCGTTAACGCTGGGGCCCATTCCAATATCGCAACTATCGCACTATCGCAACTATCGCAATATCGCAAATATCGCAACTATCGCAATATCGCAGTTGGTTGAAACTGCACAACAACTATCGCAAATAGAAGTTTGCGATTGCGATTAATCGCATCGCATCAAATCGGAGGCAGCTCATCGCATTGGCGGATAAACAAAGATCGGCAAGTGGGCCCGAAAGGGTGTTTCCTATGTTAAATGGGTCTATTATTAAATTGCCAAAAGTTACATAAGAAAGGGTTCATATACATAAAAGTGCGAAGAAAGGTGTTATAAACGCCGAGAGCTGTTTTATGTAACGGTTGTGATCGTATTGAAATATGCCGCGTGGTCTGTGGACCCACGGGCCTCGGCTTAAGGTGGAGGGCGATTATTAATATACAACGATTGCTGTGGTATATGTATGTTCCGCTTGCGGAACTCGCCACATCAACAAGACACTTACTGTGTGTAAAGGGTTGGAATTTGCCCAGATTCAACGCCAGCTGTTACATATTTATATAAAATGCACTGATATAAAAAGCACAGTTACACATATGCAACAGTTACACCGCAGCAGAGGACAGAAGAGCAAACAGAGCTGAAAAGAGATAAAACACAGTCAAAGAAAATCCAAAAGACTAAATGAGTTGAGCTGGAGTTCTCATTGTAATTTGAATGTAAATGTTTTAATTGATTTATATTGTTGTGATGCATTGGCAAGTCTCCGGAGGAAAACAAAGCTCCCACTGTAATATTGAAATTAATGCATGTTGTTATATTTTCTAAATGAGCGGATAAAAGAGACGAGAAGGCAGAAGGCAAAGAGATATGGCTGTCCATTTCGAATTCCCAGTAGAATACAAACAGCCATGAAGCTAGTTTGTATAAAATAGGATGATATCCAAGGGGAGAAAGTTGACGAAAATAGAATGAGAGAAGAAGAGAGTGTGCAGCAGAATTAAAGAGAGTTGAAGAGAATAAGCAAGCTGCAAGAGGTCAGAGAGTGTGAATATAGAGAATGCAGAGTATGAAGAATTGAGGAGAAAAGACAAGAAGAAGGGGCTGAGCAGAGATGATGCAGGTCTGATATGAGAATTGATGAATAGTAGAGAAGATGGTACAGAACAGAGCTGATATCCGAGGTAAATCAGCAAGAGTGTTTCTTTTGAAAGAGTAAGGAAGTTGGAGCTTCCCTATCAAGTTGTAGCTTGATAGATGTCAGTTGTCGCTGACTGAGGTTGGAGCAGCCGACCGAGGTTGGAGCCTCCCGTAGGTTGGAGTTCAGCAGAAATAGATGGAGTCGTGCTTCCACATCAAGTGGTATTCTGATACAAATGTCAGCTTGTAGCCGACTTGCTGTTGGAGCCTCCTGTAGGTTGGTGCCTGCAGAAAATTGATGGGAGTTGGAGCTTCCTTGCAAGTTGTAGCTTGCAGAATTGAGGTAGGAGCCTCCTGTAGGTTGGTGCCTACAGAAAATCATTGGTGAGAGGGAGTTGGAGCTTGCCTTTGCATCACAACAATAATAAGATGTGGTTTTCTCCCTTTATGGGTTTCCACTTATATCTGGTGTCTCTGTGCATGATGTCTATGTGTTGATGTGGTTTATCTAATCTGCTTAATACATGTTGCTTATATATTAAGAGTGTTGTTACATTAACAAATCTGTTTGATACTCGCTGCTCACTAATAAAGATTGCTCACATATTAAGTTGATCATGAAGTGAAGGTGTAAATAAGTTTTAAGAGAAAAGTTTTAAAAGTCCATGTATGTGTTAAACTGATTCACCCCCCCCTCTCAGTTTAACTAAGGGTTCAACAGAATCAAGGAATTATGCATTGTTAAGAGCATTCCTTAGTATTTGTAACAACTAATGAAATGTATATGCTTTCCTTTCCTAGTATTCATCTTAATGAGTAATGATATTGTTTTATGAAAGTTGCAGAGAGAACTGATGTAGTGTTGTTTTCCTTTGAATGATATTAGTGGCTTGTTATGTGTTTTATTTAAGAAAAATATTGAAAGTTTTGAACCATAATCCTCATTCTAGTTTAATGAATATCAATATATATTTTTTAGCTTTTTCATTTAAAATGATATTTTTGCAAAAATGTTATGATGCATAGTCAAATCTTGTGTGTCAACTATATCACTGATTATTTGTTTTTTAATCAATGTATGGGCTTCAGGAAGCGTGGAGGGATACTTCAAAGTGTAAGTCCATTACTCTTGATTGGATTTGCTCGATTGGTTCTTACTAAAGGGGTTGACTACCAGGTATGTAGAAATAAATTGTCTTTTGATGGTATGGATTTTGGAAAATTGAATTGACTAAATTTTATCCACCTCCATTATCAGTCCTTGCATTTTTTAAAGAAAAATGTGTCTTATATTTAAAAAAAGATTTACAAACAAAGATGCCAAATAAGGAATGATATATAGAACGAGCTTCATTACGTCTTCATGACAATAACTAAAGCAAAAAGAAAATGAAAATAACTAGTGTGATTCAAAGATTGGGCGTATTTTATCAATTTGGATGGAATATGCAACAACAAAAATATGATTCCACTGTGTACATTGTTGAATTTTCTACAAGATGTACAGTAGAATACAATTTTCTGCCAGATAATTACTTCCTAATGTTTTCCATCCAGTATAGCTTCCACTACTATAATTGAATAATTACACTTCAAAAAATCTGAATAGTAAATGTAGTGGAAACTGTAAAGGTCATAGAAAGACAATCATGCACAATAGAGAACAAATTTTTACCTTGGGAGAAAACCCAACAACTTTTCTTTAGGAGAAATTATTCTTCAGCAAGGTTTACAAATCAACAATTTGTCTAGAAATCTGTGCCAATAATCCAAGTCAAATACCAATCAAAGTTGGTCAAAACTCCAGCAAGCCAATGCTAGTCAAACAACCAAAAGTCAAATCTGCAATCAAACTTCGGCCCTGCAGTCAAACTTGCCTTGTTCTGTAGTCAAACTCGACCTGTTCTGCGTTCAATACCCAGTTAAATCAGTCGATCAAACAAGTGTTAAACTCAATCTTCTCTCTCCACACGTGCAGCCAAGAGAGAGAGAGATAAAAGTAGAAAAGATAACCTCCGAAAAAAGATCTCAAACTTGCTTTTCGTTGATGAGAGAATGATGCATCACATCATATATTTGTACTTGTTGAATGGGGGTGAAATAACCCAAGGGACACACCCCTTCATGAGTTGGGCCAATTTGGGCTCCAAAATCATATTTTATTTTAATTTTTCATAAGTCTTCTAGGCCGATTTAGGCATATGGGAATACCTCTAAATGCTACAAAAAAATCAACACTCCCTCTTAGTGAGGGAGGTATTCTCCTTGGCTGCAACATATTTTTCCTTAGCCGAAATTTCTCTTCCACAAGAAATGTTCATGAACTTTGTAATATCCCAAAAATGTATTCTTCAGCAGATCATGCTTGAAAAACGCATTCTTCAGTTATGATGGCTTCAGCTATCATATAATATGTCTGAAAATGCTCAGCAACCAAAAGAAATAACAGCAACAACCTTTACTCAGCTTTTAAGGGCAAAAAGACGGGGAAAAGTGAGGATTTTGGCCCTAAAATGAGTGTATAAGGAAATCGGCGTAAAATGACGTCTCAAAGTTCTGGGATATGTTTGAATAGGTCAAGAGGGATTTCCATGTCGAATCTCAGCTCAAACAAAGGCGTTTTGCTAAGTTAAACAGTTCCTCCTTCCCGACTAGTCAATAAAAACCCTGATTTCCCAAGACTTTGAATATGAAGAAATTTTCTGAAGCAAGGGCAGCGTATTTTCTGAAGGAATATGATGTATAACACTATAAATAATCAGAGAATGAGTTTTAGAACAAGGCATAGGCTTTCATATAGGCTTTCTTTTAATGTTAACCAACGCTTTATAGCAGCAGAAAACCCTCAAGACAGGTGCCGTGAAGACAAAGATTGATCCGTAAACCTTCACGTCGTTTTCTCCAGAGGTCAAGTTTATATTTATTATATTAAGGCATCCGAAACCGATAAATACACATGAAAATGAAAGAGATCTAATGAGACAAATGCCCAAAGGGTCTTTATTGCCTCTCGGGGATTTCAGCACGCATGAAAATGTCGTGAGCAAATCTGAGTTTTACTGCAGCAGATCTGAAGAATGATTCAGAATTTCTGAAGCAAACTTCAGTATCAGATCAGAAATATACTTGGATTGGTTGGCCAATCCAAGGATCACCCTCAATTAGAGATCTAACTCCAAAATGATGCCAAAAACCCTGGAATGCTGCTCCCTCAGCAATAACGCAGATCTGGGGAAAGAACTACGCAGTATACCATGAAGAACATATAGGCCTGATGCCAAGATATGATAATAAGCTCCAATATCTCCCAATCTGATTTTCCAAAGGAAAGAGAGACTCTCCCTCTGAAAAACAAGAGAAGGAAGTGGTGTCGTAAAGTCACCACGACAACACCCTACAACACAGTATTATGCTGCTGTAGCAATAACGCTGTCCTGGAGGATGATGCTAAGAAAATAACCTTGCCTGAGTAGGCACTCGAAGTCCCCCGAGGCTAAGGGTGAGATCTCCGCATGGAGACACTCAGTGCACTAAACAGTGCAGCAGACAGGCTAAACAACCAACGTGCCAAAGAAGACAATATGTCTCACTCAACAATCCATAATCCAAGCATCCAAGCATGAATGAAATGAGGAGGCTCCTTCATATTTTATAGTGTTGGTTTCCCTCCAAAACCCAACGTAGTCTCTCTCTCTCTTCCACATCCTCATCCTTATCCACATTCTCATCCTTATCTCCACAGAAGCTTGGAGAAACTTCTAGAGTGTACATAGGTCCTTTCCTCCACGTGGTGTTGGGTCCCCCCTTGACTCCTACTTAAGTCACAACGTTGTGCTACTAGGTGGATGTCTTATTTCATTTAAGTGAGTTTAGACCCTCTTTACTCACTTTTTATTTATTTACAAACCATAGGCGGCAAACTAAACAAAATAGAATATTCCAATTTGCCGTCGCAAATTAGGAATATTACAGTCCCCCCCAACAAAATGTTGCTTGTCCTCAAGCAACTGCTTGAGCAAGTCTCCTCCTAGCGGATGCTCTCCACCGATACTGCAAAATATGCCTGGGTCCCAGATGCGCCACTGAATCTCCCCTGTACTCTGCATCATCCTGATATGAAGGGATCTCTCAATGCCAGGATCCCAAACTGATCTCTCATGGTACCAACCAACCAACAATCCTCCCGGATCCCATCGCCACCATGGTCAATAATAGCCCAAGTCCCATGGCTCGGGCTGTGCACTGCCTCTAGCTATGACTGATGAAGACCATGACTCTGGCAGTGCTATATCTGTCATGGTGTAAGCTGTCCCATCGACTGTGTACCAGCTCATCACCTCTCTCCACTCAAGGCATGAAGTGAGGAACATCTCTCTCAGGTGGATCCTCCATCCCCAAGCAATCATCCAAACAAAATGAGCCACCTCCCGACAAGGCAACTCCTGAAAATCTCCTTCCACCTCAAGCTCCGGTAATGAAGGTAGGCTGAAAATCTGATCTTGGCAAGCATCATAGCTTACCCCATGCTGTCCTTCTCTCCACTCATGACAAGTGTAGAGTGTATGCTGATCTTGGGCTGCAAAATCATTGCCCTCCAATGGCAAAGTGAAGAACAATCCTCCAAAGAAGGTTCCTCCAACAATGAAGAACAGGCTGGCCCAAAACAATTCATCCATGAAGAATAGGACATGTGTATCATGGATCATCCTAATGAGATGTTTTCTGAAGGTGTTACATGAGGATACATAATGCAAACAATCTCTCACAAGGATACAACGTAGTCTCATCCACTGCAACTTCAGAAAATTACATGGCAAGCAATGTACAAGATTCATCACATCTGCTAATGGATAGTAAATGGCTGAATATGACAACAACATAAGACCAAACACTTGCCCATGGCTGTACAATGGATGAATATCAATCTCATGGCCCACCTCAAAAGAGAACACATATGTAGTAGTGGTGGCCATGCCTCCTCCCATGCTCCCATTAGAACATGTAGTGTAGAGGATGTGAGAATTATTCCCACTCAAAGACACATTCAACTCATGTGTCTCCCTCACAATCAAGCCTCCCATACAAATCTGATCTATATCAGCAAATGGAGACATGATCAGCAGCAAAATGAAGGAAACGCTGAAGGTTACATGTGATGAAAAGAGGTACCAACAACTTCCCCAACAAGTACAACGCAGTTTTACAAGTTGCTGCTTGATAAGAGTACAAGGCAAAATGTTTATGTTAACCATGCATGTCTTCATATGATACATGATATAGTGCTGCAAATGAACATACATGAGGTGATAAAACATTTTCCCAAAGCTACAAAAGAGATGGTTGCCTCCATCATGTAGATTGGCCCAATAAAACTCATGGAGCAATATGACAAGCTTGCCCCCTTGTGAAGCAATGCACTGCATAGGAATGGCAAGAGTGTGCAAATCAATGAATGTATAAACAAACTCCTCACCATATGCTGGAAGTAAGATGGTACATGGATCCATAAATGAGTCCTCCATAGTGTTTTGGCATGCTATGAAGAAGAATGAACCATGTGCTACAAGAATATAATCCTCCTTATGCTTGGAAATCCAAGTTAAGAAGAATATGCCATAGTGATAAATGTCTCTATCATCATTACCTCCTCTAAGTGCAATAAATATGAAGTGATCCTGGGACCTATGGGTTATAGATCCACCATATCTCTGCTGGGCACACTTCATCCATAAATCTCTGCTCCCAATTGACAGCGCTGTGAGCTCATGCAAATAAGCTCCTGTCAATACAACGCTCTGTTCTTTGACATGCTCCTTGTCAAAGACTCTTCTAACAATGCTGCAACAAATGTGGAACACCTCCCAAGATGTAAGTGCTTCCAAGCCATCATCAAAGATCAAGGAGATAATGCCATCTCCTCCTCCTGCAACATCATGCAAAGTGTGAGAGCAAATCTTCCCTTGCTCTCCCAAGAAAAGCAACAAGAAATCCTGCTGCCTCCCCATACTTCCATCATACCAATCATGTGATGAAGACACAATGAATGATATGAGTATCATATCAACACCATGCATCCATACTCTATGCTGCTCAATGATGCAAGTATCCCGCCATCTTTCCTTCATCCTCCGACTCTTAGGAAGAGTGTTTTCCAAGTGGTGGCCAAACTCTTTCAAGAGTAACCAGTGCAGCCAAGCCTCCTGCTGCCCGGTATCATAGATCTGCAAGTACAAGTGATGGCCAAACTCCCTCAAGAGTAACCAGCGCAGCCAAGCCTCCTGTTGTCTGGTATCACAGATCTGCAAGTAGCCTCCTAGCTCCTTGCTCATCATCCCCATCCACTCAATCACTTGTGGATGCTTCCTTCTTCTCCTCATCCTGGTACTCCTCCCATGAGGGCTACCATCCTCCCAAATCAAATTGCTGATTTTGCACTTCATGGGATTTTGAAATATAAACTTCTCAAGGATCAATGAGACCCTATCAAGAATCAAATAGGTGGTAGGCAAAAACCTCCCATCATGATGTGTGGGGCTCAAGGGATGTCCAACACAAGCATGAGAGATGTTATCCATCCTAAGATGTCCTCCATCTACTATCTGCTCTTGTGAGAAGGGAAGAGATTCATTGCATCCCATGGTATGTGGAAGTGCATCTCCAGTGAGATCTCTCCTTGAGACCTCCTCTTCATCCATGTTGCACAGTGCAGTGCAACCAAGCTGCTCTCGATCTGCATTTGGAACTTCTTGTAGAGCTGCAAGAGTCCCATCCTCAAAAGTGTTGGCTGCCCCAACTGTTGATGCATGTGGCTGCTCCTCCATGACTGTGACAGCGTTTTCACAAGCCTCCTCAAGAGGTGATGTGATCTCTTCTTCTCGATTAGAATTGGAAGCGCATGGTACTTCCTCTTCTTTTTCTTCAACCTTCTTGACCTCCTCAACAGTGGATGCTTCTTTTCTGGATCTAAAAAAGAATAAACTCTCCTTTTTCACCGTTCCGGTACTCTTGGGCTTAGATTCACAGGGACTAGTGGATCCCTCATCCATGGGAAGAGGTGATCTCCTAGTAGTACGCTGCAAATCTGAACTCTGTATGCTAGAAACTCCATCCTCTCTGAGCTGACAGTAATCTTTGAAGGGCAAAATTGCTTTGAAGTCTTCCCTCATGGACTTCCATTCTCGGAAATAGTCTCCAAAGGGTACATGACCATGCTGCCTCAGTACTTCAGGTAAGAATGTAGGCATTGTGATCCTCATATTTGCCATAGATAGCTAGCTCCACAGGCTGAGCCAGAACTATGCTTTGATACCACTGTAATATCCCAGAAGGGAATTTTCAGCAGATCATGCCTGAAAAACGCATTCTTCAGTTATGATGGCTTCAACTATCATATAATATGTCTGAAAATGCTCAGCAACCAAAAGAAATAACAACAACAACCTTTACTCAGCTTTTAAGGGCAAAAAGGCGGGGAAAAGTGAGGATTTTGGCCCTAAAATGAGTGTATAAGGAAATCTGCGTAAAATGACGTCTCAAGGTTCTGGGATATGTTTGAATAGGTCAAGAGGGACTTCCATGTCGAATCTCAGCTCAAACAAAGGCGTTTTGCTAAGTTAAACAGTTCCTCCTTCCCGACTAGTCAATAAAAACCCTGATTTCCCAAGACTTTGAATATGAAGAAATTTTCTGAAGCAAGGGCAGCGTATTTTCTGAAGGAATATGATGTATAACACTATAAATAATCAGAGAATGAGTTTTAGAACAAGGCATAGGCTCAATCATATTTTATGCAGCTCATAGAAATTAGGAATGATCTCCTAGCCATTAGAGAAGAAATAGCTGATCGAGAGCTCGTTCTTATTGCTCTTGGAGGACTCCCTCGGTAATGGTATGTATTCAACACTACTATTCTTAATAATAATGTGATTCCTGATTTTGGTGAATTTTTGATGAGTTGCACTCTAAGAGGAAACAAGGATGATGGAGAGAGACCATCCCTCGAATGGGAATGGAGGTGACCCTACTGCCTTCAGCGCTTATGCAAAGAAGAGGAATAATGATGGTCCGAGTGGTGGTTCGAGAAATCAAAACCATGGAAGAGCGGGTCCCAAAGGAAATAAAGGAAGATGTTACACTTCTAACAAGTTTGGTCACTATGCAAGAGAGTGCCCCAATAGAGGGGATTCTCTGAGAGATGATGACAATAACAATTTCAGATGGAATGACAATCAAGGGAACAACAGGTTCAAAGGAGAGAGGAAGGCTCCCTCTGATTGAAGTGGAAATGAGCAACCTTTCAAAAGGTCAAGAAATTCCAGGTATGATGAATCAAATGTTGTTGATAATAAAAGAAATGAATATATTCTTATATTTGCCTTCTCTGCTGCATCTCCTTCCGATATGCTGGATAATTGGTTGATTGATAGTGGTGCCTCAAGGCACTTCACTTGATATAAGGAAGTCCTTTCTGATTTGATTGAAAAGGATATTGATTAGGAAATTATCCTTGGAGACAATGCGACCTATCCCGTGAAAGGGACAGGGACTGTGACACTTCATCTGAATCAAGGTCAAGTCATCCGCTTGCAAGATGTTTTGTACATTTCTGACTTGAAGACGAACCTAGTGTCTATCTCGACAATGGAAGACAAAGGATTGAAGGTGGCATTCATCGATGGAAGGTACGCATTTGGAAGAGGAACTTCAAAGAAGCGTTCACTCTTGGTTTTAGAGTTGATACACTCTATCAGGTTGGTGGAAGTCCGTTGGGGGCCATGACATGTGACACAACCCTTCAATTCGAGTTATGGCACCAGAGGTTTGCACACCTTCATTTCAAAGCCCTTCCCGAAGCAAGGAAGGTGGTGACAGGGATGCCCGAATTCAAAGATGATCATGAAGGTGTATGTCGGGGTTGTGCCGAAGGGAAGCATACAAGGGGACCATTCCCCTCAAGTGTCTCGAAGACATCTGATATTTTGCAATTGATTCATTTTGATATATCTGGTATGTTGCCCATAACATCCTTGGGAGGATGCTTATATTATATCACTTTTATAGATGACTTCTCCCGCAAGGCTTGTGTTAAATTTGGACAACTAGGTCCAAACTCCGGGTTGTGCTGCTCAGATGACGATCCCAATATTTTTATTGGATTTCTCTTTCGGAGAGGTGTAAGATTGATCTAAAGATCATCTCGATCGGATGAGCAAAACATGTACTTTGAATTTATTCCACTTATGTGCTAGGTCGGCCTGGAATATAATATAGACTTAAATGTCTTAAAGGACGTGTCACACACCCCCAAAGATGCCTATATATTGGAGAGACTTGGAGTTCATTGTACACACAATGTATGGAGGATTTTCTTCTCTCTTGATGGTGATGGAGTTGCGTTCTTGGTGCTCCATCTTTGTGGAGTATTCTTTGTCTGGGTTGTCTTGGGGTTGTGTGACACATGTGAGTGGCTGACCTTATGAAAGACTTTACTGGTTGAAGCATCCTACTGATCGCCGTAACACTACCATTCTTTATCTCTGTTTTGACTTGTCTTCCATCGATCTATTGGTATGTTCTATCTGCATCTTACTTTCATTGTGCCCTAGAAGGTCAAAGTGTATTTGCATCTAAGCATGAAACATCTTCACAAATTAACATGGTATCAGAGGTAGGAGAAGACAACGCCTAAAATCTAGGGCAGCGAGATGGGGGTTGTTCAAAGGGAAAATAAGGGTACCTGACACCCTAAACGAACATAATTGTGCGGCATTTAATGTTGCAAGTGAACAAGATATGCCACAGGGAGCTCCACATTCGAACATACAACTCATGGTGGCCGGCAAGCACAAGCCGTTACCGTCAAATCAAAACATTGACGAAATAGATGAGCAGGTTTCTGTTAGCTGTTATATCTGTGTATTTAGCACGACTCCATTGACGAGAAATGTTCGGACAGATAGAAATCCACTTGTTGTCTGAAACTAAAAAAAAAACTGAGTGCAACAAAGTTGAAATTCATTTGATATTGGAACTAATTGCAGAAGAAATTTTGGGTACAAATAGATATAATTTCGAGGTGGGTAGTGGAAATTTGTGGCAACAAATACAACAATGGATGTTGGAAACAGGAAAATCGCCATTGAGCCTTTGTACATAAGCCACTTGTACTTGGACCTGTACGATCCACCTGGATCACTCCAAAATCTTATTTTTTTCACCATGACATTACAAAGACGATTTCTCAAGGTTAACTTCCTGTTAGTGTTGTTGTTTTCAAACAGAGCATCATATACTTCCTTGGTAGTCTTCAATGTAGCAACATGAGGAATCAAGTGGTCCTTCATGGAATCTACCAAGATTCTCTTAGCCTTGGCTTCATTCTTCTTATACTTGGCTTTCTCTTTAGCTCCCTCTGGCTCTAGAATAACTTTCTACACATGATTTTGAAGCTCATTCTCTTCCAAGATAAGGAGTATCCTGGTCTTCCAAGCTTTGAAGTTGATGGCACTATCTAACCTATCGTTAACTCTGAGACTTGGGACCATTTGGCAAGAGATCTAAAATCCAGTCAAGCTGCTGAACACTTTTCTCTTAGACTAACTTCAATGGCTGTTCTTTCAACAAAGCTTTGGTACCATGTTGAATTTTCCACAAGATGTACAGTAGAATATGATTTTCTGGCAGATAATTACTTCCTAATGATTTCCAACCAGTATATATTCCACTACTATCATTGAATAATTACACTTCAGAAAATATCAATAGTAAATGCAGCGGAAACAGTAAAGATCATAGAAACTTGAAAGACAACCATGCACACTAGAGACAACGATTTTTTACCCTGGGAAAGCCAACCTTGGGAGAAAACCCAACAACTTTTCTTTAGGAGAAATTATTTTTCAGCAAGGTTTACAGATCAACAATTTGTCTAGAAATCTGCCAATAATCCAAGTCAAATACCAGTCAAATGTGGTCAAAACTCCAACAAGTCAATGCTGGTCAAACCAGCCAAAAGTCAAATCTGATGTTAAACTTCGGCCTGGTCAAACTTGGCCCTGCGATCAACTTAGACCTGCGACCAAACCTATGGTCAATTTTGCCCTGTTCTGCGGTCAAACTTGGCCTGTGCTGCGGTCAACACCTAGTCAAATTACTCGGTCAAAAAGCTGATAAATTTGGTCTTCTTTCTCCACATGTGCGGCCAAGAGAGAGAGAGAGAGAGATAAAAGTAGAAAAACTAATCTCTGTAAGCAGATCTCAGACTTGCTTTTCATTGATGAGAGAATGAGCCATCACATCCTATATTTATACTTGTCGAATGGAGGTGAAATAACCCAAAGGACACACCCCTTCATGAGCTGGGCCGACTTGATGCTCCAAAAATCAAAATTTATTTTAATTTTTCATAGTTCTTCTAGGCCAACTTAGGCATGTGGGAATACCTCCCATTGCTACACAAAAAATCAACATACATAAATCTTAGCAGTCTCCTTTAATTGTCTTTGTGTAGGGAACTCTGTAGCAAGTAGAAATTCATTAGTCAAAAAGGATGAACACCAAGAACTTCTGCACCATATATCGTTAGTGCCTCGAACATATGATAATTTTCAAAAATCGTATTTAATTTAAAAGCTCCATAAAAACTATCAAATTCATCAATTTGCACAGAATTAAATAAAACCCAAATGACCATAATAGGGCATCATATTTAATATTCAAAGTATGAGTGGGTTCTTTAGGTGTTAAATGATCATGAAAATGTGAGTAGAAGATGAGTAAAATGACACATGTTTGAGTTTTATGTGCAATACAACTTGTGGTTGTTGTTCAGTTGTGGTGTGGTAAAAAATGATCTAACATATAAGACTTGGGGCAACAATCTGGAGGGGGCAAATTTGGAGGATGAAATTATAGTGTTAGTGCTTGGAGGTTAGATTTTTCTTTGATGCGATTTTTTCGATCATGTAGAGATGCCACCCCCATCTGTTACCATTGTTAGCACTTGCAAGATTCTAATGTTGCAGATTAAGCTTCACAACCTCCACCGTTATGTGGGGGTTGTGTAGTTCGTGGTAGTGCTTTTCCCAATGTTCCGTGATCACTTCCTACAATTCCCAATTATAGATCACAGTGAAAAATAAATTAGAGTGGCAAGAGAAAATATTAGTAGATGGTATAATTATTGACATTTTTTGTTTAGAGCTATACTCTTTAGCATAGTTATCAGAACCAGACCGGTCATTGAACCAGTAGACGAGACTGGTAACCTGTCAGAATCGTACGGAAACCGGTAAAAAAACTGGTCAACCAAACACATATAAACTATTCAAATTTTAAAGAAAAAAAATTATATTCATGTGCATCCACATGAATCCAAACCATTTATACACAAATAAGCAAAAGTTCTCATTTTATAGCATGTAATGGTGCACATAACCAAAATAGCACCGAGTGCAATCCATCTCTAAATGGAAAATACATCAGCAAACAAGCTCCACATGGCCTCTAACATCCAAAAAGAAAATGCTACAATAAATACCTACATATCATCAAAATCATTTCCTATATTTGGATCTTCGTCATCAATATCACCCTCTAAGCACTAAAATAAGATAGAAAAATCATAGCATGTCAAGCCAAGATTTTGTTTGAGTGATGGGTGTTTTTTTAGTAGGCTCATGATAGAGGAGTTCATAAACCAATGCCACTAACATCAAGGTACATAGGGGGCTTGGTGCTCTTGATTAAATACTAGTTCCACACCCTCGTACATGAGAAAATCCAATGCAGCGTTACAATCCCTCCAATCCTGAAATCCTGGAAAACTGTTAAGTTTGCTGGATTTTGAGTGAGATCTAAAATTCTACCTTCTCCATATGAAATCCAATGAGGTCAAAACCACTCTCAAATATCTTGAGGCATTTCATGGTAATGTTAAAAGTTCAAGTAAAGGGATGAAAATGAAAGATAAAGGAGAATGTCACTTTTAAGTTTTACTTTAAGAATTTAACATTAACATGAAATGCATAGCAATAGTAGGGCCATATGCTTGAATATTAGGCACCAACTCTGGGCTAGTGCCCAATTAAGACAAACATTAAAACAAAAAAAGTAAAACAGGCCCCACTAGCTACGTTCTACGTCACTTTACCGTACTGAACCAGACAAAAATGGTTCAATTCACCAGTTCAAACCGGTTTTTGCCTCAAAACGGTCAGACTGGTCTGAACCGGCTGGTCTGGTTCGGTCCTTATAACACTGCTCTTTATTAACTAGTCACTTTTTTTTTCTTCTGCATTTCAATGTTCACTTTCAAGTTTCGAGTTTCTAATATATAGATTCTATAATCTATTTGATAAATTGGGCACATGACCTTGACTGCATACTACAAGTCTCTGGTCATGAGGGCCTGTTTCAATTCCTGGCTGATGTTATCTATTATAGTCAGTTGTTGACAACAACTGTTATCTTTTGATAATTGAAACTTGAAGGTTGATGTTATGGTTGATATTTTGATGGCGATGAACTGCTAGATGGTTGATGTTATCTCTCCACTAAGTCATTGATGCTTTAATGATTAATCATTAATCTACTATGGATCACATTTAACTTCTCAAAGCTAAATCTATGTTTTCATTTTTGCTGCGAGTAATTTGACATTCTGTGTTTGTTTTAATGTACATATATCAAAATATATAAAAAATGCTCCTGAGATGCATTGTTTCTGGTGTTTTTTGGGAAATTGGCATCTGGGCTCCTGCCTCCTGCTTCCTCTCTGCACTCCCCTCCCACTTCCTCTCTGCACACCCCTCCGACTTTCAACAGTACTGCAATTTTGCCAATAAGTGCATGAGAGAATACTGGTAGTCACGTGAAGTTGATCCAAAGGGGGTACCTGTGCAGAGACGTGAACTCAAGCAATAATTAATCTCATAGAGACTGCACAAGCTATCCCACAATCATCCAAGTTCTTTTAAGTAGGACACATGGTCTCCCTTTTCTGAACCAAACATTCGATACCAATTTTCAGCTTATCGATTATAAATATCTTTACTTCACAACATTTCTTGAGAAAGTAAAAGATGACAACCCTCTTCAAAATGAATTTATTGAAATGATAAAAATATTTGTATATGCTGGTGCTAGGCCCATAAGTCTAATTCACACCTCATAAATTGCTCACTTAATCTTCTGATTAATTACTTTCTTATTAGGTCCATGTTGGGGAATATGGTGTACACTGGAATTTCTTTTTCACTCTTGCAGCAGTGGCCATTTTGACATCTCTAATCAATATTCATCCCCAATACTGTGGCTTCTTTGGATGTGCAATTCTCACAGGTATATTTACATGAGTTCATATTGGTACTTTTTCAAGCCAAATTGTGTAAATTTTTGTGTATACATTTTTCTTAGGGTATGCATGTTCTATCTGTCAATGCCAGTGATCATAGTAGAATTGTTGTCGGTGAGGTTACTATATTTTGAATGCTTGAGTTTCTATCCTTATTCTTTGTTTTTGTGGAAGGAGGAACTGATGAACAACTGCCTCTATATATATTGAAGAAATGTTATCATTGTTTGCTTTTTCAGTTTATCAAGCAGTCCTGCTGTGTGGATTAAATCGTTACCTCATTTCAGATCAGAGGGGTGCAAATATCCTTAGTCTGAACAAAGAGGGCATCTTCAGTCTATTTGGTAACTTTACAATAATTTATTATGTATATTCATTTGCTGTCAATGCCCCTTATACAGTAGGCAATGAAATATGTATTTCATCCTAATGTCATTTTTTATTTAAATGGAAATTGTTAATATAAAACAGAAAAAATGCTACCCGTTTCTCTATCTTGTTTGCTAGTTCTATTGTTTGTAACTTGATGGTGACTTTCATATGAAAATATGGAGGCGAATGATGGGTTGGTGCCTTATAAATGAAAAAATGGACCGTTGAAATTGTAAATGGGTTCAGTCTTAATACTATTTTGTAAAAAGTCAAAAAGAAGTTATTTGAGTGAAAAGAAAAAATACTTTTATCATGTCCCATTTGGACATTTCAAAGGAAGAAAATTGTATTTTTTTGTCCCCTGTTACACACAATCAGTGGGTGACCCCGTAGGAGAAATTTTCTCCTAGATTTGTCTTCAGCCGGTAGTCAACAACTCTTGACAGACACTAGTGTAGCCGATATATTGTGCCAGTTGATCTCTGCTCCTTGAGCCCATCTGTTGAGAGCATATGTTTGAAGGTGGGCCATCCAATCCTAAAGGTATGTCTTTCATTATGCAATCTGGTTCTTATGTTTGTTTTTTCTTGAACACATTGGGTGTGGATTATTGGCTGACTTGGGAGGATGAAGAGTTTTGATTGTAGTCTTGTTCCTGCACCTTAAATGGGCTGTTAATTCTCAACCCTAGACCCATGGGATCTCCCCTGTTGGCTTATAGCTTCAAGATGGGCACTACTTGGGAAACCCCGATTTTGGTGGTGCAGTCCTATTTTCCTGATTCATATTTTTCACTCCCCTCTGCACATTACATGCCATATTTCATCATCTTCCCTCTCTGAGTCCACATGGCCATTGGGTCCACAAGGCTCTGGTACTCCCCTTCCCCTTGGCCAAATGTTTGGGTCGGGCTTGGAACGTTGCCTTGGAGGTTGATGCAACTAAAAGAAAGTATTAAAAGTGTATCATGGCCACATACAAAAGGTAATAATACCACAAAATGCAAAATATGGATGGGGCATTATATTAGCACGTTGGAAAAGGCCAAAGATGAGCTCAACCCCTTCATTATGGCCATCAACCTGGTTCTTAGGGCCCCTTGAGTGCCCCTCACATCATTAAGGAACCCATGCATGTCCCAACACCTAGTGGGCGATGAACTGCCCCACCTTAAGGGGGTATTCACTACTTATATCATACACAACATGCTCTCATGACCTGGAGCCCCGAGCATTATAAAAAGGAAAATGAAGAAGGGTGGAAAAGCAAAGGCCAAGGTAACTCATTTACCACGATTGCTCCCTCCTACATCTATACTCTCAAATATGTGGACATCCCTCATCATTGCTACCCTTGAGCCCATGGCATTTGGCCTTGAGACCCCTGTGTCCCAATCCATCTCATCATTATCCATATGACCCCTATCACTTGAAGGATGTACCTTGGACATGTCTTTCCCTTTAGGGGTTGGGAACACCTAATAGGGTTGTTTATTAGCCACTCCTACCTAGGGAGGTAACATTATTACATGCTCAAAGCCCCAAATTTGGAAGGGATGCCCATTATGAAGTCCCATTTGTGCCCTTGATTAAAAAGCTTGGTTTAGTTAGATGCACTAATGAACTATTGTACCTAATGGTGAGGAGACGCATTGGATCTTATGCGTAATTAGCAGGTGCTTTCATCATGGGCTAGGCAATATAACTGGTGCCAAAGCCGACCACAGGATCATATTGACACTTGTAAGGGATGCGTTGAGAGCGATGGGATTCCGTCATGTGATAGAGCATTATCTCATCTCATGGGAACCCTCAACACCTTCAAAACTTGTTCGTTGCTCCACATTATTCGTGAGATGATGCACTTGGACCAGCGTTGCCCCCAGCCAGCTTAGCAGTGTACACTGTTTGGCAGTTGATCAAGGGCCTAAAGGAGGTTTGTACCACCCTTGAGATGAGAGAGGACATGCAACATCTTCAAAGCCCTCATTTGGAGTAGTCTATAGGCTTATCTTTCACCAGAAGACCCATGAGACCAGTGTTTGTGCACGAGAGCCACTTTGGAGAACCACATGATGACTTACATGGACGTCAAGTGGCCATCCCCTTATGCATCCTTTATGGGGCCCTCTCTCTCATTTTGGCACTCAGAGGACCTAGCGTGGCATTCCAACGATCTCATTTCATCATGACATCATCATTTTAGCCTACTATTGGATGGTTTATTCATAATTTTTGGAGCTACTTGGTGGGGCCTGTCACCAAGGACTTATTTTTGCACATTAAAAGAATGTTAGGGGCTTAGAATAGGAATTCGACCTCTTAAAGTTCTCATATAAATAGAACTAGCTCTCATTGTGAGAGTGCATCATCATCACTTGGATCACTTCACTTGTACAAGAATTTCACACTTTTCTCTTAGATGCTACTTGGAGATTCTTTGCTGCATTTCAATATCTTTGGGAGCTAAATTTTCGATCTCTCTTCGAGCTACTTCTTTTTCTGTGGTTGGATATATCTCTTGTCATATTGTAAGTATGTTTTATTGAAAAATTCTCTTGGATAATGTCTATTATGTGGAATTATTGCAACTAGTTAATTCTCTTGTGCCCTAATTTATTGAATATCATTGTAAAAGGATGTTTGGGTGTAAATTGCACATGTTACTCATTGCATGACAATAGATAAACGCTCCTAGTGGACGGGATTTTGTTGTTCTTCCATGAAAAGCCATAGATATTGAGTAGGTAATTGTTAAAGTGGTTGTTAGGGCATCATTCTTTGGCCTCCTTGAAGACGATTTTGACAAATCTTGAATCATCATAGACTGCATAGCCCAAGGATTAGGTGTTGGTCCAAGGAAAATTGGTGCTCACCCTTCCTTCCCTCTCTTTTGTTCTCTCCAAACATTTCGGCCCCTTTTGCTAAACGACTACCTAGGGCATCCAAAAAATCCATTAGAGGAGGAATTTTGAGATTCCACTTGGAAAGAACTCTTCCTTAGATTTTCCTCTTGGAGACCTCAACTTTTGGTGGAATTCTCACAGTTAATTCTCTGAAAATCCTTATGCCCTAGGTGTGCCCTAGAAGGGAAACCTAGTTAGTTTTCCTTGGATAAAGGTGGTCTTCTTGAGGGTCATATGAACCTAGTATTTAGTGGAATAAATCTTACAAGACCCTTTCCCCACCCCTACCTTGACCTAGCGAGTACCTTGGAGGGACTCCTCCCACGAACATCCTAAAAGCCCAGGTGTAGCGTAGCCTCCTTCTAGGTCTCTCAAGGATAGTGAAAGCCCATTTCAAGTGATAAGTCGTCTTGCAAAGCTTCTTGAGAGGTCCTATATTACCTTGGGAGTCTTGATCTTGGGGCATACTCATCATTATTGAAATTCTCATACCCTAAGTCTGGATTCTTCTCCTAGGTCTTTCTTGGAGAGCCCATAAGCTTCCTTGAAGCATTGAGCCTTAATTGAGCTTCTCCTTGTATGGGCTTAGTGGAATCATTTCACATAGGTCATTGATCCTTCCTTTTTCAAGTGATTCCTATCCTACCAGAACTCTTACCATCGGTGAAAGTCCGTAAAGAGCAGGGGACATTGACTAAGGTGATAGTGGGCCTTTGTCCCATTTTTGTCACATGGTCTTGTAGTTGTCTTGTAGGTTCCTCTCCTAGGGCCCTGCTAGATTGTGGCAACATTTTTGGCGTCGTTGCTGGGGAGGAAGCAGGTCGCCCTCCTAGGTTTAATATTTGAAGAGGTGATTCTTACAACGACAATATAGAGCCTCCTCTGGCGACTCCACAATTTCCCCATAGAAGTTGAAGCCCCAAACATGTTGACATATCAACAAAGGGGTGATGAATCCCCCCACATCCCTTTTGTGGACAAGATTGGTAGGCGAACTGTTCCTCCTATATGGGAAAATGGGCTCCTCCATCCTTCGAGTTTTGATAACATATTAGGAGCTCCTCATTCCTTCCTTGATGACTATGAGAAAGTATCTAAGTTCTATGGCAGGAAGGATGAAGAAGCCCAAAGACATAGATTTGTTTGATAGTTTCATAGGTGGTAGAGGATTCGAGGAAGATGCAGTCATGACTATGTTTGCTCATACCTTTTGAGACTCTGCTAGTATTTGGTTTCAATCTTTGGACGTTGCCTCTATTTCATCTTGGGATGATTTCATTGCTACATTTAAAAGACAATGGGTTAAAGAGCAAAACGTAGTTGAACTATATAAGGACTTCCTCTCTAGCAAAAGAGAAGGATAACCTATTAGAGAATTTAACCAAAGATTCAACACACTTGTATATTTGATCCCAAATAATATTAAACTCCCGAAAGAGATCATCCTTAGTGTTGAGAATTTGGAGGGTTGGTGATTAATTCAAATTTTCTCCTTGATAATTACTTGTGTGCTTACTTGAGTTACTTATGTCTTCTCTTCTTTAGCTTATTTAGTATTTCATCAAGTCAATTATCAAAATACACGAGACACAAGAATTAGGCTCCTAGAGCCAGGGCAAAACCTCTCCCTCTTGGAGAGGAAAACCCATAAGGAATTCTTCTTATAGATCTTCTATTGACAAGTACCATGACCATGACCTAGACCCTTGACCTTAATATGCCTCCAAGACCTTGTCTCTGCTCCACTAGACTTCTTATGATGATCTTCTTTTCTGCACTGCTCTGCATCACCACTAGGAAAGCTCGGTTCCTAGTCTTTAGACAGTATGCTTCCTTGACCTTTTCTTTGTACCTCATTATCTCCAAGTCTTTGATCCTTAGCTTGCTATAGTGATCTTTCCCTTTAGTCTTTTTTTAAAGATATACTAAGCACACTGCTCTCAAAATAGTAGACCTTTAGTTCTCCCCTTTCCTAGTAGATCACCCTTCAGACTTTGCACTAGAACAGATCTTTGATTCATTCTTGATCACAGAACTGTTTCTCCTTGATGTAACCTTTGGTAGTCCTGAGATGACCTCAGAGTATATAGCCCAGAGACAGATATAAGACTTAATTTCCTTCGCTGATATGACACCTCTCTTCGCACCACAGTTCAGTACTTAATTTGCTGGCTTGACTTTCTTCTACACTGCAATTCAGACCCTGATCTTGTACTTCATTTCAGAACTAATCCGGACTTTTAACCTTCCTAAAATTCGCAATTCTTCAAGTGTAATCCTCGCTGTATCTTCCTGTCATCCGCACCTTTTAAACTCTGTTGAAACCGCAGAGCAATCTGCAAAATTTTGTATTTTCTGCGCAGTATATACAGGGGTATATATAGTTATCCCAGCATATTAATAAGCCGACCTGTCAATTTAATATAGGGCCGACTTGATCACAATTTTATAGGCCGACATGAAGGCTTTCTTGAGGAGAATTTTAATGCTGATATGAGGCATCTTTCTGAGCTTATGTCACAAGGTCTTTGAGGCATATTAGATTGACTTGACCCTCCATATATATGACCCTTTACATTTATGACCAGAAGACAGATTCCTAAAGGACATCAAGAAGAAGTACTTTGACCTATAATAAAGCCTTGCTCATGAAATCCATGAAGCATGCATACCAAAAATATATATATTATTATCTTTGTCTTCTTCATTTACATAAATACATAATTACATAGTCAATATGAAGACCGATCCTAGTTACACTTTTCAACACTCAGGGCTTACCTTTAGGCATTCACTGGAAAGATAGCAAATGTTGTGCGAAATAAGAAACCTTCGGGTGTCCTTCAAGCCCAAGACATTGCCTTTGAAATTGATCAAGCTATGAAGGAAGCCACGATCAACATATTGCGCCTTGCAAATGAGGAACAACTGGACCCTGCACCTATGCTCCCAGAAAAAAAAAACCAACCTCCTAGTAAAAACATAGTGCTACCTAAAGCTAACAAAGTAAAGAAAAAGAAGCATAAGTGAGTGGCTCCTGAAAGCGTTAACAGTGATCCTCCAATTGTGGGGCATTTGCAAAAGCATGATCCATTCTATATTGCCCTGAATATTGATGAATGTATTCTAAGGAGTTGCATACTTGACTCTAAATCCCTAGCCAACATTATGCCTTTGAGAATAATGCAAGATCTAGGGCTATTTGTGTGCGAAAGCTACTCGAATAATTGCAAGAACAATTCCAACGAAGTTGAAGTTCATGGCATGATAGAAGGAAAGGAGGTATACCCTCAAAGAGAAATCACCATGAATATAATTGTGGTTAAAATCCCTCCCTCATGGGGAATGCTTTTGTCTAAACAATTGGTAGAGGACTTGAGGCTAACCACCAACAAGGATAGGTCTTGTATCAAAGTTCCAACGGGAGAGAATTCTTATGCCATCATGCGTAGGCATGACTTCACTAGGCCAATGATTATCCGCTCATGGGAATCTGACGAGGAATTAAGAGAAGAAGATTATGAGTTTGGTGAGTGGAGGTTGTATAAGAATGAACCTAGCATAAGCCCAATATCTGTAGGGATATGGACTATCTACTTTGACAGGGCTTGCTCAAAGGTTGGTTTTGGGGCTAGTGTAGTTTTGATTTCCCCATCTGAAGATTATACATTATTTTCTTTTAGGCTTGAGTTTGAATGCACTAACAATATAACTGGGTATGAAGCCCTCCTATTGGGACTTGATACTGCCCGATCCAAACAAATTCAATAGTTAATTGTCATAGGTGATTCTGATCTAATCGTCTCCCAGGTGAAGGGATCTTTCAACACCAAGCATGCTAAGCTAAAACCAAACAAGGAACATGTTATGAATGTAATTAAGGATTTCCAAGAGTTCTCCATCCAAACCAATGTTGCAGGGTCCATCCCCCCAGGGATCCAAAGATGGAATTGCGTCCAGTACGGATTCGCTACCGATCCTTTGGCAAAACCACAGATCCGAAAATCGGATCCGCGGTCTCACCTTTTTTGGCGATTCTTGGAAAATCAGATTCGTAGGGGGCTGATCTGTGGTTCCGTCTACCCGATCCGGGGATTAGGTATAGATTCGTGGAGGTTCGAACATGTATCCATTGTGGATTGTGAGCAGATCTGAGAGAAGGTGGACAGTTCACACGGTTCCACAGTTCTTTTGGAAATTTTGAACTGTTATGCGAGGAACTACACTTTTCGAATACTCGCAAGGTGCCCCTTGAGACTCCCTAGACGCTTCGTAGATGCTCCCTAGAGGCTTCCTAGATGCTCCCTAATGGTAATGTTAAATTCTTAAAGTAAAAGTGACATTCTCCTTTATCTTTCATTTCCATCCTTTTACTTAAATTTTTAACATTACCATGAAATGACTCAGGATGCTTAACAATGGTTCCAACGTCATCAAACTTCAGATGGAAAAAATAGAATTTTGTATCCCATTCAAAATTCAACAGAATTAATAGTTTTAAGGATCAATGGGATTGTGGCCTTTCATTGGATTATATCATTTATGAGGGCATGTGATTGGCATTTAATCAAGAGCATTGAGCCATATATGTACCCCAGTGTTGGTGTTGTTGATTGTTGAACTCCTTTGTCATGGCCTTAGCAAAAATGTACCATTCACTCAAAAGTCAAAATCATTGATCAAACATGTTAAGCTTGCTCTACCATATTATAAGGCTTGGATTAGGCTGTTTGATCAAAATTGGGCAATGTTGACTAATATCCCCAGAGAATCAAAGTAGAGGCAAAGGCTAGACAAGAGAAGAGGAATCTAGATTCTAGATGGTTGATGCTGGAATAATTAATCATTGATGTACAATGTGTAGGAATTTATAAGGTAAGTTCTGTAGATCAAAAACCAAAGGTCAACGCTCACAAACAGTTCACAAATTAGTACACTAGTTTTATAACGTGGTTAAAACCCTCGACGAGGGAAACAGTCCATGACCTGAGCCAATGCGGTCACTTCAGGCAATTTATTAATATAAAAAGAAAAGTTACATATGTTTCTCTCATAAACGGTTACCGGACAAATGACCCTCCATGCTCTTTAAATAGAGATCATGGACCAATCGGGTGTTAAGCCACGGATCAAGTGTCGTTAATACCGAGGAGAAAGTGAACCGTCGGATCACTACAAATCGTGACCGTCGGATTATAAGTTACAAATGTACATAGTAAAGATACACACTTTACCTAACTCTACACTAGACTAAGTTATTCTTAACTATTTCCTATGTGTCGGAATATCCTAACATCCCCCCTTAAGAATAACTTGGGATAGGATTGAAGGATTTACAAAGGTGACACAAAAGGAGCCTATTTCTTATGTGTTGAAATATCCTAACATCCCCCCTTAAGAACAACTTGGGATAGGATTGAAGGATTTACAAAGGTGACACAATAGGAGAAGGAAGGAGGCATTAGAGCCTATCCCCCCTTAATGATAACTTTCCTGAACTCCAAGCATGGATCGAATTTTGGTAAACTTCGCTTCTGTGAGAGCCTTTGTAAAGATATCGGCTACTTGATCATTGGTTGGACAGTACTGAACTTCAAGAACACGATCATGAATGAGCATTCTGATGAAGTGTATGTGGAGTTCAATGTGTTTCATACACTGATGCTGAACTGGATCTTTACATAGCTGAATGGCACTCTGATTATCACACCAAAGTGTAGTTGGATGCTGCCGATGAAGACCAAATTCAGACAAGATTTGACGAAGCCACATGGCTTCCTTGCTGGCTTCAACTGCACCACGATACTCTGCTTCTGCTGAAGAAAGAGAGATGGCACTTTGTTTCTTACAAGACCAAGTAATAGGTCCTGAACCAAAAGTGAATACATATCCTGGAGTAGATTTTCGATCATTAGGGTCACTAGCCCAATCAAAATCAGTGAAACCAATCAATAGTGGAGATGCTCCTACACTGTAATGAATCCCGAACTGAACTGTACCTCGAATATATCGAAATATTCTTTTAGCTGCTTTCTAGTGACTTTCATGAGGTTGGTGCATAAACCGAGTGACAAGACCAACGACAAAGGAAAGGTCAGGACGGGTATGGGTTAGATACAAAAGTCTACCAACAAGTTGACGGTATAAGGTAGCATCAACTTCAGGGTGAGTACAAGTGTTGAAAGCTTGACTCGAATTTGAAAGGGAGGAAGGGCTGAAACATAGTCTTGCATGTAGTGGTGTAGAAGATCACGGGGCATACTTGGGTAGAAGGGTAATACCTTCTTTGGATTGCAAGACTTGAAGACCAAAGGAAATAATGCAAGTGTCTAAGTCTGTCATTTCAAACTTCTTTGGAGGCTAGACTTCACATGGTTTATATGGTTGGGATCACTACCGGTAAGGATAAGATCATCAACATAAAGAACAGGATGGTGAAGGACTTACCCACTTTCTTGGTGTAGACAGTGTTGTCAGAATGACACCTAGAAAAGCCATTATCTAATAGAAATCTATCCATTTTGGCATACCAAGCCTGAGGAGCTTGTTTGAAACCATAGAGAGACTTCCTAAGGCGACAAACAAGGCTAGAGTTGTTTTGGATAAAGCCAAGGAGTTGTTCCATGTAGATTCTTCATGCAAATCTCCATGTAAGAGGGTGGATTTAACATCCATCTGATGGACTTCCCATTTAAAGGAGGTAGCAAGGGAAAGAACAAGGTGGATAGGATTCATTTTGGCAACAGGAGAGAAGGTTATAGTATAGTCAATGCCTTCAACTTGTGAGAATCCTTTAGCGACAAGACAAGCTTTATGTCTATCCACTTTTCCATCTGGTCCAAACTTTGTTTTGTAAACCCATCTGCATTTGACAAGTTTTCTTCTTTTTGGAAGAGGAACAAGATCCCAAGTATCATTCGCCAATAAGGAACGATATTCTTCATTCATAGCTTCATCCCAACCTGGATGACCGGAGGCTTCTTCAAAGGTTTCTGGATCATGATTTTCTGGAACTTGAGCCAATAAGGAAGAGGCTCTTTTGAACTGAAAATGTGTACGTCGTCGATCGACAGGGTCACCTGCAAGAGAACCTGCTGCATCCCAAGTAGAGTGGACCCATCTTGGAAGCTGTGGAGTAAAAGGAATAACTTCAAGAGGTGGAGGAGGATTGTCATCCTCACTGTCATCATCTGAACTAGAAGGAATGCTATTAAAAATAGAAGAGAGAGAGAGAGGTGGCACATGTGCCGAATCAGGCTCGCAGGCTTAAGGTGGCACACCCGTCGAACTCGGTTTGCAGGCCGATATATTTTCATTAAATTTTACATCTCTTATAATGATTATATTTTTGGATTTTGGTTGAAGAAGTCTGTATCCTTTGACATCTTCAGAATATCCAACAAAAATCCTTTGACATCTTCAGAATATCCAACAAAAATGCACTTTTCACTCTTAGGTTCTAAGGCTTTATGTTTCGCATCTGGAATATGGGCCCAAGCATCACTTCCAAAAAGACGAAAGTGACTTACATCTGGTTTGATTGAGCTCCAAGCTTTTTCTGGAGTTATATTCTTTAAAACCTTAGTAGGAGTGCGATTTACTATGTAATTTGCACAGTTAATGGCTTCTGCCCAAAAATTGTGACTAAGTCCTTTAGGTTGAAGCATACAATTAGACATTCTTTTAAGGTGCGATTCTTCCTTTCAGTAACACCATTTTGTTGTGGAGTATATGGAACGGTATGTTGCAATTGAATGCCATGCTTAGTGCAGAAGTTGATAAATTTGTTGTTAACATATTCTCCTCCATTGTCTGATCTTAACTTAAGAATTTGATATCCAGATTGTTTCTTAACAAAGGCCTTAAAGGCCAAGAACATGTTAAAAACTTCACTCTTGAGTTTTAAGAAGTATACCCAAGTGCGTCTGGAAAAATCATCAATGAAAGTTAAGAAGTACTTGCAACCAGAGAAAGAAACAGCGTGAAGTGGATCACATAAATCACTGTGCACAAGCTGCAAAGGGGCTGAAGCGTGCCAAGAGACACGTTTGTCAAAACTATCCTGATGATGTTTTTCGAGTACACATCCGGAGCAAACACCATCTCGGTAAGATACCATAGGAAGACCCGTCAGCATATTTTATTTACATAGAGTTTGAAGAGAGCGATAGTTTAAGTGACCAAATCGCTCATGCCAAATTTTGCTCACTTCATCATTATGAGCAACAAAAACGAAGGGAAGACATGATGACCCAAAGTTGTCAAACTTATACAACCTTTTGGAATCATCAACAATTCCAGTAGCTAAAATATGTCTAGGATCTTTGAGGTCCTTGATTACAACATCATGAGGTGAGAATTCTACTATTTTCCCTTCACTTGAATGAGTTATCTGATAAACAGATAGAAGGTTGCATGACAAGGTAGGAACACATAGTACATCATTAAACTGCCCATTATCTAGATGAATGGTGCCAAATCCTACAACACTAAGAGATCTATCATCACCAACATAAATATGTTTGGTGTTACAATCATTTAAAGAATAAAACATGGCTTTATTTTTGGCCATGTGGTAAGAAGCTCCAGAATAAATGAGCCACTCATGAGAATGAGAAGAAGAAGATACATTTAATGCATAACCAGATCTTGATGCTTGACAACCACAAGCAGAAAGTGCCATTCTTGAGGATGAAGGTGAAGAGTGCTCCAAATTGATGTTGTGCTTCTTCATTGCTGCTTCTAAGGCTTCCATCTTCTTAAAACATTTGGACTCTATATGGCCATCACGATTACAAAAGTTGCAATGTCTATCTGTCTTCTTCCCTTTGTTTTTATTTGACTTATCATTTTGGTGAGTTGCTTTTTCAGTTTGCGGCTGAAATTGCTTAGGACCCTTGTTTGATTTCATACCATACTTTTTAGGATACTGCTTCTTGGGATTCTTTTGATATGATTGCTGTTGGGTTGCTAAGGCTTTCTTAGAAACGTTTCTAGAAGTGATAAGACCAAGGTGTAAGAGTTTTTCTTGCTCTCTTATCAAAGAATCACAAAAGGCATCAAAAGAGGGGTTCTTGTAGGTGGTTCCTGAAGAAATGATGGCTTCTCTAGTGGAATGGAAGGTGGAAACAAATACAGAGTATGCAGGGCCAAGCTTAGCAAGAATGCAATAGATGAGGCTACCATCTTCCTTTTTGACCTTACAATCTTCTAAAAAAAGTCTAAGGGTCTTGAATTTGGTTAAAAAATCTTCAATAGAGGAGAAATTATTGGGGTCCAAAGTAAGCAACTCATTTTCAAGCTGGTGGGCCTTGATTTGATTTTGAATGCCAAAGACAGAGTTTAACTTTTCCAGGGCTTCATGAGGGGTGTCAATGTCAAGGATATGAAATCGAAGATCTTGAGCAATGGACATTCCTATCAACCCTCGTGCTTGATCTTGTTTATTTTCCCATTTAGCGACTTTATCATCATCGGAAGGTTTAGTTTCTTGTCCTGTGGCTATTCTATAAAGCCCTTTACTTTTAAGTATATCTACCATTTGAGGTAGCCATTGGAAATAATTGGTGCTGTTCAGAATAATTGGACATGCACTTTCCATTTTAAAAAAAACTGAAGCCGGAAAAAGCTGAAACTAACTGCTCCAATGGACAGATCTCGAAAAATTAGGCTGATTAAAAAAAACGGCTCAAAAAACGGCTTCCGGATGAAGAAGTTATGCCTTTTTGAAAAAACCGAGTTGTAGATGCCGAATAGTTACGCAAACGGTTTGAAATTTGATGATGAAGTTCAACTTTTAAAAAAAATCCCGCCCCTTCAACAAATTTTTTTTTACAAAAGAAGGTTGAGAAAGATACTTGAACCCAAGACCTCTATTCTCATAAACTAACTTCTCACCAAGTGAGATAGTAAAAGGATTCTGTAATTGTTTGAAAGGAGGAAGGGGGTTTTTTTTAGTCTATGGTGTGCGTGCTTTTTTTTGCACAAAAAACAAAAAAAATTGTGCAAAAAAAAAACGAAATGCAAGCCTTACGACAGAATGTTAGATTTTTGGTTAGCCTTACCGGCAACTATCTATTTTTTCACTATTTCTGATTTCCCGAGATCGCACAAAGACACGGGGAAAGAGCATACGCAGCAAAAAAATCTCTTCTTCTTGTTTTTGATTTGCCGAGATCGCACACAGTACAGAGCAAAGGGCATACACAGAGAAGAGGGTATAGATCCGACAAATAAATAAAACCTAATATCTGAAATAAACAGAGGGAACCAAAATAAGCAGAACTATTAACAAATATAACTGCAAAACAGAGACTTTATACCTCCAAATCTAAACTGACATAACTTGGGCAACCGGAAACCTTTTCGCATGAAACGAAAGGCGTTCCTCACTGTAACAGAGGCTCCGAACACAACAGAGTTGTTCTCTAGGCCTGAAAATGTTCAGAAATAGTAGATCTAGAAAACGATAGTCGCATGCAGTCAAACCGACTTCGGATTTGGATCAACAACGGATGCGACCCTCAAAATAACTCTGATACCATGTAGGAATTTACAGGTAAAGTTCCGTAGATCAAAAACCAAAGGTCACCACTCACAAATAGATCACAAATCAGTACACCAATATTATCACGTGGTTAAAACCCTCGAAGAGGGAAACAGTCCACGGCTTGAGCCAATGCGGCCACTTCAGGAAATTTATTAATATAAAAAGAAAAGTTACATATGTTTCTCTCATAAACAGTTACCGGACAAATGACCCTCCATGCTCTTTAAATAGAGATCATGGACCAATCGGGTGTTAAGCCACAGATCAAGTGTCGTTAATATCGAGGAGAGAGTGAACCGTCAGATCACTACAAATCGTGACCGTCGGATTATAAGTTACAAATGTACATAATAAAGAAACATACTTTACCTAACTCTACACTAGACTAAGTTATTCTTAACTATTTCCTATGTGTCAGAATATCCTAACACAATGGATGCCATATCTATCTTGATTTATGTAAAAATATGCATGTTTTCATGTCTTCTACGACTAATTTGGTATTTTGGATGTTTTTTTAATATAAATGCAAATATATATATATATATATATATATATATATATATATATATAGATAGACGCTTCAACATCCCCGCTTCGTGCAACATTGATCCAAACTGTCCCTAGAAGCCATAATAATGTCGTCGATGCCCTCGTAGTCGCTGCATCAAATTCTAAATTAGGAAAGTGTGTGATGGATACCATATATTGACCAACCATCCCTGATTATGATGACCATTGGATGTTTTCGAAAATGATGAGGAGATAGTTGGCTTCCTCCAAAACCATGATGAATCACATAACCAAGAGGAAGATATGGGTAATGAGCAACACTTCGATAGAAACGATAATAATGTCAATGTTCCACCGAGTTTCCGGGACGGGGAAACGCGGGAGCATATCTTCAAAAGTATAGCAAATCAGAGCATATCTTCAAAAGTATAGCAAATCAGTGCCTGGAATTTTTACATGTATGCAAGGATCTCGCCCCTATCTCGTCAAAATTATACGGTTTGAAACATCCCAAAATAAAAGTTATAGCAAAAAATCCAAGATGACTTTTTTTCCTCCACAAATCACATTTTCCTCCACCTTTAAAACCGAAAGAGAAATCCCCAACTTCTCTTGCACATCTCATATCTCTTCTTGCTTGGATGATCTTCAGATGCACTCATCTATATTTTATTTATAGTGTTTCTATGTTCAGTTATGGGGTCGACTTATAGAACTGGTTGGGTCGATTTGTACTTTCTGGCTAGGATGACATGACATATCTTTCATATCTCCTCATTCTTATGGCATTTAGAGGGAGTGACATATAGCATTGGAAGATTCTCGGAATAATCTTTTCAACCGTATATTTGATGCTCCCATTTGAGCTAGGTCTTTAGAGTAAAAAGGATTTCAAAGATAGAGTATCCTAACTGTATTGAGAAATCCAGGGGCAACAAAATAGATGATTTCTCTTATTTTGATAACTGCTTGTGATGTATTTTTCACCTTTTGATTAGCTTCTTCTTTCACTTAATATTAGTGTTCTTTATCATCAAACAACTATCAAACCAATAGGACAAGAGGACACAAGATATAGGCTATAAGATAGGGCCAAAACCTTTCCTCTTGAGAGGAAAACCCGCAAGAACTCTTCTCTTCTTATAGAAATTTAAATGACGAATTCCAAGACCTAAGACCCTTGCCAAAATCCCCTCCAAGACCAAGTCAATCCTTTCTCCTTGATGAGCTTTCCTTCCAACAGCTTCTTTAGCAACTTTGATCCCAACAACTTGTGCAACTTCGACCCCAACAGTTTCTTCTGCAATTTCGACTCCCAACAGCTTCTCCAACAACTTTTACCCCCCAACAGTTTCTTCTACAGAAAACCCTAGCTATTGCACGTGTGGAAAAGATAGTGATTTCTTCCTCTTTTCTCCTTTGCTTGGATAGATCCTTTCTTCTTGGAAACTCGACTTACAAAGTATACCAATTGATGCCCTAACTCAACTTCTGCAATTCAGCTTTTGCTGCTGCGATAAGTGCCCTAGTTTTCTCACACATGTGAGGGAAATAGCCCAAAAACAGTTTCAAAAATTCGCTTTCTTCTTTCTCTTCTAGTCCTCCACTTCTTCACACATTTTAGGTCTCTTTCTCTTGCTTGATAGAATCTCTTGTGTGATGAATGTGTGCTCTTCAAGTAAGGTCGAAGTCTCTAATATATAGGCTTCTCTTCTAGGTTGAATTGCTGCTTCGAGGCCGACTTGTCCACTCATGAAGTCTGACTTGATGTTTGCTTCTTGACAATGTCTTGGAGGGTCTTGTTACCCACCACTTCGTGGGTGATATCCCTTAGAGAAATTGTTTTCCATGATGGACCTCAGCGGACAGCCAACAACCCCTTGTAGCCCTCAACTAGCTCGTTGTAACATTTCTCCGCCACCTGAGCCAACCATGTGGTCCCTCACCCATTTGTATTGATCGTATGTTTGAAGATGGGCCTCTCGAATCTAAAGGTATGTCTTGTCATTTAGTAATTGAGTATTGTGTTTACTTATCATGGACACTTTTGGGCATGGATTGATGGTGGGATTCGACAGAAAGAGTGGGCTTAGTTTGTGCTCTTGTCCCCTTGATCTCTTTTGGATGTTACCCTAGGATCTTAGTCCCGTGGGATTCACCATTTGGTTCTAGGGTGTTACTACTTGGGAAACCCTGATTTTGGTTGCGTGGTCTCGCTCCTTTATCTGCATATATTACTCCCTTTCCATTCACTATACCCTCATTCATCATTTCTCCCACATGGGTCCACATTGCCTTTCTGGGTCCACAAAGGGTCGACCTCCCTATCCCCTTGCCCCCACCTTGGGTCAGGCCTAGAATGATGCCTTGGAGGTTGAAACAACTACAAGAAAAAGTAAAAGCATAAATAACCACATTCAACAGGAAATTGCACCACAAAATGCAAAAGATGGTCAGGACAAAAATTATTAGCACATAGGCAAAAGCCAATACATGAGCTCTACCCCATACCCATGGTCATCACCTTGGTTCCATAGGCCCTAGATGAGCCTCCTTTATCATTCAGGAACCCATGATTGTCCCAACCCCTGGAGGGCAATGAACCATCCTACCTAAAAGTGGGTAATCACTGCTATATCTTACACATCATGCTCTTGTCCTTTGAGCCGCGAGTAGTTAATTAAAAAAAATTTATAAAAGGCAAAAGGCATATAAATAAGGGTGGAAAAATCAAGGTCGGGGCACCTCATGTACCACCATTGCTCCCTCCTACACATTATGCACCAGGTGTGGGCTTCCCTTTCTCTAGCTTCCCTTGTGGCCCAGGATTGCCCCTCTCATTCCCTACTCCATTTCACTTCTTTGTCACATGCCACCACCATTTGAGGGATGTACCTTGGACATGCTATTCCCTCTAAGGGTATAATCCACCTAATAAGGTACCTGGCTAACCCCCTTTGGAGCTTGGAGACATTAGCACATGCCAAACCCACCACCGAAGGGCATGCCATTATGAAGTGCCCACTTGTTGTTCATGGTTTGTAAGCTTTTTTTACATGATTACTCTAATGACTTCTTGTACTAGAAGGCTAGGGGACACATTGGATCTTATGCAGGATTGCAGATGGTGTCCATTTGCTTTAGGACTTCCTATATGGGGTCCTAACCTCCGAGAGGGCTACATTGGCACATATAGGGTGTGTGTAGAGAGCCATGGGCCTCCACAACAGTAGACAACACTCCATTGATCCCCACCGATGTCCAGAGATTACTAGCGATCCACCTTTGGGACGAGGATGATGCACTTGGTACATTATGTTCAGCTGGCCCCACAGGAGCATCACACACTTGGCAGGTGTCCCAAGACTTGTATGATGCAATGGCAGTGCCCATTCCATCTTCTGAGCCCTTACAAATGATCTACAAGTATTTGCGACTCAAATGGAGACCCATGTGGTCATTGGTGTGCCCCCACACCCATTGGGAGCACCACAGGTCGACTACTTGGAGAATAAGGGGCCACCCCCTTGTCCATCACCTTTTGAGGATTTTATTCCTCATTATGGCACTTCTGGACATTATGAGGCCTCTTGGAGGGCCCCACGACATGCATATATTATTATTTGATCTCCCGAGAGGCTTATTATTTCATTTATGAGCTAGTTTGGTGGGCTTGTCATCGAAAATTAGTTTCTTTGAACATTATTTTATTCTTACGGGCTAATGTAGGCTCATTAGCTAAATTGAACTGCTAATTGGTGTATAAATAGGAGTTAGTTGGATTCATTTGTATCATCACTTGACTTGGGGTCTCTCTATCTTTAGAGAACTTGACATTTTTCCTTGGAGGACTATTTTGGATGATGGATGAATTTGGATGTATGGTTTTGGGCTATTTCTATCTTGGAGCTTCTTATTTGCAAATGTGATGCTGGTTGGATATACTCTCTAACATTGTAAGTGAAAATTTAATGCTATTTTTCTTGTTGCTTAATACAATGAAACTTCACTATATATATGGTTAATTGCTGCATGTATGAAATGTCGAATTATGTGTCTATTTAGCTTATTCTATGTATGGGCCAGTGTTAGATGAATGAAATGTTCTAGAGATCATGTTATCTTGATAAGCTTGCGCCATTTGTATGAAATATAAATGCTTGAAAGTCACTTTTCTTCTCTTTCCTCTAACATTGGACGAAGTTGACTTTTTGGGCCTCCTTGAACAAGCAATTGAACCCTTCTTCATTATTATCCTTGACTCCATATTCCAAAGTGAATTAGGCACTAGTCCCTCAAAAAAGGGTGATCGTTTTGCCTATTTTTCACTTTTTTCCCTTTTTTCCTGGGTCTAGCCCCATTAGGTCACCTAGGGCATCAATTTCTTGGGAATCTAGCCACGGAAAACTTTGATCTCCTAGATACAACTACGCTGGTGGGTCCCCTCACTCTCCTTCGAATTTGGAGCAATTCCGACAGTGGAATCTCCGGATACCCCAAGCCTTAGCTCTAGAATCAAGTTTTGCCTAGGTGTTCCCAAGGCTAGACCCTAGTAGGATTAATTTGGCATCATTGGAAGAAAATTCTTGTTTGCTCCTTTCCCTTCACCTTGGCCAGGTTAAGAACATCATTGGGTGCCAAAATCCATCCCCTGACTAGGTCCACTTGGCCTCATGTGGTCCCATTCTTCTTCAAAGCTGATTTATTAAGGACTACTTGGGAATCCAAGTTCCCAAAGGATTTTATGGATTGAGAACATCCTTTGTAAATCTTATTCTTCTACCTCAACCCTCCAATCCTCATCCCCTCTCCCTAGAAGATCAAGTCCCTTGCTTAAAAGGCAAGAAAGTCCCATTCTTCATTCTATCAGGGAAAGGGTTTCTAGGGTCACATCACACTTATTCATTGATCTATACTTCACAAGTGACTTCCTAAGCTACTGCGTCTCCTCCCATCGGTGAAAGTCCGTAAAGAGCAGGGAGTCTTAGCTGTGGTGACAGTGGGCTAGGTCTCCATCGTTGCCCTTGACCTAACAGTTGCCCTCATAGGAACCCCTCTTAGGTCCCCTACAGGTTTGAGTGGTAACATGTCTATTTGACACTTTTGACTTTACATAAATTTTCTTTACAATATATAACATGCCCAAAAGGGTCTTCCATACATGACAATGACTCAATTGACTTGTTGACATAGTGACAAGTCCTAGAAGCACTCAATGGGTGCTTGACCTAAATAAAATAACCTTGAGCATGAAACCCATGCATCAAGAATTACAATAATAAATTTCTTTTTCTTCTTTACATAAAATCATGATTACATATGTCATTCTGAAGACCGAACCTAGTTACATATTTCAACAAACTGGGCATACAAAGAAAACCGGGTGTCCAAGTATGTAATATTCCCAATTAGCAATAGCTAATTGGAAATATTAATTTTGACTATTTTGCCTTTATAAAGTTAAATTATAAATAAAGTGGGTGAAGAGGACACTTAGCTCACACTTAGGATAAAAAGTATTTCCTAAAGTCACTTAAGAGACATGTCTGTTTGGCAAAGTGGGGCCTAGTGGTCAAGTGGCAACGTGGGAAAAGGGGCAGCGTAGACAACATGGGGCCAAGCCAGCGCAGAGAGAGATGGACAGCGTGGCTGAAGGGGGCAGTTTAGAGATTGGTGGGGCCTAGGTGAGGGAAAGGCTCACCAAGCATAAAAGGAGAGAGGGTCTCCTCATTTTCATTCATTCTGATTATGCATCTTCGAAATTTGTCTTTTGACATTGAGCACGCTTGCTGTTTAGCAAAGTCTGCACGTACTGTTCAGTACATCGGGTGTCTCCGTTCGGAGATCCCAACCTCAGCCCCGGGAGACTTCGAGTGCTTGCTCGGGTGAGGAGTTCAACCTTGTTTTGCCGGAGAGGATAGCGGCATCCACAGTTGGGAGCATTCTTTGGAAGAGATAGCGCAGTCAGTGAGAGGGAGGATGCAGTCTTGGATAGAGGGAGTTCCGGATTGAGGGTTTATCACGGTATTTGGTTGGAAAATTTGGAGAGGGTTCAACCCTTCCATATTCTAGCATTTTCACAAAGTTGGAGGCCATCATTTGCATCAGAGCACTCAGGGGCAGCGTTTCTCCTTTGGGGATAACGTAGTGCCTCAAGGGAGGTATTTTTGAGGGTCAGCCATTTTCAGAAAGCTCTCTGGGCTTTTTTGGGTTTTGTGTGGAGAGGCCATTTCCAGAGTTTCATAGTTTTCCGAGGAAGGGAACAACCCCAAATCAGCTTTTCATTCTAGCAGTAGCAGCAACAGCACCAGCAACACTGGAGATTACGCAGTCTTGAGTTAGCAGCCATTTCGGGTCACAATTTGAGAGTATTTCTACGCTTGCCTTGTGCAAGCCAAGGTGCCATCATTCTGATCACCTTTGTACTCATTTCTATCTTTCAGTATTAATAAAATGGTTCAGCATTCTCCATATTGGTTGTTGTTCATGTGATATCTCTCTAGTTGCTGTTTGCCTTTGTTTATGTGCTTTATATTGCTGTTTATTTCTACTTGGAATATTACAGTGGTATCAGAGCTCATAGACTTGGCTCAGCCTGTGGAGCAAATTGTCTATGACACCAGCAGGAAAACCCTACATCACCTACTGGGGAAGAAAGTATAAAGATCAAGAGCGAAGGTTAGAGCTCACTTTCGGGAGAGGTGACAACGTTGCAGTAGTGGACACAGAGGAGGAGGAACCAATGGCGGGTGAAATAAATGCCGATAAGGAGTTCGGGAAACTTCTCCTCAAATCAGTACAGGATTTGTCGAGATGGATAGAGGAGATGGGGCAAAGATTCACGACAGAGTCTAGACAGCGCGAGAACCCAAGGGGTTTCCATGTTGGAGAGGGCTCAGGCACATCTCATCATTTACAGAAGCACCTCATAGCGCAGCAGATGGCATCACACACACCTCCCCGTTCCACGATGCCTACATTTCTTGCCGCAGGCATTGGGGCAGAAGCACAGCAAGAGCAGGAACCGACACACATGGGAGATTACTTTGCTGAGTAACAGTTATACGGTCAAGAGTTCAGAGATGCCCTCACTTTCTATGATTTTGTTCAGCTCAAGCGGGACAGCAGACCCCGCAACCATCACAGGGGGAACATGCATTCACATGACGAGGACTTACAGTGCACGGTGGGAAGATTCCATCTATCGACATTTGACGGATCATCCAAGTGTTTGGAAAAAGCTTGGGTAGAGAAGTTGGATATATATTTCTAGCTTAATCAGATGGTAGAGCTAGAGGCCATCAAGGTGGCAGCGTTGCACCTAGAGGGCGAGGCCCAGGATTGGTGGTTTCATGGGATGGTTACGTTGGGGCACTCGAGAGTGACAACATATGTCGAGATTACGTGGGGGTTGGTAGAGTGTTTTGATCGGAGGGATCCGGAGGAGCATTTTGTTGAGCTAACAAAGCTCAAGCAAACCGGGAGGCGGGACACGTACATATCAGAGTTTTTGAGACTCTTCGTGATGGTACCTGATTTATCCACAACCCGGATGATCTATATGTTCATAGATGGATTTGCAGAGCCTCTACGGGGATTAGTCAGATCGACGAGACCAGACACACTCCATGATGCAATTGAGAGGACTCGAGATTTGCAGGATGCACTACCCAAGACTAGAGCTCCTTTTCCCCAAAGATCAACATTCTAGCCGAAGGGAAAGGACGAGAGGGTTCCACCTCCCAGGGGGAACCAGGGTAGAGGGCCTGGAGATGATGAGACCAGGAGAGATCTGAAGCGGAGGAGGTTATGCTTCACGTGCCAGGAGCCATGGGCACCAGGGCATCGTTGTACCGCAGGGAAGGCACACTACATCGAGGTCTTCTCCGATAGCAGCGGGGAAGAAGAGGAGTATGGGGAGATAGAGGCTGGAGGCAGTAATACAATGCAGAGAGGGGATCATCTGCCACCTCCACTGCCGGGAGCGGGAGGTGCAGCTTTTGCAGCCACCGAGGGAGCCCTTGCAGCTTTGCGGGGAGTTCCCAAGTATTTGACACTGCATGTCTGAGGCACAGTACAGGGGCAACATGTCTCAGTGTTAGTAGACAGTGGGGCCACCCACAACTTCGTTTATGCCTAGCTGGTAGAGCAGAGGGGCATATCGACAGAGACCTTTGATGGGCTTTCGGTGCTAGTTCCAGGGAATTGGACTATGCAGTGTGCCAGGTATGTGCCAGCCTTGGCGGTGACCATGGGGACATACACCCTGACAGATCATCTTTTCGTGGTGGACATTTCAGACACCAACGTGATATTGGGGGTACAGTGGATGATCACGCTGGGAAAATTCACCACTGATTGGGAGACCGTGGAGATGGAGTGGACGGATAAGAATACTGGGAGGCATGAGAAGATTCGGGGGATGCACACCTACCCACCACAGACAGTTTCAACACACTGGATGGGGGCAGATTTCTGGAAGGGGGACATAGAGTGGGCAGTGGAGTTGCGTGTGTCGGAGGCAGGATCTACAGGGCAGGCCGTACACCCATATGTACAGTCCATTCTCGATAGGTATGCTATGGTATTTGGGGAGACACCACCAGGAAAGCCACTGTATCGGGGGTTTGAGCACACTATTGAGCTAGAGTAGGATATCTAGGCTGTCATCACTACACCCTATAGGCACCCCAAAGCCTATCAGGATGAGATTGAGAGGGCTATCCAGGAGCTCTTAGTTCTTGGACACATCCGTCCTAGTACTAGCCCCTTTGCTTCTTTAGTAGTGATGGTGAAGAAGAAGGACGACACGTTGAGGATGTGCATTGATTACAGGGCCCTGAACATGAAGACCATGAAGAACCGGTACCCCATCCCACAGATCGATGAGTTGATGGATGAACTGAGGGGGTCCAAGTTCTTCTCAAAGATTGATTTGAGATCCGGGTACCATCAGATTCGCGTGAGGGAGCAGGACATTCCCAAGACCGCTTTCCGGTGTCATTACGACCATTTTTGAGTTTTTGGTGATGCCCTTTGGGCTAACCAATGCCCCAACCACTTTTTAGTCATGCATGAATCACATCTTCCTTAGTCACTTGAGGAAGTGTGTGTTAGTGTTTTTTGATGACATTTTGATCTACAGCAAGACATGGAAGGAGCACCTCCAACATATAGAGGACGTATTACGCATTTTGGAAGAGCATCAGTTTTATGCTAAGCTCTCCAAATGTGAGTTTGCGCTGACCGAGATGCTCTACTTGGGGCACATCATCGGGGTGGACGGAGTGAAGGTCCACGAGGAGAAGATCAGGGCCATCAAGGATTGGCTGGAGCCGAAGAATGTGACGGAACTTCGGGGATTTGTGGGGATCTGCACCTACTACCGAATGTTCGTCAAGGGATGTTCCCAACTTGCTGCACCCCTTACTGACCTCACCAAGAAAGGGGCATTCAGTTGGACGGATACATCACATAGGGCTTTTGACAGGTTCAAGCAGGTGATGAGCAGTTGTCCGGTGTTAGCATTGCCAGATTTTACACAGTCCTTTGTATTGGAGTGTGATGCATCAGGGTAGGGAATCGACGCAGTTTTGATGCAGGGAGGCCACCCCATAGCTTTCGAGAGCCGGAAGCTATTGCCACATGAGAAGTTGTATGCTATATACGACAAGGAGATGTTGGCCATCATGCATGCATTGGCAAGTTTCGGCAGTACCTGGTAGGGAACAGATTCAGGCATTGGCAAGGCTCCTAGAGCCAAGGAGTGGATCCAAGAGAGTCAGGATATACTCCGAGCTCTCAAGGATAACATGGCTACAATGTAGAATCAACAGAAGCTGTACGCTGACAGGGGATGTGTTGAGAGGCGGTTCGAGGTAGGGGACTTGGTCTACCTACGCTTGTAGCCATATCGACAGCCCACGCTGAAGTAGAAGGGGGCTGAAAAGCTAAAGTCTCGCTTCTATGGACAATACAGGGTGACACGCAGAGTTGGAGAGGTTGCATATGAGTTGGAGCTGCCCATTGGTAGCAAGATTCACAACGTTTTTCATGTGTCATGCCTGAAGAAGGCACTGGGACAGCAGGTGACTGCAACCGAGGAGCTCCCGCCCACAGATGATGAGGGGCACTTGGTGCTACAGCGGGAGGCCATTATTGATACTAGGGAGAGGCAGCTATGGAGCAGGACAGCAGAGAGTACCTTGTGAGATGGAGGAATTTATCGGATGAGGATGCCACCTGGGAGAGAGAAGATTCTGCAGCATCCATCATTACAGTTGCTTGAGGACAAGCAACGTTTTTCCGGGGAGGACTGTAATATTCCCAATTAGCAATAACTAATTGGAAATATTAATTTTGACTATTTTGCCTTTATACAGTTAAATTATAAATAAAGTGGGTGAAGAGGACACTTAGCTCACACTTAGGATAAAAAGTATTTCCTAAAGTCACTTAAGAGACATGTCTATTTGGTAAAGTGGGGCCTAGTGGTCAAGTGGCAGCGTGGGAAAAGGGGCAGCGTAGACAGCATGGGGCCAAGCCAGCGCAGAGAGAGATGGACAGTGTGGCTGAAGGGGACAATGCAGAGATTGGTGGCGCCTAGGTGAGGGAAAGGCTCACCAAGCATAAAAGGAGGGAGGGTCTCCTCATTCTCATTCATTCTGATTATGCATCTTCGAGATTTGTCTTTTGACATTGAGCACGCTTGCTGTTTAGCAAAGTTTGCACGTACTTTTCAGTACATCGGGTGTCTCCGTTCGGAGATCCCAACCTCAGCCCCGGGAGAATTCGAGTGCTTGCTCGGTTGAGGAGTTCCACCTTGTTTTGCCGGAGAGGATAGCAACAGCCACAGTTGGGAGCATTGTTTGGAAGAGACAGTGCAGTCAATGAGAGGGAGGACGTAGTCTTGGATAGAGGGAGTTCTGGATTGAGGTTTTACCATGGGATTTTGCCCGGAGGAGTTGGAGAGGGTTCAACCCTTCCATATTCTAGCTTTTTCACAGAGTTGGAGGCCATCATTTGCATCAGAGCACTCAGGGGCAACATTTCTCCTTTGGGGATAGCATAGTGCCTCAAGGGAGGTATTTTCGAGGGTCAGCCATTTTCAGAAAGCTCTCTGGGCTTTTCTGGGTTTTGTGTGGAGAGGCCATTTCCAGAGTTTCATAATTTTCCGAGGAGGGGAACAGCCCCAAATCAGCTTTTCATTCCAGCAGTAGCAGCAGCAGCACCAACAGCACTGGAGATTACGCAGTCTTGAGTTAGCAGCCCATTCCAGGTCACAATCTGAGAGTATTTCTATGCTTGCCTTGTGCAAGCCAAGGTGCCATCATTCTGATCACCTTTGTACTCATTTCTATCTTTCAGTATTAATAAAATTTCTCAGCATTCTCCATACTGGTTATTGTTCATGTGATATATCTCTAGTTGCTGTTTGCCTTTGTTTATGTGCTTTATATTGCTGTTTATTTCTACTTGGAATATTACAAAGTAACGTTTCCAACAATCTTCATCTTGCAATCTTTATCTTCGACATCTGCAGTCTCACCCAATCTTTGACATCAATGAAAGCAATATTTCCAATGGGGTTTTTGCATGAAAATGATCATTTTAGTGGTTCTAGCTCTCCCTATATAAATAGTGCCCCTCTCATTGTAATGGTTGTCAATAGTTGGTGGAACTCTGGTATCTTTTATTATTTTCTTGGGGCTTTTGGAGTGTTGATGTAAAGGATTCTATTTGCTGAATAGAAAGTAAAAAACATCTTCGAGTTGTCAAGCTTATTGGAAGAATTAATCTGGTTATTATCATTCCTATTTGAAATAATTTTATGGATGAATATTTATCTCTTTAAATTTCTAATACATGTGAATGAGATATTGAAGTAAAAAATATATTTTCTTCATTAGAAATCTTGCATACTTATGGAACATTATTAAAGAGCATTTTCTCTCGACATTTTTGGCTTTCTTTTTTTCATTAGAGTTCATGAAATGTTTTGGTATTTTTATGATAGCAAGAGCGTAGTGGTTGTAGCATACTTCTTTTAGCTACTAACATCCCTAAACAAGTGAGAAGGAGCACTATAAAAACTTGCTGTATGGTACCCCATAGCCCAAGTAGCAATAGCACTGGTTTCCTCTTCAAACACCCTTAAAATTTCACTTTTTAAAACCCTATTCAGCTGTAAGTAGTTTCTGCAAGATACATAAAAAAATATCTTAGTTTGCAAATTAATTTCAAACCTCCTTAATGCTACTTGTTGGCTGTAAAAGGCTTAGCTTTACAGCAATAAACCTTCTATAATTCGTCTTTTATCCGAGGACAGAAGACTCTTCCTTTAGCCTGTAGAAAAATTCTGCATTTCATAACCTACTTTTTGGGAAAGATAAATTTGATAACATTTAGAATTTTATTCTCTTTTGCATGTTTTAAATCTGATTGCCAATTGGTTATGAAATATCTAAGAGCCGATAGGTTCTTTAAACTTTGCATTTGATTCCCAACATTTTATAGCACTCGTCAATTACAAAATTCCAAAGTAACAAAAATCGCGATCGGGATAAAATCGCCGAGGGGAAAAAATCGGAAAAAATCGTAAAAATCGGGAAAAAATCGTAACATACAAAAATATTCATTTTTTTTTCAATTTTTTTAATATCTAAAGCGTCTATAGCATAAAATAAATGTATTGACACATAAATATGAAAAAAAAACTAATATATAAGATGTGTAATATCATGTCTAGTGCTACATCACACATAAAACTGAATCCTGTTCTGAATACTAAGTCCTGAGTCTCAAGAGTCAACTCAGCCTCAAAATATCAGCAAAAAATATAATAATGTATCCTGTATAATGATTATAATGTCATATACAAAGGAATGTCAATGCATATGACTTTATGGTCTATGCTATTGATTTCCTCTTTGCCCTCTTGAGAAATACCATGGCTTTTCTCTAGATGAAAGAAGGTACAGAAGGACCCAGTAATCTGGGCTGCGTAGATTTTCTGAAGAAAAAAATAGAAGCACGAAACCGGAGCAGGGCTTTGAACCACTAGGGCCTGAGGAGGGCGGACCACGTCCCGTTCCGCCTTAAAAGGCGGTGTCACTATCTCTGCCGCCATGCTCCTCTTTCTTCTTGCTATACTGCTGCTCCTCCTCGTCCTCCTCCTCGTCTTCCCCCTCCACTACCTCCTGCTCTATCCAATCAGGGGCTGACTCCATGACAGGCCTCTCAGCCTCAACCCTCCATTTAGCAGTGGTGTCAATCGCATCTAAAGAGATGGCCTCCATATCAGGGGTCCTCTCAAGTTGTCTCACCCACAATCTAAGATTGTAGTAGACGTAAACCATGTCATTGAGCCGCTGACCCTCCAACCTGTACAAGGGTCATAAATTAATACATTAAATATTTAAAAAAAATATTTAATAAATTCAAAAAATCAGTTGAGATATGTTAAGTTTTTTACCTGTTGCGCTTTTTGGTGTGTATTTTTTCAAATACACTCCAGTTGCGCTCGCATCCTGAAGCGCTACATGTTTGGCTGAGTATTCTAATGGTAAGTTTTTGGAGTTTTGGTAATCTGCCACCGTAGCTCCTCCACCATGCATCTACAAGTTACAAGTTACAACAAATAAGATAAACTGATAAAGTTACAAACATAAGAAAATTTTTAAAATAATGAAAATCTTACCTGGCATTTTAACAGTCCTATCCTGGACTGCCATGTCGAGGCTCAAGGTGCCACCTGCCATTCTGTATACCTCCATCTCTTTGGATATCTCTGAACGTTCTGATGGAGTTGGCACCATCTTCTGAACACAACTGAAAAAGCCATCCATGACCTCAGCAACAAATAGAAAACCACATGAATAAGCAAATGCGGGGTTCAGGAAGAGCCCTGCGGCATGAATGGGACGATGGAGTGTGTTGTTCCATCGATCATCAATCACTTCCCATAAAAGAAGTTGTCTCTGAAACCCATCATCACCCTTATCATCATAATAGCTGCGAATAGCTTCTTTGGCCCTATCCATGGCCTCATACAAGTAGCCCATTGCGGGCTTCTCTCCATCCACCAATCTAAGAACCTTTACCAAAGGTTCACTAATGCTACACACCTCTTCCACTCCAGCCCAGAAACTTTCCTGATATGACACGAACCTGCAGATGGCCTGTCCCTCTGATTTGCAGCTGATAGTCAAAGCACGCCACTCATCTGAAAGAAACATTCTCTTCAATTCCCACTTAGAATTCAAGAGGGATTGAAGAGAGATGAAAGTAGTGGCAAATCGTGTAATAGCAGGCCGCACCAACTCCTTATTGTTGGTGAATGTCCTCATCAAATGAAGCACGGATCCATGGTTATATATAAATTTTGTGATTCTCTTTGATGATTCTACAATATCTTTGACAAAATCAAGCTTTCCGATGTCCTCCAACATCAAATCAAGGCAATGTGCAGCACAAGGTGTCCAAAATATGCTCAGATACCTCTCCATAAGCATCTTGCCAGCAAAAACATAGTTTGTAGCGTTGTCCGTTATGATTTGGACAACATTTTGGGGCCCAACCTCCATAATGAACACATCTAATAAATCACATAATAATCTTGCATCTTTCACATGTGCAGATGCATCAACAGAGTTCATAAACATTGTCCCTTTGGGACAACTGACCAAGAAGTTAATAAGGGTCCTACCCCTTTGATCAGTCCAACCATCTGACATCACAGTGCATCCTGTGATTTCCCATGATGCCCTTATCTCTTCCAATCTCTTGGTGCAGTCAGCTTTCTCATTTTGCAGAATGCGCCCTTTAAGGTCATTCTCTGAAGGGGCTTTGTATCCTGGGCCAACAACAACGATAGCATCAATCGCAGACTGATAAAATGGATTGGTCCTGGCAACACTGAAAGGAATATCACTCCAAAGAAACAGTTTGCCCAACAACCTATCAGCTTCTTCCTTCTCCTTTCTTTTAAGATAGGAGGAGATAGATGGCTGTGCCCCGGGAGTGGTTCTAGGAACAAAAAATGAGGCAGCAGCGACGGGGCTGCCTGTAGAAGAGGTTGATGCTGAAGAGCCACTACCACTCTCACGCTCAACCACAAACCCTGATATTTGACTTTTCAGAGCTGCTTTGCTGAGTTTAGTGGTTTCTATTTCTCCCAATGAGTTCATGGCTCTTTTGATTATTTCTGGATTGGTGTTTTTGCAAGGGCCTACTTCATGCCTAGGAATTTGTGCCAAGTGGTATTTCAAACTGTATACCCCTCCTGTCATGTGTTGACCACATAATTTGCAAGACAAGTTTGATCGGTCAAAACCCCCATCAGGTTCACCAAATTCCCATAAAGGATCTAATTTCCTTGGCATGTTGGAAACTTTGAAGTTTGAACTTTGAATGTTGAAATTTGAACCTAGGGCACAAGAAAAATTGCCAGTTAAAAAATAAAAATAAAAATTACAATTTTACATACAACATTTTGATTTTTTTCACCAAAAAAAAACCCTCAACTCAATCCAAAAATAATTGGAAAAAATACATGTTGAAACACAAGCAAAAATAATGGGAAGAAGCTAAGAGCACAAGAAGAAATATAAAAAACAAAATTTAACAAACAATTTTTTTCATTTTTGACCAAAATAAACCCTCTCCTCTCAATAAAACAAAAACAAACAAAAAAAACACAACCAAATGCAATCACAAATGATGAAAAATACATGGGTAATAGAAACCCATGGAAGAACAAGAAAAAAACAAAAAAAAATGGGTCAAATGTCATGCCCATACCTGGAAAAACGTTTTGCCGGAAACACTTGGTCCAAATTCGATTTTTGTTCGCTTGGATTGCAAGAAATTCTAAGTTTTGTCCAATCTTGGGCTTGTAAATCTCCTCCTTCCCTCCTTGGCTCTTCTCCTTCCCTCCTTGGCTCTCATAAACAACTCTGTCCAACTAAAAATGACAAATAAAAACCAAAAAATCGCATTATAATGCCGCTGTCCAACGCAGTCACGATTTTTACCAATCGACTCGCGATTTTTTCGAAAAAATCGCGATTTTATCGCGATGACGATTTTTTCAAAAAATCGTCCAAAAAATCGCCGATTAAATCAGCCGCTTGAAAAACTCGCGATTTTTTGAAAAAATCGCGATAACATCGCGATTTTTGTTACTTTGCAAAATTCATTCATCGAATCAAGTCAAATCAAGATAAATTTTTATTTGGACAAACATAATATTCTTAACCTATTGTACTTCTAATTTTCCTTGAACAATGTTCTCTTTTTGAAATTCTTGTCTGGAATATTAAGGAAGGAATTAGCATGTAGTTGAGTGCTTGAAATCAGATTAAAGTCAAATGGCTGTAGAAGGGTTTGAGTTCTGGGTTTGTAAGATACAAGATAGACTCTCAAAGGAGTATTGAACTTATATTGTAGAAGATAGTTGATTGTCTCCTTTTATTTCTATATCAATTAAGAACTTTTGACCATCAAATATGTTGTTCATTGTTCAACTAGTTTAGTTAATTGGGATGGTGGGATTTTTTTATTAGACAGAAGGATCTCTAGGTAAACTCAACTATTTATTTGTTATAATTGATATGTAAAAAAGTATATGATAAAAGAACGAACGCTGGCTGAACAATAGATCTGTGACCAACATCCATGGAACATCATACAATGTAAAGTTTACTGGCGAGATTGATTTTCCTTTTATGTGTCCGATAGACTTTGTTTTTCTTAGGGGATCATAATGATCATCATTGATATGTTCCTCCCTTGATAAAGGGGGTCTTGAAGCATACAAAATTAGTAAATTTGCATTTTGGTTCATCTTCCTGGGAGTGAATTTATTGGCATTGTATCAAATTGTTTCCTCTCCTAGTTGTGTTTGATTAATCTCTTTGATTTCTTGCAGGATATTGGGGCTTATACCTTGTCAGTGTCAACTTAGGCTATCATCTCTTCTTCCTAAAGAAACCCATTAGTTCTAGAATAGCTTCAATTGGAGGGAAATCAAGTATTGCAATCGAAGTTTGGCTGCTTGATGGTTTCCTTTGGTAGGTTGTGCATATCGAAAGAAATGGACACATTCTTTAGCATACTCTCTGCCATTTGCCTCATGATTCTTAGAGAACAAGTATATACTCATTATAATTATTTGTTGGCTCTCCGCAACTGTCTTAAATAAACAGGGTGCTAACAATCTTTTTGGATCAGTTTGTAGAGAAAATTTCTCGTCGCATGGTAAGAAAGTGCATTTTCTTTCAATTGATTATATAAATTGTGATACACTTCATATTTACTATGTAAGCGCTGTTAATTTAGAAAATATCTTAGGTTTGAGATCTATTGTGAGCCATCTCTTCTCTTTGCACTGCTATGTGTTGCATATTCCAGCCAACATTAATCTTCAGACTTTTCTTTAAGATTATATTGTATGTTCTAGAAACAAGGAATACAAACTTATATTCCTATGTTGTAATGCAGTGCAATTTGGCATATGTAACATTTGTTCTGGCCCAAAACTTTGAGGTAATATTATTTTGAAACCTTCAATACAGTTGGTAATGATACTTTCTTTAATGGTTCTAAACTCAACAAATACTAGTTTGGTTTGAAGTTATATGCCAATTTTTATATAAATAATAGAGTCGATATTTAAAAATTGTAAATCTTGATTGTTAGGCATTGGAGTGTCAAAGACTAAAATACTTTACTCAATTATATGAGAAGAATAAAAATATATAATGTATAAGATAAATGAATAATTGATGGTGCTTTCACAATGAAAGGGCCTAGTCTTAATAATACTATGGGGACATTTATGTGTCTTTACATGAAGGGTTATAACTTATTAAGTCATTTACTTATCTTTTATTTGTGTCTCAATCTTTAATTACTTTATTTATCATTTTTTTTTATATTACATGGTTTCTTTCTTAACTTATAATTTATGTACATAGCATAACCTTCCCTTTTAGAAATGCTTTGTCTTCCATTGTGGAGAGTCATCTTGATTTCATATTTATTTTTGAATATATGTTTGTTTTTTAGTGAATAATTGTAGGTCTTCTGACCTATATAATTTGTAGTTCTTCCCTTGCCATTGAATTCCATAGATTGTTCTTAGAGGTTTATGGCATAGGTTTCCAATTACATCAACCACTCTGCTTTTAACACCATGTCCATGCCACTGAGTTGGAGAGCATAACATCCAACTTGTAATTCCACGCTTTATATCCATATAGAAATCATAACTTTGATTTGTTGACCATCAATGACTATAACAATGAGATCCTTGATAGGCTCTACAAAAAAGTTTTGTTTTGCAAGATTGATATCCATGAAATTGCATTTACTTGGAGAGTATGAGGATTGTGATGGTTGTATTCCTTATGCTTCCCTTGAGTTATAATGCCCTTGGTTCCATATTTTTTGTAATTGTTGCGAGTGATATAGTGGGGTTTTCATCTTGAATGCTCCGACTATTACCATTGCTATTTAGATGAGGTAGAGTATACCTTACTATAGATGGTGCATGTTATGAACATAATAATAATAATAAATAAATAAATAAATTAGATAATAATAGTTAATAAAGAGACACGTGAAGGAGGAGATCAACATCCATCGAATCCTCAACAAAGAACCGTGGTAATGACACCTCTACACAAGTGCCAATGCTGCTCCTCAATCTCTACGTGTAGTTGCCAAGTATCTCTGCGTGTGGGCTGAAGTAGATGTATAGATGCACAAGTGTAGAGGGTGTGGAGTGTTGGTGGAGACACACTCCCAAAATGATCTCATCAAATCTTCTAACTGATCCTAATCCATATGCTGATCTCTTCAAGGAAATTCGAGCTGCCAAGAAGGCAATTAGACCCCCAAAATAGGAAGTAACTCGATCTCCATTAGTGCATTAACTCTTTTGATGATGTGGTTGCCAAATCACTCTCAAACTTGTCCTTTGATTCTTTGACTTGACTTGGTTTTCCATGTAATTTCCACTTTATTTGTCATGTGGAAATATTTTGTATTTCTCCAATTGTGTAATATTCCCAATTAGCAATAGCTAATTGGAAATATTAATTTTGACTATTTTTCCTTTATAGAGTTAAAATATAAATAAAGTGGGTGAAGGGGACACTTAGCTCACACTTAGGATAAAAAGTATTTCCTAAAGTCACTTAAGAGACATGTCTATTTGGCAACGTGGGGCCTAGTGGTCAAGTGGTAGCGTAGGAAAAGGAGCAGCGTAGACAGCATGGGGCCAAGCCAGCGCAGAGTGAGTTGGACAACGTGGGCCAAGGGGGACAACGCAGAGATTGGTGGGGCCCAGGTGACGGAAAGGCTTACCAAGCATAAAAGGAGAGAGGGTCTCCTCATTCTCATTCATTCTGATTATGCATCTTTGAGAATTGTCTTCTGACATTGAGCACGCTTGCTGTTTAGCAAAGTATGCACGTACTGTTCAGTACATTGGGTGTCTTCGTTCAGAGTTTCCAACCTCAGCCCCGACAGACTTCGAGTGCCTGCTCGGGTGAGGAGTTTCATCCTTGTTTTGCCGGAGAGAGTTGCAGCTACCACAGGAGGAGCATCCACTCAGAGAGACAACGTAGTCAGTGAGAGGGAGGACGCAGTCTTGAGAGGAGGTGGTTCCGGATTGGGGGTTTGTTGGTGGATTTAGCCCGGGATAGTGGGTAAGGGGCCAACCCTTTCCTATTCCAACATTTTGGAGGAGTTAGGGGTCATTATTTGGAGCAGATTATTCAGAGCCAACGTCCCTCCTTGAGGAATAGTGTAGTGCCTCAAGGGAGCCATTTTTGGGGGTTGGCCATTTCTGAAAAGCTTTCTGGGCTTTTCTGGGTATTGGGAGTAGAGGCCATTCCCGAAGTTTCAGAATTTTCTGAGGTGGGGAGCAGCCACAAAGATTTAGTGCATTCCAGCAGTAGCAACAACACAGTAGCAGTACCAGTAGATTGGGAGATAACGTAGTGCAGAGGGAGCAGCCATTTCGGGTCATTTCCTGAGAGTCTTTCTACGCTTGCCTAGTGCAAGCCGAGGTGCCATCATTCTGATCACCTCTGTACTCATTTCCATTTCTCAGTATTAATAAAATGGCTCAGCGTTCTGCATATTGTTTGTTTCCCTTATGATTTGTCTATAGTTGCTGTATGTCTTTGTTTATGTGCTTGTATTGCTGTTTATTTCCATTTGGGATATTACAGTGGTATCAGAGCTCATAGACTTGGCTCAGCTTGTGGAGCAGATTGTCTATGACACCAACAGGAAAACCTTACATCACTTACCAGGGAGGAAAGTATAAAGACCAAGAGCGGAGGTTAGAGCTCACTTTCGGGAAAGGAGACAGCGTTCTAGTGGTGGAAGCAGAGGAAGAGGAACCAAGGGCAAAGGAAAGAGATGCTGGGAAGGAGTTCGGGGAACTCCTCCTCCAATCAGTGCAAGATTTGTCGAGGCGGATAGAGGAGATGGGGTAGAGATTCACGACAGAGTCTACACAACACGAGACCCCAAGGGGTTTCCATATTGGAGAGGGCTCAGGCACCTCCCATCATTTACAGGAGCACGTCACAGTGCAACAGATAGCATCGCACACACCGCCTCGTTCCACGATGCTGACATTTCTTGCTGCAGACATTGGGGCAGAAGCACAACAGGAGTAGGAACCGGCACACATGGGAGATTATTTTGCTGAGTACCTGTCATACGGTCAGGAGTTCAGAGATGCCCTCACTTTCCATGATTTTGTTTAGCTCAAGCGGGACAACAGACCCTGCAACCATCACAGGGGGGAACAGACATTCACATGATGGGGACTTACAGTGCACGATGGGCAGATTCCATCTACCGACATTTGACGGATCATCCAAGTGTTCGGCAAAAGCTTGGGTGGAGAAGTTGGATATATATTTCTAGCTTAAGCAGATGGCCGAGCTAGAGGCCATCAAGGTGGCAGCGCTGCACCTAGAGGGCGAGGCCCAGGATTGGTGGTTTCATGGGATGGTTATGCTGGGGCACTCGAGAGTGACAACATATTCCGAGTTTACGCGGAGGTTGGTAGAACATTTTGATCGGAGGGATCCAGAGGAGAATTTTGTTGAGCTAACAAAGCTCAAGCAGACTGGGAGGCCGGACACGTACATCTTCGAGTTTTTGACTCTCCATGATGGTACCTGATTTATCCACAGCTCGGATGATCTATATGTTCATAGATGGATTGGCAGAGCCTCTACGGGGATTAGTCAGATCGACGAGGCTCGCAACACTCCATGATGCAGTTGAGAGGACTCGAGATTTGCAGGATGCACTTCCTAGGACTAGAGTTCCTTTTCCCCAGAGATCGGCATTCCAACCAAAGGGAAAGGATGAGAGGGTTCCACCTGCCAAGGGGAACCAGGGCAGAGGGTTTGGAGATGATGAGGTCAGGAGAGACCTGAAGTGTGGAGCGTAAAAACTCTGGTAAACTTGATAAATATATATTATTAATGATGAAGATGAAAGATGATTACAATGAGGGATCGCCTAGGCTTAAATATAGCCTCAAGGTGTCCCTTGGCGAAGAGGCCCTTCCATATTAATAACCTAAGATAACTAAATCTAATTAATAACTAATAAAATATACATAACATTGCCCCTCTCTTAAGATGCTTTGTCCTCAAAGCATACGTAATGATGGGTGTTGCTGGCGAAACGCTTCAGACTCCCAAGATGCTTCTTCAATGGGCAAGTCCTTCCACTTGATTAAATATTCGGTAATAACACGAGAGCGCAGCTTCTTTGATACCAATGGAGCATAAAAACTCTGGTAAACTTGATAAATATATATTATTAATGATGAAGATGAAAGATGATTACAATGAGGGATCGCTTAGGCTTAAATATAACCTCAAGGTGTCCCTTGGCGAAGAGGCATGATCTTTGATCATGCCCTTCCATATTAATAACCTAAGATAACTAAATCTAATTAATAACTAATAAAATATACATAACAAAGTGGAGGAGGTTATGCTTCACGTGCTGGGAGCCATGGGCACCAGGACACCGTTGTGCCACGGGGAAGGCACATTACATCGAGGTCTTCTCCGATAGTAGCAGGGAAGAAGAGGAGTATGAGGAGATGGAGGCTGGAGGCAGCAATACAACATAGAGAGGGGATCATCTGCCACCTCCACCACCGGGAGCAGGAGGTGCAACTTTTGCACCTACCGGGGGAGCCCTTGCAGCCTTGCGGGGAGTTCCCAAGTACTTGACACTGCGTGTCTGAGGCATAGTATGAGGGCAACATGTGTCGGTGTTGGTAGACAATGGGGCTACCCACAATTTCATTGATGCCCAGTTGGTAGAGCGAAGGGGCATGCAGACAGAGGCTTTTGATGGGTTTTCGGTACTGGTTCCAAGGGATTGGACCATGCAGTGTGCTAGGTATGTGCCAGCCTTGGCAGTGACGATGGGGACGTACACCCTGACAGATCATTTCTTCGTGGTGGACATTCCGGACACCTATGTGATACTTGGGGTACAATGGCTTATCACACTGGGGGCATGAGAAGATTCGGGGTATGCACTCCTATCCACCACAAACAGTTTCAACACATCGGATGGAGGCAAATTTCTGGAAGGGAGATATACAGTGGGCAGTGGAGTTGCGTGTGTCGGAGGCAGGGTCTGCAGGGCAGGCCGTACACCCAGATGTACAGTCCATTCTCGATAAGTATGCTACGGTATTTGGGGAGATACCACCAAGATAGCCACCAGATCAGGGTTTTGAGCACACGATTGAGCTGGATTTGGGCATCCAGGCTGTTATCACTACACCCTATAGGCATCCCAAAGCCTATCGGGATGAGATTGAGAGGGTTATCCATGAGCTCCTAGCTCTTGGACACATTCGTCCTAGCACTAGCCCCTTTGCTTCTTCAGTAGTACTTGTGAAGAAGAAGGACGACACGTTGAGGATGTGCATTGATTACAGGGCCCTGAACAAGAAGACCATGAAGAACTGGTACCCCATCCCATAGATCGATGAGCTGAGGAGGGCCAAGTTCTTCTCAAAGATTGATTTGAGATCTGGGTACCATCAAATTCGCGTGAGGGAGCAAGACATCCCAAGACCGCTTTCAGGTGTCATTACGGCCATTTTAAGTTTTTGGTGATGCCTTTTGGGCTAACCAATGCCCCGACCACTTTCTAGTCATGCATGAATCACATCTTCCACAGTCATTTGAGGAAGTGTGTATTAGTGTTCTTTGACGACATTTTGATTTACAACAGGACATGGGAGGAGCACCTCCTACATATAGAGGCTGTATTCCGCATTTTGGAAGAGCAACAATTTTATGCTAAGCTGTCCAAATGTGAGTTTGGGCTGGCAGATATGCTCTACTTGGGGCACATCATCGGGGTGGACGGAGTGAGGGTCCACGAGGAGAAGATCAGGGCCATCAGGGATTGGCCAGAGCCGAAGAACGTGACGGAACTTCGGGGATCTGTAGGGATCTGCACCGACTACTGGAAGTTCGTCAAGGGATTTTCCCAGCTTGCTGCACCCCTTACAGACCTTACTAAAAAGGGGGCATTCAGTTGGATGGATACAGCGCAAAGGGCTTTTGACAGGCTCAAGGAGGTGATGAGCAGCTGTCCAGTGTTAGCATTGCCAGATTTTACACAACCTTTTGTCTTGGAGTGTGATGCATCGGGGGAGGGGATCGACGTAGTTTTGATGCAGGGAGGCCACCCCATAGCTTTCGAGAGCCGGAAGCTATTGCCACATGAGAGGTTGTATTCTATATACGACAAGGAGATGCTGGCCATCATGCATGGTTTGGCCAAGTTTCAACAGTACTTGGTAGGGAACAGATTCATGGTGAGGATGGATCACAACAGCCTCCGATTCTTTTGAGGGAAGAAACAGTTGCAGGAGAGGCAACAGAAGTGGGTCAGCAAGATCCAGGCTTATGACTTTGACATCGAGTATGTTAGGGGGAAGAACAACTTTGTGGCAGATGCACTTTCCCACAGATCGACAACATTGTCCTTGATGAGTTTGGACACGGACTGGAGTGCTCAACTGCTGGTAGAGTACTCCAAGGACCATTTTGCTTGTGAGATTTTGGATGGACAGGTGACATATGACAGGTACAGAGTGATGGACGAGGTGATCTATTACAGGGACAGGATCTTCTTGACTGAAGGCTCCTAGCTCAAGAAGAAGATATTGCACGCCTCGCATGATTCTCCATTATCAGGCCACCAGGGGTTTACCAAAACCTATAGGGCCATCAGAGAGAGGTTCTCTTGGAAGGGACTCAAGGAGGACGTGCTCCAACATGTCAGGGAGTGCGAGGTTTGCTAGCGTAACAAGGGGGAGATGAAACATCCGACAAGATTATTGCAGCCTCTTCCCATACATGAGGGGAAATGGGAGAGTATTTCGATGGACTTCGTTACAGGATTGCCCATGGTACAGGGCAAGGATTGCATATTTGTAGTTGTAGATCGGCTGACTAAATATGCTCATTTTTTCGCCGCATCGGCACATTACACTGTAGCACAGGTAGCAGAGTTGTTCTTCAGGGACGTTTTCAGGTTGCATGGTCTCCCAAAGACCATTGTTAGTGACAGGGACATCCGCTTCATGGGCAGATTTTGGCAGGAGCTTTTCCGTTTGGTGGACATCGAGTTGACACCGAGTACTAGTTACCACCCCCAGACGGATGGACAGACCAAGATAGTGAACAAGTGGCTGGAGGGCTACTTGCGTAACTATGTCAGCGGGCAGCAAAAAGCATGGTTGATATGGTTGCACTTGGGGGAGTACTGCTACAACAACACTCATCATAGTCCATTGGTATGTCTCCGTTTTATGCATTGTATGGATATCATGCTTTATCTTTGGCTGACATGATGTTTGGTACCAGCAAGGCTCCTAGAGCCAAGGAAATGATCCAAGAGAGTCAGGATATACTCCGACCTCTCAAGGATAACATGGCTATAGCACAAAACCAGCAGAAGTTGTACGCCGACAGGGGACGAGTTGAGAGGCAGTTTGAGGTAGGGGACTTGGTCTACCTACGCTTGCAGCCATATCGGCAGTCCACGCTGAAGCAGAAGGGGGCAGAAAAGCTCAAGCCTCGCTTCTATGGACCTTACAGGGTGATGCACAGAGTCGGACAGGTTGCATATGAGTTGGAGCTACCCAAGGGTAGCAAGATTCACAACGTTTTTCACGTGTCATGCCTGAAGAAGCCACTGGGGTAGCAGGTGACTGCAACAGAGGAGCTTCTGCCCACAGATGATGAGGGGCACTTGGTGCTATAGGCGGAGGCCATTATTGACACTAGGGAGAGGCAGCTACGGAGCAAGACAGTTAGGGAGTACCTAGTGAGATGGAGGAATTTACCGGATGAGGATGCCACCTGGGAGAGTGAGAAGATTCTGTAGCATCCATCATTACAGTTGCTTGAGGACAAGCAACGTTTTGCCGGGGGAGACTGTAATATTCCCAATTAGCAATAGCTAATTGGAAATATTAATTTTGACTAATTTTCCTTTAGAGTTAAAATATAAATAAAGTGGGTGAAGGGGACACTTAGCTCACACTTAGGATAAAAAGTATTTCCTAAAGTCACTTAAGAGACATGTCTATTTGGCAACGTGGGGCCTAGTGGTCAAGTGGTAGCGTAGGAAAAGGAGCAGCGTAGACAGCGTGGGGCCAAGCCAGCGCAGAGTGAGTTGTACAACGTGGGCCAAGGGGGACAACGCAGAGATTGGTGGGGCCTAGGCGAGGGAAAGGCTCACCAAACATAAAAGGAGGAAGGGTCTCCTCATTCTCATTCATTCTGATTATGCATCTTTGAGAATTGTCTTCTGACATTGAGCACGCTTGCTGTTTAGCAAAGTCTGCACATACTATTCAATACATCGGGTGTCTTCGTTCGGAGATCCCAACCTTAGCCTGGGGGGACTTCGAGTGCCTGTTCGAGTGAGGAGTTTCATCCTTGTTTTGCCGGAGAGAGTTGCAGCTACCACAGGAGGAGCATCCACTTAGAGAGACAATGCAGTCAGTGAGAGGGAGGATGCAGTCTTGAGAGGAGGTGGTTCCGGATTGGGGGTTTGTTGGTGGATTCAGCCCGGGATAGTGGGTAAGGGGCCAGCCCTTTCCTATTCCAGCATTTTGGAGGAGTTAGGGGCCATTATTTGGAGCAGATTATTCAGAGCCAGCGTCCCTCCTTGAGGAATATCGTAGTGTCTCAAGGGAGCCATTTTCGGGGGTTGACGATTTCTGAAAAGCTTTCTGGGCTTTTCTGGGTATTGGGAGTAGAGGCCATTCCCAAAGTTTCAAAATTTTCCGAGGTGGGGAGCAGCCCCAAAGATTCAGTTCATTCCAGTAGTAGCAGCAACACTGTGGCAGTACTAGCAGCTTGGGAGATAACGTAGTCCAGAGGGAGCAACCATTACGGGTCATTTCCTGAGAGTCTTTCTACGCTTGCCTAGTGCAAGTCGAGGTGCCATCATTCTGATCACCTCTGTACTCATTTCCATTTCTCAGTATTAATAAAATGGCTCAGCGTTCTCCATATTGTTTGTTTCCCTTATGATTTGTTTATAGTTGCTATATGTCTTTGTTTATGTGCTTGTATTGCTGTTTATTTCCATTTGGGATATTACAAACTATTTAATTTTCTCGCAATTTATTTCCAATTTTCCTACTAGACTTAGGAAAAGTGGGTTTTAAGGGGCTAGAAGTGACTTTTTGACCCCCAAAGTATGTCCTAGAAGAATGTTGAGGTGGAGAGGATCAATTTTGAGTACTCATACAACCACAACATCTTCTAACATCACTTTATTACATTTTACATAAATAATAATTAAAAATTCTCGTCTTGAGGGATTTTTTTATTATTCAAAATCCTATCTAGGCTTAGTCAAAGTCCATGTGGAAATATTTATTGTTTCTCCAATTATTTAATTTTCTCGCAATTTATTTCCAATTTTCCCACTAGACTTGGGAAAAGTGGGTTTTGAGGGGCTAGAAGTGACCTTTTGACACCCAAAGTGTGTCCTAGAAGAATGTTGAGCTGGAGAGGATCAATTTTAAGTACTCATACAACCACAACATATTCTAACATTACTTTATTACATTTTACATAAAAAATAATTAAAAATTCCCGTCTTGCGGGATTTTTTTAATTATTAAAAATTCTACCTAGGCTTAGTCAAATTCCACGAAATTTTAGAGAAGACCTAGCATAGTAATATAGATCGACCATAGACACTAAGATGGACTAAGGGCTTAATCTGCAAGTCGTCACCCCAGCTTTGGGGCTATGCGTGAGTGAAAAAACTTAGTTAATTATTTGTCGCTGAAAAGCTAGAATAATTAGCTAAGTAAAAAAGACACTCTAGGGTGTACTCACTTGTTGATCAAGTCCCAAGTCTCCTAGGCCTGTTACATAGCTTTATTCATCGTGCTATTGACATTTTTACAACTCCCCCTAGAGTTTCGGAATTTGAGGATCAAAGAAGAAAGAGGAGAGATAAAGGGGCTAGGATGCCTTGCTAACTTCTGATCTTCCGAAATAATTTGATGTACACTCTGTGTCATGGGCTATGGACTCTTTATATTTGCTAAATGCTACTCAACAGTTAACAGGGCACTCAAAGCATAGTTTTTGCGCATGGAGGCGCTTTGAGGTGCTTCTTGAGGTATCCCCTTAGGATTTGGAGTTGATTATGATGACGAGACAACTCATTACCTCATCCCACACCATATTGTGGTATTTATGGTTGAAAAGTAGATGATGTCATGCTTTTGGAGTACATCAACCCACAAGTGTGGGAATTTATGGAATTATTTTATTGTTTTGAGCTATTGGGTTGGCTTGTAACCCATTGTCTTGTCAAATAGTCACAGTCAAACTTGTTTTAGGGCTTCTAGGCTTAATTTTTCTTTTTTCTAAAAGTGAAGGGATAGACCTCATATAAATAGAGGATTCATCCACTTGATTTATACATCATCGCACATGAATTCAACCTCCTCAGAGAGTGCGAATTGCCTTGCCTATTTTGCTACTTGGTAAAAATGTGATTTTTGTGGAGCATCTTATTATTGGAGATTGATTTTTGCATTGGGGACGTCTTTATGGGATTGAAAAAAGTCTTTTCTTGGAAGAATTTGTAAGTTTATTGCTGACTTTTCTATATTTTGCATCTGAATGAATCTATGCTAGGGTTTTTAAATGTTCCATGACTAAACACATCTTGTTTATTGGAAATCTTGGTGAAATTTTGTGCGTTAAAATTATTCTTCCTTGAAACCTATAGAAGAATTCCTTGGGTGCATCTTTATATTTAATTTCTCCCCTCACAAAAAAGATAGCTAGGGTTTTACAAGTGGGATATTAATTTTCCCCTATTACTTCAATCATGTTTCACCACCTTTAAAAAAAATTCCATGAAACTCCATTTGCTCAAGTAGGATTAGGCATTGACCAAGGTTGTGTTGATAAAAAAATTTTAAAACTCAAAATTTTTCTTTCATCTCTCCTAGTTTTTCTAAGGCAAGTGGCTAAGGAATTTTAGGGCCAATTTGCTTTTAGGGCTGGTTTGAGTGGATGCTTGTGGATGAGATTCCAAGGGTTTGCATCCATACAACTTTTAAAAACGCAAAATCTAGCCTTGGTTGTGGTGAATCTTGTCTAGGTAGGGTTGATGTCATCCTTTCCAAACTCCTTTTAGGCTTTAAAAACCCTAAACACTAGCCAGGCTTCAAATTGAGGTCTATTTGAGGGTTTCTACTATTGATTTGTTGATCTTAATCATTAAGGGAATCTTTTGTTTGACTTCTACATGTGTAGGTACTCTATCATGGCATACTAATAAGCCCTAGCTTGTAGTAGTCCTTAGCCAAGCTAGGGTTAGAATCCTTGCTCCTTTGTAAAGAATGTTTGAGCCTATCCCATCTCTTATCTTTCCCTAGGCTATTCATATCACCTTGAGCCCTCTAATTAGAAGAACTATCAGATCAGGAGGTAACTCTGCAAAATTCAATGTGTATTAGATGGAGATTGTGTGTGTACTTATACATGGAGGTGAGGCTATTGGATTCACTTCCCAATGACTTTTGGCCTTCCTTATTTACTAGATTACAATAATATACAATCTCAGCCAACCCCTTAGGATTAGGTGTCAACATTCCCCCCTTTAATCTGAAGGGATGTTGGTGAGTCCAAGCATCGTTCTGAACTTTTCAAACTTTTCTCTTCCCAGTGCTTTGGTGAAGATGTCTACGATCTGCTCATTTGTGGAACAATGATGTAGATGGATGGTTTTGGCTTGAACATGATGTTGAATCAGATGGTATTTTGTATTGATGTGCTTTGTTCGATCATGGAACTTTGGGTTGTTGGCCAACTTTATTGCAGAAGTGTTGTCGATCATGAGTGGTGTTGAATGCATTTGTTTCATCTGCAAATCTTCTAGGATTTTCCTAAGCCACACAATTTCCTTTGTTGCTTCAGCTGCTGCCACATATTTCCTTTGTGGAATTTGCTGGAACTGACTGTTTGCGTGATCTCCATGAGACAGCTCTTGATCCAAGACTCATGGTATAACCTGAAGTAGACACCCCGGTTTCTTTGCCCCCATCAAAGTCTGAATCAGAGTATCCGATCACGCTGAAATCACCTACCTGTGTATATTTGAGTCCAAAGTCTTGAGTCCCCTTCAAGTACTTTAGAACTCTTTTTGCAGCAGACCAATGTCCTTCACAAGGTTTTTGCATAAACCTGGAGAGGATTCCAATAGCAAATGAGATGTCTGGTCTGGTGGTAGTCAGGTAGATAAGACTTCCAACAAGCTGTCTATACTTCGTTGCATCCTCGAATTCCTTCTCTTCAATGGATGTGAGCTTCAAGTTTTGTTCCATTGGAGTGGTTAAGGGATTGCATTCATCCATGCCAAACTTGTTCAAAAGATCTCCAATGTACTTCTTTTGAGAAAGAAATATAAATTTAGGATGTTGAGTTACTTCAATACCCAAATAGTAATGAACTTAACCCAAATCAATCATTTCAAAACCTTTCTTCAATTCTTTCTTTATGGATGCAGTATAACTTTCATTGTTCCCTGTCATCAAAAGATCATCTACATACACCACAAGATATACAACTATTTTTCCAACTTTCTTAACAAACAAAGTTGCATCATCAAGATCAAAATGTTTGAAGTCAAGTTTCAGAAGATGCTCAGTTAATTTCTCATACTAGGCTCGCAGTGCTTGCTTGAGGCCATACAAGGATTTTATAAGCTTGCATACTTTGTGTTCTTGGCCTTTCACAACAAATCCTTCTAGCTGGGACATAAAAACTTTCTCCTTTAGATCTCCATTCAAAAAGGCGGTTTTTACATCCATCTGATGGACTTTCCATCCCTTCTCAGTTGCTAGGGCAAAGAGAGTCTGGATGGTGGCCCATTTTGTTGTGGGAGCAAAAGTTTCTTCATAATCGACCCCTTCTTTCTGTGCAAAACCTTTTGCCACAAGCCTGGCTTTGTGCTTGTCAAGTGAGCCATCTGCTTTGTACTTGTTCTTGTAGACCCACTTACAGCCAATTGGTTTGGTTCCCAAAGGAGGATCAACCAGCTTCCAAGTGCCATTCTTTATCAAGGCATCATACTCCTTTTGCATCGCTTCATTCCATTCATCATGAGAAGCGACTTCTTTGAAGGAAGTTGGTTCATGATCTGTAGACAAACTCAATTCACAGTTATAAGCAATATCCATATCAACAGGTGAATCAGAATTATCTTCATCACCTTCGTTTTGTCTAGTGGAACTTCCTGTTCCTGTCTTTCCAACCTCATCGGGACGAACGTTTTCTAGTGTCTTTGTCAGCCATTTGGGGGGACCTTTCTGAGATGGCCCAGGCTACTCATTTGACTGAGTTGGAATTGAATCAAGATTCAATCTCTCAATTATGTCAATCACATCGTTCAAGGTGTCATTCGTGGTTGGTTCCTCAGGTGGGGGAGAGAGTGCTTCGGGAAATGATTCCACAGATTGATTCAGAATAGGAATCCCCCCTTCAAGATGTGGAATCTGATTATGAAATTCTTGAAAATACTTTGCATGTGTGAATCTATCCAGGCGATCAAGTTGCCGCTCAACAACATTGTCAGTCTTGGAAGATTCAAGGAATATGACATCTCTTGCTATTACAAAATTCTTATTGACTTCATCATAGAGACGATATCTTTTGGAGGTATTGGAATACCCCAAGAAGATACATTTTCGACTTCTAGCACCAAGTTTATTTCTTAGTACCTTGGGTATCAAAGCATAATAGGTGGAACCAAAGACCATGAAATGCTTTACCGAAGGAATGTGACCATGCCACATTTCATAAGGGGTTTCGTTTCTGATTGAATTTGAAGGACACCTATTCTTTATGTATAGAGCACATAGAACTTCATCAACCCAAAACATCAATTTTACATTCTTAAAAAACATCATGGAGCGAACCATATTTAAAATTGTCCTATTCATTCTTTTAGCTACATCATTCTGTTGGGGATTATAGGGCACAATTGTTTGATGTTTGATCCCATGTTGACGAAGATAATTTTCAAATTCGTTTGAAGTGTATTCTTTTCCATTATCAGTACGTAAAGAGCCAATTGAGTTTGTGCATCATTTTCAATCCATGCATGAAAATTCTTGAATGTTTGAAAAGCATCAGACTTGTTCTTCAGTAAGTAAACCCAACACATTCTGGTGTAATCATCAATAAATGTCATCATATATTTATTTCCATTTGCAGAAGCAACAAGCATAGGGCCACATAAATCTGAATGAATAAGCTCAAGTTTTCTGTGTGCTCTGGAATGTGAATCATGAAATGGCTGTTTGCTATGCTTTCCTAGAATACAAGCATCACATTGCTTAAGTTTCCTAGGAATTGTAGGCAGTCCATTAACACCATTTTTCTTCAACAATCGAACGCTGTCATAGTTTAAGTGTCCAAATCTAGCATGCCATAAAAGACTTGATGGGAATGTACCTTCATCATGATGTGAACTGAATGCAAAGTTTTGTGCATGAGCAGAGGAACCTTGCAGCTTCAAGAGTCTTCCTTCTTCTATTCCCTCCATGACAAGTGAGTGATCTGATGCTTTTCTGACCTCAACTTTGCCATCAAACATGTGAATGGAGTGTCGTTGTTGGCGGATGTGTACCAAGGACAAAAATTTTCTCCTCAACTTAGGGAGGTATAGAACCTCATGTAGAAGATGATCCGGAAGACCAGGAACTTAAGCCTGATTGTGCCAAGCCCTGATGGCTTGAGTTTGGATTTATCTGCGAAGTATACTGCTCCATCAACTTTGTCAGTAAATTCTTCAAAAAAATATTTTCTAAATGTCATGTGACATGTTGCTCCTGAATCTAGCAACCAATCATTTTTCCAAGAAGTAAATGAAACATCAAACAAGTCTTCAGTTACTCCATTGTTACAATGTGCTACAACATAATGAGCGGATTCAGGTGCTTTACCTTTGTCTCCGTCATGAGTTTTACCTTTTTCTTGATTCCTTTGCTGCTCAATTTTATCCCATGGCAGCTTACATGTAGATGCATCATGCCAGTCTTTATTGCAGCGTATGCAATGAAGATCATATTTTTCAGTTTGAGTTTGTCTGCCCCTCCTTCCTCTGAAATTTCTTCTTCCTCTTTCTCTTCGGCCACCTCTTTCTCTGGAAGAATCTCGAGCATGACTCTTCTCTCTATGTGCAAAGCATACAGCCTCTTCAGAAGACAGAGGGGCTGTCATCTTTCCAAAAGCTTTCTCTCTTTCTGCAAACTTTTTCTCAAGGGACTCAAAAGGTGATTTTCACGAGGTTTCCACTTGCTTGCAATGACTCAAGATAATGTGAGTAAGTGGGATACAAAGCCTTAACATATGCTATGAGAGATATGTCAACATCTGCACCAGTGCTCTTAATGTCATGCGTGATAGATCTTACTTCTGAAGCTAAAGAAAGAGGATCATCATTTTTCAATTCTAGACTGAACAATTTAATCATTAATTGAACAATTTCAAGTTCTGAATGTAAGTCATAGAGTTCTTTTAGCCTACTCAAGGCTTGATAGGCATTTGAAAATGGTGTAATATGGCGACTCACCTCTTCATTTACGGAAGCTGCAATCAAGGCATAGGCCTTGCAATTCTTGTTTTCCCAAATGACGATCTCCTTGTTTGAAGTGGGCTTTGCTGGTGCAAGGTCTTCTTCTCCTTCACAAATTCTTCTCCACAACTCATTAAAAATGAGAGTGTGCTTGATTTTCCGAGACCATTCAGGATAGTTCTCCTTGCCAAAGAGAACAACTCCTACAATAGATAGGAGTGAATGCATTCTTTTGAAGGAAAAAAATACTTTGTTGGGTAAAAACTCAATTCTGGTTTCAATTCTGCAAAATTTATTTATTTATTTATTTGTTGTAAAAAATTTAGGGAAAAAAAAACAGAGGTATTATTTGAGGGAGGTGATTTATGGGGAAGGTATTTTCTGGGAAAGGTGATTACTGGGGAAGGGAAAACTGTGTAAAAAAAACCAGAATGATATTATGGCCGAAAAATAAAAAAATTGCGGAGGGGAGGGGACGGTGGGTCGAGAGGGACGGTGGGTTGGGAGGAGTGTGCTGCCGTGAGCAGGTGGGGAAGTCCGTGAGAGGGGAGGGGGGATGGGTGAGGGCCGTGAGCGGGGAGGGCTGGGGAGAGCTGTTGAGGGACGTGACCGGGTGAGGGCTGGGGAGAGATGGGTGAGGGAGGGCAGACGAGAGCAGGTGAGGGGGATGGGCGCTGTGGGCGAGGATGGCCGAGAGCGACTGTGAGGGGGATGGGTGCTGTGAGCGTGAGTGTGAGGGAGGGCCGAGGAGTGTGAGGGAGAGCGGAGGGATGAGCGAATGGGAACGAGTGTGAACAGTAAAAAATGTGTACAATAAATTTAATTGTGCTCAGAATTTGAGCAGAAATTGCACAGCAGCAGAAATTGCATAGTGGTGTGCAGAAACAAAAGTAGGCAGAATGAGCAGTAAAGAATGCCAGGAGTAGTAAAATAGAAAACTGAATGCACAATGACAGTCTGCAAAAATGCAGAACATGAGGGAGTTACACCAAAGGCAGGGATGCCAAAAATGGGACTGGCTCTGATACCATGTCAGACTAGGAGGTAACTCCACAAAACTCAATGTGTATTAGATGGAGATTCTGTGTGTACTTATACATGGAGGTGAGGCTATTGGGATTCACTTCCCAATGACTCTTGGCCTTCCTTATTTACTAAATTACAATAATATACAGTCTCACCCAACCCCTTAGGATTAGGTGCCAACAAGAACCTTATAAGTAAATATAGGAAACCCTCTCTTGTGGTGAAATTCCACTAAATAATAGGAGGAAAATTGCTCAAGTGATAGTGGTAATCCTTCCTAATTGTTGCCATAAGGTCTCGTCCTCGCCTTGTGAGTCCCCTGACAAGGTCTACCAGATTTTGCGGCAACAAGTACCTTTTGAGATTTGGACTGAGTTAGGGATACATCTTCATGTACCCCTTTCTCTTCATGGCATTGGATCATTTAATGGAGGTCTTTGGTTTGAGAAGTCTCCTTGGTTAGATGATTGTGCTTGCTAGTTTGGTGGTATTCTCACATGTGTTTTCCTAGTCGATCGCCCCTTTGGTTACGTATTTGATGGTTATGGAGCATGCTATCTCATTATGGTGTGGGTTTGGTACATCCATGTTGAAATTCTGATGTTCTATGTTGTTACAGTTACTTAAATACATAACTTTTTTATGCTGTAAAATAAGTTAAGTAATTGTAGATAGAACATAAACCATATAAACCATATGCAAAATGGGAGACAACCAAGAACTCAATGAACACAGAGAAGTTAGGTCAATGACTAGGGAAAAACCCACAATGGGAAAACCCAACCAGATTCTTCTTCTGTTAGAAATCAATTGTTCAACAAAGATACAAACTACAATGAGAGAATGAAGAAACTCACCCAAATCTGAAGAATATCTCTGATAGCAGTAACTGATGCAAACACTGAATCACTTTGGCTCTCCATTATATGCTCTTGCTCTTGAAAACACTCTCTTTCAATCCTCCTCTAAACTCTCCAACTCTCTCTTTCTCAAGCTCAAATTCTCCTTACACAAGCACAAGTAAGTGTATCAAGTGAGGATGAGAGGCACAAATATTTAGGAAGAGCAAGGAGGTCAAATTCATGGAGTAACTCCTATGCCTTGAGGAGGAGTTACATATGCCAAAATAGGAGTGTAACTTATGCATTTAGGAGAGAAGTGTAACTTATGCATTAAAGAGGTGTAAGAGGAATCTTTTTATGATGAGTCATTAAAGTGTGTAAGAAAATGTAAGAGGTGCGTAAGAGCATTAAAAAGAGAGAGGAATGAATCTACTAACAGAGAGAGAGTAAGATATGCATTAATTGAGAGGAGTTACATATGACATGATTGAGTCTCATGATTGAGAGACTTGAATTTCCTTTTAATAATAATAATAATGATGATGATGATGATGATTAAGTCAAAATTGAACTATTAAGATTGATTGATGATCAAAAGGGATTTTCCATCAACAATACTTGATTACCAATTGATGCAAGGTGATTTGCTACTTTTGGAAAGTCAAACTTGAGACTTTCTATTTTAGGCTTTCTATTTTTAGACTTTCTATTAAAAAAAAATTCATCCCTGAGTTACCAATTTTCAACACTCCCTCTCAGCTAGGGAGGGATTTCTTTCTGCAATAAAGATCTATGTTTTATCTGCTCATCTCTGCTCTATATCATCTGGAACAATGATGCCTCACTCTAATGAAGAAGAATCATCATAGGTGAGATTCATCCATCACCCTATATTCACTTGGGGGGAATGCCACCTGCCAACATATGATGAGGATCTCACACAACCAAGTCTCATCTTTGCTTGGGGGGATCCACTTGTCAACACATGACAAGGATCTCGCACATCCAAGGCTAATCACTATTTGGGGGGATCCACTTTTCAACACATGAAAAGGATCTCGCACATCCAAGTCTCATTAAATGCAAGTGGTGGAACACCTGCATCCTAGTAAATTCACACAAACAAGTCTCACTACACCTATTGGCTAGATAGGTGGCTCTTCCCACGTCCCAAACTATGGGTTAGAGGCATACTAAGGCCTGCTCTTGTGTCACACACTACACAAGAGGTCCCTCATCCTCAGGAACTTTCTGGCATCATTCCCTATTTCTGTGAGCTCTGATAGGGGGGAAAGGCAACTCAGTGTTCTCGATTAGTTGTGACCGCTTCTCGGAAGGGTCATGTCCGTAAGTCCAAGATGCTCTCTAAAAACCAAGAACTTTCCTTACAATAAAGGCTTGGTAAGAATGTCAGCTATCTGATCATCAGCCAAAATATGATGGAGCCTCACTGCTCCTCTCTGCACCATATCCTGGATATAGTGCTATTTGATTTCAATGTGCTTGGACTTGTCATGGAACATATGATTCTCTGCAAGACGAATCCCACTCTTATTGTCACAATATATAACTATTGTGTTTGGAACTTGCTCAAATGGCTCTCTAAAGAGCTTCCTCAACCATACTGCCTCACAGCTAACCATGCTAGCATCAATGTACTCAACGTCAACTGTACTCAGTGCAATGAACTTTTTCTTTCTGTTGATTTCTGGTAGCATCGGATGTGCTCTAAGTCTCAAATTTTGCAGGGATGCTTAGACACATGTATTCCAAAATACCCAGAAAGTGTTTTGGGAAATTCCACCCGGATGAGGTTTTATTAAAATAATTAATTGTTTTTAATGGTAGCCTATGTCTAAACTTAGCGAATTAAAATAATTAAAATGTATTAATAGAACTGGGTGTGAATCTTCGAGAAAAACACAGAGATTAAGTCAAGTTAATCATAGCCTTTGGTTATGTTTTAATCTGGGTTGTTGATTTCTCAACGAGAAGATTATAAGGACTTCGATGGGCATTTGGAAATATAGCAAGGAGATACTTAGTTGCCCAAGGGATTGTTTTTCTCACTGGCTGAAGTTCGGCAAGAGAAAATCAAATTAGAGGGAGAGTTGCAAGTTGGAGAGAGAGGGCATCAACAAGAGTGGAGAGTGCAGGATCAGACCTGAGGAAGCAACGCAGAAGAGGGACAACACAGAGGCTGGGACGGAGTGATAGGCACAACGCAAAGGTTGTGACGCTAAGACTACGTTTTCACTACACAGAGGCTGACGCAGTGAGCCTATAGGGCCTCTCCAGGGTCAAAATTTCACTGTGGAGCGTGAGAAAAATTTCCGGGGACAATTGCCCAAAAATAACTGTCATTGTGATTATACTTGTGCTAGCGTTTTTCCTTGCATTTAATTTCCGCAAAATTTTAATTGTGGAGACTGCAGTGTATTTTATTTTGATATTTACCATAGTAGACGATACATAATTTGTTTAGTTAAATAACAAATAGAAGAAATCTAATTAGTAGCCGCAATAGGATTCTGGGTAGCGGAATTTTCACATGGTATGAGAGCAAAGAAAGCACATCCAGAAGAGCCAGTGCTGAACAAAAGAGGGAGATCAGGAGACTGCATAGGCAGTAGATTGAATCCCCTAAGAGATTGCGCAGTCCAGTCTAGTCCAGGAGGGAAAACTTTTTGTGGGAAAATCTCTCTTTGAGTGAGTCAACAGAGAGAAAGATTTCCAGATCGAAAATTTGGTAGTGAGAGAGGGAGCAACGCAGTGCAGTCTTCAGGTGGGACGCAGTTTTTTGCTGGACAGAAAAAGCGTCAGAAATTGAAGGAAAAATAACACATATAAGTATGTAAAATCTCTATGTCTTTGAAGTATGGAAAATCAAGATGTCTCTGAATTATCTTCCAGATTGGTACATTGATAGCGGGGCTTCAGCTCACATGACTGGAGTACGAGAATATTTCTCGAGCTATCAGGAAGAGCTGATGGACTTCTAGATCACTATAGGAAACAGAACGAAATGCACTCCAACAGGGAGAGGCACCATAGCATTTCAAACGGAGGCAGGAACCAGCATCAGAGCCACTAATGTGCTCCATGTGCCCGGGTTAGGAATGAATCTGATTTCAGTGTCCCAGTTACAGGACAAAGGATATGATGTATACTTCATTGGAAAGAAGGTATACGTCAAACATCCAAGCTGGAAGAAGATGAGACAAATTGGAGCTCGAAGCAACAGATTATATAGATTGCAACTCGAGTGTCCAATGGCACTGATAGGCAACAATCTTGATGGCGAAAAAGATATGAATGAACTATGGCACAAGTGAATGGGACACTTGCACCAAAAAGCACTAAGGATGCTCAGAGAGACTGTCACAGGAGTTCCAGTTCTTAGTATTGAGCATGATGACGTATGTAGAGGATGCGTACTAGGGAAGTACGCTAAGGCAACTTTTCCCAGAAGTGACAAAAGAGCAAAAGGTGTATTAGGATTGATACACTCAGATTTTTGTGGCCCAATGTCCATAAGAGCTCTTAGCGGTGGCGAATACTTTGTCACCTTTATTGATGATCACTCCTGAAAAACCTAGATCTACTTCCTAAAGACCAAGGATGAGGTCTTGGATCTGTTCAGAGAGTTTAAGGCTCTCGTGGAGAACATGACAGGGACAAAGATAAAGGTATTGCGCTCAGACAATGGTGGAGAATATACGGACAAAGACTTCACAAATATCTACACAAAGGAGGGCATCAAAAGAGAGTGGACAACTCCATATAATCCACAACAGAATGGAGTAGCGGAGTGGAAAAATAGAACGATTGTTGGGGAAGCAAAGGCTATGTTATATGTTATGAATCTAATTCATAACTTAAGTATTAAATATAGTCATTAATAGAATAAAATAGAATAAATATAATTATTAGCTAATCAGTTAGGATTATGTTAAATAGTCATTAGGTTAATGAAAAGGCATGTCTAAAAGACATGCCCATTCGTGAAAGGGTACCTGCATGGGTATAAAAGCGGGACCTCATTGTAATCATTCAGTATGTCATATCTTATTAATAAAATATTATTATAAATACCCCGTGTATTTTTATAATTAAAGCTATCTCTGCTATCAAAGTCAACAAGCATACAAGTCTTCTGCTACAGTATTCAAACTTACAACTTCCGCTGCTACAGTGGTATCGGAGCCATATTGTGGACAGGTTGAAGGAATGGCACACAACGTCGTTCTACAAGCTTACGAACGTAGTTTACAAGCTCGAGCACATTATTTACCATATAATGTGCCATTACGTCAAGATCCCAAAAGAATTGAAATAATTGGAAAAATGCTAGAAAAGCTTGAGAAGTTACTTGCAAAATATCCTGCAGTAGACCATAATAAAAAAGATGAAAAATGCAGTAATAATAATAAAGCAGTTAGTTTTGCTAAAGGGAAATCAAGTAAAAAATCCATGGAAAAGTCAACCAAATATATTCCCCCACCAATGCGTAATAAAAGTAAAAAGGTAGAAAATTGTTGGAAATGTGGAGATCAATATTTCGTAGGACATATATGTGCCTTTATGGGTAATGCCACCAGATATAAAACGGCATATTTGGTAGTGGATAAAATAACTGATTCCTCCATTTCTCTAAATCATCAAAGGCTGCAAACCAGCAACTTTGATGAAACTATAAAGAACCAGAACCTTAGTTACGGTGGTGATAAAAGGGTCTTGTTAGCAGGTGATGATGCAACTAAAACATCTAAAGGACAGTGTTCTATGCTGCATGTTGAAAAACACTATGCAGAACCATATTCTGAAGTGCGCTCTAAAGCTATTGCATTAGAAACAGAGGTGCTTCCTTCAATGGATGAAGTCAAAATTCCAGCAGATGATTATAGCTCTAAAGATAGTCTTCTACGTCAAATGTCTCTAAATACTGCAATCCTTATTGGTGACTGTGACAACATTAGAGATATTGATTATAAAGTAGATGAAAAATTAGTTTCACTTGCTGAAAAGATTAGTTCAGATTCTACCCAGATTCTACCCAGATTCTCAAAAATGAGTCTATGTTAGATGCTAGAGATAGAAGGACAAGGGCTGGTTGTCAAATTCCAGAGGAAGTAGATATTGCTAAAAATTCTCATGCCAGTTCTGGAAAGCTAGAATGCGTGGAAAAACTGGGGTGTAATATCCTTCCGGAAGTGGATATAAATGACATCATCAACGGAGAAATGTCGGCACTTACTGATGAGCGTGGCCTGCCTATCATAATAAAAAAAGAAGGGTTCTACACCAGGGCCAACCATCACAAGACAGAGACGCTGTCTTCCTCTTATATTCCCAAAGTCGAATACATTGCTCAAAGACGTAGAACAACAACAGATGAATTTAGTCGACAAGGTCGAGTTAATGCTATGCTAGCACAACGATTGGAGTTGTTGGCAGAAGTTGAGAGGCTTGCAAAAACATTGGATCTGCCTGAAGATGTTGGGAATACATGTGAAACTGCAGGATATTTCTGGCTTTTGCATGTTTATTCTCGACGAGAACAAATTCTTGCTGCCTGTGAAAGTAATCAGGACAAAGCTCATTTTGTGGAAGACAGATTCCCATTCAAGGAGTTCTTCTCAGACACACCTCAACCAATATTCACAGCCTTGTCCCTTGGAAGAGACATGCGTGCAGCAACAGGTTGCTTCCGCCATTCGACTACCATGTTTCAAGTTCCTTGGAATGGTATGCCCATGGTTTCTGGAAATTCAGGAAAACCCACCACACAAAAATCTGTAAAACCTCCTGTAGATACACGTGAAAATTTAGGAAAACCTTTAAATCATGATGTGTCGAAAATTACCAGTGAGGAAACGGCTATTCCCAATGCCAATTCGGCGAGGGGGTTCGACATGATCGATACCATGAAGAACCAGGTCGAGAAATTCTGCAGCGGAGTCGTTTCCTATGCTGACATTCTCGCCATTTCTGCTTGTGATTCTGTTGTTGAATTGGGCGGGCCTGCTATGGAGAGTTTGTTTTCAAGTTGGAAGCAGAGTTTTGAGTTTAGTGCTAGCAAAGAATCGAGCAAGAGCAACAGTACAAGGAAGAAAGGAGAAAAATGTCAGTTGCCCACATCCATGCAACGCAAGCTTGGTAGGCACTCTGCTCCTAAGCCAAAAAGATTTGGGGCTTCTTTTCTGGGTGAGTTATATTATAAATTCAACAGGTTTCGTGATATTAGGTTTCATCCGACCATATTGCGCGAAGTGGAGAATCTCGTAATTTTGGGGCGGCTTATTTATGGTGACGACCGCCTGAAGCCTGTATTAAGTGATTTGGGTATGTTCTTGAATATCTACCTGCATCAAAATGGTGCATATAATATCATACAATTGAACGTACGGAGGTCGGAAGGACCTCTTCCCGCAGATTCTCAAGTATTCCATTACCTGCCGTATCGTCATGGTAGCTTGGAAGATATTACAGAAGGAGTAGGAACAATGCCATCGATTCCACTCGAGATTGTGTCAACAATGGACGATCGAATCGGCACTATCTGCTACAATGACTTTGCACACCAAGGCGAAGGTACTGAAGGCGCCTCTTCCTCTAATAATGATTCTTCTTCCACTACCGATGAAGTAGAAGTGGCAGTACCGATGAAGTTGCCATGCGGCCATGCTTTCCATTCGGCGTGCATAATCCACTGAATCTGCTGTTCCTGAAGAAATAGAGAAGATCGAATACCCAGTTTTGCCACGAGAGCCTGCTGGAGGCTTCCAGCAATAGCGTATCAAGGTGACAAGTATTTTAAAATGATACGACGTGTCTTTTTAATCTGGGTCTTCATAAGTGCGATTGCAAGGGGAAAACGTGGTTAAGTTGGTGAAATAAAAAAAAAATATATAACGCTGTGACGTTTGAGGACGAGTTCCAATTTAATTATGGTTATAATTAAAAGTTATAATATGTAGGTATATATTATAATTATATAATTTATATATATATATATATATATATATATATATATATATATATATATATAATTATTATTATTTAATAAAAAAAAAATAATAATATATATAAAAAAAAAAAAATTATTAATTTAATTAATTAAAATTACTATTTAATTAATTAAATTAATGAAAAAAAGAGAAAAGAAAAAAGTGAAGTTAAATTATATATATATAAAAAAAAAAAGGAATTACACAATCTAAGATGACAAACGCCAGATGAAGGAAATTGTCAGAATTAAGCTTTGAGGACAAAGCTTTTCGAAGAAGGAGGCAATGTTATGAATCTAATTCATAACTTAAGTATTAAATATAGTCATTAATAGAATAAAATAGAATAAATATAATTATTAGCTAATCAGCTTAGGATTATGTTAAATAGTCATTAGGTTAATGAAAAGGCATGTCTAAAAGACATGCCCATTCGTGAAAGGGTACCTGCATGGGTATAAAAGCGGGACCTCATTGTAATCATTCAGTATGTCATATCTTATTAATAAAATATTATTATAAATACCCCGTGTATTTTTATAATTAAAGCTATCTCTGCTATCAAAGTCAACAAGCATACAAGTCTTCTGCTACAGTATTCAAACTTACAACTTCCGCTGCTACATTATATGACTAGGACTTGCCTAGATTCTTATGGGCAGAGGCATGTAACACATCGGTGTATATTCAAAATAGAACCCTTCACAGAGCATTGGGGAAGAAAATACCTGAAGGATTCTTCATAGGGAGAAAGCTAGAAGTGAGTCACCTTAGGATATTTGGACGTTTGGCATGTTGTCACATTCCAGATGAGAAGCGTAGTAAACTGGATCAGACTACAGAAAAGGGGTATCTCGTAGGATATAGTGAGACCTCAAAAGCGTATAGAATCTACATTCCTAGCAGCAGGAAAATTGTAGTGAGACGAGATGCAAAGTTCGTTGAAGATAGAGCTTTCATGAAATCTCGTGAGATGCCAGTAGAAGATGAGTCAGCAGATGTTCCTTTAGTCCAACAACAGTAGGGGCAGCAGGGAGGACAGGTAGGAGGACAGACACCAGGATCGAGTACAATGACTAGTACCAACATTTCCTCAGGGGGAGAAGATTCTGGTAGTTCTCGGCAGATGGAACAACAGGAACAAGAGGAGGATTTGAGGGAGCCTCCTACCGCCAGTGGTAGAACCAGTAGGGAAGTGCGACAGACTCTGAGGGGCACAAAAGAGTTCGTTAGAGCTCCTAGTACCGACAAAAAGCATCGTAGGCACCCTGACAGATACCAAGCCTTGGTAGCGCAGGTTTAAGAAACTTCCAGTTTTCAGGAAGCCGTACAACACCAAGTATGGGTGGATGCCATGGTAGAAGAGTACAACTCTATCATGACAAATGATCTCTTGGAAGTGGTACCTAGACCTGAGGATAGAGCAGTGCTAGGATCAAGATGGATCTACAAGATCAAGTACACTGCAGATGGCAGTGTGGAGAAGTACAAGACCAGGTTCGTGGCAAAGGGGTACACACAGAAGGAAGGAATAGATTATGAGGAGACCTTCGCCCTTGTAGCTAGATATACCTCCATCAGATCTGTTATATCCCTAGCAACTCAGATGGGATGGGAGATTCACTAGATGGATGTCAAGACAACATTCTTGAACGGGGTGATAGAAGAGGAGGTAAACATAGAACATCCTGAAGGCTTCGAGATCCATGAGAAGAGAACCCATGTATGCGGATTGAAGAAAGTCCTGTATGGATTCAAGTAGGCACCCAGAGCATGGTGTGGTCGGATTGATAACTACTTGCAGCAGTTGGGATTCGTCAAGAGTGATGCAGATCCCAATCTCTACTATTTGATGGGGAGAATGAGCCACTCATTCTGGTATATATGTAGATGATTTGTTTCTTACAAGATCATCTAGGCTTATAAAGGACTGCAAGAAGAATCTTGAAGCAAAATTTGATATGAAGGATATGGGGTTGATGCATTATTTTCTAAGGTTGGAAGTTTAGCAGAAAAATGGAGAGATCTTCCTTGGACAAGGAAGATATGCTACAGATATTCTGAAGAGATTCAGAATGCAGGATTGCTGACCCATGGCGATGCCTATTATCACCAATTTGAAGAAAATAGATGCGTCAGGAGACAGGGAAGTAGACCCCACCTTGTACAGACAACTCATTGGGTCTCTCATGTGTCTGGTCAACACCAGGCCAAACATTTGTTTCGTTGTCAACACCCTTAGTTTATGGTGGAACCAAAAAGGGTACATTGGGCAGTAGCTAGGCACATTCTTAGATATGTGCGTGGAACAGTCGGATATGGATTGAAATACACTCGAGGAGATGATGTCATATTGAGCGAGTTCATAGATGCAGACTGGGCAAGGAGTTCAGCAGACTGAAAAAGTACCTCTGGGTATTGTTTCAGTGTTGGATCAGGAATGATTTCTTGGTGCAATAGGAAGTAGAAGTTGGTAGCTTTGAGCTCAGCGGAAGAAGAATATATGGCAGCTAGCACAACAATGTGCGAAGCTATATGGTTTAGGAAGCTGCTCGTGAGCTTGTTCAGAAAGAGGATGGAAGCGACCATGTGTATTGTGATAATCAGAGTTGTATCAAGATCTCTGAGAATCCAGTATTTCATGATCGGTCAAAAAACATAGATATCAGATGTCACTTTATCAAAGACTATGTTTAGCATGGGGCAATACAACTGTAGTATGTTCGCACTATAGATCAGGTAGCAGACGTACTCACAAAGGCTCTAGGAAGAGCTAAGTTCATTCAGTTCAGGGAGTAGATGGGTATGGTAGAGAACCTGTTTCAATAGTAGAAACAAATGGGTCCTCAGTTGCAGTAGTAGCAGATGAGAGGGAGTTGCAGTGCAGATGCAGTAGTTGGCAGCAATATGTAGGGTCAGCAACAACGCAGTAGTTGGTGGATAGTAGTGTCAGACATCAACAATGCAGAGGGAGATGTTACAGAGTCAGGGTGGTGCTTCAGCAGGTTGCATTAGTAGAGCACATTCCTCGCTAAGAGGGAGTGTTCATTTTTGGTAGCATTAGATATGTATTATGCACTAAGTCTCAAATTTTGCAAGGAGGCTTAGACACATGTATTTCAAAATACCCAGAAAGCGTTTTGGGAAATTCCACCTGGATGAGGTTTTATTAAAATAATTAATTATCTTTAATGGCAGCCTAAGTCTAAACTTAGGGAGTTAAAAGAATTAAAGTGTATTAATATAACTGGGTGTGAATCTTCTAGAAAAAGATGAAGATCAAGTCAAGTTAATCTTAGCCCTTGATTATGTTTTAATCTGGGCCATTGATTTCTCAACGAGGAGATTATAAGGAGGAGTTCGATGGGCATTTAGAAATATACCAGGCAGATACTCAGTTGCGCAAGAAGATCGATTTTCTCACTAGCTAAAGTTTGGCAAGAGAAAATCGAATCAGAGGGAGAGTTGCAGGTTGGAGAGAGAGGGCATCAACAAGATTTGAGAGTGTAGGATCAGACCCGAGGAAGCAGTGTAGAGCAGGGACAACGCAGAGGCTGGGACACAGTGACAGGGACATTTCAGAGGCTGTGACGTTGGGACTGCGTAGAGGCTGACGCAGTGAGGCTATAGGGTCTCTCCAAGGTCAGAATTTCACTGTGGAGCATGAGAAAAATTGTTTGTAAATTTCTTATAGACATTCCTCTTTTGTTCTACTAGTCGTATTTTGTACAAGAGATTTTGTTGAAGAATAATAAAGAAACCCTAATTTGCTACACCGGTTTTCCCACATTGGATTTTTCTGGGGACGATTGTCCAAAAATAACTGTCATTGTGATTGTACTTGTGCTAGTATTTTTCCTTGCATTTACTTTCCGCAGAATTTTAATTGTGGAGACTACGGTGTATTTTATTTGGATATTTACCATAGTACACGATACATAATTTGTTCAATTAAATAACAAATAGAAGAAATCTAATCAGTTGCTACAGTAAGATTTCGGGTAGCAGAATTTTCACTTTCTGCTCATCCAAGAGATCATGGTAGATCCCAAGCTAAAGAAGTACCTAGAAATGATCTTTCTATCAATAGAGTTATCGACCCAATAAACATTAGTATATCCATGAAGTCTTACATTTTTAGCAGTATATCTCAATCTAAGATTGATGGTCCCATGCAAGTATATCAACACATGCTTTGCAACAATCCAGTGTGCATGTGATGGCTTAATCGTATATTGGATCAGAGTATTGACCGCAAAACATATGTTTAGTCTAGTGTTCACTAAGAACATCAGTGCCGCAATCAGTTGACGATACTCAAAAGGATTTGCCAAATCAGGATCTACAACTTCACCACATAGCTTCTTGAAATTCATTTCCATTGGATAATTCATGGACTTGTAATATGTAATACCAAATCATTCAAGTAGCTTGACAACATGTTTTCCTTGAGAAAGGAAAATCTCACTAGGTCTCTGCCATACTTCAAGACCCAGAAAGTAGTGCATCAAATGAATATCTTTCATTTCAAATTTAGAAGCTAACTCCTTACACTGGAGGACAAGAGGTTCACCACCGGTCAGAAATAAATCATAAACATATAATACCATTACTTCTAGTAAAACCAAGCCTCATCAAGAAGCTACTAATGCGGGCATACCAAGCTCTTGGAGCTTGCTTCAAACCATAGAGGGCTTTCTTCAGTCTGAACACATGGGTTTTCCGGTCATGTACTTCAAAGCCTTGTGGATGCTCCACAAATATCTCTTCCTTGAGGAAGTTATGCAGAAAAGTAATCTTCTCATTCATTTGGTGAAGGGACCATCCTTGGCTAGCAGCTAGAGCCACAATAGATTTCACCATAGTCTATTCCCTCTTTCTGAGAGAATCTCTGGCCACAAATCAAGCTTTATATTTTTAAATACTGCCATCAACACCATGTTTAATTTTATACAACCATTTAGAAAACACAACAGATTTACCTTGTGGTCTTGGAACCACTTCCCATACATCATTATGAATGATGGACTCATATTCTTCAGTCATCGCATCTTTGCACACTTGATCTTTCACTGCTTCTTCAAAAGTACATGGTTCAACATGAATAATGTTGCTCATGGCTACCATGTATTCTTGGAACCGGCATGGTTTCTTGCTTTCTCTAAAGGTTCCTTGGGGAGCAACATGTCTATCAACATCTTGTAAAGTGTCACAAAACCATAATCATATTTTTCTAGCACATGGAGAAGGATCCAAGGAGTCTATGGGATCCATGAATTCATCAACAAGTTCAACCTCAGGCTTGGGATCTTCTTGTGCATCCAAGGCATCATCCTGCCTTTCAACATTAGCAGGAGGAGGAGTGTCTATGGCTTTTCAAAGATTTTCATCTTCATCAAATGTTATATCTATGCTAAACTCTATATTTCTTTGTCTAGGTACATATATTCTATAAGCTTTAAAATTTTCACAATAACCAACAATCATACCTTTCTTACTTGAAGCTTCCAGTGTGGTACTCTTTTCCTTTGGCACATGAAGGTAGACAGGGTAGTCAAAGATCCTTAAGTGCCCATTTTGTTCTGGGTTATATCGTATGGTGGTTTCTTTCCTAATTCCAACTTCTTTGCAAAATTCTTGAGCTCTTGTCCACTTCATGTCCACTCAAGTCATGGGATGGCTCGCCACCTTCCTCAAACTCGATACAAAGGACTTGGTTCTCACATTCATCAAATGTACTTGTTGACCCCAGAACAATAGCAATAGCAACAAAGTAAATAAACACAATGAAAGTATACCTGGTGATGAGGTGGGTATTTCTTTCTTTTCTAAATGTGAGAGTGGCTTTTTCATTATCCTTGCACTAACTTCCTCTTGGAGTTTACTCTTTCTACACTATTCTGCACCCTGATGATGTTTAGGATCTGTTTTTCTTGATCACTTTCTCATCAAGAAGTTAGTGAAAGAATCATTCAAATACTCGTGCAAGAAGAATACTCAATGATCTATAAAGATAAATATAAACAAGAGCAATGACACAAAGAAACAACATAAGACTTGAAAATAGTTATTTTTTAATGTTAGCTCCCTCTTGATCCGACCTCTATAAGTTACCACTCTCCATCAGTCATATGTCATTGGTAGAAGAAATGCATCTTCTTGAACACCACTTGGAAAACTCCATCATGATCCACTCTAATCTGAAGAATTTCGAAAACCATATTTTTCACATGAGGTAATGCCTTATAGTGAAGACGAGTGAACTTTTGGTGCCAGAATTTATATTGATTATTACTTATCATGAATCAATGCATGGATAGGTCTTCCATTAATTTTATAAATATCTTCAAATCTTGATCCCATAGTGAAGGCATGTAATAATAATTATACATATTGACTTCATTGTTTACAATGATATTAGGTATAATCCATCTTTGATCCCTGCAAAAGAACTTAGTTTGTAAACTATCATTCCATCTTTTGCAAAAGTCATGATCCTTACCTACAACCACTATTGTCAGTAAACTCTAATATCAAAATTACAAAAACCCATAAGATTATGCCCTTTCTCATATAATCTGAGAGAATCAAAATCAATCTATCTTCAACATTCAATTTCTATCAGTTATTTTTTCATAACCTTATATGCATTATACTTCTTTTCAAGACAACACTTTCTTGCCCATGCATAAATAGAAGTAAAACTATTTTTTACTTTTACATTCATCAACAAATACCAAAACCATAATAACTAAACACATGCAACACCTTAATTTTAAACCAGGCACATACAAAACTTCTTGATCTAGATAGAAAAAAACAAAATCTAATCTCTTTATAGGATATGTAGTATAATTTTCAGATCTATCTTCCTCTAAAGCAGATTTGAGAGAACTTTTTTATAACTAGGAAAGTGCCTTGAAGCATCACTATCAACCAACCAGTTGTCATAAGAATTTATAGGAGAGGAACTAGAAAGAGCAGAAACAAGAAAATACTATGATTTTGGTTCTTCTTTCAGTAGCAAAATGGACAACAAATAAGATCATATTTTAGCATCAAGGAGAAACAAATAAGATTCCAGAAGCAAGGATGGAGCAACAAATAAGATTTCAGCAGTAAGAAATAAGGGGCAACAAGTGATATTTCAGCAACAAATGAAAGGGGATATTCCAATAGAAAATGAGTAGCAAAATAAGTTAAGTAATTGTAGATAGAACATAAACCATATAAACCATATGCACAATGTGTAAAAAATTTTTGTTCCCAACCACGATTTTCAGTTTCTCCTTATTTTTCCCATAAAGTTAAATGCCCATTCCCATAACCATACATTCAACAAGCTGGAAAATAAATAATTTCTAAAAACACAAATTCTGGAAATTTTACAATGCTGAAATGCAGAAATAAAACTCAGAAAAATAAATCAGCGACACAAAAAATAGACACGCTGATTTTTGGTCAACTTGACCCTGGAAAAACCCCCTACAACTCTTGAAGAAAACCAGTTCGAAAGCTTCTCTTTATTTCTGGAAAATGCTTTTATAGAGACGTGAAATGTACAGGAAAAATTCCAGCAAACAATGTACAGACATATCTTGTTTTCCGTGCTTGCCTCCGCCTTGGAAAACGTGCCAAAACAACAAAATGTTCAAAACAGAAATTTATTACAGCATTTAACAGCCTTGAAAATTGTGCCCGGTACTTAGTTGTACGGTTGTACGCACTGTACAGACTGTATGGAAAAGTACATCAGAATTGCCTCCTCGAAATCTGTGCTTGCTGTCTCGAAAACTGTGCCCAACAACCTCAGAATCTGTGCCTTTAGCTTGCTGTACCTTCACCTCGATTTTTGTGCTATCCCTCTCCTCGAAAACCGTTCCTGACGCTGTTGTATGGACTGTTGCCTCAAAAACTATGCTATTGTACGGACTTGCTGCATCGAAAATCGTGCAGCCTCTTGCTGCCTCGAAAAACGTGTAGCCTCTTGCTGCTGTACGGACTGCTGAACTCTTCCTCTCCTTCACCTTTTCAAGCTTAGAAATTCTCCTGCTCTCTCTCCTCCTTCTCTTAATCTACTCATGAAATAATGAATGATCTTTTCTCTCCTTTTCCTCCTTTAACTTAACCCTAAGTGACTTTTGGGGAATCCCTAAATCCAATGGCTGAGATAGCTTTAGATCTAGGGCTGAGATTAAATGCTCATTTAAATCTCACTTTCTATTTTTTAAATCACCCCACTTTAATAAAGACCCACTTAGTCATTTATTTTCAAAGTCACTTTTCACTTTCGAATTTCACATTGACTTTATTAAAGTCACTTTAAAATTAGACTTAGTAACTTTATCATTTAAAGTCACTTTTAAATTAGATTTGACTTTATAACTTTTAAAGTCACTTTAGGAGAAAAGTTAAATTCTTTTGGACACTTTTCCCTAGGCCAAAGATCAAAGCCTTAGGGAACAACCTGTCCTTTGGTAACCAAATTTCAACACTCCCTCTTACCGAGGAAGGTGCTCCTCACCACACCCATCTTGTCTCTGAAGTAGACATGCTTGCCCCGTGGTAAGGCTTTGGTAAGAATATCTGCAACCTGCTCATTAGTGGGAATATACTCAAGCTTCACAGCTCCCTTCTGAACATAGTCTCTGATGAAATGATACCTGATGCCGATATGCTTTGACCTATCATGAAATACTGGATTCTCCGTGAGTTTAATACAACTCTGATTATCACAGTAAATCACTGAAGGTCTCAACAGTTGACCAAATAATCCAAACAACATCTTGCGAAGTCATATGGCTTCACAACTAGCTAGACTGGCTGCCATGTACTCTGCTTCCTCTGAACTCAATGCTACTGACTGCTGCTTTCGGCTGAACCACAACACCACTACTGAGCCCAACCCAAAACAACACCCTGAAGTGCTCTTCCTATCAGAAACACAACCTGCCCAATCAGAATCAGTGTAACCTGCCAATCTCACTCCATCTCCCTGCCTATAATCCAGAACATACTCCACTGTCCCCTGCAAGTACCGCAAAATGTGTTTTGCAGCAACCCAGTGCACCCTCCTGGGCTCACACATGAATTGGCTCATCGTGTTGACTACAAAACATATATCTGGTCTAGTGTTGACCAAATACATCAAGGAACCAATCAACTGTCTGTATAATGTGGGATCCACCAACTTGGAATATGAAGCATAAAGCTTCTTCCACTTGGTGATCATGGGTGTCGACATGGGTCTACAATGCTCCATGTGGAATCTGCCAAGGATGTCCACAATATACTTCCCCTGTCCCAGGAAGAAATGCCCCTCCTCTTGCCACACCTCCAAACCCAAAAAGTAATGCATCAAGCCAATGTCCTTCATCTCGAACTCCTACACAAGATCTCTCTTGCAGCTCTCTATGAGTCTCTCTGCACCCGTAATGACCAAGTCATCCACATACAACATCAGAATGAGAGGCTCCTCACCTATCACAATAAAGTATAGGTTCGGATCTGCATCACTCTTTGTGACACCCATCTCCTGCAAGTACGTATCAATCCTGGAGTACCAAGCTCTAGGAGCTTGCTTCAGGACATAAAGGGCCTTCTTTAGTCTGCACACATGGGACTCCTTCCCATGCACCTCAAAGCCCTGTGGTTGCTCAATGTACACCTCCTCTTGTATGAAGCCATTGAGAAATACAGTGTTCACATCCATCTGGTGGATCTTCCAATCCATCTCTGCTGCCATCGATATGATGGAGCAAATCGAAGTATATCGAGCCACGGGAGCGAAGGTCTCCTCATAATCTACTCTCTCTACCTAGGAAAACCCTCTAGCCACAAACCTTGCCTTGAATTTCTTAATGCTGCCATCTGCAACATGCTTTACCTTGTAAAGCCATCTGGAAGTAACCACGGATTTGCCCTCAAGGCTCGGCACCACCTCCCAAACATCATTCTTCATGATAGAAGAATACTCCTCTTGCATGGCCTCTTTCTAGACCTGCTGGCTAGCTGCCTCCTCATAGCTAGAAGGCTCAGAGTCAATGATGTTGGCAACCATTGCCATATAACTAGAAAACCTATTAGGTGGTCTGCTCTCTCTGACCGGCCTCTTTGGCCCAGCAACAGATGTGGCCTCTCTCAAGGTATCCTGAAGCCACTTGGGCTTCCTCTTCCTTGAGCACACTTCTCCCACCAGAGAATGAAACTCCTCCTCCTCATCAGGAGCCTGAACTCTTGACTGTCTGTCTGCTATCCTCTTGCCTGAACCTGAACTTGTAAATGCTGAAGTACCGTGTGAATTGTCCATTAGTGGACTCCCTAGTGGACTGCTCTGCATGCTGCCCGAAGCACCACCCCTCTGACTCTGTGAGCCACTGCTCACTGATGGACCTGACACCGTAATCGATGTACCTCCAGATCCTCCTGATCCTTGCCCACTGGATCCCTACGGCTGACTCAGCTGCTCCTGAGGGTCAGGCTGATCCAGATACTCTAACTCCCGTGACCTCTTGAAAGCCCTATCCTCCTCGAACTTCATATCCCGCCTGACAACAACTCTCCTCTGTGCGGGAATATAAATCCTAAAGGCTTTCGAGGTCTCACTGTAGCCCACAAAGACACCCTTCTCTGCGGTGGGCTCTAGCTTCGTCCTCTTCTCCTTGGGTACGTAGGAGTATGCAATACACCCAAAGATACGAAGATGACCAACATCAGGCTTCTTCCCAGAAAAAGCTTCCTCCGGAGTCACATGCCCCAAGGCATGATGCAAATTCCTGTTCTGCAAATATACTATAGTGTTGCAGGCCTCTGCCCACAAAAACAATGGTAAACCTTGATCATGTAGCATGGCTTTGGCAGCCCCTCCGATGGATCTGTTCTTCCTCTCCACAACCCCGTTCTGCTGAGGGTTGTAACGAAATGTGAACTCCCTCCTAATGCTTGCCTCCGTACAATACTCAACAAACTTTCCAAGGGTGTACTCCCCTCTAGTGTCCGACCTCAGGGACTTGATCTTCCGACCTGTCTGAGTCTCCACAAGAGCTCTGAACTCTTGAAACCGCTTGAAGACCTCACTCTTGGTCTTCAAGAAATAAATCCAGGTACTACTGCTCAATGCCAAAAGGGGCTGAAATGCAAACTTGTACACCTTTGCATGGCATACACCAATCACTCTAGCTGAATCAGCTCGAGCGCCCCTGGGATATATAAGCACATGTCCTCTACTGAACAATACCTCATACCCTCTGTCCTCCAATGCTGAGACAGATATGAGGTTCTTCCTCATCCCTGGCACATATAGAACATTTGATACCTTCAAGGGAGGTTTGTGTTCCCTATCAAATGTCAATGTCTCCACACCGACTGCTCTAACAATGCTGTCATCTCCGAGTACTACCTCTATATCAGTGCCAGTCTCTGAAAGCTCTGAGAAGTACTCACGGACTCTTGTCATATGACGTGAAGCCCCATTGTCAACATACCAGATACCTGAAGATGCTCCGCTAGTGGAGGGAAATGCACACTCCCTCTCAAACACCGTGGCAGGTGATCCTGCACTAGTGGACTCGCAAGCAATGAATCCAAACTCCCGGTCAAAGCTATTTGAAAAGTCCTCTATCTCTGCTGATGCTGGCATGTTCTGGTTCTTCCCCTTCTTATTCTCTAGACACACAACTGCATAGTGTCCCATCTTCTGACAATTCCAACACTTCGCCTTGGAATAATCCTTCTGCGTGTTCCCCTGTTTACCTTTACCTTTGCCTTTCCCCCGCCAATGCTTGTGGAAGCTTGCTTCTTTCCCTTGCCTTTATTGCCTCCTGCCAACAGTGCTACATCCTCATCTTGCTCAACAGGTTTGGCTGCCCCAAGCTGGCTCTTTCTGATTTCAGTTTGTATGCAATCATCCCAGAACCTTTCCCAAGTGGGAAGGGTCTCACGTGCACAAACCCCATCAACAAAGTTCAGCCATGAACTGGGAAGGCCATTCACTGCAATCCGCACCAACTCAGTGGGTGGAATGACCTCTCCAACTGCTGCCAACGCATCTCTCACATTAGTGATCTTTGTGAGATATCCATTAGCACTATCAATCTTAGCTATCTTAATGGTCTTCAGCATCTCCCTTAGGACCATTTTTCTGTTCTCATTGGTACTCTGCTAGAGATTGGTCAAGGATGTCCACATCTCATGAGCAAATCTCTTTCCTCTCACATGAGGAACGACATGGTTTTTAATACCATCCAGAATCAGTCTCTTACCCTTGTTATTCTTCTTGTTAAAGTCTGCCAACTGAACAACATCAATAGGCACATTCACAGGGTGGTGTTGGGTATTCACCATTATACGCCAGACTTCTGACTCATCAAAGATGCTCTGCATTCTTTCCTTCCATACGCTGTAATTGCTATGCCCATCCAACCTATCCTCCACCCTCAAGCCCAAAGACATGCTTGTTGTTCTAATAAACTGAAAATGACAATGCTGTAGTAAAGGTACCGATTTCTGTGTGTAAAATCAACTTGTTGTAATTTTTCTCTTTGCTGTCCCAAACTGCACGTTTCAGCAAAATAACTCTGATACCATGTAGAGATTTCGTTCCCAACCCCGGTTTTCAGTTTCTCCTTATTTCTCCCATAAAGTTAAATGCCCATTCCCATAACCATACATTCAACAAGCTGGAAAATAAATATTTTCTGAAAACACAAATTCTGGAAATTTCATAGTGCTGAAATGCAGAAATAAAACTCAGAAAAATAAATCAGCCCCACACAGAAAATAGATATGCTGATTTTTGGTCAACTTGACCCTGGAAAAATCCCCCACAACTCTTGGGGAAAATCAGTTCGAAAACTTCTCTTTATTTCTGGAAAATGCTTTTATAGAAATGTGAAATGTACAGGAAAAATTTCAGCAAACAATGTACAGACTTATTTTGTTTTCTGTGCTTGCCTCCGCCATGGAAAATGTGCCAAAACAGCAAAATGTTCAAAACAAAAATATATTACAGCATTTAACAGCCTTGAAAATCGTGCCTGATACTTCGCTGTACGAAAAAGTACAGCGTAAATGCCTCCTTGAAATTTGTGCTTGCTGCCTCGAAAACTATGCCCAGCAACCTCAAAATCTGTGCCTTTAGCTTGATGTACCTTCACCTCGATTTCTGTGTTGTCTCTCTCCTCGAAAACCATACCTCAAGTAGCTATACAGACCGCTGCCTCGAAAACTGTGCTGCTGTATCGACTTGCTGCCTCGAAAAACATGCAGCCTCTTGCTGTTGTACGGATTGCTGAACTCTTCCTCTCCTTCACCTTCTCAAGCTCAGAAATTCTCTAGCTCTCTCTCCTCCTCTCAATCTGCTCATGAAAGAATGAATGATCTTTTCTCTCCTTTTCCTCCTTTAACCTAACCCTAAGTGACTTTTGGGGAATCCCTAAATCCAATATCTGAGATAGCTTTAGATCTAGGGCTGAGATTAAATGCTCATTTAAATCTCACTTTCTATTTTTTAATTCACCTCACTTAAATAAAGACTCACTTAGTCATTTATTTACAAAGTCACTTTTCACTTTCTAATTTCACATTGACTTTATTAAAGTCACTTTAAAATTAGACTTAGTAACTTTATCAGTTGAAGTCACTTTTAAATTAGATTTGACTTTATAACTTTATAAAGTCACTTTAGGAGAAAAATTAAATTCTTTTGGACACTTTTTCCTAGGCCAAAGATCAAAGCCTTAGGGAACCACCTGTCCTCTGGTAACCAAATTTCAACACAATGGAAGATAACAAAGAACTCAATGAGACACACAGATGTTAGGTCAATGACCAGGACAAAACCCACAAAGGGAAAACCCAACTAGATTCTTCTTCTATTAGAAATCAATTGTTCAACAGAGATACAAAGTACAATGAAAGAAGCTCACCCAAATCTGAAGAATATCTCTAATAGTAGTAGCTAATGCAAACATTGAATCACTTTGGCTCTCCAAGATATGCTCTTACTCTTCAAGACTCTCTCTTTCAATCTTCCTCTAGACTCTCCAACTCTCTCTTTCTCAAGTTTGAATTCTCCTTTCACAAGCACACGTAAGTGTATCAAGTGAGGATGAGAGGCACAAACATACAAGAAGAGAAAGGAGGTCAAAGTCATGAAGGAGTAACTCCTATGACTTGAGGAGGAGTTACATATGCCAAAATAAGAGTGTAACTTATGCATTTAAGAGGGAAATGTTACTTATGCATTAAAGATGTGTACAATGAATATTTTTATGACGAGTCATTAAAGTGTGTAAGAGAATGTAAGAGGTGCGTAAGAGCATTAAAGAGAGAGAGGAATGAATCCATTAACAAAGAGAGAGAGTAAGATATGCATTAATTGAGGGGAGTTACATATGACATGATTGAGAGACTTGAATTTCTTTTTAATAATAATATAATAATATTATAAGAATAATAAGAATAATAATATTAATGATAATATTGATGATTAAGTCGGATTGAACAATTAAGATTGATTGATGATCAAAAGGGATGTTCCATCAACAATGCTTGATTACCAATTGATGCAAGGTGATTTACTAGTTTTGGAAAGTCATACTTGAGACTTTCTATTTTTAGAAATTGTATTTTTTAGACTTTCTATCTGTAGAAATTCATCCTTGAGCTGCCAATTTTCAACAATCCATGTATCATGGATGTGCTACATCTTGTCTATGGATGATCTTGTGCTACTCATAATATTATAAAATATATCATGATTAACAGTTAATCATTTGACATTTCTACCATATATAATATATAATATCTAATAATTTTTTTTCAAAGGAATGGTTAGAATATTTCTATTCAAAACAAAATATGGTTTTCGGGCTAGAACCTTTACATAGTTCATCCCTCTGCTCGTCAGATTTTCCATTTTGGGCAGACTTTGCCTGTTCTCTTCCTCTTAGACCTATGACTTGTTGGACGTTTAATTGTTTAGTTAGTCGACTCCACGAAAGTTGTCCATTACCCATTCAAGCAATGCTGTTCTAGTTTTGGTTTTCCTTTAGTTATTTCTAGCTCGCCCTTTATCCCTTGCATCCATTCCAATTGAGCCTTGGTCTCAAACTTTAACATCTCTGCTTTACAATCTCTTCACATCTGAGGCACCTCCATGGCATGTATCACATCAAAGGCGTTGCAATTTGTACTAATCGCAAGGCTAGCGTAGTATATCCCAACCTTATCGAGGTCGTAAAGGTAGCATACTGCGATGCTAAGTTACTGGAAACGTCCCTCCCAAACCCCAGAAACGTCGTTCGACGTTTAAGAAACAAAAATGGGTATGATACGACACAAAAACGACATGGAAACGACATGGAAATGTTTCAGTTTTTTTGAAATGCAAAATCCTAATTCTAAAACGTTTCTGTATTTTTGGAAATGCCTGATCCTATTTTTGAAAAGTTTTGGGCATTTTTTAGGGGTTTGGATCCGTTTCCAAAGTTTCCTGACTTGGATATGACGTTGAATGCTATGTCTCATATGATTTTATTTGATGAGGAGGCACCGATAATTGCATCCTCAAGTGGACATGGCAACAATGCTCCCACTCATGGAGAGGATCCAAATGATGATGTGGATCTTAATTACATGGATGAAAACATATTTGATGATATGTAAATGTAATTTATGATGATGTTTTAAACTATTGAATAATGGACATTGAATACCATAATATGTCATATGATAGTAGACTGCTAGTCATAGTTCATTTTTGGAATTTGTACTATATAGTGTGCATTTAACATTATTAATTTTGGTGATGATGTTGATGATTAAAATTGGAAATAGAAACTTGATGATATGTTGAATGATATAATAATCTCTAATGATGATGGCAATGTTTATGTTGAATTGGTGATGATGATTTGTTTATGTGGAATTCATGATGATGATTATGTATTTTTAAAGATAGAATCTAGATTCTAAAAGATGAATGGCAATACGAAACTCTTATTTTGTTATATATATATATATATATATATATATATATATATATATATATATATATATATATATGTTGTTTCCTTGCTGTCTCGTATCCAGATTTTTTGAAAATTCGTCATATTCGTTTCAAACCCTATTTCTGTATCCGTTTTAGTGCAACTTAGCTGCGCTGTCTGCCAAAGCTTCGAGGATGAATTGCTTGCAGGAATGGAACCCGACACCTTCACATATTTGTGCTAGTGCAATTTGAGCAACCGCTGGGCCAAAGGCATCCACTGCTCCATTGGGATTTTTCTCATTCTTTGTATGCGTTTGTGTTGTTGTTGCTTGTGGTGGTGTTATTGGTGTTCAACCATTGGTTCCCATCTATGTATCTCTTTCCAAGGCCTATTCATGTTGTGGCTGATAGATTGATTCGCTGCAGGGCAATGTCTCTCTAAATTGACAACCCCCGACCCTGAATACACCCGAATTTGTACCGCAGGGTCGCAATGCATACCAATAAATTATGTTTTTAACATTCATTGTTAACTTTGTTGGAGCAGAGATGGCACAACTAAAGGCGACCGAGTGCTATGGTTTTTTGGAGCTAGAGGTTGAGAACACAATTGAGTTATTGCAAGGCCTAATGGAAACAAGTGAAGAGCTCTAAATGGTACAATAACTGGAAATGTGATCATTTTAGAGGTTGTGATTTTGTTCTCATGCTGACATTTGTGGGATTGAACCGACACTTTCTTTCTATGCCTATATTGAGTTAAATAGAATATTGCTAGGCTTCAAATCTTTTTTTAAAATCTCAATTAAGGTATTTTTTTTCCAATTTTGATTGAAATCTTGTGTTAATCCTTTTAGTGATTGGAGCTTAGATGTGGTTGTAGGATGAAAGTGAGAGTAGAGTGTTGAAAGAAATTTTAAATTCGAGTAAGGGTCCTTCTTGTCTATAGAGATTATTATTATTCTAGTGCTTTTTCCTTACAAAGATTTATTTAATGATGCATTCCCTTTGTCAGAGTAGTGCTCATTAGCAAGGAGAACTACGAAGAATGGTCCATAAATATCAAGCACACCCTCATCTTTAATGGCTTATGGAAAGACATTTGCAAAGGAGAAGGCGATAATGCACCTGCCAAGCCCACGCCAGATAAAGAGCTAGTCATTTGGGAGAATACGTACAACAAATATTTTTCCTTGATTGCTAGTTTTGTAAGTGAAGAGGTGAGTTGTCATTATTATTCCAATTAAATATGCTTATGATGCATTGAAGAAGTTAAAAGATTTATATGAATCACACTCAAAATTGGAAGTGGTTCAGTTGATGATTAAGCTCTTCAACCTTTAGTTGTAAGACGATGACCCCTTGGCCTTAACCTCAAAGATTACAACCATCATGCATAATTAGTAGGTGCTAGAAGTAAAATGGGCATTTTCTCATAGCCTTTGTCAAGGCCCTCTATCCTACATACTCCCTCTCTTGGAAGCTCTTTAATCATCACTCATTTGGAAGATATTTGTACAAAATGAACCATCAATATCCTTAGGTACATCATCTACATTCTTGAAAGTATCATCACTCATCTTTGAAGTAGCGTGAAGTGAAGTAGCTTGAAGTTACTAGAAGTCATCATTCTAGGACATTTTTGAAGTCACTTGGAAGGTCTTGGGAGCAACAAGATATTGGAAGACATCATCATCACGAAGGACATTCATTTGACAACTAAGTACTATATTATTCTCTATGCCTCAATGTTCAAATCAAATGACTTCATTTTGCAAGTAGGACAACAAGCTTGATGGGTCATCAAACTATCAAGCATGGAAGAAGAGGATAGATCTGGTGCTTATAGAAAATGAAGTCATGGACCATGTTCTTGGAAAAGTTACAGAACCAGAGAAGGATAAGACTTAGGAATGGGCCAAGTACAGTAAAGGAGAAGTTAGGGCTCAAAGGATTCTCATTGAATCCATCAATATCAACTTATTCCATTTATTATAGATTTGGGTACATCTAAAACAATCTATGACAAGTTGGTAAAACTATATTCGGTCAGTACCTCAGGTCAAAAAATATCTTTAAGGAATCGACTATGCAAGACAAGGTTAGGAGAAGTTAGGGCTCAAAGGATTCTCATTGAATCCATCAATATCAACTTATTCCATTTATTATAGATTTGGGTACATCTAAAACAATCTATGACAAGTTGGTAAAACTATATTCGGTCAGTACCTCAGGTCAAAAAATATCTTTAAGGAATCGACTATGCAAGACAAGGTTATCGAAGGATGAAGACTTGGTTTCGTATCTTATGAAGGTTTCATAATTGAGGGATCAACTACAAGGACTTGGAGAAGTTGTTTCAAATTCTGAATTGACTACTTGTATACTCAATGCTTTACCTTCAGAATGGAGCAGTTTTGTGTCAAGCATATACTTTAGAAAAGACACTCCAAGCTTCAATGAGTTGTGGTCTTTATGTGTCATAGAAGAAACAAGATTGAAGGCCAAAGATGGCACTAGACCCAGTGAAAGGTCTCAAGCATTTATTGCTAGATTGAAGGAAAGGAATGGAAGGTTTGAACCTCATCAAAGGCATAATAGAAGTAACAACAATCCACCACGTGGAAGACAAGATATGTTGAAAGTACAATGCTTTGGATGCAGTGAATATGGACACTTTTGAAAGAGATTGTCCTAAGAATCCTCAAAATAAGAAAAATAGCAAGAGGAAGGAAAGAAGTGAAGCTCACATTACTGAAGAAAATGAAGAACCATAAAAGAAGTTGAAGAATGAAGATCCTAAAGATCTCTACTATTGAAGATCTCCACTCTACCAGGTCAACATGTTTTCCCTTTTATTAGAAGATGGAAGTTAGAATAGCTTGTACAATTACTTTTGTAGAAGAATTATGGCATTATGAAAATAAGTATACAACATTGGAAGGATTAGAGTCTACATAGTCAGTTGCATCTCATTGGAAGCAGTCATCTAGAAGAACAAGGATAGAAAGATTTGGACCATTTAGCTACTTCACAATATATGCACTTCACAAGTACATACAACTACTACTTGGCATAATGTTATGGAAGCAATCATTTGGCAGGAAGGGATCACCAGGATCCATGGCAGTAATTATTAGAAGAAGGTTCTTCATCACATGGAAGAACTATTGTGATATGGAAAAAGTATATTCCACTAGAAAGCTATGGAAGTAAGCATCGAAGAAGTAGATAGTCAAGCTGCAACATGAAGGCATAATTGAGGAATTTCTCATCTTAAGAAAGGAGTTTCATCATAGGCATTATCTTCAAGATAAAGAAACAGTTCGTTCAAAAGGAAGTTAACCAAATGGCTATATAAAAGGAAGAGGCATGCATATCTTTAAAAAAAGCTCTTCATTAGATTGTAGATTCATGTCTTCAGAAAAGTTTTTGTAGAAAGAGTTGGATGGAGAAATAATTAGATGCATGATCATGGTATCTTAGGAATTGGATGGGACAAGAACTCTTCTGTAATGACCCATACCAGATCGATAAATAATATAAACGTTAAAAAGGTATGTGGCTGACCCAATAAATTAATAATATAAATTAATTAAGGAAAATTAATTAAGTTATAAACAAACATAAAGTCATCACACCCATTTCTAACTTATAAATAAAAACAGTTAATTAAACCAAATTAAGTAAGTATTAAAATACAAAGTGAGCCTCCATAAAGTCATCTCCTCTACGTAAGTGGATAAAGACTCAACGAATATATTTAATTCACTTAATCCCAAAACTCATCTCAAACATTAAATAGATCCTTAAATAAAGATAAGGTCGCCTTAAATGATGGCAGACCCTCATAAATATGGAAAAGATCTTCGGGAGTGAAAGGCGGTGGGGAGATGGTTATAAAGGGGGGGATGTGAAGGAGTACAGGGGGGTTTTTGGGAGGGGGAGAAGAAAATTCTGCATTCTGGCTAACAGGGGATTGAAGGATACACAGAGTTCTAAAAGGAGAGTTTCACCGTTCTGGGATTCTGGGCACGGGGGCAGAAGATTACTCTTCTGGGTCTAAGATTGCTCCTAGATCGGCTGGGAGGATTGTTGTCTTGGGTAATCTGTTCTGTTCATCCACAGCAGTGGGAGGAGAACTATCACCACAGTCTGAAATATCAGCATCAGCGTTTCAGGTATTTTCCTTTGAGTACAGATTTGTTTCTCCATTCAATTTTACTGCAATTGTTTAGTGTAATACAGCACTGCCGAATATCTATCTCTGCAATTAAATTAAATCTGTGTAAGGAACCTTAATTCTGTATATGTATGTCTTGTTTTGGGTATTTTAGATATCTCCAAGAGGGTATATTAACATTTAATGATACTGAAGTGCTAAAAGAATATATATATATATATGCTGCCCTTCTGAAATTAGACCTTAAACCACCCTTTTACCTCTGCTTTAACCAGCCTCGGTCTCAGTCAATGAGTGTACCAAGTTTCCAAATTTAGTCACAAGTCGGTTCAACAAGAGATTAATTGTTTAGGAGTAGATTTGGCACCTACAGAACAATGGCTCGACCTTCCTTTATTGGTACATGGTACAGCTAGCAAACATTACCGCAACCTGCCATACTTGGAGTAATATATGTCTGAAAGCTAATAACTCTGTTTGAAAACTTACATAAACTTAAGTTCATATAGGTTTTTACACCCTTTTTCCCTTCTGCCTTTAACCAGAATACTCTCAGTCGTTAAGTACACCATCCCAGTACATGATTATGTAAGGGATCTTGCTGTAGGCAACAAATCACCGTTACTATAGATCATATCTATATAATCAAGTCACTGCTATATCAATAATGCAACTATAATAAACAATATCACTGTTATATGTCAGAGTCATTGTGGTTACTGTTATGTCATCAAGGTCAACCAGGTTACTAACAAATAGATCATACCTCCGCTTAGAAACTTCAAACCTTGGCAACTTCATTTTCTTGTCATCTGCATCACCATCAACTTGTGCTACAAATCCTGCTATCTTCAAAATACTTGTATCCAAATCTCTGACCTGCAGCTATAAATTCTCTGGAGAGATCCTTCTTTCAGCTCTTGACACCCTTCGTTAATCACCTTCTGGATAGGGGTTAATCTAAACCAAAGAGACAGAATCCTTGAGTAATCACAAACCAGCTAATTAATGCCAGAAATTCATAACAGAAAAGATGTCAGATATACTATGGTATGCTTCGGTGTTAATAAGATTATAAGATTGCTGTAGATGTAGAAAGAGATAAGATTTGAGAAATTAAAGAGCTTCGATTTGTACCAAAACTGAAGCAAGCACAAGAGCCCTTGTGGGGTGGGGGGGATCTTACATCTTCCTTATGGTTACTCGATGCTCAGAAACATAATAAATAAGCAGTGTATTGATTGACATCCAATATAGTCTGATTGACATCCAATATAGTCTCTTAAATAATGTAAGATAGGAATGGCAGTTTTAGAGGGAGTTGAGAAGACTCTATTAGATACAATATTGAAGCATTCAAGCAGCATAAAGAAGAACTCTAGTACTATATGAAGACAAATCATGCAGAGAGATGTTGACAGTGGGAGCAAGCAACAAAATTTGACATTTTGATGAGAAAATCCATCATGATTTGGTAACTTTGATATTGGTGATATGACTAGGCTACTTGGATGAACATTTTGCAGAAGTATGGACTAGAGAGATAACAAATGAATATACAACAATTTGATCTAACTCAATTCAAAGAACACATGGAAGAGCAACACTGGTAATGGAAAAATATATGGTAGAAATGTATACACTACGAAGGAAAAAAAGGTAGCAAATATGAGATACCGGGTTGTTCATGATGGATTCGATGTTGATCTAGAAGAAGTTCACTTTCCTAAGTTGAAGAAAAGAAGTTACAATTAAAATCTACATTGATCGGTTTGATAAGATACTTCTGATGACGAAGATACTACAAATAATCGTTGACAAAAAGTGATTAGTAAGGTTGATAGCGAGAACCCTGTCCTAATGATAGATTATGAAGAAGTTTGGCTCCACAAAATCCAGGAAGGTCAAAGCTCAGAAACGATATGGTGATGCAAGAAGGAGTCCTGTAACTACTACTAAAATATCTCCACAACAAAACATATAACTGATGAACAAAGACAAAATAAAGCTCAAGGATGAAATCTTCCTGATTGAGAGGGAGCAAGGATTATCTCCCTGATTGAGAGGAAGTGATGAGGGACACCGTATTGTCCATGTGTCATGCACTAGACTAGGAATAACAACCGTAAGTCTTAGTGAAGGCACTGGTAGGGAGAATGAAGGATTGGATAAGCATCTAGGGACTGATACTCCTTAAGGACTTGGAATCCAAGATAGGAAGTAGTCCCATGGGTCGACACTCTTTGAGGATTCAACAAGGTATCCAAGCTAAGAGTGGTCATAGAGGAGCGATATTCTTTGAGGATTGAAAATCCAAGATAAGAATAGTCATAAATGGACATACCTTGTGAACATCCAGATGGGGTAAGTGCCTTAAGTGGCTATGATGGTGTCCATTTGTATGCCTCCCAACATTGTGCTCTAATCTAGTGCAGAGATAGAGCTTGTTAGTCAAGGCCTTGCTATATTGCTATGTTGACAATGTTGGTCATGATGTTGATGCTTAAGATGGCTTATCAATCTGACTCTTCTTATGTGAATATTTCAATTTGAGAGTTTCCTTGTACCATGTGTAATTATGAATACCTCCTTAGTTAAGAGGGAGTGTTGAAAAATGTAACTAGGTTCGGTCTTCATAATTGTCGTTGTACTTATGTAATTATATATTTTATATAATAGAAAAAATAAAGAAAAATAATTTTATTTTTCAAGCATGGGTTTCATGCTCAAGTCAATTTGTTAATTAGGTCAAGCATGTTCTTCATGCTTCTAGGGTTTTCAGATTCAAAAGAATATTTTTCATGAGTCAAATTATTGTACTAGAGTCAAGTCCCATTTGGACTTTGAAAAGGTGGAAAAATAATCTCATTTGAGAAAAAATGTAAATTTTGTCCCCACAATACCAAGTCAGCTCTACCTGGACATGTCGGCCCTGGAAGTGACCCATTCGACCTCTTGGATGGAGCATCTCAAGCAAGTTCGATTTTTGTGCCAAGAAGAGAGAGAAAACCAACGAAAAAGTCAATGAAAAGAGCATGAAGTCAAAGGAGAGAGAGCGAAGGTCAAAGGAGGAAGAAATCTACGCTAATTCTCTCACACATGCAAAATTCTGAAGTAGTTGCACGGATCAAAATTGCAGACTTAGTTGCAGTGGCCAAAAATTTGTGTTTTGACCGAGTTTTGATGGCATTGACTACCATTGACTAGAATTGAATTTGACTTGTTGGAAGAGCTTGAAATGAGGGCTGACTTGGGTCTTGTGGGAGCTCTTGGTTCTGGTGTTTGGGTCTTGGAATTCTCACTTTGATTTGATTATATAAGAAGAGAAGAATTTATTGGGTTTTCCCCTTGGAGGTGTTTTTCCCTGGCTTGGAGCCTATATCTTGTGTTTATTGTATTTTTGTGATCTTCATGGTTTATGGTTTTGGTAATTGTTTGATGAACATAACATAACAAAAGTAAATCAACCCTAATTGTTGCCTTAATGATTTCTCAACAGTTCCCGACTCAAGGACATTATTTTTGGCACTCTTGTGGAGAAGTTTGCAGGACGGGAGAAGGCTTTTAGGAAGAGGAAGATAACTTCTCATTCCCCTGAAGAAGCAGTGTGCCTTCCATAGAAAGAGAAGAATCAGTCATGAGATTCTCTTAAAGGAAGTGGTGGTAGAAGAGGGCGTTGAAAGAAGAATCATAGAGGTAGGGGGTTAAACACCATCAAGGTGAAGTGTCTGATCTCCCCTACATTCACTGTGATAAAGATGGACATGATGCATCCACATGGAAAATCTCTCGGGAAAGAATCAAGGAACAACACAAATAAGACAAAGGTAAAATACCAGATCCAATGAAAGCTAAATACCTGAATTTGTTCATTACATTGTTGCCCATTGCAATATTGGAGTAACTAAAGATTTGTTTCATACTTCATTTGCTTCTTGGAAAGATGCATGGTTGCTTGATACAGGTGCAACCTGCCATATGACCTTTTGCAAAGGCTTCTTTGAAGACCTCAATGACAATGCAGATGGAGTAGTGTACTTTGCAGATAAGTCAAGCCTCAAGCCATTCGAACATGGCACAACTAGGCTTACACTGCCTGGATTTCCTGACTTTCTTCTGCATGATGTACTCTATGTTCCAAAACTATGGAGAAACTTGTTGTCCCTTGTTCACATTCGCCTGTGAAAATTTCTGAATCTAAACCAGAAACCCTATTGCAGCAAATCTGATTTACTTCTCCTACTTGTGTTTCTTTAATTAACAAGTTATTTTTTGAATAATTCAAGAAAACCTCCTAGTAAATACACTGCAACCTACACAATTTGCCAGATCAAGTGCTGAAAAATAAGTAAAGCACACAGACAAAGGACACAGATTTTTCAGACAAATGTCCCCGGAAAAACCCAATGTGAGAAAACCAGTGCAACAGTTCTGAGGGTTTATATTATTAAGCATCAATATTCTGAGTACATCTAGGGTGCCAAAAACTGGCTCACCCAACAGAGAAAACCTTGGCAGACAAAGATAATTTGTGAGTTTTACCTCACTCTGCAAGTCCCGGCAAATCCGGATCAAACACTAGTGAAACCCCAGCTACCTCTGCGCAGTCTCTACATTGCCACTGCGTAAGCCTGTGTGGGTTGGGCTGATGGACTGCGTCACCCTTCCTCTGTGCTGATCTGCCTCTCCAGAAATCAAGTTTCAGCCTTGCTGGCTTAGAAACCCCAATCTCTAGCTGATTTTGGATTGTCCCTAGGTGGCTCTGCATTGACCCTGTGTGAGCCCTGTGTGGGCCTGCATCACCCTCTTTGGGGCCTGCGTCACCTCTCGTGGTGGTTGCACCGTCTCCTCTGTGTCTCTTCGGCCCTTGCTCTGCTATGTACTCTCGGTCCTCCAACCAATTACTGCATCTACCCCTCGCTGCTTCTCTGAATCGCTTAGATTTGATCTTCGTCCGAGCCCTACTTCGTCAGAAGAATTCGATCTCTTAGATCCACTGTGTGTGTTCTCCAACTGACGCTAAGCCTTCCTTTAATAATTTTCCAGTTGACAAATCAACGGTCGTGATCTAATCTCTAATCGATGGCTAAGCTTAGAAAAGACTTGATCTTCATTACTTAGAACATTCTCACCCACATGTTAAATTAATTCACTTTAATTATTTAACTTTCCTAATTTTAGACTTAGCGTCCCCATTAAAATAATTAATTATTTGAATAAATTAAGCTCCGGGTGGAATTTCTCCAAACGATTTATGGGTCTTAGAGATCTCATGTGTTCTAGCCCCTCCACAAAGTTTTGGAGCTAGAGCATATCCAATGCTACCCAAAAATCAACACTCCCTCTTAGCGAGGAATGTGCTCTAGCAACACTTCTCACTAGAAGCATTACTCTGATCCCTAGCATCAGTCCTCTCTGCTGTTGACTAAGTTGCAAGAAACGTGGGTCTAGGGCCTGTTTCTGCAAAAAAACAAAACGGAAACGCTGAAACGCGTACCGTATGGCCGAGAAACTTGTTTCCAATCGTACTGGCAACATTTCCCGTATGAGAAACATTGTCAATACGACCGTAAACGTGTTTCTTGACCGTATGGACGTGTTTCCTACCCAAACTGCGAATTAACTTGAATTTTTTTCCTTGGTTTTCGTGCCATGTAATATTATTTTAATTATTCTATTTGTCTCTTGGATGCTTCTAGATGGCTTTCTAAACTTATAAAAAGGCGATTCGCCCCATTCTCTCATCACATGAATTGAGCAAGTCGTTTCACTTGGAGAAGAGTGATTTTGGCGAGCAGAAAGGAGGAAGAGAGTAGTGCTTCAGCTTGGGTGCTTTCACCATTGAGCGAAGGAGATTTCAGTAGCAAGAGAAAGAGATTTGAAAAGCATATTTGGAGTGCCAAGTTTCCAGCTACAACATTCTTGGTTTTTGGCTTAGCTATAGGTATATTTCTCTTGTTTTTTCTGGCGTTTTTGGGGTTGCTGCCCCTCATCCACTGCGCTACTACTATCTGTACTATTGCCCATGTCACTACCACTGACACTGCTTCATCTGTACTGCAACTCCCTCTCAAAATGTTGCATCATGCTACCCATAACACTGCCACTGCTAACTACTGCACTGCAACTCAGTTGTTGAGAGTTAAGCAACTGAAAGCATCACCCAAAAGTCCTGACATACAAATCAGCCTGGATGCATCTCGATGGTGAAGCTCGTTTTGCTGCTAATCTACGTTGAACCTTTGATGTTACTACGCTGCTGCTACTCTGCACTGGGTAAGAACTGCGTTGTTGAAGTCCGTCAACCACTGCGCTGTTGCTGCTGCCTCTGCTCTGCGCTGCATCAGAATTCAACGTCCTAGCTCTGCCATTGTTGCTCCATTCTCCTCACACCAACTGACTACAGTCATCCTGCTACTGTCATTTGTGAAAATTCTACTGCAGTATCATGGTTTACTTCTCCTACTTGATTTAAATTATACAAGTTATCTTCAGAAATTAGATTCAGAAAATACCGAAGTAAACACAACTAACAGCCTACACATGCAGATCATTTACTGAATATTGTGCTCATTCAAACAAAGTGACACACTGATTTTTGGACATGTCCCCGGAAAAACCCAAAGCGGGAAAATCGGTGCAATAGATATGAGGGTTTATTTATTAAGTAGAATCTGAGTACAACAAATCTGGGTTCCAGATCTGAAAAACCCGACAGAGAATAAAAGAAATCTGCAGCTATCCTGTTGTTCCAAGACCAAATATCTGACTGATCCACATCCTCAAACGAGATTTACAAGACTCAGCCTGGATCTGGCCCTAGAAACCCCAGTGCTACCCCTGAAGCCCCAACGTCAGCCCTGCTAGGCTCTGCGTGCCACTGCGCTGCTCAGAGAGGGACTGTGTAACCCCAGAGTGGGTGATGTGGTCCTTACACTGCCTCTGGAGGCCTCTGCGTAACTTCTGAAGCTCCCTGAAGCTGCACCGCTGCCCCTCCTGGGACTGCGTAGCACCTGCATAGCGGGTGAAGCCTCTGCATTGCGCATCTGCTGTGTAGCTGCTGCAGCTGCTCTTTGCTCCTCTGCGTTGTCCTTGAAAGTTGCTCCTTTGCCTCTTGCTGACTCTTGGCTCCGAGTTCAGATCATCCCCTAAGCCAATACTACACCTCGCTGCAGAAAACTTCTCCGGAAATTCTTAGCAAACCCTGCCCTAGAATTCGAGATCAGTCTCTCAGCTCTGCATTTGTGTGTGTGTGTCTCCAACTGACGCTCAAGCCTTTCTCTTATACTTTTTCGATGATCTCATCAACGACCGAGATTAAAACACTCATTAACGGTTGAGATTTAAAGACTGCTTGATCCGTGTCATTTAGAACATTTCAACACATGTGTTAATTAATTCACATTAATTATTTAATTTTCCTAAGTTTAGACTTAGGAAATCCATTAAAATTATTGATTATTTGAATAACTTGAACACCAGCTGAAGTTTCTCCAAACACTTCGTGGGTTTTGGAGTTTAAGTGTGTCTTAGCCCCTCCACAAAATTTCAGGGCTAGAGCACACTCGATGCTACACCAACTACACAAAATCTCAACACTCCCTCTTTGCACGGAGTGTGCTCTAGAAATACATCCACACCATGTACTGCAAGATCTCGATGTTGGTTTCTGTGTTGTTGATGCTTGGCCTGTTGCCCTCCATCCACTGCACTGCTGCTTTTTGTATTGCTGCCCATGTTACTTCCACTGACACTGCCACATATGTATTGCAGCTCCCTCTCAATTTGCTGCATGATGCTGCCCATAGCACTGCTACTGCTAACTGCTGCACTGCAACTCAGTTGTCAAGAAGTAAGTAACTGAAGGACTCCTGCCCAAATGTTGACAGACAAGTCAAGCTGCCTTCCATCACTGAAGCTCCCTTGGCTGCTGATTTACGTTGTCCTCCTGGAGGCATTGCACTTCTACAGCTCTGCATTGCGTGAGCTCAGCTTCTCTGCGTTGCTGAAGTCCCATTAGCCTTTGCGTTGCTGCCTCCACGCTGCTGCTGCCTCTACCTTACGCTGCTCCCTCTTCAACTCTTCATCTCTCCCTTCTGCTTCATTGTGACCTTTTGCAACCATCTCCCGACTCATCCCGCTACCATCTTAAGGCTCCCGTAGCTCGCATGTGATCCAAGAGTAGGGCTGACTCAAGGATCCCGCCACACTATCTATAGATGCTCTACAGATCCATGTCACCCCACCTCTTCTCTCAAGGCACATGAACACTCTTGGCTGCATCATCATCAAAACCATCATCCTTTGCTGTTGCAGCCTTGGAATCATAAGCTCCTTTGTCCTTCCTAGGATAAGTGCTGGCGAAGTGTCCAAGTTCACCACAGTTAAAGTATCAGACCTTGGAAAGGTCCCTTTTCTTTTTCCCTTGTTGTTTTCTCTCCTTTGATGCAAGGGCTGCATCATCTTCCTCTTCTTTCTTCACTCTGACTGTTCCACCACTGATATTTTTCTTCTTGGTGATCCAACTGATCTCCTCTTGGCAGAGGATTGCCCACATGTCTGCCTAGGATAGTAATGCTGCTCTGCCCAGAATACTTTGGACAAATGTTTCCCATATCTCGAAGACTGCATTCAGGGCAGTCCTTACTAAGAGTCCTTCGTCTGGAGTTGCACCCATGCCAACTTGTTGGTCTCAGATGGTCTGAAGTCGGAAAAGGAAAGGATCTATTTTGGAATTTCCTCACCCTTCTGCATCTGGAATAGGCTCATCTGATTCTCTAGAAGCATTTTTCGTTGGACAGAGTTCCCTCGATACAACGCTTATAGAGCGACCCACATGTCATTTGCCGTGTTCTTATCGACAATATGTGGTACTACGTGATCCTTCACTCCGTCCATGATCAAACGCTTATTCTGCGCTTGATTCTCCTTAATTTCTTTAGAGGATCAGGATCTGCAAGCACAACTAGAACACTCGTCGCATGGTCCTTGATGTCGTACTCATCTAGGACTGATAGGATCCTTGCCCTCCAAATGACAAAGTTGGACACACTATCCAACCTGTCTTGGTGTCTCAGCCCATGAAAAGCCATCTAGCTCAGATCTGGTAGAAACAATACTTTTCTCCCTCTTTCTATGGCTTTAGAAACTTTGGATCTGGGTTTCTTGGTGACTAGAAACCCTCTAGTAACTGCTCCTTCTGAAAACTGATTTCCCTCTTGGAAATCTTCCACCCAAACACAATCGGACAGAACTCTTCGATCACCCTCCTGATCGAATCTCAGATCTGTTTGGCTCAAATCTGCTGAGTTGTTGTCTTCCTCCCGCCTTTGTTGACTATGCTAAGCACAATTATGCACCGGCAGAATATCCACCATACCAGCACTGCTGAAGATCTGAAGCACTGCTTCCGGATCTTGGCAAGGCTTTTCTCCAACAGGAAGAATGATTGGACTGCGTCTCACTGACTGGCCCAACGTAGCCTCAACGTTGCTCAGAAGTGGACTGCCTAACCCCAGACTGGGTGATGCAGTCCTTACGCTGGCCTGGGAAGGCTATGTGTAAGCCTGATGGCCTTCTGAATCTGCAGCGCTGCCCCTTCCTGGATCTGCGTCCTCCTGCTGCCAAGCTGCCCCTTCCGGATCTCTGCTGCTATCCCACAAAAAAAATATTCTTCATCTGATTTGCTAGAGATTCATCTTGATCTGCTATCGCTTCGATACCATGTGAAAATTCTACTACAGTATCATGGTTTACTTCTCCCACTTGATCCAAATTATACAAGTTATCTTCAGAAATTAGATTCAGAAAATACTGAAGTAAACAAAACTAACAGCCTACACATGTAGATCATTTACTGAATATTACGCTCATTCAAACAAAGTGACACACTGATTTTTGGACATAAGTCCCCGAAAAAACCCAAAGTGGAAAAAACGTTGCAACGGATATGAGGGTTTATTTATTAAGTAGAATCTAAGTACAACAAATCTGGGTTCCAGATCTAGAAAACCTGACAGAGAATAAAATAAATTTGCAGCTATCCTGTTGTTCCAAGACCAAATATCTCACTGATCCACACCCTCAAACGGGATTTACAAGACTCGGCCTGGATCTGGCCCTAGAAACCCTGGCGCTACCCTTGAAGCCCCAACGTTAGCCCTGCTAGGCTCTGCGTGCCACTGTGCTGCTCAGAGAGGGATTGCGTAACCCTAGAGTGGGTGACGCAATCCTTACACTGCCTCTGGAGGCCTCTGCGTAACTTCTGAAGCTCCCTGAAGCTGGAGGACTGCCCCTCCTAGGTCTACGTAGCGGCTGAAGCCTCTGCACTGCGCAGCTGCTATTGCTACTCTCTTCTCCTCTGCGTTGTCCTTGAAAGCTGCTCCTCTGCCTCTTGCTGACTCTTGGCTCCGGGATCAAATCATCCCCTCAGCCAATACTACCCCTCGCTGCAGAAAACTCATCCAGAAATTCCTAGCAAACCTTGCCCTAGAATTCCAGATCAGTCTCTCAGCTCTGCATCTGTTTGTGTGTGTCTCCAACTAACCCTCAAGCCTTTCTCTTATACTTTTTCGATGATCTCATCAACGGTCGAGATTAAAACACTCGTCAACGGCTGAGATTAAAAGATTGCTTGATCCATGTCATTTAGAACATTTCAACACATGTGTTAATTAATTCACTTTAATTATTTAATTTTCTTAGGTTTAGACTTAGGAAATCTGTTAAAATAATTAATTATTTGAATAACTTGAACACCAGCTGAAATTTCTCCAAACATTTTCTGGGTTTTAGAGTTCAAGTCTGTCTTAGCCCCTCCACAAAATTTGAGGGCTAGAGCACACCCGATGCTACACCATCTACACAAAAGGGCTCCTGTAGTTCATATGTGATCCTAGAGTTTGGGCACCTCAAGGATCCTGCCCCATTTGACTGGAATTCGAAAGAACTACAGATCAATGTCACTCCACCTCTTCTCTCGAGGCACATCAGCACTCATGGCCACATCATCATCATCTCCATCATCGTCCTTAGTTGCGGCAACATTCGAATTAGAATCTTCTTTGCCCTTCTTTTTCATAGGGCATGTTGTGGAAAAATGTCCTAATTCACCACACCTGAAGCATCTAACCTTTGAAAGGTCTTTCTTCTTCTTCCTCTGTTGCCAAATGCTGTCCTTTAGCTCCTCCTTGATCTTGATCCCTCCCCTGTTGATGCCCGCCTTGGTCATCCTCCTGATCTCTTCTTGTCGAAGAGCTGCCCACATGTTTTCCCAACTTGGAAGCGTTGCTCTGCCCAAGATGCCTTGGACAAAGTTCTCACACTCATCAGAAATTGCATTAAGAACAATGCTCACCATAAGACCATCAGGTGTGGCCCCCACGACAACTAGCTGATCACAGATCGCCTTCGATCTAATGAGGAAGGGGTCAATCTCTTCTCCCTTCAGCATTTGGAATAATCAGAGCTGATTCTCAAGAAGCATCCTCCCTTGAACAAAAGTCCCCTGATACAATGGTGGTCAAAGAAGTCTACATCTCATGTAATGTGTTCTTCTCAGCAATGTGTGGGACCACATGATCCTTGACTCTGTCCATGATCAAGTGCTTAGCCTTCGCTTGAGCTTCTTCATACTTCTTGAGCAGATCAGTGTCAACAGGAACAACAATTGCGCTCTCGACGAGATGCTTGATTCGATGCTCATCCAATACTGACAGGTTTCTGGCCTTCCAGATGACAAAGTTGGATGCTTCATCCAACCTATCCTGATTCGTTAGTCCATGTGTGGCCATCTCTGCTCAACAAAAGATGTCGAACTGGTACTCTTCTCCCTCTTCTGTTGCTGCCCCAACAAAACTCAGATCTAGGTTTCTTGGCGCTAGAAACCCTCTAATGAACCACGCTCCCTCTGAAAAATGATTTACCTTCCAGAAATCTCTGCCAACTGATGCCAAATCAGCGCTCTCCAATCACTCTTTGCTGCTAATCAACACTGGATCTAGACTTTTTGGCGAGAAGTCTTCTGATGAATTGGTTCCCTCTACTTTGTCTCAGCCCCACTAGGCACTATTTTGTACTGGCAGAAATAATGCCCCACCAGCAACTCCTGAAGAAAAATGAACTGCTCTTCCAGCCACAACAACCGGAAAGACAGAGGCTCAAACCTCTGCATTGGCCCACCAAACACTGCGTTGCCTCTGCTGCAACTACAACGTCACCCCAGCTGGCTGATGCAGGCTCTCCGTGAGCCCCTTTTGTGACTGCGTCACCCTTCCTTTCCTTTTCCTGGATCTACACTGTCACTTGGGACAACTGCCTTCCTGTAGCAAAATTTTCTCTTTGTCTCTTCACTGATGGCTTCAACTCTACCTGATCTGCAACAACTTTGATACCATGTGAAAATTTCTGAATCTAAACAAGAAACCCTACTACAGTAAATCTGATTTACTTCTCCTACTTGTGTTTCTTTAATTAACAATTTATTTTATGAATAATTCAGGAAAACATCAAAGTAAATACATTGCAGCCTACACAATTTTAGAGATCAAGTGCTGAAAGTAAGTAACACACACAGACAAAGGACAGACATATTTTTTGGACAACTGTCCCTGGAAAAACCCAATGCGGGAAAACCGGTGCAATAGTTTTGAGAGTTTATATTATTATGTAGCAGTATCCTAAGTACATCTAGGGTGCCAAAAACCGGCTCACCCAACAGAGAAAACCTCGGCAGAGAAAGATAATTTGTGAGTTTTACCTTACTTTGCAAGTCCCGGCAAATCCGGATCAGACACTGGTGAAATGCTAGCTTCCTCTGCGCAGTCTCTACGTTGCCACTGCGTAAGCCTGCATGGGTTTGGATGATGGACTGCGTCACCCTTCCACTGCGCTGATCTGCCTCTCTAGAAATCGAGTTTCAGCCCTGTCGGCTTAGAAACCCCAATCTCTAGCTGATTCTAGACTATCCCTAGGTGGCTCTGCGTTGCCCCTACGTGAGCCCTGCGTGGGCCTGTGTCACCCTCTCTGGGGTCTGCGTCACCTCTCCTGGTGGCTGCGCTGCCTCCTCTGCGCCTCTTCTGCCCTTGCTCGGTTATGTACTCTTGGTTCTCCAACCAATTACTGCATCTGCCTCGCATTGCTTGTCTGAATCACTCAGATTTGATCTTCCTCTGAGCACTGCTCCGTCAGAAGAATTCAATCTCTTAGATCCACTATGTGTGTTCTCCAACTGACCCCAAGCCTTCCTTTAATACTTTTCCAGTTGATGAATCAACAGTCGTGATCTAATCTCTAATCGATGACTAAGATTAGAAAAGTTCGTCACTTAGAACATTCTCACCCACATGTTAAATTAATTCACTTTAATTATTTAATTTCCCTAAGTTTAGACTTAGGGCCCCCATTAAAATAATTAATTAGTTGAATAACTTAAGCTCCAGGTGGAATTTCTCCAAACAACTTATGGGTCTTAGAGATCTCATGTGTTCTAGCCCCTCCACAAAGTTTTAGAGCTAGCCCACATCCGATGCTACCCAAAAATCAACATCGCCAACAAGGACGCACCATTCATATGTTTGATGGAAAAGTATAGATAAGAAAAGAATTAGACAACATCGTTACCATGGCTGGATTAGTGGAGGAAAGATTGTTGAAGCTGCAAGGAACATCTTCTCGTGCATTGAACTTTGCATGCCTTTCACAATACATGAAGGTACATTACCATCCGGTCTTTTATGGCATGCAAGATTTGGACATATTAATTATGAAATTCTTCGTTTGTTGAAAAGGATTGGTGTTTCTAGTTTACGAACTATTCTAAGGAAACTGAAGCATTGTGATGCTTGTATCCTAGGAAAACATAACAAACAATACATGAAGGTACATTACCATCCGGTCTTTTATGGCATGCAAGATTTGGACATATTAATTATGAAATTCTTCGTTTGTTGAAAAGGATTGGTGTTTCTAGTTTACGAACTATTCTAAGGAAACTGAAGCATTGTGATGCTTGTATCCTAGGAAAACATAACAAACAACCATTTCATTATTTTGCTTCTAGAGCACATAAAAAGTTTGCACTAATTCATTTTTATCTGTGTGGCCCTATGTTTGTTACTTATAAAAATGGGAATAGATATATGATTACCTTTATTGATGATTGCATTGGGATGTGTTGGGTATACTTGTTGAAAATTGAATTAACAACTTTTAAAACTTTCAGAAATTTTCATACATGGATTGAAAATTATGCATAATCACATATTGCCTCCCTTCGCACTGATAACGGAAAAGAATATACTTCTAATGAATTTGAAAACTATCTTTTCCAACATGGAATTCAACATCAAACAACCGTTCCATACAATCCTTAGCAAAATGGTGTAGTTGAAAGAATGAATAGGAGTATCTTAAATATGGTTTGCTCAATGATGTTCTAAAAAAATGTAAAGCTAATTTTTTGGGTTGATGCAGTTCTATGTGTAGCATGTGTCAAACACAGATGTCCATCTCATGCTCTTAGAAACAAGACTCCTTACGAAATATGGTGTGGCCACATTGCTTTAGTAAGGCATCTCAGGATCTTTGGTTCCACCTACTATGTTTTGATTCCCAAGGAACGAAGAAGCAGGCTTGATGCAAGGAGTCGAAAGTGTGTCTTCTTGGGGTATTCAGATACCACCAAAGCATATTGTCTCTACAATGAGGTAACTAACAAGTTTATATTGTCTAGAGATGTGATTTTTCTTGAATCTTCCAAGATTGACAATATTGTTAAGCATCAACTTTATTGTTTAGATAGATTTAATCATGCAAAAAATTATCATGAATTTGATAATGAGATTCCACATCATGAAGGGGGAATCTTTATCTTGGATGAATCTATGGAATCTCCTTTTGAAGCACTATCTCCCTCTCATGAAGTTTCGACCACTCCTAATCAGGAAGACCCTTTGAGTGATGTGATTGAGAGGGTTAGAAGGCTTAATCTTGATGCAACCCTATCTCAATCAACAAAGTAGCCTAGACCATCTTAGAAAGACCCCCAAAATGGTTCACCAATACACTTGAAAGTGTTCACCTTGATGAGTTAAAAAAGATAGGAACTTGAAGTTCCACCATACAAAATGGAGGTGATGATTTTGATTAAGTTGATTATATGGGTGTTTCATATGATTGTGAATTGAATTTGTCTCCTAGTCTTGAACCAACTTCCTTTAAAGAAGTTGTTTCTCATGATGAATGGAAAGAAGTAATGCAAGAGTATGATACTCTCATAAAGAATGGAACATGGAAGATGGTGGACCCTCCAGTTGGAACCAAACCAATTGGATGCAAGTGGGTTTACAAGAACAAGTTTAAATCAGATGGCTCAATTGACAAGCACCAAGCAAGACTTGTGGAAAAAGGATTTTCATACAAAGGAGTCAATTATGAAGAGGCCTTTGCTCCCATAGCAAAATGGGCCATCATCTAGATTCTCTTTGCCTTGGCAACTCATAATGGATGGAAAGTCCATTAGTGGATGTGAAGATTGCTTTCTTGAATGGAGACTTGAAAGAAAAAGTCTTGATGTCTCAACCAGAAGGCTTTTTTGTGAAGGGACAAGGAAAAAAAGTATGCAAACTCATCCAATCCTTATATGGCTTAAAACAAGTAGCATGAGTCTGATATGAAAAATTAATTGAACATCTTTTGAAATTAAATTTCAAACATTTTAATCTTGATGATGCAATTCTATTTTTCTAGAAAGTTCACAAAACTGTTGTGTATCTTGTGGTATATGTAGATGATCTATTGATAATAGGGAACAATGAAAACTATATTGCATCCATAAAGAAAGAGTTGAAGAAAGGATTGAGATGACATATTTGGTACACCTTCAATACTACTTGGGCATTGAAGTGATCCAACATCCAAAGTATATATTCCTCTCACAAAAGAAAAACATTGGACAATTATTTAACAAGTTTGGTATGGCTGAATGCAATTCTTTGTCCATTCCAATGGAACTGGATATGAAGCTCACATCTAAAGAAGGAAATGAATTTGAGGATGCAACGGAGTATAGATAACTTGTGGGAAGTCTTATTATTATATACCTCACCAACACTAGACCAAATGTTTGATTTGTTAGTGGAATCCTTTCCAGCTTTATGCAAAAGCCTTGTGAAGGAAATTGGTCTATTGTAAAAAGAGTTCTAAATTGCTTGAAAGGAACTCAACACTTTGGAGTCAAATATTCAACACAACGCAACACAGACCAAGACTTAGGTGAGGTAGTCGAGCAAGCACATTGTCAAAGTTTGGTGGCAGGAGAAAAACCATGCATGGATGATGGCTATGGTGGCACAGTTGAAGAGCCTGACAACAACGTAAACCAGGACTCAGGTGAGGCAGTCGAGTGAGCACGTTGTTGGAGTTTGGTGGTAAGAGAAAGTCCAGGCAGGGACAAGGGCTGTGGTGGTACAGTTGCGGCACAATCGCCAACCACCAAGAAACCGACAGGGATGCAACAAGGTAACTCGATATAGATAGTTGCAGATTGGGCCAGCAGATACGTAGAGAATCACAGATCAAGATTGGCTGGGTTGTAGACTTGTGTTAAAGAAATAAAAAAATTGTTGCTACTTCTGAAGTATTCGAGCAGCACGCAATTTCATGGCATGGAGAAAGAAGGCTCTGGGCAACCTCGGGAAATGTGCAGGAAGGTTCAGGTAGTGGGAAGAAGGAACATGTCTTTAGACCAGGTTTTGTTGGAGAAAGCATGGAAGTCTTCTAGTTTAGAGCGAGTAGATATAGAAGCGGAGAATGTGGTAGTGTTGAAGTTAGATCTAGGTGGATGAGGTTCTTCCAGAAGTACTTCCTCGCTAAGAGGGAGTGTTGAAGATGTAGCAAGCGAGGTCTCCTGGTTTGTGCCTTAGCCAATGACGACCTCAAGTTGTCCTCAAGAGATAAACTTTAGTTGCGGTGAGTTAATTTCCAATTTATGGGAATAATCATCACGATTTCGTGTGTAGAGTTGGAGCTTCAGTTAAGTGGAAGTATTCATTAGTTTGACTACAAGATTGGTTAGCACATCGAGTTCAGTTAGAACAAGTTGGGTCTTCAGCCTTGATTGAAGGAAGAGCAAGTTAGTTCTCTAATGTTGATTGGAGAGAGCACGAGTTAACAAATCCAGTGATGATTGGAAGGAGAATGAATAACACTCTAAATTAACTCGCTATCAGAGCTCGAGTTCTATATTTGAACTAGTTGAATTTGGCATGTATCGAATCTATAAAAGAAGGATGAAGGCGCAAGTAAATTACAAGTTTTGTGCACAAAGGTTTGTGACAAGACAAAGTTCAAAGGTTGTGAGAGAGCCTTGTTTGTGGAGAGGGCAAAGTTCTTGTGTCCTAATTAATAGGAGATCAGAAGTGCGTTAGGATTTAGGAGTTGGGATCTAGGATTGGCGGGCCAAGTCTTGTTGCACTCATTTTTGTAAAGTTCCGAGGAAGCAGATGTACCTATTTTTTTGAAGGATCGAGATCATCTGCCATCATCATTATGTGTCATTGTTATCCCATTCTGCAAATTTGTAATGTAAATGATGTGAAAATTTTTGAATATTACTTATGCAAAAACCCTACTATTAAGTCTGGTTATACTTCTCCTACTTAATCAAGTTATTAATCTGAAATTTCAACATTAACATTGAAGTAAGCACATTAACAGTTCTTCACAGATACATATCTAAACTGAATACATGCACATAGACAAAGTGACACACAAGATTTTCTAGGCAACTGTCTCCGAGGGCCGGAAAAACCCAATGCGGTAAAACCAGTCTTCTGGCTGTTGGAGGGTTTATATTATTAAGTAGATTCTAAATACAACAAATCTGGGCACCTTACTGATTAACCTGACAGAGAAAAACAAGATCTGCAACAATACCTCAGTTCCGGAGATGGAAAACTGGACTGATTCACACCCTCAAACAAGATTTACAAAACTCAGCCCCTTTTTGTCTTCAGAAACCCCAGCGCTACTTTGAAGCCCTATGCGTTAGCTCTGCTAGCCTGCTAGTGCCCCTGCACTGCTCAGGAGAGGCCTGCGTAACCACAGACTGGGTGACGCAATCCCTGCGTTGCCTCTGCTTGGCCCGCATAAGCTCTGATGGCCTCCTGTTGCATCTGTGCCGCCCTTTCTGGGCCTGCGTAGCACTGAAGCCCTTTGCGCTTCGCAGCTGCTGCTCCCTATGAGCTGCTCTAACTGCTGCTTCTCTGCCTCTTGCGGACTCTTGGCTCTGGTATCAGATCATCCCCTTAGCCAATACTACCCCTCCCTGCAGCTGAAACACTTCTGGAAATTCTTAGCAAACCAGGACCTAGAATTCCAACGTAGTCTCAGTGCTCTGCCTCCGTGTGTGTCTCCTCCAACTGACCCCAAGTCTTTCCTTTATACTTTTCTCGTTGGGAAACCAATGGTCGTGATCTAAACTTGAATCGACAACTAGGATTAAAGGAAAGCTTGATCCGTGTGACTTAAGTCATTTTCATCACATGTTTAAATCAATTACCTTTAATATTTTAATTTTCCTAAGTTAGACTTATGGTCCTTAATTAAAAATATTAATTAATTAATTTTCTCTGAAACCGGATGGAATTTCTCAAATCCCTTTCTGGGTCTTGGAGATCTCATGTACTCTAGTCCCTCCACAAAGTTTTGGACCTAGAGCACATTCGAAGCTACCCCAACACCACAAAATCTCAACACTCCCTCTTAGCGAGGAAAGTGCTCTAGCACAACACTACTTCACCCCAAAGCTCTGCATTGATCTCTGGTGTGGGTCTCTGCATTGATGCTTGGCCTGTTGCCCTTCATCACTGTGTCACTGTTGCTCTCCCGTACTGTTACCCATGACACTGCCACCACCACTGCCACATTTGTACTGCAACTCCCTCTCAATCTTCTGCATCGTGCTGCTAACTGCTGCACTGCAACTCAGTTGCTGAGAGAAACAACTGAAAACTCCTGCCCAATCTTTGACAGACAAGTTATTTGGGCTGCATCCTTATCACTTAAGCTGCATAGGCTCCTGCTCTACGCTGTCCTCTTGAAGGCACTGCGTTGCTGAAGTAACATCATCCCCTCTGCGCTACACTGCCACGTTGTTGCTGCATCTGCACTGCGTTGCTCCCCCTCAGCATTCAGCTCCGCTTCTCCTCCATCTGTGACTCTCTGCACCCACTGCTCCACTTGTCCCGCTACTGTCTTAAGGCTCCCGTAGCACGGATGTGATCCAAGAGTTGGGCTACTCAAGGATCCCACCACCACTCTGTAGCTGCGCTACAGTTTCATGTCGCCCCACTTTCGTGGTTCATGAGCACTCATGGCTATGCCATCTTCAGAGCCATCGTCCGCCACAATAGCCTTGGAGGTAGAAGCTTCCTTGTCCTTCTTCTTCTGAGGACAATTGCTGGCGAAATGTCCTAATTTGCCGCACTAGAGACACTTGATCTTGATAGATCACACTTCTTCCTCCCTTGCTGCCTCTTTGATGCCAAGGTTGCATCTTCTTCCTCTTCCTTCTTCACTTTCCTTGATCCAGTGTTGTACTATCTCTTGGTGAACCGACGGAGTTCTTCTTGAAGGAGGATCGCCCACATACTATTCCAGTTGGGAAGGTCCGCTCTGCCCAAGATACTTTGGACAAAAGTTTCCCAGCCCTCTGTGACCACATTTAGTGCAATCCTCACCATCACATCAATCTGGACTTTGACTCCCATGGCAGTTAACTGATCCCTAATCGCCTGTAATCTAAAAAGAAAGGGTTCGATTTCTTCTCCCTTGGCCATCATGAATAACCTCATATGATTCTCCAGAAGCATTCTCCTTTGGACGGATCTTCCTTCATATAGTGAAGTCAAAGCCACCCACATATCATGAGTCGTTATTTTGTTGGCTATGTGAGGCACTACATGATCTTTGACACCGTCCATGATGAAGTGCTTGGCGTGTGCTGCTGCTTCTTCATGCTTCTCCAGGAGCTTTGCATCGGTCGATGTGGCCAGGACTTTCTTTGCATGCTCCCTTTAGAATGTATGCCCCCATGGCTACCAGGATTCTGGCCTTCCAGACTGCAAGTTGGACAGGCCGTCCAACCTATCCTGATCACGTAGTCCGTGAGGTGCCATTTGCTCAGCAAATCTGTCGGAACTAATCCTTCTCTCTATGCTAGAGACTCGGATCTAGGATCCTTGGCGAGAAAGGCACCCTTTTCTCCCTCTAACAATTGATTTCCTCTCTTGGAAGTCTGGCAAATCACAACGAATCAGCTATCTTTGATCCTCTGATCAAACTGCAGATTTATTTGGCTGGAAATCCTCTGAGAAGTTGTTCTCCTCCCGCTCTTTTTCAACTAGTGCTCAGGCTAATTTCTGCACCTTCAGAAATTTAACCCCACCAACAACTACTAAAGCTCTGCAGCACTGCTTCCGGCACTCTGAATCAGCAATAACTTCAGGATTGCATCACCCTGGTTGGACTCTGCGTGAGCATACAGTCCCAACGTTGTCTCTGCGTTGTAAGTACGTGGGCCTACGTTGAGACTGCATCATTCTGGCCTCTGCATGGCTCTTCTCCCCTCTGTTGCTACGTTGTCCTCTCTGGTTCAACTTTCTATGGCTGCTGTTGCTTTCTTTGCTACTTTCTGCAGCAAGGGTTCTTCAGTCCTCTTGCTGACGATTCAACTAGATCTGTAATCCCTCTAATGCCATGTGAAAATTTCTGAATATTACCTATGCAGAAACCCTACTGTTAAGTCTGGTTATACTTCTCCTACTAAATCAAGTTATTAATCTGAAATTTCAGCATTAACATCGAAGTGAACACATTAACAATTCTTCACAGATACAAATCTAAACTGAATACATGCACGTAGACAAAGTGACACACAAGATTTTCTGGACAACAGTCCCTGGAAAAACCCAATTCAGGAAAATCGGTCTTCTGGCCACTGGAGGGTTTATATTATTAAGTAGATTCTAAGTACAACAATTCTGGGCACCTTACTGGTTAACCTGACAAAGAAAAACAAGATCTATCGCAATACCTAAGTTTCGAAGACGGAAAATTGAACTGATTCACACCCTCAAACGGGATTTACAGAACTCGGCCCCTTTCTGTCTTCAGAAACCCCAGCGCTGCTCTGAAGCCCTATGCATCAGCTCTGCTAGCCTGCTCGTGCCCCTGCGCTGCTCAGGAGAGGCTAGTGTAACCCCAAACTGGGTGACGCAGTCCCTGCACTGCCTCTGCTTGGCCTGCATAAGCCGTGATGACCTCTTGCTGCCTCTGCGTTGCCCTTTCTGGGCCTGCGTAGCACTGAAGCCCTCTGCGCTGCGTAGATGTTGCTCCCTCTGCGTTGCTCTAACTACTGCTTCTCTGCTTCTTGTTGACTCTTGGCTCTGGGATCTAATCATCCCCTTAGCCAATACTACCCCTCGCTACAGCTGAAACACTTCTGGAAATTCTTAGCAAACCACGCCCTAGAATTCCAGCTTAGTCTTAGTGCTCTGCCTCCCTGTGTGTGTCTCCTCCAACTGACCCCAAGCCTTTCCCTTATACTTTTCTCGTTGGGAAACCAACGACAGTGAGCTAATCTTGAATTAACGACTAAGATTAAAGGAGACCTTGATCCATGTGACTTAAGTCATTTCCATCACATGTTTAAATTAATTACCTTTAATATTTTAATTTTCCTAAGTTAGACTTAGGGTCCTTAATTAAAAATATTAATTAATTATTTTTCTCTTAAATCGGATGGAATTTCTCAAATCCCTTTCTAGGTCTTGGAGATCTCATGTACTTTAGCCCCTCCACAAAGTTTGGGAGCTAGAGCACATCTGAAGCTACCCCAACACCACAAAAGCTCAACAAATGATGCTAGTAAGACCTTATACGTACCTAACAACCTAGGTAAGCCTATTATTTAGGAGAAAATTTCATCCTAGGAGATTTTTCGTCTCACTGACTCATCTATGTTTCTAAACACGGATGGTCGGCAAAGTTTTTCCCTCCAACCTCACCCTAAAGCTAGGGTGGAATTCTTCTTCAAAGTTTTAGGTGAGTCCTGTTGTCGCCCAAAGTGTACACCAAGGGCCACAATGGTCAGGGCAAAGGTTGTCACTATAATCTTTGCCCACTCCGTTCTAGCTATCTCCTAAGCTATCTAAGGGGGTAGTCCCTAAAGGGTGAAGGATGGATGAATAAGGAAAACTTGTTGGGAACCAACAAGTTCTAGGAGATGCATTGAGAGTTATCTTATTAACTTAAATTAAATGCAAGCAAGATTAATTGAGCAATGTTTTAAGATATTCAATTAGATTAGACAATTTGGATTGAAATTTATGAGACCCGTGCTTTCAATTACAATGCTCAGAAGAATAAATTTGCAGGATAAATGGTTTATCAAGTCACAGGATAACAAATGTTGTTTTAATGGATGATCAACTAGCCTATATGAAATGCAAATCTAACAACTAGATGGAACACAGAAATCTTGGTTAATTTTACTTAAATGGCTATTCTAAATTTGACTTTCCCTTAACTATTTTGAAGTTGGGCTCCAAGGTAAGTTGTGGGAAGGAGGCTTGTTACCCACCACTTTGTGGGTGATATTCCTAGAAGAATTTTTTCTCAATGATGGACTTCAGCCGCCAGCCAACAACCCCTTGCAACCCTCACTAGCTCGTTGTGCCATTTCTCCGCCACCTGAGCCAACCATGTGGTCCCTCACCCATCTGTATTGATCGTATGTTTGAAGGTGGGCCTCCCGAATTGAAAGGTATGTCTTGTCATTTTGTAATTGAGTATTGGGTTTACTTATCATGGACACTTATGGGCATGGATTGATGGGGGGATTTGGCGGAAAGAGTGGGCTTAGTTTGTGCTCTTGTCCCCTTAATCTCTTTTGGATGCTACCCTTGGATCTTAGTCCCATGGGATCTCCTTTATTGACCATTTGGTTCTAGGGCAGTACTACTTGGGAAACCTCGACTTTGAGTGTGTTGTCTTGCTCCTTTATCCGCATATATTACTCCCTTTCTATTCACTATACCCCCATTCATCATTTCTCCCCCTTGGGTCCACATTGCCTTTCTGGGTCCACATAGGGTCAATCTCCCTACTATCCCCTTTCCCCCACCTTGGTTCAGGCCTGGAATGATGCCTTGGAGGTTGAAGCAGCTAAAAGAAAAAGTAAAAGCATAAATGGCCACAGTCAACAGGAAATTGTACCACAAAATGCAAAAGATGGTCGGGACAAAAATAATTAGCACGTGGGCAAAAGCCAATACATGAGTGTTGGACATTGGGTTCAATGCTCCCCGTGTGTTTCGCGACATGGACTAACCGCCTCTCGTGGATCCTAACTCTGGTGATTGTAGCAGAGACTAACGCCTGTGGGTTTTGGTCTAACGACAATCGTGATTCCAACAAGTGGTATCAGAGCGACAGGTCTCGAGTTCGAAACTCACCCGACTCGCGTTGGGGGAGAGATTGTTGGACACTGGGTTCAACGCTCCCCGTGTGTTTCACGACATGGACTAACCGCCTCTCGTGGATCCTAACTCTGGTGATTGTAGCAGAGACTAATGCTTGCGGGTTTTGGTCTAACGACAATCATGATTCCAACAATGAGATCTACCCCATACCCATGGTCATCACCCTGGTTCCATAGGCCCTAGAGGAGCCTCTTTTATCATTCAAGAACCCATGATGGATCAACAAGATCAAAACTTCTCGACTTCTTCAAATTGGTTTACAATCCATTATTCTAAACTTCTAGAGGATCTTGATCACATGCTTCTTTTAATCAAGAAATATTCCATCAGTTTTCTGCCAAGATCCTTCATGTTAAAATTTTCTTTCAGCCTCCTCTGAAGGCAACATATTTTCCTTTGATTTATGAGTCCTTTCATTAGAAACAAATCATTCAATCAATCCCAAATCATGAGTATCCTTTTTCATGTCCTTAAGAAATCTGGGGTAACTTTTCCAACGGAGAAAAATGTCTTATCATGAACTTCTTCCTCTTATTGGTAGAACCTTTTTGCTTTTATGTTGCCATTTACTGCATACGAGATTTTGACTTCTTTTACGCACAAGTAATCTTAAATTGCTTGCTCCCTCTGAACTTGATAAAGTCCTGATGCTTTGCTTCATTCTTCTAGTTCTTCCATCTGCTACCAATAACTAGGTCATCAACCAAGCTACCAACCCTTTTCATCAACCAACAATCCTCACTAGGAAACTATGGTTAATTTAACAAAGTACATAGACAAGACACTATCAAAGATAAAGACAACAACAACAGTAGTAATCAAAGTGAGTACTTATCTTTTGAGAAAAGTAAGCTCCCTCTTAATCTTCGTCCTTTTGTAATTTTCACCATCCTTGTGATGACATCAACAAGATGTCATATCTGTCATTTTCAAGAGCTAGGGCTTCTTGTCAATGCAAAGCAACTAGTCCTAGGGTTTGCACCTAGGGTTTTATAATTCAAACCTTTTCTAGGTTTTTCAAACCCTAGATGCTTCAATCAAGGTTGTTGGGAAGCATCCCCCCCGATTCCGCTCCTAAAATGCGCTTCGTTCGGGAGCGCTTTGGGAGCGCACTTCTGAGCTTGAAAAAAACACTCCCTGGTTTCTAGGGAGCATTTTAGGGAGCGCTTGGGAGTGAACGCTCCCCGAGCGCTTCCGCCATTAAAAAAAACGATTCAGGAGCATTTTTTAAATGGTGGGAGCATTCACTCTTGAACCTCCCCGGCAAAAAAATGCTCCCCGATGCAGAAAAAAATCGGCGGCGATTTTTTTTGGGAGGGAGGGGGGGTTGGGTAATAAAAAGTCCTCCCCTCCTCATTTTTGTCATTGTTGATTGTCAATCAAGAGAGAGCAAGGAGAGAAGGAGAGAGCAAGGAAAGGAGAGAGCAAGGAGTTTGGAGAGAGCAACAAGGAGGATTGAAGGAGTCAGGACTCAGGACAAAGAGGTAGGACTCTCTAATCTAGTTTTTTTTTTCTATGTTGCATTTTTAAGTTGTTCAAAAATGAAAACTTGAATTTTTTTCTCAATGTTGCATTTTAATGTGTTGAAAAGTGAAAAATTGAATTGTTTTTTTTCTATGTTGCATTTTTTCCTATTCCCATTTGGCATTCCTCCATTTTTTTGCACGCTAGAAACTTGAAACTTGAAACTTGAAACATCATGGCTATATGGCTTGGGGTTTTCTTCATGTTGGTTCCTTTCTTTGTAATAATGGTGTTGGAGAGTAGAAGAAAGAGGAGGCCCATTCAAGAAGAGGAGGATGAAGAAGTGGGTTATAGTGGATTTGATGAAAATCTTGACGAGGAAAATGCTGAGGAGGAAGGGGGGAGTGGAGAACATGAGGCCACAGAGACCCCAACTAAACATGACCAAAGTCAAACACCATTGTGGAAATATGTTCAGAGGCAGGAAGGAGGGAAAGGTGGTGGAACCACTAAATTTCTTTGCTCCCATCGCAATAAAGAATACACAGGTTCATACACCCGTGCCAGAAGGCACCTTTGTGGGAAAATGCCAGGGGATGGAGATAAAAATCTAGGAATCAAAATTTTTGTAAGTGTGCTAGCAACAGAGAGAGAGAAATACAGAAAGGAAGAGGAGGCTGCCCAACAAAGATCTAAAAGATCTAGGGGTTTCAATGATTCTTATGCACCATCAGGTCCATCACATCATGGACAAAGAAGTCCATCAACTTCCACACTTGGCAGTGGATATGGAGGCACACTTGGACCAAACATCTCCTTAAGGCATAGAACCATATCTGATTTCCTTGACAAAGGGTCTAGGAGTGATGTGGATTAAAAAAAATTCGGTTTCTCTATGCATGTGGGGTACAATTCAATGTTCTTCGCTCACCTTATTGGCATGAAATGGTTTCTGCCATTAATGATGCCCCCAAAGGATACAGGAGCCCTGGGTATGACAAGGCCATAACCGTGGGACTTGATCATGAAAAAGCTAAAATAAGTCATTTTTTGAATAGAATGACAAGTTCTTGGAATGAGCATGGGGTGTCCATTGTATCTGATGGATGGACAAATGTAAAAGGAAAGCCATTGATAAGTGTTCTGGCTATGTCTATTAGTGGTGTAATATTCCTTTCAGCGTATGATTATCTGCCACCTAAGATTCCATTATTACCAGTAATCCATTACTTGAAATAATTGGTGTGCATTAAATGGTACAATGTTGTCCAAGTCATCACTGATAATGCTGCTAATTGTAAGGCAGCGGGAGCAATTATTGAGGATAAATACCCCAATATATTTTGATCTGGGTGTTTGGTTCACACAATGAACCTTTTGATGCATGATATAATTAAAAACAAACAACCTCAATACAAATGGCTTGGTGATTTGTACAAGAGGTAAATTTTTTTTATTACAAATCATAGCAATACCCATGGGCTTTTCTGTACTCACTCAAAATTGGAGTTGTTGAAGATAGCAAAGATTAAATTTGCTAGCTATTACCTCAGCTTCAAGTGCCTTTTGAAGGTAAGAGAGTCATTGGCAGCCATGGTATCAAGTCCACACTGGCAGGTATTAAAGGACAGGGCAGCAACAATAGTTGACAGGCAAGGTTTTGAATAGGTGGAGGAGATCACTCTTGATCCTTTGTTTTGAGTACGTGTGAGGGAAATTCTGAATTTCACCAAGCCCATTTATCACATGATTCACTTTTCAGATACAGATAAACCAGTGATTGGGGACATGTATGAGCAGATGGATAGCATTTTGGGGCAAATAAAAGATGTTGTTAAGGAAAATGATCCCAACTTGTATGCAATGATTTACGACTGTGTGTGTGCACGGTGGAATAAACTTAATGTTCCACTACATGCCTTGGCATATATCCTTATGCCAAAATACTACTCTCCATGTTGGTTGGGTCAATCTGCACCTGGAGGTGGGGTTAGGATCAAACCTCACACAGATCCAGGGGTACAAGAGGGATACATGAAAGCATTAGACAAGTTGGTCCCCGACAGGGAGGAATGTGCTAGATTGCACCTTGAATTAGGCAGATACTTCAGTTGCACTAGTAACTTTGGTTCTTTCCATGCAATGGAAGATAGAGACAGATTTGATGCTCTCACGTGGTGGGAAGCAAATGGCAGCATGGGACTTTTGCCAAAGTTGGCAAAAAAAGTTCTCTCACAAGTCGTAAATACTTCTTCTGCAGAGAGGTGTTGGAGCACCTACAGCTTCATACATAATGTGAGAAGAAACAGGCTGAATGAAAACTGAGCAGAAAGCTTGGTTTATGTGCATTACAACTTGAGGTTGTTGGGTCATTATTGTGATTGGGCTTATGAGGATCAATCATATAAAGTTTGGGACAACAACAGGGAGGAGTGTGCTAGATTGCGCCTTGAATTAGGTACATACTTCAGTTGCACTGGTAACTTTGGTTCTTTCCATTCAATCAAGGTTACTTGGGAGCGCGGAGCGGGAGCGCGGAGCGGGAGCACGGAGTGCCATTTTTAGAAGCTTCTGGTCCGGAGCGTTTTCGGGAGCGTTTATATATATATATATATTTTATATATTTTTTATATTTTGATGCATATATGTAAACAAAAACATGTAGAATGATGAATTAGACATAAAAAACATAAAAGCATAGATTGAATCATATAACATCAATCATCTAGTAGTTATAATCTTCATCAACCACGCCCACGAGTTGGAAGCATACAACATATTGACTCTCGAGTCTCGCAAATCATCAATCTGAAGGTTTCAAGCTTTCAAAATTCAATATATAACATTTATCATCATTGATTTCAAATTTCAATATCTAACATTTATCATCATTGATTCATTGATTTCAAAATTCAATCTCTAACATTTATCATCATTGATTCATTGATTTCAAAATTCAATATACATTTATCATCATTGATATATAACATTTATCATCATTGATATATATCATTTATCATCATTGATTCATTGATTTCAAAATTCAATATATAACATTTATCATCATTGATATATAACATTTATCATCATTGATTCATTGATCACCATATAACTTTCATGAATCATCATATTACTTAAGTCATAATGACTTATGTGATAAACTTATAAATGACAGCAAAGTTTCACCTTTCAAATTCAAACTTCAAACTTAAATTGTCTCATTAAATGTAAAAGAAATCGAAAAAGTCAAGTTCAAGCTGTGGCCCCATCCCAACAACAAATAGAAAAGACTAGTAAACAACAAATCATTTACTCCTTGGCCTTGCCACGCCCACGAGAAATGTCTATTTTTTGTGAGCCACGAGGAAATGTTGGTCTTCTAGTACTCTCGGGAGTACCACGACCACGACTAGAAGGTGGAGGCTGGATCTGCAAAGGAACAATAGTGTGATATCGAGGAGTGGCACTGGCACTGGCACTGGCACCCGCACTGCTACCAGTAGATGGTGGGACTGGCCCTGTGTGTGGCGGTGCTGCTGATGCTTCATCATCATCCCTATAAAGTTCTGCTTCCAATTCTTCCAGATGTAACGTGTCGTCCTCCAAATTATCATCCTCTGGGTTGTTGTCCCAGACTCTGTATGATTGATCCTCATTTGCCCGATCATAGTAATGGCTCAACAACCTCAAGTTATAATGCACATAAACCAAGCTTTCAACTCGGTTTTCATTCAGCCTGTTTCTTCTCACATTGTGTATAAAGCTGTAGGTGCTCCAACACCTCTCTGCAGAAGAAGTGTTCACAACCTGTGAGAGAACTTTTTAGCCAACTTTGGCAAAAGTCCCATGCCGCCATATGCTTCCCACCATGTGAGAGCATCAAATCTGTCCCTGTCTTCCATTGCATGGAAAGAACCAAAGTTAGCAGTGCAACTGAAGTATTTGCCTAATTCAAGGCGCAATCTAGCACACTCTTCCCTATCGGGTACCAACTTGTCCAATGCCTTCATGTACCCCTCTTGTACCTCTGGATCTGTGTGAGGTTTCACCCTAACCCCACCTCCAGGTGCAGGTTGGCCCAACCAAGATGGAGAGTAATATTTTGGCGTAAGGATATATGCCAAAGCATGTAGTGGAACATTGAGTTTATTCCATCGTGCACACACAGAGTCATGAATCATAGCATACAAGTTGGGATCATTATCCTTAACAATACCTTTTATTTGCCTCAACATGCTATCCATCTGCTCATAAACCTTTCCAATCACTGGTTTATCAGTATCTGCAAAGCGAATCATGTTATAAATGGGCTTGGTAAAATTCAAAATTTCCCTCACACGTGCCCAAAACAGAGGGTCAAGGGCGGTCTCCTCCACATGTTCGAAACCTTGCCTGTCAACTATTGTTGCTGCCCTGTCCTTTAATAGGCTGCCAGTGTGGGCTTGATACCATTGCAACCAATGACTCTCTTACCTTCAAAAGGCGCCTGAAGGTGAGGTAATAGCTAGCAAATCTAGTTTTTGCTATCTTCAACAACTCCAATTTGGAGTGAGTACGGAAAAGCCCATGGGTATTGCTATGATTTGTTATAAATTTTATCATTTTTTTACCTCTCTTGTACAAATCACCAAGCCATTTGAATTGAAGTTGTTTGTTTTTGATGATATCATGCATCAAAAGGTTCATTGTGTGAACCAAACACCCAGACCAAAAAATGTTGGGGTATTTATCCTCAATAATTGCTCTTGCTGCCTTACAGTTAGCAGCATTATCAGTGATGACCTGTATGACATTGTATGGCCCAGTCTTTTCAATTATATCAAGTAATGGTTCTGCAATGTTAATGCTGGTTTTGAATTTGTCTGAATAATCATATGCTGCCAGGAAGATTGCACCACTAACCGACACAGCCAAAACACTTATCAATGGTTTTCCTTTTATATTGGTCCATCCATCAGAGACAATGGACAGCCCATGCTCATTCCACGAACTTGTCATTCTAGCCAAAGAATTGTTTATTTTAGCTTTTTCATGATCAAGACCCACGGTTTTGGCCTTGTCATACCCAGGGCTTTTGTATCCTTTGGGGGCATCATTAATGGTAGAAACCATTTCATGCCAATAAAGTGAGCGAAGAACATTGAATGGCACCCCACATGCATATAGAAACCGGTAAACTTTTGAATCCACATCATTCCTACACCCTTCGTCCAGGAAATCGGATATGGTTCTACGCCTTAATCCAATGTCACTGCCTCCAAAACCACTGGCATGGATGGAAGTTGAACTTGTTTGTCCATGATGTGTTGGGCTTGAATCAACGAAACCCCTAGATCTTTTAGATGATCTCTGTAGGGCAACCCCCTCTTCCTTCCTATATATCTCTCTCTGTGGTGCTGGCACAAAAGCACGAACTTTGATTTCAATATTTTTAGTTCCATCCCCTGGCATTATCCCACAAAGGTGCCTTCTCGCACGGGTGTATGAACCATGGTATTGTTTATTGCAATGGGGGCAAATAAATTTAGTGGTTCCACCACCTTTCCCTCCTTCCATTTTCTGAACATATTTCCACAAAGGTGTCTGAGTTTGGTCTCGTTTAGTTAGGGAATTTGTGTCCTCAGGTTCTCCACTCTCCACTTCCTCCTCAGCATAATCCTCCTCCTCTTCAAGATTTTCTTCAAATCCACCATAGCCCTCCTCTTCATCCTCCTCTTCTTTGATTTGCCTCTTTCTTCTAGCACTCTCCAACACCATTATCACAAAGAAAGGAACCAACATGAGGAAAATCCCTAGCCATATAGCCATGATGGAAACAAGTTTCAAGTTTCAAGTTTCTAGCCTGCAAAACAAATGGAAAAATGCCAAATGGGAATAGGAAATGCAACATAGGAAAAAAACAATTCATTTTTAAGTTTTAAATCCAATAAAATGCAACATTCAAGAAAAATTCAAGTTTTCATTTTTAAACAATTTAACAATCTACAAATTCATCCTAGAAAATACAAAATTGGATTAGAAGGCCTACCTCTTTCTTGCAATCCTCCTGTTGCCTTGCTCCTTGCTCTCCTTGTCTCTTCTTGCTCTCCTTCCTTGCTCTCCACAACTCTTCTTGCTCTCTCTCTCAACACTCAACAAACAATAAAAACCAAAATGAAGCCCCCCCCCCTATAAACAATTCAATTTTTCACTTAAAAAAATTTGCGCGCGACGGGAAGCGTTTTTTGTTCCGGGGAGCGTTCGGGAGCAAACACTCCCCGTTCGCTTCCGGCGTTTAAAAAATGCTCCCAAAGCGTTTTTTAAACGTTGGAAGCGCTCAGGGAGTGTTCGCTCTCGAGCGCTTCCTGAAACGCTCCCGAAAAGGCAGGGAGCGTTTTAACAAGTTCGGAAATGCGCTCCCGAAAACGCTCCCCTCAGGAAGCGTTTTCGGGAGCGCGTTTCCGAGTGTTTCCAAAACGCTCCCGCACGGAGCGCGTTTCGGAAACGGGAACGAGGGGGGTTTGAAGCTTCCCCGCAACCCTACATTCAATGGAAGATAGAGACAGATTTGATGCTCTCACATGGTGGGAAGCATATGGCGGCATGGGACTTTTGCCAAAGTTGGCAAAAAAGTTCTTTCACAAGTTGTAAATACTTCTTCTGCAGAGAGGTGTTGGAGCACCTACAGCTTCATATATAATGTGAGAAGAAACAGGTTGAATGAAAGCCAAGCAGAAAGCTTGGTTTATGTGCATTACAACTTGAGGTTGTTGAGTCATTATTGTGATCGGGCTTATGAGGATCAATCATATAAAGTTTGGGACAACAAACCAGAGGACGATAATTTGGAGGATGACACTGTACATATGGAAGAATTGGAAGCAGAACTTTTGAGGGATGATGATGAAGCAACAACAGCCATGCCACCGCCACACCCAGGGCCAGTCCCACCATCCAATAGCAGTGCGGGTGCCAGTGCCAATGTTCGATTTCCAGCTATTATTCCTTTGCAGATTCAACCTCCACCTACATCCTCAAGTTGCCCTTCGCCTTCTAGTTATGGTCGTGGTACTCCTAAGAGTACTAGAAGACCACCATTGCCTTGTGGTTCTCACAAATTAGACATTTCTCGTGGGCGTGGCAAGGGGCCAGCCAATAGATAAAATAGATTTACAGTTTACTAGTCTTTTCTATTTTCTAGTAGTTTTTAACTTTTATAACTGTTGAACAGTTGAAATTCAACTCTTTCATATTTATTATGATAATTTTTGTAAACATTATATGAAAATTTAACTTTGAAGTTTGAATTTGAAACGCGAAACTTTGAAGTTGGCATTTATAAGTTTATATGTCATTATGAATTATGAATATGATGCTTCATGAAAGTTGAAAGTTGTTTCATTTCGTTTCATTTTATAACATTTTATTTCATGTTAAATATTCTTTGTTGTAATGGTTATTGGTTACACTTAGCTTACAAGTACAACTATGGTGATCAATGAATCAATGATGATAAATGTTATATATTGAATTTTGAAAGCTTGAAAGGATATATAAATGTTATATATCTCGGACTTTGAACCCTAGAGGTTGCTCCTCATACACCTCTTCCTATATCATGCAGAAAAACAGTGTTCACATCCATCTGATGTAGACTCCATCCTTGCATAGCAGCAAGGGAAATAATAGATTGGATGGTGGTATATCAGACCACAGGTGCAAGTATATCATCATAGTTTACGCCTTCCTTTAGAGAGAAGCTTTAGATAACAAATCTTGCCTTGTACTTTTCAGTACTCCCATCAGATCCATGCTTGATCTTATAGAGCCATTTCGAGGTGACAACAGCTTTGTCTTCTGCTCTCGGGACCATATCCCGGACATCATCCTTCATAATGGACTTGTACTCTTTGTGTACATACTTGATGCTTTACGACTTCTTCAAATGATCTAGGCTCATATAGTGCTCATGGCTGCTAGATACCCTTGGTATCTATATGGCTTCTAGCTTTCCCGGAATGTCCTCCTTTGGGGCCATATGACTTTCGGCATCCTTGAGAGTATCCCTGAGCCATGAGGGAATTCTCTTCTATCTTCCAGCAACGTCATTTGCTCAAGAGCATACACGGTTGTGGTCTCGCTCTTAATGGCAACTTCTCTTGAGAGAGAAGACATCTATAAGAACATCCTCCCAAGGATTTCACAGGCAGCATATCAGATAAGTCAGAGTGTATCAGATGTCTTTGTGACACTTGAGGAATGAAGAAAAATCCCCTATGCTTTCCTTTGGCACAACCCTGACAAATGCCTTCATGATTATTTTTGAATTCGAGCATCCCAGACACCAACTCGGAAAGGTCTTTGTAATCATAGGCCTGAATCTTACTCGCCCACTGTCAAGGCCATAAAAGAATCATAGCCATATACTGCCATATATCTGTTATGCATCTTGACAGGTATCATATATTGTCATATCATTGATTACAATGTTGTCATAATATTATCATACACTGATATCATATTCATCACAGCCATACAAAACTGAAGATATCAAACTTCATGTTTATATATATTTTTCCATATGTCTCTGAAGATATCACAGATCAAGATCATCTAGATTCTGCCATGTGTCACTGTCCATATCTTTCTACACATCAAGAACACATAAAATGACTTACTTGCTGAAGATGCACTTCACTTACATCCCTTTGGTCTTTTGTCCTTGATGTACCAAGCAGGTCCTTTGCCTCCTATACCTGCAGAGAGTACTGCTGCTCCAATACCTCTGCCTCAGTTGCTCACAAGGTCCTTTGCTGCTTCAGATACACTTGCACATATCAGCGGATCAATCTGCCTTCTATCAATGAAAGTGCTCCTTCAATGTCATTGAACATAGGCCTATATCAGTGTGCCCTCTAACAGTGATTTTCCACATCATAAGCATTGTTCACAGGGTCTTCATATCTCTACCTTCTAACAGTCCCCTTGCTGCTTCAAGATGACTGAACTTAGGGCACAATTCCACCAGCAATCTCACAATAGTTAGTTGTTCCTATACCACTGTATATCAACGCCAACACACTATTGTCCTCTCACTCCTTCAAGGACAGACTTCCATGGAGAAAACTCTGCAACCATCTACACAAGACTTAGCCACTACACACCCTTACCTTACCTCAGGGATCTCAGCTTTTGTGGCACTTTATTCAGGAAACTCAGCCTTGGACAAGTCTTCTGCAGCCACTTCAGACTAGGATCTGAACCACCTGTGGCCCCCTCAGTCGGACTCTAACAGCCTTTGGAAAGGTAGAGGTAACTCGGCCCTAGATTCTGCCTATGAAACAGACCTTTTAGCCTCCCTTTCCACAGAACATAAGAGCTACGACCCTTTCCAATACTTCAGGAGAACATGCACCACAGTCTGAAGGTGTCACTGTTCTTCTACAGTTCGAAATACAAAATGACCGCACTTCTGAAGACGTCACTGTTCTCCGCAGAGCTGAAGGTATAACTGTTTTCCACTGTCTGAAATACACAGTCATCAATTGCATAACTTCAAAGTTATTATCACCATATACTCGCGAAGTACTGAGGCATACAGCCACAAAGGAATAGACCGAGCACTGAATCTCTGCAGCTTCTTTATATTATGGATATAATACATCTTCCTAGCAATGAGACAGATATCAGAATTCCTGTTACTGTAATCATACACACGAACTTCAGAGATACATCTAATGTGTCTTATGTTCTGTGATCCGAATTCTAGGATAGATCGGGCTTTACTATGAACAGAATTTCAGAATTCGACCTATGCTTTCAAGCTGAAGTAAATGGAGGCCTGGGCGGACAATGAAGTGCTCGGTCTCTTCCAGTTCTACAAGCTCGACACCGACTGTCTCGAGCCCGAAATCGATGACTCAACTGATTAAATTTGGATTAATTTAGGCTCCGCGAGTCCACAGGCTCGACCCTTCGCCACCACGATGTCTCGTTCATCAATTTATTAAATTGACCGCTCGACTTCTCACTTTAATTTGCTAGCCGTCCAAGAAAAACTCTAAATGTTTGTGGCCCATAAAGTCCAAAATATTTTTTTTTGCTTTGCGTCTCGGAAAATTTGACGTCAAAGAAGAAACCCTTCTTTTGCTTCTGACCATGGTAAAATGCATTCAAAAACTTACTACGATGCCCACAAAATTTTAATCTGAAGAATTGGATTTGAATTTCCCAATTTTCCCTTTCACAAAATTGCGGCTCCTTCAAGAGGCCAGACGTCTAAAGATTTTCACACAGTGAGGAGAATCCTTAAGAAAAGTTCCCAAGATTTGACCTTCGGAAGGTTCCAATTCCAAAAATTAGATTTGTTCCTCAGGAAATTGAAAACATGCTTCACAAGAAATCGCTTTCTGCAACAATTCATCTTTCAAAAAAACTGGATTAGAGATTATAGTGTTGAAATAATGCCTTTAGCCAAATCGATCTCTCTTTGCCATAAATTGTGATCCTTAGACATAGATCTCTTCATGCTTGTTTAAAGTAGGCTTTTCCATGCTGAAGATTATGGCATATGAAATTCGTTGAACGGTAGGGCACATGTATTTTGACTGCATCAAATAGTCCTTATCTCACTACCCTAGATTCTCAACAAGATGGGCTTTGTCTTCCCTTTAGCTCTAATACCATGTTAATTTCTGAAGATGTTCTATGCTAGATGCAAATATACTTTAAACTTCTAGGGTATAATGAAAGTAAGATGCAGATAGAACATACCAATAGATCGATGGAAGACAAGACAAAAACAGAGAGAAACAATGGTGGCGTTACGGCGATCAGTAGGACGCTTCAACCAGCAAAGTCTTCATAAGGTCAGCCACCCACATGTGTCACACAACCCCAAGACGTTTCATCAAGAATACTCCACCAAGATGCTGCACCAAGAAGCCCTAAACGCAGAACCAAGAACGCTGCTCCATCACCATTCAAGAGAGAAGAGATTGCCTCCACCAAAAAATGTGTGTGTCGAATTAACTTCAAGTCTTTCCAATATATAGGCATTTGTGGGGGTGTGTGACACATCTCTAATGCATGTGGGATAAATCAGGCCGACCTTGCACATGTGGAATAAATTCAAAATACATGTTCTGCTCATCTGATCAAGATGATCTTTAGATCGATTTTGCACCTCTCTGAAAGAGGAATCCTATTGGCATCGTCATCTGAGCATCACAATAGGAGTTTGGACCTAGTTGCCCAAAATTAACAGATTTTGTATAGTTGGTGTAGCATCGGGTGTGCTCTAGCCCTGAAATTTTGTGGAGGGGTTAGGACACACTTGATCTCCAAAAACTAAAAAGGGATTTGAGAAGTTTCAGTTGGTGTTCAAGTTATTCAAATAATTAATTATTTTAATGGATTTCCTAAGTTTAAACTTAGGAAAATAAAATATTTAAAGTGAATTAATTAACACATGTGCTGAAATTGTCTTAAGTCACATGGATCAAGTAGTCTTTTAATCTCAGCCATTGATGAATGATTTAATCTCGATCGTTGAAGGGTTCAAGGAAAAGTATAAGAGAAAGGCTTGAGGGCCAGTTAGAGGAGACACATAGTTGCAAAATTGAGGAATAGATTTGGAATTCTAGGGCGGGTTGGCTAAGAATTTCCGGAGGAATTTCCTGCAGTGAGGGGTAGTATTGGCCAAGGGAATGCTCTGATTCTGGGGCTAAGAGCCAGTAAGAGGCAGAGGAGCAGCAACAAGGACAACGCAACAAAGCAGAGCAGCAGCTACGCAGGCCAACGTTGAGGCTCCAGAGGGTTTCAGATTTACGTAGAAGGGCTTCCAGGCCAGCATAAGGCCTGCGTCACCCTTCAAGGGGTTACACAGTCTCTCTCTGGGCAACGTTGTGGCATTATGAGGCTAGCAGGGTTGACACAGGGGCTTCAGGGGCAGTGCTGAGGGTTTCTAGGGCCAGATCCGGGCTGAGTTCTGTAAATCCCGTTTGAGAGTGTGGATCAGTCAGATATTTGGTACTAGAACTTCAGGTTAGCTGCAGATTTGATTTCTTTTATTCTCTGTCAGGTTTTCCAGATTTAGAACTCAAATTTACTGTACTCATAACTACTTAATAATAAACCCTCATATCTGCTGCACCGGTTTTCCCGCTTTGGGTTTTTCTAGGGACTTATGTCCAAAAATCCATGTGTCACTTTGTTGCATGAGCGTATTATTCAGTAAATGATCTGCATGTGTAGGCTGTAGTTCTAAGTCACCGGATTCGCCTTAAAGGGCCACGAATCCCGAATCCCCGTATTGGGTACGTATACGTACGGGATTCTGCCCCAATTCAACGGATACGGCATATCCGAACGGGGTATGGCGTATCCTGACTGTACTCCGTTCGGATACACCGTATCCCGTAAAACCGGATACGGCCGGGCCCGCGGGTTCAAAAAAGCGTTGTTTTTTTATTATAAAGGAGGGCTTTTGCTCATTGTTTTTCACCAATTGAGGAGGATTTTTTAGGAGAGGGCATCAAGCCTATGGCCCTAGTATTTATATGTGATTCATGGTAATGTTAAATTCTTAAAGTAAAAGTACTTTTACTTAAATTTTTAACATTACCATGAAATGACTCAGGATGTTTGAGAGTGGTTCCGACCTCATTGGATTTCATATGGAGAAAGTAGAATTTTAGATTTCATTCAAAATCCAGCAGACTTATCAGTTTTTCAGGATTTCAGGATTGGGTTATTGCAATGTTTCCATCGAATTTTGTCATGTATTGGGGTATGGAACTCGTATTTAATCAAGAGCACCAATCCCTCTATGTACCTTGATGTTAGTGACATTGGTTGTCAAACTCCTCTATCATGACCCTACTAAAAATGCACCCATCACTCAAACAAAACCTTGACTATCTAAGATGATAGATAAATCTATGTTTAAATCAATGAATTAAGTATGAATTTGTGTAAAAAATATCTAATTTTTAATATATATATATATTTTAAAATATATATATTTTTTAATAAAATAATATATAATGTATCATATCCCAGAAGTATCCTGTTTCGGGGTCACCGTACCCGTATCCGATTCTTCGAATCCCCGTATCCCCGTATCAGGGGACTTAGCTGTAGTTGTGTTTTTTTTGGTATTTTCTGAATCTAATTTCTGAAAATAACTTGTATTAATTATATCAAGTAGGAGAAATAAACCAATACACTGCAGTAGAATTTTCACATTCTTTTCAAAGATGAACTTTGAATTATGGTTGAGCTTGTCTTGAGATTTGACTTTACCAAGACTTGCATTACTGTAGGCTTGAATTCCTTCACTTCAAGTACCACAATTTTTGAATGCCATGTTCCACAGAGAGAATTTGGATGTCTTATGTCATTTTTGCAAATTGTCAATGTAAGTGCTCTTCTCTACAGAGATCATTTAACTGAAACGGTTTTCACTAGAAGTTATTTGAACTAATTTACTGCCTTCGGATTTTACCTGTGATGTTAAATTCTCATCACTCTTCCGCAGTTCGGATACAGAATCTTGGATTACTGATCTTATTATAAAAGCTCGATCTCACCATAATTTCATGGACTTATCACAGGAGTTGAATCCTGAACCTTACTCGTCATCAAGAAGGTTAAATACAGGCTTCTTTTATGATTCTTGTAGCATACCCTCGGACCTGTAGCTTTCACGTAACTTCATGTCACATATAGATAATTTCAGCCTTTCATAGAGAGACAGAGGATTCAGACTTACTCCTCTTTCAAAAAAAAATAGTTCGAGCTCCTTGACTTGTCACAGAGATTGATTTATTAGCCTTGAATTTTCTTGATTCCTTTGCATACCTTCTAAATAATCCCATAAGTGCTATGTCCAGAACTACAATAAGATACTTGGACCAGTATTACCCAGAATACTCCTTGTAAACTCGATCAGCCACTTCAATTAGATCAGATCTTTTAAGAGAGACACAAACTTGTCTTCTAACCAACTCGAACTAGACTTCTTTTGGACTGTAACCTAGCTCTGATACCATGTTGGAAATTCGATTGAAAGATTAAATTTCTCATCATGATAATTACTTGTGGCAGTTTATATATGTTCTTCTATTTAGCAATTATTTCATCATTAGGTGATCGAGCAACTATACAAATATAATGCACAAAATGCAACAGAACACCAGAAATTAGGCTAGAGGCCAGGGCAAGACCCACAAGGGGAAAACCCATCAATCCTTTCCTTATAGATTCTTCGTCAACAAGAGAAATTCAAGTCAAACTAACCAGTGATCCATGTGCCAAGTCAGCCCTCCAAATTCTGCCATGTTTTTGTCCATGACATAATTAACCAATCTTCCACAAGCCTGTCCTTTAGATACCATGTCCACCGAGATGCCTGCCTTTCTTTTCTGTAGCTCGCATCACACCGAAATCAACCTTCCTGTAGCTCACATCACAGAGATAATATACCACAGGTTATTTATAGTCTTCCATACATGCGAAGAGGTCTCTCTTGAGCAGGCCGACATGAACTCTTGGAGGGTCGACTGGGTAACTTGGTGAGACCAATGACACTTGATATTTTTCAAATTTATCTCTTTTGCAAGGGTCATGAAGATTATGGCCTTCTAAATTTTCTTTTGACCAATACAAAGCATGAAGAACATGCTTTGATAATAAAAATGATAATTTTTCTTTATTTTAACATAAAATACATATTAATATAAGATTTATGAAGATCGGCCCTAGTTACATTCTCCAACATTTTGTGCATTTTTGGCCATTGAAAAGTTTGCTTTAGCCTTTTTCTTTTTTACCTATTTAATAGCCTTTGATATATATTATATTATTATTCATCATCATTTATAGGTTGCTTTTATTGCAGCTGTCGTAAGTTTTGGATGCTACAAAGTGTCACTATCTCAAACCCTAATTTATAACAGTAGTTGTTTAATTAATGGTGCATTTGTTTGGAATCTATTTGAGCATCTTCTAGACTTATCTCAACCCTCTAAACTTAGCCATAGGTTCTTTGAAGTTTGCACTCGCTACTTCACTTTCAGCCGGAGCCCTACCTTATTGAATACATATATGGAGTGTCTAATTAAGAGGTTCCTAGGAGGGTATTTTTCCTGGGATTCTTTGGGTTACTTAATCTTTGAGGCCTGTTGAGGAAACCTCCTTTGTGTGGATAATATCCAACCATAATACAGGAGAAAAACTACTAAGGTGACTGTGGTGGCTCATCTCATTGTTGCCATAGACATAGAGTGCCTAGTGAGGCTTTGCACTAGGCTGCTAGATTTTGTAGTATCATCCTATTGTTTTTAAATGAATGTATCCTGTCCTATGGCATGAAGGTTATCTTTTAATACATAAGTTGCATACAGCTGATTCTAACCTAAAATGTGTTCCCTACCTAGAACCATAGCATGCCATGCTTTGAGAAATTGGAAAAAGGAGAAAAATATTTACATTGTGTTTGTTGACCCTTCTACAGGTTCTTGCGATGCTTATGCTCTCAGATTTGGTCCCAACAAGAAAAACATTGGTCCTTGAGGAAGTCTTTGATCAGAATATGCTTGTGACTTTCCTCCTGGTGTGTCTCCAGTGGCCCATTGCTTTAATTACATGTCACACTGCTGAATTTTTAATGTGGTATATTTCAGGCTTCCAAAATGAATAATATTGTAGCCAAGCATTATTGGTTGAGGTGGGGGGATGTAAAATTTTTAATTATTTTGATAGTTTGCATGCTTAAAAGGGTTCTTCATTTTTCCCTATTTTCCCTTTGGGATGTCATTTACTGTTTTTAATTGATATCATATATAATATATTTTTCTATTCTCTGCAGGCAAATATATTAACAGGCCTCGTAAATGTGTCGATGACTACAGTTTTTGTTTCTCCATTCCTAGCCTATTGCATTTTACTTTTATATGCAGTGGTTTTGATTTCAGGGGTTGCAGTTCTGAAGTTTCAGAATGTAAGACTGAAATTCTGGTAGACCAAAGCAATTCATGTTTAGTTGAAATAATAAATTTTACAGTATGTGAGAACACTGTTGTTGATACTGGCTTCTTTAAAGGAATGTTATTGTAAGGTTGTGAGAAAATGCATGAAGTGCATCACATTGTTTCTATCATTGAGGGATTCAGAGAATTACAGTTATGCGTTTTTATTACATCAAGGCCTATTTGTTAGGCTTGAGGGATTCAGAGAATTACAGTTATGCATTTTTATTACATCAAGGCCTATTTGTTAGGCTTCATTTCAAAATAAATTTGACTTTGGTCATCCTTCATGTGGGAATCATTGCATGGCTACATCTTAGCTCCAGAACAAGTTTTGTTAACAATAACGAACTTAGTGATTGTAGTTTAGGGTTCTCCATATAGTGACAGGAAATATGATATATATGCACATGTATCAATTATGTCTTTTATTTATGCACACATTTCAGTGGATGTGAGCAACATTAAAACATTATTGAATTTTCTTCCTTGCATAATATTCATCAATTATAGCTGACCGACATAGTAGCATAGTTTGAAAAGAAACCCCGGAAGTTTTATATTGTTTAATAAACTTGTGATGCTTGCTTTATTCACATTAGTATAAGACGATTGAGCTAGTAGAAAATATCTATCCCAATGCATTTTCATGGTGCATCTATATGTAGAAAAATAAGGAATACGGTCAATGCTTTTTTGAACTTTTAGATGAGCAGCAGCCTAGAGCTATTATTGTTTTGTATCAAGACATGAGTAAACAGAGCATATAGCCTATGGTAAAATAGATATGCACTAGGTAATTTTTCTCATTCAATGTTGGAGCTTGTTCCTCTCTGCATGCAACTGCAAAGAGCTGTCGGTTTTCAAAACACAAGATCCAATTTAGGTTATTGCATACCTGACAGAAGTCTGCAGGGGATAGTTTTTTCCCATCCGAGTTTAGTATGTTCTTCCTTGCATAATCTAATGGCTCTTTGTTGCTCTATTAGTTGTCTGGTTTCTTTATTGCTCCAATTTTCCTCCTTATATTGTTGATCTTCTGCATTTCATTGATCACAATGTCAAAGAGGGAAATACTCTAGCTTACAATTATCATTTGGTATGTTATCTATTTTTACCAGAGTCACTGAGCTAAAAATAGAGCGTCACCTCAACCTTTTATAAATGAGATTAGCCTGTTTGAAAAAATATTCGATGTTTTCTTGGAAACATGTTGAAGCTTTTGGTGAAGATAATGCAACAGTTCCCTTAAAATTTACAAAAATTAATTGCAGAATTTTAATTAGGTTTTGCAAAGATATATTCGGTTTCATAAGACATGCTGTAATATATCCCTGAGATACAGTAACATTACTCAGTGGTTGGATCTGCCAGCGTTTTTGGGAGGATATCACCTTGGACTGGTGGACAATCATTTGACTAGTGTCATCATTGCTCGGACTTCCTACCTCTGACCTGTGTTAGATGTGGTAAGCATATTTGTGATAGTGTAAGGCTCCTCATACATTAACAACCATAACCCTGGAAAGCTGTGAGATATACTTGTAATACAACTGTGGTGATATATCATTGATACATCAGTGAAGTCTCGAAGGCTCAAGTTTTCTTAAAGCTTGGATTTGTGAGGGACTCGAAACAGTGATCACATGCTTGTTTGCAGTAATGTGATGAATGGTGAACAAGAACATTGAAGGTGCTTGGTGAAGTAGAGAATTTCTTGAAAAATGGTATATTAGCAGTCTTGGAGCATCATTTGAACGGCCTTTGAAGAATATCTCAGAGGACAATTGAGGAAATCTTGAAGACTGGTTATTATACATTCCTGTAGCAGCTTATTGAATACTCTTGAAGAATGTATTGGGTAGACTATTGAAGACAGTTTGGGCTTTTCACACATCACCAAAACATTATTGAAGGATACTTGCTGTCTTGTTGACCTTGAAGAGTAATCAAAGGAGCCCTTGAAGAAGACCCTTGAGCAGATTACAAGACACTGTTGAAGGACATTGTGTGTAGACCTATTGAATCCTATTGGAGACATTATTGAAGACCATGATGCATTAGTCATCATGAGGTGACCTTGGTGATTTTGTTTGGGTAACATGAAGAGTAGTGGTGATACCTTCATGTGAAGAACAAGGTTGACATTGATGAAGTGACGTGGAGACTAAGTGATGGCATTGCTGAAGATTGACAAGGCTCGTAGAAGAAGACTTTGGGAGCCGTGAAGAGTAACCAAACATATTTTGATGAAGTGAAGTTGAAGGTTGGAGCCCAAGAGGTTGGAGCCTCATAGAGACAAGGTTGGTGCCTTGGAAGATAGGGTTGGAGCCCTAGAGGATTGGAGTCCTCAAGAAACCAGGTCAGAGGTAGGAAGTCCGAGGAATGATGACACTAGTCAAATGATTGTCCACCAGTCCAAGGTGATATCCTCCCAAAAACGCTGGCAGATCCAACCACTGAGTAATGTTACTGTATCTCAGGGATATATTACAGAATTAAGGTCTCCAAGAGGTCCTGCAATCCGAGCTCCAAAGAGGCACCCAACAGACCACAAGCTGATAACTGTTCTAGCTCAGAAAAGGTCTGCAATCCGAGCTACAACAACAACAAGTTCGAATGTCTAAATTCCGAAAGAGACCTGAGTTCCTCTCTGCAATTCTCCACGAGACTGTTTTGCTGTTCTGGTTGTTGCCCACTGTTCCAACCAAACCGAGCTGTAGTATTCTTTAAAAAATGCCCAAATAGTTAACCTCTATGTCCTCTCGGCCTCCTTGCTATTCTGTGCGTTCTCTCTGAAATGATCACCGAAAATTGATGCCAAAATGAAGTGTTTTAACGTCATATTTATACATATTTTGCTTTTTGACGAAGAGTCACTTCCCTTGGCCAAGAGGCCGACTTGCATGAGTTGTCGCATGTCGGCTTGCATAGAACTTATATTTTTCCAAACTAGTAAAGTCATTTTCTCTCAAACCGCTGGGAGTTTCGAGGCAAGTAAGGGCTTGTTGGAAAGCTAAAATTATGCTCTAAAGGATGTTGAAGTTCTCACAGAAATTTTGCCTCTAAGATGGTGAAAAATATTTTTTTAATGTTACTGTCCTTAAATTTTTGTGCATAAAATAATTGGGACAGAGTGGCTTCTTCAATGATTGGCTCCTCTATTGTTTGGCTTCTTCATCATCCTAGGATCATGTATGACATCCACGTCATAATAGTATCCAACAATGAATGTATCATCTCATGTCATCATATACTTGTGCAGCGATAAGTCATAGTGCAGCCTTTATTAATTTGTTCTTAAGAAAACTTCAAAGTAGTCTTTCAAACATGTCATCAAGACCATTATCAAGTGTGGTCATTCAAGAGTATGAGATCATCACGTGTATGAATTCATTAAGTACAGTCCTCCACATCAAGGGTAAGGACATCATCCGAGTTTTAGGCTTCTTCATCAAGAGTAAGCACATCATCATGATTTCTAGGGCTTTATGATCAATATGCATTTAGGACAAGACTTCTTCATAGACTTTGACATCATCATTAATGGTCTCCTAGTCAACCAAGAGTCATGGCATCATCATCTGGAACCAGGAATCTCAAGAATATTGACATCTCAATCAAAGTCATATTGACATCAATGACAACCTTGATTAACAGCTCTATTAGTTGTCTGGTTTTTTTATTGGTCCAATTTTCCTCCTTATATTGTTGATCTTTTGCATTTCATTGATCACAATGTCAAAGAGGGAAATTCTCTAGCTTACAATTATCATTTGGTATATTTTCTATTTTTACCAGTGACTGAGCTAAAAATAGAGCGTCACCTCAACCTTTTATAAATGAGATTACCCTGTTTGAAAAAACATTTGATGTTTTCTTGGAAACATGTTGAAGCTTTTGGTAAAGATAATGCAACAGTTCCCTTAAAATTTACAAAAATTAAATGCATAATTTTAATAAGGTTTTGCCAAAGATATATTCAGTCTTCATAAGACATGAAATGTACTTTTGATTCGTGTATATTATAAAATAAAAGAAAATTATTATTGTTATTTTTGTAGCATGGGTTTCATGCTAAAGGTCATTTTATTTTATAGGTCAAGCATCCACTGAGTGCTTCTAGGGTTTTTCCTAGGGTCAAGAAGTCAATAGAGTCATTGTCATATGAAGAAGACCCCATTGGGCACATTGTAACATGTCGAAAGAATAATTTTTATATTTAAAAGCGTCGAAATATCCTCCAAGACCAATTCGGCCTCAAAACTAAGAAGTCGACCACATTAGGGCATGTCGCTCTCCTTGGAAGCCTATATCTAGGAGGGAACTCGACCTCTTATGCACACTCACTCACTTCTCATTATCTAAGTGAAGGAAAAGAAGAAGAAGACTAGCGAAGAAGGAAGAAGGATGAAGGTTTGGGTTATTTCTGTCCCTCTCTCTCACACGTGCGAAGAAGTGTTGATTTTGTAGCATCGGAAAGTGATCTAAGTCTCAAAATTTGTGAGGAGGCTTAAACACCAGTATTCTAAAGAACCCAGAACTCGTTCGTGGAAATTCCACTCACTTTATGTTTTATTAAAATAATTAATTATTCTAATGAGGACCCTAAGTCTAAACTTAGGGAAATTAAATAATAAAGGGTATTAATAAAATAGAGTGTGAACCTTCTAGAGAACTAAGATCAAGTCAAGTTTTAATCTTACCCATTGATTAGACTTCTAATCCGGATCGTTGATTTGTCAATGAAGAGATTATAAAAGAAGACTTGAGGGCCATTTGGAAAGTAAGCCGAGCAAACATTCAGTAACCCGAGGGAAGTCGATTATGAAGGAATAGAATTTGATTTTAGAGGGAGATTTGCAAGGAGGAGGAAGCAGAGAGCATCAGCAGTGTCAAAGCTCTCGAGGGGAGAAGGACGCAGAAGGGCAGAGAGGCATCACTCAAGAGCAACGCAGAGGCCTCACGCAATAGTGACGTAGTCTCGCGCTGGCTCTGAGCAGAGAGGCATGCAAGAGTGACGCAAAGTGACGCAAGGAGGGCCAGAGAATCCCTCAAGTCTCAGAAATTCTCCGGAGGTCCGGAGAATAATTATCTAAGGTGTATCTCAAGAAGTTTCTTAGTTGTTTATGCCAGTGTTTCCTGGTAAAGAATTTACTGTCGAAGATTAATATATAAACCCTCATTTGTTGCACCAGTTTTCCCACATTGGGTTTTTTTGGGGACAATTGTCCAAAAATAATTGTCATTGTGATTGATTCTTGTGCTTGCATTTTACTGTTATGTTCTCTATATGTACTTGAGCGATTACTACAGTAGTGTTTATTTCAAAATTTAATGGAATAATTCTGTAAATAACTTATCGTGAAATAAGTAGGAGAAATAAATCTATCAGTGCAATAGAATTTTAGGATTGAAATTTTCACATGGTATCAAATCTGTGATTAAGTAACAGGAGTAGAGACCCTATGATGGAACGAAGACCAAAAGTTGTTGTAGCAGCAACTCAAAAGGGTTCACGTAGCTCTCCAGAGAAAAGGGAAAGCATGAAAGAACAGATGGATCATGACATTTATGTATTGGCTTCCAGACTGGAAGAAGAGTTTGCTTGCGTATCAAGCTCTGCTTCTCCATAGGTTTGGTATATTGACAATGGGGCTTTTACATATATGATGGGAGTACGAGAATGTTTCTCAAGCTACCGAGAAGAGCAGATGAACTTTCGAATCACCATAGGCAATAAGGCGAAGTGTACCCCTTTTGGAAGAGGTACCGTAGTGTTTCAAACCGAATGTTGCAATAAGCTTTGAGCCACCTATGTGTTGCATCTGCCTGGTTTGGGGATGAACTTACTCTCGGTGTCTCAGCTTCAAAACAAGGGCTATGACGTTCCCTTCATTGGAAAAAGAGTATATGTCAAACATCCGAGTTGGAAGAAGAAGGCACAAATCAGAGTCAGGAGAAATAAATTGTATAAGTTACAACTTGAATCCCCAATGACACTGATAGGAAACAATGATGAGAAGGATTTGAATGAACTATGGCATATGAGAATGGGGCATTTACACCATGGGGCTTTGAGAATTCTCAAGAAGCTTGTCATAGGAGTTCTAGAACTGAGCACCAAGCGAGATGATGTTTGCAGAGGGTGCGTACTAGGGAAGTACGCCAATGCAGCCTACCCTAGGAGCAGCGATAGGGCTAAGAGTGTGTTGGGATTAATACACTCGGACATCTGCGGACCAATGTCCATTAGAGCTCTTAGTGGTGTTGAATATTTCGTCACCTTTATTGATGACCATTCTAGGAAGACTTGGATCTACTTTCTGAAGACCAAGGATGAAGTCTTTGATCGATTCAATGAGTTTAAGGCTCTGGTTGAGAATCTGATAGGAAAGTAGATAAAGACTCTGTGATCAGACAATTGTGGAGAATACATTGTTAAAGACTTCACATAGTTTCGCGTAAGGGAAAGCATTGGAAAAGAGTGGACCACTCCATATAATCCGGAGCAGAATGGAATCGTAGAAAGTAAGAATAGAACTATTGTCGAGGTTGCAAGGGAAATTATGTATGATCAAGACATGCCCAAATTTCTATGGGTTGAAGCTTGTAATACAGTTGTATATGTTCAGAACAGGAATCCTCACAGCGCATTGGGTAAGATCACTCCAGAAAGTCTCTTCATTGGCAGGAAGCCAGAAGTAAGTCACTTCTAGATCTTTGGCAGTATGGCATACTGTCATGTACTCGAAGAGAAGAGGAAGAAATTAGATAAGACTGCGGAAAAGGGATATCTAGTGGCATATAGCGAGAATGAGAAGGCTTACAGAATCTACATTCCTGAGAGTAGGAAGATTGTAGTGCGAGAAGATGTAGAGTTCATGGAGGAAAGAGCTTTCAGAAAATCTCTGGAGATGCCTTCTGCAACGCAATCTAAATAGGATCCGCTAGTCTCGTCATTACGACTAGCAGAGGCTAGCACGAGTTCAGGGACAAGGATCCAAGGGATTCATCTCTCGAAGATTTGCAGGAGGGGGAGCAAGTAGATCCACCCACTACCAGTGGCAGGACGAGCAGGAAATTACGACAAATTTTGAGGGACGCAGAGGAGTTTGTCAGAGCCCGTAGAAATGAGAAGAGGCAACGCAGGCAACCAGACAGATACCAAGCCTTGGTAGCCTAGGTTGGGTAACCCTCTAGTTTTCAAGAGGCAACTCAACATCAATTTTGAGTAGATGCAATGGTGGAAGAGTACAATTCCATCATGACAAATGATGTCTGGGAAGTGGTTCCTAGGCCTCGGGATAGATTGGTTGTAGGTTCGAGATGGATCTACAAGATCAAATATGCTGCAGATGGCAACGTAGAAAAATTTAAAGCCAGTTTTGTGGCAAAGGGGTATGCTCAGAAGGAAGGGATAAACTATGAAGAGACCTTCGCCCTAGTAGCCAGATATACTTCTATTAGATCCGTGATCACCCTTGCTGCACAGATGGGGTGGGAGATTCACCAAATGGACATCCAGACTCCATTCTTGAATGGGGTGATAAAAGAAGAAGTATATATCGAACAACCAGAGGGCTTTGAGACACATGAGCAGAAGACTCATGTGTGTAGGCTTAAGAAAGCCTTGTATGGACTTAAGCAAGACCCTAGAGCTTGTTATGGTCGAATTGATGGCTACTTGCAGAAGATGGGATTTGTCAAGAGTGACACAGATCCCAATCTCTACTATTTGAGAGTAGGGGATGAGCCTTTGATACTGGTGTTGTACATAGATGATCTATTCCTAACATGATCATCTAGGCTCATCAAGGACTGCAAGGAAAATTTAGCTGCAGAATTCGACATGAAGGATCTGGGGTTGATGCATTATTTTCTGGGGTTGGAAGTTTGGCAACAGAAAGGTGAGATCTTCCTTGGTTCAGGGAGATATGCTACACAAATCTTGAAGAGATTCCAGATGCAGGACTGTAGACCCATGGCTACTCCAATGATCACCAACTGGAAGAAGATTGATACATCCGAAGATGATGAAGTTGATTCTACCTTGTATAGGAAATTCATAGGGTCCTTGATGTATTTGGTCAACACTAGGCCAGAGTCCATACATATGTTATGTTGTCAACAACCTTAGTCAGTGCATGGTAGAACCTAGGAGGGCACATTGGGAAACAACCAAGCATGTTCTCAAATATCTGCAAGGAACAATCGAGCTTGGATTGAGCTACACCCGAGGCAATCACATCAGATTGAGTGGATTTACTAACGTAGATTGGGCCGGAAGCCCAGTAGATCGAAAAAGTACTAGTGTGTATCGTTTCAATGTTGGATTGAGAATGACTTCTCGGTGCAACAGGAAACATAAATCCATGGCTCTAAGCTCAGCTAAGGTGGAATATATGGCAGCAAGCACTACTTCATGTGAGGCCACATGGCTTAGAAAACTACTTGTGAATCTACTCAAGGAAAAGATGGAAGCGACCAACATTCTATGTGATGATCAGAGTTGCATCAAGCTCTCTGAATATCTTATGTTTCATGATTGGTCGAAGCACATTGACATTAGGTGTCATTTCATCAGAGACTGTGTCCAGCAGGGAGTTGTACAATTGCAGTACACTCCGACAAGAGAACAGGTGGCAGACATTCTCACTAAGGCTTTGGGGAAGACAAAGTTTGTTTACTTCAGAGAGATGGGGATTATCAAGAATCCATTTCAGTAGCAGAAGTGGACAGGTGCAGATTTAAGGAGCTGTAGTAAAAATGAGGCAGCGATTTTGGCAGATTCATGGGCAGCAGTACAGAGGGCAGCAACAACCAAGGCATCAACAACACAGAGGGTGCTTCAAAGACAAAGCAGTATGCAACAGGAAAATTGCTAGAACACTTTCTTTGCTGAGAGGAAGTGTTGATTTTTTTAGGATAGGAAAGTGATCCGAGTCTCAATTTGTAAGGAGGCTTAGACACCAGTATTCTAAAGAACCAAAAACTCGTTTGTGGAAATTTCACTTAGTTTATGTTTTATTAAAATACTTAATTATTTTAATGAGGAACCTAAGTTTAAACTTAGGGAAATTAAATAATTAAAGGGTATTAATAAAATAGAGTGTGAATCTTCTAAAGAACGAAGATCAAGTCAAGTTTTAATCTTAGCCATTGATTAGACATCTAATTTGGGTCGTTGATTCGTCAATGAAGAGATTATAAAAGAAGACTTGAGGGTCGTTTCGAAAGTAAACCGAGCAAACATTCAGTGACCCGAGAGAAGTCAATTTTGAAGGAATAGAATTTGATTTCAAAGGGAGATTTGCATGGTGGAGGAAGCAGAGGGCATCAACAGTGTCAAGGCTCGAGGGGAGAAGGACGTGGAAGGGCAAAGAGGCAGCACTCAGGAGCAATGTAGAGGCCTCATGCAGTAGTGACGCAGTCTCATGTTGGTTTTTCACAGAGAGGCACGCAGGAGTGACACAATGTGATGCAGGGAGGGCTAGAGAGTCCCTCAGGCGTCGGAAATTCTCCATAGGTCCGAAGAAGAATTATCTCAGGTGTATCTCAAGAAGTTTCTCAATTGTTTTTGCCAGTATTTCCTTGTAAAGAATTTACTGCTGAAGATTAATATATAAACCCTCATCTGCTGCACGGATTTTCCTCACATTGGGTTTTTCCGGGGACAATTGTCCAAAAATAATTGTCATTGTGATTGATTCTTGTGCTTGCATTTTACTGTTTGTTCTCTATGTACTTGAGTGATTACTGCAATAGTGTTTATTTCAAAATTTAATGGAAGAATTATGTAAATAACTTATCATGAAATAAGTAGGAGAAATAAATCTATCAGTGCAATAGAATTTCAGGATTGAAATGTTACAGGAAGGCTAGGGTTTTGATACTGTAATGTCGATGTTGAGGAAATTGTTGAAAGAAGGTCGAAGAAAATACTATCAGGTCACTTACAAGCCCTAGAAGGAGAAGAAACCCAAGTGAAGGTAAAAGGAAGCTTTGGAAGCCCTATAATTGCTCACACATGTGGAAGCAGGGGCTGTTGCATGGGCCGAAAATTTCAGACCTGCAATGGAGTTCAAAATTCTGTAGTTGGGGGTCAAAGTTGTGCAGCTAGAAGAAATTTGACTGGGTTCGACTTGGATAGAAGGAGCACCTCATCAAGAAGGTCTGGCTTGGTCTTGGAAGGGTCTTGGTCTAGAGGTCTTGGAATTCATCATTTAAAGAATCTATAAGATGAGGAGATTTATGGGTTTTCCTCTCAAGTGGAGAGGTTTTGGCCATAGCTTGCAGCCTACATCTTGTGTTTTTGTGTATAGTTGATCTTCTTGTTTTGGTAAGTGTTTGATGATAAGAATATAATAATAAGAGAATAAGCTAATAATTAAGAAATGTAAAAAGAAATCACAAAAAACTATCAAGTTTAAGAGAAATCATCCTAATTGTATCCCTATAGATTTCCCAACATATTTCTCTTAACTTGATAATTACTTGTGAATGTTTGTTGGCTTCTTATTCAATTTATATTTTCTTCATCAAGCAAGTTCCAAAAATTGTAGAAAACATGAAGTCACAAAGAAACAAAGGACACAAGAAATTAGGCTCCAAGCCAAGGCAAAACCCCACAAGGGGAAAACCCAAGAAATCATCTTCTTATAGAATCGGTTCAAAGTGTGATATCCAAGACCAAATACCGAAGACCAAGACTGCCAGAAAGACCCCAAGTCAATGCTCCTCCAAGTCTTCTTCCAAGTCAAAGTTAACAAAGTCAATGCTAGTCAAACCTCTGAAATTCTAGTCAAACTGTAGAAAATTTCGGTCCTACAATGAGGGCTGAATTTCGACCTTGTAATAGCTTTGAAAAGTTGCAAAAAAACTTGCAGTGTGGATAAATTAGGGAAGAAAACTCATATTTCTCTCTCCTTTGACTTGTTGAAGAATGTAACTAGGCTCGGTCTTCATAATTGTGCTTGAGTCATAATGAAATATATTGATCAAAAGAAAGCAAAAACAATTTTTTATTATGCTTGGGTCAATTGTCATAGGTGAAGCCTCCATTGTAGGATTTATGATTTTTTTTATTTAAGTCAAAGTCTAATTTATTTTGTCAAAGATCTCTTCCATCAAGTCACCTTGCAAGGTTTCCCTTCAAACTCATCCTCCAAAAGTCGACTTCACAAACAAGTTCATGTCGGCTTATTTTACTATGGGAAACCACTATATATATGCGTGTAAACTTCACTAAAATCACAAAGGTACAATTTTGCCGAAAATTTCAGAGACAGAAGTTCGGATTTTTCAGAGATAAGAGTTCAGAACAATTGCATTGATTAAGTTCGATTAGTGACAGAGAATAAAGTTCGGTATATTGCAAAGGAATAAATTCAGTTAGGTGGAGATGAGACACAATTTCAGTACAATATGATGGGAGGAAGTGCAGGTATCACAGTGGTAGATAAAAGGGATTGAGGCATGTCTACCACCACTACAGATCAAATTATAGAATGCCACCACATGATCGAATCTTGGGCTATCACCACAAAAACAAGGCATGACTATATTGCTATGTCAACTATCATTACAGGACTGAGGACTGTGTTTGCTAAAGCACTGTCTAACACCACCACAGGATCGAAGCATATGAAGACATCATATAAATGTTGCCACCACAGGATCAAAGTACATCTGGAATATCTCAGATTGAAGTATGATTAGGACCAAAGCATGAAGAAGGATGTTACATACAGGAAGAATGTATGATTGGACTACCACATAACTAAAGGATGACAAGGTTGACTTGATGGATGGAGGTAGTCTTTGGTCTAGGAGATTCTTGGTCATTTGTTTTTGTTTTGAATCTACAGAAGGAAGAATTACTTGACTGGGGTTTCCCCTATGTAGGGGTTTTTCCATGGTTGCGTGCCTACATCCCGTGTCCTTTTCTATTTTGTTGTTTGGCATTAGTCTTGATGATAAGAATAAGACAAATTGAAAGAAGAAAACTAATAATGAAACATCACAAGATAATGTCATAATAAGAGAAATCAATTAACTTGCCATCCTATTGGATTTCTCAACATGGTACCAGAGCTTGGTTTGTCTAAAGGGCAAGAAAAAGGTCACCATTGACTTCAAAACAAGAAAGGAAGGACATCCACCTAGGATTGAATTACTAAGGACAAGGAGGATCAATTCTGGGCACATACACTAAATATCTCCATAGTAACTATGACTTGAAGATAAATAGAAGAAGATATTCTTTTCTATTCTAAAGGACCGAAGGACCAATCTATGAGCCTAAACCAAGCTGAGATCTTTGATTGAGAAAAGTTTTGTGCGAGAAGTAGGGTCTGAATTGACCTCAGAAATCTGAAATCCATCATCTGAAGTTACAGGTCTGTCATCTAAATTAGTAGATGAAAAGTTGCATTTGAAAGCATTGTGATCTGAACTTAGGGTCGGTATTGGAGTGTTTTCAAGTTACAGCGAAATATTTAAGTGATTTGGAGCCATCCAAACATTACAAAGATCTGAAGTTGTGGTACAAAGTTATAATCGAGTGCTCTTGTAAAGAAACAATTGTAGTAATATCTCAAAAGCCTGAGAGTTATAAAAGGAAATGGCACCTCTGTCAACTATGATGCAAGAATACAGTTCTAAATGCAACAATTATATGGCATATAAAAATCTACAACAACACAAAAGAAGTAGAAGTCAATACCTTGACTTAATATTCTTGGAAGGAAGTCATTTGCAAAGGTAAGAATAGTAAAAGGTACTTATAATGATTTCTATTTCTATAAGGTGTAATCCATATTAGATTAGGGTTCTGAAAATTCTTTTTTTTGTTGAATTTGTAATATCTAAATTTTTGCGAACCCTAAGAAACCCTAACCCCATTCTAATTGTTTTCTAGCTTACCAGCCTCAATGGTTTGTAGATGGTCTAGGAAGAATTGAATAGAATTGATATCTTGAAAATTAATTTAAAGTTTGGAGTTTGTTATCATACTATTGGTAGTTGTCAAGTAATTGTTACAAGTACATATAGGAGTATTGATCTTATGCAAAGTCATTCAAGAGATAATTCCACCTTCTTACAAAAGACAAGTATTATCTTTTTTGTCCTTTTCACTTGTAGTTTCTTTTGAAAAACTAAGCTTGCAGGTATGTAGATTATGGATTAATACAAAGAGAGCACGTCAATGAATCCTTATAAGGTTTGTCAAGAAACATCTCCAAATACGTCTTAGACTATATGCTTTATAATTTTCCCTTAATATAAGAGTTACGTTCATTATCTTTTGAAATTTGAATTACTAACATCGTTGTGTCTAACTCTCTTTTATCATGAATATTCTTGATTGGGTGATTCATCATTAGATAAATCTACCCTACTCATGACTTTGATTATTCTTGTGGAACTCTAAAAGGGTTCTTTGTAAAAAGCATAACTTAAGGGTTTGTCAATTATAATGTGTAAAACCCTAGAGTACTTACGGTTATTGGTGAAGTCTAAGAAAAATTTATTTGAAGTTTTGATGGTGATGTCATGTTTGGGGTTTTGGTATGATTATGGAAATCGTAACTTGTTAGGGTTGAATGGTGATATATGAAATCCCAAACCTTTGAAGTATTGTTAAATTAGGGTTTTTTGTTGAAACCCTAGATCTTTAGGGCTTGGTAGGGTTTATGATCAAGACACTTATGACCTAGGAATGAATCCCTAGGTATATGTTTTTTATATGTATGACTTTAATTTGTTTGTGTCATTTGGTTTGCCTGACATATGTTATGATATGCCTATGCATGATGATGATATTCTAGATATGCATATGTGTTGGCCTAATTGATGATGGTAATAAGTCTTAGGGTTTTCCCTAGTCGAAGTATGATATTCTAGGATGATATTGTTTGTGAATTCTAGGGTTTGTAGCTAAACTTAGTAGAAGTTCTGAAGTATATGAGGATATTGTTTCAAATGTGACAATCTGGGATTTATGAAAGGTTGATGAAACTTGATACTGTATTGTGATTATTGAGGATTTGAATATCAAAATCTAGGGTTTGCAACAAACCCTAGTAGAATCTAGTCATATTGTTGATTGAGCTGTGATTGGATTTAATTATTGAAACTCATGTATGAAATCTAGGGTTTGTATGAAATCCTAGTGGGAAGTCTAACACATGAATTCTGAAAGTTGTTAGGTTCATTGTTATACTTTTCTGAATTGTCTCTAGGGTTTGTTATGTGAAATAATTTTTTATATCTCTAAAGGAGATATTAAAACCCTAGATATAATGAGATCGATATCTTGATTGAGTTGTTGATGTGATTTAGGGTTTTTAACAAAGCCTGGGCAAGAAGTTGAAGTAAAGTCTCTTGCTAATCATGTTTGTAAAGTCTAAATGTGCCCATTATTCATTAGGGGAATTTTGAGGTCTAAAATGGGCTTCCTAAGGAAATTATAAAATAATAGTGGAAAAAATCTAATAAGATTTGATGACATCATCAAATTTTAGAGGGAAAAATGAAAAAACTACTTTTTCAATTCAAATTTTCAACTTATCTCCCAAAGTTTTTACTCAAATTTCGAGCAGGAGTACTCATTGGATGCGGAATTTAGTTCCCCATCCAAGGAGTACCCATGTTGCATACTTTCGATGGGTCCTACTACACGAAAAATGAGAAATACATAAAAAAACGTGATTACAATCACATTTTTTATGTATTTCTCATTTTTCATGTAGAAGAGTTCATCGAAAGTATGCAACATGGGTACTCCTTGGATGAGGAATTAAATTCCGCATCCAACGAGTACTCCCGCTCGAAATTTGAGTAAAATTTTTGGGAGATGAGTTTAAAATACAAGTTGAAAAAGTAGTTTTACTATTTTATTATTTTTTAATATTTTTACTTTTTTACTCCAAAAATGGTGAATCATCCATTATGGATGACATCATCATCTTGAATCCTATTGGTTGTTATAAAGTTTATTTTTGTTGTACATTTTTCTTATGAGGCCCATTTTAAACCTCAAAATTCCCCTAATGGTATGATTTTGATATGGTCAACTTCATGCTTCTATAGATTTGGTTGTACTTGATATCTAAGTTGTGAAGGTACATCCTCTTCAAGATGGTGAAGATGTGTGTTGCATGATGAAAGAAGATATATGAATGATGATGGTCAAGATGACTCTGATAAGAAGGATGGAAGCCATGAAAGATTCTCCAATGTCATGAAAGAAAGTTGATCTCCCTAAGTTAAGAGGTAGCCTGGATAGAAGAAATCTCCCTAGTTAAGAGGGAGGGCATATCATAGTCATGATGGTTACCTTGAAAGAAGAAATTGGAGAATACATTTTGAGGTGTTGCTGAAGGAAGGTGATGTATCTTAAGAGGCAATTCCTTGGCTATGGAAATGAATCAATGCTTAAGATATTTTTTGAAAGTGTGTCACAAAGTAATTATATCACGTGGTATTCATTCAATCCCTTTGGAAACTAATTCTTTAAAACCCATAACACCATGGTATAATGAAAGACTCTACAATGCCATTAACTGTTGCTATATGAATGGAAAAGAACTGTAGAAGAAACTCAAAATGATATGCTGTAACACAAAATCTACCACTCTAAATCTCAAAATGAATTTATGGAGAGAGAAGAAACTCAAAATAATATGTTGTACACACAGAATTTATTACTTTTAAGTTCCAAAGAGATTTTATGAAGGGAGAGTAGTTGGAGTGAAGGAGCACAAATTAAGGTTATTTAACTCTTACTCACAGATGTAATTAAGAGGCCGGCTACTACATTACTTCACTTCATTCAAAGAAGAAGGGACACAAAATGGAACAGGAAGAACAAATCACCATCAACAGTTGTAGGAAACTTGATGCTTATTTCATTAATTCCTCATAAAAGTAAGTACCACAGTTTTAGTCTTCCATAGGTCCAAAACTCAGAACCCTTCTTCTTTCTTTTTATCTTGCTTAAATACATCAAAAAACAGTTTGTAACTGCTAAAACTTCTTGAAACTACTTCAACTATCTAAACTGTTAAAACTACTTATTACATTGCAATTGAGGACATCACTATAGCTTCGATCTTAACTTACAAAAAAACAAATTAAAACTTGAAATATCATTCTTTTTGTTGAATCTGATTTGTTGTTGATGCGTCTCCCTGAAGTGCTGATGTGTCTCCCTGACAGATCAGACATCCTTGCGCTACATCTCTTCCAGAGTTCACTATTTGTCTTTTCTGCTTGTTGTCATGTCTTTTCTTTTTCTGATGCAGTATATGAACAGATCTGCAATAACACATCTTTGCCCGACTTGACCCAGCTGTTGTGCTTCAAACAATGCCACCATATGCTCCTTTGCCCGACTCTGCCTATGCCTCTGCACTTCAAACCATGTTATCATGTCCCGTTCTGCTCGACTCAACCTCTTCCGCTCGTGCTTGCAGCATTCAGTCTTCCATTTATTCACAAAGCACCACCACATACAACTCTATTTTGCATGGGGTTGGGCGTTACCTGAGTCTACTGCCCGCGTTCACGTTTCTTCATAAAACAAACAAAATTGCACATAATCTTGGACTTTAAACAAATTCAACTTAACCTTTGAATGGTATCGCGTCCGCCTTTCCATCGCACTTCGGCACTTCGGTGTTCATAACATTTTCCTTAATGCTTTCCTCCGGAACTTGCGACGTGCGATGACGGGAAGGTGACATGGCAGGATGGAGGCGGGGCAAATCGCAAATTGGAAATTGACAGATTTTTTATGAGAAATGGGAGGTAAGTGTTAAAAGTCGCTAAGTGCGATGTGCGATGTGCGAGAGGGGTGACGTGGCAAGCAGAGGTGGGGCCAATCGCAAATCGGTAGATTTGTTATAAGAAACGGGAGGTAAGTGTTAAAAGTCGTGAAGTGCGATGTGCGATGGAACCTATGGCCGACATGTGGCTTCTCTTCATAACCTCCGATCAATCTTACTTGCATTTATGTGCTATGATCTCCACCGTCCATCTCTCCGTTTCAATTCTGTGCTTTGATCCTGACCGTCGATTTTCCCCTTTACGCTTCTTCCAAAACTCTTAAGTTTTTCAAGGAAAATATGCTAGTTCTCTGCCTTCGGGAAATCTATACGACTTTTTCGATAATGAACATAGTTTCATTCAACAGGCTTGCATACGTTTCTTTAATGAATAAATGATCTTGATTACCAATTTTTTTTTTCTCCACGATGTAACCCTCTTGAGCTTATTCAGTATTATGTAGCACTAGTCTCTCCTGAGTTTGCGAAGAAGCTTGACTCGACCTGCCTTCACATCTCCGCACATAATGTTAATACACCAACATATAAATCAAAATTATTTTTCGACATACAAATTTTTTTCATTTTCTACCATAAATGTTTTTTTTGGTGTTTTGAGAAATATTTAAAAATTAAATGCAAATGAGCCACAACATCTGGCTCCACCTGGGGATAGTGCTTTTTCCCATGAAAGCTCTAAGAACCGCAGATTAATGCCTTATCCATTGGGCATGGAGTCAAATATTTCTTGGTGACATATGAACAATGAGCAATCTAGTATTTACAATGGTGAAATGTTGAACTTTAGTGTTCGAAATAATGCTTCAGATACTGCCCAATCACAGGCAGCTGCAGAGATTCTCCATCTAAATCTTCTAGGATGAAAGTATTATTTGATGTGGCTTTAGAAATTTTGTACGGACTGTTAGCCACCTATAAAAATTTGTCATATCAAATGGTGGCTAGATCTTTTTAACCTTCAAGAAACAATTTCATTTTCAAATTGTGAGTTCTTAAAGCCTTAGTGATGTCTCTTTTTCCTTCAGAAAACCTTCACTGCTGTTTCCCTCATAACACTGGAAAAATCAGCTGATTACCAAAGGAAAATACTGCTGAAAATTCCCATTTTCCCTTATTTTTCCTTCTCCATTTTCCTTCTCCTTTACATCCATAAAACTCTTCATTTACCTTTCATTCCTTCGAAATTCCCTTTAAACCTTTGAAAATTCCCTTTGAAGGCTTAAAAAACCCTTTTTCCCCTTCTACCGAAAGCCAAAAAAGCCTTGAAAATTTGTTACTTTGGCCTAAAAAATCGATTTTTTAACTAAGGCCCTAAGCCCCTTTGGCCTTAGCCCCTAGCTCCTTTTTCTGCATAAGACCCGGAGCAGTGACCCACAGTTAAGCCCCTTTCGCGCAATCCCAGTCGGGGTTTTCTTTTCCTCTTGTTACCTTTTCCCTTTAAAAATGTTTCCGATGCGATTGGCCCCTTTTCTTCTAACCCCCGATCCTTTGTCTTTTCATATAACCCCGAGCCCTACAATCGGGTGCTAAACACCATAAAAAACCCTCCCCGAAACAAACTTTCCTTTGTATTTAATTAAAAACCCCATTTTCCCATGTTATAACAAAACCTGACAATTCGTTGTTTAAATGAATGTCAACCGTTGATCTGCTCTACCGCCCCAGATCCAACGGTTCATATTGTTTCTCGTTTCAAAGCCACCATTCTGCCTTTTGCCTTCTTGGTTAAATCTCCACTGTTGATCTAGTTTTTAGATCGACGGCTCTCATTCCATCGGCTAATCGCTATCGCAAGTTCTTCTCAGCGCAAAAATCGCAACTCCTTTTTTGCTGTTCCGATGCCAATTCCCCGATTGAATCTTAGCCGTCGAATCCACAAGAATCGATGGCTAAGATTTCGTCGCAGCTCCACCCATCATTCTTCATATCTGACCCTCTGATTAACTCTCAACCGTTGATCTAACTCCAAGATCGACGGCTCTGATTCAATCGCATCACAAAAATCCTTTGTGTCATTCTTCTCTCCTCTGCCGATTGCAATCTTGCAATTCAATCTGGTCCGTCGAATCCACAAGAACCGACGGCCCAGATTTAATCGCCCTCTGCCATAAGCCCTTGCCATTGCACCCGCCGATTGAATCTCCACCGTTGATCTCCCATGGATCCAACGGTCTGCGCTAAATCGCATTGGCGCTTTTCCTTTATGCATTCCTATTGCCTCCGCTGATGTGTGACTCTGCGATCCAATCTGGACCGTCTATTTCACAGATCCGACGGTCCAAATCAATCCTCACTTCCCTTTGTTATTTCTCAAATCCCGACAGTGTAACCTCTTCGGCGAAGATCCACCATTGATCTCTGCAGATCAACGGTCCATGTTGCTGCCGATCTCCGCTCGACCCCCTGCCTTGTATTCTTTTCATTTCCCGAAATTAAATCTGGACCATCCATTCTTCTAATCCAACAGTCTATATTCAACCTGATAGGCCCAACTCCTTTGGGTCCTACCCTTCCCCGTTGAAAAATCCCGACCGTCCATTCCCGAGATCTAACGGCTCAGATCTAATCCGCCTTTGACCCTCCTATCACTTTCTGCTCGCGCAACTTACCTTATCGTGCTCTCATCTCCACCGTTGGATCTACCTGCCTCTCATCCGACGGCCGAGAATCCTTTTCGCGTTTTTTCTGCACCCGAGAGTTAATGTCTAAAATTACACGAAATGGTTGGTTTTAGAAATCCACGTGTCAAGCGCAGACCTATATCGCGTTCCAAAAGTTAAAACCACTTTACCGCTCCAACCCAATGCGAAAACCGCTGTCGGTTTTCCACTTACCACCTTTCTCCATTACATTGCATCCTCTGATCAAATCTCCGCCCTCCGTTCTATTAATCCAGCGGTCCAGATTTCACCTAACCATTGAACCATCGCCCTCCACCATTTCTCCCAGGGAATTCATCAATCAACCTCCACCGTTTATCTCTGTTGACAGTTCTAATCTAACGGCCTAGAATCTCCCTGCATCCAAAATATCATTTAACCCCATTACACCTCCGCCAAAGATTTTTTTCCCTTTTTCACTATATTTTCCTCCATTTTCATTATATCTTTTCCCCTCCACCTAATAAGATCTTGGATTAATCTCGGCCGTTGATCCACATGCATCAACAACTCGGACTTAATCTTTCATTGACTCCCCCGACCGCCTCTCCATTATCCTCAGCATTAAATCTTCGCCGTTGGATGCTTTCATCCAACGACTGCGATCTAACCTCAGCCTCTGAAGCAGTCTATACCCAACTACGGAGGATTTTCTTAACTTTTCTTGTTTTTTGCAGGTTTCAAGGTTTCTCAACTGTTTTAAAAGAAAATCAAAGGTCGGGGATGACGATCCCCCAGGCCTTTATTCATCAAGAATATCATTCTAAAGGGTTCAACATCGTGTTTCATCCATGCCTCATGAGCACTGATGCCTTTTTTAAACCCTCTGCGTGCCCGCAAAAGCAATGGAAACATAGCAATCATCACAGACAACGAGTATCAGTCTGACATCATGAAATCAAAGCAGAAACCCATGTTTGAATATTTTAGCACAGTTTTGAAGGATTAAGGGGTAAATTCAACTATCAAAGGCCTAATCCATAGTTAAAGACAACATGAAGACTGGAAGACACAGATTTAGCCTAATCTGTCCTAAAAACACAAAACTAAAGTAAATTAAAGGTGTTTTAGGGAAAGATAAAGAATTATATCAATCCGAGAAGCCTCCACTGCCACATCAGAGGCTAATTGAATCCTCTCCAGCTACCAAAGCCACTTGAAGCCTCAAAGCATTCAACAGAGGCATAGTTATTGCCTCAGTCAGTGATATTTTTCCTAAAGATAACTGAACAGTTAATTCAACCAAATGAACTTATTGTAAACTGTCAGCAGAGTTATTACAAGGATAACAAAGATCTTTAAAGTCAACAAACTCTGCTAAGTAGCTCAATAACTTAATAAAAATCAATTAATACCAAGGAAATATCAGAATCCTTCTCCATTGAGCCCCTTAAAGGCCGAGAAGCATTAATTGTATTAATTGAACCTAAAGATCTTATTTTACATTCCACCTCATTTTCTTCTATAAATACCTCTGTTGAAGATGAGGCAAAGGTTGGTCTCCGAATCTCTATTGCATGTAAATGGTTTTCTGAAGTTGCTGTAAGCTCTATTTGTAATTGAAGATACCTAAGTTGAGATGAAAAGTTTGAAGTTGTAGAGACCCACTGGACTTGAAGATTATAACTGGTTTGAAGCATCAAATACAAGCTGATTTATGGGACCCTGGTCTATGTCAACGGTGATGTTTTTCTTATTGTAAATTGTTATTTTATTTTTGTTTCCATTATATCCATCTTCTTTGATAAAGAACAACAATTACAGAGTTAGGATTTACTGTCAAAAGTACCACTCTCTTACTGATAAGCTTTATCTATATGTTTTCTTCCAATTGTGTTATTTAAGAATGACTGAATACTGTCCAAGCAGTCAAGATGTTGGCGTTCCCTTATCTTACTGTCTAAACTTTAAACATTGTTCTTGAATGTTATTTTCAGTGTCAGCTAAGTAAAGTTGAATTAGGGAAGTCTATGGTTAGCCCTGTCCTCTAGTTTTATCTCCAAAGGTTGTCTGAAAGTTTCCCTAACAGTATGTTGAAAGCAGGTTAGGTTCAAAGTCCTTACCTGATCTTAGACTATTCTTTGTTTGTCTTAAGTGTTGTCTTGATAAGTTTACTAATTAAAGAATGAACTAGGGAAGTCTATGGTTAGCCCTGTCCTCTAGTTTTTTTCTCCAACAATTGCTTTGAAAAGTTTCCCTTTGAATATGCTGAAAGCAGGATAGGTTCAAAGTCCTTACTTGATGTTAAGCTATTATATTTTTGTTTTAAATGTTTTCTATTGAAAGTGCATCGAAAGTAGGCTAGTTTCAAAGTACTTACTTGATCTTAGATAACTTTTATGTCTTTCTTAAGTGTATGCCGAAAGCATGATAGTTTCAAAGTACTTACTTGATCTTAGGTTGCTCTTTGTTCTTCATCTGTTTGATTCCCTTCTTTATTGTTTCATTCCATTCAATAAAATCAACTTTAAAAAGATCCTTTGACATAGATGACTTGCCCCATGGACCACTCTTGAACCTTGTTGTTTCAATTAAATCCTACTATGACTCCATAGCCCAATGGATTGAAGCTGCTTCTTTCCTATCTTGTTAGCTGAATCAATCTTTCACTTGCATATACCTTCACCCTTCATTTAGACTTCCTTCACCTTCATTTATCCTAGCCAACCAAACCAAACAAAAACCTTGTTCCTCATACCTAGCCTAATATCACATTTCAAGCCTTAAAGATACATCTATCTTTGCACTTTATAGAGAGATCCCTCTCTGGATTCAGGAGGGCTAGATCCTAGAATCCCAAAGTAGTTCACATGTTGCCCCTGCAGTTTTAGTCTTGCCAATCTGCTGAAATTACAAGGAGATAACATTCTGGCGACTCCGCTGGGGATTCTGAGTAAAATTCTGAAAACAAAACACTCAGTGTTCAGTGTAGTAGAAGCAGCCCTCTTCAAGCACTACCAAAGAAATGGTAATCATGATAAAACTTATTTGAATCAGTGACAAACTAAGTAATCCTTAGGATTCTCATAAGAGCTATCAAACCTTGAAGGAACCAGCGAGCTTAGCCATAAGAGTAAACTTTCTTCGTCTCATCATCGTAGCTAAGTGTTGAAATAGATTTAGAACACTCTTAGAACCCATAGGACAGAAAAAACTCAGAAAACCCAAAAACATTTCAGATTGGTATCCAAATAAACTTGGTGGTGGACCATAAAACATTTTACCTTCAAAAGAGCTAAAAATTTCCACCTGGTGACTCCACAATCCTAAACAGACCTTAAGACTCCACTGGGAAACCCATTACTCTCATAACATCATACAAACTCAGTAAGAAGACTTTAATGGTTAAAGTTTCTTGTTTTAAAGATCAGTTAGCCTCCTAATGACTGTCATATTTGGTTAAACTTTCCTTGTTTAGTTGGGTCTAAAAACATAGCATAGTGGCTTCTAAAAGAATTCATACTAGGAGCCATCCTGATCCAAACCCCCCTGAAATAGTTGACAACCCTGAAAGAATACTTAGGAGGTCTCCTAATTCCAGATCTTCAACTATTGTCAGATCACTCCATAGAGCTAATTATGTCCCAAATAATCTTACAGTTCTACAACAATCACAAGTTGACTTAAGAAATCCATTTAGAACTAGGTCACTTGATGATATAATTCCAATAGACTCTGAATCTCCACTTTCATCCCAAGACAGAAGTGAGCATCCTAGTAGCAGAGAAACTACACCACCTGATTTACATTTCCTTCATAATTTTGGTTTCTCTCATTCTAGATCTGCTCAACAATCTCTTGCTGGGCCATCCACATCTGTTATCCATACATCCACTGTCCAAACTACACCATTCCATCAACCTCCTCCACTTGTAAACCCCCCATTTTTTCCACAACCTCCTATCATGGTAACATGGTATGCCCCTCTAGTCCTTCCTTTACCTCTAGTCAATCTTCCACAGAACTATTAGTCCAAGATACCTTTGTATGATGCTAGTGGTGCTACTACTGCTTCACAACATGTGGATAAGATGAATGACTATTTTGACAGAAATGAGATTGATGATGACTCTGTCAAGCTTAGATTATTTGCTCAAAGCTTAGGGGGAGAAGCAAGAAAATGGTTCAAAGGCTTAACCCCTCACAATATTAATGATCTCCAAGCCTTCCATCAGTTATTCTTAAACAAATGGGAAGTAAAGAAAAACCCTCTCCAAATACTTTTGGACTACAAGAATCTCCAAAGAAACACTGGAGAAAGTGTTCAAGCCTATTGTACAAGGTTTAACAGTGTGTATAATGCACTTCCCCCATATCTAAAACCTCCACAAGGCTCAGCTCTAAACAAGTTTCCTGAAGGATTTGATCCTGAAATGGCTTATCAACTTAGAGAAAGAGATCCTCTGACTCTAGAAGATATGCAGAAAGGAGCCTTAGCTGTGGAAGTTAATTTAATGGAGAAAAGAACATGAATGAAGAATGAGAAGAGAGTGTCCTTTAGAGAGGAATCTACACCTTCCACATATAGCTCAAAGATGGAAAGAATGATGGAAGAGATGATGAAAAAGATGAACATACTTAAGAGAGCACAAGCTAGTCAAAACCAAACAACTCCTTAGAACCGAAATCAAAATCAAAATCAGAATTTTAGGAGAAACCAACCTCAAAATAGACCAAGGGAGGACGATCAACTGATTACACCTCCTTTTCACCGAAACTATGTGAGTGAGGTTGAAGAAACAACTGAACAAACAAAGGAAGATGAAATAAACATGCTGGGAGTAGACAATGATGATTTTGAAGTCCATTACAATAGGAAACAAGGTCTATACACACCCTATGATGATAAAAGAGAAAAGGATGAATATTATTATCAAGAGATGGAAAATGTCATCATAGAGACTTCAAAAGAGTATGACCTTAGAAGTAAAAGAAATCAAGAAACTCCCAAAACCCAAACCTCTGACAATTCTGTAAAAGACAGCCCTGTAAACAAACCCAAAACTACAAAACAGAAAAACAAAACAGTGGCTGTAAATTCTGATAAGAACAAAGAAAAAGGCACTCCAATGAATGAAAAACAAAGTGGAGATCTTAGTAGCGCTAGTACTTTAGCTAGTGTCACTGTTAAAACAATTTTGGCCAATGTAAATAGAGGAAATCAACAAACTGATTTTGTTGATAAAGTGGTGGTTAATAAAGCTGAAACAAACATGTTAAAAAATCATATGCCTTTTAGTTTGGAACAGGAAATTGCCAAAATCAAAATCTATGTTCCTCTTACTGAATTAGCCACCCAAGATGTATATAGATCACAAATTTTGAAGGCTTTTAATATAGGAGAAAATAATGACACTGTCAATCTTAGTGATGACCAACCAGAGTTTTTATTTGGTCCAAATATTGAAGGTAGATACCAACAAGGGCCAGTTCCGCCATTTTATGTTAGTTTGAATATTCATGACAAGATTTTGCACAATGCCATGCATGACTCAGGGGCCTCTCACAATTTAATGCCCAAAGCTGTAATGGAGAGTCTAGGTCTTGAAATCACTCGACCTTAGAAAGATGTTTACTCATTTGACTCAAGCAGAGTGAAATGTTTAGGTTTAATCAAAGACCTCTGTGTGAACTTAGCACAAATTCCAGTTAAATGTTTAGTAATGGATATTGTAGTGGCTGATGTTCCCCCCAAGTATGGTATGTTGTTATCAAGATCTTGGGGAGCTAAGTTACAAGGAACAATGCAGATGGACATGACTTATGCAACCATCCCTGTTTTCAATCAGACTAGAAGACTTTACAGAGAAACTCACATGCAGTGCATGGTTACCAGCCAAGAGAGACCAGAAAACTCTCCTCTTTACTCTGTACACACCGGCCTTGACTCATTCATACTCTTCAATCATGAAACCTTATATGAGCAAGAAACCCTAACTGAATTAGTGGCCACATCTCAAAATAACATACTGGCACACAAAGATAAAGAGAAAGATCAGACAGAAGCTTCAAAACAGTTTGCTGAATCTGAAAATCACAGCAAACTAATCACAGGTCTTGAGCTGCAAATTAGTCATCCGTTGCTTTTCAACCTTGAGAGTCAAGAAAGGAATCCTCAACACAATGAAAAACATGAGGAATCAAATTCAACATAGTGCTGATCTTCAAGAACAATCCAAAAGCACTCTGGATGAAGAGGATAGTAATCAAACTAGTGAATCTGAAACTAGTCCTTGTTGGAGCATGCATTTTGATGGATCATGTACTAAGAGTGATGTGGGTGTAGGAGTGTGGCTTCACAATACAGTGAACAATCATGCTGAAGGACATTCCTGCAAATTAAATTTCCAATGCACCAACAACATAGCGGAGTATGAAGCCCTCCTTTTGAGCCTACATTTATTGAAGAAGCTAGGGGCCAAAAGGATAAAGGTTCATGGTGATTCCGAACTGATAATTAGGCAAGTGAATGGGGAATATTGCGCCAAACATCCCAGACTTAGAGCCTATAGGAATGATACCCTTGATTTATTGAAAACATTTGATGAGTTTCAGCTTCTCTTTGTCCCAAGAAATCAGAATATTGCTGCTAATGGTTTGGAATTTGCTGCTAGAACATGCTTGACACCTTATGAAACCAAACTTTGCACTACTCAAATCAAATTTTGATCAGTTGTCCCTGACAATAAGAAATATTGGCAAGTATTTGATGGAGACAAACAAATAGAAGACTTCTTACAGTCCAGAAATGAATTTGAACTACCAAGTTTAGATTCAGATTATGAAACTGACTGTTCCAATGAAGAAAATCTATTTGATGAAGAAGAAACCCCTCCAAAAATTGCTGAGATAAATCTGTTGACTAATAAATTGAAACATACCACAGAGATTAGTGCAGATTTAGAGAAAGAAGATTTAGAGACACTGCAATCTAACACACATGATTTGCCAAAAGGACTGGTCCCTTTGGAAGAGTTATTTGATTTCAATGATGTAGCAAAGAAGCCAAAACTGGAGCCCGTGGAATCTGAAGTAGAAGAGTGCAATATAGGCAGTGAGCTAAACCCGAAAATGATCAAACTGTTTAAGACTTTACCAGCTCACATCAAACTGAAATACATAGAGCTATTTAAAGAATTTTCCTATGTTTTTGCTTGGAGTTATGAAGACCTCAAATCCTATGACACAGAAATAATCCAACACAAGATACCCCTGAAAGAAAACCAAAAACCTTTCAAACAAAAACTGCGCAGAATAAATATTGTTCAGTTACCTTTGATTGAAAAGGAAATCAATAAAATGTATGAAGCTGGTATTATTATTCCTATTAGATATTCAGAGTGGGTGTCTAATCTAGTGTCAGTGAGGAAGAAAATAGAAGAGATTAGGCTTTGTATTGACTTTAGAGACTTACAAAAAGCCTTATTAAAAGACAACTACCATTTACCCAAGATGGATCATATTTTACAAAGGGTAGTTGGTTCTAAAAGAATTTCTTTGCTAGATGGCTTCTCAGGATACAATCAGATTTTAGTACATCCTAATGATCAATTAAAGACAACTTTTACTACACTTTGGGGTACTTTCATGTATGTGAAAATGCCCTTGGTTTAATGAATGATGGTGCTACATTTCAGAGAGCGATGGATATTGCATTCTCAGAAGAATTAGGCTTCTTCATCATTATTTATCTTGATGATATCACCGTGTTTTCTAAAACAGATGAAGAACACTTTAAACATTTGAAAATAGTATTTGAGAAATGCAGAAAGTTTGGGTTGTCTTTATATCTTAAGAAAACAATGTTTGGGCTCCAAGAAGGCAATCTTCTTGGGCACATCATATCAGAAGAGGGAATAAAGATAGACCCAACAAGAATTGATGGTATTTTGCAAATCAACCATCCAAGAAATATCAAGGAACTTCAATATTTTATTGGAAAGATTAATTTCTTGAGAAGGTTCATTCCCAACTTGGCTAAACTCATTAGAAACATAACAAACATGCTGAAGAAGGAACAAGGAGTCAAATGGACCTTAGAAGCAAACAAGTCTTTTGAACTGGTAAAGCAAGTTTTAACCAAAACACCAATTCTTATAAATCCTGACTTTTCAAAAGATTTTTTCATTTTTTCATTTTCATTGGAGCACACAGTGGTTGCTGTCATATTGCAGAAAAATTCAAAGGGACAAGAGCAGCCAATTGCATTCTTTAGCAAGGCACTGAGAGATGCTCCTCTGAAGTACAACATTATGGAAAAGCAAGTTTTTACTTTGGTCAAAGCTCTAAAAGACATTAGAGTTTACATTCTTCACTCCCACATCATAGCATTTATGCCCAATTCAGTGGTGAAAGACATTCTAACACAGGACCCAGATGGCAAGAGAGGTAAGTGGATATCTGTGATACTTGAATATGATTTAGAGATCAAGCCCACTAAACTCATTAAAGGACAAGGATTAGCTAGATTAATGGCTGAATCAAATTTTGAAGCTCTTGATATAAATATGATAAATGCCTTAGATGAACAAGAGGAGTTGTCAACTCCTATTATTGAAAATCATTTCTTGAATTCATCTTGGTATGCTGATTTTGTATATGTTTTGCTCAATCTGAATACACCTCCTGGTTTGACAAAAACAAAGACAAGGTTTTTAAAGTTAAAGGCTGTGAACTACTGCATTTTAGATAAATGTCTTTATTGGAAAAATGTTAGTGGTTTATTGCTGAAATGTTTGCATGAGAATGATGCAGATAAGGTTAAGCGCAAGGTCCATGAAGGAGAATGCAGAGGCCACCTCTATTGGAAGACCATTGCCAACAAAATCCTTAGAGCTGTTTTTTTATTGGCCCTCCCTCTTTCAGGATGTCCATAAGATGATCATTTCCTGTCATAAATGCCAACTTTTTGAAGGAAAAAGAAAACAGCTGCCCTTGCCTTTGCATCCAATCACTGTTGAAGTTCCTTTTCAACAGTGGGGATTTGAATTCATAGGAGAAATCCATCCACCATTATCTGCCCAACACAAATGGATTCTCACTGCAACAAACTACTTCACCAAATGGATAGAAGCCATCCCTTCTAGGCAAGCCAATGACTCTGTTATTATAAAGTTTCTTGAAACTCATATCCTATCTAGATTTGGCCACCCTAGGAAGATTATTACTGACAATGCTGCTGCATTTGGATCCAAAAAGATGGTTGAATTTTGTCACAAGTATCAAATTACATTGGGACATTCTACTTCTTATTACCCTCAAGGTAATGGGTTGGCAGAATCCTCAAACAAAAACTTGGTGAACATAATCAAGAAGTTGCTGGAGGATAATAAGAAGTCATGGCACATAAAGCTGGTACATGCACTTTGGGCTGACAGATTAACACTTAAAAAATCAATTGGAATGTCACCCTACTAGCTTGTATATGGAATAGTTGCAATTTTTCCAACCAGCCTTGGAGTGCCAGTCATGAAGTTGATTCAAGAAGTGCAGTCTGAAGACAATGACATGACCAGAATAATAAATCAGACCATACACTTTCAACAAACCAGGGAGGAGGTCTACAACAGAGCATTACAAAAGCAAAAAAACATCAAGAAGCTTTTTGATAGAAGGACAAAGGCCAACAATTTCAACATTGGGGACAAAGTGTTAAAGTGGGATTCAAGGAGAGAAGACAAGGGTAAGCACGATAAATTTGATAACTTATCGCTTGGCCCTTATCTCATTCATTCTTCTGCTGGTAACAATGCCTACTTTTTACAAGAATTGAGTGGAGCTGAAATGTTTAGGGGTCCTGTCAATGGCAGGATGCTCAAACATTATTTTTCTTGACCATATCAGTTTGGAAACCTTTTTTTTTTCTCATTGTCAATATTACATCCATCATTACATTCAAAATTATAAAAATCAAAAATACAAAAACAATAGAATATGAAAAAGAGGGCAGATTGTAAAAACAAGAAAGGTACAACCCCATACCAAAAAAGAGAAATAAAATCTGAAAGTGTGCAAGCTTAAATGTCACTCCTAAAAAACATACTCCTAGTTGGGTGAAAATGTGAAGTTGGGTTACACTTTTTGCCCTTTTTTGAGAAAAAAATTTCATTTTTTTCGGTTCTTCAACTTTCTGCAAACTATAACAATTTTTCTGTGTAGAATTTCATTTTGCGATAAAAATAAAAGTTGTGAGAAATTTTGTTAGCTTTCTATTACTTATTTTTTGAAATTTTTTTATGCAGATTTGATATGTCAACTTAGCGTTTTTTTGAGTGTGTGTTTCTTAACAATCAAAGGATTCATAAGAAGTCATGTTATGACACAATGTTGTATTCATTAAAAATTTGTGTTTTTGAAAAAACAAAATGTGTTACAAAAATCTAGACAGAGTTTACTTTGTTTTCGTCATATTTACAAAGCCAATGGATGCATATCATAATTACTAGAATTTTTTGAACTGGTCCAATACGAAAAACTGCGTATTTTGGATATGTTTCGTGTGGCAAGAAATTTCTTAACATATAAGTTATAAACTAAAAATCTAAAAGCTACCCATTAGAGATGACGGACCAATGTAATGCCCCATAATTTTTTCAATTCTTTTTACAATGTATTTTGGGAGATACAAAAATTTGATTTCACTGAATCACAATGACCCTCAGAAATTTTTTGCACCCATTTTATTAGAAAAATAATTAAAATTATTAAACGTTTATGAAATTCCATAAAAGTTATATTTCTTGAAAGTAGATTCAATTCTGAAAATGCTTGTCTTGGTTCCGACAGTTAATTAACAACCTTTCATGGAGTTTAATCAGTCCAAAGTTGCAGAACCATATTCAGAACCTGGTTTTTACGTAATTGATGACGCGTTAGTTCGGACGAACTTTTTAATAAAGTTCGGCCGAACTATGTTTTCCACATAAGACCCGCTAAATCTAACATCTTAATAGTTCGGTCGAACTTTTGATCAAAAGTTCGGCTGAACTATTGTGTAACTCTCCATTGGCTAGAGAGTTTTGCGGAGCCCCCTACTAAAACACATTTCGCGTCAATATAAATTGGCGCGAAATGATTCACAATTTTCGCACATTTCGCACACTTCTTCTCATTTTACAAAGATCTTGGTTTGGGTTCAAAAACTTTTCTTCAAAGTTTGGATTTAAGAGCATTTCTTGGTTGATTTTACAATTTTGGGTTTAAAGAATTTTTTTGGAGGACATTTTTTAGAGGTGGCGTGATTTTGGAAAAAATTGTAAAAAATATCTTGGACGTACATTCAAAAGACATTTCTTGGAGGTATGTACGTGTTTTGAGTTGAAGTAAATCTTTTGAGCTTCATTTCATTTTTATAAGACATTTTTCTCTCAAATTTTTTAAAGTAAATGTTTTGAATTGGAATATGTATTTTTTGCAAAAAATTTACACTGAATTTTTTTAAATTAAATCTTTTGTGATATTTTTTGTAATTGAGTTATTGTACAATTTTTTGAAGGAAATTTTTTGAACTTCATGTTGGGAAAAATACTCAGAGGGGGGGGGGGGGGGGTGAATCAGTATTTAGGACTTTATCAATCTTTTTACTTTTTTCACTCTCTAAAACCCATACGCTACTTTGCTGAAGCCAACTAGCGTATACACGCGGATATGCTTCATAAAACTCGCATATACACAGAGATCTAATTATGCCATTAGTTATTCACTTATATCATTCCATCAATCATTCATTAGATGTTCAATAAACAGTAAACATGTGCAGTAAGAACAGAATAAACCATCACACATAAGCATCACACATGAACACCAGGATTTTAGGTGGAAACCCAAGTCGGGAGAAAACCACCGCTGCAGTTGCTCAGCCTTCAATATTTTATTATAGAGAAAACATCTTACAACATATGTGCTAGCGCAGACTCTACCAGCACGCAGGCACCCACCTGCGCTCGTTTACCAGCCTCTCCTGGAAGGGAGCTCCAACCCCCTGACTCGTTTACCAGCCTCTCCTGAAAGGGAGCTACGACCCCCTGATCTCGTTTACCAGCCTCTCCTGGAAGGGAGCTACAACCCCCTGACTGAAGGCTACAACCCTCAGCACCTCTGTGGACCACGTTTCATCAATTTTCACACTGGATCCAAAGCTTCCTTTAGGACACCACTTGCAGGCCACGTTTCATCATATTTTCAGACTAGACCCACTCCACATATTTAAGCTCCATCATACAACCAAACTGAAACAGACAACTCAGAACTGTAGAATACAGATAGCAGCAACACAGCAGAATAGATCAGACATTTCATACCCCATGCTTCAGCAAACCCTAGTTTGCATACGCACTTTCCTTTCACTGATACCGCGTATATACGCGCCTTCTACCATACAAACCCGCGTATACTTCTGTACAAATTACAGAGCTAATTTCACTGCGCATACGCTCTTTATCTTCAGCGAAGCCGCGTATATACGCGCTTCTTCTGCGGTAAACCAGCGTATGGTTCTTCGGACATTTAGGTCATTGCAATTCTTCAGAACAGATACATCACACAGATTTTACCCTTTACTTCAGACAGATGTTCGCCTCATCTCAGATCTAATCATTCCATAAACAGATCTAGCAAGTACAAATACATTTCAGATCTAGATACCCTTCTTCATCATTTTCTTCATTGGTGCATCATACATTCAGATCTATCATTCAACTATAACCCTTCCATTCAGATATACTTCAGAGAGAAGTATTCATTCAAGCTCAGACGTCTTGCACCCACACTTATGATTTGCACAATGAATTTCTTCTCTTTATATAGGTTTACCTTTTATCAATACCATGAGTCAAAACCACATTACTTCCGATGGTATTCCTGGACGGGGTCATTTAGACGAATCATTACCCAATACAATGGGTCAATACCATGGTGGTTACCCCTGGTTTTGCACTTTATGAGCGCTTTTGCCCATACGCGACTTGGCACGTTCTTTCCCGCGTGCATACGCGACTTCTCCTAGACAAATCCGCGTATGCCTTGAGACATACTCTTTTCATCATAGATCTAGCACATACTGAATTCCTTTCTTCATTACCTTCTGTACTCACTGTAGATACATCAAATTTAATTCATCAAGACATATTCTATCAAGCACAACTTCATCAAGTAAGTTGCCATCATCTTCATCAAGTGGGTTGCCATTCACGGACAACACTCTATCAAGTGGGTTGTTCTCAAGGACAACACCCAGCATCATATATCACATCAGATTTACATCATTTACCAAGTCCATCAAGTCAAGAATAACTTCATCAGGTGGATTTCCATCAAGGACAACTCATGCCAACAATCTAATGTCTTTATCTTCATTAAGTGGGTTGCCATCAAGGACAACACTCTGCATCATATTGCCAACAATCTCCTCCTTTGGACTTGATGGCAACCACGATGGTGTTTGGTTACCACAACAGATAGGTACATTAAGAATACAATGACACCATGTCACTCTCCCCATTTTTGACACCATTCTTCATTCAAACACCATGTCACTCTCCCCCTTTGACATCAAGGGCAAAGGGCGGATCAAAACCAACACACTCTCCCCCTGTTCTCCTCATGTAGAAGAAGCGTTCTGCAGATCTGATGTATACTGAAGTGACCATGCTCCTCCTGAGTTCATGCTGAAAGTTCATCCATATGTTTCAATGAAGTACATGACTCTATGACCTTCCTATCACCAAGGACTCATACTTACATCAAAGATCCAACCAAGTGGATTTACATATGAGACTCAAATACCCAACCAAGTGGGTTTACACATTTCAATTCAACTACCCAACCAAGTGGGTTTACAAATTTGACTCAGCTACCCAACCAAGTGGGTTTACAAAATTTGACTCAGCTACCCAACCAAGTGGGTTTACAAATTTGTCAAGTCCTTACATGACTGAATATTACAAATTTTCATCATGGGTCTCAACAAGACCTTTTCATCAAATTACAAATATGACCATTTATGACCAACACCAGAAAGTCCTCAAGAAAGAGAACATATTTCAAAACCATCATAATGCTAACAATGCTAATGCTCCCCTTGAATCTTTGCATCCAAGCATCCTTTCCATATGACTAAGGCTCCCCCTTAGTTTATGCATCCTGACCACTTTCAACCAATTATCAAGGCATCTTTATCAAAACATTAGAGATCGAAACAATATTATAAGAACTGGAACACCACCAGAGATACCAAACAGTATCAGAGATACCAAGCAGCACTGCAGCTGTGTTGAAGAAAGCTGACCCCAAACAAAAATTTGTCAGCAACCAGACATACGCGGTTTTATGTGTATGAACTCGCGTATATACGCGACTGTGTCTCAGGAAATCCGCGTATTCAATACCATCTTCTATATTTTAACCAGATCTGATCCTCTGTGAGGCAAAGACAGTGTTCAGCTTCTTTCTGAGATAATTGAATGCTTCCCTGGAATACAGATAGATAGAATAGTGTAGTTGTGTCTTCAAGCGTCATCCAATGGTTGTAGCATAAGCACATTAGTAACCAAGCCTTCAGATTCTTTGCAGCTTCAATACAATCTTTCCAAGAGAAATTATCATACCAGAACAACATCTTCAAATATGTGTCAATCATCCATGTGGTCCAATATCACCATGATCTTTAAGATTTAACATGAAGTAACATATGTAGGAAAAAGGTCTCAACCATAGTAACAAACTATGCATGAACTATTCTTATCTCTGAATCATAAGACTTCCAATTTCATCCAACAGATAAACTTCAGCAAGCAATAAACAGGGCTCATTCAAAGTCTCATCATAATAAACCATGTACCAAGCCATCATCATTTGAGCATGAGTATTACAATAACCAAAGAATAAGCAGTCCTAGTGCCAACAATGCAATTAGTATTCAACCTGCTGCTCCCCCTGAACCAGTGCTCCTCCTTAACTTGCGCAACCTGAACACCTTCATCAGCAAGTCATCAGCAACAATCTCTGTATGATCTGTCCTTATCTCTGAATTATAAGACTTCAGCAACGAATGTTCTTATCAAAGGCAAACAGGACTCATACATAATCTTCAACATAAGAAACCAAGTATCATATAATCATTATTTAGAACTGAGAAACTAAGCTGATACTGAGTCAATAATACAGTTATTAACAATCAGACTGATGCTCTTCTTGAACCTCTGCTCCAGATATTCAGCTATCATATAAATTCTCTTATCATCAATTCATACGCAACTGTGTCTGCTGTAACTCGCGTGTATACGCGACTTTTGTTCATCGAACCCGCGTATGGAAAGTGAAGCATAGAAATTTTTCACATTCCTTCATCTCCTCCTGAACTTGTACTTCCTGTACCTGTCTTCTTCATATCAGATGCTCTGTCAGAAATACATATAACCAGAATAATCAAATCAATCATGAGAGTCATCATACATTGCTCCCCCTGTGACGATACATTACTAAATCTCATAATGTATCCCACATCATTCCTGTAGTCAATAAGAAAAGTCAGCTTCAGAAGCGGATGACTGCAGTAGGGTCAGAATTCCCTACGTTTCTGATCGGTCCTCCATCTTTTTCCAGATTTGTTTGAACTTTCTATTTGTGTGCTGGAAATTGTCCACTTTCTCAGATCTGTTCAACCTGCATTCCTTTTCTACATGTCCATACTTGTTACAAGAATAACATCTCATGTGTCCAGAGAAATAAGCATAAGAATCATAATGATTATTTCTAATCTTCCTCCTTTTACAATCAGCTGCTTTATGTCCATACTTGTTACATGAAAAACAATATCCCTTGAAGAAACCAGAGTACCTTTCTATGTAGGGACTGTTTGTTTGAGGCTGAAATGATCTGCTCCTGCAATTTGCTGCAACATGCCCATAATTATGACATTTAAAGCATTCAACATTATTGACTGATTTCCTTTGAGATTTCATCATTGTTGGTTGACCTTTTGTCTCTTTCAATACTTCAGGTTTTGCATTGACATCCTCTGAATTTTTAGCACTTCCTTGTGAGCTAGATTCTCCTTTAACAGTTTCATGGAAACCAAGACCAAGTTTGATAGTAGGAGACCTTTGATTACTCAGAATATTGTCCAAAATATTAGTACTATCTTGAAACCTCAAAAGTTTAACTTTTTCTTCTAATTTACCTTTGAGAATTTTTACCTCAACCTCCAAGGCTTGACATTGCTTTGTCATGCTTTCTTCTTTCCTTTTTCCATCTTCTACTTGATCCTTCAGATTTAGAATCTCTTCTTTCAACCAATTTTCGTTTTCTTCACATGTTTGTTGCAGCTCTTCATTCTTCTTATTTGATTTTTCCAGATCTTCTTTGAGAGAGATGATTTTTGCTTCAAGTCCTTCTTTTTCAAATGACAGAGATTCTTTATTCTTCTTATTTGATGCTTCGAGATTTACTTTCAGAGATATGATTTTTGCTTCAAATCTTGCATTCTTCTTATTTGATTTATCCAGGTCTTCCTTGAGGGAGATGATTTCTGCTTCAAGCCCTTCCTTTTCAAATGATTGTAGAGGTTCCTCATTCTTCTTACTTGATGCTTCAAGATCTGCTTGTAGAGAGATGATTCCAGCTTCAAGACCTTCATTCTTCCTTTTTTATTTTTCGAGATCGGTATTTAGATCGTTAATTTCTGCTTCTAGTCTTTTCATTCGATTGGATGCATAAGCATGAAACCTTTGATACTTGTCTATAGATTCATTCTCCTTAGATGATTTTTGCTGATCTTCATCTTTAATCTTGACAGCTTCTTCTAGATCCATACTGTCACTTTCACTATCATTACCTTTGCATATACAGTTAAGTGAAATACAAGAACAACGATTAATACCTGTTTCATCTCCTTCAATTTCTGCTATACATGATTTCTGAGGTATCTCCTTTCCTTGAGTAACCTTCTTCTTTTGCTTCTTTGCCATGAGTACTCGTAGAGCTTGGTCAGAATCTTCTTCATCTTCACTGGACACTTCATCATCATCTTCATTTGTATAATAACTCTTCCTCTTTTCAAATTGTTTCCCTTTGAATCTTCCAGTACCTAGTTGGAGTTTTCTCACGAAATTTTCTTCTTCTTCTTCGGATATATAGCTGGATTCTTTGACAACTTCCTTTTCTTTTCCTTTTGCAGACACCATAAAAGCAGCTTCTTTGATTTGAGAAGGACCTCCTTGTCTCATTTCAAAAGTGGTCAGAATACCATGTAATTGAACAATAGTAAGAGTTTGCAGATCTTGCCTTTCTTCAATAGCTGAAACTTTAGAGTCAAATTTTGAAGTCAAGGATCTTAAGACTTTTTCCACCAGAGTAGTATCGGTTATGGTTTCACCCAAATTTCTCATCCGATTTACAATATCATCTAGACGAAGAAACAAACTGGCAATGCTTTCATCACTACGCATCCTTAAATTTTCATATTCAATTCTGAGAGTTTGGAGTTTTGCACTTTTTACCTTTGTATCTCCTTCATAGCTCAGAATGATTTTGTCCCATATTTCTTTTGCTGAATTTAGCTGCATCACTTTAGCGAATTCTGATTTAGACATGCTTCCTAATAGGACATTGACTGCTTTGGCATTGATTTCATATTTCTTCCTTTCTGCTGCATCAGTAGGAATACTAGCCGGATACTGATAACCTTCTTCTACGATTGCCCATACATCTGCACCAAGACTTTGCAGATATGCTTTTGTTCGTACCTTCCAGAATATCAGATTGCTTCCATTGAATAGAGGTGGCTTTATAGACATTACTCCTTCTTGACTTCCCATTGCGACGGATCTCCTTCAAGCGATCAAGCTTTTGCAGAAGGACCTCGCTCCGATACCAATTGTTGGGAAAAATACTGAGAGGGGGGGGTGAATCAGTATTTAGGACTTTAACAATCTTTTTACTTTTTCACTCTCTAAAACCCACATGCTACTTTGCTGAAGCCAACTAGCGTATACACGCGGATATGCTTCATAAAACTCGCGTATACACAGAGATCTAATTATGCCATTAGTTCTTCACTTATATCATTCCATCATTCATTCATTAGATGTTCAATAAACAGTAAACATGTGCAGTAAGCATCAAAATAAACCATCACACATAAGCATCACACATGAACACCAGGATTTTAGGTGGAAACCCAAGCCTGGAGAAAAACCACCGCCGCGCAAAGTTGCTCGCCCTTCAATATTTTATTATAGGAGAAAATATCTTACAACATATAAAGCCGCGAATACTCGACAAAGACGCAGCACCAACCGCGCTCGTTTACCGGCCCTCTCCGGAAGGGAGCTACAACCCCTCGACTGAAGGCTTGTGTTTACCACTCCTCTCCCCGGAAGGGAGCTACGAACCCCCGATCTCGTTACCTGCCTCACGTGGAAGGGAGCTACGACCCCTCGATCGAAGGCTACAACCTCGCACCTCTATGGACCACGTTTCATCAATTTTCACATTGGATCCAAAGCTTCCTTTAAAACACAACTTGTAGGCCTCGTTTCATCATATTTTCAGATTGGACCCACTCCACACATTTAAGCTCAATCATACAACCAAACTGATACAGACAACTCAGAACTTTAGAATACAGATAGCAGCAACACAGTAGAACAGATCAGACATTTCATACCCCATGCTTCAACAAACCCTATATTTCATACGCGCTTTCCTTTCACTGATCCCGCGTATATACGCGCTTTCTACCATACAAACCCGCATATACTTTTGTACATATTACAGAGTTAATTTCACTGCGCATACGCACTTTCTCTTCAGCGAAGCCGCGTATATACGCGCTTCTTCTGCGTCGAACTAGCCTATGGTTCTTCAGACATTTAGGTCATTGCAATTCTTCAGAACAGATACATCACACAGATTTTACCCTTTACTTCAGACAGATGTTTGCCTCATCTCAGATCTAATCATTCCATAAACAGATCTAGCAAGTACAAATACATTTCAGATCTAGATACTCTTCTTCATCATTTTCTTCATTGGTGCATCATGCATTCAGATCTATCATTCAACTATAACCCTTCCATTCAGATATACTTCAGAGAGAAGTATTCATTCAAGCTCAGACGTCTTGCCCCACACTCATGATGTGCACAATGAATTTCTTCTCTTTATATAGGTTTACCCTTTTTCAATACCATGAGCCAAAACCACATTACTTCCGATGGTATTCCTGGACGGGGTCATTTAGACAAATCATTACCCAATACAATGGGTCAATACCATGGTGGTTACCCCTGGTTTTGCACTTTATGAGTGCTTTTGCCCATACGCGACTTGGCACGTTATTTCCCGCGTGCATACACGACTTCTCCTAGACAAATCTGCGTATTCCTTGAGAGATACTCTTTTCATCATAGATCTAGCACATACCGACCCTTTCTTCATTACTCTTCGTACTCACCGTAGATACATCGACGTAATTCATCAAGACATATTCTATCAAGCACAACTTCATCAAGTAAGTTGCCATCATCTTCATCAAGTGGGTTGCCATTCACGGACAACACTCTATCAAGTGGGTTGTTCTCAAGGACAACACCCAGCATCATATATCACATCAGATTTACATCATTTACCAAGTCCATCAAGTCAAGAATAACTTCATCAGGTGGATTTCCATCAAGGACAACTCATGCCAACAATCTAATGTCTTTATTTTCATTAAGTGGGTTGCCATCAAGGACAACACTCTGCATCATATTGCCAACACTTCATACCCTATTATCATGGGAAATCGAAGAACTTGTGCGAGAAAATATGATCGAAAAAGAGACCCTGAGACGTAGAGAAGAGACTAGACAATCTCGCAAAAGAAAGTTAGAAGCCCTCTCAAATATTGAAGAGGAAAATTAACCTCAAGCAGAAATTGAAGCAGGTATGTAAATGTAAATATTATGATCTATTGATATATATTTAAAATTTTCCTAATGTAAAATGTGAAGCTTAATTTTTATTTGATGAACTATTTTGAAAAATATTTTGTTTAATGTAAACAGAAAGAGATATTCCTCAAAATATTGAAGAAGAAAATCAACCTCAAGTAGAAATTGAAGCAGGTATGTAAATGTAAATATTATGATCTATTGATATATTTTTAAAATTTTCCCAATGTAAAATGTGAAACTTAATTTTTATTTGATGAACTAGTTTGAAAAATATTTTGTTTAATGTAAACAGACAGAGATACTCCTCAAAATATTGAAGAAGAAAATCAACCTCAAGCAGAAATTGAAGCGGGTATGTAAATGTATATATTATGATCTATTGATATATTTAAAATTTTCCTAATATTTATTGACATATTTATTAATTTAGTGATTTATTGAATATGTACTATTTTTTCGAATATGTACGGATGAAATCACTATCGATAATGAGATGTTAGAAAATGTTGACACTCACACATATGGAGATAAAAAACCTGACCATGTTATACGATATCGTGTCGACCGCATTTTTGAAAAGCATTTCTTAAATGAGCGAGTGACAGTTCAGGCTCAAATGTTGAAAGGTCTCCTATCATCAAGGAAATTAAAAGAAGCGACAACACTATTGGGTATTCGAAAATCAACCAAAGATAAAAAAATGAAGGAAGAGGTGATAAAAAATATGAGTAGTGCTATAAAGTAAATTAAGAGATCTAGAGATAAAGATGTTTCAAATGTACGTAGAGGAATACAGATGGCAATGGTTTCACCAAGTACTCAAGAGAATCGTTTGATAACATCTATGGCACGAGCACTGGGAATCTCGCGAAAAACTCTGCACAAACATAAAAAATTTCGACTGCAAATAGATGTAAATGATGAAATCGCTTGTTGGAGAGCTATTTGTAGGCAACCATACAAAGATAGACTTGGAGAAAATGTTAAAAAAATAATATATGAATATTGGAAGAACAATTCGCGTGTTTCACCAACTGCAAGACATGTGATGCGAAGAAGAATAGCATGAAATAGGTACGAAGAGCATGAAAAACATCTCTTGGAAACCACTCAGATAGAGTTATTCAACAAGTTCAAAGAAGAGAATCGTCAAATTCAAGTTTCACTCAGTGCTTTTGTTTAACAAAAACCATGGTATGTAAAACCTATCACCGTACGCGACACTTGTTGTTGCCGTTATCATGTGGAATTTGAGTTATATTATGACACATTCCTTGATTTCGGTAGAACATTATGGAATGATTCACCTCCTCCTTCCACTATCCGTGAATTCATATCTCAAATTCTATTTGAAAGAGAAAGCGATGAACTATTTTACAAAAAGAAATGTGTTGGTGGTAAAAAATGCGATGATTGTGGAAATTTGACTAAATTTCAAAACAAATATCATATTGATATAAATGATCAATCATTGTCCAACATGAAAGTGAAATGGAAGAGATATGAATATATCGGTTCATCGATTCAAGGTGCAAATAGTGTTAAAAGAATCGAATTACGAGAAGACGAAAATTTTCTGATAGACTTTTTGAGAAAGTTTGAGGCAGAAATTTACAAATACACCAAGCATTCCCATAGAGCTCGATGGAAAGACTTGCAATTCAAAAAATCTCGTGAAGATTTTCCACCAGGGACCATTTTGTCAGTGATTGATTTTGCAGAAAACTACACATTTGTTCCACAAAAAGAAATTCAGAGTGAATACTATCATTCTGACCAAGTCTCCATGCTCGTCCATATTCTATATAGACACGCTGAACAAAATGTCGATCATATAGAAAACACGAGTAAAAATCGACATATCATTAAAGAATATCACTTTTATATCAGTGACGATCGTACACATGATACATGTTTTGTACAACATTGTTTTGAAAGAATTTATGATTCATTGAAAAATCGTGGAATAACATTCAATGAACATTGGATATGGTCAGACGGATGCGCAGGTCAATTCAAATCTGCACGATCATTCTTTTGGTTGTGTTGTCTTCATAAGAAAACTTGCATTAAACATTGTTGGAATTTCTTTGAGACTGGCCATGGAAAAGGAGAACATGACGGTGCAGGAGCATGCATAAAATGAGTACTTCGAAGATATCAAATGAACCACTCTGCACGCCGACTTGTGAACGCTGAAGAAGTTGTTCAATGGTGCATCGCTGCTCTAAGCCATGAGAAAAATCCTTCAAGAGAAATGCGAAGGTACATTCAATTTAATTTATATTGGAAATCTAATTTTAAACATTGTACATTTATCATGCAATGATTATTTTTAATTTTATTTTGATATCATATTTACAAATTCTTTTTCTAATTTTCCATATAAAGGTTTTTCTGGCATATTGGAATCAAAGACGTAGATAGATCAATTGGAAATGACATTGAAACAATAAAAGGGACTCGAAAATTGCATTCAATTCAAACAAAGTTGTCCAGAAATGTGTTTGCATTGGATAAAAGAAAATATTCTTGTTTTTGTGATGTTTGCATAGACAACACAAAAACCAATGACGTTTGTGAAAACAAAAAGTATGTGAACGACTGGAAACATACAGAGCTAAATACAAAGGGCAAAATGTATGTTGCAATGCTTGAAGAAATGCAATCAGAGGAAACTACAATATCATCCGATGGTGATCGAGTTTCTGATTTTGTTAGAGAAGGTAACATTTGAATTACTTTCTAATGATTTAAAGATCTAGAAATAAATTTAAATATGCATAATTAAATGTTAAATTTTTATTTTATTGTGCAGGAGATGTTTTTGCTGTAATTGCACCTATTGACAACGATGAAAATGTGAAGTATTATTTGATGCGTTGCACTGAATGAAAAATTAAATTATTACAAGACTATAATGATCACGGATTTCAGTATGACAGAGGGTCTATTATACTGAAAGGTTATTTTTTCAGACAAACTCATCAAAGTGGAGACTTTGTTTACTTTGAAGACTATGAACCTGATTCCATAAGTTGTCAATATAGTCACTTGGTGTGTGTAGCACGCATAAAGTTGATAGAAGTTACAATCAAAGAAAAAATCGAAAATTAAGAAATGGAAAATGTCAAAATCCAATCATGAACGGATTATTGAAGATGGAATTCCATTAGAATTTTTTTGTGTGAAGTGTCCAACAATTTATTATCTTTGGATTAAATATGTTTTAGAACTTCCAGTACTCAACTAAAAATTGAGATGCTTATGTTATTTGTGGTTTGCACATGTTACAAATTGTTTGGGTACAAGCACATGCTCTAGTATCAACTGAAAGTAGTTTTTCTATACATGTGCATTGATGAAAAATGTTATATGTATTGGATATATATATTCTAGAATGAAATTAATTGTTTTTGTATATGTTTTCCGACCGTATGGTACAAATTATTTCACTTTATTTTGTAAGGTCAGATTTGGTCCCCATATGGCCTAGCATCTAAGGGACGGGATAACAAGTGGTTGTCCCCACTTGCCCGAATCTCAGCTTTTAAGTACAATTTTACTGTTTATGGCAGACATATTACATGATGTCCTAGCCAAGGATAGATTCTCTTTGTTTCAAGTTGCCGGTAAAAGTTGTCACCGAATGACCTACTAGGATATATTATAAATACTAGCTTTGTAAGATCATTTGGCATTCGGAAAAATTCGAAAGTCTTAGACTGTCAATCAATTTAAAGTATCATTCACCCTAGGGAGTGTAAAACATTCAATGTAGGTTGGTGACGATGCTCACTCCTAACTTGAAGCAGCTCCAATGACCAATTCTTTAATGAATTCCAATGCACTAGACCAAAGTTGGTGACCCACTTGGTTTTTCACCCAAGAAATTCCAAGGTACTCTTCTTACCTTTGGCCCCCAAAGCTACAATGTTGTTATAGGAAGGTGAAGAAATTTTTTTTCACTGATAGGAATTTGGTCACATCCATTATCTCCCCTTATCAAAAAGTTCCTATCTACTACATTATCCAGTATGTACTCAAGATCACTATTTCGTAATTAGAATATCACAATATCATAAGTTCTCACAAAAATACATGGAATGCCATTACGACACTCATCTAACAATGGGGAGCTCAAAACATAGAAAGCTCCTCGTCCCCTTAATAATAATGTGTTTAATTTAGTCTTTTAGGTGAGAATTAGGTGTGAATCTTGTTTTCACATACAAAAATAATTAATTGTTTAATTCCATAAATTTGATTATTCACCAAAATACATGTCATATCCACTATTTGTCTCTCCTACAAATTCCCATTATTTTATTAAAATATATGATGTTATCTCACCCAACTATCACATGTTCCTAAATTTACTCCTAATTGTTCCCTATGCCCTAAATCTACTCCTAATTGTTCCCTATGCTGCTTTTCCCTTACTTACTTTTAGAAATTTATTTTCCTAGATCCATCATAACTATGGATCTATCAAGCGCCGAGAGGAATCAAATATCTAGAGGTGCAAACCTCTTTTTTGAGTGCAAAACTTGAGGAAAGGTTTGCACCTCGAGAGATTTGATCCCTCTCGGCGCTTGTGTTGAACCCTTAGTTAAACTGAGAGGGGGGGGGGTGAATCATTTTAACACATACATGGACTTTTAAAACTTTTCTCTTAAACCTTATTTACACCTTCACTTCATGATCAACTTAATATGTGAGCAATCTTTATTAGTGAGCAGCAAGTATCAAACAGATTTGTTAATTGTAACAACAATCTTAATATGTGAGCAACAAGTATTAAGCAGATTAGATAAATCACATCAACACATGCACAAAGACACCAAATATAAGTGGAAACCCATAAAGGGAGAAAACCACATCTTATTATTGCTGTGATGCAAAGGCAAGCTCCAACTCCCTCTCACCACTGTGTTTCTGTAGGCACCAACCTACATGAGGCTCCTACCTCAATTATGCAAGCTACAACTTGCAAGGAAGCTCCAACTCCCATGAATTTTCTGTAGGCACCAACCTACAGGAGGCTCCAACCTCAGTCAACTACAACTGACATTTTATCAAGCTACAACTTGATGTGGAAGCACCAACTCCCATCTATTTTCTGCAGGCACCAACCTACAGGAGGCTCCTACCTCAGTCAGCTACAACTGGCATCTATCAAGCTACAACTTGATAGGGAAGCTCCAACTTCCTTACTCTTTCAAAAGAGAAACACTTGCTGATTTACCTTGGATATCAGCTCTGTTCTGTTCCATCTGCTCTGCTGTTCATCTATTCTCATATCTGCCCTTTATCATCTCTGCATCTTTTCAGATTCTCTATCAGCTTCTCCTTCTTCTCTTCTCAGCTCCTCTTTCTTCTCTGCCTCACTGCTTCATTTCTGCATTCTCTTCTGTCACTCTCTCCTTCAATTCTCACCCTTGTTTTTCATATCAAAATGATATTACTTATAGAATTTCTTGATGACTGTTTGTTTTCCTCTAGGAATTCGAAATGGATGGTCATACCCCTTGGTCTTCTGCCTCCTCATTTATTTATCCAACTCAATTTAAAATCATAATAATTTGTACAAAATTTCATGCTACAGTGAGATTTTGTCTTTTCCTTAGGATACTTGCCTTTGCATCACAAACAATAAAAATAATTACAACATTTACATTTTTCGGTTATATAACTCAATTTCACTCAGCTCCTTTTCTGGATTTTGGATTTACTGGCTTTGTCTTTTTTTTTTGCATTTGTTGAGTGACTGTTCTGTGTACCTTGATTTACTGTAATTGTGTGCACCTGTGAATGTATACTTGTCAAACCTGTAATATCTGTGAATCTCTGTCAGACCCATACTTTTATCCCTGTGTTTAATCACCTGTTCACTGTGCTTTTGTGCACCAACTACATATATAACTGCTTCTCAGGTTTATTCTCAATTACATATACATCTGGACAATATATATTCAGAAAAGAGAGTATAGTGACACTTGATGCAGCAGGGTTACCACAAAGCCCCGGTTCAACATCACAGTCCTGGTTTAGCTCAACTTTTTCATCAGCTGTGTGTACAATTGCATTCAAGTTTCATGCCCAATTATATTCCAACTCGGCAATTTCACTCTGCACTTATTCTACGCTGGCAAAATCAAACAAATAAGTCTGGTCATTTTAATGTCTTAATTCACTGAATTTGGACCCCAAGGAGAAGTTGGTTCTACTGTAGCGTGGCTCTGTCAGTGTTTCCCTTAGTTCACTTCCGCATGGCTCTTTTATTTTCCTTGTAAATTTTAGTTATCAATTTTGGAGAAATTGATAAATAAATATAATTAGAAGCTTTTTAATGTCATATTGCATTTCCTGGCTTATATAGTCGTCTCAGAACTTTATATATAACTGTTCAACCCTTTATAACTTTATCGCCATCCCGACGGTCCATTATATATATCTATGTGTTAACGGAACCCAATAGTTTGGGCTATTAGAACCATATTATTTAATTCTCGGCATATTAACCCACAATCACATATTTCATTATTATACGAAATATATCCATATATTACGGCGTTCAACCGTACCTTGTACTAAGGTTAATCAACCAAATTTGTTACATTTATCTCCGCCCCGGGCCCACAATACAACCAAACGACCAACCAAACTAATGCACCGTACCTTGCTTAACTTCCGGGCTCTTCTATTAAACCTTGGGCAAGTTCAACACGCGATCGCCATTCGATATCGAGCCTTCAGATCGACGACTTGTATTAATTTCGCTCGGCGTCTTGGTTCGATGGCGCGCGAAGGCGCACTTTAACCGGTGGCTTCCAATACCGCTCAGGGACACGCGTCACCAATCCCATGGAATCGCTCGCGACTCTTCCAATACCTCCTTCCGTATAATGGTGGTGCGGAGAATACCACTTCCAGCCTTTACTGTTCACCAAACCACGTTTAATGTTCACCGGTCATGGTTCCGCTTCCTCCAGGTTCCGTCTTCGTCCTTTTACTCCGGTTTCTGCCTGTTATATATGAAAAGGTTCTTTTCATTTATTTAATATGACCCAGGGTTCCAGCCTCGGTTTGAACAATCTATTCTTCTTCAGAGCACACTCAATCTAGGCACGTATGATTAAACCACAACATCGACCAGAAGTCGATTTCTTCAACTAAATACAGAGCGCAATTTATCCCAAATTGTGGAGTACATATCTACACATTATCACACCCTTTCCTTTCTGAATACACAGGCAGACTTATAGCTTGATTTACACAGTCCAGCTTCTACAAGAACTTAAGGGAATTTCACACAGGAATTTCACCAATAAATGCACAATTCTTCATAAACAAATATATGTATATATACAGGTGGTAGGTCTCAAACAAATTCTTACAATTTCATAACAGCCAAATATTCAACTCGGTGGCCATTATTCTCCTATTCTGTTACTGAAGAGGTTCTCTGCCTCTCTCCAGCTCTCGGGCTCCCTCTCCAGCCCTCTTCTGCCATTTAAGTAATGTTCCAACTCATCCCCAAGCATATTAAGTATTTACCACATGGTTTTAGTCTTCAATCAAAGTCTATGCCATACAAACCCAATTAATGAATAATTGCTCAATAATTCATCTGCAAACTGTATTACACTGCTTTTCAACTCCACTGCTCTGTCTCTAATTCCTTTGTTGCTTCTGCTGCCTCTGCTACCTCTCTGTCTCTTTTTCCTTATGGATAGTTTAGGTGCTGCTCCTGTCTTTACCTTTGCCATCTCCTTTGCCATCAATGACAACATTTCCAACAGTCTCCCCCTTTGGCATTGATGGCAACATACTTCCTCTACTTGCCTTTTAAAAACCCCTCTTTTTTGTTTTTTTTCTCCCCCTTTGACATCAATGGCAAAGGGTTGCTCATTTCCTGGTCTTATTTCTGCATTTCCTCTCTCTGAGTTATGTTTAAGCCATCTTATGCTGACTTTGTACCATTCTGCTCCAGACTGATGTACAAGACTTGTTGAGAGAACACTTTTGAGGATTATTGGACTTGAATATACACTGTAAATTGATACAATCCAAAGCACAGTCTCCTTTTACTAGTATAAGGCTGAAAGTGAGGATAATGATCCTTCATAGAACACATTGTACCAGCTTTATTTAATCAGAGATGTATGATTGGATCAAGAATTAAAATACTGAGAAGGCTTCAAATATGCTTCTGTCTCTGTCTGATGTAGTGAGTTAATATATTTTTGTTGAAGAAGATTGTAGATTGAATATGTCTCTTCCTGTAATATTCATCTGCAGTACCACACCTGTTCAATTATGATAATCATGCCAATATATCTTTTATTGCTATGGTACACCTTTCCTGCATGTTGTTGATGACATGAACTAGGATGCTGACAAGGATATTACTTTTAAAGACTGAAAGGTCCTTGTTGCTGTTGTGAACAATGAATCAAACCAGAGTTTACAACTTATTATAAGAATAGGCAATATCTTTCAATATTAGAGGCCAACTGACTTTCCTTCTTGTACAATGTGCTTTCAAAACAAACCCTTCAATGCATTGGTCAGTTTCACTTATCAACTATGCAGTTTTATTTATGACATAATGGTATGTATGTCAATAATCAATCTCTCTTTAAAGGTGGATTACCAGTAAATCCTTTGTGCTGAAGTAGGATTTAGATGATTTAGAAAAAACTTTTGAGCTTCAGATGGTAATCACAGTTATTCCTTTACTCTTCAAATACTTTGACTGTTCTATCAAAATTAACTTCCACAAAAGCATAGTCAATATGTTTAATTGAAAACTCAGCTAACAAACTTCATCCAATTTATGAACAATCTTCAGATAGAGGCCTTGAAGATATATGTACTGACTTCAAGAAGGCATGCAGTTATATATATAGAAACATAGACTTCTTTAATGTCTAATATAATGTTTCAAGTGTAAACAAAGCACTGATGTTTTAGCTCTATTATTGACCTTTTCATGCTGAATGCAGATAACCCTAGGAATTTTACCTTGATGCAAACTTGCCATAGTCCTTTGATCCTGTGGACCTGTATCATACTGTTGCTCCACTGATAATGCTTGGTAATCTGTTGATAAGCATGCTGCTCGTACCTAACCATCAATTGATATTATTTTGATAAAATATGCAGAGATTTCACTTTAGCTTGCACATTTACCCATAATTTAAGACTTCCTTCATAAATTCTTCTATTGAGCTTTCCATTTTTCACCTCAGCAGTCATTAATATCCTCAATCTAATCTTTTCATCATTAACTATTTTCTTATTCTGTCATTCTGTTCAAAGGAATGTCACTGCATTTTCCTTTGCTATGATAATTCCAGAATCATTGCTGCTTTATATTGCTTTATATATACCACTTCAACTGTTCTGACATGATGATCTTCAGAAGGACATCTTCAATTTATATACTATGAGTCTTCATGGGCTGATTACTCAGAGATTTGTCACTTATTTGACTTCATTCCTTCAAGTAGACTTTTCATAGATCAATTATGTACTGACATCAAGATAGAAGACTCTTTTCTTACTTAATCTTCTTAATGTGATTCATTGTTAATTCTAGTAGAATGATACACAATGTGATCAATACTTAATGTGCTGATGTCTTCCAAGCTTACATGTTCATAGTTGATGTTCTCTCTACCACCAAGGCTTCTTATTGTCTTCTCTTCTTTCATCAATTTGTCTGCTACTTAATACTTCAGATGATCTTCTTCCTCTATAGTCTTCTTTTAGAGAAATTTTCTTTCCCTTCCTAATCTTATAATTGTTTTCATTCCAAGGAGCTCTTCTTAGGCTACTTTCATGGGGTCTATATATGAACTGCTCTCCCCCTGGGATGTTGCTTCATATTTGTCACTAGATGGATTTGAGCTTTGTTTCCTAGAGCAGCTCCCCCTGAGACTATGAAGGATTCATTATGTTATTGAGGTAATAGGCTCCCCCTTTCTCTTTTCCTTCCATACTTTATTGGGGTTCTTCATAATGTCTGCACTTCTTTTAAATTCATAGTTTTGTTTGATTTGCTTTGATCCCATCATCTGTCTAGAGTTCTTTAATGTATATGGCAGATTGCAGTTTTTTGCTTTGTGACCAAGTTTGAGGCATACATAACATCTTATTTGACCAATATGCATTTGAGGTGATGTATAATATTTTGTTTCTCTTCTTGGATATATTTTACAATAAAAAAATTTATGTCCAAAATTATTGCATGAATAACAATAGCCATGGAAATGATTTGTGTACCTGGTGAAAGATTGTTCTTTCCATTTACTTGCTTGAGGGATTTTTCTCTTTTGCTGCATCCTTTGTTGATTGGATTGGATTGTGTTGTGTAACCAGCTCCAAAAAGAGAAGAAAAGAGATATAAACGCCTTAGAAATAAGCCACTTCGAGGGGGCAACCTCCAATACATTACATAAATGAACAATTCTTGGATGATACAATTTACAAAACCTCCTTTCTATATAGGAGTCCATGGGGCCATAATGTAATCCTAGTGGGCCACAATGTAATCCTAGCCGACCTAACAATAATAATTTAAGGGCACAATAATAACAAAATGAGGGTTACAAGGTACAATAATAACAATAAGGGGGTTTACACTAACATAATAAGGGGCTACACTATTAATATAGGGGCTTAACATGCCCCTCTCCTTCAAGCAAGTGTTGTCCTCAACGCTTGATTATTTCTTGATGCTTTTGTATAAAATTCTCATCCTCCCATGTGAAATATTCTACAGGAAAGTTTTTCCATTTGCTGAGATACTCTGAAATTGATCGTACTTGTCGATTTCTTGTTTCTATGACTGCTTCATAACTTCTTTCGATATGATGTTGATCTTCCTGTTGTTTCATTAGATTCTGCACCAAAGTTGGGTTATCCTTTGAGAGTTGGAGAACTTGTTGTTGATGCTCGATGTGATCTTCCATTAATTTATCATCCATATTTGCTATTATTTGATCCTTCAAACCATCCAAATTAGCCTCCATTTCTGCTTTTAAACAATCTATTTCATCTTCAATTGCTCTTCGTAAGATTGAAACTTGTTGCACTTGGTACCGTAATTTTGATATCTCATACTGCAACTCTTCCTCTTCATGCGTCATAGTATAGCTTTTTGAGGGATTAATGGGTATGGAATTATTTTTTGGAGGCATTATAGAACCCAATACTGATAGAAATTCTAAAATATTCCCTTGGAATCAATTTAAATTGATTCTTCAAACAAGACTTATGCAATTCGGAAAAATACACACCTTTTTCTTGCTTTTGAGGAGCTCTATATTGAAATTGAATTATCTATGTAATTGAAAATCTTAAATATCTAAAATTCAGACCTGCAGTAGCCCTCTGAAGCTTCTTTAAAATGCCACAGGTCTGATCTAATTTGGATTCCCCAAGACAAATTTGTGTCTAATCTCCCACAATGACCTAATTTTGGACTGGTTCAGTAGAGCGAACTTGTACGACTTGCCACATGTCACTGTTTTGTTCTTTGTCTCTCAAGTTGATAGCCAAGAAACTACAGGCCGTGTACTTGCGACCAATTTTGACGGCACTCCAATCCAATCTCCAGAGAGGGAGTTATTGAACTTTTCCCACGATCACCTCTTTGAGATGAAATTCAGGAGCCTGAAAAAGCACTACTTTCCACAGATCATATCTCCAAAAATGTTTCGAACCAAGCTCTGAAATTTTTTGAAGAATTTCCTCAGGATTTCAGCTTCGCACCATATGAATTTCAGATTCTGCAACTTCATAGAAAATTTTTTATAGCGCAAATTCCACGATGACCTGTTTAGGAGCTTGAAAAAATACCTAACTTCCACAGATCATATCTCCGAAAATATTGCGAACCAAGCTCTGAAACTTTTAGAAAAGCTTCCTCAGGATTTCGGCTTCGCACCCTAAAAATTTCAGCTTCTGAAACTTCGTAGAAAAAAAGTTATAGCGAAAATGCCACGATGACCTGTTTGGAGCAGCGAAACCCTAGAATCCAAAGAACCTACGATGCAAATGTTGTCTGCCATTTTGACTCCAAAAAAGAAGAAAAGAGATATAAACGCCTTAGAAATTAGCCACTTGAGGAGGCAACCTCCAGTACATTACATAAATGAACAATTCTTGGATGATACAATTTACAAAACCTCCTTTCTATATATAGGAGTCCATGGGGCCATAATGTAATCCTAGTGGGGCCACAATGTAATCCTAGCCGACCTAACAATAATAATTTAAGGGCACAATAATAAAAATATGGGGGTTATAGGGGTACAATAATAACAATAAGGGGGGCTACACTAACATAATAAGGGGCTACACTATTAATATAGGGACTTAACAGATTGGATTTGTCTTGCAATATGTTGCATTATGTCCTTGTTTGTGGCAGGAAAAACATGTGCTATTTTTCATAGGAGGGAGGAACCTCCTTTGACATCTTCCGAATTTGTTCAATACATCCTTAGGAGCATATGAGCCTTCAGCAATTGATTGTTTCATCTTCTCATTCTCTGTTCTTTCATTTTGTTGCTTGATTCTATTTGTTTCTCTGCAACTCATGTTCTTGCTAGATTCTATTTTTGTAGGAATCTGCTGAGTTGCTTTATTATCTTTTACAGCCTTCACAAAGATAATTTTCTTGTTATCTTCTACCCTGGGCTTACTAGTTTCTCCTTCATATCCTATCCCAACCTTTATGAGAGGTGACCTTTGTGCATTTAGAATCTGATCCAACTGTTCAGAGCCTTTTATTAGAGGTGTATTCATTAATAGTTCTCTTTGGGCTTTTTCTAAGTTCTTTCTTAGGCTCACTACTTCTTCTTCCAATCTTTCACATTCCTGACTTTTCTCTCTCATTTGTTGCAGCAGAGTGTCTTCTACTTTCTTTGCCTCTTCAATCTGTGTCTTCAGGAAAATAATTTCTTTTATGTCTTCATATTCTTTCTCATCACATATTTGTACCAATCTCTTAAGGTCTTTGTTTTCATTCTTCAATGTTTCTATTTCAGTCAGAGCTGTGTCAAGTTTAGCTTTTTCTTCTACTGCGATTTCTTCATGGCTCTTAATACCATTCACACTAGCATGTACCTCATTTGATTGAACATCTTCCTTTTGACATGAATTTTTCTTCTTCTTGATTCTTTTCTCCTGCTTGACAATGCAATCCTCGGTGTCTACTCCATGGATGAAATGCAATCTGTCCCAGATTTCTTTTGCAGAGTCTAGATCCATTATCAACTCAAGGTCCTTGTTATGAAGACTGTCATATATCACACATTTTGCCTTGGCATTCCTCTGTTGTTCTTTCACCATGGGGGAGTCTGTGAAATAACCATCACATACAAGCTTCCATACTTCAGGTTGATAAGCCAATAATCCTGTTTTAACCTTATCTCTCCATTCAGGAAAGTTTGTTGTATTTAACACAGACACATTTTGATAGTCCATGACTTAGCCAAATCTCCTTCAAGCTATTAATATTACACCAAAGGAACCTGCTTTGATACCAATTGTTGAACCCTTAGTTAAACTGAGAGTGGGGGGGTGAATCAGTTTAACACATACATGGACTTTTAAAACTTTTCTCTTAAAACTTATTTACACATTCACTTCATGATCAACTTAATATGTGAGAAATCTTTATTAGTGAGCAGCAAGTATCAAACAGATTTGTTAATGTAACGACAGTCTTAATATGTGAGAAACAAGTATTAAGAAGATTAGATAAATCACATCAACACATGCACAAAGACACAAGATATAAGTGGAAACCCATAAAGGGAGAAAACCACATCTTATTGTTGTTGTGATGCAAAGGCAAGCTCCAACTCCCTCTCACCACTATTTTCTGCAGGCACCAACCTACAGAAGGCTCCAACCTCAATTCTGCAAGCTATAACTTGCAAGGAAGCTCCAACTCCCATTAATTTCTGCAGGCACCAACCTACAGGAGGCTCCAACCTCAGTCAGCTGCAACTGACATTTTATGAAGCTACAACTTGATGTGGAAGCACCAACTCCCATCTATTTTCTGGAGGGACCAACCTACAGGAGGCTCCTACCTCAGTCAGCTCCAACTGACATCTATCAAGCTACAACTTGATAGGGAAGCTCCAACTTCCTTACTCTTTCAAAAGAGAAACACTTGCTGATTTAGCTCGGATATCAACTCTGTTCTATTCCATCTGCTCTGCTATTCATCTATTCCCTATCTTCCCTATATCATCTCTACATCTTTTCAGATTCTCTATCAGCTTCTCCTTCTTCTCTGCTTCACTACTTCATTTCTACATTCTCTTCAGTCACTCTCTCTTACCTCTTCTAACACACCTTTTTCATATCAAAATGATATTACTTATAGAATTTCTTGATGACTGTTTGTTTTCCTCTAGGAATTCAAAATGGATGGTCATACCCCTTGGTCTTCTGCCTCCTCATTTCTTTATCCAACTCAATTTAAAATCATAATAATTTGTACAAAATTTCATGCTACAGTGGGATTTTGTCTTTTCTTTAGGATACTTGCCTTTGCATCACAAACAATAAAAATAATTACAACATTTACATTTTCCAGTTATATAACTCAATTTCACTCAGCTCCTTTTCAGTTATATAACTCAATTTCACTCAGCTCCTTTTCTGGATTTTGGATTTACTAGCTTTGTATTTTTTTTTGCATTTGTTGAGTGACTGTTCTGTGTACCTTGATTTACTGTAATTGTGTGCACCTGTGAATGTATACCTGTCAAACCTGTAATATCTGTGAATCTCTGTCAGACCCATACTTTTATCCCTGTGTTTAATCACTTGTTCACTGTGCTTTTGTGCACCAACTGCATATATAACTGCTTCTCAGGTTTATTCTCAATTACATATACATCTGGACAATATATATTTAGAAAAGAGAGTATAGTGACACTTGATGCAGCAGGGTTACCACAAAGCCCCGGTTCAACATCACAGTCCTGGTTTAGCTCAACTTTTTCATCAGCTGTGTGTACAATTGCATTCAAGTTTCATGCCCAATTATATTCCAACTCGGCAATTTCACTCTGCACTTATTCTACGCTGGCAAAATCAAACAAATAAGTCTGGTCATTTTAATGTCTTAATTCACTGAATTTGGACCCCAAGGAGAAGTTGGTTCTACTGTAGCGTGGCTCTGTCAGTGTTTCCCTTAGTTCACTTCCGCATGGCTCTTTTATTTTCCTTGTAAATTTTAGTTATCAATTTTGGAGAAATTGATAAATAAATATAATTAGCAGCTTTTGAATGTCATATTGTATTTCCTGGCTTATATAGTGGTCTGAGAACTTTATATATAACTGTTCAACCCTTTATAACTTTATATATAACTGTTCAACCCTTTATAACTTTATCGCCATCCCGACGGTCCATTATATATATCTATGTGTTAACGGAACCCAATAGTTTGGGCTATTAGAACCATATTATTTAATTCTCGGCATATTAACCCACAATCACATATTTCATTATTATACGAAATATATCCATATATTACGGCATTCAACCGGACCCTGTACTAAGGTTAATCAACCAAATTTGTTACATTTATCTCCGCCCCGGGCCCACAATACAACCAAACGAATGCACCGTACCTGGCTTAACTTCCGGGCTCTTCTATTAAACCTTGGGCAAGTTCAACACGCGATCGCCATTCGATATCGAGCCTTCAGATCGACGACTTGTATTAATTTCGCTCGGCGTCTTGGTTCGATGGTTAATGCGCGAAGGCGCACTTTAACCGGTGGCTTCCAATACCGCTCAGGGACACGCGTCACCAATCCCATGGAATCGCTCACGACTCTTCCAATACCGCCTTCCGTATAATGGTGGTGTGGAGAATACCACTTCCAGCGTTTACTGTTCACCAAACCACGTTTAATGTTCACCGGTCATGGTTCCGCTTCCTCCAGGTTCCGTCTTCGTCCTTTTACTCTGGTTTCCTCCTGTTATATATGAAAATGTTCTTTTCATTTATTTAATCTGACCCAGGGTTCCAGCCTCGGTTTGAACAATCTATTCTTCTTCAGAGCACACTCAATCTAGGCATGTATGATTAAACCACAACATCGACCAGAAGTCAATTTCTTCAACTAAATACAGAGCGCAATTTATCCCAAATTGTGGAGTACATATCTACACATTATCACACCCTTTCCTTTCTGAATACACAGGCAGACTTGTAGCTTGATTTACACAGTCCAGCTTCTACAAGAACTTAAGGGAATTTCACACATGAATTTCACCAATAAATGCACAATTATTCATAAACAAATATATGTATATATACAGGTGGTAGGTCTCAAACAAATTCTTACAATTTCATAACAGCGAGATATTCAACTCGGTGGTCATTATTCTCCTATTCTGTTACTGAAGAGGTTCTCTGCCTCTCTCCAGCTCTCGGGCTCCCTCTCCAGCCCTCTTCTGCCATTTAAGCAATGTTCCAACTCATCCCCAAGCATATTAAGTCTTTACCACAGGGTTTTAGTCTTCAATCAAATTCTATGCCATACAAACTCAATTAATGAATAATTGCTCAATAATTCATCTGCAAACTGTATTACACTGCTTTTCAACTCCACTGCTCTGTCTCTAATTCCTTTGTTGCTTCTGCTGCCTCTGCTACCTCTCTGTCTCTTTTGCCTTATGGATAGTTTAGGTGCTTCTCCTGTCTTTACCTTTGCCATCTCCTTTGCCATCAATGCCAACATTTCCAACAGCTTGATAGATCCGTAGTTAAGATGGATCTAAGTTGGTTTCAGTTGTGTGCAACCAAGGAAAAACTATCGATAATATGAGAAACATATGATTAATTTTATCAATAATATGTAAATACATAGATTAATATAACCATTTTAAATATGCTAAATATGTTTGAGATTTATCAAGTCATTTTAATTTTAAATTTTCTTAGTTACCTCAATTTGTTGAGATGATAAATATTGTAGAATAACTTTAATATTGGAAAATGATCAAATAAATTTTTTGAATGCAAAGTGACAATGTAATAATATTGAATGATAGAATGTGAATAATTAGAATGTAATCAATTACAAATAGCATTTATTGTGATCAATCTTAAACTATTTTCTTCTTCTATTCTTATTGTCACCCTTATTAGTTTTGTCATCTTTCCGTATCGATTATATTAAAAAGAAAGTATAAATCATAAATCATAAACCATTTAAATATTTAGCTCGAACTCTTGTAGTAAACACCATACCTCGAGTCTCTCTTGCTCTCCAATATTATTAGGTTTAATTATTATAACACAAAAATCGTTCTACATTGTCAATAATTTTTTGCGCTTACACTGAAATCAATGAACACTATTAATCCAATGGCTTTACAAGTAATGTACCATCATACATGCAATTGTATCAAATCATAAATCAACATATACAATGAAATCAATGGGGATTGTCTTGTTACAAGTAACATTTCAATTTACCACATGTGCAAATGTAGGTTGAAACCATCCAAAAATTTAAGTTGTAGATTGAAACCATCCAAAACTTTAAGTTTTAAAACCCTTTTGATTATATATTGTGCAACATTAAAACATTAAACATTTAAAGTTCATTAAATATCACATGTGCAAAATGTAGATTGAAACCATCCAAAACTTGAGTTTTAAAAACTTCACATGCCATGCCAATTAGAATTCAACTATCCAACAAAAACATTTAACATTAAATATCACATTCCAAATGTAGTTCAGATGACAACATTACTTCACATTCACATGCCAAAAGTACTAAAACCATCCAAAAATTAAATAAAACAAATTATATAATAACAATGTAATAAAATATGTCCAAAAATTGTAAATCTCACTTGAGTATCAAACTGTATCAAGTTTAAAAAATTTTAAAACCATCTAAATTTTGAAATCAAATCTACTGTAAATCATGTCCATCAAATGGAGGATCTAGCGTCTGGGTCTCAGTCTGCGCCCTATCCTGTGAATAGGAAACCTACATACACAATGCACATGTACTTGAACATTAAAATTTGAAGTTTTAAAAATGAATGAGAATATATATATATATATATATCTATAACTTCATGTAAAAAAAAAAATATAACAAAAAAATCATGCAATACCTCGTAAGGTTCCCTCTCCATTTGATGAACAGGTTCTCCCATAGAAACATCTGCAGTGGTAAACTGTACAATATACATGTACAGTTATATATATATATATTAAAAACTTTCAAATGAAAATGCATGTGTACATATATAAACTTATTTTCAATAGTATTAAAAAAAGGAACTAAAGACAACTTGTTCAAATGCTGTGGATGTTCCTATCTTCGTCGCTAGAGTCCCCGGATTAAAGAAATCTTCTATAGGAACCTAAATTCAAAAAATTTTAAATAACTCAAAATATAGATCTCTCTCTCTCTCTCTCTATATATATATATATATATATATATCTCAATTTTTAATGGAACTTTTTGAGGTAGAATATATATATATATAACTTTTAAACATAAATTTTAAACTTGTGAAAAATTGTCCATACTTGTGGCTCATCTCCCAATGAAGTAGAAGGTATATCTCCTAAGGAAGAAGAAGGTACCGCCCCAAAAACATCAGACGAAATCGGTACCTGTTAAAACATTTTATCAAATTATATATATACATACATGTACATGTGTGGCAACAATTATTTATTTTAGAGTCACTTAAAAAACACTAACATACATGTGCCAACATATCATGATGGTCAGACCCATCTGCATTGTTTGAACTGGAGGTCCCGAACGTAATATTAACATTTTCATCACGCATCATGCCTGAGAACTGCAAATGGTGTTTTAACATATAATCATACATTTTTGTTAGATTAATGTACACATACAAATAAATGTATACATGTGTACATACACATGTATTTATTACAAATTGTACACGTGTATATGTAAATATAATTTCAAACCCTAAGGTCACTAACACATACCGTTCCGGTGCCCTCTTCCTCACGAAAAATTAGGTCTTGCAGACCATTGCGACAATTTATTGCATATGTTCGGAGATCTTCAACATTCATGTTGTAAATATCCTCATCTGTACGATAAACAAAATTGGCACGTGCATTTTCACGTGCTCTTTGTCGATTTAAACAAAGATCGACTCCACTCAATCCGCTATGAACATTGCCGATCATAACATCTCTTGCTTCTCAACTTATTTGAGAAGTCACATCCATCTCTGATTGTAGAGTTTCGACTCGAAACGGTCGACTCACCAATGGCGGCTCAGGGCGAGGCAACTCCACATCTTGCTTAGTGCCCTTACGTTGATATAATCGACCTCTCCCCGGGCCAAAAAATTCTGAAGGAAGGTCATTGTAGTCGGGTTTCATACCCAAAAAAAATTCTGCATAAAACATCTATGCAAAATAAACAAGAATCTCATCGTTCCATGGAAGCCTTCCAAAGGCCGCAAGATGTCGATCATACAAATAACTAGCTTTGTCTGGGTGCTTGAAATATTGCACCTTCAACATTTTTCTTTTTGGCCCTTCCTTATAATTAAACATTGACTTGGCCTCTGCTCTTGTAACTTTTTGTTTTATGTCCTGCCATTTATCGGGACCTATCACTGTTTCTTTTCTCTTTCTCATCAGTTCTACAAACGAATCAGTCGTTGGCCCCAAATTTCTGTATACATTTAGAATTTCACTCAATGAATGTGTAACTATTTCAAGGCTTTGTCTACTCTCAGTAGGTAGAGACAAAGCCATGAGATCTCTTTGCAATTTTGCATGAAGGCTTTCACACCTTTGTAAGGTGCATTCCGCTATGTTGGTTTTCCATGGTATATCAGTAATCTCAACCGGATAAGTTGTGTTGGATTGACAGCCTTCTTCTTGAATGTAGCGAGCTGCCCTGCGTCTATTTTGACCACTAGCTCGAACATTTTTGGCCTCTGCATCAATATATATAAAATTTCGTATATTAGAAAAAACACGTGTAAAAAAAGTTGTACAAATTTAATGAAAAAATATTGAAATTGATGGCAACCTTGATGTTGTTGGTTAACATCTTCTCCAACATGACCCTCTTGAGAACCAGACCCAGAATGACGCTGCTGAGAACCAGACCCACAGTGACCTTGTTGAGAACCAGCAACCATTGATTGGCCTTTGGGGGAATAAATATCACCCCCTTCCCGCAACCTGCTACCACTCATACCTCGACCAGTTGAACCTTGGCCACGCTCCATGGATGGAGTAGACACCCTTCTCCTCTTACCTCCTAAAAATTAAAATATGAAACTTATTAACAACTAATTTCACTCACAAAGTTAATAAAAAAATCAATTCCATATGTACACACATGTATGGAGATTTAAGATTATATTTAAATACGTGAACATCCTCTGATCCCTAAACCTCCATATGGGATTCGACTGATCTTCGTCTTTCATCCTCCATGATATATATCTATTGGTCGACATTTACACAAAATAGATTTAAAAAATCAATTTGTAATTTAGTGTACACAAATTATGTAGAACACAAATTTCAAAGCAATAATTGATCATGTGTGAAACTAAATTTAATCGAAAAAGATATTATAAAAATTATAAGTTCACCAAATTGCGCTTTACATGGTGGGAGCACACTTGGTATAAAATTTACTACTTATACACTTTAGTTTGTGGAAGAAATGACACATGTACATAGTTTACCTTAAAGTTGTTGTATTTTACGGATATTAAAATGAAGAACTTCTACTTAGATCCATTCCAGAGATTGACTGTAAGGGAATTTACTAGATATGTCACCTTTCATAAAAGATGAGATCCAGAGGCTACCTGGCCCTTTACAGACTCTGCCTATAGAACTTGTAGAAGTAAACACTAGAGGCATTAACAATATCAAAGAATGTTTTCATGCTCAGACATGGGAATGTGTCTCTTTTCCTACGTAAAAAAATAGTTCAAGGTAGTTAATCTTCATAGACATGTCATCAAGCAAGTCAATGTGATCATCCCCAACTTACTTTTTATGAAATTAGGCTTGGAATCCTCTACAACCTGGTGGATGGAGTTGAATGGGAACTAGGTTGAAAGGCCTTTACAAAACACATGCTAGTGAATAACACTTACTAGGTTATGCCAACAAATAAAGTGGGAGAAATGTTTTCTCCTCGAGGTTGTCCAATTGGGTGTGTAATACCAACTTCACACATTTCCTCACAGGTTTCTCTCGTAGGTTACAAATGTCTTCCACCTTATTAGTTATATATTTTTCAATTTCTCGAGGATTCCTTGATTTTTTCTCCTACCATCTCCCTCTCTCACTCCCCAAATTATTGTCATCAAACATGCCCCATTGAGGATCTAGAGCAATGTTTGCACCATACTTAGAACTATCATTGTTGCTAATTGAAATTGGAGTCATGTATACTAGATTGCTTGCTTAAGTGGCTCTTACTTGGACAATATCCTAAGATGAGTTTGACATGATGGTCATATGAGGTTGGAAGCTACTTGGTGTAATTTTCCTTAAATATTCAAAAAAACAGAGCAAAAATGTCATTTTCGATCATTTTTTATTAGCTTCTGCATACAACAAATGTTATCACAATTGCAACACAATTTTTGATGAAAATGTGCTATGAAAGTAAAGGGTTAAAGGCAACCATGTACAAGGCATAGTTAATACAAGGCATAGTTGAGCCAAATGTTGTTGAGGAAGGGCCTAATTATTTGGGTCTTGGTTATGGAAAACATGGAGAATGCTCCAAAGCCAAGGAGGCACATGAAGCTATTCCAAGAAAGAATTTTATTTCGTGTTCATTACCTCAAGCTTGTGAAGTTTGTGTTCATGATGACTGGAAAAGTTTGACAGGGTCACTTTGCAAGAAGATGTTAATAAACATGCAGCTAATGAGAATGTAAAAGAAGAGGATGTTGAAAGCTCTATCTAGTCATTGAATTCATTGCTAGTATTACGAGGAGAGCCACTACCTCATCAAATTCACCTCCTCAAGAAGGCGACAATGGTGAATGTTCAAGGTATAAATTTGCCTTTAATCAAATTGCTTTTGATTATGATAAACATGGTAAATATTCACATAATATATATAAAAGAACTTGCACATGTTCCTTTTGTGGTTTGAATAATCATAATGTTTATAGATGTTGGAAGAAGATATCCATGTACATTGAAACTTTCTAAATAAATGAGGCAAAAATTCAAAGGCCCATTGGACAAGGAAAATGATGTTGAAAATAAGATGCAATTGTTTATTACTCATTGCCATAAGAAAGGTCACCTTGTGGACAAGTGTTGGACTTTGTATCCAACAAGTCATCCACAACATTTGAAGAAGGTGGAAAGAGATAACAACAAGAATGGAAAAGAGGATTCCATAAACGATGAGGGTCAAGATGATTCACATGATGAAGTGCAGCTAAAAGATGCGCCATTGAAATGGTTTGCTAACAGATGGTTAGATTTCTTATCTAATTAAGGCCTTGCATGTATTTTGATGTTTCATGAATTTCTTTGCAAATTCAAAGTATAGTGCATGTTGCATGAAGCAATATGTTGAAAGTAGAGTTACGTTGACACACTTAAATGCAACAAATATCGAAATTTGTACCTGAGCTCTACTATTTGACTTGAGAGTTAGTTGTTTGAAGAGGCATGTTTTGTCAATTTGTGTTTGGTTGATGGTTTTGTACACCAATATGTAAGAGTACATGGAGATATTCACATGCTGTGAATTTTTTTTCTTTGAAGGAGAAAAATGATATGTCAGCAAGCTATGTTTCTTGCATGATGTGTTTTCAGTTTGATGGTTTTCTTTGTGACAAGACGTCACAAGATTTTGGGAAGGTCCACTCTTGAGCGAGAGCCTCATGATTACAACCTAATCATGAGAATCAAATGGGAGTGCATCCTTATTTTGAAAACAAATAGGATTCTGAGCTACCTAGGACAAAAACCATTATTTTTAAATTTGAAATATCATGGTGTGTTGTTTCAATGCTTGAATCCACAACCCTAACATAAATTTTTTTATTCCTTTTTTGCAGGATTTAGTTGGTTATATTAAAAGTTAGTTGAATTTAAAATTCTTGGCTTAGTGGCATGAACCAAACATATTGTACATATTAAATGAGGAATTTCGCTCTCCCAATCATTTCTAAATCACCCATATCACCAAGAAAACATGTTTTAAAAGAACATACTTTGGTATGGGAAAGACCTTAGGTTTCAAATATTATAAGAAGGTTTTTGATATGATTGAGAGAATGTGGAAAATAGAATCCATATAAACAAATTATTTTTCAAAACGTATTACTTTCAAAGTATCAACAAGGAACATGTACAAGGGTGTTCAATGAATTAACGCTATTTATTTAAATTCCATGATGTATATCTTACTCATAATTTTAACAAATTATTAAATAATGATATAGATTGGATAATTATATTATTTGTCATATATTTTGATGCTTATAGAGTGAAAAAACTGTAAGAATCAACTTGTAGGGTCATTTTAATGGTGCGTGGAGAATTGGGGTCTAAAACCTTTTGGAATTATTTTGAGTCATTAAATGACATTTTTAGGGGTCAAACGATTATCCCTTGTGCCGAAATCTTAACCATTATTCTACACTTAAAGACATATCCAATGGTGCAAGAAAAACATCAAACGAAGTTCATTCAAAATTTATGCCTTTAGTAAGTTGACCTATCATGTTGACCACCATGGTACGAGATAATGACATTTTAGCCCCATTACTCATGCATGGCAAGCTACCTACATGTGGAATTTTAAGAAGACTCTAAAAGGTCTACAATCACAAACCTCGTTAATGGTTGATAGAGTCAAATCTTACACCTAGTTGGCTATCACACTATGTTAAATACTTGGCCACTAAGAGGAATAAGAGTTCCATTTTGTGTTATTGTATTTTGTTCCATAGTTGAAAATACAACTAGTCCATGTGAAGTTAGAGAGAAAAATGTACGAAGTTAAGTTTTTATAGCAACCTTACACGCTAAAAGTCTTAGCTAAATCTAGAGAGATTACCTCTTTCTTTGTACTCACATATTTTCCATACCAGAAAAGAGAGAGTAGAGCATGTTTACATTTTAGTGTTGTTTTTCTCCCATAAGGATTTCCTAGGGAAAAAGGAGTCTAGAGCATCATTACTTTTTAGGGTTGCTTGTCTCCCATATAAGCATTTCGTAGGAAAATAATTGTATTGATTGTCTAGAGATATGTATGTGTGTTTCATTATGTTCTCTATTTCTTACGTTGTGTTTCATTATGTTTTATATTTCTTACATTTCTACCCTCCTATTTTTCTTTCCAATCAAGGTTTATAAAATAACATGAGAAGCAACATGAGACTTGGAACAATCATTTTCATTATCTATATGGAAGGCAAGAAGGATTATATACCCTTAAGCTTAAGCTTGTGTAGTTTGTCAATTTTTATCATATATTTTTTGGTAAGGGTAAATGTTTTTTTATCTATAGTACAAGTCATGAGTTCCCCAATTTTACCTTATGTAAAGCATGATTCTAGGATTACTACAATTTGTACTTGGTTTTTATTGTGATGATGCCCTGTCTCAATCACTTGGAAATCTCTCGATGGGTAGTTAAATCTTTATAACAATACTTCAAGTAAAATTTATCTATTTGTATTATGTGAAATTATGTAAAAAATGGTATACTATTTTCCATAAAATTGGGTTGAGTTTATCATATATTTCAATGAAAGTTGATTAAATATGTTTTCTTTAAAAGGATCTAACAATTTTGTTAAGGTATGAATTTACAATTTTGTGTGGCTCTCTATCAACCTTCACTTCCTCATTTCTAGAAAAAATCTACTTGCTCATTCGTATACCCACTTTCTATTCAAATGCATGAGTTTTGAACTCTCGGTAACTATGTTTTTCCACACAGCAAAATTATGTCACATTTTATACTAACTCTAAATATTATTTTGAAGTTTGGATTACTGTTATTCTTTTATATAATTTAACATTAGTTTTAAGTTTAAATTGAAAGCTACTTGGATGAAATATAGCTTAAATATGGCATTTGCAAATTATTATCTATTTATTGAACTAAAGGACATAATTATTACACATGTTTAATTTACATTCAAATGCTTCTTTGATTTATCTCCTATAGCTTAATGTAATGCTAGATATATAATTTAAGTTGAAGGCCCATGAGATAAATATGACTAATATGTGACATTTGTATTGAATCATCTATTTGTTGTGTTATATGAACATACTTGGTACGCATATCTATTTGCATTACTAATATGTCATGCTTATTTAATTTATCTTTTATAAATGATCGGAGCATCCCTTTTTAATATATCCCTTTTGACTTCGGATATGTGGGCAATACTCATCCGAATATTTTTCTATCATAAAGCAGTGAGTAAAATTGTATTCCATTTGTGTCAATGTTAAGGTTAAGCACATGGATTAAAGTTTTATATAAGATACATTGCCACAGTGTACATTTATATCTAAAGAGTCCAAAACCTCATTCAAGACCATATGTTTTGTTGATGTAGTTTGATTGGTTATATTGCATTGTTATATTGCATTGCTTTTGCAGTTGTTGCTGTGGGCCTCACCATCTAGTGATTTTAGGTAAAAAATTATTTACATGGAATTTTGAAGTATCCTAGAATGTTTATTATTTATCACTAGTAGCCTTGGTGATTTAGTTGTTTGTTTTGATGCTGCTTGGTTACCCATATTTAATAGTTGTTCATTTTTAATTCATTGTTACGGCTTTTTATTGGCCTATCAGGATGTATTTTTCTCAAATCCATAATGGCTAAAAGAATGAAATTTATCTATGAAAAAGAGAGGTCATATGGAAAACAAATTGTTTGCAAGTTTTCTTTTGAACCCATAGAACTTGCAACCCCAATATGGATACAATACTAAGTAATACATAGCCTCCTCATCTAATTTAACCAGGGATTTGCAATACTATATTTGAGTTGGCTAGCTCCATTTCAAGATATTATAGTGTTAGATTATTATTTCTATAGATTTTGATTATGGTAGTAAAATGTTACAAAAATTCGGAAACTACAAATAATATTATTCTAGATATATGTAAAAAGGACATGGTAGAGAAAATCAAACAATATTAAACTTTTCATAAATAGTTTAGATATAAATACATTTTCTAATCTTAAAGCAATAATTTTTCTAATAATTTTTTTTTAATCAATAAATAAAAAAGAAGCATTTTCAATCAAAATCACATCCAACATATAATAAAAATAATAACAACAATTTAAAACTTCATACACTACGACATTACTATGGCAAAGAGCATAAAAATATACAAGAAAAAAATCCTTTTATATAATAATGGAGAGCTTCAAATATACAAGAAAAAAAATCTTTCATCCTTCTTGTATCCCAGAGAAAAGAGTTACTAAACAATCATATTTTAAACAATTTTAAAACTTGGAGAAAATCATCTGTGAGTGCATTCAATGTCTACGTGTGTAAGGGGGTTAGACTATGGTGCCATCCTGTAGCTCCAAAAAGTGCTCTAGGTAGAAGGACATATTTGAGCCCAGGCTTGTCGAAGGTGAGGTCAAGTGACTTGAATGTACAATCTATAGATATCGTCTTTGATGGTTTGATCCAAAAAGTGCTCTAGGTAGAAGGACATCTTTGCGCCTAGGCTTGTCGAAGGTGAGGTCAAGTGACTTGAATGTACAATCTATAGATATAGTCTTTGATGGTTTGATTTAGTCCTTGTCGAGTTGGTAAGAGATGGGAAGAAAAAAATTGAATGGGGGAAGGTGCTCTATGGAGATAGTCAGCAACTAGAGAAGCCAAGATGCCTATGAGAACCAATCTCGAGCACATCCTTAGGGGGTAGGATTTGAGGCGAGAGGAGCAAAGAGAAAGATAAGGGTACTTCTCTCTCTTGATGGTAGAATTTTTGAGAGATCTGACTTTATGAAGGAAAGAAACCAAACAGAAAATGATCTCAAAGTGAAATGTGTGGACATCAAACTCTGCTTGAATAATGGGCTGTGGAACTGTTTGCTTATAGTGGGTGATGCGTCCCAGAAGCAGGGTTTGGACTCTCTCTAAGCTGGTTTAATATGTTTGCAATGAGCTCGACCCCCATACTTAAGAGCCATAAAGAATTGTGGGTTTAAATTACCTCTAAGGTGGTTTAATATGTCTGCAACGAGCTCGAATTGTGGGTTTAATAATTGCCTCGATGAGTTGAAATTTGGATGAGATGTCCTAAAACAGACTTGGAAACACTATCTCAATGTGGGCTAGGGATCCATATCCTTCTTTAAGTCGAGGCTGGAGGGCCCGTCTCATACCAAAATGAGGCCTCATTGAACTGTAGACCTAGGTAGGTGTAAGCTGTGGTGGTCTCAATTTCTACACTTCGTTAGTAGAAATGTATTCTGTAAGAGATCTCTTTGATTATTAAATCTAAAATATATATTAATATCTATCTTAAGACACTAGTAAATATTGAAAAAAGTAATATAATTTATATTCTATGATTTCGTTGAAAACACAATAAGATTTAAAATGGATGTTGTGACTATGTTCACGTTAGATCTGTCATTTTCTCGAATATTGCTTCTAACTCTTTAAGGGATTATGTATTTTTTAGTGTTGAGAGCCAGGTGTTCTACCCCCGAGAGTGGGGAGATGTCTCTGTCTCTGTGAGTGTCTATGCCAATAAAATAAAATGAAAACAGAAACTTATTTTCTATATAACATAGGAAACTACTATTTATTTTAATTATTATACTGAAATAACTATAACAAAATGGCATAGTTCCATCTTAACCTTAGAATCTATTATGCCCGGAGAGGTATTAAAAAGGGTGGGGTCAGATCTGTTTATCGCTTATCAAAATTTCAAACATGGAAACGACAAGAGATATTTTCATACCCGGAGTCGACGAGCGCGGACAGCAGGAGCACCAGCACGGCCGGGATGAGTCGACGAGCGCGGACAGCAGGAGCACCAGCACGACCGAGAGCAGCAGCAGTGCCAATAGAGCGAAAACAAACAATGCGCGAACAATGAAAATTGTAAACTGTTACCTTCGCGGGCGATTTATTTATAGAAAATAGTTCGGCCGAACTATTTTAAAACTAAAAGTTCGGCCGAACTTTTGTTGCCGGTTTTCCAATCTTCGGCAAAAATTCTGTTTGCCTACGCCGTCAGTGTGCCGTTAATTCAAACGAAATTACGAGTTCGGCCGAACTTTATAAAAAACTTCGGCCGAACTTTGTAAAATGTTCGGCCGAACTATTGTTGAAAAAAATTTTCGGCCCCCGATTCTCACAAAAGTGTAACCCAGCTTCACGTTTCCGCCCAGTTAGTCATACAACATAATCATGACTAATTAGGTTTCAATTTACTGCTGATAGGTTAGTGAAATAGGTTTTCCAAATAGCTTAAACTTGGCTTATCAGTTAGGAAGATTATGATAGAAGAAAAAAGTTCAAACAAGCTAAAAATATGAACCTATGAATTTCAAAAGAAGCATGGCTCTAATATATTTAATCTTGAGCCAAAAACAGAAGAAAACTAGTTCTAATATGCCCAAAACTTGAACCAGAAAAGAATGTAAGACAACTCAAAAAAAGGTCAAAAACAGAGCTGAAAGAAAGTGAAGGATGTTATTTAGTTTTCAGATCTTAAGCCTTCACCATTTTGATTTATTTTTCTGCAAATTTTTGTCTATGTGCAGCTTGTTTTTATGCCATAGATTAGCAACAAGTTAGACTGTCCAATCCTGGCTTGTTAGCTTTTAAATTTCTATCTTTGAATTTAGAGAATAAACTCTGTCAGACAGTTTAATCCTGAACAGAGTGTAGTTAGGTAGCGAAACTTGTGAACTCAACTGTTTAATCTGAGTTCCTAGAGAAATAAGGGTAGAAATAGAATAGGTTTATGCTTTCAAAAGAATAAAATGTTTTGTAAAAGAGTTTGCCAATCCAAATGCACTCCGAAAGAAGAAAAAATGTTAGTTCATTAGGATTGGGTAAGTAGAAAGCTTGTTTTGATAGAATTCCATTGTTTTGTAATGGTTGCTAACATTATCAGAGCAAAAGAAGATCAGAAAAGAAAGAAAGTTGCAGCCCCATGGATGAGGCATTGGTCAGCTTCCAGAGAAGACAGGTCTGAAGTTTGTGATGCCTTCAAGAAGACACCATTCCCATGTGAAGCCACTGTTAGCCACCTATAAAAATTTGTCATATTAGATCTTTTTAGCCTTCAAGAAACAATTTCATTTTCAAATTATGAGTTCTTGAAGCCTTAGTGATGTCTCTTTTTCCTTCAGAAAACCTTCACTGCTGTTTCCCTCATAACATTGGAAAAATATACTGATTACCAAAGGAAAACACTACTTAAAATTCCCATTTTCCCTTATTTTTCGTTCTCCATTTTCCTTCTCCTTTACATCCATAAAACTCTTCATTTGCCTTTCATTCCTTCGAAATTCCCTTTAAACCTTTGAAAATTCCCTTTGAAGGCTTAAAAAACCCTTTTCCCCCTTCTATCGAAAGCCAAAAAAGCCTTGAAAATCTGTTATTTTGGCCTAAAAAACACCATAAAAAACCCTCCCCGAAACAAACTTTCCTTTGTATTTTATTAAAAACCCCATTTTCCCATGTTATAACAAAACTCGACAGTTCGTTGTTTAAATGAATGTCAACCGTTGATCTGCTCTACCGCCCTAGATCCAATGGTTCATAATGTTTCTCGTTTCAAAGCCACCATTCCGCCTTTTGCCTTCTTGGTTAAATCTACACTGTCGATCTAGTTGTCAGATCGACGACTCTTGTTCCATCGGCTAATCGCTATCGCAAGTTCTTCTCAGCACAAAAATCGCAACTCCTTTTTTGCTGTTCCGATGTCGATTCCCCGATTGAATCTTAGCCGTCGAATCCACAAGAACCGACAGCTAAGATTTCGTCGCAGCTCTGCCCATCATTCTTCATATTTGACCCTTCGATTAAATCTCAGTCGTTGATCTAACTCCAAGATCGACAGCTCTGACTCAATCGCATCGCAAAAATCCTTTGTGTCATTCTTCTCTCCTCCGCCGATTGCAATCTTGTGATTCAATCTGGACCATCGAATCCGCCAGAACCGACGGCCCAGATTTAATCGCCCTCCACCATAAGCCCTTGCCATTGCACCCACCGCTTGAATCTCCATCGTTGATCTCTCATGGATCCAACGGTCTGCGCTAAATCGCATCGACGCTTTTCCTTTATGCATTCCTATTGCCTCCGCCGATGTGTGACTCTGCGATCCAATATGGACCGTCTATTTCACAGATCCGATGGTCCAGATCAATCCTCACTCCCCTTTGTTATTTCTAAAATCCCGACAGTGTAACCTCTTCGGCGAAGATCCATCGTTGATCTCTACAGATCAACGGTCCACGTTGCTCCCGATCTTCGCTCGACCCCCTACCTTGTATTATTTTCGTTTCCCGAAATTAAATCTAGACCATCCATTCTTCTAATCCAACGGTCCAGATTCAACCTGATAGGCCCAACTCCTTTGGGTCCTACCCTTCCCCGTTGAAAAATCCTGACTATCCATTCTCAAGATCTAACGGCTCAGATCTAATCCGCCTTCGACCCTCCTATCACTTTCCGCCCGCGCAACTTACCTTATCGTGCTCTCATCTCCATTGTTGGATCTACCCACCTCTCATCCAACGGCCCAGAATCCTTTTCGCGTTTTTTCTGCACCCAAGAGTTAACGTCTAAAAATTATGGAAAATGGGTGGTTTTAGAAATCCATGTGTCAAGCGCGGACCTATATCGCGTTCCAAAAGTTAAAACCACTTTACTGCCCCAACCCACCGGGAAAACCACTGTCGGTTTTCCACTTACCACCTTTCTCCATTACATTGCATCCTCTGATCAAATCTCTGCCCTCCGTTCTATTAATCCAGCAGTCTAGATTTCACCTAACCATTGAACCATCGCCCTCCACCATTTCTCCCAGGGACTTCATCGATCAACCTCCGCCATTGATCTCTATTGACAGTGCTAATCTAACGGCCCAGAATCTTCCCGCATCCAAAATATCATTTAACCCCATTACACCTCCGCCAAAGATTTTTTTCCCTTTTTCACTATATTTTCCTCCATTTTCATTATATCTTTTCCCCTTCGCCTGATAAGAGCTTGGATTAATCTCGACCGTTGATCCACATGCATCGACGGCTCAGACTTAATCTTTCATTGACTCCCCTGACTGCCTCTCAATTATCCGCAGCATTAAATCCTTGTCGTTGGATGCATTCATCCAACAGATGCGATCTAACCTCAGCCTTTGAAGTAGTCTATACCCAACTATGCAGGATTTTCTTAACTTTTCTTGTTTTTTTGCAGGTTTTCAAGGTTTCTCAACTTTTTTAAAAGAAAATCAAAGGCCGGGGATGACGATCCCCCAGGCCTTTATTCATCAATAATATCATTCTAAAGGGTTCGACACCATGTTTCATCCATGCCTCATGAGCACTGATGCCATTTTTAAACCCTCTGTGCGCCCGCAAAAGCAATGGAAACATAGCAATCATCACAGACAAAGAGTATCAGTCTGACAACATGAAATCAAAGCAGAAACCCATGTTTGAAGATTTTAGCACAGTTTCGAAGGATTAAGGCTTAAATTTAGCTATCAAAGGTCTAATCCATAGTTAAAGACAACATGAAGACTAGAAGACACAGATTTAGCCTAATCTATCCTAAAAACACAGAACTAAAGTAAATTAAAGGTGTTTTAGGGAAAGATAAATAATTCTATCAATCTGAGAAGCCTCCACTGCCACATCAGAGGCTAATTGAATCCTCTCCAACTACCAAAGCCACCTGCAACCTCAAAGCATTCAACAAAGGCATAGTTATTGCCTCAGTCAGTGATATTTTGCCTAAAGACAGCTGAACAGTTAATTCAACCAAAGGAACTTATTGTAAATTGTCAGCAGAGTTATTACAAGGATAACAAAGAGCCTTAAAGTCAACAAACTTTGCTAAGTAGCTCAATAACTTAATAAAAATCAATTAATACTGAGGAAATATCAGAATCCTTCTCCATTGAACCCCTCAAAGGCCGAGAAGCATTAATTGTATTAATTGAACCTAAAGATCTTATTTTACATTCCACCTCATTTTCTTCTATAAATATCTCTGTTGAAGATGAGGCAAAGGTTGGTCTCCGAATATCTGTTGCATGTAAATATTTTTCTGAAGCTGCTGTAAGCTTTGTTTGTAATTGAAGATACGTAAGTTGAGATGAAAAGTTTGAAGCTGTAGAGACCCACTGGACTTGAATATTGTAACTGGTTTGAAGCATCAAATACAAGCTGATTTATGGGATCCTGGTCTATGTCAACGGTGATGTTTTTCTTATTGTAAATTGTTATTTTATTTTTGTTTCCGTTCTGTCCATCTTCTCTGATAAAGAACAACAATTACAGAGTTAGGATTTACTGTCAAAAGTACCCTTCTCTTACTGATAAGCTTTATCTGTATGTTTTCTTCCAATTGTGTTATTTAAGAATGATTGAATACTGTCCAAGAAGTCAAGATGTTGGCATTCCCTTCTCTTACTATCTAAACTTTAAACATTGTTCTTGAATGTAATTTTCAATGTCAGCTAAGTAAAGTTGAACTAGGGAAGTCTATGGTTAGCCCTGTCCTCTAGTTTTATCTCCAAAGGTTGTCTGAAAGTTTCCCTAAGAGTATGTTGAAAGCAGGCTAGTTTCAAAGTCCTTACCTGATCTTAGAATATTCTTTGTTTGTCGTAAGTGTTGTCTTGATAAGTTTACTAATTAAAGAATGAATTAGAGAAGTCTATGGTTAGCCCTGTCCTCTAGTTTCTTCTCCAACAGTTGCTTTGAAAAGCTTCCCTTTGAATATGCTGAAAGCAGGATAGGTTCAAAGTCCTTACTTGATCTTAAGCTATTCTATTTGTGTTTTAAATGTTTTCTATTGAAAGTGCATCGAAAGCAGGCTAGTTTCAAAGTACTTACCTGATCTTAGATAACTTTTATTTCTTTCTTAAGTGTATGCCGAAAGCAAGATAATTTCAAAGTATTTACTTGATCTTAGGCTGCTCTTTGTTCTTCATCTGTTTGATTCCCTTCTTTATTGTTTCATTCCATTCCATAAAATCAACTTTAAAGAGATCTTTTGACATAGATGACTTGCCCCATGGACCACTCTTGAAACTTGCTATTTCAAATAAATCCTACTATGACTCCATAGCCCAATGGATTGAAGTTGTTTCTTGCCTATCTTGTTAGCTAAATCAATATTTCACTTGCATATACCTTCACCCTTCATTTAGACTTCCTTCACCTTCATTTATCCTAGCCCAACCAAACCAAACAAAAACCTTGTTCCTCATACCTAGCCTAATATCACATTTCAAGCCTTAAAGATACATCGATCTTTGCATTTTATAGAGAGATCCCTCTCTGGATTCAGGAGGGCTATATCCTAGAATCCCAAAGTGGTTCACATGTTGCCCCTGCAGTTTTAGTCTTGCCAATCAGCTGAAATTACAAGGAGATAACACGGACCACACCAGAGAGGGTCAAACTTGCCATGCTTTCCTTTATTTTCCCTTTTGGTGTCCCATCTTAATACTAAATCTCTTGCTCGAAAGAGAATTTCTTTTTATTTTTTGTCAAATATGGACTGCATCTTTTCTTGATAAGAAATCAAGTTATATTTAACTTTTTTTTTGTCTTCACTTGATTCAATCACTTTGTTCAATCTTCTCACTAGAGCATCAGGTTCTTCCCGAGCTCTTGAAGGAAAGAAATAACTAGTTTGGCCAAATGAGAAGGAAATAGTGCTTATGTTCCATAAACCAATTCATAGGGTGACTTTCCCATAAACCTCCTAGTGGTTACTCATACTGCCAAAAGATAAAACTTCAGCTTTGAATCCCAGTCTTTCTGATTTTCAGTGACTGTCTTCTTTAGAATCCTGACCAATGTCTTGTTTGAAGACTCTGCTAATCCATTCCCTTGTGGATGGTAGGTTGTGGAATGTGAAAAAATTACATTATATGTTTGACATAAATTAATGAATCGAGCAGAATTAAATACCTGAGCATTATCAGTTGCAATGTTGACTGGACAACCAAACCTACTGAAGATGTTCTCCTCTAGAAAATTCATTACCACTTGGTTATTTTCTTTATTGGTGGGGATTTCTCCAACCCACTTTGTGAAGTAATCAGAAGCATTTAGAATCCATTTGAACTGCCCACTTGATGGTGGATTGATCTCTCCAATAAATTCCAAGCCCCACTGTCTGAAAGGCTCTTCTATGAATACTGGAATGAGAGGCAACGAAGCAAGTCTCTTCTTTTCCGCAAACAATTGGCACTTCTGACAACTTCGGACCAGTCTGTATACATTAGCAAACAGTGTAGGCCAATAAAAACCTGACTTGAGGGTTTTATGTGCTATGAACTTCCAACTATAATTTCCTCCACATAGAATTTCATGATATAACTTGATAACTTCAATGGATTCACCTTCAGTTAAACACAACAGCAAAATACCAGTAGGATCTTTCCAATACAACTTTGCTTCTACTATGACATATGGATGAGATTTAATCTTGAGAGCTCTCTATTTGGTTCTGTTTAGTGAAGATGGACAAGAAAAGAAACACAGGTAGTGAACAACATCTTTATACCAATATGATCACAAAATTTTGTATTGAATACCTATTTTGGGCTTATTCTAACCTTCTTCGTTATCAGCTCCATCCATTGGTGCCAAGAGATTAATTCCCAATGCTTGAAAATTTGTTCATGTTAGAAACTTTTCTAAACCCTGTCCTTTGATTAAATTGGTGGGTTTAATGTCCAAATCATACTCCTGGATTTTAGCTATCCATTTCCCTCTTTTTCCTTCAACATCACTTTGAACCAGCACATCCTTGATGACAGAATAAGGTACATAAGCGGTTATTTGAGATTGTAACACATAAGTCCCGAAGGCTTTGAGTTCTTTATCCAATGCATACACTTGTTTCTCCAAAATGTTATATTTGAGCTCAGCATCTCTGAGAACTTTTCTGAAGAATGCCACTGGATGCTCCTTACTATCACGGTAGTAATAGTAGTGGGGGAAGCGAATGAAAATATTTGAAATACCTTTTGATAATCAGGACTTATTAAAACAGGAGCTTCGTGGAGTGCTTCTTTTATTCTGGAAAATGCTTCCCTTGCTTCTTTTTCCCACCTCACTTCTGCATTTTTCTTCAACATGTCAGTTATATTTCTCACAATCTCGACATAATTTGGTACAAATCTTCTCATAAATTCTATTTTCCCCAAAAATCTCTGAATATCTTTCTTACTTCTAGGCAAAGGAATGGTCTGAATTTCCTCCACCCTTGTTGGATCAATATTTACTCCTTTTTTTGAAACTTTGTGACCCAATAATTTACCTTCCTCCAAGGCAAACAAAGATTTTTTGAGATTTAGTGACAAACCATACTTCCTGCACTTTTCAAAATTTCTTTGCGGATGTTCCAGGTGTTCATCATCTGATCCTGAAAAATAGTTACATCATCCAAATATATAACCACATACCTGTCCCCAACAAACACTATGTCCATGGCCCTCTGAAAAGTTGCACATGCATTCATAAGACCAAATGGCATCCTTGCATACATGAAGGTGCCCCAGGGGGTTGTGAAAGTTGTCTTTTTCTGATCTTCCTGATCTACTGCCACTTGATTATATCCGGAGAATCCATCAACCATAAACATCTTGTAAGCTCGTGTCACCTTCTGTAAGACATAATCCATTTTGGGTAAAGGATAATTATCTTTTAGAGATGCCTTGTTCAAATTCCTGAAGTCCACACACTATCTTATCTCTCCATTTTTCTTCCTCACAGGAACCATATTAGAGACGTAATCAGAATATCTGAGAGGAACTATGATTTTTTCTTGCAGCAATTTCTTCACTTCCTTTTCAATTGGAGCTAACATTATGTTAGGTCCCTATATTACTAGTATAGTCCCTTATTTTTGTTAGTGTAACCCCCTTATTGTTATTATTGTACCCTTGTAACCCCCATTTTGTTATTGTTGTGCCCTTAAATTATTATTGTTAGGTCGGCTAGGATTACATTATGGCCCCATGGACTCCTATATATAGAAAGGAGGTTTTGTAAATTGTATCATCCAAGAATTGTTCATTCATGTAATGTACTGGAGGTTGCCCCCTCGAAGTGGCTCATTTCTAAGGCGTGAATATCTCTTTTCTTCTCTCTTTAGAGCTGGTTACACAACATTTGGTATCAGAGCTTTGGGATTCTAGGGTTTCGCTGCTCCAAACAGGTCATCGTGGCATTTTCGCTATAAATTTTTTTCTACGAAGCTTCAGAAGCGGAAATTTTTAGGGTGCGAAGCTAAAATCGTGAGGAAGGTTGTGTAAAAATTTCAGATCTTGGTTCGCAATATTTGAGGAGATATCATCTGTGGAAGTTAGGTATTTTTTCAGGCTCATAAACAGGTCATCGTGGAATTTGCGCTATAAAGTTTTTTGTACGAAGGTTCAGAGTCTGAAATTCATATGGTGCGAAGCTGAAATCCTGAGGAAATTCGTCAAAAAATTTCAGAGCTTGGTTCGCAATATTTTTGGAGATATGATCTGTGGAAGGTAGTACTTTTTCAGGCTCCTGAATTGCATCTCAAAGAGGTGATCGTGGGAAAACTTCAATAACTCTCTCTCTGGGCATTGGATTGAAGTGCCGTAAAAAGTGGTTGCAAGTACACAGACTGACGTTTCTGGGCTATCAATTTCAGAGACAAAGGACAAAACAGTGACACGTGGCAAGTCGTACAAGTTCGCTCTACTAAACCAGTCCAGAATTAGGTCATTGTGGGAGATTGGACACAAATTTGTCTTGGAGAATCCAAATCAGGTCAGACCTGTGGCATTCAAAAGATAATTCAGAGGGCTACTTCAGTGCTGAATTTCAGATATTGAAAATCTAAAATAACAGAGATAATACAATTTCAATATCGAGCTCCTCAAAGCTAGTAAAAGGTGTGTATTTTTTTCCGAATTGCATAAGTCTTGTTTGAAGAATCAAGTTGAATTGATTCCAAGGGCATCTTGTAGAATAGATACCAATATTGGATTCTAAAATGGCCCCTAAAAAGAATTCAACACCCATCAAGCCTTCAGAAAGCTCTACCATGACTCATGAAGATGAAGAATTGCAACATGATCTATCAAAATTACAAGAACAAGTGCAACAAATTTCACTCTCGCAAAGAGCAGCAAAAAATGAAATGGAAGTTTTGAAGAAAGGTATGGAAGTGAAGATGGATGGTTTGAAGAAAGGCATGGAAGCTAAGATGGATGGCGTGGAAGTGAAGATGGAAGGTTTGAAGAAAGGCGTGGAAGATAAGATGGATGATGTGCAAGCTAAGATGGATGGCATGGAAGTGGGCATGGAAGCTAAGATGGATGACATGAAAGACAACATAGAAAACATGAAGAATGATCTAAAAGCATACATGGAAGGCTTGATGACAAACTTAAAACCAGAAATGATTCCTAATGGCGGAAATATAGGAGAAGAACCTCATGATGAGAACAAAATAAATGTTAATCGTGATTTCATAAACTCGAATATTGGTGGGAAGAACCACCATATTCCAAAAATGGATATGAGGAAGTTTGATGGAAAGGATCCTGTAACATGGATACTACAGATGGAGCAATATTTTGATCTCCATAACGTGCAAAACACACAAAAGGTACGCATTGCAACTTTACATTTAGAACAAAATACATTTGTATGGTATCGATGGCTTTGTTCTCGTAAAAAAATTGTCACTTGGTCAATTTTTACGGAGGAAATGATAGCACATTATGAGGATACAAAGAGCAACACCTTCTTTACCCAATTGATAAATCTCAAACAAAAGGGTTTAGTGGGGCAGGACATTGAGGACTTCCAAAAATTGAGTATAAGGGTAACTGATATTTCAGAGGACCACAGGATTGATCTCTTCTTAGGCAGTTTAAAGGATAACATTCAACATGAAGTTCGTGTTCTGGAACCCGATTCATTAGAGAAGGCATTCAGGTTGGCAAGAAAAGTTGAATGTAAAATTATGGCAACAAGGAAGTCTACTACTCAATTCTATAAAGAAGGAAGTGTGGCTACGTCTAGATTTCCACAACCTACAAGGTTGACACCACAACAATTGGAAGAAAAAAGAGCAAAAGGGCTTTGCTACAGTTGTGATAGCAAATACACTAAAGGTCATAAGTGTGCTGAGAAGAAATTATTTTACATAGATTGTGAAGAGGAAGAAGAAAATGAACAAGAAGAGGATATACACCAGGAACCAACCCCAGAAGAGGAAGAAATGAATCCAATCATATCGTGTAATGCACTGGCAGGAATTACCACTCCTCAAACTTTCAAGATAAAAGGACAAATCAAGAAGAGAAAGGTAATAGTGTTGATTGATTCAGGTAGCACCCATAATTTTATTCATTGTAAGGTAGCCAAGGAATTAAATTGTTTCCTATACCCAGCACCAGAATGTCAAGTGATGGTTGCAAATGGAGGAACTATAAATTGCTCGGGAAAATGCCATAACATCAAGCTAACCATGGGGGAATATGTGTTGACTAGTCCAAATGCTTTCCATTCCTATGGAGGGTGCCGACAAGCTACTAGAGTACAATGGTTACAATCTTTGGGGATTTGTAGTTTTTAATTTTCAAGAACTTTCTTGAAAATTCTTTCACGAAAGGAAGTCGACCACGGCATTGAAGTGGGAAGCCGTACGATACAAGCCCAATGGCATGACAAAGTCGAAATAAAGAACAACGAGTTTAATTGCACAATTATGCTCACTAGAAGTTCCAACAACAAAATCATCTATTACAGCATTCCAACGTCTTGGGACAATCATTCAAGGTGTTTGAACGCAAGGACTCCTAACTTCATTCGTGATCATGATCATGTTATTCATTTGATTCTCCGTAGTGTTCCTCCAAACATCTCGCCTTATAGATATCCTTACTCAAAAAGAGTGAAATTGAACGGCGATCGCAGTAAATGTTAGAGCGGTAGTAATTCAACTTGGTCAAAGTTTCTTCTCGCCTTCGTAGTATTGGTACACAATAGCGATGATCATGGCGAATGTGTCCTGGATTATAGGAAAGCTCATTGCTCACCATTAAAGATAAATTTCCATTTCGTGATCGAGAATTAAGTTTACGACCATATGGACAATTTATTTTTACCAAGGATCTTCGTCAAGATATCATCAAATTAGAAATGAAGACCAAGATATTCCAAAAACAAGATTTTAACTCATGATGTCATTAAGGAATTTTTTGTCATGTTTTTGGCTCTTACCAATGCACCTTCTACATTTCAAGGGTTGATGACCCATTTTCAAACCTTTCCAGAAAATTTAAAGCTAGTATTTTTTGATGAGGTTACCAATTGCAAAAAGTCTTGAAGGACTACAATGAACATGTTGATGTGGTGCTCAAACTATTGCAGGAGAACAATTATATAAAAGCATCCAAATGTTTCTTTGGAGTACAAGAGGAATATCTGGTCATATTATATCTCACTAGGTGTTAAAGGTATTCTAACAAAATTAAAGCACATGAATGGAAAGTCTCAAGACAACAAAACAGCTATGATTTCTTGCAAGTTAACAAAGCATATCGCAAGTTTGTTAAGAATTATGGAAGAATAGTAGCAATTTAACAACATTATTGAAGAAAGACGTACTATGGACCGAAGCAACCAAGGCTCTTCAACATCTTAAGAGGCAATGTGCCTAGCATCAAACGTAGCTACGCTGTATTTCACAAAACCTTATTGTGGAATGTGATGCCCTGTGGAATGGAATTAAGAAGCTTGGGCTGCAGAAGGAAGACCCATTGCTTAAAGTTCAATCAAAGGAAAGTATTTAAAAACCCATATATGAAAGAAGGAATGTTAAGAAGGAACAAGAAGTGCACTAAAGAAATGGCGAATTTTCTACCTAATGGGAAGACACTAAGGTAAAAACTGATCATGATAGTCTCAAACACTTTTGAACAAAGATTATCTTTCTTAAGAGCGTTAAAAATGGTCACAAAGATGTTGTTATGACTTAAATAATTTACAAAAAGAAAGTTTAATGTTGTTGGCAATATGCACTCTCAAGAAAGCAATGAAGAGGGCATTGCTGAAGTTATTTCTATTATCCAAACTGGGACAGATGTCCTAAGCAAGAGATGAATGGAAGAAGGACAAAGATGTATGGACATCATTCAAAATTTGCAGCAAGATTCTATATATCGACATTTAGTTGGAAAAAATGATTTTTGCGTACAAAGACTTTATATCTTTTGTAAGAATTCCAATTAAAACAAAGTATTCTTTCCAATCAACACTTTAGAGTGAACGATTTTTAAAACTTACCACAGTAGAAGAAAGACTTTTTGACATTTTAAATCGATATTCGCGTTCAGGTTAAATGTTTGGTTTTTCCAAAATAGAATAAAGCGGAGACAATTATGACCCCGGATTTCTACAACCTTTATCCATTCCAAGTCATTGCCAGAGGAGATTTCAATGATTTTATCATGTCATCAAGTCTCAAGGAAAGAATGTCATCATGGTGGTAGTTGATGTATTTACCGTTATGCACACTTTTGTGCATTATCTCATCCATTTAAAGTGTTGTCAGCTTGTTAGCTACATTTGTGGAGTTGCATCTGCGTTGCATGGAAGCCTGCTGGTTAACAGAGCTATTGCAGATCCCATTTTTGTTTTAATTTTTTGGACAGTAGTTATTTTTCTGTTTGGGTACTAAATTAGCTCATAGCTCATCTATCATCCCTCAACCGATGGTCAAAAACTGCAGATAGTAAATAAACGTTTGAAGATATTCGTTGTTTTTGTATCCCATAAACACAATGGGTCAAGTATACCGATCGGTGTATAACACTTCTTCTGTTAACGTTAAAACACCTCATTTATGGCACTTTATGATATCATCCACCATCTATCACATCATCTTTATGAAAATCGTTCAAGCAGCGAAGATCAATGTACGACATCAAGAAGAAGTTCTCCAACTCTTAAAGGATAACCCTAATTTATACAAAACCCATCGAACAACAGCAGATCAACATCGCAATGGAGATGTTTTGGTATAGGAGATTGGGTATTTTTACCGCTACAACCATAAACAAATGTCCCTAAGCAAGCTACATGATAATAAATTATCGTGCTAAAGTACTATGGTCCTTACAAGGTGTTGCGTGATTGGTACTATGGCATACAAATTGAGCCCGCTTTCTTCATGAACAATAATCAGCTTTTCCATGTTTCATGCTTAAAGAAGGTTATAGGTGAAAATTCTTCAGCTTCAAACAATAAGTGAATCAAGGAGGAAGGAAAATCATATTGAACCGTATGGTCATGAAACAAGACCGACAATCATTTAATCGATCAATTTTGTATATTCATCATGGAAGAATTTACCCACCTAAGATTCTACATGGGAGGATGAGAATGAAGCGTACACTCAGAGCTACTCAAGCGTTGAGGACAAGACTTTTTTGAAGGAGAGGGCAAAGAAGTCCCTATATTACTAGTATAGTCTCCTATTTTTTGTTAGTGTAACCCTTTATTGTTATTATTACACTTGTAAATTTCATTTTGTTATTATTAAAGTTCTTAAATTATTATTAGGTTTGCCAGATTATATCATAAATACTAGGATTATATTATGCCTCATGACCTTTTACATATAGAAATATATTTTTGTAAATTGTATCATCCAAGAATTGTTCATTCATGTAATGTATTATGTCGTCTTCAGTGGCTCTATTTAAAAGCAATATCTCTTTTTCTTCTCTTTAGAGTCGGTTACACAACACATTAATGGATTAATCACCGAGTTTTTGTTCATGTGGTTTAATTCCTTCTTTCACTAGGATCTTATGTTGTATTATGCCTTTATCATACGTTTTCAAGTCTTCATATGAACAAGAAAACACATCCATATACTTCTTTAAAAGATCAATGTATCTTTCTTTATAATTTTCAGGAACACCCTTGAATAACTTCACCATTTTTTGCTCCTGCTGAGTTCCCAAATTACATTCTTCCATCTCTTCTTCTTGATGTGTTTTCTTTGAATCAACAACAACATCGTTAGAATCAAATAATCTTTCAAGGGGAACCAGTCCTTTAGGGAGGATATTGTGTTTCAACAGGATAATCTTCTGCTCACCTATTGACTGCTTGAGCCTTCTTACCTCTCCTTTCTGCTCTGCATGTTCTTCTTTTTGATCTATCTCAACATTTTCAAAGTTTCCAAGCATTGTCAAGAAATGATTTATCTACTCATCATCTTCAAACACCTGCCAATGTTCCACATTGTTAGGAATGGAGGGTCTGTGTCTAATTTCTATCTCATACCTTAACCTTGGATTCATTGGAGGCTTAAAGGTGTTAGCTACAACTGCTAACGAATCTGCCAACCTATTCTCTTCCCTTGGGATGAACAGAAGATTGAAGGCTTCAAAATAGTTCTCTATCAGATCCCAAACCTCATTTTTGTATGATCTTAATCTCGGATGCTTGGTCTAACAATGATTTTTAATATGTCTTATTATCAGTTCAAAGTCACCGAAAATTGAAATACACTGAACACCCATCTGTTTAGCAAATTGAAGGCTTAAGATCAAGGCCTCATACTCAGCCACGTTGTTTGTTGAATCAAATTCTAATTTAAAAGAAAAAGGCATGAGGTTACCTTCTGGTGATATCAACAAAAATCCATCTCATGTGCCTTCCCTGGAGTAGGCACCATCAAAGTAGCATTTCTAAATCTTTTTTGAGTGCAGCTCATTATTTACAACTGCTGAAGAGAGTTGCTTCCCTGTGTCTTCAGAAAATTATGCATCTTCATGCAGCGTGAAACATGAAAGATCTTCTGTTTCTTGACTATAAATAGGGGAATTTCCTACATATTTCTTGGTAGTAGTCTTCACGAACCTTGTTTCAATATACAATTTACTTTCTTTCCCATTGAAAATAGGAATGATAGGATAAGTGAACCCAGTTTAAGAACACCTCCTAGCTTTGTTCCTCAAGATCTTGACAAGAGAATTCCAAACCTGGATGGAATGTCAACAACCACTACATCCATGACTATACTCTTTGTTGGAATTTGTGCCAAAGAAACTGCTACATCAATAATTAACCCAATACATTTCACCCTTTTGGAATCAAATGAATACAGATCCTTGTAAGTTTTGGTAATATGCAAGTTTAGTTCCTTCATAATAGACAATGGCATGAGATTATGGGATGCACCTGAGTCCAACATACAATTATGGAGAGTAAACTCATGAAGCAACAGAGAAATATATAATGGTGGGACAGAAGGGTCTACTTCTTCTACATGAGGATGAAAGGTGACCACTGGCTTCTCTTCTTGTAAGTTCACAGTGTCACTTATATCTTCAATCTGTGTGAGATTAATACATTTTGAAATTTCTTTCTTGTAGACTGGTATTTTAGCTAATTCTAGAAGAGGTACCTGAATTTTTGTCTTCTCCAAATATTTTGTCAAACTGAAAGGATGAGTTTGTTTAACATTCTTTTTAGGTTCTTCTTCACTCTTTATAGAATTTTTTGCTTGTTCGGGTACAGGAACAACTCTCTCCAAAATATTATTATCAACTCATTTTCTCTGGGAAGGTTCACCCTATTGCATATATGTTCTATTAATTGAATTTACAGGTCGCTTCCCATCACTGACTTGTTTTACAGGGTCCTTTTGTTGTGGAGTCACCATTGGAGGAGGAATAGAATCTTGTTGTTCACCTTCATTATCCTACACTCTAGATCTCTTTCTAGACCTTAAATTATACTTTTTATGCAACTCAGTTTGCATGAAATCAGTGAATTTCCTACGGTATTCATCCATTTCATCTTGGTCAAAAGATACTTCAGCTTCAGCATATTCTCCCTCACAATCTTCCTCTTCATCATCTTATATTGAGTACATAGCAGATATTTGATCTTCAACCTCTTTTTCGTCATCATCTGCTAACTCTCTGAGTGTTGCTTCTATATACAATGGTGTTTGAACCTAGTCTTGATCTTTACTTTCCCTCTGCAAAATTTGCAAGGGATGTCTTTTGAATTGAGGGTTAAACGCCCCTCGGTTTTGTTGTACTTGTCTTTGGGTTTTTTTTACTTTCCGATTCCATCTTAAATAGCTTATTTGACAAGTTTTTTATCACCTTTGTCATATCTTCAATTCTTTGATCTTGTGATTATTCTTCTTTTGCTTTCCCCTTCTCTTAGACTGGTTTCTTCCCTTTCGTCTTTATAGCTGCAGTCATATTAGCTTCAATCTCTAAAGCATTTGTCTGTATCTTCTCTAGAGTAGGGGATATCCTTTCTCTAAGCGTGAAACTAAAATCGGCTTCAAAAGCCCCAACAAAAACCACCTTTGCTCCAAAAGGAGAGGGCTTCATTTCTATAGGAAAACTGTTATACAAATTATTGAATCTCTTGATAAAATCCGATATATTCTCATTTGGTTTTCTTTTGATTGCATTGAATTCTATCAGTGAATATCCATGATACCTTTTTTCACCCCATCTCTGAGTGAATCGATTTTCTAGTTCTTCCCATGTTTTAATAGAATCCCCAAACTGTTATACAACTTATTGAATCTCTTGATAAAATCCGATATATTCTCATTTGGTTTTCTTTTGATTGCATTGAATTCTGTCAGTGAATATCCATGATCCCTTTTTTCACCCCATCTCTGAGTGAATCAATTTTCCAGTTCTTCCCATGTATTAATAGAATTATCTGGAAATCCCTTAAACCACTTTCTAGCCTCACCATCCAGAGACTAAACAAAAAGCCTCATTACAACATCAAGATGTTCTACATTCAGATTTTCAGCAAAATTACAAAACATAGGCAAGTGTTGTTCTACAGTTATTTCATCTTCTCCAGTAAAACGTGGAAGTAATTTAAGATACTCTTGAGGCATTGCATTCACTAGTTGAAGAAGGTTAAGTGGAGCATATCTATTCAAAAAAAAGGCTGGTGTTGCCATGTTTGCACCTTGATTGATTGTTGCTTGGTTAGATGCAGTCAACAGACCTGCTGTGAAAATGAACGGAGGTGGAGGTAAAACTGATATGGGGATGGGTTCATGGACAATAGCAGAGGGACCACCAACTATATTTTGTTAAGCTTGAGTAACAGTAAAATAAGCAGACTCAAAGGAGTGTTCTTCCAACTTAGGTTCTTGAAAATAAAGCGGTGTGAAAGGTGAATCTTGTTCTAAGAAAGGAAGTAATTCAGAGATATCTTCAAACAAAGGATTACTAGAAATACTGCCAGGAGCTGACAGTGTAGGACTAGGTGTTGAGGGGGTTTTGGGTTTCCGAACCCTTTTAGAAACCAATCTTTCAGGGTTTGACAAAGTAGGGACCTTCTGCTGTGAGGTATCTAACCTCGTGTGAGGCCTCTTGTGAGCCAGAATTATGAGAATAACAAACATACCAAATATTTCCTCCTCACTGAACAACTAGAGGAAATAATGTCTTTGTTTCTTTGTCCCCAGCAACGGCGCCAGAAAATGTTGTATCTTAAGAGACAATTCTTTGGTTGTGGAAAGGAATCAGTGCTTAAAACATTTTTTGAAAGTGTGTCACAAAGTAATTATATCAGGTGTTCTTCGTTCAATCCCTTTGGAAACTAATTCTTTAAAACCCGTAACAACCTAGTATAATGAAAGACTCTACAATGCCATTAGCTGTTGATATCTGAATGGAAAAGAAGAACTGTAGAAGAAACTCAAAATGATATGTTGTAACACAAAATCTACCTCTAAATCTTAGAATGAATTTATGGAGAGAGAAGAAACTCAAAATAATATGTTGTACACACAGAATCTATTACTTTTAAGTTCCAAAGAGAGTTTATGAAGGGGCACAAATTAAGGTTATTTAACTCTTACTCACAAATGTAATTAAGAGATCGGCTACTACATTACTTCACTTCATTCAAAGAAGAAGGGACACAAAATGGAATAGGAAGAAAAAATCACCATCAACAGTTGCAGGAAACTTAATGCTTCTTTCATTAATTCCTCATAAAAGTAAGTACCACAGTGTTAGTCTTCCTATAAGATTTTGAATAGAAATAAACAATAATATAAAGAGACAAACAAGAGTCTACAACGAATAGAGAGACATCACATAAAAAATTCACAATATGGAGAACGCTTAGCCAGTTTATTAAATAACTGAAAGATACAATGAGTACAAAGGTGATCAGAATGATGGCACCTTGAGTTGCACAAGGCAAGCTGGAAATACTGTCAGAAATTCTCAAGGAATGGCTGCTCTGTCAAAGACTGCATTATCTCCAAAATGTTGTTGTTTCTGCTGGAATAGGATGGCTCTTTGGGGTTGTTCCCCTGCTTATAAAAATATGAAACTCTGGGAATGAGATCTCCTCCAAATACCCAGAAAATCCTAGAAAGGAATTCAAGAATGGATGACCCCATAATTTGACCTCCCTTGAGGAATAACTATATCACAGTGAAATACGCTGGCCCTGAATGATCCTCTGCAAATAGTGGCCTCCTCCTATACCAAAGTGATGGAATAGTGAAGGGTTGATCCCTTCTCACTGTCCCGGGCTAAATCCCCTAATGAATCCTCACTCCCGGGACTGCCTCCTCCAAGAACTACATTATATCTCCTTGAGACTGCACTGCCCAAGCAAGTGTGTAATCCCCGACTAAAGATGCTATGGGTCCCTCCTAAAAACAAATAGATAGAACTCCGCACCCGAGCAGGCACTCGAAGTCCCTCGGGGCTGAGGTTGGGATCTCCGCTTGGAGACACCCGGTGTGCTGAACAACACTTGCAGACTTCGCTCAACAGCAAAAGCATGCTCAATGTCAAGAGACAAAACATAGATGCGTAATCGAATGAGAGAATGAGGACCCTATTCCCCTTTTTATGCTTTGAGAGCCTTGCTCTCACCTAGGCCCTACCAAAACTACATTGTCCCTCTCTCATTGCATTGTCATGGGCCCATGTTGCCACTTTGTCTTCCTGGGCTCCACGCTGCCAAATAATAATATGCTCAAGTGACTTTAGGGAATATTTATTTCCTAAGTGTAGGCTAAGTATCTTCTCACCTACTTTATTAACTTATTTAACTTAATAAAAATTAAATTGGCCAAAAATTAATATTACCAATTAGCTACTACTAATTGGAAATATTTCAGTCCACCCCGCCAAAACGTTTCTTGTCCTCAAGCAACTGCAAATATGGATGCTACAAAATATTCTCACTCTCCCAAGTGGCATCCTCATTCGGTGAGTTCCTCCACCTCACCAAATATTCTCTGACCATCCTGCTCCATAGTTTCCTCTCCTTGGTGTCTATGATGGCTTCTAGCTGCAACACCAAATGCCCCTCATCATCTGTTGGTGGAAGCTCTTCTGTTGCATTCACTTGCTGCCCCAATTCCTTTTTCAGGCATGATACATGGAATATGTTATGGATCCTGCTACCTGTAGGTAACTCTAGCTCATATGCAACCTCCCCAATCCTGCGGATCACCCTGTAAGGTCCATAGAAGCGGGGCTTGAGCTTCTCGGCCCCCTTCTACTTCAGCATGGACTAATGGTATGGCTGAAGTCGTAGGTAGACCAAGTCCCCTACCTCAAACAACCTCTCAACCCGTCCTTTTTCAGCATACAACTTTTGTTGGTTCTGTGTTGTAGCTAAGTTATCCTTAAGAGCTAGGAGTATATCCTGACTCTATTGGATCTAGTCCTTGGCCCTTGGGGGCTTGCTAGCACCAAACATCACGTCAGCAAAAGACAAAGCATGATATCCATAAAAATCATAGAACGAAGACATACCAATGGACATGTGGAAAGTGGTGGTGTAGCAATACTCTCCTAGATGCAACCAACATAACCATGCCTTATGCTGCCCTGTGACATAGTTTCGTAAGTAGCCTTCCAACCACTTGTTCACTATCTCGGGCTGTCCATCCGTCTGAGGGTGATAACTGGTACTCAGAGTCAACTCTGTACCCACCAAACGAAAGAGATCTTGGCAAAATCCACCCATGAAATGGTTGTCTTGATCACTAAAAATGGTCTTCGGAAGACCATGCAACCTAAAAACATCCCTAAAAAACAAATCCGCTACATGTGCTGCCATGTACCGTGATGATATAGCGAAGAAGTGTGCATACTTTGTCAGCCAATCAACGACTACAAAGATGCAATCCTTGCCTTGCACTGTGGGCAACCCTGTGATGAAATCCATCGAAATGCTCTCCCATTTTCCTTTTGGAATGGGAAGTGGCTGTAGTAATCCTACTAGATGGTTCATCTCCCCCTTGTTATGTTGACACACCTCACACTCCCTGACATTCCAGATTATGTCCTCCTTGAGGCCCTTCCAAGAGAACCTCTCCCTGATGGCCCTGTAGTTCTTAATGAACCCCTGGTGGTCTGATATTGGTGAGTCATGTGAGGCACACAATACCTTCTCCTTTAGCTGAGAGCCTAGAGTCAAGAATATCATATCCCTAAAGTATATCACCTCATCCATCACTCTGTTCCTGTCATCCGTGATATGTCCATCCAGTATCTTGCAGGAAAAAAAGTCCTTGGAGTACTCCACTTGTAACTGAGCCCTCTAGTCCGTGTCTAAGATCATCAGAGACAATGTTGTCGGTCTGCGTGAAAGAGCATAGACCACCACGTTTTTATTTCCCTTGACATATTTGATGTCAAAGTCATATTCCTGGATCTTGCTGACCCACTTCTGCTACCTCTCCTGCAACTACTTCTGCTCTAAAAAAAACCGAGTCCTCACCCTGAACCTGTTCCCTGCCAAGTATTGATGAAACTTGGCCAGTGCATGCATGATAGACAAAATTTTCTTGTCGTATAGTGGATACAACCTCTCATGCGGTAATAACTTCCTGCTCTCGAAAGCTATGGGGTGCCCCCCCTACATCAAGACTGCGCCTACCCCCTCTCCAGATGCATCACACTCCAGGAGAAAAGGCTGCGTGGAATCCGACAACACTAAAACTGGACAATTGCTCATCACCTCCTTGAGCCTGTCAAAAGCCCTATGCGCTGTGTCCATCCAACTGAATGCCCCCTTCTTGGTAAGATCTGTGAGGGCTGTAGCAAGTTGGGAAAAACCCTTGGCGAACTTCTGGTAGTAGGTGTAGATGCCTACAAACCCTCGAAGCTCAGTCACGTTCCTCAGTTCCAGCCAATCCCAAATGGCCCTGATCTTCTCCTCGTGGACTCTCACTCCATCCACACCAATGATATGCCCCAAATAGAGCATCTCTGTCAGTCCAAATTCGCATTTGGAGAGCTTAGCATAAAAATTCTTCTCCTCCAGAATGCGCAATACAGTCTCAATGTGTTTCAGGTGCTCCTCCCATGTCCGGCTGTATATCAATATGTCATCGAAGAATACCAACACAAATTTCCTCAATTGACCACGGAAGATGTGGTTCATGCAGAACTAGAAAGTGGCTAGTGCATTGGTTAGCCCAAAGGGCATCACCAGAAACTCAAAGTGGTCGTAGTGACATCTGAAAGTTTTCTTGGGGACATCCTGGTCCCTCACTCGGATCTGATGGTAACCTGACCTCATATCAATATTTGAGAAGAAATTCGACCCCCTCAACTCATCCATCAGCTCATCAATCCGTAGGATGGGGTATCGGTTCTTCATGGTATTCTTGTTGAGAGCCCAATAGTCGATGCACATCCTCAGTGTGCCATCCTTCTTCTTCACCAGTACAACAAAAGCAGCAAATATGCTAGTGCTGGGTCGGATGTGTCCCAATGCTAAGAGCTCATGAATAGCTCTCTCAATCTCATCCCTGTAGGCTTTAGGATGCCTATAGGGTGTAGTAATCACAGCCTAGATGCCCTGCTCCAGCTCAATGGTGTGCTTAAACTCTCGATCCAATGGCTACCCTGGTGGTATATCCCCAAAAAATGTAGCATATTTGTCCAAAATCAACTGCACTTTTGGGTGTACGGTCTGTCCTGTAGACCCTGCCTCTGAAACACGCAACTCCACTGCCCACTCTATGTCTCCCTTCCATAAGTCTACCTCCATCCGGTGTGCTAAAAATGTCTGTGGAGGATAAGTGCGCATGCCCCGAATCATCTCATGCTTACCGGTCTTCTTTTCTGTCCACTCCATCTCCAAGGTCTTCTAATCTGTATTAACCTTCCCCGGCGTGATCAACAACTGTACTCCGAGTATCATGTTGGTGTATGTATTATTTAATTAATTAAATTAAAACTAAAAAAGAAGAAGCTATATATATCTGGATAAGCACAAGAAGAAGGAATATAGATTTGAGGACAAAGCTTTTAAGGAAAAGGGGATAAGCCCTAATTACAAGGAGTATGAGTGACGAATTATACATATCAAGATGACAACACAAAGTGAAGAAAATTGGGAAGCAATTAAGGCAATGAAAATTAATATCCATTAAACTTTGAGGACAAAGTCTCTGAAGAAAAGGGAAATTTTATGAATATAATTCATAACGAATATAATAAATATAGTTATTAATAGTTAAATAGGAATTATGTTAAGTAGTCATTAGTTAACTAAAAAGGCATGTCTAAAAGACATGCCTATTCATGAAAGGCCACCTGCATAGGCATATAAGCGGGGCCTCATTGTAACATTTATCATCATCTTTTATACATTTTATATATAATATATCATTATTACAATACCTCTTGTGTATTTTATAACTTAAGTCAACAAGCCTACAACTTTGTTGCTCCAATGTCTGAATTTTCCACCACAAAGAAATGATCCATCAGAGTGTAAGTCCCCGTGGTCACTGCCAAATCTAGCACATATCTAGCACACTGCATAGTTCTGGCATCTGGTACCAGCACTAAAAATCCATCAAAGCTCTCTGTCGGTATACTCCTCCGCTCTACCAACTGTGCATCAATAAAATTGTGGGTAGCCCCACTGTCCACTAGTACTAAAATATGGTGTCTGTGCACGGTGCCCTGGATACAGAGTGTCAAATATTTGGGAACCCATCGCAAAGAAGCAAGGACTCCCCTAGTAGGTGAAAAAATTGCCCCTCCTGCTCTTGGTGGTGGAGGTGGTGGATGATCTCCTCTCTGTACTAGAGCGCTGCCTCCTGCCTCCATCTCCTCATATGCATCCTCTTCCCTGTCACTGTCGAAGAAGACCTTTGTGTAGTGTGCCTTCCCAGTGGCACATCGATGTCCCGGTGCCCACAACTCCTAGCATGTGAAGCATAGCTTCTTCCATCTCAGGTCTCTCTGGGTCTCATCTTCCAAAGGACCCTGGCCTTGGTTCCCCCTCGGAGGTGGAACCCTCATGTCCTTCCCCTTTGGCTGGAATGTCGGTCTCTGTGGGAAAGGAGCTCTGGTCCTGGGTAGAGAATCTTTCAAATCCCTAGTCCTCCTAACTGTATCATGTAGTGTAGCAGGCCTTGTGGATATGAATAACCCACGCAGAGGTTCTGCCAACCCATCAATAAACATGTATATCATCCTGGCCGAGGACAAGTCAGGTACCATCACAGAAAGCCTCAAGATCTCAAAAATGTAGGTGTCTGGGTTCTCGGTCTGTTTGAGCTTGGTAATCTCAATAAAGTGTTGTTCCAGATCCTTCCGATCAAACCTCTCTACCAGTCTCCATGTAAACTCTGCATACATTGTCACAACCGAGTGACTCAGTGTGGCCATCCAGTGGAACCACCAATCATGGGCCTCTGCCTCTAGGTGCAGTGCTGCCACCTTGATGGCCTCTTCCTATGCCATCTGATTGAGCTGGAAATAGATATCCAGCTTCTCCACCCAAGCCTTTGCCAAACATTTGGAGGATCCATCAAATGTTGGTAGGAAAAATCTGCCCATTGTACACTGCACATCCCCATCCTGTGTGTACCTATCCCCTTTGTTAAGGTTACAGGGCCTGCTGTCCTTATTGAGCTGAAAAAAGTCATGGAAAGTAAGAGCCTCACCAAACTCTCACCCATAGGACTGATACTCGGCAAAATAATCCCCCATATGAACTGGCTCTAGTTCCTGAGGTGCTTTTTCTCCAGTGCTTGTAGCTATAAATTTGGGCATTGTGGAACATGGGGGAGTAGGTGATACAAACTATTGTGCTGTGAGATGCTCCTACAAATGGTGAGAAGTGTTAGACCATTCTCCGATGTGAAAACCACTCGGGGTTTCACGCTGTCACTGGTCTGCAGTAAACTTATGCCCAATCTCTTCTATCCTCCTCAATAGCTCCTGCATAGACTTTAAGAGAAGTTTCTCGAACTCTCTCATCCTTCTCCTCTACTATCGGTCCTTCCTCCTCTGCGTCCACTACTGGCACACAGTCTCCCTCTCCAAAAGTGGCCTCAAGCCTCCACTCTTGGTCCTTGTATTTCTTTCTGCCGTAATTGATATATGGTTTTCCTGATGGTGTCATAGACAATCTGCTCCACAGGCTAAGCCAAGTCAATGAGCTCCGATACCACTGTAATAATCCGAATAGAAATAAACAGTAATATAAAGAAACATAAACAAGATTCTATAGTGAATAGAGAGACATCACATAAACAATGCACAATATGGAGACCGTTGAGCCAAGAGATGTAATTAAGATACCGGCTGCTACATTACTTCACTTCATTCAAAGAAGAAGGGACACAAAATGGCACAGGAAGAACAAATCACCATCAGCAGTTGCAGGAAACTTCATGCTTCTTTCATTAATTCCTCATAAAAGTAAGTACCACAATTTTAGTCTTCCTGTAATATTATGAATAGAAATAAATAGTAATATAAAGTGACATGAACAAGAGTCGTGATAACAAATAGAGAGACATCACATAAACAAGGCACAATATGGAGAATGTTGAGCCATTTTATTAAATAACTGAAAGATACAATGAGTACAAAGGTGATCAGAATGATGGCACCTTGGCTTGCACAAGGCAAGCTGGAAATACTCTCAGAAATGATCAAGGAATGGCTGCTATGTCAAAGACTGCGTTATCTCCAAAATGCTATTGCTGCTACTACCGGATTGTTGCTACTGCTAGAATAGGATGGGTCTTTGGGGCTGTTCGCCTACTCAGAAAAATATGAAACTATGGGAATGAGCTCTCCTCCAAATACCCAGAAAAGCTCAGAAAGGAATTCTGGAATGGATGACCCTAGAATTTCACCTCCCTTGAGGAATAATGCTATCTCAGTGAAATACGTTGGCCCTGGATGATCCTTTGAAAATAGTGGCCTCCTCCTGTACCAAAATGATGGAATAGTGAAGGGTTGATCCCTTCTCACTGTCCTGAGTTGAATCCCTTGATGAATCCTGAATCCCAGAACTGCCTCCTCCAAGAACTAGGTGATCTCTCCTTGAGACTGTGCTGCCCAAGAAAGTGCGTAATCCCTCACTGAAGATGCTATGGCTCCCTCCTGAAAATCAATAGATAGAACTCCTCACCCGAGCAGTCACTCGAAGTCCCCCGGGGCTGAGGTTGGGATCTCCGCTCGGAGACACTCGGTGTGTTGAACAACACTTGCAGACTTCGCTCAACAACAAAAGAATGCTCAATGTCAAGAGACAAAACATAGATACATAATCGAATGAGAGAATGAGGATCCTCTTCCCCTTTTTATTCTTTGAGAGCCTTGCTCTCACCTAGGCCCCACCAAAAAAAATTTGTCCTCTTGGCCCACGATGTCCCTCTCTCATTGCGCTGTCATGGGCCCACGTTGCCCACGCTGCCACTTCCCTCACGCTGCCACTTCGTCCTCCTGGGTGCCCACGCTACTAAATAATAATATGGTCAAGTGACTTTAGGGAATGTTTATTTCCTAAGTGTAGGCTAAGTATATTCTCACCCACTTTATTAACTGATTTAACTTAATACAAAGTAAACTGGCCAAAAATTAATATTACCAATTAGCTGCTGCTAAGTGGGAATATTACACTTCCAGAGGTCAAAAAATCAGAACCCTTCTTCTTTCTTTATATATTTCTTAAATACATCATAAACAGTTCGTAACTTCTAAAACTTCTTGAAACTACTTCGACTACCAAAACTGTTAAAACTACTTATTACATTGCAATTGAGGACATCACTATAGCTTCGATCTTAACTTACAAAGAAAACAAATTAAAACTTGAAATATTATTATTTTTGTTGAATCTGATTTGTTGCTTATGCGTCTCCCTGAAGTTATGATGTTTCTCTCTGAAAAATCGGACATCCTTGCCCTACATCTCTTCTAGAGTTCGTAATTTGTCTTTTCCGCTCGCTTTCATGTCTTTTATTTTTCTGATGCGGTATCTGAACAGTTCTACAACAATGCCTATTTGGCCGACTTGACCTAGCTTTTGTGCTTCAAACAGTGCCACCATATGCTCCTTTTCCTGACTCTTCCTATGCCTCTATGCTTCAAACCATGTTATCATGTCCCCTTCTGCCTGACTCTTCCTCTTCCACTCGTTCCTGCAGTGTTCAATCTTCCATTTATTTACAAAGCGCCACTGCATACAACTATGTTCTGCACGAGGTTGGGCGTTACCCAAGTCTACTTCTCGCGTTCACGTTTCTTCATAAAACCAACGCAATTGAACATAATCTTGGACTTTAAATAAATTCAACTTAACCTTTGAATGGTATTGCGTCCGCCTTTCCATCACATTTCAACACTTCAACGTTCATAACATATTCCTTAGTGCTTTCCTCTTGAACTTGTGCCGTGCGAGGGAGGGAAGGTGATGTCGCAGGATGGAGGTGGGGTCGATCACAAATCGCAAATCGACAGATTTGTTATAAGAAACAGGAGGTAAGTGTTAAAAGTCGCGAAGTGCGATGTGTGATTTGCGAGAGGGATGACGTGGCAAGCGGAGGAGGGGCCAATCGTAAATCGGCATATTTGTTATAAGAAACAGGAGGTAAGTGTTAAAATTCATGAAGTGCTATGTGCGATGTGCGAGAGGGATGACGTGGCAAGCAGAGGTGGGTCCAATCGCAAATCGAAAGATTTATTATAAGAAACAAGAGGTAAGTGTTAAAAGTCATGAAGTGCGATGCGTGATGGAACCTATGGCCGAAAAGTGGCTTCTATTTACAACCTCTGATCAATCTGACTTGCATTTCTATGCTATGATCTCCGCCATCCATCTCTCCGCTTCAATTCTACGCTTCAATCCCGATCGTCGATTTTCTCCTTTATGCTTCTTCCAAAACTCTTAAGTTTTTAAGGGAAAATACGCCAGTTCTCTGCCTTCAAGAAATCTATATGATTTCTTCGATAATGAACCTAGTTTCATTCAATAGGCTTGCATATGTTCCTTTAACGAATAAACGATCTTGATTACCATTTATTTTTTCTCCACGACGTAACCCTCCTGAGCTTATTTGGTATTCTATAGCGATAGTCTCTCCTGAGCTTGCGAAGAAGACCGACTCGACCCGTCTTCACATCTTTGCACATAATGTTAATACACCAACATATAAATCAAAATTATTTTTTGACATACAAATTTTTTTGATTTTCTATGATATATGTTTTTTTGGTGTTTTGAGAAATATTTAAGAAAGTAAATGAAAATGAGCCACAACAGAAAGAAAGCAGGATCTAGTTGCAGAATATATTGTTGCATATGAAGTAGGAAATAAAGTTATATGGTTGAGAAATCTTGTGTCTCTAATTCCTTTTGTGATAAAATGAGAAGCAACCTCAAGATGTTTGAAAGACCCCAAAGGTTTGTGTTTTCTTATGTATATTTGAAATTTTGTTATTAATTGGGGTTGTGTTTGTACAGGTAAATCTCTTGGAAGTTTGAAAGCACATTTTGTATGCTTGTTGTTATCAATCAGTTTGATCGAGATATATTTGTTGTTACCATTCTGTTTGATCAGGGAGGATTTGCTACCGATTGGAATAATCAGGAGTGTTGAGGCTTTGTGAGTGACACATTTCTTTGGAGGAATACTGCAGACACTATGTTTTGAAGTCTAGATCCCGAAGTAGGGAGGGTGACGTTGGTCATAGAGCTCTAACCTCATATACGCACCTAGATCCCTGGGTTGATGGTTAGCAGGTAAGCCTGATGATACCTAGAGAGGCTAAAAGATTTAGTCCATCTTAGTCACACTCGGATAGATTTCCCTGGTCAGGAATCTAGTCCGTGGCACCGTGAGTGACCGAACTGTTTGAGGACCTTGGATATATTTCCCTGGTCAACAATCTAGTCCATGGAATTTTGGTGCCTAAAATCTTTGTAGATCATGTGTTTTGAGATGTTCCATGTACATCTATAGACGTATGTAAGAATGAATACCTCCCTAGTTAAGAGGGAGTGTTAAAGAATGTAACTAGGTTCGGTCTTCAAAATTGTACTTGAGTCATAATGAAATATATTTATCAAAAGAAAGAAAAAATAATTTTTTATTAATTAAATTGACTTGTTAAAGCATGGGTTTCATGCTTGGGTCAATTGCCATAGGTCAGGCCTCCATTGTAGGCTTTACGATTTTTTTATTTAAGTCAAATTCTAATTTATTTTGGCAAAATGTCTCCTCCATAAAGTCACCTTGCAAGGTCGGCCTTCAAACTCATCCTCCAAAATTCGGCTTCACAAAAAATTTCATGTCGGCTTATTTTACTATGAGAAACCACTATATATAGGCAAAAACTCAACTACAAGTTTGTTCAATATTCTAGTCAACAAGTTATGACATGTGACTTAAACATCTTCTTGGCTGTTGATGCCCATTGCCAAGAAGCGATGCATCCAAGGTGAATCTTTGTTCTTGCAGGAGGCTTGTTTTTGAAGCATCTATGTGAAGGATGGGTGTGCTAACCACAGTTCTTGCATGGGTGAATATCGAAACAGTGATATTTCATATGGAAAACGCAATCACAGTGTTGGCATTTTACAATTTTTTGTTGTTGTTGTGGAAGAGGAGCAAGATATGGATCAGTTGTAGGTGCGCTATTGGCACTCTGAAATTTGATGGGCTTAGAGTAGTCCAGAATATGAAAGGACAACTCCTTGTCATATCCAAGACCAGTTATGTGCTTGTTGTGGACAAGCTCTTCCCAAGGTTTGATGATGGGCTTGGGAGGTGCATGCTGCATTTCTGCATCTTTCTACACATTTGCTCTTGAAATGGGTATTGAATGTGAACCAACCTCAACTTTATATTTTTGCAGCTGATGGGAGTCTATCTCAATATTCCGAAAAGAAATAGGTTTAGAATGACAACTCTTCTGTTGTAGTTCATCTTGTTGTAGTTGATATTCAAGTTGGAGAAACTCGATTTTCTCCTATGCATCTTCTAAACAAATTTGAATATTAAAGAGAGAGACTTTGTCAATTTTAACTGTATCATGGTTAATGGAATGTACCAAAGTTTTTAGGAAATATAAAACTTTGCCAATTTGATCCATTTTTCAAACAAATGCAGTGCGTTGATTAGTCCCTCAAAAACAAGCTTCTTGGAAAAATCTGTCAATTTTATTGAAGAAATCTGTTATCCACATAAAATTTATCGGAAAGAAATATACTTTAGTGATATCTGATTCGTGAATGTCACATGTAGAAAATAGATAATATGTATAAGAGGAATTGGACACTGTTTCGCCAAGCTCCAAATTTATTGTGATAGAGAGAGAATTACATAAAATAACTTCTTAGCACAGTCCACGGTTTAGTAAAGGGCATTGAGGCCCCCATCTATGGATATATATACCCTATGTTTTCCACAATGCACTTCTGAATGTTGAGATCTATGAGTGAAATGAGTTTTTAAATCTAGCTATCAATAAATGCCCATGAGAGTTTCAAAGTCTCAGTTTCACGGGCTCCTAGCTTGTCTCATAGTTGATATGTTGCATACTATGTCACAGGGTTCGCCGAATTTGAACAAATTCAAACCTGAAGGCGAACCTAAAGACAAACCTGAAGCCAAATTTTATAATTAAAAAAAAAAAAAAAATTGGGGTTTGAGGTTAGAGTTCGGGCAGTTTTTGTCAGTTGTTTTAAGGTTTATGAGAAAAACCATGGGCAGCACATGGTTTTCTCTTGTTCTGCTTCCCGCCAATTAATTTTCTGTAGTGGCTACTGGTTTGTCTTTATTTACCATGGTTGTCGATAGATTTTCACAAGCCAACTTCAGCCTGAGTGTACTCACTCTATTGTGCTCAGTGTTGTATTCTTTGCAATTTATTGAATTCAATTTCTAGACACTGCTTGTCCCCGCCCCCCGGAGCATGAAGTGAATAGTGGTTGTGATTTGTGACTCATGCATTCTCATTTATATTCATAAAACTTTATTGAATGATTTTGATTTTATTATTTCTATTATTATTATTATTATATATATAGTCGAACTTAATGCCGAACCTCATGCGAACCTCAATGAAAAATTCAAATTTGAATCGAACTTAATCGTTGTCGAACTCGAATTCGAACCCGAACCATGTGACATAGGTTGCATATGTGTTCATCAGTTCTTCCTAGCTTAAAGGAAGAAAGGAATGAAGGCTACATACCTTGCTCAGTTCAATAGAGTGATGCCCATCAAGTCTAAGTATGTGATAACGGGGAACAACCCATAGTCTCGTTTTGCTCTGACTTTTCTATCTCTAGCTGTGCATAGTGCCTTCATCAGAATGGCTCACACTTCCCCTATCTGGCAATCTCACAACATTTTGTTATTGCGCCAACCCCGCATATTCAAACATTATATGTGCTCTATATAAATACATATATTACGTCGTTCTTCAATTATTGGAAACATTACAACGAAGTCCAACAATAATCGGGCATACCTTTATTAACTTGCAACCTTAGTCGAACAGTCCCGATCAACATAATTTAGGACTGGGGCCCAACACTGATGGTCATTCCACATCCAACGGTGGATGATACGTCGCACAACCTTTGGTGATCCGACGCCCCTAATCAAATCTCGCGCGAATTATGTGCATGAATGATAGCGCGTGATGAAGCGGTTTTTCCAACTTGCTCAGGGACACGCGTCACCCAATTTGTGGAATTTCTCCAATTTCCTAAATACCGCTTGCCCGACGAAAGCGGTGTGATCAAACCCGGAAACCCGCCTTTACTATTCACTCCAAACCATGTTCACTGTTTATACTTCGTGGTTCCACTGCTTTCTCCCTCAGGGTTCCGTCCGCCTTCATTATCTATGCATTTCGCTCTTCGCCTTCAGTGAATACATAGCTTCTCGTTACACCGTACTCACCCAATGAACACCGCTTCTAGAGTCCCACTTATATCACTTCATGCAGGAAACGACCAACACATACTACTTTATCCATACTCGGTTTTCGAACGCCTGTCAGCTCTTTACGAGCAGCATAAAACCTCCATGCGTGGCTTAAGGCCATATCTCTGTTCATGGCATATACTCACGGCTATATCACTCCACTGTCGACCAGTTCGAGATGCACTGTCAACAACATTAACATCGGTTGCTCTAACTATATACAGATCACAATTAATCCCAAATTGTAGAGTACATAGTTACACATTCTTACATTCTTGTTTCTGAATACACAGGCAGACTCTTAGCTCGATTTATAGAGTCCTGCTCCTACAAGAATTTAAGGAAATTTCACGGAGGAATTTCACAAATAAATGCACAGCTACACTGAGAAAATTTCCCCATATGATTCGACCAATAAGACATAAAATCACACTTGGAACTTACAAACAATTCTCCATAATAGATATATATACATACAGACGATCAATCTCAAAAGCAATCTCTTACAATTTCATGGCAGGCCAGATATTCAGTTTAGTGGCCATTATCTTCCTACTCTGTTGCTGAAGAAGTTCTCTTGTCTCCCCCTATCTAAACTCTTCAGGATTACGTTTATACCACAAGGATGACCTGAATCGATTCAGGTCTCCAAACAGTTCAGCAACTCTTAGCATTCCCAATTCCTAAAATTAGACTCAATAACTGAACTGATCCTAAACTGGCTCTTCGTATTCCTATCTTAACCAATTTCTCATGTTCTCAAATGTCTTGAGAACAGTTACAATTCCCTACCAACTTTATTCAAAATATTAATATTTACAAGAAATTTAAAGAAAATGGGACCCCCTATGTCTACTTATGTACAAAGTAACTTTTGAGTCTAATGCCTCTGCATCAGACTCCCAAGCTTCAAATCGTTCATGATCTCTTGATCATGTGCTCTTCGTCTCTGCCTCCAGGATCCCATACTTGGTTTTGATGTTGTCCATCAGCGGCATCATCCTTCAACTAATCTTCTCCAATCTTCCAGAATTTGTTCTATAAGTCACTTCCAGCTATACTTTCACAATCTGCTTTTGTCCTTCTTTTGCTGAAACTCTCCTGCTTTCCTGCTTGTGTCTGCTACTTCAGAGACACCCTTACCATCAGTCTTCTGATGTATTCAATCTCCATGTCCAGCTTATCCTCTAGCTGGAAATTATCTTGCCCTCTGCTGCTGCTTTCAATCTCTGTCGCTGCCAATATTGCTGCTCTTGCTGTCTCACATGCTATCAACATGTTTATTTCTCTTGCAGGTGCCATCCCCCATGTTGCATTAACTGCCACCATGGGTGTTGCTGATGCCAATGTTGCCTCCGTCCAAACATCCTGAATATCCTTTAGGATATCTCCCTCTGTAGCATTCTCCTTTTGTTCATCATCTGCAAATTCATTCTCAGAAAACAATTCACCATTTAATTTCCTACCAGCAGTGACATACTTATCCAGTATACTAGTAAACAGAATATGATTTTTCAAGCTAGTATCTACTCCTCTCTTCTTCACAGCTTCAGGCATCCTTTCTCCAGGGTCTGCAATTCCTTTCTCTTCTCCAAATGCTCCCAGCAAACAGTTCAGCCATTTCTCCTGTGTTTGTTTTACATCTTCAACATGTTGTAAGTTAGACTCAGCATTTTCTTCTTCTTTATGGGCAATCTCCGACAATTTCCTTTCACCTCCTTGGTTGAATTCAGCAATCAAATCAAGTTCTCTAGCCATTGTATTTTCATATTTTGTTAGCATGGAATGCTGATTCTTCCTTACTTCAACAACTTTTAAAATATGCTCATCAGCCTGCTCTTGGCCCATCAGTCTAGCCAATTCTTCCTTGTCAATGACAGTGACAAATACCTGCATATGAGACATGGTTGTCTCATCCTCCTTCAGCAACAGTTTTTTTGCTCCCAAGACAATTTCAAAGGATTAATTGTCTTCTGCATCACCTGTACACATAAACAAACTGTCAGTGTTAAAACCATGAGACCCAATGATCTCAATTGATGACCTAGTCACCAATTCTTCTCTTGGAAATTCTAAGTCTGGTTCAAGGCTCAGAAATTCTTCATCATCTTTTCCTTCAGCTGCCAGAGCCATCTCCACTGCTCCAATCATCATGCCCAAATGATGGTCCTTCACTATGTTCTTAGCCAACATAGTTTCCTTCTCATTCATCTCTCTGACAACTTCCACCTCCTGTTCTTCCTCTTTCTCTGCATGATTAACACATGAATCATCAGTAGTAAAGTTCCAATGCTTCAATGTCTCCTTTTGCTCTGAAAACACATCAGTATGTTTTTTAGATTGTCCTTCCAACCTCTCTGTCAGCACCTCAATATGCTGATCTGCATCCTTCATGAGACTTTCAGCTAGTCTCACTTTTCTTCCATCATCTTCTCCATGAACTCCATCCATGAAGGTCTTCCTGCCTTGCTTTCCCAGCAACTTATCCAGTGCATCGGTCCTCTGCTTTTCCAATTCTCTTCTCTGAGAATCCAACCTCCTATATAACTCAACAACTTCAATAGGAGTAGATTTCGGGAACCTTACACAACCCTTTATGCCTCTGCTGGTTCTTGACCAATCTTCTGCTGGCCCTTCTTTCTCAGCTTCAACATTCTGCTGGATATCCTCATTTGACTCTTCTTTCTTCATCTCTTCCTGAGATCTCACTATCTCATCATTGATATGAACAGGTTTCAGATTCAATGCCTTCTCCTCAGCAAACCTTAAAGCTTGCTCCTCTTCCTGTGGTGTTTCTGCAAACATACACAACTTTTTAGTTTTCAAATCACAAGACCTTTCAGCCTTGGCTGCTTCATCAATCACTTCTTCTTGAACAGGTCTGCACATGGAATCTTCAATTTCCATCTTTTCTTCAAGAACTCTGGGTTCTTCTTCCTCTGTAGAGTCTGTCATCACTTCACATTTTTCAGACTTAAGAACATAAGCCCCTTCATCATCTAGACTTGTCCAATAACTCAGGAATTCCTCAATGACTTCCTCTTCAGCAAGAAAAACTTCTTGCTGTCCTACAAGATCTATTGCAGATCTCCACTCTTCATCTGTGCTCTATTCTGCTTCACAAGCAGAAATTTCTTCTTTCAACTCAGCTGCTCTGAGCTCTTCTCTCAATAGGGCAATCTTCTTTTGCCTCAACATCAGATGTAATGGTTGCCATTTCACATCCTTCCTCATGAGCCAACCAACTCTCTGGCTTTCTTCTATCCTCAGTTTCAATCTGTTGAACTCTTCTCTGATCTCAGCAAATTCCTTCCAATACTCTTCATCAGTGAGTCTCTTCCTTATTCCATTTTCTTTGGCATCTTCACTCACTCTTCTGCTGTGGCTTCTCCCAGAACCTCTGCAATCTCTGCAGTCTTTTCTATGGCTCTCAGTAGCCATTTTATTCTCTAGTATTTATTCACTTCACAAGCTGCACTAAGCCTCTGAAACAACAAGCTCTTTTTCCGCAACTCACCTCACCAATCCCTTCCTCCGGATCCGGATTTTGGCAAGTATTGGTCCCCTTTCTGCTGGAACCTTCTAGGCTTAAATCTGCAACTTTCTCAAGAACACCTCTTTTCTTCTGTCATCCAACCTCTATTGGGAATCTTTCAAGTTCTGCCACACTCTTTCTGCACTCAGAATCCCTTGCTAGACTCTTCTACCACTGCTCTCAAAGCTGTGATCTACTTCTGCTGAGATGTATTCAATTGTCTGCACTCTGACTTCTACAAACAATCCTTCAACCAGAGTTAAACACTGCTCATTTCTCTTGAAAACACTGCAATTGTCCTCTTTATCTAGCCTCTAGCTGAATATCAGGCTCACTACCTTCACTATCAAACTCTATCTGTACTTTCAGCAACCACACTTCTGCAAACATAGAATACACATCAGATTTAAATTAATTACCTACAAGATCATGATCCTGTCCCCCACTTACTCTGCAAATCCTGTTCATTGTGATTCTATGTATCCTTGCTGCCTAATCTTCCTTCTTCAAATCTGTAGTCTTCAAAACATTGGTCCTTCAATTGGACTCTGTAATTCTGCAATCACCCTTAAATAGATTTAACTTCAACTTTTCTTCACTATCTCAGTACACCTGCACTGCGCCTCTGTATGCTTGCAGTCTTTGTCAACTTTCAAAAATTTGGTTTCCTTGCATTCACCAAACTCATACTTTTTTAAAAAGAGCTATTCCTGAAGCTCTGATACCACTTGATAATGGGGAACAACCCACAGTCTCGTTTTGCTCTGACTTTTCTATCTCTAGCTGTGCATAGTGCCTTCATCCAAATGGCTCACACTTCCACTATCCGGAAATCTCACAAAATTTCGTTATTGCACCAACCCTACATATTCAAACATTATATGTGCTCTATATCAATACATATATTACGTCGTTCTTCAATTATTGGAAAAATTACAACGAAGCCCAACAATAATCGGGCATTCCTTTATTAACTTGCAACCTTAGTCGAACAGTCCCGATCAACATAATTTAGGACTGGGGCTCAGTGCCGATGGCCATTCCACATCCAACGGTGGACGATACGTCGCAAAACATTCAGTGATCTGACACCCCCAATCTGTGGAATCGCTCCAATTTCCTAAATACCGCTTTCCCGACGAAAGCAGTGCGATCAAACCCGGAAACCCGCCTTTACTGTTCACTCCAAACCACGTTCACTGTTTATACTTCGTGGTTCCACTGCTTTCTCCCTTAGGGTTCCGTCCACCTTCATTATCTATGCATTTCGCTCTTCGCCTTCAGTGAATACACAAATTCTCGTTACACCGTACTCACCCAATGAACACCGCTTCCAGAGTCCCACTTATATCACTTCATGCGGGAAACGACCAACACATACTTCTTTCTCCATACTCGGTTGTCGAACGCCAGTCATATTTTACGAGCAGCATAAAAACTCCATGTGTGGCTTAAGGCCATATCTCTGTTCATGGAATATACTCATGACTATATCACTCCACTGTCGACTAGTTTGAGATGCACTGTCGACAACATTAACATCGGTTGCTCTAACTATATACAGAGCACAATTAATCCCAAATTGTAGAGTACATAATTACACATTCTTACATTCTCGTTTCTGAATACACAGGCAGAATCTTAGCTCGATTTATAGAGTCCTGCTCCTACAAGAATTTAAGGCAATTTCATGCAGGAATTTCACAAATAAATGCACAACTACACTGAGAAAATTTCCCCATATGATTCGACCAAGAAGACATAGAATCACACATGGAACTTACAAACAATTCTCCATAATAGATATATATACATACAGATGATCAATCTCAAAAGAAATCTCTTACAATTTCATGGCAGGCCAGATATTCAGTTCAGTGGCCATTATCTTCCTACTCTGTTGTTGAAGTAGTTCTCTTGTCTCCCCCTATCTAAACTCTTCAGGATTACATTTATACCACAAGGATGATCTGAATTGATTTAGGTCTCCAAACAGTTCAACAACTCTTAGCATTCCCAATTCCTAAAATTAGACTCAATAACTGAACTGATCCTAAACTGGCTCTTCGTATTCCTATCTTAACCAATTTCTCATGTTCTCAAATGTCTTGAGAACAATTACAATTCCCTACCAACTTTATTCAAAATATTAATATTTACAATAAATTTAAAGAACATGGGACCCCTTATGTCTACTTATGTAAAAAGTAACTTTTGAGCCTAATGCCCCTGCATCAGTATGCATGAACAGGTACATTGGGGACCAGGGTGCAAGACTAATGTCCCATCTTAGTTCTCCTTCCCAGAGCTTTTCTCATGTATTGATGAGGACAAAAGAATTGCTATGTTTTCAAACGCAAATTGGATCTTTGAGCATCATATTTCTGTGACCTCCTTTTACATATTCCTGACATATTATTCAAACAATGATTCAAGAGCTAAAATCAAGCTCTCGTCCCTTGATTTTTTTGCAAATGACAGTGACAACCAAGCTTCATCTGAGTCTTCAGCGGCACAATTTTTATTTTATTTTATTTTACCAGCTAGCACTTAGAAACAAGATCCAAACCAAACCATCCAAAAAATAGAGAACGTGCCATCATGTATTCTTCCAATGATGGTAGAAATTAAATAGAAATGGTGAAGCTACTACCTAACAGAGATGGACGAAAGTAGCAAGATAAGCTAAGTTAGAGTTTTTGTTGCTGTAAATACATTTGCAGGGACAATCAGTTCAACCACTTATTCACATTTTCCAATTCGGCGGTTGCTCCTTCGAATAAACAATTGTAAGGAGTTGTCTGTATCATGTTTTTTTTCACCATTCAAATTCAAACTCAAATCTTTGCAAATTCGAGCCACCTTTCAACGAATTCTCATCGTTTCGAGTGACACATGACCTCCCAAATGGCAGCTACGGCCAATTCAGGCCTTTGATCTCCTGCGACAATGGCTGCTAGGGACTGGAAAGCACTCTATAGGCATTTTATGCATAAATGGGCGCCACACCCACTAAACTCCAACAACACTTTGTTGGAATTTGTGTAGAAGACCCTGATGCGACGATGGATTAAAGGAGAAGCGTGCCCATAAGAGGCAAGGACCCCAATCACCCAATTCACTAGTACTTGAAAAGGGATTACGAGTGTGGTTTTGCATTAAAAATGACTTTCAGCAACCATTATGTTAATTTTGGAAAAAAGGAAGGAGCCGAATGCCTGTTGCGATTCAGACTCAATGCTTACAGACAATGGCAAAAAATGGCAGAGCCCAATTGGTCTCACATGAATCATCCCCCCATCAATTTCCAAGACTTTTTCTATTATTATGAACCTAAAAAAAGAGAGCAGAAGAGTAGCCTCGATGAGGTGGATCCTGACTTGCTTGATACATTTCAGAAGTCTACCATACTTGAAAATTTTGATTCAATCTCAACGCATAGTATTTTCTTGCAGAGATTCAACAGAGAACACTCTGTCCAATGCACAAATGGATAGAATTCATAGGGACAACGTATAATGGAAAGAAAATAATAGGAATTACAGTAGGACGGAGCAAAATTGGGACATGTGGGTACCGGAAATTAGGGAACAAAAATTACAGATGGATAGGAGTGTTGTAAGTTAGTAACGCATTATGACAGTTAGACAATGAATGTTGCAGAGGCTAGTAGTTCAACACAGAAAATTCAGGCTCTGATTGCAGGACTATATAAACTCAAATATTATTCAGAGAATAATGATGGGACATAAATGGACACAATTAATGGTATTTGGCATGCATTATATTCCATTCTACGTACTTTACTTTCACTGCACAGTCACAATTTTGCAGGTTTTAGATTGCAACATGCTGCAAGGAATAAACTGACCAATTTAACACATCATAAACAATGTAGGATTACACTTCTATCGAATTCTATGACCATACCACCACCGCAACATACACCTTCAATGGAAAGATTCAAAACGGTCTAGCCAATGAACTATTACGCACACGAGCATACAATCATGACTATTGCACCAAACATAGTTATGATTACTCAGAGAAAATCGTTGCAGACTAGGCTGAAGACAGACTTATGGCTAGGTAGGTGTGATTTCAGAATAGACATAGAGGCCACAAAAACAAGCAGCTCATTCATATGAGCAGGCATTAGATCTTCGGCTCTGATACCATGTTAAACACACGCATGGTCAAACACACATATAGAAAAGATAGGCGTGAGATGTTTTACTATTAACCATAGATGTGCTTTTATAGTACATTAGGTGTGACCCTTGGATTCTGCATTCCAAGGTCACTTGGACTCCTTTATGACTGTTCGGCTTCCACACCAACCCATAGAGGAGTAGGTGTTCAACAAATCCCAGAGATACAACTTCACAGAAATTTCAGAGACAGAAGTTCAGATTTTTCAGAGGTAAGAGTTTGGAACAATTGCAGTGATCAAGTTTGATTAGTGACGACAGACAGAGTTCGGTATATTGCAGAGGAATATGTTCGGTTAGGCATAGATGAGACGCAAGTTTGGTAAAATATGATGGGAGGAAGTTTGGGTATCACAATGGCAGATAAAAAGGACCAAGGCATGTCTACCACCACTACAGATAAAAGTATAGAATGCCACCACATGAACAAATCTTGGGCTATCACCACAGGAACAACGCATGACTATATTGCTGTCAACTACAATTACAAGACCGAGGACTGTGTTTGCTAAAGGAATTTGTGACAGCACTATAGATTTAAGAATATGAAGTCATCATATGAATGATGTCACCATAGGATCGAAGTACATCTGGAATATCTCAGATTGAAGTATGATTAGGATTGAAGCATGAATAAGGCTATTACATACATGAACAAAGTACGATTGGACTACCACAAAACTAACGGATGGCAAGGTTGACTTGATGGATGGAGCTAGTCTTTGGTCTAGGAGAGTCTTGGTCATCTCTTTTTTGTTTTGAATATACAGAAGGAATAATTACTTGACTGGGTTTTCCCCTACGTAGGGGTTTTGCCTTTGTTGCATGCCTACATCTCATGTCATTTTCTATATTGTTGTTTGGAATTTGTCTTGATGATAAGAATAAGATAAATTGAAATAAGGAAACTAATAATGAAACATCACAAGAGAGTGTCATAATAAGAGAAATCAATTAACTTTCCATCTTATTGGATTTCTCAACATGACTTTGCTCTCTCTTTCCCACTCTCCTTTGAATTTCACTTATTTTCTTCTTCTTTCTTGCACAAAAATTGATGTGATGGATGAATGAATGAATGAGGTTGAACTTACTTGTATTTATACATGTCTAGGAGGTCAAGTCACTACCTCTTTAGGCTGAATTGTCTAGGGAGGGCTGACTTGGTATGTGGATGGCATTTTTGGCTCTTTGACTGAAGACAATTTTTTTTTTCTTCCAATAATTCCAAATGGGACTTTGACTCATAATAAATTTTATTTTGAATCAATAAACCTAATAAGCATGAAGAACATTCTTTGACTAGAAATATAATAAATGAATATAATAAAACATCATATTCCTTTTCAACTATTTGACCAAGATATATCATGCTTTTGCTATTAACTTTCTCCCCAACTCTATTTATAATCTAAATGCATGCTCTTCCTTCAACTCCCTCTGAAGATATGAGTCCTCTTTTGAGATGGCTGATTGAAATATGTTTATAAAACTTTCTCCATGTTAAGTGTACTTCTTCCTTCCAAGCTACCAACTAATTAACTTCTTTGACCAAAAACTTGCTTCTTCAAACTTCTTCGAAGGTGATGTCGACAAAATTTAGGATGATGAGATTCCTCCTTGGTGATAAGAGTAACCTCATTTATGTTGCTTCTATATTGTTATTCAATAATATACTTTTTATATGTTCCTTTGAATCTTCAAATGCTAAACTTGGGTAGTACCACTAGCATTGGTGCTTAAAACAAAATATCATGTTGGAGAGACTTCTATGATGTTGCATAATTATTGGTTGTGGAGCCTGATTATCTTCTTTATTTTGTATCACAACATTGGACCCATGTTCTTAACTGGGCCACAATGACACCCGTAATTGTACGATTCCTAGGGGGTCCAGGGGGGGCAACTGCGAGTTTATGGAGCCCCTCCCTGGTGGGGGGTTTCAGGGGCAACGCCCCCGAAGCTAAAAACAGATGTAAAAATGCCTTGTAAAGGTATAGTAATTTCTAGTCAATCTGGGCCATTCATTAGGCGGATGATCTTACTGTAGAAGTTATGTTTGATTTAAGTTTTTTTGCCCTAGAAGGCAACCCCTCGTTTTGTATGAGGGTATTGTATTGCGGCTGGGTATTGTATGTGTATTCTCAGAGCGAGAAACTGATAGAGAGACTGTGAGAGAGAACAAAGAATATTACAATGGATCTATTGTAGGTTGTGTCTCTTCATTTTGCTGGATAATAGAGAGGAAGGACTGGTTGTTCGAGGTGGACATAGCCCAAACTGAGTGAACCATGTATATATGTGTCTCTTTGGTTTTATGTGTTTTGTGTGCTTGTGTTTTCCGCATATTTTAATTAGCTGCATTGATTGGTAATATATAATTTTCTAACAATAATGAACTTGAATTTGTCATTGTTTTGTTTCTATTGTGATCCTTGCTTGCGAAATGACTGCTGCAAAATCTTCATGATGAAATTAACATCTTTAACTACTATGGTAACTCTAGAATACTTGTGTCTGTGAAATAATGTGTAGACAACTTTTGATGATCCAAACTCTTCTAAACTATATGCTTTCTTCAACATTTTAGACTTTTGAATTTCAAGAGGAACTTCTACCCTTCTCGTGTAACTGCAACTATGTGTAGACTCTCTCTTCCAATGCTATATGCTTATTCAATGACTATACAATTTGTGAATCCCAATAATATTCTAAAAAAATGTAACTTTAACTATTTATCTAACTCCCATAACAAAAGAAAACAAACTACTTGTAAACTTGGTATTTGTCAATTTATTCAATTAAAGTTGTCCTTGTTGTCTTCAATCTTCGGTTTTTTCTTTGCTTCTTCATCTAATACAATGTGAGCTTCACTTCTCTCTTTCCTCTGGTTGGTCTTCTTGTTCTTAGGATATTTGGGACAATCTCTTTTATAATGTCAAAATTCATTGCAACAAAATCATTTCACTTTTGACATGTCTCAGTTTCCACATGGCTGATTGTTGTTGTTTTTATTGTATCTACAATGAGGTCCAAATCTTCCAAATCTTCCAAAATTATTCCTTGATCTAGCAGCAAAAGCTTAAGCATTTTCATTATTGAGTTTTGTGTGATACTTGGCTTTTAATATTACTTCTTCTAGAACACATTGTGCCTAAAGTTATTCAAATGTTGGAGTTTATTTTCTTCTGTAGAAGCTACTTACAAAACCACTCCATTATGTAGGTAGGGCAGTGAGTATGAAAGTGATTAATTCATAAGAAGATATGACTTCTCCAAACCCTTGAATTTGATCCTTTAATTTTGAGATTTTTTGATATATAGTTTGACTAATTTGTCATAGACTTCTTTGGATGTGGTAATATCTGAAACAAAAGAGATGATGTGATCCTTGATAGACTCAAAGAGGATTCTTTGAGCCCTAATTTATCCTTTATTGTACTTTGCCACTTCTTGAGCCTTGTCTTTGTCTTGTTCTAGAACTTTTCCTAGAACAAAATCCATGACTTCATTTTCTATGAGAACCAAATCAATTCTTTCTTTCTTTTTTTCCAAGCCTTGAAATTAAAAGCTCCATCAAGCTTATTGGATTCCTTACAGATAGATGCCATTTGGCTAGGTGGTTGAACATAGAATGTAGTAAAGTACTTTTCTAAAAAGAGTAGGATTTTATAAGAGTGCTCAAAAAATGTTGATGATGCTTCCAAGAGTCTCGAAAGATGTTCTTAAGTGGTGGCTGCTATAGTGATGTCTTTAAGGATGGCTGCTATAATAATGTCTTACGTTGGAAATACTGAGAGGGGGGGTGAATCAGATTTTCATATCAACTAGCACTTTTAAATCTTTTTAGAGCATTAGTTAATATTCAATTATTCTTGATGTGTATCCATTAACAATAGTAAACAATAGAACACAATAGGCACATGAATTTTAGGTGGAAAACCCCCTCCAGGTCAAAAACCACTGAACGATTTTCTAATAAATTCTTTTATCTTTAGCCCCAACTGAAATGAAAGGTACAACTTCCTAGAATTCTAGAAAAGCATTCTTCTCCAGCTCTCACTGGAAGGATTCCCTAAGCCCTGGATTCTTCAATAGTCAACTGAATGGATGCCCCGACATCCTAGATCGACCTACCACCCTGATGTGTTCACAGGCTCCAAGCTGTAGGTGACACCAACCTAGCACCTTCCTGCCACCCTATAACGATCAGAAATAGGACAAGAGTGTGGAATATCATACCAAGGACAATGATCCACGTTACAGTATGATTCAAAATGATTTTCTTGAACTATACCAATCACCCAATCACACTATGACCTACAACCCAACCATAACATTATCCAACAATGACACTTATGCCTCCCAACAATGCCTCTACAACTCTAGACAGATTGACTCTTTTACAACATTGACTCTTTTACAATAATGACTCTTTTACAATTTTATAATTATGATTTTTACAATACTGAGTTTTGACACGACCTGATACTTGACTTGACACTGCTTCTTTGAACACTAGTAGCTGCTGAGGTATTGTTGTGCTTGCTTAAAATAATGGTACTTTGGCGTTGCATTTTCCTTCTAGTACGTGTCTGAGTTGTTCTATTGTGTCCTCCTTCCTGCACATGCATTAATGAACAAGACCCAAACCATTATAAAAACAAAATACTTACATTGTCTTGCAAGCTATATGTCAGAGAAATATTAAAAATTCAAATGTAAATACATTCAACATTTATGAACAAAACCCAATCAAACATACATACAAAACACTTACAATGTCTTGCAAAAACACATGTCAGAGATGATATTCAAATTAAAATTCAAACACCAATTAGACATACCTTGTTGTAGCAGACTTACCCTTGACTGTTGATGTGTTGTCCTTACTGCAGTGATCCACGAATGAATATTTTTTCTTGCCTTCTAGAAGCTCAATATTGAATCTGTTGTATCTATGTAATTTCAGATCTCTAAAGTCTAAAATTGCGCCCTGTGGTAGCTTTCCGAGTCCTGTTTCCAACCTCGTAGGTCTGATAAATATTGGATTATTCAAGAAATATTTATGCCCAATCTCCTACGATGACCTGATTATATATTGGTTTAGTAGAGAAAACTTGTACGAAGTGCCACATTTCATTGTTTCAACCTTAGGTCCTGAAACCAATATCCAACAAACTTCATTGTGTACTCTTTCTATCACTTTTTACGAAATTTTAATCCAATTATTAGAGAGAAAGTTATGACAATTTTCCCAAGGTAACCTACTTGATATGAAATTCGGGAGCCTGCAAAAACCCTAACTTTCTCAGATCATATCTCTGAAAATATAGTGAACCAATATTTGAAATTCAGTCATGCGCTTCATCAAGATTGCAGCTCAAATGTGTTTTTTCAACATCATAAGATTTTCCGAGAAAGAAATTATAGCGATAATGCCACGATGACCTGTTTTAAGTAGAGAAATCCTTGCGTCAGGAGGATATGAGAGTCACAATTTATATAAATGCTTAGGTTGAGAGGGTCTTCAACAAGTGAACGTTGGAGGGATTTTAGGAGTTTAAAAAAATATTAATTATTGACTATTCAATGACCAAAAACAATGATTACTGTCATGCCACAACCCCATGGGTTTTTAGCCCATTAACTAGGGTTATTAACTTCAAACACGAATATCTCTCAAACCATGAAGAATTACGTGGCGGTCCATATATCAACGGAAACATTTCTACGAGTAGAAACCATCCAAAATATCTTTCACTCGAAATAGAGTAATTTTTCAAGTTAAAATTCCCATGCAATATCGAGGTAGCCCCTGGTGCTACTTGGGTTGACATCAATGAAAAACACTGATAAAAAATCTCCCCCCTTTGGCATTGATGGCAACACAAGTACTCCTCGTGTGATCATGACACCTCTTGCTACAACATTCTCTCCCCCTTTGTCATCAATGGAAAAGGGTAACTCACCTTGAAAAACGTCATCTTTCGGACCTGTACACACCTCAACTCTCCTTTTTTTACTTAGTTAGATAAGAGAAAGATTCTAATGAGAACTTCGGATAATCCCAAGCTTTAAGCAAAGATACTCAAATGCTTCACAAGGTAATGATTTGGTAAAGATGTCAACAATTTGTTCCTTTGTGCCAACATATTCAAGCTTGATATTATTTTCGGTGACCTGCTCTCTAACGAAATGATACTTGATCGGAATGTGCTTTGTTTTGGAATGCATCACAAAATTCTTGGAGATACTAATGGCATTAGTGTTATCTCAAAATATGGGAATAGGCTCATCAAAATTGACTTGAATATCTTTCAAATTTTGCTTCATCCAGAGAACTTGAGTACAACAAGTTGTTTCCACAATATATTCTGCTTATGTTGTGGATAACGAGATTGAAGACTGATTTTTACTTAACCATGAAACAAGGCAACCACCTAGATAGAATGCTGCTCCACAGGTACTATTTCGATCATCAACACTTCCTGCCCAATCTGCATCTGTATAAGCTTGGATAACTAGATTATTTCCTTTGGGATACCATAAACCATATGCTGTTGTGCCCTTAAGATATCGAAGAATTATTTTGACAGAAATAATATGAGATTCTTTTGGTGTTGCTTAGAATATTTCTACTTGTCCAACTGCCTACAATACGTCTAGCCAAGAAGTTGTCACATATAGAAGACTTCCAATCATATATCTATACAAACTTTGGTCCACATCCTTTGACGAATCTTCTTAACTTAACTTGCAAGCTGCTATAATTGGGGTAAGGACAGGCTTGCAATCTTCCATCTTGAATTTCTTGAGCATTTCCTTGATGTACTTGGTTTGATATATAGATATTCCTTTATCCTGCTGAGATATCTGAAACCCTAAAAAGTATGTCAACTCGTCAAATAGAGACATTTCAAACTCACTTTGCATCTTTGTGGCAAATTTTTTACTTAATATGCCATCATTGCTTCCAAAAATTATATCGTCCACACATACCTCGATAATTGTTAGGTTATCTTGATCCACTTTCACATAGAGATTGTTATCAGCACTTCCTTTCTTGAATCCTTGTTGATGTAGATATCAATAAAGACGAGCATAGCAAGCTCTAAGAGCTTGCTTGAGACCATATAGTTCCTTCTTTAATCTACAGACATAGTCTTCCTTTTCAGAGAGAAGAATACCTTTGGGTTGTTCTTTGTAAACTTCTTCTTCCAATTCACCATTTAGAAAGGCCGACTTAACATCCATTTGGTAGACCTTGATTTTTCTCAAGCATGCATAAGCGAAAAACATTTTGATAGCTTCCATTCTCGAAACGAGAGCAAATGTTTCTTCAAAATCAATTCCTTCAGCTTGTGCACATCCTTTGCAGACTAATCTTGCCTTATTTTTGGTAACTTGTCCATCCTCATTCAATTTGTTTTTGAAGACCCATTTAGTTCCAATAACCTTTTTATCATTTGGTCGTGGAACCAATTCCCAAGTGTCGTTCTTCTCAATTTGATCTAGTTCTTCATTCATAGTTGCTACCCAGTTTTCATCTTGACTAGCTTCCTCAAAATTGCTAGTGTCAAAAGTTGCTAAAAAAACAAGGTGGGCTTGTTGTGATGAACGAATTTGTCGACTTCTTCTCGTTCCAATTCCTTCATTTATGTTGCCGATGATTTTTTTTGAAGAATGGCTCTTTTGAAACCATTCTTTTAAAGCTTTTGCAGAATTTTCTTGCACATCCTACTGATCATTTCTTATTTCCTCTTGGTTGATTGTTGTTTCCTTATTTGATTGGTCTTGTTTTATAGCTTCTTCTTCATCCTTCACAGATTCTCCCTCATATCCCTCAGATTTTCTTGAAGGGATAATCTCATTGTCATCCTTTGTAACAAAATCTTCATCAAAAGTAACATTTATGCTTTCCACTATTTGTTTTCGCCTCAGATTGTAGCATCTATAAGCCTTCCTTTTGCGTGAATAACCAATGAAAATAGATTCATTGACACAGGAATCGAAATTGCCTAATTTTTTATCTTCTCTTTTGATGTAGCATTTTCTTCCAAATATTTTGAAGTGTTTGATGTTAGCCGATCTTCCTTTCCATAATTCGTATGGAGTCATGTTACAATTGTTCCTTAACATACCTTTATTTATAATGAATATAGTTGTATCGATTTCTTGAACCCAGAATTTATCATCTAATTTTGAGTCATTTAACATTTTTCTGGCCATTTCCTGTACGGTTCTGTTTTTTCTTTCAAAAAATCCATTTTGCTGCAGTGTTCTGGCTATTGAGAATTTCCTTTTTATTCCATTTTCATCATAGTACTGCTAAAATACCTTGGAAGTGAATTCTCTTCCATTATCTGATCTCAGACATTTGATCTTCAAATCAGTTTCATTTTCGACCAATTCCTTGTAGATTCTAAAACACTCGAATGCCTCAGTATTTTTCTTTAAGAAGCTGACAGTTGTCATTTTGGTGTAATCATCTATCATTAGCATAAAATATAATTCTTCATCTAAACCTTTTGTTCTCATATGACCACATATATTAGTTTGTACTAATTCCAATGGATGTGATGCAAAGTTTGCTTTTGTCTTGAACTCAACTTTTGTCTGCTTGTCGTGCTGACAATATTCACATATCGTATTGGTAGGTTTTGAAATTTTAGGCATTTCTCTTACTACTTCCTTCTTGTTGATCCTGACCAAAATTTCGAAATTTATATGTCCCATTCGTTTTTTCCATAACCAACTTCTGTCTTCTTTCACCAAAAAGCACCCTTTAGGTGTCTCATCCAAAACATATGTCATTTGGAGCTCTTCTTGTTATAGCCACAATTTTACCAAACTTCCCTTTCCTGATTTCACATTTCTTAGAGTTAAATAGCATCGTGTGTCCTTGATCACGCATTTCTCCAACATTGAGTAGATTTTGATTCATATTTTTAGCCAACAACACATCTTTCGCTAATGCATTCTTTCTTCCAAGTGTGACTGTACCTACTCCTATGATGTTTGAAGACCCGTCATTTCCAAAATACATTGTTCCATCCTTCTTTTCCTTCAAGGATATGAACTTATTCCTATCTCCAGTCATATGGGTTGAGCAACCACTAACAACATACCAAACGTTTCTATTTATTTGAGCCTTGAGAGAGATAGCACATTTTTCAGTCTTCTTTTTCCATATTTGTTCATATGGATTTTGCGAGAATTCCTTTGAAGAACTTTCAAGTCTGCACTCTTTAGCCAGGTGTCCAAAATTGTTACATTTGTAACATTCAACATCATCTCTCAAATGATAAAATCTGTTAATATTCTGCTGAGTTCTATAATATCCATTTATGAAATATCTCTTGAAACTGTATTTATTCCAAACATATGTGCGACATTCTATAGCTCTATGTCCAAACCTTCCACATGAATAACAATGACCATAGAAGATAGGTTGATACCTGTGAGGAAATCTTCTTCGAGGAATTATCTTCCATGTTTCTTCCTCTGAGTCCTGATCTCTTGAGTTGGCTAGGAGGTCTACCTGCTTGTTATATTTTGCATATCCATCTTCTTTTGTTGCCATAGAAGGACTTGGCTCCTTTTTAGATTTTTCTTTGTAACCAAGACCAGTCTTGTCACTGTTTGATCGTTGTTTTTTGATGATTTCTTCCAATGCCCTGGAGTTGTTGGTGTGGTTTTGAAGAGTTTTTCCATTTTTTACTTGCTTTCGTAGAGAAAATATTTCAACTTCCAATGCTTCTCTTTCATTGTTGCTTTCCTTTAATTCTTCCTTGAGCGATTCTTAAACTCATTTGTATTCTTCAAACTTGATTTTAAGATTTAGGACCTGTTCCCTTTCTATCTTTAATTCATCTTCAAGAGTGTTGACATGCTTCTTCTTGACCTTGAGCTCTTCAATAACCCTGATCACTTCATTTTTAAATTCAACCTCAGTCATATCTTCTCCTTCTTTAGATTCTTCTTGCTTATTAATCTTGGCCATAAAAAATGCTCTTCCGTTGATTTATTCTTCATTATCACAGTCTTCATCATATGAGGAGCTATCTTCTTTGGAGAAGAAACTCTTCTTAAACCATTTCTTATTTCCTTTCTTGTTGAACTTCCTCAGACCTTTCTTTCGTTTTGTAATAGCCTCGTTTTTGTGAGGACACTTGGCTGCAAAATGCGTAGCCTCACTACAATACAAACATATCAATGGAATTTTACCTTTGAATTTCCTCGTACATGTTCTCATTTTTCACGTGAAGTAGGAAAATACTTTATCTGAAAATTCTTCTTCATCTTCTTCCTTTATTTCTTCCTTACAACTATAATTTTTCTCTTTCGGAGTATGCTTGTCCTTACTATTCTTCTTGGATGTGGCGAATGTTTTTTCTAGGTGAGATGTGGCGTCATATTATTTAATCCTCATTTCATATGTCGTAAGCACTCCATCAATTCATCCTTTCCGAGATTGGTTAGATTCGAACTATATTCCAAGACAGATACCTTTGGGTTGAATCTTGCCGGCAAGGTTCGAAGGATATTTCGGACAACAATTTTCGTGTCAACAGGTTCTCCCAAATCTTCCAATGAATTTGTTATTTCATCAACACACTGTAAGTATGCATCAATATTTTCATCTTCCTTCATTTTGAGTTGCTCAAATTTTTCCCTGTAAATTTCAAGATTTTCTTCTTTCACATTTGAGTCACCTGCATATATATTCTCAAGCTTGCCTTATACTTTTTTAGCAGTTTTGAAACTCAATACCTTAAGATAGACAGATTCAATAAGCCCACTGATAATGAGATCTTTAGCCTTAGCATCATATCCCATATTTTTCTTACCTTGTTCATCTTGGGTCGTTGTAAAGCCTTTTTCAACAATTTCCCATACTTTGTATACTTGCACCAGCAAATGAACCTACATTCTTCCACTCCAAAGTGCGTATTTATTTCCATTAAATAGAGGAACTCTATTCTTTGTATACTCCATGATCTACTTCCAGTTGTTAGACTACTATTGAAGGAGCCAAGCTCTGATACCAATTGTTGGAAATATTGAGAGGGTGGGTGAATCAGTATTTCTCATCAATTAGCACTTTTAAATATTTTCAGAGCATTAGCTAATATTCAAATATTCTTGATGTTTATCTAGTAACAAAAGTAAACAATAGAACACAAAAGGCACACGAATTTTAGGTGGAAAACCCTCCGCATCAAAACCCACCAAACGCTTTTCTAATAAATTCTTTAATATTCAGCCCCAACTGAAATGAAAGGTACAACTTCCTATAATTCTAGAAAAGAATTCTTCTTCAGGTCCCACTAGAAGGACACCCCAATGCCCTGGTTTCTTCAATAGACAACTGAATGGATGCCCCGACATCCTAAACCGACCTACCACCCTGAAGTGTTCATAGGCTCCAACCTATAGGTGACTTCATGCACCAACCTAGCACCCCCCTGCCACCCTATAATGATAAGAAATGAGACAAGAGTGTGGACTCCCGTACCAGGGACAATGATCCACGATACAATATGATTCACAATGATTTTCTTGAACTACAGCAATCACCCAACCATAACATTATCCAACACTGCCTCTCCAACTCTAGGAAGATTGACTCTTTTACAATAATGACTCTTTTACAATTTTACATTGATGATTTTTACAATATTGACTTTTGACACGACCTGATACTTGAATTGACACTACTTCTTTGAACACTAGTATTTGTTGAGGTATTGTTGTTTTTGCTTCAAGTAATGGTACTTTGGCGTTGCATTGTCCTTCTAGTATGTGCATGAGTTGTCCTATTGTGTCCTCCTTCCTGCACATGAATTAATGAACAAGACCCAAACCAATATACAAACAAAATACTTACACTGTTTTGCAAGCCATATGTCAAAGAAATATTCAAAATTCAAATGTAAATACGTCAACATTTATGAACAAAACCCAATCAAACATACATACAAAATACTTACACTGTCCTACAAAAACACATGTTAGAGATTATATTCAAATTAAAATTCAAACACTAATCATACATACCTTGTTGTAGCAGACTTACCCTTGACTATTGATGTGTTGTCCTTACTGCAGTGATCCTTGAATGCATATTTTTTCTTGCCTTCTAGAAGTTCGATATTGAATCTGTTGTATCTATGTAATTTTGGATCCCCAAGGTTTGAAATTGCGCCCTGTGGTATCCCTCAGAGTCCCATTTCCAACCTTTTAGGTCTGATCAATATTCGATTCTTCAAGAAATAGTTATGCCCAGTCTCCTATGATGACCTGATTATAGACTGATTTAGTAGAGTGAATTTGTACGAAGTGCCACGTGTCACTGTTTCAACCTTCGGTCCTGAAAATGATATCCAATGAACCAAATTCCATCCTATTTCTATCACTTTTTACGAAATTTGAATCCAATGCTCACAGAAAAATTTATGACAATTTTCCTAAGGTCGCATGTTTGACATGAAATTCGGGAGCCTGCAAAAACCCTAACTTCCTCAGATCATATCTTTGAAAATATAGCGAACCAATATCTGAAATTTGGTCACGCGCTTCATTAGGATTTTAGCTCAAATGGGTTTTTTTTTATCATTTGAAGCTTTTCTGAAAAAAATTATAGTGACAATGCCACAATGACATGTTTTAAGTAGCGAAATCCTTACATCAAGAGGATATGAGGGTCACAATTTATATAAATGCTTAGGTTGAGAGGGTCTTCAACAAGTGAATGTTGGAGGGATTTGAGGAGTTTAAAAAATTATTAATTATTGACCATTCAATGACCACAACCTCATGGGGTTTTAGCCCACTAACTAGGGTTACTAACTTCAAACATGAATATCTCTCAAACCTTGAAGAATTATGTGGTGTGCCATATATCAACGGAAACATCTCAACAAGTAGAAACCATCCAAAATATCTTTGACTTGAAATAGAGTAAGTTATCAAGTCAAAATTCCCATGCAAGATCGTGGTAGCCCTTGGTGCTACTTGGGTTTACATCAATGACAACCACTAATCAACATCTTCAATCTTCTATGATAACTTATTTAGTGATGGGTGATGAATGAACAAGAGCTTGTCAATTTTTTCAAGAGCCTTCAATGATATCTTCAAGAGAGAGAGATAGTTGTTATAGTGTTCTTCTTTAAAGTTGAGTGATGATTGCTACAATGATGATGATCCTTGTATCTTCTTCTTTTGTCTGCAAGAATATCTTCAATTATAGCTATTGCAAATGGTGTCCTCAAAGTAGGTTATGTAAGAATTTTCTTCAAATGTGCCAACAATATGTTATCTTCAAGTTGCCTTCTCTTCACCTTAGCTCTGATACCATGTTGAGAAATCAAGATAATTGTAGATTAGGGTTGATTTCTCTTAACTTGATAATTACTTGTGAATGCTTGTTGGATTCCTATTCAATTTATATTTTCTTCATCAAACAATTTACCAAAAAAGGTACAAAACATTAAGATCAAAAAGAGATAAAGAACACAAGAAATTAGGCTCCAAGCTACTAGGGAAAAAACCCACAAGGGGAAAACCCAAGAATCCCTCTTCTTATAGAATCACATCAAAGTAACATATCCAAGACCCAATACCAAGACCAAGACTGCCACAAAGACTCAAAGTCAACCTCCACCAAGTATTCCTCCAACAAGTCAAAGTCAACATAGTCAACATTGGTCAAACCAAGACCCAATACCAAGACCAAGACTGCCAAAAAGACTCAAATTCAACCCTCCGCCAAGTATTCCTCCAACAAGTCAAAGTCAAAATAATCAACATTGGTCAAACCTCTGAAATTTTGGTCAAAAGTTTGAAAATTTTGGTCCTGCAGTGGGCCAAATTTTGGCCCTATAACAACTCTAAAAAACTTGCATGTGTGGATAGATTAGGGCACAAAAGTCATGTTTCTCTCAAATTTGACTTTCACTGATTTTATTCTTCTCTCTTGCATATAAATCAATGTGATGGATGAATGAGGTCGAATTGCCTTGTATTTATACATGTCCAGGAGGTCGAACAACTGCCTCTTTAGGCTGACTTGTCCAAGGATGGACGAGTTGGTTTATGGATAATATTTTTGACTCTTTGAATCAAGATAAATATAATTTGTCTTCTTACAATAAGCCCAAATGGGACTTTGACTCTTAATAAAAAAAATTGACTCAATAAACCCTATAATCATGAAGAATCTGCTTTGACTAGAAATAGAATAAATGAATATAATAAATACATCAATAGTACATATGAATTACATTATGAATACTGAAACTATTCACATTTCCAACATGGAATACTATAATAAGACAGACTGTATCATTGGAAGTAGTTATCAATTTTGAAGAACTATACTAGTTTGGATTGCACTATAAATTTAGCACGGTATTAGAGCTTTGGTGAAGGGAAAAGAGTCGTGAGATCACCTTAAAGATCACTGAAAGCACCTTGAAGAGCTTTGGAATTTTTTTATATTTTGGTTGGTTATCTTCATCTTCATCATGAATTCCTTCATGAAGGCAAAAAAAAAGCTTGAAGGAGATACAAATTACAGGACATGGAAGGCTAGGATTGATCTAGTATTTGCTAGGCATAAGGTCTTGGGTATTGTTACATGAAAAGTTATAGAACCAACTAACCAAACAGGAAAATAAAAATTTCAAGAAAATGACATCTTGGAAAGAAAAATGATTTAGAATCTATTAGGGATAATTTAATTCCCTATATTTTTGATCATCAATCTTCCAAGGCTATGTATGATGTCATTGTTGGATTTTACACTATCAATAACATCAATCCATTTAAAATGGTAACTAGCTTCGATATTCATAATTGTCTATGTACCATGAGTTGATGTAATCAATGTACTTGTCAAAAGAAAAATAAAAGAAAAATGTATTTTCGTAAAAGAAAAATATTTATTCAAGAATAGGTTTCTTTCCCATTGGTTATTTTTTCATAGGTATAGCACCCATTGTGTGCTTTAGGGTTTTGTCATGGTGAAATCCAAGGTCATGATGTAAGGTCCATTGGAGGGCTCTTGAATCGATGTAAAATAAATTATTTTTGTATGTAAAAAGATCTAGAAGCTACCAAGTGATGTGTTGGGCCCATAAGAGACAGTTGCGCCCCACCAAGAGACTATATAAAGAAGAGGTATTCGACCTCCTCTAATACACTCAATAAATTCACACTCTTAAGAATTATGGGGAAAAATTCCAAACGAGAAATAAGATAAGGGTAGCGAGGAAAAGGAGAATGTCTCTTTGTTTGGTTTGGGTATTAAATTATTTGTTTAGCAAGCTCGCTCATGTGGGAAGGAAACTATCTATGTTCAAACTTTGGACTAGAAAAGAGTCACAGACCAAGTTAAAGAAAGAATAATTGTTGTTTGGGTTGTTGGCCTATCACTTTGTGAGTTGTATTGATCAAAGGCCTTGTGAGTCTTCCTTGAATTCCTATAAGAAGAGAAGTTTCTCGGGTTTCCCCTATGGATGGGTTTTGCCTTGGCATGGAGCCTCTTTTTGGTGTTCTTGTTTGCACTGTGATCTTCTTTATTGGCATTGTCTTGATGATAAACACAATATAATAATAATGATGATGGAATGATTGATAGTTGTTGCTACTGAGACTACACTCGCCTCACTTGAGAATCCTAACAGTTAATGCTTCTCCCCTTGAGATCATACTTCTCCAAATAGGGGATGTTTCTTAAATGATACCAATTGTACCAAGAGATTGATAGAAATTCGATACTATATCAGGAAAACCCTTATAGCCCCTTCTCAAGAAGAAATGTTCTCTTGCACAAAAGAGTTACTCCACATGAACCAAGGAACACCAATTTACATAGTGATACCAATTGAAATCTAAGGTACATGCAAAGATTATACTAATTGTGTTCATGAAAAAAATATTGTTATGCATAGTCAAATTCAAAACTTGAAAGAAATAAGGGTATTTCACCCAAGATGCAAACCTTTCATTTCTTGAACAATCTTTGTTCCTGAGACTAAAATTTTTCCCCTGCTACTGTTATCAAAGAAACTCTCCCTGAGCCAATTCTCTTTGATCTCCTACATATGCTTCATTGCTTCTGCATGGGGACTAATCCTGTGGACCTTACTTAAATATGGACCCCTTGTCATGTAGAAATTAATAAAAATTTTCTACTACTGATGAATTCGAAATGAAAACAAAAGATTACAAATTTCCTCTACTATTCTATGGAATGGAAATCAAAATTTAGAAACACATGCAATGACATGCAACCATCAAAACCACACGAACACAATGATTTTTTAGGGGAAACAAACTAGGAAAGGCCGCTATATTTCTTTTTACTAATCAGATGAGAATGATAAACTATTACAATTTCTTGATTCAACTCTGAAGCACACCCTGCACTACAAACCTATTCTCCTGCTGACTATCCTGCTTTAGCCAAGACTTAGCCAATTCAAGCCTCCAGCTTCATCCTTTCACAATTCAGGAGAAATTGAGCTCCTAAATAATAGGAGAATTCCCTATTTCCTTGTGCTAATCCCACGGAATTGATCACCTACATCAATGTCAAGCCTATACACTCAACTAGTCTACAATTGATAATTACGATGTTCCTTTTCCTCCACTCCATCTAGGCAATTCAAAATCCATGCATGTCTTGGATATTTTTAGCTAATTGACTAGTTTAACTAAGAGATCACTGAGTTAACAACAATTCTACTACTCAACTAACATTCAAATGAATAAAATAATGACTTGAGCTCAGTTAATTGAGTCTAACTAAAAATAACTGAATTATTTTGCTAAATTTTAGCAATCACTACATTTACAACTCTACTTCATGCCTATAACTCGAATTTATTGATTTAACTAGTATAAAATTCCATTTTACACAAGCTAACTGCAATCCAAGTCATCTTGTTGATGTGGAAAATAAAATTACTCAATTTGACTAAGGCACAAGTCAAATTGAGCCTTTCTTGCTACAATTTATAACAATTTATAACCACCCCTATCTTGCACCTTTGGAATTCGAATGTTCCCCTTGCAATTCCTTTGTCAAGATATATGCATCGTGCTCCTCAGTTGGAATTTATTGTCGCATCATAATTCTCCTCTGCACACAATCCTGCAATTGATGGTAACTTGATATCAATGTGCTTTGACGTATCATGAAATACTAGATTCTCAAAGAGTTTAATACAACTTTGATTATCAAAATAAATAATTGTTGGATCCATCTCCTGACTGAAAAGACCCACAAATATTTTCCTCGTTGATATGACCTCACATATTGCTTGACTTGCAACCATGTATTCAACCTCTACTAATCTGAGTGCTACATACCTATGTTTCCTATTATACCATGAGTTAGATGCAGACCGAACACAAAAGATAGAACCTGAAGCACTTTTTCTATCTAATGGATTTCCTACCCAATATGTATCAGTGAATCCTTGGAGCTTAATTCCATCTTTCCTCCTATACCATAGTCCATACTCGACTGTGCCTTGGATGTATATCAACACATGCTTTGTTTCCTTCCAATATATCTTGGTAGGATTCACCATGGCTTGACTCAACTGATTAACTACACAACATATATCAGGACTTGTTTTCACTCGATACATCAAGGATCCCATGAGATGTCTGTAGATGGTGGCATCTATTGCCTCTCCTGAAGAAACACTCTCCTTCCTTTATCTTATAGCTAGAGTGGTGTCCATATGATTGCATTTCTCCATGTGAAATATTTGGATTATTTAGAGGAATACTTCCCATGAATCACAAACATCTCACCATCACCCCACCATACTTCTGACCCAAGGAAGTAATGCATCAAGCCCATATCTTTCATCTCGAATTATCTTTCAAGGTCCTCCTTACAAGAGTGTATCAACTGCTCTTCCCCTCTAAGTATCAGGTCATCAACATACAATACCAAGATAAGCAAATTTCCATCTACCAGAATGTGATAGAGATTAGCATCTGCTTCACTTTTTTTGAAGCCAAATCCACTAAGATATGTGTCAATATGAGTGTACCATGCTTGGGGTGCCTTCTTGAGACCATACAGAGTTTTCATGAGTCTACACACATGTGTCTTCCTGTCATAAGTCTCAAATCCCTCTGGCTGCTTTATATAAATTTCTTCCTCGACATCACCATTGAGGAAGGTGGTCATCACATCAATATGGTGTATCTTCCACCCCATCTGCACAACTAATGTTAGAATGGTTTTGATCGAGGAATATCTTGCCACAGGGGAAAATTTTTCCTCATAGTCAACTCCCTCTACATGTTAGAAGCCTTTGGCCACAAATCTAGCCTTGTACTTCTCAGTGCTCCCATTAGTTACATGCTTCACTTTGAAAATTCATATGGAACCAACCACTGACGTGTTCTTTGGTCTCGAAACCGCCTCCCATACACTTTTATTCATGATGGAGTCATATTCCTCCATAATGGCATCAACCCACATTAGTTGAGAATATGCTCCTCAAATGAAGAAGGCTCTAACTCAATGAGTTATGTCATGAGAGCCATATAACTAGTGTATATGTATGGTGACCTCCTCTACCTGTGCACAAATGTAGGAACTCCCACATGCTCCTGTGCATCCTACACCAATTTTTTAGCTTCTTTGGTTCTCTTCCTCCCCTCTTTGAAATATTATGGTTGAGTGGGTTCCTCCACTTGACCTCCAGTCTGCTCCTCCACTTGTGGATACTCCACAACAGCCTGAAGCTCTGTCTGAGGCTCCTCCTTTGGAGATAGAAGCTCCTCCTCTGGTGGGATACTCAACTCTCTCTCTAAATAGGATCTCATATCCTTCTCATAAAATTTGACATCTCTCCTCACTATTGTCACCTTGAGTGAGGGAAAATGCACCCTATAATTATGTGGAATCTCTGTGTATCCTACAAAGACCCCTATCTCATCTGTAGCGTCCAATTTCTTCCTGCTATCCTTGGAGACATGAAAATACATAGTACGTCCAAAAATTCTAAAATGAGATACATCTGGATTCCTCCCATAGAAAGCTTCTTTGGGTGTGATCATGCCAAGTATTCTGTGAGGACTCTTGTTCTGCAAATAAATTGTTGTGGTTCATTCTCATGCCCATAGATGTAATGGAAACCCTTGAGCATGCAACATGGCTCTTGTTTCTCCCACTATGCTTCAGTTCCTCCTTTCATCCACCCCATTTTTTTGTGGGTTATGGGATGCTATCAGTTATATTCTAATACCCTCTTTAGCACAAAAGTCCTTGAAGGTGCTAGAAAAAAATTCTCCTCCATTGTCACTTCTCAAGGCTTTAAATTTCTGACCATTCTCCTTTTCAACCAATTCTTTGCATTAAACAAATTTTGATAAAACTTCATCCTTCTTACACATGAAGAAGATCCAACATTTTCTAGAAAAATTCATCAACAAAAATCACATAATACTCGTGTTTTTTTATAGAGGCTGTAGAAAATGGTCCACATACATCAAAGTGGACTCACTCCAATATTGGTCCCTCTCTACAATCTCGGCCCTGAAAGGTGTACTTGAAATATTTCCCTAATGTGCATCCCTTGCAGACATAATGTTGGTCAAGGGTGCATTTCAGGAGACTGATGGTAATATTTTGCATGATTTTAAGGCACCATGGAGTAATTTTCCCATGTTCCTATGCCAAATTTCTCCAACATCTTGGCTCTGCACTTTTTCTGCCTGGATACTCAGTGCAGTGCAAGATTCCACCTCAATTTTGTGGATATTTTTCACTCAACTCCAATTTGTTTCACTTTCCCAATAGATACATGTCTTAGAAAGGATTTCCCCTTATTGTAAACAACATCATAGCCTCTATCCCCCAATACAACTACAAAGATCAAGTTCTTCTTCATCGCAGGTTCATACATGAAATTTTCCAGATGAAGATGGGAGCCCAACTTCCTCTTAAAGGTTACGGTTCCAATTCCTTTGGTATTTTACGTCCCATCATCACCAAGTTGTATGTGGATCTAGAGATCCTTCTCCTCTGGGCTACTAAAGAATTCATTGCATCTTTTCATATGAAATGAGCACTTGAATATAGGTACCACATGATGAGTTCATCATTAGATACAATTAGAGGGGTTAATTTTCACCTTTTTGCCTTATTAGGTCTCTTTTTCTCACATTTAATTATATTATGGTCTTATCTTGCTAGTCTAGATGGTGATTAAGGATTTTCATACTTCCAATGCCTAACTTGAGTTAAATGCAGGAAAATCACGAAGATATTACATTTTTTATGAAGGTTTTTCCATTAAAGCTCAGAGTAGACAAAAAAGAGAGATTATAGGGGGTTTTTCCACCTCCTTAACTCCCAAAGTGGCCAAGGGATCCTCGATATTCCCTCCAACAACTCGAAATAAAAGGAAACCAAGCAAACTCAAGATCAAGTGCACCAAAGCTACACTTCACTTGCAGTCAAAGTGGACACATCACCTACTTTCTAGGGAGATGTTGGTAGCTACCCTCTAGGTTAAATAGGACTGAGCAAGAGCTCATTAGGATTCAAACTTTGAAGGAAGATAATAGACTCTTAACTCTTCTAATAGGTTTTTGAGACTTTCATGTTTATGTAATGAGACTATTTTCTGTAATACAATGAGTATTCATATTATGCTTCATTGATCTAGTTTTAGAGGGCTAGGCTTGTGGGTTAGGCGCAATCCATTGGCCTTAGTCTCTCTTGTGTATTCATTCCTTACTTTTATGTCATTGTATCTAGTTTTCTTATGAGTATTTAGCTAGTTTTCTTACTTTTCAATTCATTGTTTTTAGTCTGCTTCCATGTGTCTTTGTTGTAGATTAAGCTTGCTGACGTGTTGGTATAATAGTTTATAAACTCAGAAAGTTGTGTGTCAAGCTTCCCTCTCTGATCTCTTTCATTGGAGCTTGAGGAGGGTAGACCTTCTCCATAGGAAAAAAATTATTTTTAGTTTATGATTTCTTGGAATGAATAGTTAGGTTGTTGTAGTGCCATGAACATGCTTCAAATTTTGAGTTAGATTTATGTTTGTAGGCTAAAGTAGGTTTTCTTTCCAAATTAAACTCATCTTTTCCATTTCCTTCATCATGTCAATATTTTTTGCATGAACATGTATTTTTCTTGCAGTTTCAAGTAGCACAGAAAATGAGGACTTCATCAACACCTTCAGCTTCATTTCTCTCCCTTTGTTGACCTTTTTTTCATCAAAATCTCCATCAACCCTCTTTTCAGATTTTTCATCTTCATACCATGAGAAAACCCTAGAGGTGCAAGACAGGCTTCTCAAGTAGTTTTGAGCTTGGCTAAGGGGTTTGGAACCTTCCACTCATCCAAACACACCTTTACTCCACCTTCCCTATTCTTTTCTTACCCATTTTTGGCCTCAGATTTCCCTCAGACTGTTTCTTGTAGCAATTCAGAACTTTCTTGTAGCACTACAAGAAACCTGTAGCAACACTTGCAGCAGCACCAGTGGGCCCTTCCTTAAGCCCATAAACCACCATCCACCTCATCCAGACCTGCCAAAACCACCCATACACCTTCAACCTTACACCCATTAGTTCAAGCCTTTCCTAAGCCATCATAGCACTTTCTCCTCCTAGATGCAAAACAATGCATTTACAAGCATAGTTAGGTCATGATTAGCTGCATGCGTAAAAGCATGATAATTAGAACATGAAGTAGACAACTTTTGTTTATCCATTTGGCCCAAAAAATTGTGACTAGGTTAGTTTCCTTTATGCAATTTCAATTCAACACTTTACTTCATGCAAGATGCCTAGTTTCCTTCCATTTCTTATCATAGTTTAATGTGTATATTTCTTTCATTACAGAGTAGTTAGATGTACTTGCTTTCTGTAGAATAGTTATTTTATTATTGATAGAGTAATGGCCTTGAATCATTTGTATCCCTAGGTCTAAATTCAGAAGTGTGACAGAATTCATTTAGAAACCCTAGAAATAGCACCCTTTCGTAGAGCTTAGAATAGACCTCGAATTTTGTCCGAACCCCGGGTTGATAAAGTAAAGTAGGGCAGTCTCTGGGAGTTGCAACATTCTTGGTGCCATACAAGGGCTCACCACTTTTTGGCATTGTTAAAGGAGAGGTGTATAGTAGATGCTTTGATTTTCTTTTAGCTTTCTTTTCTACTTTACATTTACATGTTGTTTCAAAAATATTGAAAAATACAAAAAAAAAAATTGATTTTCATTCCTTGTAGGAGTATGGATACTCGAGGAAATGTTTTATGTAAAACCCCCACATCACCACATAGTCACCCTTCACTCTTCTTCAGTGGCTGTGAGGTTGAACACACCATAGGTAAGCCTTCTAAAAACTTTGAAGAACCTATTGGAGAAGAAGAATATCTTGTTTCACCAGAGGAACCCGCTTCACCTATTCAAACCATGGCTAAAAATGAAGCCCGGGGAGCCTTTCCCATTATATAGGAATATGGGGAGACTAAAATGAAGAAAATTAGGCCCTCAACCCTTCCACATTTCCATGGACTTACCTCTGAAGACCCTGACACATTCATGTTTTAATTTGTTGTTGTTTGTAGGACCTATGACTATGCCTCAGGTGATCAAAAGTCGAAGCTATTCCCATATACACTTAAGGATGCAGCCTTGCGTTGGTTCATGGGTTTACTTGGGAACAACATCACTACCTAGGACGAGATGCAAGAGACTTTAAAAAACAAGTATAGGGACTATGATAGGTCCAAGGAAACTAAATATGAAATATTCAGGATGAATCTAGGGCTTGATGAATCCCTAGAGCACTATGAAGAGAGGTTTCAGTTAAACTATAAGAGAGCCAACTGTACCCTTGATCCCAGACCACTTAAACTAGTACTTCTCCAAGGGATCAGGGAGGAGGTGATAGAAACCCTCAACATGTTATCAGGAGGATATATCTACCAGCTGCCTTATGAGACAATCAAAAATTGTCTTCAGGATCCATTCTAGGGCAGCTAGGAATAAAGACAAAGCTAGCCAAAGTACAACCAGTAACCCTTACTCTTCCACCTCCATAAATCATGAGATTGGAAATATGTTGGAAGACTTCAAGAGTGACGTGTTGCACATTTTTATTGCAAATGGACACAATGATGGTCAAGAGGAAGCAAGAGGAATCAGAAAGACCCTTGGCTATATTTTTCCCTAGATGTACTCGAAAACACCCTAGAAATGAATATACATTAAATGTCTTAGAGGTTTTTTAAGTCAATGAGGAGAATCATGCCACAGACAAGTGTCCCTCCTTTCCTGGACTCAAAGCTGTATATCAAGGTGGGGAAGTAGGACCAGAGAACATCTTTTTCATCAACTAGAGAAGGCCTCAAGGCCCTGGGTCATATCAGCAGGGTATGAAAGGTGCACCTTATTCCTACTATCACAACAATTAGAATGCACCTATGCAATCTTGGTACACCCCCACTCCTCCATCCTGGCCTACACCTCCTACTTGGCCTTACAATCCTCCATATCATCCTCAAAATGTGAACCAACCATTTCAACAATATTTTCCTCAACAACCTCAGTGGAACAACCCACCCCAAGGGCGGAGGCCTTAACATATTCAACCAGCTGCTCTGATGCCTCCACCCAACCTCAACCTCAGCTTACTCATGTTTCTCCACCCAAGCTGCCTCAGATGCCCACACAACCCAATCTGAACCCAAACAACAGGTAGGCACAATATTTCTATAGTGGAGAGACATCCTATCCATCTTATTTTGTGGAGATACAGGAGATTAATCTAAGGTTGGGAAGAGTACTTGTTTGGTCAATTTAGCGTGTCCTAAATTGCTACATTAATTTGTCAATTTGGGATTCGTAAGTTGACGAAGTGTGGCACACTATATGTGCAAGATAACCTATTTCTTACTTTTTGTCGTTTTTGGGTTTTTTTTTTATCTTGGTTGGTTTCCTAATGTGAGACGGAAATTCTAAAAGACAAGTATGGTTATGATTGTTCAAGGCAATGATGTCCTTTATAATGATTTACCAAACTTCAAACTTCAAAAGGATTTTGAAACATACAATGTCGAAATTCAAAGGAAATGAAAATCTGCCACTATTCTAGTTAAAACAAACAGTGAACTATTGATCATGAAAACCATTACCCTTGCTGCTGTCTAAACATAAAGGAAACTGTACTCAAAGAAAAGATTGCAAGTAAAGTAAAACTAAAATCAAATTACATCAAGTCATATTTTGACCCCTCACCATTAGTCTCGCTATGGCTTTCGGAGGTAATCATAAACAACTTGAGCAATCTGATATCTAATTTGCAAAAAAACAAACTAATATCAAATTACACACTCATACTTCAATCCCTCACCATTAGTCTCGCTATGGCTTTCGGAGGTAACTGATAATGACATGAGCAATTTAATATCTACCTTGCAGAAAATTAAACTAATATCAAAATATACACTCATACTTCAATCCCTCACCATTAGTCTCGCTATAGCTTTCGGAGGTAACTAAAAATGACATGAACAGTTTAATATCTAACTTGCAGAAAAGTAAACTAATATCAAACTACACACTCATACTTCAATCCCTCACCATTAGTCTCGCTATGGCTTTCGGAGGTAACTGAAAATGACATGAGCAATTTAATATCTAATCTAACTACTAAAGCAAATGTGCAAGACTGAAATAAACAAAACAGTGCTGGATTTAAACAAAAACTAAGAAAAGAAAATTAGCAGAAGGACAATATTGATTCCATGTCATTAGTCATTATAAAAAGATGTGCAAATGCCCGGGCTGCCTATTGTAATCTGAAACAAGAGCACTGATCAGTTAACAACAACATAAAACATAAAAGATTATGGACAGAAGTAAAATATAAAACATGAAAGATTATAGACAAAGATGAAATGTAAATACCATGAAAGATGTAATCTATATACACGTGAATGATTATGGCACAATGAACATAAAGAAATGAAGCATGAAACTATACAGTAATACACAAAACCTCAGCGTGTGCAGGGGCCCTCTGCACAGACCTCGGGGAGCAGCTTTCAAATACGAATTACGCTTATGAACAGAGTCTTCTCATATATTAAAATGCGGTCATAACAGAGATATAATGTCACAGCACAATGGCGACGCAATTACATTACAGAGCCAAATAAGATCTAACTATTATGCGTATGAGAACACATTATTTATAACAGAGGGAGATATAACTAATTCCCTAAAGTCTGCGCTGATAGAAGACACGTGAACCATCACGTCTAGAGATCTAGCATTATGGCCGCCGTGAGGATTAAATCTATGGAGAGTGGATGTTGGATTCGGCTTATAGAGCCATTTACAGGTGTTGATATGTCTCCAGTGATTTAGAAACGGCCACGCAAATCTTCACTTGATGAGAAACAGAGTTCTGTCACCGTGGGACTCTACGGTTGACCACCACTTGGCCACCTTTGACCACAGCCTTCTTAGGTGAATTCGACTGAGCCAATAGGACACGATCCATGTCCATGTCATTTCTAACTTGCCCATGTGGCTTGATTTCCCTGAAGACACCTGCAATATAGACTTTAAAAAAATGGCTGCGGAAAGTTGCAGCAGCTGAGGAAAGTGACAAGATTCCGCAGCTAAATGAGCAAAAATCTAAATCAAACAGCAGACACAAAACATAGTTAAAAACCATTTTAAATGCTCTTTTACAATTAATATGCAATGATATTGATGACTTAGAAGGTCCAGGTGAATGAAAAAGGTCTAGAAAGGTGTACAAGAAAGATGTAGATTTGAGACTCAACATACCCCCACTGTGAAGGTGTTGCATGTCCTCATGCAACCAAAATTTTGATAATCCTTCTTTAATTCATATGCCTTGACACTTCAGCCAGTACATCCAGTCCTCTTCTCCTCTTCCTTGGTGCTGCTAACATCCTGGGCTTCTTCATCAAGCATCTGAATTTGATATTAACCAGTGCTCTACTTAACTTCTGGCATTTCTTCTTCAATTTCCTGTTCTTTTTCTGCCATAGTCCCAGATGTAGCATGGTATTGTCATGAATGACCTTGTCCAATTTGCTTTTTTCCTTCAATGCCTCATTTTCATTTTTAATGTGTTTATTTAAAACCTCCAACTCAAAGACTTCTTGTTTCAATGATTGGACTAGATATTCTTGTGCTGTGTGAGGCTGAGTGGATGAAGTACTGGGACCCGTGGCTGCTTTTTCTAAAGATTCTATATAATCATACAATTCTTGCTGCTTTGGGTCTATCTCAGGTGTCATTTTCATTGGGCTGTCCCCAAAATGCCGTGGAGGAGAATTGTCTTCAAAATCTGGCTAAAAAGGGCTCATGTCAACGTCTGGCTGAGAATGAGATGGACTATGTTCAATGTATGAATGAGAATGAAATGAAATATGTTCATTGTCTGACTGAGAATGAGATGGACTATGGCCAGATGGAGTTTGTTCAGACGTTTCTTCTCCCAAATCAATAAAATGGGGTCCTTTCGTTTGTGTTTTCCTCAACTTCCCTTTAAGCCTGGAACTTCTTCTTACACGCTGTGGACTACTATATTTTTGCTTTTGTTTCCCTTTTCCTCTCTTTTTGGCCATAGATGATTGTTTCTGAAGGTGAACTAGTCTCTCAGATAACACTTGATGATCTTCTTCTGAAGAAGGAGTTTGATGCATAGCCTCAATGCCTTTTCTCTCTTTTGATTTTATTGGCTTTTTACCCTTGGTTTCTTCCTTCCTTATTTTTGACAGTCTCTCTTCTCTACTAGTTCTTTCAACTGTAGTAGTAGGAGTGCTTTGAGTTTCATCATTTGTTCTCTTTCTCCTACTCCTTCTTGATGTACTGCCTTCAGGAATTTCTTGGGGTTCTTCAAAGAAATTTCTAATCAAAAATTGTTCCCATGTGTCCTTTTTCTCTTTTAGCTGTTTTTCAATCAAAATTTTCACAAGACCATGGTGATATAAATGTGGTTCTACGTCCCCTAAATGCTTCTGAACGGTCACAGACATCTTCTTCAAACTATTTAATAAAAAGTATGGCAGATTGAGGGTCTGGTTATCTAGAAAATTCATCAGCAATCGGGTATGATACATATACATTGACCCAAAACGGCCCTCACAGGTGATAAATTTTTGAATAACTAGCAGCAAAGTAGCCCACTCCTCTTTCAAAGCATGAACAAGAATTCCCCTTTTAAAAATAGTTACATCCATACCTGGGTTACGTAGGATTACTCTCCAGGCTTCATCACTAATACTCTTGTTCTTGAACCAGCATTCACCTTCTTGAGGAAGTTATGTGGCAGCTTCTATGGATGCCTCATTCACCATAAATTTGAGGTCCCCAATATCTACCTCCAGGCCATTGAAAGACCTTGCAAAAGCTTTTTTCACCTCTTTAGGGTAGCCTCTAAACTTTTGGATAAACCGAAGCCACTTTGCATTTTTCAATATATCCCTGACTTGCGGGTATCCTTCCATGAATTTAGGTCCTTCTGGTTCTGTTCTCAACAACTGACCCATCCTTCTTTCTGCTCTTTAAAACTTGTCTGCGTGAGGAGGGTTCAACGGAGGTAAGACGGCTAAATGAGCAGAAATGAGCACGATGACTGTAGGCAGATATCAGAGAATGGGTATACAGACTGTAGCGTAATAGAGAACAAATGGGGTGAAGCGGAACAGAGAAGGGTTACGTGAGCACGGTAGAAATGCGGTTGTGAGATCAATAGAACAATAGGAGGAGTAGAACGCATCCGATAATATTTAAATTTGGGTGGCTGCAGAGTAAATGTAAGCACGTTTATAAAACGGCTACGGATTTTATGCGGCTGAAAGAAGCCGTAGTCAAATCAACCACGTTTCATCATCACAGGTGGAGTATCGGAGTATGAGTGAAGATCGGAGGCTTGATTATGGGACCATTTGAAAATGAATGCAAGGATTATGGGAGGATCATATAGAGATCGTGGAATGGTTACGGAGTTTGTCAACACAATCATTGCATATAATGGAGCTATGGTTTATAACTATGTAAAAATGTGCTTAAATTCCATTTGAAATAAATTTTTACTCATACCTTGGAATTCTTGCCATTTTTCATTGGTCTTCAATTAGTTGCTCCTCATTGATGTCTTGAATGCCCCATATCTTCATAATATGTCTTCATACCTGCATTTGATTTCATGATTGTGGAAATACATCTGACTGTACATTCTTTTGAGAACAGAGTGGTAGCTATAGAATCTGCTTCCGGCTGCAGAAACTGGTTTCAGCTACGGAAACAGGTGTCAGCTGCGGAAACTGTGACACAACTATTATTTGGGTGAATGGAAATAGATGGATGATAACTGACTGAATGAAAATGGTCATGAAAGAAAATTTTATTGGTGAAATGAAATGAAATAGATGAAATGAAGTGAAATGGAATGAAGTGGAGTGAAATGAAGTGGAATGAAGTGGAATGGAATGGAGTGGGTGGTCACAAAACTTGTGAAATGAAAGAGAGATTTTTTTTTTTGGAAAATATAGGGTGTCAGGTGTTCCTGATTTTCACCCAATATTTTCTGTATAAGACTGCCAATCAGTGATTGGTTTTCAGGCTTATACAATTTTTTTTTTTTTTTTTAACTGAAAAGAACAAAAGCTAGGTTGGTGGAGAAGAAGAATTCTTCTGTACCAGCCTGATTGCAGAATTTTCTTGAAACATTTTGACAAAATCCTCTTTTGAGAGTGGCTTATGATAAACTTTCAATCTATGGCCATTCACAATAAGAGGAGTTTGAAACTCATCAATGGTCTTGATTCTTACAGCTCCATTGCTAAAGATCTTGTCAATCTCATATGGCCTAAGCCAATGAGTCTGAAATTTCCCTTGAAAATCTTTAAACTTGGAGTCAAATAACAATGCCCAATCTCCTTCTTGAAACTTCTTCTCTTTGATATATTTGTCATGCCATTTAGTTCTTTGATATTGAACTAGATCAGTTCTTAGAATTGCTTCTTGTCCGATCTCATCTAGCTCATTCAACTGCTCCATTCTATGCTTTTGGGCTTCTGATAAGTCCATCCCCAACTGAACTGCTATCTTGAAGGTCTTGACTTGGAACCCAATGGGGAGCAAGACTTCTTTCCCATAAACAAGTTCATAGGGAGAATGTCCTGTTGTATTTCTCCATGTAGTTCTGTAGGCCCACAAGGCTTCAGGAAGCCTTTCCGTCCAATCTCTTCTGTGTAGATGAACAGTTTTGGTGATGATACTTTCAAGAACTTTGTTTGTAGACTCCACTTGACCATTTTCTTGCGGATGGTAAGGAGTAGATCTTCCGTGCTTGATTTTGTATTCTTCCATCAACTTCTCCACCAAGTTGGATGTGAATTGGCTTCCCTGATCTGTCACAATTTCTCTTGGAACACCAAAGCGAGTAAAAATATCCTCATAAAGAAAATTAACAACTGAATTTTCAGTAGCAGACACTAATGCTTTGGCTTCTACCTATTTAGTAACATAATCAGTACAAACCAATATATACTTCTTTTGCTTAGATGGTGGATTAATAGGTCCAATGAAATCTAAAGCCCATTTTTCAAAGGGTTCAATGAGTACCTGTGTTTGCAATGGCATTTCATTTGAAAGGGTAGGTTTCTCTACTCTTTGGCAGCTATCACACCTTTTGACATATTGTTTTGCATCTTTGAAGAGAGAAGGCCAATAATATCCCAAGGAAAGGATTTTATAGGCCGTCCTTTTGTCCGCAAAGTGTCCGCCGTATGGTTCATCATGACATGCCTTAAGAATATCAGGCATTTCATCTTCCCTGACACATCTTCTGATCACAAGATCTGGCCCTGTTTTAAACAATTCGTTAGAAATCCATGAATATTTTGAACTCTCTTGAATAATTTTTCGTTTTTCACTTGGAAATAAATGTGAAGGTAATTTCCCTGTGACCAAATAGTTAGCAATATCTACATACCAAGGGGTCTTAATAGTTACTGCAAACAAGTATTCATCAGGAAATTTATCTTCTACAGGAGAATCTTCTTTAGTATTCTGAATTCTAGACAAGAAATCAGCTACTGTATTCTATTTTCCTGGTCTATCCAACACAGTAATATTGAATTCTTGCAAAAGTAAGAGCCATCTTGTCACTTTGCCATTAGTAACAGGTTTGTTCATTAAATATCTAATTGCAGAATGGTCAGTATGAATAAAAGTTTCATAGCCTGTTATGTAATGTCTAAACTTATTAATTGCATGAACAACAGCTAAAAACTCTTTTTCAATCACAGTATAGTTCAACTCTGTGGGAGTCAAATTTTTACTGGTGTAATAAATGGCATAAGGAATTAAATCTTTTTGACCCAACACAGCTCCAAGAGCTGTATCTGAAGCATATGTAGAAATATGAAAAGGAAGTTTCCAATTTGGTCCTCTTAAGATAGGTGCTTCAGATATTCTTGTTTTCAAAGTTTCAAAAGCTGATTGACAATCAGGATCCCATTTAAATTCACAGTCTTTTGTAAGCAATTTGAAGAGTGGAGATGCTATTTTAGTGAAGTTTTCTATAAATCTTCTATAGTAACCAGTAAATCCCAGAAAACTTCTAACATATCTTTGACAATTTGGAATAGGTAACTTGGAGATGACTTCAAATTTTGATCTATCAACCTTAATCCCATCTCCTGAAATATGATGCCCCAAAACAATCCCTTCAGTAAACATCATAAAGCATTTTTCATGGCTTAATGAAAGGTTTGTTTCTTTACATCTTATAAGGAATTTTTCCAAATTTTCTAATGCCTCTTCAAATGAATTACCATAAACTGTAAAATCATCCATATAAACCTCTACACAATCATGGATTAGACCAGAAAAAATTCCTAGTACTGCTCTTTGGAATGTTGCGGGTGCATTACATAACCCAAAAGGAAGTACTCGATAGGCAAAAGTTCCCCATGGACAGGTGAATGTGGTCTTATCTTGATCTTCAGGTGCTACCTGAATTTGATTATAGCCACTAAAACCATCCAAAAATGAAAAGTACTTTTTACCTGCTAATGTATCTAATACCCGATCGATAAAAGGCAAAGGAAAGTGATCCTTCAAAGTTGCTTTGTTCAATTCCCTGTAATCAATGCATACCCTCCATTTACCATTCTTTTTAGGTACTATAACCAAAGGAGAAACCCATCGGCTATCTGAAATTGGATAATGAAGTTTACATTGAGTAATTTTTGGAGCTCTTCTTTCACTATCTCCCTAAGATTTGGATTCATCCTTCTTTGAGGTTGTCTGATTGGTCTACTATTTTCCTCAATATAGATATGATGGATGCAAGTCTTAGGATCAATACCTTTCATGTCAATATACTCCCATGCAAATGCAGTAGAATGTTTTTGCAAGATTTTGGTTAGTTTTTCCTGTTGTGAATTTTCCAAATTTTTGTTGATATTCAATGTTTTTTCTGGAAAAATCTCAATGGTAGAACTGCCAAACTCTTCCATAGAGTAAGAGACATTTGTCTTGATGATAAATATTCTATGTCAGATTCCAACTGAAATTGTGTGGGGTCATATTCTGAAGATATCTCAAAATTTTCTAATGTGTTCAGAATTTGACTATCCTCACTAATTTCAGAAATGGTAAAGACAGGTTGTATAATATCCTCATCATCAACCCATTCATTGTCTCCTACTTCTGTGATTGCTTTTGCTGGAGGATACAAATTGAATTTCTTTGTCAAATTACCATTAGAAATGTACATATCCCCAGATCTACAACTAATGAAAGCATCAGTTGTGGCTAGCCAAGGTCTTCCTAAGATAAGTGGGTGCCCTCCTAGATTACTCTTGGGAGTCAAAATCATAAAATCTACTGGATATTCCCAAGAATCTAAGGAGACTGAAATATCTTCTAATACACCATCTCGTTTAATAATTGATCGATCTGCAAGTTGCAGTAAAGTAGGTGTGAAAAGAAGGTTAGGAAGTTTTAGCTGTTCCATAGTCTGTCTACTCATAATGTTGATAGCAGCCCCTAAGTCAATCAATGTGTTTGGAATTTCTATCCCATTTATATGTGTCTTGACAATTGGACTTCCCGGATCTACATACTTCTGCATGGTAATTTTTCCCATCATAATATCTGCAATATTTCCTACCAGGTGGATTCTTCTTGTGTCTTTTAGTTTCCTTCCTGGTCTTTTGAAACTCAACTCCTTTATTGTTTTTGCTAGAATAGGAATCTCTCGAATGGCTTGTAGAAAGGGAATCTTGATACAAACATTCTTCAATTCATCTAGAAAATCATAGTTAGGCAACAAGATTTGTTTTTCCACCCCCTTGTCAATTTGTAGTCTTTCAGGAAAAGGAGGTGTAGATGAAGATGCAGGTTGCTCAACTATAGGAGTTGTGGGTGTTAACTTTTCTTTCTCTTTTTGAATGTTTGAGTTTTGAAGAGATGCTTCCTCATAACCCTTATTGGCTTTAAGAGAGTCCTCCTCAGAGGTATCTTGCTCTTGGACATCTATAGAAGGTTTTTCTAAAACTCTACCAGATCTGAGTTGTACATCATTGAGAGGAACAATCATATAGGTAGGAAATTGTTGTCCTTCTATCATGTAAATATTCTGAGGATTTTTATTGTTAGGATTTGGCAATGGCTGAGCTGGAAGTTGATTTGTCTTTTGTTGGTATGGGAGCATGAGTTGAGGATTTGGATTTTGTTGAGAAGGTTGTTGTTGTGGAAATGACAATGAAAGTTGTGGATTTGGGTTTGGAAGTTGTGGAGCTTGTTGATTTTGAAAAGATGGAGGATATTGATAAAATTGAGCAAATCTCCCATAAGGATTTTGCATCCTTTGTACCCATGGTTGATATGGATTTTGATGTTGGGGCCAAGGTTGTTGCCAAGGATTCCAATTTGGTGGGGTTTGAAGATTCATAGGGTTGTTAAACCCTTGAGTTTGTTGTCCCTGCCAAGGTCTTCTTGCAACAAAACAGAGAGATTCTACTGAATTTGTGTCTTCTTGAAAAACAGCTTTGAGTCCAGGAATTGAAGGACAATCCTTGATCTCATGATTCTCTGAGAAAATCATACATGTTTCTACAACTTTTGCATCCAAGGGACATTCCCTTAAAGCATGTTTCTTCCAACATTTCGGACAAAAGATGGCTAAAGCATCTGTTTCTGCTTTCTGCTTGTTTTGGATTTTAAGGGTGTCTAGTTGTTCACTAAGGCTCCCTAAGATATCAGTTTTGAATTCATCAAGCATATTACCAATCTCCGCCCTACTTACTGATCCAGTTGCAGATTTGTTAGCCCTAATAAGAGAAGGATCCCTAGGCCCTTTTCCTGTTTTAGATTTTCCTCTTGAGAGATGGACACATAGTTATGTTATGTCACGAAGTGGAAGTTGAGAAATGTCTCCTTTCCCCATCATGTTTAAAATATCTATCCATTCATCTCTAATGGATTTTAATACGAGGGCTTTCAAAGTTTCATCATCTAAGTTGCTCATCTTTGCTCTTTTTAAGTTGTATTGAAATCTTTCAAGTAAATCTTCCAAATTTTCATCTTCTTTTTGCATCATTTTGAATACCTCATCCTTGTGATTGGTGGGCATACAATAGTCCAAGTATCTATCCAAAAATGTTTGTTTCATGTCATTCCAAGTCCTAATTGATTGGGTGGCTAATCCCATGAACCATTTCAAAGCGGCTCCCTTCAATGTTGAAGGAAACAGTTTGAGTTTTTGAGAGTCTTCCATATAGTCATAGGTTCGGCACACGACTTCAAACTCAAACAGAAATGTTTCAGGATCCTCACTTCGCAATTCATAAAAGTTGGGGAGGACAGATGGTGAGATATTTTTCATCGTTGTATGAGTTTCCTCATCAACTATAGGGAATCCAAACAAGTTGTCTCCTTCCCTATTTCTTCCATTATTACCTTCACCATTGTTGTCTCCATTGTTTCCTCCTCCTCTACCTATACCTCTACCTCCAAATCCATCTATTATTTCTTCTGCCATGATAGTTTCTTTAGAGTCCTCAAGGTCCTCTGGTTCTTCTATCAAGGGAGGATGAGAGGGAATCTCTTCCTTTTCTTCTTCAGGTGATTCTACTTCTTTGATTACAATATACTCTCCCGTAGAAGTAAAGAAAGGATCCTTTTCTAGATGAGATTTAGTAGGTGGTATAGGAGAATCCTCTAATTCAGCTGCTCCTTGAATTCCAAAAATCTTAAGGCTAGGGGTAGATGGTGGTGAATCTTGTCTATGCCTTGAAGAAGATGGAGTTGTGAAAATCGAACTCTTGGCTTTAGCTATAAACCTTCCCTAGAATCTCTTGCTCTATGCATGTCATTTTTTTATTTTTTTATTTTTTTAAAGTTGGGCTAATAATTCTCTTTCTGATCTTCCAGGTCACACTAGGTGCAAGAAGAGAGCATACTTAAGAAATTATCGAACCAATAACTCTCTTTTCTGATCCTCCAGATCACACTAGGTGCAAGAGGAGAGAATACTTCAAGAAGTTATCAAAATTTCCCCTTTTTTTTAATTTTTTTTTTTAAGAAATTGGCTACCTAGTTACACTTCCCCAGCAACGGTGCCAAAATGTTTGGTCAATTTAGTGTGTCCTAAATCGCTACATTAATTTGTCAATCTGGGATTTGTAAGCTGACGAAGTGTGGCGCACTATATGTGCAAGATAACCTATTTCTTACTTTTTGTCGTTTTTGGGTTTTTTTTTTATCTTGGTTGGTTTTCTAATGTGAGATGGAAATTATAAAAGACAAGTATGGTTATGATTGTTCAAGGAAATGATGTCCTTTATAATGATTTACCAAACTTCAAACTTCAAAAGGATTTTGAAACATACAATGACGAAATTAAAAGGAAATGAAAATGTGCCACTATTCTAGTTAAAACAAACAATGAACTATTGATCATGAAAACCATTACCCTTGCTGCTGTCTAAACATAAAAGAAACTGCACTCAAAGAAAAGATTGCAAGTAAAGTAAAACTAAAATCAAATTACATCAACTCATATTCTGACCCCTCACCATTAGTCTCGCTATGGCTTTCGGAGGTAATCATAAACAACTTGAGCAATCTGATATCTAATTTGCAGAAAAATAAACTAATATCAAACTATACACTCATACTTCAATCCCTCACCATTAGTCTTGCTATGGCTTTCGGAGGTAACTGAAAATGACATGAACAGTTTAATATCTAACTTGCAGAAAAGTAAACTAATATCAAACTACACACTCATACTTCAATCCCTCACCATTAGTCTCGCTATGGCTTTCGGAGATAACTGAAAATGACATGAACAGTTTAATATCTAACTTGCAGAAAAGTAAACTAATATCAAACTACACACTCATACTTCAATCCCTCACCATTAGTCTCGCTATGGCTTTCGGAGGTAACTGAAAATGACATGAGAAATTTAATATCTAATCTAACTACTAAAGCAAATGTGCAAGACTGAAATAAACAAAACAATGCTGGAATTAAACAAAAACTAAGAAAAAGAAATCAGCAGAAGGACAATATTGATTCCATGTCATTAGTCATTATAAAATGATGTGCAAATGCCCGGGCTGCCTATTGTAATCTGGAACAAAAACACTGATCAGTTAACAACAACATAAAACATAAAAGATTATGGACAGAAGTAAAATGTAAAGCATGAAAGATTATGGACAAAGATGAAACGTAAATACCATGAAAGATGTAATGTATATATACATGTGAGTGACTATGGCACAATGAACATAAGGAAAAAAATGAAGCATGAAACTATACAGTAATACACAAAACCTCGGCGTGTGCAGGGGCCCTCTGCACAATCCTCGGGAAGCAGCTATCAAATACGAATTACGCTTATGAACAGAGTCTTCTCATATATTTAAAATGTGGTCATAACAGAGAAATAATGTCACAGCACAATGGCGATGCAATTAAATTACAGAGCTAACTATTATGCATATGAGAACGCATTATTTATAACAGAGGGTGACATAACTAATTCCCTAAAGTCTGCGCTGATAGAAGACACGTGAACCACCACGTCCAGAGATCTAGCATTATGGCCGCCGTGAGGATTAAATCTATGGAGAGTGGATGTTGGATTCGGCTTATGGAGCCATTTACAGGTGTTGATGTGTCTCCCGTGCTTTAGAAACGGCCACGCAAATCTTCACGTGATGAGAAACAGAGTTCTGTCACCGTGGGACTCTACGGTTGACCACCACTTGGCCACCTTTGACCACAGCCTTCCTAGGTGAATTCGACTGAGCCAATAGGACACGATCCATGTCCATGTCATTTCTAACTTGCCCATGTGGCTCGATTTTCTTGAAGACACCTGCAATATAGAATTTAACAAAATGGCTGCGGAAAGTTGCAGCAGCTGCGGAAAGTGACAAGATTCCGCAGCTAAATGAGCAAAAATCTAAATCAAACAGCAGACACAAAACACAGTTAAAAACCATTTTAAATTCTCTTTTACAATTAATATGCAATGATATTGATGACTTAGAAGGTCCAGGTGAATGAAAAATGTCTAGAAAGGTGTACAATAAAGATGCAGATTTGAGACTCAAAAGTACTCTCAGACAAACACCCTTCATCTCCACCTGTAGAGGTTGAGGAGGAAAAGGAAGAAAGTAACAATCATATCCAACAACCTCCTTTTCCTGAGCGCTTGATCCATTCTAGTCAGTACACCCCAGAGGAGACCAAACTACCCCTTCTCTAGGCCATTAAGGATGTACCTATTTACAATAGGCTCATCAAGGAAAAGTGCTTCAAGAAACCTAGGAGAAAGAAGAAAGATACTCCCACCATCAAAGTAGTAGGACAGTTTTCCGACTTAATGTTGGGAAGGGTGATCTTCCCAAAGTACCTAGACCCTCGCAGTCCATTTTTAGATGTGCACATAGATGGTGTCATATTCCCCAATACTCTGATTGATCTCGGGGTTGCCATCAATGTTATGACCAAGGAAACTATGCTTAAACTCAACCTCCAAGGGACTTTGAGGAAAACCACAACAGTTCTGCAACTTGCAGATTGGTCCATAGTAACTCCAGAAGGAATTGTTGAGGATGTTATGGTTTCAATTGAATCTTGGGGGTATCCTATATATTCTTGTTCTACAGCCAAAAACTAAGTTTAATGGATATCCTCTCATCTTAGGGAGACCTTGTTTAGCCATTGTCTATGCTTATATCAGCTGTCGGGCTGGAAACATGAATATTAAGAATGGGCCCTTGTCTAAAAAGCTGGTATTATATCCTCCAGGTAAACCTTCCATTAACCATGACCTACCTATATGGTTGGAGGATGAAGAAGAAGATGAAGTATACAACACTACCCCCATTTGTACCATAGATGTTGTTCTTAGAGGGGGGTAGCTTGATGAAGATGAACTCATCGACCATGTCATTCGAAGCCAGTTCCCCACTAATAGCCTTCTTGAAAACCTAGTCAAAGAATTTAAAAGCCGCCCTTGGATAGAATTGCACTCAGTTGATTCAATCTCTAAAACCACCAAGGTTGTGGAGTTTGGCCCATTAAATCAAACCTCTCAGATAGAGAAGAAGTGAAGATATGCCAGCTTTTGAGAGAAAAACTAGATGAATTTTCTTGGGATTACAAGGACATGATAGGGGTGCATCCCTCAGTATGCAGACATCATATTTACATTAAAGAAGGATGCAAGCCTGTGTGCTAACCCCAAAGGTGGATGGACCCAGCTCTAAAAGACATAGTTAAGGAAGAACTGCAAAAATTGTTGGATGCAAGTTTCATTTATCCTATATCAGACAATGAATGGGTATCTTCTCTTGTCCTAGTCCCGACGAAGAATGGAAAATGGAGAATATGTGTTGATTATCGAGAACTCAACAAAGCCACAAAGAAGGACCATTTCTCTTTGCCCTTTATATATCAAGTCCTGGATGGCCTTGCAGGAAAGAAGTTTTTTTCCTTCTTAGATGGGTTCAGTGGGTATAACCAGATCCAAATCAACCATGAAGACCAAGACAAGACTACTTTCAAATTTCCTTGGGGTACCTTCACTTACAGAGTCCTACCCTTTGGGTTGTTCAATGCCTTAGCTACCTTCCAAAGAGTTGTCTTGAGCATTTTCTCTAAGCTAGTCCATGACTCAGTTGAAATCTACATGGATGATTTCACACTCGATGGGGATGACTTCTAGGAAGCTCTCTCCAATTTGGGAAAAATGCTGAAAATATGCATTGAGATGCATCTCTCCTTGAGCCTAGAAAAGTGTGAATTCTTGAAAAGAGAAGGAGTAGTATTGGGACACTCAATCTCCCAAGTAGGAATACAGGTGGGCCTGAAAAAAATCACCATCATCAAAAGCGTACCTTCTCCTCAAAAGCATAGATATGTCAGGATTTTCTTAGGTTTAGTTGGCTACTATAGAAGTTTCATCAAATATTTCAGCAAGTTGTCTTCACCACTATTTGGTTTGTTGGCCAAAGATTCTGAGTTTACTTGGTCTAGTATCTGTCAAGAAGCTTTTGAGCTCATTAAGGGAAATTTAACTACTACCCCATTCTCTGAGGTCCAAATTGGACTCTTCCTTTCCACATCCACACATATTAATGAGACAAAGATGTGGGGGAAGCATTGGGGCAGTTAGAAGGAAAATTACCTTATGCCATCTATTTCATCAGTAAGAACTTTTCTAAGGCTGAACTCAATTATACTATCATAGAGAAGGAAATGTTAGCCCTTTTCCATGCTTTAAAAATATTTAGACATTATATCACTAGTTATCAGACCTTTGTACACACTGACCATGTAGCCATCAAAATTTTAATGAAAAAACCATATGTTAATGCTAGAATAATTAGATGCTTGTTACTATTACAACAGTTCAACCTAACCATTGTTGATAAACCTGGAAAGGAGAATGTTTTTGCAAATTTTCTATCCAGGTTAGCTCTATCTGCGGATGAAGAAGAAATATTGGATGACCATCTGCCAGATGAACATCTCTTCGCTATCTCAGTACTACCACCACAATTTTCTAACATAGCTAACTACTTGGTTGCTGAAAATTTCCCTCATAACCTCTCATCCAAAGAGAAGAGAAAGATCATCAAAAAAAGCACCCGTTTCACATGGATTGGGGGGAATCTCTTCAAGATAGGCCCTAACCAAATTTTGAGAAGATGTGTGAGGGAGGAAGAATCTTTTGACATCCTTTTTGCATGTCATGATAGCCCTTGTGGAGGCCAGTTTGCTGCAAAAAGGACTACCTTAAAATCTTCGTAGGCATGTTACTATTGGCCTACCCTTCACCAGGATGTTAGAATATACACTAACAGGCTTGACCAGTGCCAAAGGATGGGAAAACCTACACAGAGGGATGAGATTCCTTTGCACCCTAAGGTGGATGTCGAGCCATTTGAAAAGTGGGACATGGACTTCATTAGACCTATTGATCCACCATCTGGCCAGAAAAATTATATCATAGTCTGCATTGACTACCTGAAAAAATGGGTTGAAAAAAAGTTGTGAAGGTAGAAATTGGGGAGACACTGGCATAATTTATGAGAGAGAATGTGTTATATAAATTTGGATACACCAGAGAAGTAGTCGTTGATCAGGGGGCACAATTCACATCTCATCTCATTGAAAATATTCTGAGGAGGCACAAGATAAAGCATAAGACTTCCATTGCCTACCACCCTCAAGAAAATGGCCAAGTGGAAGTGACCAAAAGAGCCTTGGATAATATCCTCACCAAGGTTGTGAGTAGTAACAGAAAATATTGGGCGGACATATTGATAGAAGCTACTTAGGCCTACAAAATTACTTGGAAAACAACAACATTGTTCACTCCTTATGACTTGGTCTATGGCAAGAAAGTTTTGATTTCAATTGAATTTGAGTTCAACACCTTAAGGATGGAAGCTGAGTTAGACCTAGATATGTGAAAGGCCCTATAAGAGAGGTTGCTGCAATTAAATGGATTGGATGAGTTTAGGATGCAAGCACTCCTTCACACAGAAGTGATTCAACTGAAAAGGAAGGTCTGGCATGACAAGTACATTAAGGAAAAGACCTTTCAAGAAGGAGATTGGGCACTACTATATGACTCAAGGTTTAAGGATTTAAAAGGAAAACTAATGACAAGATGGATGGGACCCTAGAAAGTGGAAAAATGTTATGATAATGACACAGTTCAGATCAGAACCATAGATGAGGAAGGGATTATGCTACTTTTCAATGGTTACAGGCTTAAGTTTTACAAAAATCCCCTGTGTAGGGCATAATTTATAAATTCAATAAATAGGGAGGTGTATTTCATGGGAGACTCCATAATTTCTAGTGCATCCCCCTCCCAGAAAAAGAAAAAAAATAAAAATAAATAGGAATGGGTGAAAACCTCTATGAGGTGCCCAAGGCCAAAATCCAGGGTTGAAAACCTCCATGAGGCAATCCCGGAGCAAAAAAAAAAATAAGAGAGAAAAAAAAATATCCTTGGGTGAAAAACTCTCTGAGGCGCCCAAGATAGGCTTGTGGGTTGAAAACCTCTATGGAGGCAACCAAATTTCCTTCAAAAAAAAAGAGAGAGAAAAGAAAGAAACAAAAAAAGGAACAAGAAATAAAAATACTTATGCACTTATCTTTTTTCTTCAGTTTTTAGGTTATTGGTCAAAGATGGTTTTTGGGATCCAGAGGAGAAGTTTTTCTTCACTTCTATTTCTCCTCTTATTACATACACCATGAACCACTCCAGCAGGCACCCATCCATTCATTTCACCCCTCAGATAGGCAAAAATTTCATTTTTTCTCCTGACTGTAATTGCTAAAGTCAAATCCAAAAGCTACAGGATTCCTGTAGCACTTCAAGAAACTCATGTAAATTCTATAGGAAACTTATTCATGAAGGAAGGAGCTCTCTCAAGGATTTATGAACTTCAAGGAGAGCATGATAATTTATTTTTTTCCTGTACCTACCCCTTATTTCACTCCATGCACAAGGATTCACTCTCTAAACCCTATGTTGCGCCATTAGCAATTAGATCATCTGAAACTTGGCATGCGACCTCTTCACTTACCTATCCACCACTCCATTCATTCCATGAATCCATTCATAGCCTCCATAAACCATTTTCCTTCATTCCTAAGCAAGTTGAAGTGAGAAGAAGATTGCTACATGAATTGGAAAGTTTCCTGTAGCAAATTTGTGTGGCACAAAAAGGCCAAAAGCTAAATAAATATGATGAATATGGCTTCAAAATACCACCAGCAGACTCTAGGAGAGAAATCACACCATCCAAGTCACTTTAAGACCTCCATGCAGCACCCGCAAGAAGAAGAGACAAGAAAAAGATTAAGCAGCTCACTCAGAAAAACAAGCAGCTCTCTCAGAAAAAGCTGCTCACTTAGAAAAAAACAAGGAAATAAAAATACAACAAAGGAAAGATCAGGGCCACAACCATCAACTCCAGCTCCTTACACTAGCTCATTCTGCACCACACTAGTATCAGGTAGGCTCAGGTATGGCCCTTCACCTCTCACTAAGCATTCATAATGGCCAAAATAGTTTAATGTCGATATTTAGATGTTTAAAAGGAAAAGAGGTGGCCATTTAACTTGGCCACCTTTGAAAAGTTAAATTGGAGGAAAAGTAAAAGTACATGCCACCTTGGAAAGTAAAATCAATTTAGGAGGGAGTGAATGGGTATGAAGAGGTGATTACGAGGCTAAGAAATCATTAATAGGAGTGGGACCAATGGTCTCAAAGAGGAAAACTCCTGTTAAGTACGAGCCAACATCCCGCTCCAAATTTATTTAAAACTACCATAAAGGTGAGTTTTCTCTCATTTTCACCATTTCACTGAGCATTTCAAAGAGTAGCAAAAGAAAAAAAGTAGTGGGAGCCATCAGGGAGAGAAGCATAGAAGTCAGAACCATTGTGTAATAGGAAATAGAGAATTACTACAAGCAACTACAGAGGTAGATCAGTAAGGGTATAGAGGGAAACGCAGAATCACCTGTGGGTGAAATTTATTCCTAAGGCAACCATCTACCAATAAAAAACACTAGAGGACAGAGGTAAGTGGTTTCCACCCTCCAAAACTGAAATTTCTCCATGAAATTTGCTCACAGCAAGTTATAATTTGGCAATTAAAGAGTAAAAAAAAAAATGTTTGAGACCATCATCTTCAAGACATCTTCACATAACTCTCAAACATATCACCAAGTTCCTATCACAGCCATAAAAAATGGGAGGGGGATTCAACAGAAGGTAGCCCACTAATATTAAGAGAATTAGGCAGCATCCTCAAGTCATGGAAATTTTTAGAAATCACCAATGGCTAGGTTTCTTCGATCCTTTCAAAGGTTTTGATGAGGAGATAGCTTGAGAATTTGCAGTAGCTTTGCAATCACACTCATAGGAGAGAGCCACCACTATGGTTAAGGGCCTAGCCATCACACTGTCACCTAAACTAATAAGTAGAGTCACAACTTTTCCCTTAGGATTTAAATTGGTTAAAGAGAGGACACCAAGCACTTCAGCCAAGAAAAGCTTATTTCTACCAAGAGAATAATACATTGAAGATAAGAATGGAGTGAGGAGAGAAAACCTTCCATACCCCTGGGATGAAGTAGCCTTCCATATCATGAAATTCATTTCTTGTGAAGGCAGAATTAGTGTAGTCTATGGGTACCATTTTAGGTTTTTGAATGAGCTTAGGTTTCAAGGAGAACTCCCTATAGAGCATAGATTAAGAATACATCATTTCCTCTCAACTCCATAATAGACATGAGCAAAAATGTGAGGGAAAGAAAATACCAGCATTTGGCTTATCATGGCCTCATAAAACTTATAGGGAATGATGCTTTGAGAAGATTAAACCTCCCTGTATCTTGGTCCTCTTTCATAGCCATGGATAGGAAGTCGTCATAGCTACCCAAATAGGACAAACCTAAGCCTCTAGTCTTAGAGAGAGGTATGTATAAGAAAAATAAGAGGAGGCTGAAGAGGAGGTATAAGAATAAGAAGATGAGGCTGAAGATGAGGAAGAAAAACAAGATATGGATATGGAAATAGAGAATGCAGAGACAATAGAAACAACGAAAGAAAATGATGATGGGAAGAAGGAAGAGAAGAAAAAGTAAAAGAAAGGATTGGACCCTATGTTAGGTAGTGATACATCCCTTCAGGACACCAACATGTCACCAGACATTACAGATCAGGAAGTGGTTGCTACCCTAGCCACTTTGAGCACACCTGTAAAAAAGAAGAAGGAATAGGCACACACCTATGCATTTCAGGACTAAGAAGAGTCAAAGGGTGAGGAAAGGGAAACCACCGACTCCCACCAAGAGCCCTATTTTCATTGAGGAATCACCAAAGAAATATTATGAAATAAGGTTAGAAGAAGGAAGGGTGAAAGAGGTCACCTCACCTGTGAGGACCCTTGTGACCTACATCAAAATACACTCAGCAAGGTTGGCATCCAATACACCTCATGCAACCCCACAGACCCTCAAAAGACTGAAAAAAAAGAGAAAACCAAGAAAAAGAGGGTCTTCAAAAAGTAAAACAGAGTTTGATATAGGAAACTATGTCTCTATTATAGGATACTCCAACAGACCCAAAATTAGAGAAAAATACATTGGTTGAGGAAGAAAAGAGAGCCATAGATGGGAAAGAGGTCAAATAATTTGAGGAAAAGGCACAAGATGAAGGACAAGATGAAAAAGAGGGAGAAAATGATGACAAGGAGGAGACCACCTCACCAAAACCAGTCCTCAAAGATGTAACAGTAGTGCCAAACCCTAGCCTTCAACCCAATCTCAACTCCTACTACACATATATTGAAGGGGGAAGATTGATTCCTTAGAAGTTCATAGTGCCTTTATTCTATCAGCTGGAAGAGGAGAGGGAACACACTCATCATTGGATGAAGATTGCCACAACCAAAGATTTGCATGACATAGGGGTCATGGAGGGAAAAGTGGCTAAGTTGGGGAAGGATTTGTCTAATGTTAGGCTCATAGAATCCACGTTGAAAGATTAGCTTCAGAAGGCCCAAGCAGAGAATTTAGCATTGCAGGAGCAGCTCCAGCAAAAGGACAAAAAAATGGTCACTATGGCAGATTTGTGCATGGAAGCCATCCAACATAGATACCCATCAGATTCCTATGCAATTTACCTCAAGGAGCAGTGGCCTCTCATGGATCCTGGCCTTTCAAATAAAAACACTGGCCTCTCATGGATCCTTACCATTTCACAACTGCAGATAGTTCATTGATTTTTCAACCAATTAAGTATGGAAGATAAGGAAAAAATGGAAGAATTCTACATGCACAATCTTGTGTTAACAGACTTGAACATCTGGGACCATAATCCTAGAATGGGAGACATGCAGTTAATGGAATTAGCATCTTCAATGGTTAATGAGGAGAACAAAGCACAAGAAGTAAGAAGGGTCATGAGGAGATAAAACAGAGAACCTCTACACATTAGGGCAGAACTATTCAACCCTATGTGAGTCATCAACAACCATGTCAATATAGAAAAGGATCTTGCACTTACAGAAAAGTACCTTCACACACAAGCTCAAGCCATGGCTCACTTTAATGATGTTTCTAGGTTGATGGGAGATGAGTACATAATGGCTAGCCAAAGGAGATGGAATAACCTTCCTCACAGCCTTAGAAACATGGAGTACCACACACCAAAAAGATTGAAAGGTGCCCTAGAAAGAGCACCACTATACAAGAGGGCCATGTAGGTCAGAAAAATTTAGTGGCTTAGCTTGAAACTCAATCCACCCTTGTTGTTGGAGTTGAGTGATGGAAAGGATAAAAATGAGCAGAAAAAAGAATGGGAAGAAGCATAAAAGAATGATGTCTTTTAGCCTCCTGAAGGGACTCCCACACTTCTTCCTTGGGCAGTCAGAGGGTCCGTTAAAGCTCTGAAAGAAATGCAGAAGGAGGACTAAGTTGCTCAGAGGATGTGCAACCATTTGTTAGGGGGTTGATGATGAGCTCCATCATTAGGTACAATTGGAGGGGTTACTTGTCACCTTTTTGCCTTATTAGGTCCCTTTTTCTCACATTTAATTATATTATGGTCTTATGTTGCTAGTGTAGATGGTGATTAAGGCTTGTCATACTTCGAATGCCTAACATGAGTTAAATTCAAGAAAATCACGAAGATATTGCATTTTTTATTAATATTTTGCCATTAAAGCTCGAAGTAGATAGAAAGGAGAGATTCTAGGGGGATTTTCCACCTCCTTAACTCTCAAAGGCAGCCAAGGGATCCTCGAGATTCCCTGCAACAAATAAAAATCAAAGTCAGCCAAGAAAACTCAAGATCACGTGCACCAAAGCTACACTTCACTTACAGTAAAAGTGGACACATCACCTACTTTCTAGGGAGTTGTTGGTGGCTACCCTCTAGGTTAAATAGGGTTGAGAAAGAGCTCATTAGGATTCGAACTTTGAAGGAAGCCAGTAGACTCTTAGCTCTTGTAATAGGTTTTTGTGACTTTCTTGTTTATGTAATAAGACTATTTTATGCAATAAAATGAGTATTCAGATTGAGCTTCACTAATCTAGTTTCAAAGGGCTAGGCTTGTGGGTTAGGGCCCAATCCATTGGCCTTAGTCTCTCTTGTATATTCATTCTGTACTTTTATGTCATTGTAGTTAGTTTCCTTATCATTATTTATATAGTTTGCTTACTTTTCAATTCATTGTTTTTAGTTTGCTTCCATTTGTCTTTGTTGTAGATTAAGCTTGCTTACATGTTGGTAGAATAGTTTATAAACTCATAAAGTTGTGTGTCAGGCCTCCCTCTATCATCTCTTTCATTGGAGCTTGAGGAGGGTAGACCTTCTCCACAGGCCAAAATTTATTTTCAGTTTATGATTTCTTGGAATGAATAGTTAGGTTGTTGTAGTGCCATGAACATGTTTAGAATGTTGAGTTAGATTTCTGTTCGTACTCTAAAGTAGGTTTTCTTTCCAAATTTAACTCGTCTTTTCCATTTCCTTCATCATGATTTTGTCAATATTTGTTGCATGAACGGGTAGTTTTATTGCAGGTTCAAGTAGCACAACAAAGTATTACTTCACTAGCACCTTCAACTTCATTTCTCTCCCTTCATCAGGCTTCTTTTCATCAAAATTGCCATCTGCCCTGTTTTCAGATTTTTCATCTTCATACCGTGAGAAAACTCTAGAGGTGAAATGCAAGCTTCTCAAGAGGTTTTGAGATTGGAAAATGGGTTGGACACCTTCCACTCATCCAAAAAAACCTTCAATCCACCTTCCCTATGCTTTTCTCACCCATTTTTGGCCTCAGATTTCCCTCAGACTATTTCCTGTAGCAATTCAGGACTTTCCTACAGCACTATAGGAAACCTGTAGCAGCACTTGCAACAACACTAGTGGGCCCTTCCTTAAGCCTAAAACCACCATCCACCTCAGCCAAACCTGTCAAAACCACCCAGACACCTTCAGCCTTGCACCCATGAGTTCAAGCCTTTCCTAAGCCACCATAGCACTTTCTCCTCCTAGCTACAAAATAATGCATTTACAAACATAGTTAGGTCATGATTAGTTGCATAAGTAAAATCATGATAATTATAACATGAAGTAGATAGAGTGTGTTTAGCCATTTGGCCTAGTAAAGTGTGATTAGGTTAGTTTCCTTTATGCAATTTCACCTCAGCAATTTACTTCATGCAATATGCCTAGTTTTCTTCCATTTCTTATCATAGCTTAATGTGTAGATTTCTTTCATTTCAAAGTAGTTAGATGTACTTTCTTGCTGTAGAATAGTTCTTTGATTGTTGATAGAGTAATGGCTTTGAATCATTTGCAGCCCTAGGTCTAAATTCAGAAGTGTGATAGAATTCATTCAGAAACCCTAGAAATAGCACCCTTTCGTAGAGCTCAGAAGAGTATGACATGAGTAGAATGCATTTGCTATGTATATAGCATTGTAACCTCCAATTTTGTATGAACCAGAGTTGATAAAGTAAAGTAGGGTAGTCTTTGGGAGTTGTAGCATTCTTTGTGCAATACCAGGGCTCACCACCACACACTCCCCATTACAGTGTTGTTCATGCATGTAATTTGGATGAAATCTAAGTCGAATTGTGAGGAAATTTCTTCACCTCTTTCTCCTCTTGAAGGATTCTTGTTAGAATTATTGTGTAGACACTTTGTTGCACAATGCCCATATTCATGGTAGTGAAAACATTTTATCTTTCTTAGGTCCTTCTTCTTTCCACTTTTCTGGCTGGAATATGGCTTGCTTTGGGCCTTCTTTCCCCTAACTTTATTTCCCTTCCAAACCAAGGAAAATTTCTCTTCCTCCTTAGCATTGGATGTTACTCCATCTCTATTGTTCCTTTTGATTTATTCCTTGACCAAATCAGACCAAAGTCTCTCCTAATTTGGAAATTTGTCCCTTCCATTTACAGAGTCATGGTAGCTGTGCAATTATTTTGGATGACCTAGGAGAAATAGGCTCACTAGCTCTGAAGATGGTATATTTTCTCCAACTCCTCGAAGCTCATCTCGACTTTGAGTGAATCTAGATGGGTAATGTGAAATAGTTTCATTTTTCTACATGCAGATGTTTCTAAGCTTTTCCTTCAATGCCAATTTCCAAGCATCATTGTCATTTTTGAATAACTCAGTGAGGGTATTCCACATAGAAAATGGTGTCTCCTTGTGATGTAAACTAGAGACTATGTGGTATCTCACACCCTCTAGGATGATGCTCCTAGATTTTTCGGCATCCTTCTTCCACTGGGCTAATTGTTGTGCATTCAAAACTGTTGGTTTTGGAATTTTATTTTTGGTGTAATCCAACACTCCAATATCATTGAGTACAACTTCCATCATGTCCTTCTAAGCTATGAAATTTGAGGTTCCCTCCAGGACATACTCCAATATCAATTTGTCGAAAGAAATTTTCATGGATGGAATAAAACCTGCTTCACTGAATCTGCAAATTCAAATTTCTTAAGGAGAAGATATATTAACTAGTTTCTATTGTGCTTCAAGCTCTGATAGCATGTAGAAATTAACAAAAAATTTCTACTACTAATAAATTTGAACTAAAAACAAGATATTACAATTTTCCTCTACTATTCTATGGAATGGAAAACACAATTTAGAAACATATGCAATGACATGCAACCATCAAAACCACAAGAAGACAATTATTTTAGAGGGGAACCCAACTTCGAAAAACCGCTTCATTGCTTTTCATTAATCAGATGAGAATTAGAAACTATTACAATGTCTTGATTCAACTCTGAAGCACACCCTGCACTATAAACTTGTTATCCCACTGACTATCCTGCTCTAGCCAAGACTTAGCCAATTAAACCCTCCAACTTCCTCCTATTTCCTTTCACAATTCAGGAGAAACTGAGCTCCTAAATAATATGGGAATTCCCTATTTCATTGTGCAGATACCAAGGAATTGATCACATGCATCAATGCAAAGCTTTTACACTTAACTAGTATACACTTTATAATTACAATGTGCCTTTTCCTCCACTGCAACTAGGAAATTCGAATTCCATGCATGTCTGGGATATTTTTAGTTGATTGACTAGTTTAATTGAGAGACCACTGAGTTAAAAATAATTCTAATGCTCAACTGACCTTCAACTTACTTAACTAATTCCTTGAGCTCAGTTAATTGAGTTCAACTGAAAATAATTGAACTAGATTTCTAAATTTTAGAAATAATTACATGCACAACTCTACTTTAAGCATATAAATCAAATTTACTGATCCAACTAGTAGACAAGGCCATGTCACACAAGTTAACTACAATCCAAGTCATCTTGCTGATGTGGAAAATTGAATTAATCAATTTGACTAATGCACGAGTCAAATTGAACTTTTCTTGCTACAATTTCTAACACTCCCTCTTAGCAAAAAAATGATTTTTCACCACCCATATCCTGCATCTTTGGAATTCGAATTTTCCTCTTGAAAATTCCTTTCTCAAGGTATCCACATCCTGCACCTCAGTTGGAATGTACTATAGCATCATAATTATCCTATGCACACAATCCCAAAAGTGATGGTACCTGATATTAGTGTGCTTGGACATGTCATGAAATACTGGATTCTCGGATAGTTTAATACAACTCTGATTATCATAATAAATAATTGTCCGATCCATCCATGACTGAAAAGAACCACAAGTATTTTCCTCAACCATATGGCCTCACATGTTTCTTGACTTGCAACCATGTATTCAACCTCTACCTAGCTTAGTGCCACAAAATTCTGTTTCCTGCTATACTAGGAAATAGTTGCAGACCCTACACAAAAAATAACACCTGAAGTACTTTTCATATTTGACAGACTCCCTGCTTAATTTGCATTAATGAAGCCTTGAATATTCACTCCATTTGTCCTCATGTACCATAACCCATACTCGGTTATGCCTTTGAGGTATCTCAACACATCATTTGTTGGCTTATGCATAAAATTACCACAGTTGTAGCATTTGAAATCACTTAATAATAGGGAAAAATATTTTTATACTTAGCATCATTCCTATCAAGTCCTCTACTACTGCCAACATGTTTTCTCCTATTTCTTCTCCACACACTCTGTTTTCTTGCATGCCATCTACAATCCATGGATTTATGTCCAAAATCATTGTAAGAAAAGCAATAACCATGAAAATACTTTTGATAACTGAAGATACCTTTTCTTTGATAAAGTTTTCCTTGAGGGGGAAAGAACTTTAATTGGTTCTTCATGTGCTTTCCATGGAATTTTACATTATTTCCTTGCATTCTTCCTTGCTATTTTGTCGCTGTCTTATGTTTCTCTTATCGCTATTGATTTTTACCATTCTGTTGTTTCATTTTCTTCTCTTTTTGTTGATGTTTTCCTCGTTGATATTGTTTTCTAAAAAATTATTTTCCCTTATTATTGTTGGAATATTTAAATGTGTTCTTGGAGCTTGAATATCCTTTGAGACCTAAACAAACCTTGATGAGAGGGGATATTTGCTTAGGAATCATCTCATCCAAGGCCTTCCTGCTCTCCTTAAGCTTATAATATTGATACAACTCTTTACTGGAATTTTTTGAGTCATGTCTCAATGAGACTACTTTATTTTGTAGTCAGATCATGAGGATGCCTCTATTTTCGATCTTGAAATTTCTGATCATGGCTATCGTGACCTTTTCAATGATTCATTTGGTCATGATCTTGATTCTTCCGCTATTGATATTTCTGAACCACAAATATTCGATGATCTATATTCTGATGATTTGGAAATTCCCCAAGATGTCGAGGCACTTCATCCTGAGCTGATTGTTATGTCAGGTTCTCGTAGTCTTGCGGTAAGTTCCACTTCTATTTTGAAATATGTTGAATCTTTCAATGCTCCTCATCACTCTACCGCACACATTGAAGAGCAATTTGTTTTACAATTTTCGCATCTTCCACCTCTATCACATGACCCTATCGCTCAGTCACTAGAGGATTTTTACATGGTGGGCACACTTGAAAAACGAAAATTTTCTTTCTTTATGTTCACATGTTTTTGCAATTCGAAATTTTTCTCCTACATGTCTTCAGGTAATAGTGTTTCTAAACACCACAGTAAATCGACAAAGCGTCTTCCATGCACGTTTTGTTCTTACTTTTCTACATGTACTTTCAAACTTAGAACGTTTTGGTTTGCATTGTCCTATATTTTTATTTTATTTTAATGCTTGAATATCTTTCTTGACATGCATTCCCTTACATACCTAGGCCAACCAATGCACCGGTGGCTGCATTGGAAGTATCACTTCACGTGAGTCTATACTATGTTCAGATCAGGTTAGGAGTAGGAGTACTTTTTTATTTTCTTAGTTTCTTTCTTTGAATTTATTTTCTTTGATTTTCTTTCCGCCCCACTTCTTTCCTTTTGTTTTTATTCTTTTTAGTTATAGGATAGTTTCCGCTTGAGACCAGGTTTGGCATATGAATAAAACATTGTGAAATCTTGGAGGAAGTTGTGTTACTATCAACACTTGGTTTTATGTCTATTCCCTCTCTTTGTGTGAATCTTGATTCTTTTAGTTGATGATAATTTGATGAAAAATTCGTTCCTTTTCAGATAAAATCGTAGTGAAATCACGATGTTTGAATTTTAACTAGTACCTCCTACTCTAATCGGTATTTTATATTTTTGGTTAATCCTTGTCAATTGAGTCGAGTAGAGTAAGGAGGGTAGGAAAACCTTAAAAATTATTTCATAGGCATATATAAACATCCTTCTGTAAAGAAACAACCTCTTCTTCTCTCAATAAGTTGGGATCCCTCTTTTGCCCCATGAAATAAATAAGTACCTATGCATAGTTCTATAAAAACAGACTAACCTTATACATGTAGCAACACAACATGTATATGTATGTAACTAATATATATATATATATATATATATATATATATATATAAAGGGTGAAAGAAGAGAAAGGATTCCTACACAGAGAGGTGAAGTAATAAACTTTGTTAGGGTATTGTCTTGGCTTGATGGTAGCGGAGAAATGTTTGTGTTCCCAAAGTGACTCCGTCGGGGTATTGTCCAGGCATGCTAGCAACGGAGCAACACAAGAGATGAAAACTAATAAAATTACAATGTATCTTACTTGTGCATTATATACTCCTCATTCCCAATCGAAACAACTCAATTTGACTTGGCTTGGTTAGTGTGCCACCGATGAAGAGAATGGTAGGAACTATGTCTTTAACTCAAACTAAGTGAAGAAGTTGTGGTAACCAATGAACTGAACAATAATTCCAAAATATTTAGACCTATTTTTCATGAGACAAGTTCCATACAAAGAGTTGAAGTTCTACAGGTGTGTCAACAAGTGTTGTAGCGGCTACAACCACCCTCCAAAATTTTGCCTATGCTTTGATTTTGGATCCTTCCTTCCTATCCACAGGAAGTTACCTTGTGATGTCCTCAAGTATTCATGATTTGATTGAAACTTATATTTTTCATTTATTCTGATGCTTTCTTTTTTTCACACTTAACTAATCTTTCTAAGTCACAAACTAATCTCCTGACTTGGTCTCACAGCAATTATGGCTTTGCCTCCAGAAAGTGTGTAATCCTTGAGCGTAAGCAAACTTGATGATTGGAATTGCACAGTTCAGACTAGCAGTGAACCTTGAGCTCAGAAACTGAGGATTCATGGAAGGAAACCCAACAATGAGCCCAAAAACTGCGCAATACCTCACTGATTTTAGAAATGATGCAGTGCACTGAGCCAGAAAGTTTCCCAATTATCTAGAATTGCGCAAAATTTCCCGGCAATGTGCATGGAAAGTTTTCATGGTAAAGAAAAAAAAAGAGAAAAAGAGAAAAATCATCCCTAAAAAATATGGATCCATTATTAGTGTCCAAAAGGAGGCACATTCACTATTTTTATAATTTTCTACCAAGTGTCATTTTTCCTTGATTTTAGGCATACACATCATAAACCCTAATTTACTAAAATCTATTTAATAGATGCCTATAGATCTCATTTTCACATTCTATCTTGGAGCTCTAGAATTCCCAAGGAGATCAAGGAACCTTGAGTGCAGTCGTCGTCGCTTTTCCGGGTGAGTTTCACTTTTCTCGTCTTTTGCCACTTTTTCTGTCACTTTTTGTCATTTCGTTTTTGTGAATGTTGTTTTGCTTATTTCTCTTCATGGTTGCTAGATTTTTAACCTTTTATTTTCTTTTATAAGTTTTTTTTCAAGTTTTTGTTTCCCTCTCACAAGTGTTGCATCGGTTTTATCTTTTTTGCATTGATGGTCAATGTTGCAGCAACTCACCTCACATACTTGATTTTAATTTTGTTTGTTATGTTTCTCCACTTGATCTATATTGATTCATTCATACGTAGTCATATCTGCACTCAATCTCACATCATCACTTAGTTCCTCTCGTTTTCACACTTCCACCGAGCAAATCTACACTTTCCTTGGCCATATTTTTCCTTGCCCAACTGGGCACTACACAATCCTAAGGCTCAAGCTGAGAGCTTAAGCTCTTGAACTATGCAGATCATAGTACAGGCTAGCCCAACTGCACATTGAGTAGTTCCAGGGCTCAATATGTCACCTTTTCCATTGATACTACGCAATCTTCAATCTCTCCTAATCACTACCCAGGTTGAACTACACATTGCATAGTATCAAGCCTCAGGCTGCACCCTTGGATGTTGGGACTGTGCAATGTGAAATTCCCATAGTCAGTCAGTCTCCTTTATTGATGAAAACTATGCGATCCTTTTCATCATTTTTTGAGTTTTCTGCTTGATCATGCTTTGAAGTTAGATTTGAAAATTCTAATGTTTTCTTTCCATGAGTGTCTTTTTGTCCCACAGGTAACACAGTTGTGAAGCACTTCCCTCCAAAAGTATTTTTTACTATGGCACCAAAGAGAGTTGCTTCTAAATATACCACTGAAAGATGTACTGGGGAAGAAGTTGAGAAAACGTCGGTATACTTTCTAACAAATGCAGACACTCAATTGTTTATAGAAAAGAAGTCAACAATAACATGGAAACAAGTTAATGAAGCTCTTTCAGCAAAGATCGCTGGGGTAGATATAGAGGATTGACAGGTTTATCTCAGTATCTGGCAGTCAAGATACATAGGGTTGCATGAAAATATCCAACCTTCCCATGTGCAGATGTCATCAACTGGATTGTTTCACACATTGATGAGAAGACTATGATAAAGAGAAATTCCAACGGTCATAAGCTTGCTACCTTTCTGGAAGAGGATTATCATCGTATGTATCATTTTCCCGAGCCAGTGAAGCTCATGGAATCATATTTCTATGCCACCAATATCTATGTGAACATAATATATATTGTTAAAGTTTGGTTGAAAGGGCCATCGAAATTTTGACAGACACCTACCAATTTATACAAGAAAAAGTGTCTTAGGAAGTCCTACCAACTCTTGGTTATCTTAGCTTGCGAGATCCATGGTCAACAGAGCACAAAAACCTTTCCTAAAGAGTAGGAAGTCTTCAGTGAACAAGTTTGTGAGCAAGGGGAAGTCATTCAACTGGTTAGATTTGTTGGCTTGACAGTTGAGAGCCTGTTAGTATCCTATAAATCATAGGATCTCAAGTTGATTGAGTATTTCATGATCAAAATTTAATATTGAGTATGATTTTCAATATTTAAATGATTTCCAAAAAAAATATATGAAAAAGAAAAGAAAATAGGGTATATTAAAAAAAATAAAAAGAAAGAAAAACCCCCAAAAGAATAATACTGAAAACGTTGCAAATCAAAATGCCACTACTTATTAGATAGGTTTGTTCAATCATACAGTTTAAGCATGATTACACAATTTTAAATTTCTATTGATAGGTTAGAAAATAAGGATTTTCCAAATTATTTAACCTTGGCATATCAGTAGTTAGGTAGAAATAAAGTTGACTCAACATCTTAATATGAGTCAATGGAAGAAATAAGGATAGATGTAGGTTAGATTTTTAAAGAAAAAGTGATTTGGGTGGGTAGGGATGAAAAGAAGAAAGAGTGGAGGAAACATTAAAGTTATCCTATAAAGTGTGGTCAAAGGAGTTCATGTATTTCTTGGAATAAAAAGGAAAAATCAAAGACAATGGTACTTTAGCCTAAGTTTCGGGAATTAAATTCTATTTGAAGATATTGTGACATACTTTATGTCATAAGTTATATCCTAAAGTCCCGAAACTAAATTTCCACCCCCACTCTTCATTAAACTCTCACCCGACCCCACCATCCACTCACGTTGCATCATCACTTAACCCTCCATCACCTTTCACCTCATCCCCGCTCCCTCCATCTCATCCAATGGCTCACAAAGATTTTCGCCCCCCCTAATCCTTCGAATGTTAACGTCCGGGGGGGGGGGGGGGGGTCTAAAATAGACGGTATTCCAAACCACCCTCGCCTACCACATGTCACACCCAAATTATTTTGCAACCCCCCCACCGCTTACCGCTTACTGGTCATACCCCCCTGTGAAAAGTTGTTTCATTGTGTCGAAACCATGCCATTTACTGTTGCGCCAATGACCGCTACAACCATTACCATTGCGCTACGAAAAATTCTTCCTATCCCCTCCATCCAATTAGCCACTATCCCGCCATAGGCCCGTTGGAAATTTAATGGCTCAGGCCGTTACCCAAGGGGCTTGCGCCATGTCAACGGTTACACAATCACTTTATAAAGCCAGTTTCCCACACCTGTGGCAATTTTTACCATTGTTCTTGCATTCTATTGTTGCAGGTGATCGATTTATAAAGGTTTTACAACAAAATACAAGCGTATAAATTTTTCAATTCTCTCACAGTTCAAATAGATTTCTTCTGTAATCCCCTTTCTTCTTCCCATCCCCCATTCTGATCTGCAGAATCTCCCTTCTTTATTCCATTCTTCTTTAATTCCTTTCTGTACAATTGCACTCAGATTATTTACAGTGGACAATAATGCCTCCTAAGAAGGATCAAAAACCCTTTAATCCTGTGGTTTACCCCCAAGTAGACCTGGATTGTGTGGCTCTAGCTGACAGAGACTACAAGATACATGAGATAGAGTCAGAATTTGACTTGTTCGATGTCTATTGTTGGCTTGAGGATAAGCTAATATATGAAGTAGATTATATAGGGTTATAGGAGACCAAATTACCTTATTTTGTATTCCCAAAGACCCACAACTGCCCCGAATTTGTTAGGAAATGTCATGCATGCTATGACATCAATCAGAGAGCTGTAGTAGCCTCCACAGAAGAAGTCCTTTTTACTATTAGTTCCCAGTCAATATAGCAGATGATGCAGGCTCCCACTGCTGAAGAAACTATTCCATTTTCTTATGAAGCTCTCAGAGAACTGTACCAAAAAATGGATTTTTCTAGCAGAGCCAAAACATTAGAGATTTTCATGGATATTGATGCCCCACTGCCCAAAAAGAATCATCCATATCCCTCTTCAACTTTCCTTGATAGAAATCAACATATTGTCACTATCCTATCATATTTACTAGGGAATCATTCAGACCAGTGCATAGATGAGGCCATGATAGGTTTTATGCATATTCTTTCATCAGATTCTAAGCCTTCAATCATGTTCAACTTTAGCCAATTCCTAGCTAATGCCATCCATGATCAATTTATAAAGTTTCACACAGATGAAGTGTTCAAATACACTTCAGTTTTGGTCTACATGTTTGTCTATTTTTAGGCCAGTAGATTCCAGTTTACAATGACGACGGTTAATGATGACTCTCAACCTCAACCAGTCATCTTTTGGACAACCATGTTAATGAAGGAACATAAAGACTACACATACAAGAGATTTGTTGATTCATTTGTGCACCCAACAATGAGCATACTCAGAAGTATAGTGGAACCAAGAATTAATGAGGAAATTAAGAAAATTATGCAGTTATCATATGAAGTGAGAAGTGGAGGTTGGTACTTGTACCAAAACTATACTGAGATCATAATTTATGGGTGTGAGTTCTCCCCCTACAAGCTGCCAAATTTCCTCCCCATGAGAATCTTTGCCTTGGAATACATAAGGCAGATGATCAATGCAGATGAAGTACACTTTGTATCTGCCAAGAAGAAATCTCAATTTACGATCAAGTCCCAAATTGGTCCTTTCATTTGTAATAGCATAGCAGTAGGAGAGGAGGCTGATAAGATATTGAACGATATGAAATTTAATCATAGCTTCGCTTGGTCTTATGACCCATAGGGGATCATATCCAAGAAAAAGGTGGAGTGTTATGAAACCAACTCCAAAAATAGAAGAAAAGAGAGATCAATGCCTTATAAATCAGACACTTCGAGGGGGAAACCTCCAATACATTACATAAATGAAAAATTATTGGATGATAAAAATTACAAAACCTCCTTCTGTATATAGGAGTCCATGGGATCACAATATAATCCTAGACAACCTAACAATAATAATGTAAGGACACAATAATAACAATATTGGGGTTACAGGGGTACAACAATAGAAATAAGGGGGTTACACTAACAACAATAAGGGACTATACTAGTAATATAGGGACCTAACATGCCCCTCTCCTTCAAAAAAGTGTTGTCCTCAACGCTTGAATAGCTGTGTATGCTTTTGTATAAAATTATCATCCTCCCATGTAGAATCTTCAGTGGGTAAGTTCTTCCACTTGATGAGATACTTGGAAACTAATCGATTTCGTAGTTGTCGAGTTCTTGTTTCCGTGGCTACTTCAGGTTCCAATATGATTTTTCCTTCCTCATCAAGTTCTAGAAATATTGTTTGAACTAGAATTTTGTCACCTATAACCTTCTTTAAACATAAAACATGGAAAATTGTATGCACTCACGAAGAAGCAAGAAGCTCCAATTTGTATGCCATAGTACCAATCTTTAGTAACACTTGTAAGGACCATAGTACTTTGGAAATAATTTATTATCCTTCTTAGCTTGCTTGAGGGACATTTTTTTGTATGATTATAGCCGTAAAAATACCCAGTCTCCTACATCAAAACTTCTCTTGCTGTAATGTTGATCTGCTTGTTGTTTCATTCGATTTTGTGACAAATTTAGGTTATCCTTTAAGAGTTGGAGAACTTCTTGTTGATGCTCGATGTGATCTTCCTCTGCTTGAACCTTACAATTTTATATTAAATATGATGTGATGGACGGTGGATGATATCATAAAGTGCCATAAATGGGGTCATTTTTGTTGCAGTATGGAAGAAAGTGTTATACCACCATTCAGTGAGAGGTAACCACTTGACCCATTGTGTTTTCTTATCATATACAAAGAAACAAAGATATCCTTCCAAACATTTATTCACTATCTCAATTTTACCATTGGATTGAGGATGATAAGATGAGCTATGAGCTAGTTGAGTACCCAAACAAGAAAATAATTCCGTCCAAAAATTTCTAGTAAAAATGGGATATCTGTCACTTACAATAATCTTTGGGTTTCCATGTAGCTTTTGAATTGTTTCCATAAATGCAGTAGACATTGTACTTGCTTTAAATGGATGAGATAATGCAAAAAAGTGTGCATACTTGGTAAGTCTATCAACTACCACCATGATGACACTCTTTCCTTCGGAATTAGGTAAACCTGGTATAAAATCCATTGAAATCTCCTCCCAACATTGACTCGGAATGGATAAAGGTTGTAGAAGATCCGAGGTATTAATTGTCTCAAAATTATTTTGCTAGAAAACCAAACATTCTGCCACAAAATTTTGAATATCATATTTAAGGCCATCCCAAAAAAAATCTTTCTTCACCCTGTGGTAAGTTTTTAAAAATCTTGAGTGTCCTCCTAAAGGAGAAGTGTGCAATTCCAAAAGAATATTTTGTTTTAGTTGGGAATTCTTACAAATATATAAGTGATCTTTGTACCATACGAAATTATTTTTCCAACTAAATGTGTCAGATGTACTAGGATCTTGCTGCAAATTTTGAATGAGTGTCCACACTTCTTTTTCCTTCTTCCATTCATCCCTTGCTTTGGTTATCCAATCTGGTTCGATAATAGAAATGACACAAAGCAATGCTTCCACCTCTTCATCCTTTCTTGAGAGTGCATCTGCGACAACATTTAGCTTCCCTTTTTTGTATATGATTTCAAAGTCATTACCCAACATCTTTGTGACCCATTTTTGTTGCTCTTCTAAATATAGTCTTTGTTACAAAAAGTGTTTATGACTATCATGATTAGTTTTTACCTTGAAGTGTCTTCCCATTAGGTAAGGTCACCATTTGTTTAGTGCATGTAGTATTACCAACATTTCCTTCTCATAAATAGCTTTCTGTAAATAATTTCCTTTGATTGGACGATTTTCAAATGCAATGGGTCTGCCTTCTTGCATTAAAAAAACACCAATTCCATTTTCTGAGGCGTCACATTCCACAATAAAGGTTTTTGCAAAGTCTGGCATAGCTAAGAGCGGTGCTAGGCACATTGCCTCTTTAAGATGTTCAAAGGCTTTATTTGCTTCAAGAGTCCATGAAAATGCATCTTTCTTTAATAATGTTGTTAGAGGTGTTGTTATTCTCCCATAATTCTTAACAAAATTGCGATAATACCCTGTTAACCCGAGAAATCCTCGCAACTGCTTTATGGTTGTGGGTACTTTCCATTCCTTAATGGATTTAATTTTGTTAGGGTCTATCTTAACACCCTCATGCAATACAATATGACCCAGATATTCCACCTCTTGTACTCCAAAGAAACATTTGGATGTTTTGTCATATAATTTTTTCTCCTCCAATAGTTTGAGCACCCTGTCAACATGTTGAAAATGATCCTTCCAAGACCTACTGTAGATTAGTATATCATCAAAAAATACGAGCATAAATTTTCTACGGAAGGGTTTGAAAATGGAATTCATCAACCCTTGAAATGTAGAAGGTGCATTGGTAAGGCCAAAAGGCATGACCGAAAATTCATAATGACCCTCATGAGTTCAAAATTTTGTTTTTGGAATATTTTTCTTCTTCATTCTAATTTGATGATATCCTGATCGAAGATCCAATTAGGTGAAATAAATTTTTCCATGTAATTCATCCAATAATTCATCAATCACAGGAATGGGAAATTTATCTTTAATAGTGAGCTTATTGAGCTCCCTATAATCTGGAAACATGTGCCATGATCCATCCTTCTTGTGCACCAATGCTACTAGAGCAGAGAAAGAACTTTGACTAGGTTGAATTATACCAGCCTCTAACATTTATGCAATCATACGTTCAATTTCACTGTTTTGGAAATAAGGATATTTGTAAGGCCTAATGTTTGGAGGAACACTTCCTGGAATCAAATGAATAGTATGATCATGATCAGTAATAGGTGGGAGTCCTTTGGGAGTTTCAAACACCTTGGACTGATTGTCGAAGAATTTTTGGAGATCTGGAGAAATAGATGATTTTGATGTTGGAACTTCTAGTGAGCATAATTGTGCAATTATGCCTCGTTGTTATTTCTTCAAAAGATTTTTCATGACATTAGAGCTTATTATCTTTCCCGGCTTCCCTGCGATACCCCGTAATTTGAATTCCTTTCCTTCCGAAAAAAAATTCAAGAAAATTTCTTGAAAATTAAAATCTACCATCCCCAAATATTGTAACCATTGTACTCCTAGTACAACATCAGCACATCCCATTGGAATGGAAAGCATTGTACTATTCAATACATATTCCCCCATGGTTAGCTTGATATTATGACATTTTCTAGAGCAATTTATAGTTCCTCCATTTGCAACCATTACTTGACATTATGGTGCTGGGTATAGGAAACACTTCATTTCCTTGGCTACCTTACAATGAATAAAATTATGGGTACTACCCAAATCAATCAACACTATTACCTTTTTCTTCTTGATATGTCCTATCTTGAGTTTGAGGAGTGGTAATACCTGCCAATGCATTACAAGATATGGTCAGACTCATTTCTTCTTCTAGTGTTGGTTCCTAGTGTATATCCTCTTCTTTTGAAGTTTCTTGTTCATTTTCTTCCCCCTCTTCACAATCTATGTAAAATAATTTCTTCTCAACACACTTTGACCTTTAGTGTATTTGCTATCACAACTGTAGCAAAGCCCTTTTTCTCTTTTTTCTTCCAATTGTTATGGTGTTAACCTTGTAGGTTGTGGAAGTCTAGGAGTAGAAATACTTCCATCTTTATAGATGTGGGTGGTAGGCTTCCTTGTCGCCATAATTTTACATTCAAATTTTCTTGCCAATCTAAATGCCTTCTCCAATGAATCAGGTTCCCAAATGTGAACTTCATGTTGGATGTTATCCTTTAAATTCCCTATGAAAACATCAATCCTGTGTTCCTCTGGAATATCAGTTACCCTTATATTCAATTTTTGGAAGTCCTCAATGTGCTCTACCACTGAACCCTTTTGTTTGAGATTTATCAATTGGCTAAAGAAGGTGCTTCTCTTTGTATCCTCATAATGTGCTATCATTTCCTCCGTAAAAATTGACCAAGTGACATTTTTTTAATGGGAGAAAAGCCATCGATACCATACAAATGTATTTTGTTCTAAATGTAAAGTTCCAATGCGTACCTTTTGTGTGTTTTGCAAATTATTGAGATCAAAATATTGCTCCATCTGTAGTATCCATGTTACGTGATCCTTGCCATCAAAATTCCTCATATCCATCTTTGGAATATGGTTGTTATTCCATCCAAAATTAGAGTTTATAGAATCACGATTAACATTTATTTTGTTCTCATCATGAGTTTCCTCTACTATATTTTCTCCATTAGGAAACATTTCTTGTATCAACTTTGTCAAACCTTCCATGTCTGCTTTTAGATCATTCTTCATGTTTTCCATGTTGTCTTTAATTTTTTCTTCCATGTCATCCATCTTAGCTTCCATGCCAGCTTCCATGCCATCCATCTTAGATTCCACACCTTTCTTCAAACCATCCAACTTAGCTTCCACGCCATTCTTCAAAACTTGCATTTCATTTTTTGTTGCTCTTTGAGAGAGCGAAATTTGGTGCACTTGCTCTTGAAATTTTGACATGTCATGTTGCAGTTCTTTGTCTTCATGAGTCATAGTATAGCCTTCTAAAGGCTTAATGGGTGTTGAATTATTTTTAGGGGGAATTTTAGAACCCAATATTGATATCTATTCTACAATATTCCCTTGGAATCACTGCAAACTGATTTTTCACACAAGACTTATGCAATTCGAAAAAAAATACACACCTTTCTTTTGTTTTTAAGGAGCTCGATAATGAAACTGAATTCTCTTTGTAATTGCAGATCTTCAATATCTAAAATTCAACCCTATAGTATCCCTATGAAGCTTCTTTCAAATGCCATAGGTGTGACCTGATTTGGATTCTTCAAGACAAGTTATGCCCAATCTCCCACAATGACCTAATTATGGACCGGTTCAGTAGAGAAAAATTGTATGACATGACACGTGTCATTGTTTCCTCCTTCAGCTCTGAAATTGATACACAGGAAACTACAGTCCATGTATTTGCGGCCATTTTTTATAGAATTCCAATTCGATGCTCAGAGAGAAAGTTATGAAAATTTTCCCACGTTCACCTCGTTGATATGAAATTCGGGATCCTGAAAAAACCCTAACTTCCATAGATCATATCTCCACAAATATTGTGACCAAAGATCTGAAATTTTTACACGACATTCCTCAGGTTTTAGGCTTCGCTCTGTAAAATTTTTAGCTTCTGAACCTTATTATAAAAAACATTATAGCGAAACTTCCATGATAACCTGTTTTAGGTGAAATTCAAGAGCCTGAAAAAACCATAACTTCCACAGATCATATCTCCGAAAATATTGCGAACTCGGATCTGAAATTTTAACACAACGTTCTTCAGAATTTTGGCTTCGCTCTGTAAACATTTCGGCTTCTTAAAATTCGTAGAAAAACAATTATAGCGAAAATTCCACGATGACCAGTTTGGAAAAGTGAAACCCTAGAATCCAAAGCTCTGATACCAAATGTTATGAAACCAACTCCAAAAATAGAAGAAAAGAGAGATCAACACCTTAGAAATCAGACACTTCGAGGGGGAAACCTCCAATACATTACATAAATGAACAATTATTGGATGATAAAAATTACAAAACCTCCTTCTATATATAGGATTCCATAGAATCACAATATAATCCTAGTCGACCTAACAATAATAATGTAAGGGCACAAGTATGCAGAAACATCTATCATTTGCAGATTTAATGGCCTTTGGCCTCAAACAACAGATCTTTATCAATGGATCCACACCAATTGTACCAACAACAACAAAGTCTTCCTTTGCTTGAAGGGTTTCTTCATTGTGGCCTTTGCTTTCAAATAAGATTACCAGAAAGCCTTAACAGGAGGCCCTTGGTTTTGGGGAATGACAGGGTTATTCCTAACCCCCTGGTTCCCAGATTTCAACCCCACCATAACAGTCATCACCAAGCTTCCCATATGGGTTTGACTATCGAATCTCCCAGCACATATTTGGCACTTCTCTGTCTTCCAAGGGATTGGAAACACTTTGGGCCATTTCCTGACAATAGATACCTCCAGAGGGAAGAAATGCATATACACCTTTGGTAGAATCTGCACGGAAATAGACATAAGCAAAGGTTTTCCAGATCAAATCATTCTCAAAGTTGGGGAATTTCACTGTACTCAGATCCTAGACTTTGAGAACACCGCATTCTGATGTCGCCACTGCCATCAGACAGGGCACCTTCAGAATTCTTGCACCATGTTCAACGCCAAAAAGAAGAACACCATCCGCAAGACAAAATCCAAAAGTTTGAAACCATGTGATCCACCCCCGATGTATGACATAGATTCCTTCAGCTCGGATGAAGATGAGTATGAAGTGGAAGGGGAGGAACTTGAGCATACAAAGGACTCGTCTTCAGCCAGTCCTGGGGTGCCCTCTGAACCTACGATTTCGCAAAAACGCACACATGAGTTTTCCTCATCCGATTCAAATAAGAAAATACCACCTTCAGTGCAGAATAATCTGCAAGTGGTTCCTGCCCATCCGCCCAACAACGATTGGGTCAAATTCAGTAAGAAAAAAGGGAAAAATGTCATCTAGAAGTTTCGTCCCATTCTAGGTAGACTCCTTTTACTAGCTCTCTGTTTCCTGCATTCCTTTTCTGCTATCTTGTTTCTTTCTCCATGTTTTCTCTTCTGGACCGAGGTTGATGGTTCATCATTTCCGGCTCCCTGTTATTTTGCTACTCTTGATTGTAATCTCTCATTGTACCATATGCTTATTAATAGAATTAGTCTTATTTAGAAAAAAGAATATAATGTAAGGGCACAATAATAACAATAAGGGGATTACACTAACAATAATAAGGGACTATACTAGTAATATAGGGACCTAACATGGAGAACAAATAAACCCCATACATCCACACCCACAGGTATGAGATAGAGCAGTTTATGAATCAAGCAGAGTGGGCATCAAATACACTAGAGGAGGCTGAAGAACATGTGATCTCAACCTCAAGTATTCAAACCCCTACTCCACAGTAATGGCAGACTATAGAAGACAAAAAATACAAGGGAAAAGATCCGAAGAAAGAGATAGCAAGGAGGAGGCCAAGAGATGATTAGTCTGATATGGAGACTGATACATCTAGCAGAGAATTTAAAATGAAGTATAAAAAGAGAGCTAGACTCCACATAGACATTTACCAAAGCAGTGAAAAATAGCAGAAGACAATCATCACAATTATGGATTCTCCTATTTCTTCTCCAGCAGGTGGCTAGAACATCTTCTCTACATCTTCAGCCACCATTCCATTCCAGCAGTAGAACTTACAAACTCCTACATATACTGCTACTACAGGGGGGAAGGAGGAGAACATATATGATACATTCAGGGAAATCAAAAGAAAGAATGAGATCTTGAAAACCAACACCTAAAATAAGGTTTGGAAGCAGAAAATTAGTTCACAGAGTAGGCTTTTATCAACCTTTGACTTAGAGAAAGGAAAGATGAGAATGGATTTCCTGGAAGCACAAATATCTCAGCCTAAAACATCTGCAGAATTCAAGCACACTACTTTTGAATTTGATGTGAAATAAATCCATCCAATAGACCAGATGGATATGCATAAGAAAATTGGACAGATGATTTCCTCCACATTGACCAGTATTTCCATAAGCTTGTCTAAATTGTAGGTATTATTGGCCAACTTTCAATCTCAACTTAAAATGGGGAAGATCTCTTCTATGTTCAAAGATACAAGAATCAAATATCTGGAGGACTTAGTGGTAAAGATTGGGTATGACCCAACCAATGTAGAGGTTGTGGAAGAGATATTGAAAAAGAAGAATGTTGATATAGCAGCCCTCAGGAAACAACTCAAAATGTCAGCAATTGAAGACCCTTTAACAAAGGACATTGATGAAAATGAAGCACAAAATGTTGAAATGATGAAGTTAATCATGGAGCAGTCTGCACAGCTAAAGAAGATGGAGACAAAGATGGAAAAACTAGTGAAAGACAAGGAGAAAGCAACATAATTGGCCATTGTTCCATTAGAGGTTATTGTTATTGCATCCATCCCTACAACAACACCAACAACTACAGGCTCATTAGGTGGTGCAGAGCAGCTAGTCAAAGCCATGGAGAACATGACCATACAAACAACAGAGATCAAAAAGCTAGAAGAAGAAATCAACACCCTGAAAGATTTGAAGAAAAGGTCAGATAATGCTGATGAAATTGAAATATAGAGAGCTCAGAAATAGATTGAGAAATTAATCAAAGTAGAGAGTGAAGATTCTATTGGAAAGACTATTGGCTAGGCAAAATAAATTATTTGGACTAGTATTGTTGATTCCATGAATGAAATATAGCCTTCTATTCAAATAATATTTAAACAGAGAGATCTTATTGTACTAGAGAATGATGCCATAGACAAAGCAAACAGAGAACTGACAGGCATGCCTGAAACAAAAAAAATATTATCGAATTATTGAATTCCAAGAGAAGTTTTGCATTGGAAGCACTAGGAGTGGAGGACATAACAACAACCATCCTAGAAGTCAAGAAGGTACTCAACAAAAAGGGTTTGGTCACACAATTAGAAGAAAACTGTCATCAGTTACAAATTGGTGTCAGCAGATTATTCAATAGAATCGAACCACTGACCAAAAGAGGATTGCCATCTCTTTTTGTGATAAATGATAAGCTCATGCACAGGACAAATTATGTAAATAAATTGAAGGATATTTCCAAAGATACAAAAACATATGTAGGAATTAAAGGTTCAATGACTATAAGAGCCTTCCTAGAGGCTATAGAAAATTATTTATACATATAGCATGAAACCAAGCATATTTTTCAATTAAGGCCAACATTCATGAAGTTCACCAAGACAGATGAAATTTATAGGAAATTAATCAGGATCAAGATCCCGAATGCACAACAGTGGGAGAAATTATGTGATTACAAAGAAGGGTGACAGCTCAATGCATCAGCGGAACATCCAACTCAACACATTAATTAATTCTGCAAACCAGTGTATCAGTTCACCATATCAGCATCAGATTACCTAAATCTGCCAGCCCATCAAAGGATTAAAGCACATAGTAACGACCTTCTGAAGATTACTGCCACATGTGAAAGATATTCCATTGTGTCCACTTTGTGGACACATTTGTCAATTTTCAACCATTATTGTAATCAATAAGCATATTTCCCATGTAGATATGACAATCACTAGAAATTAGTTAAATATTGCATTTATGTTCAGTATCAGGGGTTCGAACCTAGATTGTAAGCTTTTCTATTGGAGCATTGTAATTTTGGAGCTGGAGTGTTGGACGGATAAATCATTCTTGCGGACAAGATAGATCTCCCTAGTATCCTACGATAACTAGCAACAAACAGATAGATGTAAAATACTTTCTCTAGATTATGTTTGATTTAGATGGCTTATCTCTTGAATTCCTTGATCATCAAGATAGGTTTATGGTTTATGAATTAATCTATGTTGTGCAGATGCTTCTGATTCTTTCAATTTTTTGATTTCATATCCCAAAAGGAGATGTATTCAAAGTGATAGGAAAGAAGACTACGATCAATGCCGTACTACTGGTAAGTCCTAAATCCTTCATTATAGATAATTCTAAATCAAACATAATCTAGAGAAAGTAGTTTACATCTATCTATTTGTTGCTAGTTATTGTAGGATACTAGGGAGATCTGTCTTGTCTGCAAGAACAATTTATCCATCCAACAAAATGGCGACTCCGCTGGGGAATGGATCTTGAACTTTGATTTCTTCTATTTTTTGACTTGTGGAATTACTTTTCTAATTTTGATTGATTGATACTGGCTTGGGTAATTTATTCCTGTAGAATCCCTGAAAAGCACTTTAGGATTTTTTATTTTTCTTTAAGTTTTCCAGGATCCGCACTTTGTCCTTAGGCACAGTGCGGTCAGTTCCATTATTTTTTTGTATACAAAGTGTGGCACTGCACTTGTTTACACTAAAATCTGCGGACCTTGAGAAATTTTTTGAAAAACTCAAAATTCTCTTTTCTAGGATCAGCTTGCAAAGATTCTCAGTGTATACCCAGACTTGTATTTTCTATCAGAAAGCTTTGTGTGAGAGTTTCTTTCAGTTTTTCCAGTTTTGAATGATTTTCTACAAGATCTACATGTTATAAGTGATTTTTTCTTTGTCTTTGTGTCACTCAAAGATTAGAAACATTTGTATACCTTATATCACTGGTATTTCATTGTTTTCTTGCTGAGTATTTGAATTTATAGCGGAAATTACTTTATGATAATTAGATCCCATTTTCTCATTTGCAAATCTTTAAAGACTTTTTCATTAAGTTTTGAATTTCAATTAAAAAACAATAATCGAATGTTTATGAGTTTTTTCTCATTTAAAAAAAGAATTTCTTAGTTAGATTACAAACTAAGCAAAACGTCCTCAAAATATTTAAAGTTTTGATTTTAGATTTAATTCTTAGAATTTTTAGATCTCGAAATTAGTGTTTTTAGTTTTGAGTGTTATTTCTAGAAATTGTAGTTTTCTTTTGGACAATTTTTTATTGTAGATTCGATCTTGAAGAATAAAGGGATTTTGTTTTTGAGAAATTGATCATTTTGAATTCTCATAAGAAAATATTTATTTTCGTATGTTCTTGTTTTCAAAGGAAAGAATTGTTTTAAAAGATTGCATTTCTCAACTCTTTCTTTTAGATAGAATTCATCAAAAGGAAATGAATTTTTCCTCATAATAGATGCATTTTTAGTGTGTTTTGAGTCGGGTCACTACATATCATCAAAGTTTCACTTTCGCACCTATTTTCCTAAGAAACAACCTATTAAAAGAAACGCTTAAATTAAAATCAATCTAGTAATTTTTTATATTTCTAGGACTCTTTTCACCAATATAACTTAGGCTAGTGTCTTGGAGTAGGGAGTAATTAACTCTCCAAGAAAATTAAAACAAAAAAGTAGTCAATCTTGTGGTAGGAAAAATCCAATAGTAGCTTGTATGCTCTGGGAAGCTCCTCCTAAAGGAGTCAAGCATGAGATCATATCTGAACCAGTGAGGTGATCAATTCTGTCTCATTGGGAACGATAGAAGATGTGCACGTACTAACAACGGTAAACCTCAGATTGATCATTGTCGAGGAGCCTAGGGTCACTTGTCGGTATACCTTGGATTATGCCAAGGAGCCTTTAAGGGGGTTGAGCTTTATTACTCTGCCCTTGCGAGTATATCGGATCGTAGATTGTTCCCCCAGGTATATTTGTTCCTGTTGGTAACCTTAGGCCATAAAATTTAAGATTTTTTCCTAAGGTGACGGTGGAGGAAAGATCTCACTATATCTAGAGAAGACGTCGACTAGACTCACTTGGAATCTTCGGAGGGTTATCTTCACTCAAGATGGTTTAAGTGGAGAAACTTGCACTGGTCTGTTTCATTAAGCAGGTTGTCGGGGTAACTTTTCCAACCACCATTTCTACATTAAATACTATGATGTTGGATTTCATCACCAACTAGTGTTTTTAGTGTGGGAATTTACTGTTTGTGTGTGGTTTGATGTCCTAGATTTTATAAGTGTTTGATCATTTGATTGTTTCCTTAGTGACTTTAGGATTTTTTATTGAAATTTTCTTTGATTGCGTGTGATTAATAATTTTTAATCGTGGCTGAATTACCAAGACAATCACGTAGACTTCAGGGGAAACCCTCAGAGTATACACCAAGCCAAATTGAAGGATTGAAAGCTCTGGTACAACCTAATATCAGCATAATTAGATCAACAGAGCAAGGAGAATCATCTATAATTCCTCATCCTGACTATAATAAATCACAGACAGCAGAATATGTTCAAGAGCCAATTTCAATTTCCGAAATCACTGATATTGCCTCTCCCACCATTGAATTAGCTGAAGAACCTAAAATTTCTGAGCCACACACTGAACCTGCTGTGTTAGAATCATCTTCAGGATTTGTTACTCCAACTTTTAGTGATCCTAGTTCACCTAGAGTAAAACATCGCATTACCGAAAATATTCCTTCTGATCTCATATATATTGAAGAACTTGTTGGTCTAGACGAAGACGTCGTTTTTCCCGAAACCCAAGAAACTTTAAATCTTAGAGAGCGTGAATCAATATTCTATAGTCCTGTTAGAACTGACGCTTAGTATTTATCATTGAAAGATTTTTTACAAAATGCAGGTCTTACTTATTCACCACCTCGAATTCCCTTTTACCCTACGCCGAGAGGTTCTCAACCTTCATTAGCTATGTCGAGTGAGTCATCTATGTTTTCTAAATCTCCAGAAACATTTTTATACGGTGGTTCATCTATTCCTCTGGGATACTAGTCACTCTTTGGTACCTTCTCAGGAGCAGCTCCTCAACCAATTGAACAAGTGTTATCATCTGGTACACATGGAACAAACACTGGCACGTTTAACACAGAACAGATTTATATGATGTCTGGAAATATTCCAAATCCTCAACCTCAAGGAAGTTAGTTACCGCCTGGGGGGAAACTTTAAGGAAGTCAATTACCACCTGGGGGGCAACCTCAAGGTATTCAATTACTACCTGGAGGGCAACCTCAGGGTAGTTTTTTACCACCTGGAGGTCAAATTCTGGGACGATATTTCCTGCCTGGGGAGCAACCTCAAGGACAGTACATACCTCAAGGTCAATATGAACCTTGATCTGAATGTGAGAACTTCTTATTTCTAATACAGAGATGGAATATAAGGGCATTTACAGGATATGTCACCTTTCAAAGAAAGGATGAGCTCCCGAAGCTACCTGGCCCTTTATAGACTCTGCCTAAAGACATAATAGAAGTAATCACTAATGATCTAGAAATGAAACTACTTGTTTGCTGGTGCAAGGTATTCATTATCCATTAACATATGTATGCAAGATTTTTAATGTGTTTTGAAATTGGAACAAAGTGACTTTGATGAGTTTATGAGTCTTTTTGTATGTAGGAGGATTATTTCTTTTTACTGTTTAACATATTTAACTTTGAAAATAAGCAGCAAATAAATCACAGAATATAACTCAGCATATGATAAGGCAGTTCACCCCTCCTAAGCTACATTTTTCGGGTCTAAGACCCCCAAATGGGCATGTCCTTGCTCTTATTATTCTCAGAAAATGGTTATACAATGTGTAGAAATCCTAAACAGGTGAAAATAGCTGCAGAAATGAGTTCAGAGTGCAGAAAACAGTAATACATGACTATACTTTCACCTCCAATGGATAACTATAATCCAATACAGCTCTCCAATCCCTAAGCCCTAGTGGCTCTTCAAGCTCTCTCGCTGATAAAACACCTAAAAAAATTCTCTAATGGCTCTACAACTAGCTCCAGTGGCTCTAGAATGCTCCAATTACCCAAAATAAAAAAACCGTTCACTCTAAATGGACTCTCCTAGCAAAAGTTATGACCAAAACCAATTTTGCCCAATTAGGGCTAGAAAACCTCCACCAAAAGTGGAGGAACTGCAGATATCTCTGATAATTTAGGAATCGTGCCAAATCGAGCAGAGTCCGCTAGAATAGCCGCTACGGTTAGGCTGTCATTAAATTGTACGGGGGTCATGTGACTGCACCCGTCGGCATATATTGTTGGACTTAACGGTTTTCAAACCGTAACATTAAAAATTTTTGAACCCGTCGGCATATAACATGGGACCTGTCCGCATGTAAACCACAACTTGACCGTTGCATTAACTGATAGCTTGGAGTTAAGGCTTGGTCTCCACGCAATGGTCACGTTGTAGAGGGGGGTGGCCCCCTTTCGGCCTCGCCCCATTTTAAATGGAACTTTATATAGCACTTGTGATCCAATAGGGTTAAGAATCACCATAGTGCGGGTAGTCGGGCGCGTTGGATACCAGCCCATCGACCCGCGTTCGAACTCTGTTGACTATGATAAATTTTGCACAATAAAAAACTTTGAATTCTTGGGGCCACGTGGCGGCCTCCGGGCTGGCCACGTGGCGCCCCTTGATTGGATCTTTCAAAATATTCTGTGGAATATTATTTTTTTAAATATTTTTTAATCCAAAGTCAAACTGAGTCAAATTGGGCTTTTTTCCTGAATTTGAGAAACTTCAAAGTTGAATATCTTCCTCATATAGCATCGGTTTTCAGTGTCATTCACGGCAACAAGATCATTTTGATGAGACCTTCCCTGTCATTCTAGTTTGAACCAATTCTGAGCAAATAAATTTTTGAGCATTTTTCCAATTAGGACATGATCACTTGAGCACACCTCCCAAATGTGAAGCTTTTGGACCCACAAAAGCCTTCAATTACCTGTTAAGAAGGTGAGGATACAACCTCCTCACCTGTTCCAACTCCATCCACTTTTCCTTGCTCAGTTTACTGCCTTTGAGACCAACTTGAACATAATCAACATCTCCCCTCCCGTGTCCTTCTGTCAAGGATTGCATCTTCTTTCAGCTCATCCAAAAATTATGGCGAGAAATATTCTATGGATGGCAACTGAACATCATTTTCATAATCAACAATAAGAGGAGGTTCATACAAACGTAAGTTCTCCACATTAACAACGGAATACATTTGCATGTATGAGGGAAAATCTAGTTGAAAAGCATTATTTCCAACTTGTTTAAGGATCTTGAATGGACCATAACGAATAGGCTTCAACTTTTTACCTTCTCCTTGCATTCTTTCCTTACTAATATGCAGCCATACCTCATCTCCTTCTTAAAACTTATGATCAACTCTATGTTTATCATGTCTCTCCTTATACTTGCCTTGACTTTTTTCAAGCTGTTTTTGAACTTGCTGATGAATGAGATGAATTATTTCAATGAACATGCAAGATTTGTCAATGTCACTATGCCCATCAATGGCAACATCCTTCTCAAGAATGAAATCTAATGGTGACTTAGGCAAATACCCAAAACAAGCTTCAAAAGGTGAAGTATTTGTAGAAGAGTGCTTGGCCCGATTGTAAGCATGCTGAATGTAATGCAAATGCTCATCCCAAAGCTTGGGATGCTTGTTGCAATAACCTCTCAAAAGATGTACAATGGTTTTGTTCACTACCTCTGTTTGGCCATCAATTTGCGGATGAAAAGTAGTACTCTTCTTCAACTTGGTGTCCATCATCTTCTATAGATTGGACCAAAAATTCCCAACAAATATGGAATCCCTGTCACTAACAATAGAAGTAGGCAAGCCATAATGTACCCATACATGTTGAAAATATAAATCAGCAGTTTTTTCAACAGTTATAGTTTTCTTACATGGCATAAGAATACACATCTTGTTGAATCTATCAACTACTACATAAAGATAATCATGCTGATTTTTAGATAATGGTAGACCTCCTACAAAATCCATAGAAACACTTTCCCATGGTCTAGAAGGTACTGGAAATGGTGTATATAAACCAAGATTCCTATTGCTAGGCTTGCTTGTAGCACATAATGAACAACCTCTAATGAAACGTGAAACACTATCTACCATGCGAGGCCAATAACAATACCTCTATAAATGTGCCACCGTTTTGCTTACCCCGAAATGTCCAGCTATGAGAGAAGAATGAGCCTCTCTCCCCCTGTGGTATACATAATTTTCCCATATGAAATAGCAAATTATTATGCAAATGATAATCATTCTCCTCAACATGATTCCCTTCACTCAAGTTAGCATACACATCCTTAAAATCACTATCTGATGCATACTGTTCTATGTAGCTGTCATGCACAATAGAATCATTCTTAAGAAAAGTACTAGAACTAACAATAGGCCTTGAAAGCATATCAACAAACTTGTTGTAAACACCTTTCTTGTACCTTATTACCAAGTGAAATTTTTGTAGGAAGCCCATCCATCTGAAATGCCGTGACTGCTGCAATTTACTTTGCGATTGCAAGTATTGTAAAGGCTGATGGTCGGTATGAACAACTGTTTCTTTTCCCATCAAATAGTGTTTCCACTTTTTGACACTTTTTACCAATGCATACAACTCCTTATCATATGTAGGATAATTCACAACAGCACCATTAAATGTCTCAGAATGAAATGCAATAGGCTTACCATGCTGTAAGAGAACTGCACCCATGGCGTAATCACTAGCATCTGTCGGAATCTAGAATGGCTGTCTCAAGTCCGGTAATGAAAAAGCTAGAGCTGAACTGATCTTTTATTTCAAAGACTCGAAGGCTTTTTGTTCCTTACCTCCCCAATTGAAAGCACGCTTCACACTATTCACTGCATGCATAGGAGCTACTATGGCAGAGAAGTTAGAAATAAACTTTCTCCAATACCTTATTAACAGGTAATTGAAGGCTTTTGTGGGTCCAAAATCTTCCCATTTGGTAGGTGTGATCAGGTGATCATGTCCTAATTGGAAAAATGCTCAAAATTTTATTTGTTCAGAATTGGTTCAAACCAGAATGATAGGGAAGGTCTCTTCAAAATGATCCTGTAGCCGTGAATGGCACCAAAAACCGATGATGTATGAGGAAGATATTCAACGTTGAACTTTCTCAATTTCAGGCAAAAAGCCCAATTTGACTCAGTTTGACTTTGGATAAAAAAATATTAAAAAAAGAATATTCCATAGAATATTCTAAGAATATTCCACAAAATATTCTGCAGAATATTATGAAAGAGCCAATCAAGGGGCACCACATGGCCAACCCGGAAGTCGCCATGTGGCGCCAAAAATTCAAAGTTGAATATATTCCTCATACAACATCGGTTTTCAGTGCTGTTCACGGCTACAGGATCGTTTTGAAGAGACCTTCCCCGTCGTTCTAGTTTGAACCAATTCTGAGCAAATAAAATTTTGAGCATTTTTCCAATTAGGACATGATCACCTGATCAAACCCCAAGGACAGTACATACCTCAAGGTCAACCCGAAGGACAGTACATACCTCAGGGTCAATATCAACCCCATGGACAATACATACCTCAGGGTCAATATCAACCCCAGATTTCGTACATACCTTAGAGTCAATATCAACCTCAGGGTCAGTACCGAGCTCAAGGTTTTCAACCTCCTTCAGGTCAACCATTATTACAAAGAGCTGGAAATTTTCCAGTTAATTATCAAACTTAGTTCAACCTAGTTATGGTCCTTCATATGCACAACCTTCTATGGGTTAATATCCCGGAATTAATATGGTGTGGGATCACGGGGGTGTCACTCAATTAACTTATGGCATAGCACGTGCGTTCGTGGCATACTAAACAATACCCTTAATTTGACTACATATTGGAAAATACCTCTAAAAATCACTTTATTGAACCCCCTACCAATACTAACCCATTGAATTTTCCCAATTTAAAAAACCCCTGCTTTCACTATATATTGTAGGTATCTGTTTTTTCATTAACATTTTTTACACCCCTTTATATTTATATCCTTAACATAATGACATGATGCCTCTCTTATGACCTCACATGAATTCTGCAATTCACATTTCTTCTTGTGATATACATAAGAGATGCATATTAGTATTCCCACAATGTGATTACTCAATCCACACTCAAGCACATCTTACTATGATTTGTGGCATTTAATGGTCTAAGGCATACAAAGATCAACCATTTTTTAGGAAGATTGATTATGTGTATGTGTATAAAATAACATATAAATTGATCTATATGATGATGAAAAATCAATTGATCAATCTTTATGAATATGTTTGCACCAAATAAGGTGTTCAATCACAAGTCTAGACCCTCTTCCCTTTGAAAGCTTCTTGTTCAAAAATCCAACTACAACCTCATGTACTCAAACTAGTGTCTTATTAAGGTGGAACAACAAAAGTTACAATTTCGAAGAGTTATATAGAGAAGAAAAGGCAAGGTGAGGATGAGTTATGAGACCCCCCCTTTTCTTTAATGAAAAAAAAAAACATTGTTCTGTGTTGTTTTTAATTTAAGTGTTTTAATGAGAGCCCCATGGTATATTTTATTAAGACAAGAATACTTTGTACCTAGTAGTACAAGAATACTACAAGTACATGAATACAACACCGCATATTGGTGTGTATTGTGACCATTCGAGTATGATAAGGCCCTCCTTAAAAGGAAATTTAGTGTGGATTTCCCATAAAAAGTGTTTTTTTCTGTTAGAAAGAATGCATAAAAATAAAAGGAGAAGGTGGCTTGAAGATCTAAAACTCTAGCCTATCATTTTCTAGGTGCAAGGAAAAAGTGTATAAATCATGCTTGGGGGCTCTTCATCTAATGTGGGGTGTATGATATGTTAATAACCCTTGGTTGTGCCATGATGGATATTCACACTCCAGATAGCTTTCTCGTGGGAATTTCGAGACCTTGTCTTGATGCTTATGTGGTACACTTCCTTAGATCATTGGAGATGTTGACTGCACAAATATTTTCATGGAATGTTTTGACACCTAAAATGAGCCTTGGGTGCATGTGTATAAATGTATTCCCGAATGTAATTGAAAAAAGGGGGAGGAGGAGAGGAATAGAAGATTTCTGTAATAACCTACGTATGAAAAATTGCTCCCAGTTGAATGAATTCAGTCCTGTTTATTTTATTTTGTCTCAGTTTGTTAATGTTGTGAATTTCCGTTTAACTGTGGGTGATTGTGTATTGGAGATTTCGTTCTGTCTTAAATTCTGTACCTTGACGGAGAAACCTGTGAATTCTATTCTACTGCAGGTGTGGTCTCTGCGAAAAGAAAACCCGTGGTCATTTAACCTTTCTTATGGTAATTGCAGTCCCGCCTTATTTTAAAAATAACTACTCTTGTTCGTTGATAACCAGAATTCCGAACCAAGCCGAAAACCGAGTTAATGAGCCAATGGGATAGCGCAACCATGGTTGAACCTTGGGTTGAGCACTGTAGCAGAACTGGAGGCGGATTTGCAAAGGTGGGTTTCCCCCATTCCGCACCACCTTTGGCACAAAGTGGTATCCGTAGAGTGTGCAGTGATTCCATTGATCGCTCGACACGTGGCGGATGTGACGGGCCTAGAAACCACCATCCCGCACGTTAAAAGACTGTCGAGGAACGGGCAGCGGAATCTATACAGGCCATTGATCTGGGGGATGATCATCGGACGGTCCTAGTTTGACAGAGATGCATGATATTTAGTCAGGTACGACGCCGTTTTTGTTTGGTCCGTTGGGTTAGGTGGTGGACCCACGTAATATTGCAAAGACCATTGTTATATATATATATCATCGATATATTACTCCGTCGGGGTATAAGTTTATTATTCATAAAATCTTGTTTCCAAAGCATAGCGTATACCTATAAGTTCGAAGGTTGAATGTTATTTACACGGTGTCGGAATATTCCCTAGTGCGCAGAGATTAATTAAGCACAAAGATTATTGTAACGTGAGCGTTTATATGAGGTTATTGGTCATTGGAGTATTTATATAAGGCATTTACATAATTCGACAACATTGTTGAAATATACATATATGTGCGGAAAACCAATATAATACCAAGGTCACGATATACCAATTGAAATTGATAAATAAATTTGAAAGGGAAACGAGGGCAGAGACACGTCGGAGTTGACCATCCCTTGAGTGTATTGACTTTCACTTGTTGCTGCGTCAGATTCCATGTAAAGTAACTTTTGAGTTTCATGTAATCTGCCCAGATGTGGTAGCCTTAAGTTAGAATGATGGCAGATAGCTGTGAATTTCCTTCCTGTCTCGAGATGAATATTAGGCCATCTTTTCCACCTGCAACATGCTGTACAAATGACTACTCTGTTCAGCAAAACGAGATTTACAGTACTAACAAAAATTTAACAATTTGAGAGAGAGGTGAAAAATTTAACAATTTGAGAGAGAGGTGAAAAATTTAACACTTTGACAGAGAGGTGGCCGAAAATCCTATAATATTTCAGGATAAAAACCTCTAATTTGTATTGAGAAGGAGAGTATAATAATTTATCTGCCCCCTTTTTCAGCAGAGTGTAAGTCCCTAATATAAGTGCACTGCACCTGAAAACATTGTATGACAATAATGGACACTTTCAAGTTTCAACAAAGACAAATAGGAAGTTACAGCAAGAAAAATTGACAGAAACAATCTCTCTACTTGGCACTTGCTTTACAAATTAAATTGAAAAGAGGAATGCATGTCCAGGGCGAAGAAAAATGATCTCTGATTGACTCCTATTGAAAGCATCTGCCTTGTTTAAATACTAAATACCATGCTATGCACACAGCCAATACTATAATGCCAGGCCAAATGTGGACAGGGACAGTGGTTGCTCCAACAAGGATTGAAACTTGAATCATGGATTCCAAAAGAAGAACAGGTTTGGCTATAAAGGGACTGACAGTTTAGTATTTCCCATGAAAGTACTTGTTAATGTTCTAAAAAAGAGTGTTGCAGGAAGTGGGCCAGAGAAATTATTGACAGAAACATTCAAAGGAATCAAGCTTGTAAGCACCCCAACCATTTTAATATTATTGTGAAAGGTCCGATGTTCACTGTTGTGTTAAAAGGTGGAGATTGATTGCCAGGCTAGTAATAGATCCTATTCCAGAAGGGTTGGTAGAAGAAAGACTATTAGTCTTTTACAGCTTAATTCAAGCAATTCTTCAATTCTTGGAGAATGTTACCATTTAAAAGATGATTGCAAAGAATCACCTTATTGAAGTTTTTCAGTTTGCCCAAAAGGGATATAATCTGAAATTTAAGTAATTTTCACTTAGATCTAGCTGCTCTTTATCAATGAGACTACCAAGGTCAATTGAGATTCTACCTGTCAGATGGTTAATGGGAACATCGAGAAGCTCTAGAGATGTGTTGTTTCCAATCCCTGGAGAAAGAGGTCCAGTGAAATTATTTGTAGAGAGGTCCAAGAGCCCATGGGTTTGGAGCCGACCTAACTCTGAAGGAATCCTTCTAGTCAATCGATTTTCTCCCAAACACAAGTTGAGATTCTCAATTGCCAACCATGGCTGGAATTGGTTCAGACAAAAGCATTTAATAATAAGATCAAACTGAGGAGCAAAGAGAGATTGCAAATATGCAGTGCATCCAAGAAAAGTGTGGGTGACTGGAGTTCAAATGTCCAAGAATCTGAAAGGAAGAACACATCATAGGACAGAGGATAACATGATGTTTTACCATTTTCATAACACCATCAACAATAGAGGAGAGCCCTACACTGAATGGCTTAAACCATCTAAGAGAAATAATGTGGCTTGGGTGGAAAGAACTTCATATATCTATGATGGTTCCATGAAAGCTTTTGCAGTTAAACCAATGACCTTAAATCATCCTCTATATGGGGGATTTTAGAATCTATATGGAAAATTTTATCTTTAGATTAGGGTACAAAAAGTTAATCGATATTTAAGTTGCACTAAGGTGTTATGCCAAACCAAACCACATGTGAGAAATACAAAAGAGAGAAGATTGCTGATACTAGCAGGGAAGTAATGGCATGTAACATAACTCCTCATCTATGTGAATGAAATTCATAAAACCATCGTGATGATTGTTATGATGGGAACACTTTGGTGCATTCACAGGAAGCAGCAAGTAATTCGGCCCAAGCCTATGCCTCTGCGTGTCAGAGTATGAGAAAACTCGAGTTTGGAACATTTTATCATCGGTGTAGTAGATACCGGGCACAATAACTCCAGGGCAAAAAGGATCCAATTTTCAACCATGGTTCAATGCAAAAAGCTTGAAACTGAAGAGCATATAAAGTTGAATTACTAACAGAACTTGAAAATTGTGAAGCAAGAATAATTTATATTACAGATTATATGACTGATAAATTCAGTCTTAAGTATTTTATATGTACTTTACCTGCAAAGGAAATAGATTCTTTGGCCATATTTTAGTATCGTCAAGAGGATCAAAGTCAAACCTATCTTCATTTGCAGGATCCATAGTTTGAATGCATAGCTTCCATTCAGGATAGTTACCAGAAGCTATGGCATCATATAAATCTTTGGTAGCATGACTGTGATTGGTACCTCCAACAATTACAGCCTTCTCATCAAGAAAAAACTTGAGTTCAGCAATCTGAAAATCCTGGATCAGTATCAAGTTTAGGTGTTTTCCTTGCAGTGATAATGACACCAATTCAAACCTATTGTTGCTAGCAAGGATAGTGTTATAAAGTTGTTAGCTAAATGAATTACAATAGCGATAATGGGGCAAGATAGGTAGACTTTGATAGCTTTCAGGCTTTTTCATTGCAATGTAGGATGAGAAATGGAATTAGAATGAGCATTTAGATAATTAACTCATTCTATAAGAAGAAAGTAACACAACATAATTGCCCTTACAAAACAAAGCATAAATTGATTTATGAATTTTGTTTATAACTCTTTAGAACAATCAGTGAAAGCATAAGATATGAAATGGAACTGAGAAGACATTCGATGAAATGAAACACGAAGGAGATACAATGCTATAAAGCCATACCACATGAATCCAAAAATTCTTACTGCAACTGCCTCTGTATTATCAAAAAAAAAAACTCCAAGTACAATAGCTCTCCTATGATATATCCAATATCCAACCCCCCTCTATTACAAAAAAATTTCTTTTTTATAGGCCAAATTACAAGGGCCTATTTTTCCAAAACAATAAATGTATTTTTGCAAAAATAAAAATAAAAATGATATCAAGGTGGCCAAAATATAAATACTTGCAAAAAGACTCTGATGGCACATTTTTTGAGCTACAAACTCTGATTTATATGTCCAATTTGAAAAATAGGAAATCCAACTACCGCAAAAACATTCAAAATCAAATGCACTTCATGTGCTAGCCATTGCTCTGGTGTAAATTTGTTGACTTGAGTGAACAGAAACCATCCTGATTGAACCCCGTGCCATTAGATCCTCGATATCCTTTCTAGCAAGCGAACCATTAATCTAAAAATTCAAGGAAAACATTAACATTAGTGAGAAGAACCACATACGTTTCTTCAAAACATATTCATAAAAAGGAACCAATTCTTCTTGCTTTTCGTGATTAAATGGACCAACTTCAGAAGAACCACAGTAGAAGGCATCCAACATAAGTGTTGAGGTAAGGGATGCCTTTATATTCAAAATGTATATATGTGTTGAGGTAAGGGGTACATATAGTTATATAGGTATGTAATTATATTTTTTTTATGGAAGAAATACCAAATTAATGTTTGAATGAAACACAACTACAAAAAGATAAATGGCTAGTGAAAGAAACTTACACCAAAAAGTAGGTAGCAAAAAAAGGTTGAGTTATCTCAAACATTCACCATTTGAAGTATTCACTATACCTAAAGCCAAAAAGTACAAAATTAACATCAGATTCATACAAACAAATCAACAAAAATATAACCAAAAACTATTTATAAATAATCCAACATAAGGAAAGTGAACGGAGAATGTTTTGAAAATTAACCTTGTTTAAATTTTTCACAAAATCTGAAAAAACTTTGTAATCACTTTCTTCTAATTTGTATGTATCATTCTTAGCATTGTATGATAAGTTTTCGATTGCTATAACAGATTCAAGTTGTACAAAAGCATGATCAGTCAAATCATACTTATACACGCGTTGCCCCTTCATTCTACTATACCAACATAATTGAAGCTCGATGCCTTCTAATCTATCCAAAAGGTCGATGTCATTATGGTAATCAAACACCCTATTACCATCCTTCTTCCTTATTCTTTGAACCCTTCCAATGTACCACATTCCACAAGAAACACCTTGTTTTGTACTTCGAGGAACACCTTTTCTTGCAGTACGTTCAGTGGGAGGAATTGAGTTGTTTTCAAACAGCACCCCACAATCTGATCCAATTCCAAAGCCAATTGAAACACCCTTTTGTAGAGTATTCCCATCTCGCCTAAAGTAGACCCCACTTCTCACTTTTTTTAACCTATCTTTGGATAATGTTGGATTTCCATTCAACTGACTAACCAAACATGCTTTGAACATATCCTTACCATCAAGATTCACCACTGGTTTTATAGTTTTTCTTACATTTTCATCAGTGGAATCTAAAATTGCATCCAACTCGTGTCTCCACTCACTTTCCATTATTTGAAATTCACTTTCATTGTGTACCAATGAAGATGAAGATTGAAATATAGAGTTGGAAAATCTCGGTGGAGAATCATCAACTACTTCATCCACAATTTGAAATGTTGAATAATCTTTATCCTCTGTCCATGGTTTAACCCACCAAGAACATTGAGTGTAATTTTCTAGTTTCATTCCAAGAGTTGATAAAATGTCTTGTGCATCCTTCAATCCATTCTTAAGGGCTTCTACAATTTTAGCATCTGTGGATATTGAATCATATTGCGACAATATGTCAATGTTTTGTATTGTTTCTTGGTGCAATTTATTCCAAATGTTTTCTTTTTTCTTATGGGATTTATTAAAATGAAGCCCTTGGGAATTTGATTCTTCTTCAACAACTCTATTAAGGGTTCCAATAGCATGAAGCAAGTCAGTGAAATCATAAGCCCTCTCCACTCCAACCATCCCACCAACTTTGCTAAAGAAGTTCTCACATACATCTGACCCAGTCAAGTGCAAAACACATGGCAAGTTAGAGTATTGATCTCGAAACAATCTCATCAACAAAACTGCAAAATGACAAGAAATTATCACATCTTGATATGCCTCTCTGCTGATGAAATTTATGTTGACATTAGTATGAGATTGTTTTTGTACCCAAAATAACCATAATGTGAAGAAATGATGAACTCGTGAAGCATTTCGCACTCTTTCCCAGAGGCTCAAACTACGAGACATAAATATGTCAATGTAGTCAGCAACAATCATTAGGTAAGTCTCTGTAGCTAGTGTCCTCTCTAACTTTCCACTTGGTGTACTTCTCAACTCTTTCAAACACCTCTGAACATGCCTTGAAGCAATTCGTTGTGCGGAACCCCAATTTTTTCGATCCATCCTCTCTATATCTTCACACTTAAGCTTGTGATCGTCCACTTTAAAAGTGTGATAAACCATTCTGACATGGCCAAAACTTATGTACTCATTTCCTAAAACCACTTCTCGTCGACCGCTAAACAAAGGATTCACTAGCTTTTTGCCGTTGTGGATGTAATCTTGGTCATGCAATCCTGTTACATTGCAACCATTGTACAACCCAGTTAGCCTCCACCCTTCCCAAGGAATTTGATATCTAAGACCTGATGTTGAAGAATAATCCTTCAACATAAGTTGTCTTCTTCTGCTATCTCCATCCGAGGAATGACCAACAATAGGTCCCAAATTGTTTTCTACGTGTTTCTTCCACATAAATTCTACCTTTTCCCATTGTTGATAAACAAAATTTGCATTGAATTTATTGCATGTTGGATGAACAACCACAACCAAACGAGGAAGTTTTTCATGTAAAGGGTTTGCAATAATAACACGTGCATAATGTCCAATAACATTGTTTTTAAAAGAATTTGTTATAATCTCATAGCCTGCATCTCCCTCACCAACTGTCACCAAGAAATGTGATTGGCATTGATGTTCTTCTTTCAAACCACAAACCCCCACCAGTGTATCACTTTTTGCTACCCACCTAACATATTTTTTCACAATTGTTTCATCTTCTGCAAGGCATACAGGAATTGGTCCATATATACCATGTTTGGCTTTATAAGAAGCATAAATTTTTCCAACTGCCTCAAAAATGTGTTTGTGCTCCCCTGGAATATATGTCAATGACTTTTTAACTTGCCTTAAATTTGTAGATATTGAAGGACCATCCATATTCAAGCTAATAAAGTTATGTAATCTAGGACCTCCCCATAACTTGATCATCTCATAAAGGGATTTTGTGGATGTACTATACCTTCTCCCTGCTTTTTCATGAATCAAGTTATGAAATATATCCTTGACAAATTCCCAAACCGCATCTTTACCTTGTAATTTTCCTTGCTTATGTGCCTCACAAACATCCTTACAAAACCTAAAGACATCCTTCCTTTCTGCCGATTCAAACAACTTTTCCTTTAGAGATCTCATTCTAATAGAGAGTGTAGAAACCTTTGTCCTCTCCCACCAAAGAGCTCGCATTGTTGATCTATGGTTAGCATTTGTAACCCTTGCAGCATTCTTCAATTCATTTTGAGTCAAATAGTCCAATCTTCTACCTTTTCCTGTATCTCGTTCACTTCTTTTATTGGTGCACCTTGATTCACGATATAATCGCATCCCGAAGTCATTACATTCTGGAACCAACTTACAAAATCTACATGTTAATGAATCAAAAGGGGTCCCTGTTTCAGAACCCCTCTGGCAATGAATATGCCTATATGTACCATCAATACGACATTCAATACCCTCATAACATAGCATGATCTTAGTATGCTTCTCTATGGCCCATAATTTTCCACCCCTTTGATCATCGATTAGGACCTTTGTTTCCAATCTCTCCCCATTTCTATCAATATAAGGATACCAATACCCCCAACATTGTAGTAACAAGGGAGACAATTGAGCTATAACAAGATGACAACATAATAAATAAATAAATAAATAAATAATTAATTAGAAGTACGATAAATAAAATAATATACAAATTCATATTCAAGTTTAGTCTAAACTATTAATTAACCACTAATTAACACACCTGAAGTAGGAGTTGCACTTGTAGAACCCCTATGTAATACTGATGGTGATGATGGCACTAAGAACCTAGTCAAACTTTGCCAGGACTTATCATTGGTAGGCTTCTTAGGTCTCCCAACTATGCCACTCCTCAACCCAATCTCCTGATGTGAAGCCTCATTTGTCGTAGTAGTAGTGTGCTTCTTTGATTTCATGTGTTCATTTAAAGAACTGACAATATTACCACTTGTCGAAACCAAACAAAACCATTTATTGCATCGTGTACATTCAACTCTCACTTTTTTCATGTCCTTATAGTCTGCAAGTGTTGCTTCCACCACCTTGAACAAATTAGGCTCTTGTGTCTTGTTGAAATCATCTAGAAGTTTGATTGCTTGATCAATATGAAATTGATCTCCAACCACCGTTGTTTGTTGTACTTTTTTACATGAAGGAATTTCACTACCACTTGGCATTGAAAGGCGTTGTTGATGGGACGTTGTTTTCATATGATGGTTTTTGAAGTTGCGCATTGTTCGCGCTACCAAGGATACATCACCTGTTCCATAATCAATGCCACAAATTTCACAATGGATCTTTATTTTAGATTCCCCCTTTTCTGAATATACTTTGAGAGTAATTTTCTCATTGACAAACTCTTCCATTAAACTTTTCACTTTTTTTTCCCAAGATGCCAATACACAAGAATCAACAATTGTGGCTTCTTCCACTGACAAAGGCATATTTTCAACTCTTGGTTGTTTATGCATAGGTTCCTCCACATTCTCTTCAATGCTTTCAAAGATTGGTATTGCTTCCACTACATTTGAACACCTTGTTTCCACATCAAATGTGTCTAGTTTCCTCTTGATGCCTAAAAGTGTTGTATAAACTTTCCATTTCTTCTCTTGCTTTGGATTTAGAGCTACTCCATCATGGATAAAATCAAAAGGGTATTCAACGATTCCATCATCCACAATTTCATCACGGATTTCAGCAAATGTACAACCTTCTCGACACTTGACAATGCCAATGACAGGTTCCTCTTCATCGATAGTAATTTTATAAGACAAGTCCATCTGTTTTTGCACATAAATAAATGAAAAAGTAAGTAAAATTCCACAAACATATTGGTTTCTCCAAAAAACATGAATAACTCTTACTATTGCGATGAAACACTTTGATTCAAAATGTACTATCGATGGATTCCTCAAATGGAACTAAAACTAGAAATAAAACAGAGTACTAAAACAGATTTGAGAGTTGATTTATTGAGTCAAACATTGACAAACTTATAAGCAAGCTTAAGCTCTAAATCTGCCTCAATTTTGGACTTATTTACATCATTTTTTGTGTCCTAAAGAGGTCAAAACCGTGTCAAAACCAAACCATCATAGCTTTTACTGTTCGTTGGTATGAAATGGATTCTAAAGTTTTGAATTCTTTGAGACTCTGCTCATCTAGGTCTTGGCTCTTAGTTTCCCAATTCTGATTTTTCTTTGATATATAAAGAAATTCTTCGTATTTTACTGATTGAGAATAAAAGAAATAGAAAGGAAAAATACAAAGATTAAGTGCTCATTTATGCATGCAGTGACCTGATGTAAATTGTTAAGTTGAATCAGCTTTTACATTCCTTGATAATCCTTGATAATTAGAAGGTTTTAGGACGTAAACATGGACTTGGGACCTACTTGCAAACATATTCGCCCCTTTGAAACTCATATCATTTAGATAGGGCAGAGATAACAGTGATTTCCAAAGCCACTGCTTAATATTTCAGCAAATATCACCAGTGAACGAACACCACGTTTAAAACAAGGCCCAGTTTGAAAGAGACTACTAATAAAATCAAATAATAGCAGCATACATCTTATGCACGTAAAAATACAGTCAATCAATGCACTAATCATTTCTCATTCCTTCAGATCATCTAGAATATGGAACCTGATACATAGATTGCAGACCTGCAAAGGATTCCTATGTTTGAGAAACAATGTAATGAGGCATTCAAATTATAAATAGATTTTGAACATAGCCATGTGATTCTCAAATTTTTTGTTGCAATGCCTGCTTAGAAATACCCCTTTTGAAATTCTGGGCAGTTTTACAAAGCCCTAATTACAGAGATTAGGTTGCAGGTCCTATCAAGGATAGAAAAGGTACTAAAAGAGCATTTTAGCTCTGTTTCAAGAGACTGAATGAGTAAGGGAAGAACCCTCTCAAGACCGCACTCTCTGGCAAGTATTTTTGCTTCTCCATCAGCTCTAATCTCTGATTATAAGCTGCAGACCTATCCACTGGAGATCAAGGTCATAAATAAGTCTGTTTCTATGGAGCTAAAGGATAATCAATCCCATCAAAGCAAGCTGCATTCTATGGTATAGGAGAAAAGTTCAAAAAGCCTACAAATATCTCCAAATCTTTGGTATGCATATCCTGTTTCTATTACAAATTGTTTTGGGCATTAGAAGGTGTCAAATGCCTATCTAGAATCCCTTGAAAGAGACAAAATCATCTATGGTATGGTTCTGTGCATTTGTATGCCCTAGAAGAAGTGTCAAATACTCTTTATACCCGATTCAACCTAGTAACTAAGTGTCTTGATGATAAAACAGAACTAAATAACAATACTAATGCTCCAAGTTAACTCACAAGAAAGTGTCAAGAATTGCCAAGAAATCAAGTAATAAATTCTATATATGTTTTGCCTTAGATTTCTCAACATGATATCAGAGGTAAGGCTTTGGACAATGGGCAGAAAGAAAATCAGTTTGGCATTACTATACCTCAAGAAATATCGAGTTCCCTAGACCGAAATTGTGGAAGCAAGAAGTAGAAATTCTGGGCAGTTTTACAAAGCCCTAATTACAGAGATTAGGCTACAGGTCCTATCAAGGATAGAAAAGGTACTGAAAGATCATTTTAGCTCTGTTTCAAGAGACTGAATGAATAAGGGAAGAACCCTTTCAAGACCGCACTCTCTAGCTAGTATTTTTGCTTCTCCATTAGCTCTAATCTCTGATTATAAGCTGCAGACCTATCCACTGGAGATCAAGGTCATAAATAAGTCTGTTTCTATGGAGCGAAAGGCTAATCAATCCCATCAAAGCAAGCTGCATTCTATGGTATAGGAGCAAAGTTCAAAAAGTCTACAAATATCTCACATACTAGTTGAAGCAATCGCAGCTGAAAACTCAGAATCGTGTTTACTTCCCTAACCCCGCTCCTCCAGTCCAAGCCAATCGAACCAAAACTCCAACCAAAGCTCAAAATTAGATTTTCCTATTCTCTCGTGCTCCTCTGCGCTCTGTCTTCCCACCTTGCTCTACTCCAAATGCACCTTCATAGACCAAATAGACAAAAGCAGTAAGCTATCGACTGTGGTAAGGCTATTGACTTCAAAAGCTGGTGAGGCACGCTTCCCTGAATGAATGAATCTATCAATGCGTGCATCCGGCTCCATCCACGGCAACTAACTGGCACCCCATCCTTTGTATGATAATGAAATGCATCTATTACACAATCTCCAAGAAGCTTATAGATCTCCAAGCGTATAGAGATGAAAGTGTAGATGCCGAGTAAAAGGTGGACAGCACCTCAGACTAAAAGGGAAGGTGAGTTGTGCTCCAAATGCACCAGTCGAACCAAAACCTTGCTCTGCTCGAAATGCACCAGTCGAACCAAAAATCGCATTTTCAAACCAAAAATCGCATTTTCCCCCTCGCGGTCTTTGCCTTCTCGCCTTTCCACGACTTTCCTAACTCCGCTTGGCCATAAAAATTTAAAAAAAATACCTCAAAATATAAATATTTTATATAATAAATAAAAAAACCCCTCCCCTCTAGTTATAAAGGAAATATAATGTTTTTTGATTTTTTGATTTTTTTTACCCCAATATGAACGCACGTGATATAATATTGGTTTGTGAGTGACACCCCCGTGTGTGGGATCCATCTCAAGTTCAATAGAATTTACAACCCAATGTGCAGTTACCTAATCAACCTGGACAACCCATAGGTTCTGGTCCAACCCAGCAACCTGTCCAGGCTACCATTCAAGTCTCTGCACCTGGTTCGGTTCAGCAGCCTGGACCTAGTACACCTAGAACTCTGCCTCAAACTTCTGCTGCTGCTGCAACTTCTGTTCAATGTACAACACTTATTTTTGGACTCTCTTTAGCTCTTGTTTCTACTACCCTTGTATCAGTGCAAATTCCTCAAGTATCTGTGCCACAGTCAGGACCTACAATTTAGACTACGGTCCAGATGCCTATGGGAAAATCTGGTACAAGTACGATTCTCACTAGTCAACCACAATTTACTTATCAACCGTACCAGGGGAAGTATCAATTTGGACATACTACACAGAATCCAACATATCAGTATCAACAGTATCCTGGGTATACTTATCAAGTACCTCGACAACCCCAGTTTGGTCCGGTTAATACTGGTTTCACAATTCCCAATGCACATCCAATTCCAAGCTATCCTGGATATCCTCCTCCTGGAACTGGTTTGATCACGCAAGGTTATCAAGATCCTAGCCATCAGTTACCATTCATAGCAACTTTAGATTTACCTGATTTATCATGCCTTACGAATGATCTGATATTTTATCTTCCATATTGGCCGTCAATGCTTAATAAGTTGCCCAGTGATATTCCAAAGTTTGAAGGTAAGTCAGGATATGATCCATCTAATCATGTTATGACTTATCACCTCTGGTGTGCGTCCAATTCACTAATCGATGATTCGATTCGATTATGTCTTTTTCAGCGAACTCTCTTTGATCTAGCTGCCAAATGGTACATTGAGTTACCACAAGGCTCGTTTAATAATTTTAATGCGTTAGCTACTACTTTCTTAACCCATTTTCAGTTACATGTCAGATATGAAAATGGTACAGAATTTTTGACCTCATTAAAACAATCTACGTGTATGTACATATTCGATCACATCCATGAATGGCGACGTAGGAGAAGTTTAGTGAAAGTCTTTATTCTGGATCAAATTTTGGTTGAATGGTTTATAAAATCATTATTTCCCAAAATCATTGAAGATGTGGCCAAAGGAGGTGTTGTTACAGAAGAGCAATTCATTTCTCAAGCTTACTACCTTGACCTTGTATATACACAGTCAGGTACTCTGTATGAAAAAATCCCCGATTTACCAAGACCTGGTCAATTAACTACAACTCCTTCAGGCCCTCATGCTGTTGATGGTGTAATTAGTTCTATTAGCACTAGCAATAATAAGAGGAAATATTCCAAGACGACTTCTCCGATTATAACTTTACTCGATTCACCTAAAGGAGATTCTTCCACTGAAACTTCCGTTGATATTCATGTTGTAGAATCATCTACGGCCAAACCTAAAATTGGTGGTAAGAAGAAGGGTAAGAATAAAAAACAAAAAATCATCTTCAAAAGATAAAAACGAGAAAATTGAACCAACTGACGAAAAACGAAAACCCCGTTATCCTTGTCTCATATGTGATGAGGATAATTTTACTAAAGAGTGCTCGCATAGAGCTGAGGTATCGAAATTCGTTAAGGGTTCATCCATGCCTGTTGTCTTGAAGGATCCCTTTCCTGCTCAAGATAGTAACATGATTGGATCTTCCTCGAATACACTAGAAGATATCTTGATGGTTGCGACGCAATCGCAAGATTATGGTAGTAAAAATCATGTTGGTGGTAAAGATGCAGAAAGTTCTAATTGAGCATCAACTACATCTCCCTCAGTTTCTGATCTGTTAGAGATCGAGAAACCAAATCCTGACTTAGTAATCAAACCGCCTGCTAAATGCGTACTTCGTAAATCGGCTTTCAATCCACATGCGAGAGCTGCTCAAAACTACAATATTGTTGAAGACTTGGCGATTTCCCCTTCAGCAATGTCGGCTTTGGAAGTGCTGCAATCATGCCCAGCCCAAAGAAAATCACTATTGATAGCCATCAGAGCTATAGACCTTCAGGATTCGAACCTAATGATCTTCGATTTAGAGAATTTTACACCCCTCCTACCCCATAAAATGGCTTTTCAAATTCTGGTAACAGTAAAAAACAAACGTTGCTTTCATACTGTTGTTGATGAAGGGGATTCTACATGTATCATGTCATTAAAATTTTGGAAATCACTTGGTTCTCTGACACTTAACCAATCGCCGACTATCCTCAAAGCTTTTGATGGAAGAGGTTTGCATCCATATGGTATTTTACAAGATCTACCAATAGAGGTCGTAGGAAAAACCGTTAATCTAGATGTGGAAGTGGTTGATGCCCCTCTGGATTACAACCTTCTCCTGGGTCGCAGTTGGTCTTATGCTATGACTGTTGTCGTATCATCAGTCTTTCATCTCATCATGTTTCTTCAACAAGGAAAGATCATAAAAATATATCAGCTCTCATATTATTCATCTGACCCAGCCACTACTGATAGCATCCAACATGTCGGAAAAATGACTATCCCTTACAAAGATGTTGGAGTGGGTTTACTTAAAGATTCTGCTTTACTGGGAACTTTTTCCTTGCCTACTCCAAACGTACCATCTCCTATTGCTAATATCAATATTATTACATCAATTACTATTTCCTTTGATTATCCTTGGATAGTACCTTCAGACTCAGAACTAGATTCTTTCGATGGCGTAATGCCTTTGAGTCCTTTTGAATTAGCATATCATGCAATACAGTCATTTTCTGATACTCCTTCAACTTAACCTAATCTAGTGAATGTGATCAATGAGGAATCACTTTCGATATCAAGTTCAGCTTCACCATCAATTCCGGATCTTGTTCAACAAGTATTCAATACTGATGAGCATATTCGTGAATTTTTGTCTATAGAAGAATTACCATGGGAAGATCTACATCATCGATCTTCGTTTTTACCTGATCTCGATCATTTCGAAACTGATTTTTCCTCCATTTTTACTGCTGATCATGTCAACTAACCCCAGAATCCTCTCACGAATTTCGACTCTGAATTGAATTTGGCAAACATTTCTACGACAGTTCCTATTGACATTTCAGTGAAACTCAGAATTGTTGAAAACATTCATATAGGTTCTTCCTGTACGCCAAATGAACTCCAAGCATATAAAGCCTTATTTCAGGAATTCCATGACATTTTTGCCTGGTCCTATGAAGAAATGCCAGGAATTGATCCGTCAATTGTTGTTCATGAAATTAAAACATACCCAGATGCTAAACTTGTCTGACAAAGATTACGTCAAATACATCCGCGAAAAGCTTCCGCCATTAAAGCATAAGTTGAGAAATTACTTCGTACAGGTTTTATTTATCCAATTCCTTTAATGGATTGGGTATCTAATATTGTTCCTATCAATAAAAAACAAGGGACGATACGAGTATGTATCGATTATAGGGATATAAATCGAGCTTGTCCCAAAGACAATTATCCAACCCCTTATATCGATCAAATTATTGACGATTGTGCCGGAAGTGAAATGTTTTCATTTATGGATGGATTTTTGGGCTACAATCAAATCAACATACTACCTACTGATCAACCCAAAATAGCTTTCATTTGTCTGTGGGGGACTTTTTCTTATTGAAAATTACCTTTTGGCCTTAAGAACGTTGGTGCAACTTTTCAGAGGGCAATGTCTTATGCATTTCATGACATTAAACACATTGTGCAACCCTATCTCGATGATTTACTTGCTCATTCATCGCACAGAGCCTATCATCTTACTCATCTATGAGCTATATTTATGAGATGTAGGCATTACAAGATTCGTTTGAATCCTCACAAATGTGTCTTTTGTGTTGAATCTGGACGATTGTTGGGATTTTTTGTCTCAAAGGAAGGAATTCGTGTTGACCAATCGAAGGTTGAGGCTATCGTCAAATTACCTCCTCCTTCTACTCTTCGCCAACTCCAAAATTTGCACGGGAAAGCGAAATTTTTACGTCGATTCATTCCTAACTATGCTGAGTTAACCAAAGGTTTTACCAGGTTGTTAAAACAGAATATTCCTTTCTTTTGGGACGAGATCTCTGATCGATCTTTTGATGCTCTTAAACACGCGTTGACCCATGCACCATTATTGCATCATCCCAATTACAACTAGGATTATTTTTTATACTTAGCAGCCTCCAATTCTAAAATTGGCATGGTTTTAGTTTAGGAATATGAATTCCACAACGAAAATGTGATTTATTATCTCAGTCATAATTTGCATCCAACCGAAATTAAGTAGTCACATGTGGAGAAATTGGCCTTGGCAACAGTTCAAGCTGTCCAACGATTTCGTCATTACATACTGTTATGCAAAACAATAGTGATTTCTGATTGTAACCCTATGATGTATATTTTTACCAAACAATTGCTAGGGGGAAAATACTCCAAATGGATTGTTATCCTACAGGAGTTTGATTTGGAATTTGAAAAATCAAAGTCAAAGAAATCATTGGTATTCGCTGAACTTATGTGTGACTTCCCAAGTACTGACACAGAAGCTGTGGCAGAACATCCGATCGCGGATGAATCTTTGTTTCTTATCAGTACCATCGATCCTTGGTATGTATATATCATCATTTATCTCCAAACCCAAACTTTTCGGCCTAAAATTTCACGGTCACAACGACGAAAAATCCATTTCCAGTCTCAGCAATATCATATTGTTGGTGACACACTATACTGTCGTGGTGCAAACTCTGTTTTTCGATGTTGTCTAACTCTTGACGAAGCTGAAAAGGTTTTAAATGACTGTCACTCCGGAGCATGTGGTGGTCATATGTCTGGGTATGCCACAACCCAAAAGATATTGCACGTTAGCTACTTTTGGTCGTTCTTATTTAAAGATTGTATTTCTGCTATCCAAAAATGCCACAACTGTCAAATCTTTGATCGCAAGATGCGTGCACCATCCGCTCCTCTTCACCCTATAATTGTTGTCAGTCCTTTTGCAAAATGGGGCATTGAATTCATTACATGTAACCCTCACTCGACTGGGGGGCATGGGTACATTATTCTCACAGTAGATTATTTTACCAAATGGGCTGAGGCGATGCCTACATTTGTGACAGATGGAAAAAATGCAGCTACTTTCATGTTCAATCATGTGATTGCTCGTTTTGGTGTACCCCAAGCGATAATTACTGACCATGGGAGTCATTTTCAAAATATCATGATGACCGAACTGACTGACCAACTTGGCCTGCGCCATGACAGTTCTACACCATATTATCTGCAGGCTAATGGTCTGGTTGAAGCTATCAACAAAGTTTAGTCACCATATCAAATGAATCATCGGAATTCCTAAATCGAATTGGCATACCATGCTTTTTTCGGCACTTTGGGCATATCGAACCTCAGCAAAAAAATCAACAGGTTTTACCCCTTTTCAACTAGTCTACGGTTTAGAAGCGGTATTACCGATTGAATGCGAGATACCGTCACTCCAACTAGCCATAGAGTTACTACCAGCCACTTCTGAAGAGGAGAAATGTTTTTTTTACTTATCTCAATTAGATGAGAATCAACGCACTGCTGCATTAGCTACTGAAAGTCATGTGAAACAAATGAAAGCTCAGTATGATAGAAGTGTTACACCTCGTATTTTTTCAGAAGGAGACCTAGTCTTGGTTTATGATCAAGCTAACGACAAGCTAGGGGCTGGGAAATTTTAACCCATGTGGCATGGTCCTTATATTGTCAAGCGACAGCTTGCAAAAGGGGCCTATGAAATGATTTAGTTTGATGGGGTCTCTTTAGGCAAACCCAGAAATGGGCTTTATTTGAAGAGATATTATGCTTGATTCTTGTGTGAAGATCTTCCCTGTATATTAGTTATTTTCATAAACTGGTGTGTTGTAGATTAGAAAGCGTGCCAAGTTTAAGTGTGATTTTACTACTATCCCTACTTATCTGGATCACTCTTGATTTTGCAGATGTCGACGTCCCTTCAAACATACATTGGTTTTTCTGATGGTGCTTATCATAGTGAAAAGAACATTTCTTCTACAACTTGGGTAATTTATTCACCCACTGATGAGTTAGTATCTATGCATGGGGTAAGCCTTAGTCAAACGACTAACAATATTGCAGAGTATAGCGCATTTATTGAGTTATTGTCTGAATCCATTCCATTTGGAATTCAAAGTTTGATCGTTAGGTTAGATTCTGAACTCGTTGTATTACAATTAAATAGAGTATATGCAATTAAAAACCCAGTGTTATTAAGATTTTTTTTGAAAGTTCGTCTCTTGGAACGAGAATTTGATTATATTGCGTATCAACATATTCCGAGAAATTTAAACACATTAGCTGATGCAGTAGCTTCTAGTGTTATAAACAAACATTTGCAATAATTAAAGCAGTAGATCAAAATAACATTTGATAACATGTTAAGACAGATAACTGGAAACAGTAGTAATATCATAGCATAAGAGTAGTTTTTTCAAAAAATATTACATCTTCCTCAATCATAGGTTCAAAACGCCTTATGATCAGAAAAAAGTGATATAAAAATGATACAATTCTACAATATCAATCATCCACTATCTGTGGTGATGATCACGATAAAACACTACAACTTGTGCCACCTTACTCAAAAATCTCCTGAACGGTCCTGGAACCCCGATAACATATCTCTGTAAACGTAGCAGAATGTCAGCTATGGTAGTCTCTGGAAGATCTAAGGTCAACCACTCCAGATGGTTCTCTAGATCGGTGAGGACCTCTAATGTCTGATCCTATGGTGGTGGTGGTGGTGCAGCTGGTTTCCTGTCAAAAGGACGGAGAGTGGCCGGTCGATGTGGACCCACATATGCATTTAAAATTTTTTCATCAGCTTTGGACAATTCAAAAAAAAAAATTAAAATTAAAATTTAGGAAATGTCAAAATGATTTTTTACCTGACTCATCCCACTGTGTCCCTGGAGGAAGAGACATCTCTCAGTTGCCGCAGAAATCTATCCCAGCATAAAGAAAATCTTCAATCATGAAGACTTGGTTATCTAACCAATGAAAGTAAGCCGTGGTGAAATGAACAACCTCACCGCCCTTGTGACGGGCCATCAATGCAAACCATCGAACCATTCGAGGCTCTTTGACTCTACCATGATCAACTAAAATAAGCTGTGGAGCTAGTAGAGGAATCCTCTCTAGAGCAAATGTGACCATGATCGCTCCATATCCGAAGTTTTTCAACTTCGCTTTTTTTTCTCTAGTTAGTTGGCCTTTGACATTGGCCAACAGTACCTCACACCAGTTGAAAATGGTGCCTCTAAAGCACTCAATGACAGTCTGCATTTGGGATCTCGTAGCGACATGTGGAGCTGCGCTCCCACACAACCTGGTTACTGTAAATGCAAGCACTTTTAGCTCTGTACGAATAATGGTTTTTATGTCAATACGTTTATCCTTGGGGTCTGCTTCTTCATTGCAAAATTCTCCCTAAAGGCTAGTGACAGACTGGCCACCTACCCTAGCCCCAAATAAAGAGAGTGGCTCGCCCCTCTTTGACAAACTATTGAGAGAGTATATATCTTCCGGCTCAATTTCAAGCCGGTGACCTCCAATGATAAAGCATTGCTCTTGTACATCCCATTTGTTGACTAGCCAGGTAAGCAAATCTACCTGAGCCCTCATACCTTGAATGGACCAAAATTTGTATAAACCACATGCTCTTAAAACTTGTAATGTGGGCGGATGTAACATGGCCGCATCATCAACTTCTTCATGCTCTCATTCTCGCCACTCAAGCATTGCAAATATCCTGCAATGGACAAATTGAAAGGTTAGAAACAACTTGAGTGAGAAACTTTGGTTAAATTTGGGAGATTTATACATTTCATTTTTTCTTACGGCGCCTCTGCACTTTATGCATAAAAACAGTGTGGGGATCCACACGTATCTTATGCATAAGGTGTGGGACCACGATAATTTTTCTTTTACAAAATTATCGGGGTTCGTAGGTTCCATGTGTTTTGCTTGCGGACCCCCGTGGGTGATTTTTTGAACATATTTTCCTCCCTAAAAATCAATTTAAACCCTAAAATGAGAAAGCAAACAGACAAAAATGAAGGTAAAGATGATGTGGATTACCTGGAACTGTTGGTTTTCGATTCTGACGGGCGAATCTTCAGCAATCTTCTCCGGAACGCTTTTTAGCAAAAGCTCTCAATTTTCACTCTGAAGTCAAATGGTAAAAATGATTTACATAAACTCATTTTTATAAGATTTTTTGAATAAATAAAATATTATTTTGTTTATTTTTCAATTTGAAAAGTGGGTTTTCCAAATTATTTTTATTAATCATAAACAGGTATGTTTAAATTTTGAATTTTTGTGCAGAATACAGGATTTTTTGGGTGAAATGGTCATTGTGACGAAGGAGTATACTTTTTATCACTTTTTCGAACTCGGTAAGAATTATGAAAAAGCGAATGAGTATATTTGTATCACTTTTTTGAACACGTTAAAACTTACAGAAAAGGCGAAACTACTGAGTGCACTTTTATCACTTTTTCAGACTCTTAAAAATTACGAAAAAGAAAAATCTTGGAGTTCTCTTTTAAGCCATTTTCAAACTCTCTAAACATGAAAAGATTGCTGAGTACTTGACTATTTGAACTCGTTAAAGGAAATGAATAGTCGTCCTTTCAATATAATTTTACCCCTTTTCCGGACTGAAATGGACTATTTATGAAAAAGGGATACGTTGACTAATCATGGTCAATAGAGTTCTCTCCTGTATTATTTTATCCTTTTTCAGGCTTGAGAGAATAAATTTACGAAAAAGTACACCCATGGAGTTTTCCTAAGTTTTTTCTTCTGACTCCCTTAAATTGAAAAACACCGAGTTTCTCCTATACTCGACTCGTTAAAATTTAACAGTAAAGGACCTATCGATTACAAACAGGAACGGACCACTCCTTCTTAGGGTTCAATTTTAAACTAAGAATCATCCAAAGGATGAGCTTATATTACAAGAAAATGTTATCCTCCTCAAGCTTGTCAAAAATAAAGAGGTACTTACCAGAAATGGTGAGGGAAAAGAGAGAAAATGAATCCATTTGTCACACTTTGTTTAAAAAGCAGTTTACCACTCTTGAACACGACACTTTTGTCACACTTCTACCTGGGTTGGGAAAATCCTTTGCCTATCAGTTAATCAAACCATATTGAAAGTCTTCAGCCAGTTTATGGGTATTAGCTTAGGTCAATTGTCACCAAACCATCTACAATGTCGTTATGTGTTCAAGAGGACAGTTCAAATAAACCATTCATTTGCAACATTTGTCTCCATTTGACCATCCCTGAGTTAGTCCTTGCAAAATATTTCTACAAAAATTGATCTAATGGTTTCGTGCCATGGGCTTTCCCACGAAGAATCGCTTTCTATCGACGACAGCTCATCATCTAGGAAGTTGATCTAGAATCCTTCAGTACCTTGGAATCTACATGCATTAATGGCAGGTTTCTTGCCTTCGACGATAGGTTGCATCATTGACCTTCGATCGAACGATTCCGTGAAATGTTCGACTTCAGATCATTTATTCACATTCCATGGATTGTACTGAGTACTTTGAGAGCCATTGTCATTATTGTTGGTTTCTCTCACACTTGTTAACAGTTCACATCATTGACTGGTAATCAAGTGGTTTCTACCATGTTCGACTTCGACACAATCAATCGTATGGATAGAATCGTACTAGTTCGGGTAGCGGAAATCAAGACCCTGGATCTAGTTTCCACCATCCAGGCCACGAGGAGTTTTATTATTCATTATGATGTAGACTATTAATAACAGATGGTTGCATCCATACTATGTCTACACTATTGATGTGATAGTAATATCATTTCTACATCAAAACAAGTTTTAGTTAGTATTTTATCTGAGTATGGGAATGCCTACCTCAATAATGATATATATATATATATATATGTTTTTCATTGAATGTTTTTACAAGATTCTGACTGGGGTGTCCACAAGCTAATCCTCGAAATGATAAAGCACATCACTCTTCGAATGGTCTCAGACTTCGCACTTTCGGGGGAAATATGTTACACTAAAAATTGTCACCATGACGTTTTCTTGTCTGTATGGGTTCATCATTACTCATACAATAACCCCTTAGAATTCTACAACATCAAGTTCCTAAAACCAAGCCTTGAAATTGAGAGAAAAGCTTATAAAAGTCATAAAAATACTTGTACTGCACTTTCTTTTAGTATTACATGCGGTGCCGCATCTGTTTGCTCTATAACATGTGGAACCAATCGCACTTTTTCTTCATTAAAGGTGTGCTCCGTATAAAAGGTAAAGTGAGGGCAGAAGTAAAATTTGAATCTGGAAGCTTCTGAAAGAAATTATTCGGTGGAAAGTTCACTCTTTTCATGTACATTCATCCATCCATTAAAGGAGCCTACCCCTTGGTATGTGGAACTTAAACCCTTGAAAGAGGATTCTATCCCCTCTTATTTTGAGCTGCAATCTCTTCTCTTTTGCTATAAATTGAGGCCATAGTTCAGCCTCAAGGGGAGTTAGGCTTTGAGATTTTTTGAGGAGAATTGCTGGTGAAACTCAGACTCTCTTAACTTATTACCATATGGGAATTATTACACACCCATGTATATGTTAGTCGAGAGAGTGGAAAGTCTTGTCAAATTAGAGGAAACGCTTGTTCTGGACCCCAGAAGGACTTGTACGACATCAAGGCGAACACGGTTGTAAGGCTCCTTCTTTTATCAAAGATAATACAAATGGATCCTATTTTCTCAATGAGTTGTTTATTTAAATGGCTTATTTCTTGAATTCCTTGATCATCAATATAGGTTTATGGTTTATGAATTAATCTATATTGTGCAGATGCTTCTAATTCTTTCATGTTTTTGATTGCAGATCCCAAAAGGAGACACATTCAAACCGGTAGGAAAGAAGAATACGATCAGCGCCAAACTACAGGTAAGTCCTAAATCCTTCATTATAGATAATTCTAAATCAAACATAATCTAGAGAAAGTAGTTTACATTTGTCTGTTTGTTGCTAGTTATCGTAGGATACTAGGGAGATCTATCTTGTCTGCAAGAACGATTTATTCGTCCAACATGGAGCATCAATAATAAAAGACCATTTTGTAAGATTCTTGAGTTATTTTTATCTGGCGATGTATTTTATTTACTATGGTTAATGTTTTCCACTTTTATTTCTTTCATTCTATCATTTAATTATAATTGTAAAACAGAAATCTGAAGACTGAGATTCGCTAATAGAGCACCTTAATTCTGGTTGTGTTTATAATATAAATGTTTTTCCTCTGAAGTCTGGTTAAATCATTCTTGATTTATTTTTAACCGCTATTGAGAATCACTTTTATTTCATCTCATTCATTATGTTTTAATATCTAGTAACCTTAGTTAGCTTGCCTTGCAATTGCTCTGGAAAAATTGATGCAACAACCCAACTTGTTATGACTCCATAGCCCAATGGAAATAGTTTAAACAAATCCCTTAATCCAACCAAATTATCAATCAAAAATCAACCTTCACAATCAGTTTAACTAGCCTAATATCAAAAATCATTAAAAAATGAAGCTAAATCTTAAAGAGAGATCCCTCTTTGAGTTTAGAAGAGCTAGATACTAGGCTCCAAATTGGTTTTGATGTTGTCACTTTATGATTATTCTTGCCAATATTAAAATTATAGAATGATAACAGAGCCCATGTAGCTCAGGCCCAGAATCCTCCCAAGGGTTAGGAAGCAAGGTTTTATATGTTTGCATATTTATTGGATGAAATTTGTGCATGGAATCAATTTCCTGGCATGAACTGGTCATGGAAACCATGAGAAATTGTCGTGCATATTTATTGTAAAATGCTTTTGGATTGCAGACATTGAGGAGAAATGGAACAACTAAATGACCATTTCATCATTCTACTATAAAATATTATCTTTGAAGAATAACTGCCTTGCATGTCACATGGAGAAATGGAACCAATAACAGAGATCGCATATTGGTTTGCCTCACTAGGTGGCACCTTCCTTAGAGTGTTCAGTGGAGAGAATCTGATGCATGTTTTGCCAAGGTATGCCACCGATAAGTTTTTCATGCAAGAAGTGTCATATCATATCCCAACAGGGTTGTCAACACCTTTGCATATGAAGAAGAAATCCCACTCTTCCTTTGAAAATTGGATTATACAACATAAAGAACTTGAAAGTTGTGTATGTTGAGGGAAACGAGATAGTGAAGTTTTCATTCGGTACTCGTGACTTTGTAATATCCCAAAATGGGGATGCAGAAATACATGAACACAAAACTGGAAATAACAGTGAATAACAATAGAAATGTGCATAACTCAAATAATCAAGGCAAATGAGCCTCACATGAATACATATGCTAAAAGAGAGATGTTGCTATATTGCAGAATGTTCATGAACGTGTACATCGCAGTCATAGATGGTACACTGCTAAATGGAGATATGAAATAACACAAATCTGCAAATATATGGCTCATACAACATTGGGAGTGAAGGTCTAAGCTCCCAAACACAATTTCAAGACAATCCTGGAAGGATTGGCTGAAATATGAAAAATGGAAAAAATGTCGGAGTTGTAGTCCTAGGACTGAGTAGAAGCTGCAACTCAAGAACTAGAAGGAGATGTTTGAAGATGCTACACTTGATAAATAGACCTCCTCCAATGGATATTCTAAGTGAAAGGCTAATCCTAACACTAAATATCTCACCCTCCACAATCACTGCAAATACTCACTGAAAATAACGTAGTCACTAAGGGATACTGTGCTGTAGGTGCAAGAAAATGGGTTGGACAAGTGCCAAGATCTGAAATATGCTCCAAGGGCTTCCTAACTGATCTCCCAAAGTAAGGGAGCATCCTCCTCTGAAAAATAAGCTCAATAAGTGGTGTTGGGAAACCTCCACTGCAATACCCCGCAACACAACATTGTACTACTGCAGAAATAACGTTGTAGCTGAAGGAGGATGCTTGGCCTCAAACTTGGATGTGGAGAAATATAGTACAATATCCCTCAAGAGGGCTCTCTTGAAAGGAGAAGGAATTCCTAAACAGGAATGCCTTGTGCTAAGTAGCACAACAACTCTCCTAAACAGCAAGAGAATGCAAAATAGTCATACAGACCATAAAATCAATAATCCATATCATGTCTTGCTATGGCTGACTTGCCATACTTTTATACAAATGGAAGCCCTCTCTCCTTGGGTCCCACTCATTAGGGTTTCCTCCACCAAGGAATCTTCCTCCCACTATCTCTGCACTGTCTCCCAAGATGATCTCCACCTCCTATCCCAGCGCTGTTGACTTGGTCAAACTTGACCTTGTCCACATGCAAATGTCCTCTTTCACACATGAGGGTGTGAAATCCAGCTCTTATGATGATCGCTTTACACACTATGAGGGATTTAAATCATATTTCTAAAATGTATGGTCCTCCTTACCCATTTATTCATCTCCTAAATGAAATAAGCAAAAATCAATATTCCAATTAGCTGCATGCTAATTTTGGAATATTACAGACTTTAATTCATATGTTCCCCATAAAAATTTGCGAAGACCACTATGTGATAATTTACTTTCAGAAACTCAACGAGACATTTCATTGGCCAAAGGAGGACTCATAGAGGAATTGCTACAATGCCTCCAAACCCCATGATCTAGTCAGTTTACATTAGGGGAATTTTGAGGTCTAAAATGGGCCTCCTAAGAAAAATGTACAACCAAAATAAACTTTATAAGAACCAATAGGATTCAAGATGATGATTTCAACCATGGGGGATGATTCACCATTTTTTAAGTAAAATCGTAAAAATATTAAAAAATAATAAGATAATAAAACCACTTTTTCAACTCGTATTTTTAACTTATCTCCCAAATTTTTTACTCAAATTTCGAGTGGGAGTACTCGTTAGATGCAAAATTTAATTCCTCATCTAAGGAGTACCCATGTTGCATACTTTTTATGGACCTTGTTACACGAAAAAGGATAAATACATGAAAACACGTGATTTCAATCACATTTTTCATGTATTTCTCATTTTTTGTGTAGCAGGATCCAGCGAAATTATGCAACATGGGTACTCTTTGGATGAGTAATTAAATTTTGCATCCAATGAGTAGTCTCGCTCGAAATTTGAGTACAAAATTTGGGAGATAAGTTGAAAATACGAGTTGAAAAGGTAGTTTTTTTCTTTTTTCCCTCTAAATTTGATGATGTAATCAAATCTTATTTTATTACTTCCACTATTATTTTATAATTTCCTTAGGAGTCCCATTTTAGACCTAAAAATTCCCCTAATGGTAGGGACTCCACTGGCCACTCTAAAGAGGGCAGTAAATTGGAAAGCAGCGCCAATAGAAAGCAGCAACCCGATATAGGATAATGGAAAGATAAAGGTTGTTGATATTCCAGGGGGAGAAAAAAGATACCATATTAAAACAGATCCAATCCTTATGAAAGAAACTTTAGCAACAAAACTGAAGAGGAAGCAAAGGATACAGAGAGCAGAGCAAAGGAAGAGAAAAATCAAAGCTTTCAGGAAGAAGATCTGAGGTTGAATCACGCAGAACAAAAACTGAAGGAAGAATGGGAGCTGAGGAGGAAATAACAAGAAGGGAAGCAGAAGAAGGAAGAAGAAGAAATGAAAGGTGCCACAACAGAAGAAACAACACCAATATAGGTTAAATATCAAGAACAGAACCAACTAGCAGTAGAGGAGGAGGGTGAACAAATGCAAGATCAAGAGCTTGCTCCATATATTGAAGACTTGATTGAAGTTGCAGATATGGAGTTGGACCTAGAGCCGTAGAATGAGGATGTTGACCTAATGCTAAGTGCACCAAAGGTCATCGTTCAGTCTCCACCACCTCCAGCAGCAGAGTTATCCTTGAACAAGGAAGGGGACATGGTTCCTCTTAATGATGATATAGTAATGAATGTGTACAATCTATCGCATGATGAATTCCAAAAGAATATTATACAAGCACTAAGAAAGCATTTTACATATGATGATGCATCTCATGAATTCACTAGAGAGAGGGTGATAGTGGCGAACACCATCAAGAATCCAAATTCAATAGCTGAAGCCAAATTGGCCTTTACAGGTGCTGCGTGATCAAACACTCAGTATTTGACGACCGAGAATAAGCAATTGGTACAAAACTTACAGGTTTCTCGGCAAGAGATAGAAAATCTCTTAATAGAAACACAGAACACAGCTTCTTCACAAGTCTACTTGGAGGAAATGAGAGAAGTGATACTTGGTGAAGTATTGACACGTAGAGAGACCATGTGGGACCTCTATGAGGAGATCATAACCATACATAAGGTGGTTTTCCACTTGCATGGTTTGCAACAACAGAATAGAGACTTTGTCAAAACTATTAAGAATGTACAAGATTCCATTGCCACCATATAGGAATGGATAATGTGATACAAAGGGGAATTTCTTAACTTTCCAAAGAAAATGAAGCTATAGGCACAACTGAAGAAAGAAAGAGCTTGAATATTCATTCAGAATAACAAGTTGTTTGCCTTGTTCATTAGAAGTATTCATGCCTCATATGTATGGTTATAAAATAGTTTATATTTGATGGTGAAAACACACAAGATCCCATCAGTTGGCTCGCTCATCGAAGCCAAACGTAGACACCAAATCAGGCAAGAGATTGAAGAGTACTTTGAGTAGCTGAAACAAATTTCCACCAAGGAGGATTTGGAGCTAAATAGATAGAAAATGTATAACTACATTAGTGGTCATGTCCAGTTTAGAACAATGTTGTGTATGCTTGAGAGGGAAGTTAAAAATGGCTCCAAATCATTGTACCTGAATGCTATGGATGCTAGAATCTTCTTCCAGACAGACACCATCATGCAGTTTGGGGATGTCATCGCACATTACTGAGCTTGGAACCAATATGTGATTGAGAAGCATCAAGTGGAATTTGCTGAGCTAGAGTTACCCCAAACTCAAGCATCATAGTGTTTTGTCTTGTTAGGTTGTCAAGTTGTCTCTCCCCTATTTTTGTCTTATATGGGTATGAGTGTAAAATGTAATATTATTTGTAATTATTTGTAAAGTGAAATTCCAAGTCTCAATATTGGCACTAGTACATTTGGGGGAAATTCTGACACTTCGTTCCGATGCTTTTGACCAAATGTCGGAAATTTCCCCAAATTTTTTCAATCCCGCTCGAAACCGTCGCTATACCGAAGTTTAGAGAAAAGTGTTCCAATACCGACACTTAGATAAAGTATCACAATTGCGACGTTTGGAGGAATACATCACAATTGCGACACTATGCCCCAAAGTGTCGCTATTGCGACGGCTGCCTCCAAACGTCGCAAGTGCGACACAATGTATAAGTGAAGCAATTGCGACGTTTGGAGGCAGCCGTCACAATAGCGACGCTTTTTCCATCGTCGGTATAACGACAATTATATGCGCGCTACATAAAAATGATTTTATTAAAAACTAGGACACTTATATGTGCGCTACATAAAAATGATTTTATTAAAAACTACATTAACGTCTGATATCACGTGCGCATTTGCCCTCAGCTCTTGCAGAACAGCATTCACCTTCAGTTCTTGCAGAACAACATTCGCCCTCAACTCTTGTAGAACAACATTCGCCCTGCATTCGCCCTCAATGTTCGCCCTCAGCTCTTGTAGAACAGCATTTTCCCTCAGCGCTTGCAGAACAGCATTCACCCTCAGCTCTTGCAGAACAACATTTGCCCTCAGCATTCGCCCTCAGCTCTTGCAAAACAACATTCGCCCTCAGCTCTTGTAGAATAGCATTCGCCCTCAGCTCTTGCAGAACAACATTTTCTCTCAGCATTCGCCCTCAGCTCTTGAAAAATGGTAAGTTCTTATTGCAGGTCCTTCCTCCTATAGTAGGGTTGACTCTATTTGGGTTTTTTTGGTCAATTCCATAGGATTGTATTAGGCTATAGGGTTCTCTCTAGATGTCTTCCAATGTTCTTTCAGATGAGTTTCAAAGAGGATGTGTAAGATGTGTTTGTGCTTGCATGAATTTGACTCCACCAGTTTCATGAAGTTTAAGCTATGGATTTTAGTTCGACAAACTCATCCATCTCAACACCAAGTAACGAATTGCCCTTGGTCTGATCTATATTGAAGGTGAAGTGCAAAGTGGTAGAGAATGGGAGATCGAAAGTCATCAACTTTATCACAAGGGTAGTACTCCAGATCAAAAGTGATGAGCTTTAGTTCTCCATATTTGGGGATTTTATGATATTTGGGGATTTTCTGATGAAATACCAAAGGTCACATCCATACAACCATATCAAGGTCAATGTTGAGATCATTCTCATATAGATATAGGTCACTGATATATAGGGTTAATATCATCATCACTATCCATGGAAACCGAATGGTTACAAAATCTATGATTGTGGTTGGCTCATTTATAATTATTACCCATTTACAGTAGAGCACAAAAACACTAAATATGGCCCGAGCAGAGCCTTTATAATAGGCAATGGAATTGCAGCTGCTTCATCAATAACCAATAGCTCCACTTGAGAAAAAATTTCATAATCTTGGGGCTGGATATACTGCAGAGCAAACAATTGTAGTTATCATTCGTGCTCCAATATATTAATATACTTTTTACATTGAACTAAAGAAAGGGAAACAAGCAAATGCTAGTCATCATACAATGCTTTGACATAAAGTTTTGAGTGACATACTTGAAAAAAAGAACTCATCCACTGATATTTATAATCATTTGAGTTATTCAAGTTAAACACAATGTCAAGAATCAAGATTCAATACCCTCTATTATCTTCATCACCCAATACAAGATTTAAATTTTTCCCAAAGAAACGCTTATTAATTTGGTAGCCATTATTTCTCCCTGCTTTAAAAACCCTACATTTAAATGAAAACAAGCATTGCATTTAAACTACAAAAATCTATTAGTGTTCAAATGTACATGTGTGCATCACTTGTGTAGGGTATTCCTTTTCCACTTTCACATTATCCAAGAATGTGTGCAGTATAGTTCATATTTTTGTGATTTAGATTATCTTGAAAAAGGAAAGGTAAATTATTTCCCATGGAAAAAGAAGGTTTTCCCTTTTTACTACTAGAAATGGTACAACAAAGTTCCATTTCTACCCGAAACTCCTATGAAACAGGAACCAAATAAAGGCCATCTCCTCAATGGACATCATTTGGCTTTGAAAATGGCCATTGCACCATGTTGTTTCTTATATTACATCACGATATTTTCTTAGGTCATTTCTTGTTTCTTGAGATGAAAAACAACCAAAGAAATTGTGAAGATCCTTTCAAGAAATAAATGACCATTTCTCAATCATATCTCAACTATTTTTTATTTTATTCGGTGGTTGCTTACTTTGAGAGAAATTTGACACTTTTATAAGGAATATAACATAAAAACACAAAATGGGAAGGAATTGATGAGGTAGATGTCCTTTAGTTGTTGTCAATTAAGAATTGATAATACACGATGCATGTTATGTACTACAAACTAGATTCCTTCCTGGAGTTAGGACACAGAGTATTGAATCAAAGTTGTAGTTTCTAACTTCTTGTATTGGTTCATCAATTTTGCAATTCAGACATTGCATGTCTTCATTGCTTCATGTTTGAATAATTTGCATCATATCGTACAATAGGAAATTAGGAATTATGATTATTATTACTTTATGGATCTGTTAAGTTACTTTTAAGTTTGCATGGTTTAGTGTGAAATTATTCTTGTGCACCCCTAGGCCCAAGTGAAGGAATGCCAAGGACTAAGAACCCTAGTTTTTAAATGGTATTGTTTCTTATACCCAAAAACCCCTCAACATCACTTCTTATTAGTTCTTAACAATAGTGTTGTAAACAATTTGAGAATTGATATAGCAAAATCTCGCAATTCTCAAGATAAAGTCCTAAAGCTAAAGTGTGATACCATGTGTAATTTAATAGCCCCATTGTCACCTCACCAACCTCTTTTCACTTCGGGCTAGCTCTCCTCCAACTCAAGGGGGGTTCTCCATAGTAGATGTTAGGGATCTAATGGCCCAACCAAACCAAGTCAAGAGCCCCCTAACTCTATATGTTTACTACTATCAATCAAAATATTGAACAATAGGGTCACACATGCATCCTGAAGATAAAATTGCCAGGGTATTTTTGGGTAATTTCAAAGGGAAAGTCCCCAAACACATATAATCAAGGAATTATAATGTGATTTCAAACATTAAATATCAACAAAATTGTTTAAAGGATATTGAAAGGAAAAAGGTGATGGAAGATAGAAAGTGCCTTACTTAAATGCTCAAAGGATTTTTCAATAGTTGCTCCAAAAGCTTCACTTCAAGGCCCTTCAAGATCGTCTCCAACAATGTTATACCGTCAGCTTCAACAATGTTGCTCCAAAAATTTCCTCAAGGTATTCACAACAAGTTTACTAGAAGTTTCTCCAACAATATATTCAATAAGGTCTTCATTGTCAACTCGTCTCTTGTTTAGGTGCCTTAATGTGCAATGACATGTTTCCAGGACTGAATTCAATGCAAGGCATATTTGAAACTCTAACTCTGTCTTCCGGTGTCTTATTAGAAATTATTTCAGTTTTCATTTTGTGTTTTCAAGTTGAATATTGTTTTCAAGTTTTTACATTTATAATCTTATTGCAATGTGGCAGACTGATCAGGGCAGTACAGGAACAACCCCGAAATGGGATGATCGTGGAAAGAGGCCAGCGGAAGAACATGTAAAGTGCTAGCATTGCTATATCTTTAGGTATTTTAGTTATTTACATAATCGAAATAATATTAATTTTGTTCAAATATGCAGACAGCTAGCCATGGTACGCCTGATGATTCCCTCTTTGAGGAAGAGATTTCTTCATCCCTATCTCCAGCGCTCTTGTTGTGAAAAAAGGCACGAGATGCAAGGTCAGAATTTAATACTTTGATAGACGCGCCTCAAACACCTGAAATAGAAGAGAGGATAAAACAACTTATGACCCAGCTAGAAACATATCAGGTAATAATAAAAATTCAAAAGGATATTTTTTTTGTTCTGCATGAGATGAATTGTGATAGTTTGATTTTTAAATTTTACATTGACTAAACTAACAAAAAGTTCTTTTGTATGTAGCGTCTTCTGGCATTTGCTGAACCCGGTGTTGGTGGTAGTGGGACACAAGGGCAAGAGATTGCCCAACAACCCTCTCGTACACCTTCTACTCCTTTAGGTGCTAGCCAAGAAACACACCCTTCCCAAGCTGACACCCAGCCAACTGCTGAACGTGTTGGCAATGATGAGGCTGATATGGCCAACTACATTATTGCGTTTCCTGGAGCTACACGTGTCAGCTCCACAGGGACCATTAATGGCACGTTGTTGGTGAATGATGAAGGTGTCCCTATAAATCACGTACAACTCCCAGGTAAATTTTAATATTTTAACTATTTCATGTACTCTATCTAAAACATATTTATCATGATTTTTATTTTTAAATTAATGATAATATCCTTTTTTTTCTGTGTAGGAAACAATGAGTTCTACAGGTTTTTGGAGAGCCATGCGTTGGTAATTTTTGGCCCAATCATATGCACAAGGTGGAATTCCCAGAATTCCAACTTGAAAAAATAACTTCTAGATTATCTAGAAGCCCTTTTTGGGGTCGACACATTTGATAGAACAACGATGGCTCGGGTAGCTAGAAAATATTTGAAATATACCAGGGACACCTATAGGACGCAATTGAAATTTAACCCTAGATACAAGTGTCCTCTCACAGTTCCAGAGAGTGAGTGGAGAGCACTCATCCATGACACAAAAGAGAAAAGGGCAAAGAAAGAAGGAAAAATGCCAACTGGACCCGCAAGGTAAATTACAACTTTAATTCAATAGCTTTAATTTTCTCTATGTCTAAAATAAAAGTGTGCTACATCATATCTTACTTCAATATTTTGATGCTAGGTTGCCTGACACCTCGAAGGCAACCAAAGCTAGGATTGAAAAAAAGAGCTAGGCTAGGGCGGCTACTTGAAATTAGCCGCAAGAATTTTAATTAAGTAGCTATACATCTTATAATTAATTGTATCACCTTCTAACGTTTTTGTAATCCTATAAAATATGATTAAAAATACACAATCATATGTAATGTAGGGTGATGACTTTGGAACAGAAACTACAGAGGAAGATAAAAATATCGCTTTCCATTTCGGTTATCAAGCCGTAGTTGAACGTCGCAGAAGCTTGGGGCAGGTCCCAAGATCCAGAATGCCTGATAAGGTAAAACATTAACCTTTCAATATGTTTGTTTTCGTTCATAAATTTAATGTCTAAAAACTTTGTTTAAATCAGGGGAGCAGCACTACCGACGAGGCAAATAACCCAGTTTTAGAGCCAGATGTAGATGATCCTCACGTGCAACCTGATCATTGTAGTGGGGACCAGGCCAACAATGCTACTATCAGTGAGGGCCGTGACGATAATTAATTTCCACTTATATTTTTTTCTAATTATACCTTGATGGTTATCCTTATAATTTTTTTTGTTTAAATGATAGAGAATGTTTCCCTTGAGGATCTTACCACCAGAGAGGAGGACAGGGGAACAGTCCCAACGGCGACAACTGGTGCACAAGGTAAATAATCTCATTGTAATTTTTTTTATTAAAATTACCGAACTAGTTCAATGATATTTAAAAACTGACAATTAAAATTTAATATTATATGTTTTTGTAGGCGATGCCCCATCACTGGATGAGACCAGACATCGTGACTACGCAACTAGGTCAGCAGTGCAGGTCGAAAGGCACGAAACAGGAGCAAAGCACGATGATATTGATGATGTAATTATGAGCTTTAGAAATAGGAAGAAGAAAAAGAAAAATTGATAATGTAAAATATTGTATTATTATAAGACAAACGTTACCATACTTGGAACGTTTTTTGCGTTATATAAAAAACTCATTTATCATACTATTTTTATGTCAAGCGTTAATTTCAAATTTTCCTTGCGTACTTTTTGTTGAATTGCTTTTTTAATAGTTATTGAATTTTTTTTTTATGCTCATGAAAGTAAAAAATGAAATATAGATTGGGTATTGGGGAATTGAGAGTGATGTGAGGGGGGGGGCATAAGAGCTTCCACTTTCACGTGGTTGGCCCTGCTTAGTAGAGAATAATTTATTGGAGAGATTTAATCTTGGAGAAAACCTCCCTCGATCCAGCGTAGCAACAAAAAAGTCACTGTTGACTTAGTTGCTACTCTTTCAGATTGTGGGAGGCTTGTTCCAAGTTCATGCGACTCCAATAAATTGTTCTTGAAATGAAAATGAGCTTATTCAGGTATGTTTTGACATTTTCAACATATGTTCTAAAATTATCATAAGAATGCATCTTAGAGTAAAAAATACTACATCAATTACTTGTATTTATTGTGTAGATAATGATGGATTTTGATTGACTTGGCAGTGTAGGTACAAATCCTCTTGCATCATGAGCAATACAAATTGTCAACCAGGGTCATGTCCAAGACATTTTTGCTTGTGCGCTTGACCAGGTTCGTAATGTCACATTTTGTAAGTTCCTTTACAGTTCATAATTCAATATTAAGCTTGTTCATGATTATTATCTAGGTTTTTTGTATGTGTTTTTTCATCTATTTGATTGTAAGCAACTTTGCATGTTTCTTGTTGTTCACTATGATTTCTCCCATTACCACTCCCAGGATGAATATGAATTTATTGTTACATAGGTTACTTTATTGTTACTATGATTTCTCCATTTACGATTTCATAGGTTACATCATGTAAAGTTGTCAATCTCAGGTTGGTGATGAGCTTTAGTTCTTCAGATTTGGGGCTTTTCTGATATTTTCTCCCTCATGTCATTCTTGCATCACCTCGTTGTTTGAGCATGCCAATTGTCTACCACTTGTACCAATTGGCACATGTCAACCTCTGAGTGGTGCCACATTTCACCTATTTTCGGCCCACTTGACCACCTGAAAAACTCAAATCCACACACCATGTGTCTTTATCATGGAGTGCCACATGTCCTAGATATTTAGGCCGATAGGCCTTCTGTTATGAAAGAGATCAATTTTTTTTTCGTCAACACTTCTTATCTAGGCACGACACCTGTTACTTGTTTAATCTGACGGTCACGGTCTCTCGGGTTACCTTCTAGGTTTGACATACCTCTGGTTTCTGGTATATTTCCATGGAATCGGTCTAAAAATACCAGCAACAATCCACACACCTGCAACCATCGACAGACCTGCCATTTTAGTAGTTGCATTTCCGAAACTACCAATACACCTGCCGTTTTAGTTGCTGCATTTCGGCAACTGCCAATACACCTGCCATTTCATTCTCCTGGACTCTGTGTATGCATATTTTTCATATAATTTAATCACGAAGTTGGCTACAGTGCTTTGACATGCATTTGAATATTTTTGCAGGTAAGAAGACATTTCAGGCCAAAGCTATTGAATAGACTTGATGAGATAGTTTTATTTGATCCTCTTTCTCATGATGAGCTCAGAAAATTTGCTAGACTACATATGAAAGATGTAGCAATTCGTCTTGCAAAGACAGGTGTTGCTTTAGGGGTTACAGATGCTGCTCTGGATCTTGTTCTTCAGGAAGCCTATGATCCTGTAAGTAATCACTTTTTTTTTCTTTCTTTCTTATTTAGAGTATATCTTGCCAGGGGATGTGCCTGTTATGGTTTGTTATGAGACCGTTGTCAATTTCATCACTGTCCCTCATAATATGTTTGATTGTGTTTATAAATAATAAACAATTATTACACCAAACAATAAACAATTAATTGTACTATGAGTAATATGATTTCTTGAAATAATTCTCATTATAATTTCATAACCTCTGCTCTCACTTGGTGGTGTCTATATCACTAAGTGTGTCTTCTTTAAAATTATAGTTACAGCAGACAATGAAAAATCAACTGCACTGTGAGTGATATCTTGTAATAATTCTTATTATAATTTCCTAACCTCTACTCTCTAGGTGTCTATATCACTAGGTAATCATTTTAAAATTATAGTTTCAATGGTAGATAAATTGTTATCTTAAAAATTATAGCTTTGATGGTGATACCTTGTGATTGATAATGCGCTGAAGCAAATTTTTGGCTTTAATTAATATAGTCTCAGAACCTCTCGAGAATACAAAGGTTATGGATTAGATTGGCGGTGGCATTGCCCGTATTTGTGAACTTCTTACCTCCGGGGAATGATACTGCTCGAGAACAAAGTAGCATGTTTATTTTGTGGCGGCATAAAATTATTCTTCCCAACTATCTTTATATGTCCGTAATTTTGGAATTTGATTTAGAAAACAAGTACCCAACTTTGAGTTCAACTGGTGTTCGTGTAAGGCTGTTTAGGCTTTGGGAAATATTGCTGGAGACTCTGCAACATTTAGGGATATTTCCCTCAGTCATGGAGCTCTGAGGCAGGTGCTTGCCCAGTTGAATGATAATGCCATAATTTCAATGATAAGGAATGCTACATGGGCTCTGTCAAATTTTTGCCGTGGTAAACCTCATCCACTATTCCCATCATGTAAGAAGAATACATTTTCTGCCTCTTCTTCTTACTTCGTATACCGTGGATTTTTTTTACAGATCTTAGTGCTTGGTAGATTTGGACGTAATATGGACCTAGGCGCTTGTTCATTACAAATGACTTTGTCATCGTGTTTTAGAAAATGCTCGGTTTTAGAAAATGCTCGTAAATTTGGGTTTCACAAGGGGATTACCCTTGCTTGCAATTATCGATTATCAGTCACATTCAAAAAAAGTCTTTCGTAGCATTGCTGAGCTCTTTGTAGGTGAATTTCCGAGGAAATTTCACAATATCTGAACTAAATTTGTTTGTCCTTTTCAATACTCTGCACTTGTAACAGAACCATAAAAAAAATATAGTGGCCAATGCAACAACAACAACACCTTATGTTGAAATTCCTGCAATTCACCCTCTCTGGACACATGAATGACTATGGCACCCTCTTTTATGAATAGGTACTAGAGCTGAAGGTACTGGTTTCCATTAGGATCGTGGAATTCAACATCCAAAATAGTATCAAATTCCACTGCAATAGTATTCCCCGGAGAGGGCAACAGTTCATTGAGACCTATTGGACTCATCACCCCCAAATAGCCTCCAAGGCTACCCAGAGTGTGATCATCCGGAGCAATAACAAATGCTGATCCATCCCCAATTGAAACAAGAACAGGACCCACATTGGTTACAAAAAATGAGAAACAAGTTTTGAAAGAAGAAGAAACTTTTGTATTAGGGTCCAGAAATCCAACTGGTCTATTATACAATGCCCTACCTGCACTTCAAATTTGTACTCCAAACTCCATGCTAAGGCTCACTGTGCCATTTTTCAGATGAGCATCTTAACCTAAAGTTTGATTCCAAAAACCCCAAGTCCTTTGTTCTATGCCCAAGACCCTCACATAAACATGATGTTTCTATTTCAACCTCGAGTTATCTGCCTGTGGATTGAATATCTCACAATGCAATCATTCATTTCCTAAATGTCTACACCATGAATCATGATAAGTAAAGTGAAACAGATGTTAAATAGATAAAGGTCTGTATTTGTTCCCACAATAGATAATTTCCATAGTAATCCACTTTTAATGTTGTCCTTGCAGAGTTTATCACCTCAATATAACTAGAATATCTCCAAATTGATGCAGCAAAAAATGAGAAATTATTTTTCTTTAGTATAGAAACTATTGGTGATTATGTATTTTGTACAATTCTGACACCCTGAGTGCATGTTTGATTTTCTTTAGCTATATGTGAAATGACCGAACATTCAACATAAGGATATGGAAGGTTTAAGGTTTAAGGAAACCTTGTATATTGCATGGTAATTCTCTGTATCATTCTCATCATTTTTTCGATTTCTCTTTTATACTGCATTTCTACAATGTTGTATTTATGCCGAGTTTTTAATAAGACTTAGAATCAAAATTTATAGATTAAAGGCCATTTTGCACTTCTAGATTAATTTATGCATTAGGCTGAAATAAATTAGGAACAAATCCATAGATTTTGGTTTTTGGACTGATATCTGTTAAATCGTTGCTTAAAATAAGCTTATATATCGACCAAGGTCTTACTAACTGTGAACTAGCACATGGCCTACAATAAGCATATTACTATGATTTATTTTAAGTGACTTTGATAGAAAAGTCTTAATTGAAGTTATTGAGGACATATCAAGGTGCTATGAAGCGCTCCCCGATTATAAATGTATGGTGAGTTACAACACTCGGTTGCCATAATCATTTGGCTGTGGTATATTAACATTGTGTATATTAACATCTAGTATTGTTCTTCTTAGCATTAAAACTAAATTTTCCTTTTGGATATCCTATACATGATTTAATCTCTTTTTCTTCATTATTTAAACCACATTCTCGATCTCAGATTGCACTTTCAGAAAATAGCAAAATTTTTTTCTGGTAATAGAGTTAATATAACATTTCTGAGGTGCAAAGATCTCTTCAAGTCGAGTTCTACTGTCTATTTTTTTATAATAGCTTAACTAAAATCCGATGAATATTTCATGCCTGTGAGCATATTTAGAATTTTCTTGAAAAATATGGCATGGAAGGCTTTGGACTTTCCCTGGTATAGACTCTGTAAAGCTCACCTAATGCATTATACCAACATTACTGTTCAAGAGGCAGTCTTACAAAGTTGTACGGCTTGTTCATTTAACCTTTTCGTAAGGCATCAACCTAAAGGGCAACCCTGACTGATGTGTTTCTCCCTTTTCTTTCGTTAAACATATCTATAAATGCATAGGGGATATTTTTTACATTGTTCTGCAGTTTTTATTTCATGCCCTTGTCTAGTAGAAAATGAGAACTTTAACATGTTGAATCTATAATATATTATCCTCAAAGGTCATTGACTACATGTGTGCCAGATTCATTAGCATTTTGGTTAGACTTCTATTGTTTAGGTCATTGAGTAAATCACTGTGTTGTGATACTTCACAACCCTCCATTTGTTCTAGGTAATATAACATGTTAAGTCATGGGTTGTAAGTGTTTTTTTTTTGGCAGTTAGTGGCAAGCCAATAGTTTCCAATTTTCATAGAATTCACTCGTGGAGTTTTCGGCATGGAGATCTCATTATAAATACTCATCTTCAGGATATGGTTTAATAAGCAGAACTTGTATTTGATTTGAGGATGGAAACATATTACTGTTTATATATACTTAGCTCATGTCATCCTCGTTGAGTTCTTTTGTTCCTATTTCGTTGTCTCATTTAGGAGGTCCTTTTGCTCGTCTCTCTCTCTTATGTAGTGTATCCAAGGTGGGTGATCGTGTTTGATCAACCTAAATCTTTCATTTTCTATCACATTATTTTTCTTCCTTAATATTTCCTTCTTTTCTCTTATTTTCATAAAATTCAAATCCATTCGTCATTGTTATAAAACAACACAAAAAGTTGAAAATGCATTCTTAGTTTTTTTTTCCGCCTTTCTTTTCGTTCTATGTTTTTTGTTCCTCCCGTTACACATATCTAATGCTCTTCGTGTGTCAACCAATACTCATGTAACCCTCTTACATATTTACAAAGTGATTTCACAGTAGAAGAAATGTGCCATGCTATTTGTTGATTGGCCCCTCGAAACAAGTTGTTATCCTAATAATTAATGTGTAAGTCAGGCACTCTTCTCGGTTAGCTAATGATGGTTCATTCCTTTGGTAGATATCAGCTTTTCGTACGTTTCTCGGGGATATACAAGGAAGGGGTTGTGCTTTTGATCATATTAATTTTTTTTGAGAGACAAGATACGTACTCGAGGAAGGCACCTTTTCAGCATGTTGCTCGCTCAAAGTGTGGTTTAAAGAGAATGGCCCATTGATTTTTTGCCTACAAGACCGTGACAATGGTTTTGAAAATATTTACATATTTGAGACTATGATACAAACCTGTGGAAGGCATATTTTCAGCATGTTGCTTAATCAAGCATGGTTCAAAGAAAATGGTCTATTGTTTTATTTGCCTTGCACATAGAAAATATGCCAAGCACTACCGTGATCTTGTAGAATCCTGCATTTGAATTTGGGAGTCACTTGAACCTATTGTGGAAGAAGTTTAGGTTACAGACCAAGTTTAGAGTTGTTTTAAGTTTCCCACCTGATACATATTTAAATATATTTAAATTTGGATATGCTTCAGATATTTTGTTTTGTTATATTGGAAGTTGAAAGTTGTAGATGGATTATATCTAACTTTTCAATTGAGGGCATTCTTTCTAAAATTCCAAATTTGACAGTTTTTGAATGGCTTTCTTGTTATTGCTTTCATAATTTATTTTTTTGAAGTATCTCCTTATTTGAATAGTGTATATGGAAATTCAGAGATTCCCTTAATATTTCTTTCACATTATTCTATCCCTACCCAATTGTATATGTGTTGCATAATTTGTGTTGGTTTCTTAAAAGGAAATGTAAAATTTTTGGGTTTATGTTTAGGACACTGTTCCGATTCGTCGTCACTGACATAATCTTGAATAGTGTCACCCAACTGTCCTCGCATGTGTTGACCTTCTGTTGACTTGCTATTGCAATGCCATTTTCTAATTTTGTAGTGTTCCATATTTTATTTGTCCAGTGAACATGGCATGCGTTGAATTTTTGCATAATGACATTACTCTACATGCCGATTTTTATCCCCTCGAGAGTCCTAAAGCAGCCTTATGTGCAAAGATTAGTGTTGGTTTATCAAAATTGGGCAATTTATTTTCTTTATATTAACAATAATCCCTGATTTGAATTTGTAGCACTAATATTGGGTATCTTGGTTTATCATGCCTCAAACTTTAGTGGCGTTGATCAACACAAGCTTCAATTTGTGGCAACCAATATCAATTCCATTTCTAGAGGCTTGAGAGGGATTGACAACCATTTCTGTATCCTTCTACTCAAATAGGTCAATGAGCCTCACTAATGCGATTTCAAGTAATGTTATTGCCTTCTTTCGGCGTTCCCTTGCACCTCCCAGTGCAATTGCTACTAATAAACTTTACAACTACATTCTGAAACAGGCTCACAACCCTTTTCTTTTATATGCAACGCATATATTAAAAACATAACAAAACTACAAATCTAAGCCTCTCTAAAATGCTCCTCAAGTCCATTGTTTATAAATGTTTTAATATATATATGAAATATATATATATAAAACATATATATGTCGCATTTAAAATAAAATATTACCAAAACCATGGGACCTTAACAAACAATAAAACTATTCTACCGTGCCACCGTGTCTTATATAAAATAAAATATATAACAAAAAACCTTTGTCAAAACTTCACGTCCAACCCCTTTAGCCGTGGAGCCCACTTTAAACGACGATAAACCATAATTCAACTAACTCGCGTTCCAAATATAGCCTCCCACGACATCGACCAATTTTGTGACGCAAAAACTAAATACCCCGCCTTAATCTTTTTTCGGTCCGAAGTTAATGCGTATGGAGAGAGAGTTGTGATGCGAATTTCTTATCACCCGCCCTAATCTTTTTCGGGTCTTGATTTCCACTACACGAGCGGCCCAAACAAAAATCTGCTCCAATCAATTTCTGCCACGTGTCCTCAATAAAAATTTTCCCTGTTCCCAGATGCGGGTGCATTCGATGGAGTTTAAGGCGATGGGACATGGATGTGGCAATTTCATATCAGTCGCATTAAGTTTTAACGCTGTTCAATCAGCCGATATTTAAGTTCCAAGGTTTTCACATCAAATCGCATTAAGTTTTAACATTGTTCAAGATCGGACCTCCACTCCTGTTAGCGATTCTGCATGCTCCAATATGATCCGGCCTTCGGCTCTCATCAATGAGAGATTAATTATGACGGGTGTTCTTCGATGCCATTGCAGTCGGGTCGATAAAATGGCGTTTTTCTATGGTTTTTCAGACGAGCCGCAACCTTTGAATTGTAGATGCTCCCCGGTTGCTGGGTTACACTACCTGCTCACTGTGACGAGAAGGAGAAGTGGCCAGCTGAACTGCTACTTAGACCTTGGTGCAAATCTGCATTTCTCTCGGTTTGGTCTGTGTCTGTCTTCCTCGGTTTCTTGGAATCCTACTTCTTCGTCTCGTCTTGTGCCCACTACTGAGACTACACCCATGCCTCGCCTGCATCAAAGGATGTGTTGCTGCAGGGGGAGCACTAGAGGTCAACCCCTGTGCGCTCCCTCCATCCCCTCAACCGATTCATCTTCTGGCCAGTCCAGTGATTATTACGCAAGTCGTTATCCAAACACTAGAAGTGGGCAGGGTCAGGTTTTAGGATCTGGCCACCGTATGGGCTCCCCTTCTCCTCATTTCCCCACCACTTCACCTTCTCCCACGACGCGCACTACGATTTTTTCCTTTAATTTCTCTCTGAACCGCCCATGAATCACAGCTTCAATCACCGTGGTTTTCCATGAGGAGGCCCAAGTGGAGGAACAATGCACCCGTTCGGCGGGTCTGAGCTCAGAAAAAGTCGGCCAACATTCGGGCCTTCAGGAGGGGAGCGGTGGCGTGAATGTGGAGATAGCACCTGGCGATCCTGGACCTTCCGAAGGATGGTGCCGAATCGTCGAGGAACCACCGGAGGAGTAGTTTGGTTAATTTGGTTTTCTTGCTTCACGGCCCACTTAATTGGGCATGTTTTAGATTATATTACTGTGCTGGACCTCTGTAATATTTTTGAATTCTGTAAACGTTCATGACTGGTTTCCCCGTATGAGGGCAGTCTTCTTTTTTGATTTTTTGATGACAAATTTGCCATAAGTCTGGGCAATGTTTTTGACTTCGGTCATGCTGTAATTTTATTCCCATTGTTAATAGATTAACTTTACTTAGAAAAAACAATTGTTGCCCTATTTCTATTTTAAACCTATTTTTTGAAATACAGAGCCATGTTTATATGATTGTTTATTGTCGAAGCGTTGTGGGGTGGTTTATTATATTAATATTTCACGGTCGAATTATGTTCATAACAATTGGAAAAAAAAAATGTTGCCCTGTTTCTATTTTAAACCTGTTTTTTGAAATACAGAGCCATGTTTATATGATTGTTTATAGTCGAAGCGCTGCGGGGTGGTTTATTATATTAATATTTCACCGTCGAATTATGTTCATAACAATTGGAAAAAAAAAATGTTGCCCTGTTTCTATTTTAAACCTATTTTTTGAAATACAAAGCCATGTTTATATGGTCTACATATTATACTCTTTCTTTGTATATCTACAGGAACCTTTTTGCTATGAATAGGGTGGATGTTGTAGCGGGCTACTAATGGAAACAAGCAAGCCTAAACCTTACATCTCGGATGCAATAGATGGTTACCAATTTTGGATTGGAATCAAGCGAGCCGTCTACGTATTATACTCTTTCCGTATATCTGTGAACCTTTTTCTATGAATGTGGTGGATGTCAGAAAGGAAGTTACTAATGGAAACAAGCGAGTCTGAACCTACATCTCGGATGCAACAGATGGTTACCAATTTTGGAATCAAGCGAGCCTGGGTTTCTGCAGATGGTTTTTATTTCCAGGAACAAGCGAGCCAGAACATACAATCGACCCTGGCTTTATACATATTTTTTCTCTATCATGGATGCTTTTTGTGTGAGGCGTATATCAATAGTACATGTCTCTACACATTTGCTGTATCCGCTTTATGATACTATTTTATGTGTTGACAAGTTATCACTCTGCCTTCAAAACTAGCGATGCTGGTCTAGGTTGCTGGTTTATTGATATGGTCTGATGGTATTTTTATATTTTGGACATATCACACTCCTCACATGATTAGCGTTTTTCTATGTTCAAGGATTTTGGGTACTTTAATTTGTATTTGGAACAATGGATGTCGGTACTTATTTGTTGCTTTACTATGCACACGTTATTTCATTCTTTGGTAGATGCTCGGCATATTTGGATGCTTTCTCAGATTGTCAATAATCTCCATGTGGACCGTTACTGGATTTTATATCATGTCCCTATATGTGACATGGAGTATTTTTCTATCATTGTCTGGGGTGGGACTTCCACTTTTCTAGATGGCTATTTGGGTTCCAATCTTCAGATGTGAAAATGTAATGACTTCATGGATTGTTTTACTTCATATAATATATTCAAAACAACGTTTTTTCTCTGATGAAAAAAATGATTGTTTATAGTCGAAGCGCTGCAAGGTGGTTTATTATATTAATATTTCACGGTCGAATTATGTTCATAACAATTGGAAAAAAAAAATGTTGCCCTGTTTCTATTTTAAACTTGTTTTTTGAAATACAAAGCCATGTTTATATGATTGTTTATAGTCGAAGCGCTGCGGGGTGGTTTATTATATTAATATTTCACGGTCATTGGAATGCCCACAATTCATACCAAATATTGGAGATTTACTGTCATGTTTTAAAGTTTCATTTTTTTTTTAAATTGAACCCGCCATCGGTATACCGGCGCTTTTGTGTCATTCATGTCTTGAACGATTTCTCGTTGGTCTTGTGACGTCCGTCGATATTATGGCGCTCTTCCTAGGGTCGGCATTATACACATTTGTACGGTGCTCTGACCATGCATAACTTAAAAACGTGTAGTGATGATAAACGTTTGTAAGAGATTTGTTCGTTAAAAATGTTGGACAACATTTCGCTGAATTGGTGACAATATAAACGATTAAGAGCGACGTTCAAAAATTCGGACCACATTTCGTCGGAAGTGCGACAATTTACAAACGTCGGAAGCGCGATGGTTTGGGAAATGTCGGAAGAGCGACGCTTGTTTGGAAGCAACGGAAAAAGTGTCGGTAGTGTGACACTTTGTAAGTGCGTCGAAATTGCGACGGGATGGCAAACCACGTTTTTCCCGTCCTCGAATTGTCGCTCTTGCGACGACTATGTGTCGGAATAGCAATGAATTGGCCGTCGGAAATTGGGCCAAATTTTCTAGTGTGGGATGTGAAAGGTCATAATGTAATGTAATGAGTCATTTTGTAAAGAATCTGAAGAGTCATGAGGGGAGTCCAAGAGTAACAGAGGGGCATGTGAAGAGTCACCCCCCATTGTTATAAATATGTCCTCATAACTCATATAGGGGGTTTTTGGGAGCCAAGATTTTAGCTATGCTTAGGCTTAGGAAGAGCTTGGAAGTTTTGTGAAAGCCTTGAATTATTCGTAGCGTAGAGGGATTATACTTCTTTGGAGGAGCAGGTGTTGATAACTTTAACGTTCCACTATTGGGGAAAGTGGTTCATCAATGGTGTATGTATGATTGGAAATTTCACTTTTAATAAAACTTAGAGTCGGCATGCTTTCATGCATATGTTTTGAATATAGTAGGACTATTCTTGTTGTATTTGCAATGTATGTTATTTAACTTACACATATGCTTATGAAATATTTTGCTTGCATTTGTATGAATCTTGTTGGATGTGTGTTGATATATTAATTCGTCACCATAACTTGTGGACTATTATGCATGTTAGTCTGTGTGATGTCCTTATGCTCGTGTGTTCCTTCCAAGATGCATACTATTACAGGATTCTAAGGGACACAATTCCTTTTCCCTTAGTGTTTTGGAACCTTTATGCATCACACTTGACTTTCTGAAAGGTCAAACACTTGTTTTCACAAAAGACATTGTGCACCACTCTATGCATATTTGTAACCAAGGCATATCATTAACACCCCATTGATGGGACTCCTACTCCAAACTGCAGTGAGGTCTATTTGGGACTTCATAATGGGGAGATCCCCTAAATGTTGGCGGGTCCAGCACTGTCAACATTTTTGGCGCTAAAGGAAGGGCTAGATGAAAAGTTGAGCCCTTGAAGTGACTTTGAATTTCCGCACTCATTTAATGACTTCTCCCCAAATCATAACCCCAACATGTTTTTCTAGACATGCAAATCTCAAAGTTCTAGCATGAATTTTTGATGACTTGTCAAATCTCAAATTCAATGGCGAGGGTGAAACAACCTTATTTGAGCATACTGCTCATTTTCTTTATTTCTACACAAAACACAACATCCATTATGAGGATTTTGGTTTTAGGTTCATTCTCACGTTGGAAGGGCATGTACGGAATTGGTGTAACACATCATGAAATGAATCCATATACTTCTTTCGAACATCTTTTCACGTACGTTTTGCACGTTTGATATGTACAATCGTAAATCTCCGGAAAGCAATAAAATTTTGAAATTGTCAAAATCACCGATGAAATCACTGATAGATTTCGTTTTCATCATTTCATTCATATTTGTTGTGAATTTCTTGAATATGAAGTTGATTGTCCCTTATTGGTAGGAATATTTCAATATCTTGTTTAGATTTTAGATAATCCACATGAGCTTGAATATTTTGAACCCCTCCCAACATACCTCGATATTAGAGCTTTTAAATCTATGATGGAAAAATTTATTGTTCCAAGTGACCACCTGTCACCTCCCAAAATTCTAGGTCCATAGGTTGAGGTGGGAGAGCTTAATAATTCATCCATTGATCTACCACCATCCCCTCCCACCCCACATACTCAGAATTTCAGCGCAGGTTTTGACTACGAATTTGATGGTTACAATGAATTGTTATCTCCTCGTCCTCCATCCTTTGGTTCCTTTGGTCATCCAGATTGTGAGTTATTGTGTTCACCGGTTTCAAATATTTCTCTTGATGTTCATGAGGATCAAGTCTTGGATGGAGTTGGTGTTGAATATCCAACTTGAAATATCATTTACAATGATTATGTTTGGGAATCTACATATGAACAAGAATTTATGATGAAGGATGATTCTTTGCCTTCCGCACCTCTTTCAAATTATCTTGACATTTTCCACGATTCTATTATTCCTGTTGAATCTTGTGAAAACTTAGTTTCTGATGACATTACTTCTTTCGATCATTCATATAACACATGGAATGTCAGTTTTTCATTTGAATGCAGAGAGGACGAATATTCTACTCTTGATTTCCCTAATCTCTCATCTCAACTTACTAAAAATTTAGAGGGTGAAATTTCTTTTTTTCAATATTCCCCTCTTTACGATTTGTCAGATCATGAGGATGAATTTTTTTGTGATCTTGAAATTTTTTATCATGGTTGTTGTGACCGTTTCATTGATTCATTTGGTCACGATCCTGATTCTTCCACTATTGATATTTCTGATCCACTGATCTTCGATGATCTATCTTCTGATGAGTTGTGAATTCCCCAAGATGTCGAGGCACTTCAACTCGAGCTTATGGTTATTTTAGGTTCTTGTAGTTTTGCAGTTAGTTTCACTTCCAATAAAAAATGTGTTGAATATTTCGAGGCTCCTCATCACTTTGTCGCAAACATTGAAGATAAATTTTCTTTATAATTTTCACATCCTCCACCTCTATCACACGACCCTATCACCCAGTCATAGGAGGATTCGTACGTGGAAAGCGTGGTTGCAAAATGAAAGTTTCTTATTTCTTTTCGCAATTCAAAATTTTTCTCTTGCATGTATTCAGGTCATAGTGTACCTAAAAAACATAGTACATTTGCAGAGTGTCTTCCATGCACATTTATTTCTTACTTTTCTGTGTGTACTTTCAAACTTTAAGCGTTTTTGTTTTCAACGTCCTATATTTTTTGTTATTGTTATGCTTGAATATATTTCTTGACATGCATTCCCTTATGTACCTAGGTTATCCAATGCGCCGATGGCTGCATTGGAAGTATAACTTCACGTGATTTTGGCCTATGTTCTGATTAGGTTAGGAGTAGGACTAGTTTTTTATTTTCTTAGTTGCTTTCTTTGCTTTGATTTTATTTTCGCTCCACTTATTTCCTTTTGTTTGTCTTCTTTTCAGCTATAGGATAGTTTACACATGAGACTGTGTTTGGTTTCTGAAGCAAGCATCATGAAATATGAGAGGAAGATGTGTTACTATCAATGCATGGTTTTCTATCTATTCCCTCTCTTTGTGTGAATATTGCATTCTTTTAGTCGATGATAATTTCATGGAAAATAAATTCCTTTGCGGAGAAAATCACAGTGAAATCACGATGTTTGAATTTTAACTTGTACCCCTACTCTAATCGGTATTTTATATTTTCAGTTAATCCTTGTCAACTCAATCAAGTAAAGAAAGGAGGGGAGTAAAACCTTAACAAGTATTTCAAAGGTGTATATAAACATCCTTCTTTGAAGGAACAACCTCATATGCTCTAAATAAGTCGGGATCCCTCTTCTTCCTCATGAAATAAATAAGTGCCTATGAACGGTTCTATGAAAATGAAACAATTAATAAATAATAATACTAAAAAAAAGGGGCGAAAGAAGAGAAAGGTTTCCTACAGAGAGAGATGAAGCAAGAAACTCTATCAGGGTACTGTCCAGGGTCATTGGTAGTGGATTAATGTTTATGTTCTTGAAGTGTCTTCGTCGGGATACTGTCCAGGCCTACTGGGAGTGAAGCAACACCCGAGATGAAAAGTAACACTCTGAAAATTTCTCTTAATTGTGCATTTATATACTCCACATCCCAAATCGAAAAAACTCAATTTGACTCGTCTTGGTTAGTTTTCCACTGATGAAGAGAATGGTAGGAAATACTTCTTTAACTCAAACTAAGTGAAGAAGTTGCGGTAGTCAATGAACTGAAAAATACTTCCAAAAGATTTAGACCTGTTTTGCATGAGACAAGATCCATACACATATCTGGAGTTCTACTAGTGTGTCGCCAAGTGTTGTAGCGGCTACAAGAATCCTCCAAAATTTTTCCTATGCTTCAATTTTGGAGCCTTCCATCTTATACACATGAGATTACGTTATCTTTTACTGAAGTATTCATGCTTTGTTTGAGAATTATCTTTTTAATATGTTCTTTTTCATGCTTGTTTTCACACTTAACTGAGCTTTCTGAGTCACAAGCTAATATACTGACTTGGTCTCACAACAGTTCTATCCTTTCCTCCAGAAAGTGTGAAATGATTGAGGGAAAGAAGCCTTGATTATTAGAATTGGGAAGTTCAAACTGAAAGTCATCCTTGAGCTCAAAAACTACACAATCCTTGAGGGAAAGAAGCCTTGATGATAAAAATTAGGAAGTTCAGACTAACAGTCATCCTTGAGATCAAAAACTGTGTATTCATGGAAGGAAACCCAAAACTAAGCCCATAAACTTCACAATCCCTCACTGAGCTCAGAAACTGCGTAGTGCACTGAGCTGAAACAGTTAGTCAATCTCCCTTGTTGATCAAAAATTCATAATCCTTCTCATAAGTTGTCAGGTTTGCTGCTTGATCATTCTTTGAAGGTAGATTTTCAAAGGCTAATGTTTTATTGCCATGAGTGTCTTTTTGTCCCACAGGTACCATTGTTGTGAATCACTTCTCTCCAGCGGTCTTTGTTACCATGGCACCATAAAAGGATGCTTCAAAAAAGACCACTGAAAGAAGTACTGGGGAAGAATTTGAGAAAAACCTAGTAGACTTGCCATTATATGCAGACACTCATTTGTTTATAGAAAAGGAGTAAACACTAACATGGTAGTAAGTTAATGAATCTATTTAAGCAAAGATCCTTGAGGCGGATATATAGGACCGACATGTTTATATCAATATCCGGCAGTCAGGACTACACAGGGTTGCATGTAGATATCCATCCTTCCCATGTGTAGATGTCATCAGCTGGATTGTTTCACACAATGATGAGAATACCATGATATTGAGCAATGCCAGTGGTCATAACCATGCTACCTTTCTGGGACGATTGTCAGTGCATGTATCATTTTCGCGAGCCATTGATTCTCATGGACTCATATTTCTATGCCACCAACAACTGTGTGAACACAAGAGATATTGTTAAAGGCTGGGTGAAAGAGAAGTCAAAATTTTGACAGGCACCCACCCATTTATACAAGACAAATTCTCTCAGGAAGGCCTACCAACTCTTGGTTATCTTAGCTTGCAAGATCTAGGGTCAGCAAAGCACATAAACTTTCCGTGAAGGGTGGGAAGTATTATTGAGCCAGGTTGTAAGTGAGGGGAAGCTATTCAACTGGTCAGATATGTTGGATCGATATTTGAGATTCATGTAGCATAGACCCAAAAAGCTTATCTTTTAAGAAGAACTGCCTTGCATGTCACGTGGAGCAATGGAGATTAAAGACTTTATTGAATTTGTAGATACAGAATTGGAATTGGAGTCGCTGAATGAGGATGTTGACATGATGCCGAGTGTACCAAAGGTCACCTTTTAGTTTCCACCACCTCTAGAAGAAGAGTTAGCCCCAAGCGAGGAAGGAGACATAATTCCTCTTCGTGATGATTCGGTAATAGATGTGTACAATCTGTTGCACAATGAATTCCAAAATAATCTTTTACAACCATGGAGAAATAATTTTTCGGATGATCATGCATCGCCTGCATTCACTAGAGATAGGGTGATAGTGGCAGACACAAGCAAGAATCCAAATTCCATTTCAAATCCAAATTTCCCTTTGCAGGTGCAGGGAGATCAAACACTTACTATTTGGAAATTGAGAATAATCAATTGGAACAAACTACAAAGCTGCTTGACAAGAGATAGAACAATCCTTGCGCAACAACATAGAACACACCTTCCATGGCCAGGTCTACTTGGAGGAAATGAGAGCAACGATACTTGGTGAAGTATCAACACTTCGAGAGACCATGCATGATCTCTATGAGGAGCTCATAACCATACATAAGGAATTTTTCCACTTGCATGGTTTTCAACAGTAGAGCAGAGAATTTGTCAAAACTTTCAGGAATGTACAAGATTCCACTTCCATCGTGCAGAAATGGACAATGCGATACAAAGGGACATTGCTTAACTTGCCAAAGAAAATGAAGCCACATGAATATTTTGAGAAAGAAAGTGTTCGGATATTGATTTAGAACAACAAGAAACTCGCCTCGTCCATTGGAAGTATCCAGGCCTCATATGTACGGTTATATAATAATTTGGATTTCATGGTGAAAACACACATGATCCCATCAGTTCATCGAAGCTAAACGTAGACACTAGGTCAGGAAGGAGATCAAAGAGTACTTGGAGCAATTGAAACAGATTTCCACCAATGAGGATTTGGAGCTGAATAGACAAAACATGCAGAACTACATTGGTGGTCCTGTCCAGATTATAACAATGTTGTTCTTACTTGAAAAAGAAGTTAAAACTGGTTCCAAACCATTGTACTTGGATGATATGGAGGCTAGATTCAACTTCCAGCCAGACACCATCACACACTTTACGGATGTCATTGCACAATACCAAGCTCGGCACCAATATGTGACCGAGAAGCATCAATTAGAAGTTGTTGAACTAGAGTTTCCCCAAACTCAAGCATCATAGTGTTTTGTCTTGTTAGGCTATCAAGTTGTCTCTACCCTATTTTGTCTTATATGGGTATGAGTGTAAAATGTAATATTATTTGTAATTATTTGTAAAGTGAAATTCTGAGTGTCAATATTGGAATGTGAAGAGTCATGATGTAATGTAATGAGTTATTTTGTAAATAAGTTGAAGAGTCATGAGGGGAGTCCAAGAGTCACAAGGGGGTATGTGAAGAGTCACCCCCCTTTATTATAAATATATCCTATTAATTTATGTAAAGGGATTTTGGGAGCCAGGATTTTGGCTAGGCTCAGGCTTAGGAAGAGCTTGGGAGTTTTGTGAGAACCTTTCCTTCTCCATAGCGTAGAGGGAGTATCCTTATTTGGAGGAGTAGGTGTTGTTGACTTCACGTTTCATTATTGGTACTAATGGTTCGTAAATGGTGTATGTATGATTGGAACTTTCAATTTTAATAAAACTCAGAGCCAACACACTTTCATGCATATGTTGTGAATATAATAGGACTATTCTTGTTACATTTTCAATGTATGTTATTTAACTTACACTTATGCTTATGAAATACTTCGATTTAATTTTTATGAATCTTGTTGAATGTGTGTTGTTGTATTAATTCATCGCAGTTAATTGTGGACTATTCCACATATTATCTTGTGATGTCATTATGCTCATGTGTTCCTTTCAAGTTGCGTACTATTACAGGCTTCTAAGGGGCTCACTTCCTTTTCCATTCATGTGTTGGAACCTTCATGCATGACACTTGAATTTCCGTAGGTTCACACACTTGTTCTCACCAAAGACACTGTGCACCACTCTATGCGTATTTGCAACCAAGGAAGATCATTAACACCCCACTAATGGGACTCATACTCCAAATGGTGTGATGTCTAGTTGGGACTTCATATCGTGGAGTTACCTTGAATGTTGGTGGGTCCAACATTGTCACCGTAACTCACATGAACATATAGAAGATAAATTACCTATATTTTTGTATTTATCACAATGAAATAGCATACCTCTTGAGTAAATAAGAGGGGGTGAATCAATATTAAGGTTAATTTAAAATTGTACGCCAAATTTCATTAAACATTCAAAATTCGCATTATCTAAGTGATCATCCATTAAAAAATCATATCAGCACCGTGTTGAAGCCTCCCGAAAATCGGGTCTAATAATAAGGGGGACAACCACCCGGTCCTGACCCCTTGGTTAGCAACCTATTTTTTGTTTGGTGTATGGGTTCGATCGTATAATAACGCCCAATATGTGTGTGTGTGTGTTGAGAATTGATATTTTCTAAAGTTCCTAAGTGAAATTCTTTATTCTATTTCTAATCTAATCATATGCAAATTGTATTCTAATTTAAACAGAAATATCTAATTCTAAACTAACCCGGGATGTAATCTTTCTGTTTATGCGATCTAAAATGATTTCAAATAAAAATCGATAATAAATATCATTAAACTATTATAAGAAAAGAATTCAATAAAGATAAACCACTTCATATAAAAAGTTAAATGAAACAGTTGTGAAAAACATATCACATAATAAGTTATTCATACATTAAGAATAAATAATTAGCTATCACCATACAAAAGTGTCAAATGATAACTCAAGAATTCAAGCATCAATATATAAACAACTGAAAATAAATATCACTTTAACACAAAGGCAAAAATATTTAAGAGATAAAAGTACCATTTATAACTAGTTATACTCATGAGCTTCAAGCAATAATGACTTATCTCCTCTTAATCCAACATCCACTAAGAGTACAAAAGTGCAACATCAGTAGCAAATATTAAATGCAGATATCAATAAATCATGTTCCATTCATTCATCAAAACCTCCTCTGAGGGTGCAAAAGTGCATGTTCTGAGGACAAGTTTTTGACAAATTTGAGGATCCTTCTCTAAATGCATGAGAAGGGTTTAAATACTACTAACTAAATCTAAAAATAGTTTATTACAAAAATTTAGGATTCGGTTTAAATGACCGTCCTTTTTTCTAGGAAAAAATAAAGTAAAACTAATACTAAATCTAAAATCAAAACTGACAACTAACTATTTGTGAATCTGATCTTTGAAATTGCAAGCATTCATCATTGATTTGAGAAGATTAGGTTGGCCGACTTCAGATTTTAATTGTCCTGTGAAAATGACATCGGCGAGTGCTGGCGCTATCTTCTCGGTAGAATTGATAATGCAATTGAGAGCCATGCATTGGCTGTGTGGTTTTACCAGACATGCCCAGTAATAATCCCAATTTAACTTTGTTAATCCTTTAATTAATTCTGCCTTTTCCTGATGCTTCTGTTTCCACTCTGTCTACAATTGCTGTGCTTGTGGTAGGTATCCTGGAATTGTTTCTGAAATTAAATTTTCCTTGTGCAAATTTTCATTTACACAATCAATAATATTGCTTGCTACTTTAGCTGCTTCTTCCACCGCCTATTCTGTATTCTTGATCTACGCATCCCAATTATTGAAGAGCATTTCTTTATGACTGTCATTGATGATTGGTGCTCCTGCTCTTTTCCCCTCCTCTGTCTTTTGCCAAGCCAAATAGTCAGTAACTCTTTTATTAGTTAAATCATAATCATGTCATAATTATATGACATGATTAGTGATTTTATCACTTTCTTCACAAAAAGAGTTCCACTGTGAAATTTTTTGGCATAATATATCCTGTTGCTGCAGTAGTTGGTTATTTAAGGAAATAGTCTCTGTGATAAATTCTGTGATCTTGGGGTCATCTTTGTGCATCTCTTGCATAATCTGTATTTGTTTCACTTTTTCAGCCAAATTTTTCTGATATCCGATCTGCATTTGTTGAAACTCTCATTGTAATTTTTCAAGTTGTATCTGTGCTTCACTGTTAACAATGGCTTGTTGCAGTTATTGTTGCAAAACATGTACTTGATTTTCTTTTTCATTCAATAATTTCCGTACCTCAAATGCTTTATTGATGGCTGCAGAGGCATATTATCTTGTAATCTAAGATAATTTAGTAAGATTTTCAGTTGGATCAGTAGTAGGATCTTGCCATAAAAGATCCAATTGTTCTGCGTCATGAGAGAGTGCACTTTCTAATTTCCTTTTCTTTCTTTGTTTTCTTACTACTGCTTTATGTTGTGGACTATAGAATATATCAAGAGGAGGAATTTCCTCTATTTTGAGCACAAGCTCAGAGGAGGGGGAAATGGGAATATGTTATGTTTCTGCGACATTGCTAGTTTCTCTTGTGACTATATTTTTTATTGTCTGTACATTAGTTACAGGAGTCTGTGTGTTCTGTCCTTCAATATTAATCAAATCATTAAATGTTTCCCATTCTTTTTCTAACTCAATTCTGACAGATGGTTGTTGTTCATTGAGAGGAGGAAGATTTATCTGTGGAGAGATTGAAATCTGTTGCTGTAAAAGTTCTTTTGATTGGGCAGTATCCTTTACTGACCCTTCACTTTTATCCTGGTCATTATTAGTTTCTTTCCTGGACTTTGACTTGGACTTGTCTGTATTTGAACTCCCACTAAGACTGATGTTGGGAGTTGGTTCCCTTGCTGGTTCCAAGCGCAAATTATCTAAAGGGATAGTGGTCAACCTTCTTTCTCTGTACATTTTAAACTCTTGGAATTATTCTGGAGAAAAACGTGTTTGAGCTGAATGTAGAATCTCTTTAAATGTGCATTTTTCTTGAAACATTTCATCAAAAAGATCCTCTTCTCCAGAAAATATTCTTACCTTGACTGTAGTGGTGAAATTCTTAACAACATCATATGGGTCGAATAGCCTTCTTGGAAACTTGAACAATTGTAAACATGTAATATTGTTTAATTCTTTAAATGCATGACCAACATCAAATAATGAAAATGCTCTGCAGGCCATATGAAATTGTGGCTAGATGGCCTTCTTTTTATCCTTTAAATCCTTGGTCAAACCTCCCTCTCCACAGGTTTGATACGTAATTTCCTGGGCCAGGAGTTTATCTGGAACATACAAAGGTAAAACATGAGGAGAAGCAAAAATTACAAAAACCCTAACATAGGTAAAAAATTCTTCTCCAAACCATCTTGCGACAGGGAGAATGTCTACTTCTGCTTCAGGGGAAAACCTTCGAGCATCCTTATTATACAACATTCTGTACAGTGGCAGAATGATGCCATGGAAAATCTTGTAAAAATGGGGAATGAACTTTGAATCCCACAATTCTTTATGATAAACATGAATGGGTAGGGGATCTTGAATTGTCCATTGCCAACCCATTACAGGAAAGTTAGAAACATAACAGATTGAATCCATTACATAAGCAGATAGGAAAAAAGGAGGATAAATCCTCTGAGAGACAGTCCGTTTAGACCGATAATTAAAAATAGCCGTGGCTAAGTTATTAGACAATATCTTAGCCCAATCCACAATAGTAGCATTAACATCAGCATTCAATAATGGAAGCCATTCAGATGAAAACTTATTAATGTCAGGCTTTCCAAAAATCCTACAAAGCATAGCAGCAGCAAAGCAATACGGAGAAGTGAGAGAACCGGTACTGTACATACCGTGTTTATCTTTCTTCAGTGGTTCATCTCTTCTGGACCATTCCTTGGTGCATTCTGCTAGGTTTTCATTTTCCTTGGCAAACTTTTCAATAAATTGTTTGTTGTATGTTGCCTGTGGCTCCGGAAAATGATACATAAGCCTTAAATCTTCTGGAGTAAATGAGCCAATGAGCTCTTGCCCCTGAGTCTTGAACTGTCTGTCCATAATATCAGTGTTATCCAGTACCCATTTCACCATGTCTGTATATGGAAGAATTTTAGGTTTTGCTGCTATCTGGTGCAAAAATGAACAAGCTAACTCTGTAAGAGATGCTTTGGAAGAACCAACTGATCCTGTAGTAGCCGACACATCCATTACTCTGGGGTTTTCTTCTTCAAGCAGATTATAGATGCCCTCCCAAGTGGTGATACCAGTGTCTTTGTTGCAGGCAGTGTCTATGTACAAGGATGCCATCTCTTTACTTTCAGAACTCGGAGCTTTGTCTTTCTTTCCCATAATACTCTGAATATCGCTTTGTATAGTCCTCTGTTCTTCGCGCCTGCAGTTTATGAATTAAGTGAGAGTAATGATATGAAAAGGTGATGGGAAAGTTTTAAATGTTGAAGGCGCATAAAATATATCATCTTACGTGAAATAACTCTTCAATCAAAACAAAACCATTTTTCATTAATAAATGACAATCAATTCATTGATTAATCATTAAAGCGCATAATGGAGTCTTGATTTATGGAGAAGATTTTCTTCGTACAACGAGCCCTAAGAATCTGCAATAATACGATCTGCGATTTGCTTTGCAATATCGCAAAATCGCAATATCACAAATCGCAATCTCGGAAAATCGCAACATCATAATAGAGCAAATATTATATCATCGCGAAATTGCGAAATCGCAATATCGCAAGATCGCAAGATCGCAATATCGCAAAATATAACATATGACAAACATTCGTTAGTGTATTTTCTGCGAAATGCGATTTGCGATAAATTTTATCGCACATCGGTGATTTGAGGTTTCTCAGCATAAAATATGAAACTTCGATGCGATGAATGTTCTTTTAGCGCGTAATTTCGTATCACAATCTTTAAAATTCCACTTGTAAAGAGGCATTCATTACCCTTTTGCGATGCGATATTCCTCAAAGAATGATTTTATTCTATGCTTCATAAACTTAAGTTTATTTAAAGATTTTCCAAGGAATTTTCTTAAGTTAATGATAGTAAACTTTATTGAAAAAAGAAAACAAGCACTAATTAATTTTTTGGATTTTTAAACTAAGGGTCCCCACTTATTTAGTATTATTACTAATACTAAATAAGAAGGGGGGTTGTTGCTGGCCACAACAATTGGCGATTCACTTGGAAGAACCAGTTATCTCTGCTTTTCTTTTGAATTTTCTAAACTTTTCAAAACAGAAAATTTTAAGAAAATCAAATTTTATTATAAAAAGACAAAGTACATTATGCTTTTATCTATCAATGATATTTCATTTATTCTATATTCAATTTTGATTATTTACTTCATCGAGCTAGTCCTTGTATCTATATCTTTCATTACTTGGTTCATAAAGATAAAAACAAAAGGCTTCTCTGTAAATCAGTTTTAAATATGCTCATTTGTCATAGGTAGAGCCACTACTGCTAGCAAACGTTTATAGCCTCGACAGGGTTACCTGTTACCCAAAAATGATCCTGTGTCCTACTTAGAGAAATATACAATTTTCAAAGAGAAATCCATATTCACACTTATTGCTTTTATTTTTCTTTTTATTCTTAAAGAAAAATGTCTTGGTTTGGTAGCCAATTTATGACAGTGCCATTCACTTGATTTATAACTTTTGCTGAACAAGCTGGCTCGTGATGAGACCCCTTGTCTTTTGATTGCAATAATATTGAGTCATTGCCCTGTTGTGGTATGCAGTATTGGCAAAGTCAGCAAGCTATAATATCTATGATCATGATAAGTCGGCTCGTGATGAGACCTCTTGCTCTTTAAGTTAAAAGTGTATCATTGGATTATTCCCTGAACGTTGTGATTTCCTAGGTGGGGAGGAAGTCATTGTTTCCTTAAGATAGCTTTGGACGGCAATGGTAGAGTTTTTGAAAAGAACTTTTCTACAGAGAATCTTCATTTTTTTATTGATACCTTTCATTGAACTGATATAAAACATTTTCTTGATAAAGGTCGTTTTTTATCAAAATTTACAAAGTTGAAATTAGTATCATTTCTAGGCCTAAAGCTTTTAACTGTATCTTTGAATAATAATGATCAATTTTCTAGAAGAATTCTATTTATATAAGTAAAAAAAAACAAAATCAAAAAGAGAATTTGTATCTTTTTGGTGAATTCCAAATATAACCATTAACAACTGGTTTTATTATGAAAAATAAAGAAAACTAATATACAAAATGGAAGAATGATCTCCTATGGAAAATATTTTTTGAGGATCTATCCATTAACAGGTAATGACTCTCTTTTTCCTATTAAATCCTGTAACATAAAAGTAGATGGACCTATGATCTCTGCAATTTGGAAAGGACCAAGCCACATTCGTTGAAATTTTGTATGTTTCCCTTTTTCCTCATGAGCCTTGTCCCATTTTAAAACTAGATCTCCAACCTGAAAATCTTTTCTGGATATGATGTTTGAATCAAATGAAGCTTTCACTAATGCTTGATGATGAGCATGAGTTACTTTGGCCTTTTCTCGTTGTTCTTCTAGCTTAATTATTTCCATATGCCTTAGTTGTAAGGAAGAAGTTGGTACTTCATCAATATATTGGACTAAGGCTAAAGAAGGAATTGCTGGATGAGTTGGAAGAACCACTTCTTTCCCATAAACTAAATTAAAGGGAGAATTGCGAATGGATGCTTTCTGCGTTATTCGATCTACCCATAAAGCATATATTAAAGACTTATGCTAATTTTTATGATTTTGATCAATGGTTCGCTTAATGATTCTGATTAAGTTTTTATTTGTGGATTCAGCTAACCCATTTCCCTGTGGATAATAATTGGTAGAGTATTTAAGTTTGAAACCTCTTTTAAGTGCAAATTCAGTCATAGCATTACCAGAAAAATATGATGCATTATCAAACATTAAAGCAGAAGGTAAACCAAACCTGGTGATTATGAAATGATCTATGAAATCGATGATGTGCTTGGCATTAGCAGTTTTAAGAGGAATTGCTTCTACCCATTTCGTAAAATAATCAGTTGTTGTAATGATATACCTATGTTGCTTAGAAGATTGAGGAACAATCTCACCTATTATTTCCAATCCCCATTAATCAAAAGGCTGCTCAATGTTGACTGGTTGTAACGGTAATGATGCTTTCTTTTGTCTTCCAGCAGTGGTTTGACAAACTTGACATTTCCTTACGTAGCTATGTGAATATTTGAATAATGTGGGCCAGTAATAGCCTGCGCGAAGAATTTTATGTGCAGTAGCATCTCCAACATAATGTCCACCTGCTGGCCCATCGTGAAGTTCCTGCAAGACTTTTTTAGCTTCAGATTTCTCCAGACATCTAAGAAGAACAGAATCATAATTCATTCTAAAAAGAACATCATTCACAAGCTGATATTGTTTAGCCTTCAACCTTAGAGCTCTTTTCTTAGTGTAATAGATATTTGGAGGAGCATATCCATTCTTTAGATAAAAAATGATATCAGCATATAATGATTCAACATCGTTTAGGCTTACCTCATACGTTTGTATCTCTGCAGATGATTTTTCAGAAATAAGTGATGCTCCAGCTAATATTTTGCAAAAGCCTTGCCCTCTTACAATACTTGCTAGTTTGATTTCTAAATCATATTCTTGTAAGGCAGTAACCCAATTGGATCTTTTATCACCCACATCTTTTTGAACTAAAATATTTCTTACCGCTAGAAACGGTACTATGATTTTTGTATGGGTTTTAAGTAAAAAGGGTCTGAAATATTTAATTGCTATAAAACAACATAAGCTTGTTTCTCCACATCTGAATAATTCAACTCAGCTCCCTGTAAATTTGAACTGAAAAAAGCAAATGGGGCTTCTGCCTTATCCTGATTTTTTTGAGTGAGTATCGCAGCATAAGATTTATCAGAGGCAAATGTATACAAAATAAAAGGATCAGAAAAATTTGGAGTTGCTAAAGATGGAGCGTTAACAATTGCTTGTTTGATCAGATTGAATGCCTCGTATTCGTTTTGGCCCCATTTGAAGTTTGAATTATTTTTAATCATTGCTTGTAAAGGAGATACAATTCTTGAAAAATCTGGCACAAATCTCTTTACAAAATTAATCTGGCCAAGAAAAGATTGCATATCCTTCTTGTTGTGAGGTAGGGGTATTTCAGAAATTTCCTTGATTCTATCAGGATCAATATGAATTCCAGATTTTGATACTATGAATCCAAGAATTTTTCCTTCATTTAATGCAAAAAAGGATTTTTTTGGATTAAGTGAAATTCCATACCTTTGACAACGTTGGAAGATCTTCTTCAAATCTCTAAGATGATTGCTTCGTTTCTTGGAATATATAGTTATATCATCCAAGTAAATTACCATTGATTTGTTAACTAATCCCTTGAAAGCGATGTCCATGGCTCTATGAAATGTGGCACCAGCATTGATCAGACCAAAAGGCATATTTTGATATGCATAAGTGCCCCATTTGGTTCTAAATGTAGTTTTCAATTGATCATCAGGATGGACCAATACTTGGTTGTAGCCAGAGAAACCATCTAAGAAAGACATTAATTCTGATCCTGCAACTGCCTGTAATATTTGCTCCATAGGAGGCAAAGGAAAATTATTTTTTTGGCAGGCTTTATTAAGATTTCGAAAGTCAATGCAAATTCTAATATCTCCATTCTTCTTTTTAACAGGAACCATATTGGAAAACCATTTAGAATGTCGAGCGGGAAAGATAATTTTGGCTTTCAATAACTTATTGAGTTCAGATTTGATCTGATTTTCTAGGTTGGGATGGATCTTTCTCAGCTTTTGTTGGACAAGTTTTTCATCATTTATCATTGGGATAGTATGTTGGATGATAGAAGTGTCATAAGTTTTGAGTTCATCGCAGTTCCAAGCAAAGACACTTTTATATTGTTTCAAAAGACGAACATACGCTAATTTTTCTTCAGGAGCTAGACCAAGGCCTAGGTTGATATTTTGTGGTTTGGTATCAGTTCCTAGATTTACTAATTCATAATTCAAAGTTGAACTTTGCAAATTTGAATTGGTAGACCTTTTGAATCGATCTTTCAAATCATAAAGGTATTCTAACATGACTACTGACTTTGGCATAACATTATTGGCGCTATCTTGTTGCAATTGTCTATCATGTTGGTATTCATCAATTATCTGATTGGTGTAAGATCCTTCAGATGTGAGAAAATTTACAATATCAGGATCATCGTTAAAAATTCTCCAATTGGTAATGTTATCAGGAATCAAGTATCTAAAGATTAATTCGATTGAAAATTGATCAGGGCTATAGTCTTCTGAAGGAATAAGTTTGGAGGCTACATTGGCTAGGAGGTCTGCACTAGCATTCCGGATTCTGGGAATTGATGAAATATTAAATGATATAAAATTTTCAATCAGATCTTGAACTAAAGATTGATAATGCTTTAAATGACCTGATAAACAATGTATAGTATTACGTATCTGTTTGATTACAATTTCAGAATCTCCGAAAACTTGTAGATATTTGATATCTAATCCGATTTCTTTGTATAATCCTTGGACTAAGGCCTCGTATTCTATGGTATTATTGGTGCAATCGAACTCGAGTTTGCAAGTTAGCATAATTTTTTTTCCCTCTGGACTAACCAAAACACACCCTGCTCCTTCTCCTTCATTAGACTTAGAACCATCAAAAAATAACTTCCAAAATAAAGATTTATTTACAGGAGTATCTACAAAATTAATGCATTTAGAACTATCTCTTTGAGAAAATTTTTCTATCTGAGATAAAACAGAATGTTCTAAGTAAGGTGAAGTATGAGCATTGAAATTTCCTAAGAAAGAATCAACTGAATAACTGCAAATGATATTATTGTTGTATGCAACCGGTTCATTTTCTCCTTCATTTTATATTTCTGATGCTTTTCTCGCTAAACCTTTATCTGATTTGGTTTACCATTGTAAGGAAGCCACATGTGTGACCAATCAGTTGCAAAGTATCCATGAATTTTTTCTGACCAATCTCTGCTAAGAATTAAGCCATAAAATTCTGGAATATTTGCAACTAAAATATCAATAACTTGACATACCTTTGGATTAGATGACAGCCTTATGGTAACTTGATTTAATTCGCCAATCACTTCAACTTGTGATCGATCTAGCTGGACTATGCGCACAGTAGATTTTTGTGGTTGAATGTTCAATTTTGCACATATTGATTTTGGTAGAATATTAGATGAAGCTCCAGAATCCACTAAACAATTATGCAAATTTTTATTGAAAACTTCATAAGTAAGAAGAAATGGAGGAGTATGATATCTTGACCTTCCTCCAATTAAAGCGATATTTTCTAAATCAACTTTACTAATCGCATTAGTTGGAGGTCTTCCCATCTTGTTGGAAGCTTGAGAAATCACAGGATCAGGCAAAGGTTTTTCAGGCACAGCATTTAATTCTTTCAAAAGTACCTTTTGTTGGTGTTTTAACTTGCTCAATTCATAAAAAGGGATATTAGCCCTAGTATTTTTCATATCTTATATGATATTATACTCCATTTCATCCTGAACAATCAGTGTTTTTGATGGAGTTGATGAATCTGTTTGGACTGGGCTAGTTTGAATTTCTTTAGATGTCGTTTTCTTGGGTGCAACTTTATCCTTAGTCATTGAGTTTGCACTCTTTGGCTTAGGAGTAGTTTGAGGAGGATCAAGTTGATTTCTACTTCGAGTGCTAACTGGGGATGCTTCTTAATCTTCCTCATCTGGGAGGATGAAATCCCACATACCTTGTACTTCTACAACTTCTTCTTCATCAGTAGTTTCTTCAGTAATAGTTTCCTCTTCTTCTTCTTCTTCTGATTCAGAGTTTGTAATAACATTTGTTGGTTTTGAATCAGTTGAAGGATTTCCTCTATAAGGCTTGAAAGAATTTTTAGAAGATGTTTCTGCCACTTGTTTCTTGATATCAACCATTTCATTGGACATGGTTTTCAAAACTTTCTGAAATCCTTCCAAATCGAATGGATATTTCGATTGTTTTTTCTTGGGGTCTTCCTTAAAAGTAACCTTCTTGGATTTTCATTCTTCTATCGCATTTTTATTTTCTAAAGCAATGGTACGTTTTTCGACTGCTATTTCTTCCTTCATATTGTCTACTAAAGTTGTTTTGTTATCTCTGTCAACAAATATTGCTATGTTTGATGGTAAAGAAGAAATGTACCATTCACTTCTCACTTCTTCACTAGGCTTGAAAGTAGTAGGAATTTTATTTAACAGTTTGTTAAAACATGAATTAAAATATTTGATAGGTTCTCTTGACTCAGCCTTAAGATTAGAAAGATCATTGATCAATGTCGCTGTAGACCTGTCATCACCAAATTTAGTCAAAAATTGATCTTGAAAGATATCCCAACTAGTGATGGATCCAGATGGTAATGAGAAATACCATGATCCAGCTGCTCCTTGTAGGGTATAGGGAAAAAGTTGGACAACAACATCTTCATTAGTAACTCCATTGAGATTTGTGGACAACATAAAGTTGTTTATATGTTCTTCTGCTAGCATGCCTGCTTCAGGATTAAACTTAGGCAGCCATTTTTCAAGATGGGCTGCTAATTGACTCAAGGGCGCAGGCATTAAGATTGCCCCTGGATTATTCCATGGAATTTGGGCCATCACTGAACTACTAACAAAGGAAAGTGCAAAAGATGATCTTTGTGATTAGGAAGGTGAGGATATTACGATTCTAGATGTTTGAGAATGAGATGTGGAAGTTTGAGTGGATTGATGGGAAGTAATCTGGAGTGGAGGGGTGGATGGTTGACTTCGCGGTGAAGAGGTTGAGATGAATGATGATGATGAAAGAGTCTCACTATCAGACCCTTTAGGTGATTTCCTTGCTCTTTTCCTTGTAGGTAGAGGTAACTCAGTTGGCTGAATGCCAAGCTTTTCACTTTGCAATCTGGTGAGAGGATGAGCAAGATTATATTGCGAAGTCACGCTGCCTTGAGATTTATTAGATCTTTGATGTGATATTGAAAATTGCTAAAGTTTATTAATCAAGGATTCAACTTCAAGAGGTTCAATAGCAGATTCTTCTGAAAAGTCAAGGTTTGTGGCAGTGTCTGTCGTTCTTTTGACTTCTGGCTCTGGATTTAAAATTTCTAAGTACGATGGAGAAGTCGAAGAAGATGGTGAGGGCAATTTACTCTCAGAATGGTATTTAGATTTTGATTTACTTTCCATTCATAGTTCGTGGCCCTCCTTCTAGCACCAAATATGTTGAAGCCACGAACATCGGGTCTTACAACAAAGGGGATACCCACCCGGTCCGGGCCTTGGTTAGCAGCTCCTTTTCTGTTTGGTGTAGTGGGTCCGACTGGGGATAATGGGACCAGTTTCCCAATATGTGTGTGTGTGTGTTGAGAATTGATATTTCCTTTCTAAAGTTCCTAAGTGAAATTATTTTATTCTATTTCTAATCTAATCATATGCAAATTGTATTCTAATTTAAACAAAAATATCTAATTCTAAACTAACCCAGGATGTAATCTTTCTATTTATGCGATCTAAAATGATTTCAAATAACAATCAATAATAAAGATCATTCAACTGTTATAAGAAAAGAATTCAATAAAGATAAACCACTTCATATAAAAAGTTAAATGAAACAGTTGAGAAAAACATATCGCATAATAAGCTATTCATACATTAAGCATAAATAATTAGCTATCACCGTACAAAAGTGTCAAATGATAACTCAAGAATTCAAGCATCAATATATAAACAACTGAAAATAAATATCACTTTAACACAAAGGCAGAAATAGTTAAGAGATAAAAGTACCATTTATAACTAGTTCTACTCATGAGCTTCAAGCAATAATGACTTATCTCCTCTTAATCCAACATCCACTAAGAGTAAAAAAGTGCAACATCAGTAGCAGATATTAAACGCAGATATCAATAAATCTTGTTCCATTCATTCATCAAAACCTCCTCTGAGGGTGCAAAAGTGCATGTTCTGAGGACAAGTTTTTGACAAATTTCAAGACCCTTCTCTAAATGCATGATAAGGGTTTAAATACTACTAACTAAATTAAAAATAGTTTATTACAAAAATTTAGGATTCGGTTTAAATGACTGTCCTTTTTTCTAGGCAAAAATAAAGTAAAACTAATACTAAATCTAAAATCAAAACTGACAACTAACTATTTGTGAATCTGATCTTTGAAATTGCAAGCATTCATCATTGATTTGAGAAGATTAGGTTGGCCAACTTCAGATTTTAATTGTCTTGTGAAGAGCATTTCTTTATGACTGTCATTGATGATTGGTGCTCCTGCTCTTTTCCCCTCCTCTGTCTTTTGCCAATCCAAATAGTCAATAACTCTTTTATTAGTTAAATCATAATCATGTCGTAATTCTATGACATGATTAGTGATTTTATCACTTTCTTCACAAAAAGAGTTCCACTGTGAAATTTTTTGGCATAATATATCCTATTGCTGCAGTAGTTGGTTATTTAAGGAAATAGTCTCTATGATAAATTATGTGATCTTGGGGTCATCTTTGTGCATCTCTTGCATAATCTGTATTTGTTTCTTTTTTTCAGCCAAATTTTTCTGATATCCGATCTGCATTTGTTGAAACTCTTGCTGTAATTTTTCAAGTTGTATCTGTGCTTCACTGTTAACAATGGCTTGTTGCAATTGTTGTTGCAGAACCTGTACTTGATTTTATTTTTCATTCAATAATTTTCGTACCTCAGATGCTTTATCGATGGCTGCAGAGGCATATGCTCCTGTAATCCAAGATAATTTAGTAAGATTTTCAGTTGGATCAGTAGTAGGATCTTGCCATAAAACATCCAATTGTTCTGCGTCATGAGAGAGTGCACTTTCTAATTTCCTTTTATTCCTTTATTTTCTTACTACTACTTTATGTTGTGGACTATAGAATATATCAAGAGGAGGAATTTCCTCAATTTTGAGCACAAGCTCAGAGGAGGGGGAAATGGGAATATGTTCTGTTTCTGCGACATTGCTAGTTTCTCCTGTGACTATATTTTTTATTGTCTGTACATTAATTACAGGAGTCTGTGTGTTCTGTCCTTCAACATTAATCAAATCATTAAATGTTTCTCATTCTTTTTCTAACTCAATTCTGACGGATGGTTGTTGTTCATTGAGAGGGGGAAGATTTATCTGTGGAGAGATTGAAATCTGTTGCTGTAAAATTTCTTTTGATTGGGAAGTATCCTTTACTGACCCTTCACTTTTATCCTGGTCATTATCAGTTTCTTTCCCGGACTTTGACTTGGACTTGTCTGTATCTGAACTCCCACTAAGACTGATGCTGGGAGTTGGTTCCCTTGTGGGTTCCAAGCACAAATTATCCAAAGGGATAGTGGTCAACCTTCTTTCTCTGTACATTTTAAACTCTTGGAATTATTCTAGAGAAAAACATATTTGAGTTGAATGTAGAATCTCTTTAAATGTGCATTTTTCTTGAAACATATCATCAAAAAGATCCTCTTCTCTAGAAAATATTCTTACCTTGACTGTAGTGGTGAAATTCTTAACAACATCGTATGGGTTGAATAGCCTTCTTGGAAGCTTGAACAATTGTAAACATGTAATATTGTTTACTTCTTTAAATGCATGACCAACATCAAATAATGAAAATTCTCCGCAGGCCACAGGAAATTGTGGCTAGATGGCCTTCTTTTTATCCTTTAAATCCTTGGTCAAACCTCCCTCTCCGCAGGTTTGATACGCAATTTCATGGGCTAGGAGTTTATCCAGAACATACAAAGGTAAAACATGAGGAGAAGCAAAACTTCCAAAAACCATAACATAGGTAAACAATTCTTCTCCAAACCATCTTGCGACAGGGAGAATGTCTACTTCTGCTTCAGGGGAAAACCTTGGAGCATCTTTATTGTACAACATTCTATACAGTGGCAGCATGATGCCATGCAAATCTTGTAAAAATGGGGAATGAACTTTGAATCCCACAATTATTTATGATAAACATGAATGGGTAGGGGATCTTGAACTGTCCATTTCCAACCCATTACAGGAAATTTAGAAACATAACAGATTGAATCCATTACATAAGCAGATAGGAAAAAAGGAGGATAAATCCTTTGAGAGACAGTCTGTTTAGACCGATAATTAAAAATAGTCGTGGCTAAGTTATTAGACAATATCTTAGCCCAATCCACAATTGTAGCATTAACAGCAGCATTCAATAACGGAAGCCATTCGGATGAAAACTTATTAATGTCAGGCTTTCCAAAAAGCCTACAGACCATAGCAGCAACAAAGAAATACGGAGAAGTGAGAGAAACAGTACTGTACATACCGTGTTTATCTTTCTTCAGTGGTTCATCTCTTCTGGACCATTCCTTGGTGCATTCTGCTAGGTTTGCATTTTCCTTGGCAAACTTTTCAATAAACTGTTTGTTGTACGTTGCCTGTGGCTCTGGAAAATGATACATAAGCCTTAAATCTTCTGGAGTAAATGAGCCAATGAGCTCTTGCCCCTGAGTCTTGAACTGTCTGTCCGTAATATCAGTGCTATCCAATACCCATTCCACCATGTCTGTATATGAAAGAATTTTAGGTCTTGCTGCTATCCGGTGCAAAAATGAACAAGCTAACTCTGTAAGAGATGCTTCGGAAGAACCAACTGATCCTGCAGTAGCCGAAACATCCATTACTCTGGGGTTTTCTTCTTCAAGCAGATTATACATGCCCTCCCAAGTGGTGATACCAGCGTCTTTGTTGCAGGCAGTTTCTGTGTACAAGGACGCCATCTCTTTACTTTCAGAACTCAGAGCTTTGTCCTTCTTTCCCATAATACTCTGAATATCGCTTTGTATAGTCCTTTGTTTTTCGCGCCTGTAGTTTATGAATTAAGTGAGAGTAATGATATGAAAAGGTGATGGGAAATTTTTAAATGCTAAAGGCGCATAAAATATATCATCTTACGTGAAATAACTCTTCAATCAAAACAAAACCATTTTTCATTAATAAATGATAATCAATTCATTGATTAATCATTAAAGCGCATAACAGAGTCTTGATTTATGGAGAATATTTTCTTTGTACAACGAGCCTTAAGAATCTGCAATAATGTGATCTGCGATTTGCTTTGCAATATCGCAAAATCGCAATATCGCAAATCGCAATCTCGGAAAATCGCAACATCATAATAGCGCAAATATTATATCATCGTGAAATCACGAAACCACAATATCACAAAATATAACATATGAAAAACATCCGTTAATGTATTTTCTATGAAATGCGATTTGCGATAAATGTTATCGCACATCGGTGATTTGAGGTTTCTCAGCATAAAATATGAAACTTGCGATGCGATGAATGTTCTTTTAGCGCGTAATTTTGTATCGCAATCTTTAAAATTCTGCTTGTAAAGAGGCATTCATTACCCTTTTGCGATGTGATATTCCTCAAAGAATGATTTTATTCTATGCTATCATAAACTTAAGTTTATTTAAAGATTTTCCAAGGAATTTTCTTAAGTTAATGATAGTAAGTTTTATTGAAAAAAGAAAATAAGCACTAATTAATTTTTTGGATTTTTAAACTAAGGTCCCCACTTATTTAGTATTATTACTAATACTAAATAAGAAGGGGGGTTGTTGCTGGCCACAACACAACGATATCAATCAAGACAAACACACATATCATGAGAAAAAAACACATGTAACATAGAGGTTTAATGTGGAAGGCCTTCCGGGAGAAAAACCACCAAATCTTTTTTATTATTTGATCTAAATAAGAGCACCTACTCTATTACATCAATATTTTCTTGTGAGTCGCTACTCACAGAAAGCACCAAATATCTTTTATTTTTTTCTAGAACCCAATAGAAGGAAGCACCAACACCTTTCTTATGTAGACACCTGATTAGATTACTAGAAGCACCAACTTTATGGATTTGTGGAAAGAAAAAACTTGTATCTCCTTGGATTTATGCAAGCACTAACTTGCAGGAGGCGCCAACCCCCAAGATTTCTTTAGATACCCACTAGATGGAAGATCCAACACCCTGGTTTGCAGGCTCCAACCCACACTCAATAAGGAATTCATGCTATTTGTATGTGGCAGACACTATGCCTTATTTTAGCTTTGTGTTCATCAACTTGGCCCATATTTTTCCTCTATGTTCATCAACTTGGCCCATAATTCTCCTCTGTTTTCGACCCTCTATTCTATTCTGCATTCAACCCTCTTTTCTCTTCTTCATTTGGCCCTCCATTCCTCTCAACAACTGTCACTCATTCTCAACCATATTTGCAACACTCTATCCAATCTTCTCACTCTGTAGAAGAATTCACTAAGCTCATGACCCTCTGCTCTCAACAACATATACTCAATTATCAACCCCTTCTTTCCACGGGCTCTCTTAGCCTCTCACAATAACTCAAAACTCTTGGCTTCTCTTCTTAGCGGTGCTCACCAACAAATATATCCACTTAGCTCTCTAAAATACGATGCATTCCCCCCATTTTTACAACTGCAATCCTTGGTTTTGTTCCAATTATTCATAGGGAACGATGTAGTCTTTTTTGTCATTCATTTGTCCCAAGTGTGTACTCTTGTATGGATTCCCATACTTCATAGAATAGGTCTGCTTGATCAATATCATAACTACGACAAGGTTCTCCATTATGTTGTTGCATCAAATTGCTTGCCCATTGAAACTTAATTAATGCAAAGAATGGCCACATGAGTGTCTCTCCATACTAAGAATTAAGTCTTAGTCAACCTACATACTCAAATACTTGTTTTATTAATTTCTTCATATACTAGAAACATGGTACTTCAATTCTCAAGATGTAATTTGATATGGAAAGCTAATATTTTGATCTAATCTTCTACACCCATCATTCTTTTCCATTTAATTCTTCTTAGCGTGCAAGAAATATCAGGGATGGTTAATTTTTTTTCAAGACAAACTCCATTAATTTTCTCTTGTGCATCATGCTCCTTGACTTTCTTGATTGAGATCTCTAAAAAAATTTCATTTAACCCATTAGCAACTCTAGTTGCTTACTCATTCATCCAAGTGCCTAAGAAAGTTTCTATAAACCCACATGCCTTGCCAAATTTCCACTTCTAAATTAACTTACTATAGTCCCCCTTTTATTTTATTAAATAATGCTGCCAAAAATAACTCCGCAATCCTTTTTTATTATAGCCCCTCTCATGCTATCGCTTAGCCTCTTTTCCACCATAAGAATCATTGTTGTGATTGTTGTTAAAACCTTAAGGCGCAAAACACTTTTTAAGACTGCGAGGGTTATTTTCTTCATTAACTATCTGCACCCTTGGTTCTCTTACATGCATGAGCCTTTATGTTGGGCTAATCCTGTGGCCCTTCTATCCAAAAGCTATCAAATTTCCTCTACATAAATATTCTGGGCTGGGCCTTGCAGGCTTAGCTTTTCAACGAGGTCATCCTGGCACCTTTCTCATTAGTTTTTTCTCTTCCATAATTCCTCTTCAGCTCCATTGTTTCCTGACACTTGCTTCCTAACCCTTTCTTCTCTGTGCACCATTAAAAATTTTCGACCTTCCCTTTACAAGTTGAGATGTGCTGTGAGGTCCACCATTGCAACAAAGAGACAATCACATTTCCGTTGATCTTATTCATTCACCACATCTTCCCAACACGTAGTTAATCCATCACTCCCATTAGTGTTCTATTTTAACCTTCCAAGAATGGACCAGCAAGATGACATCACGCTGGTGTCACCTATTCCACATGTCAACCTCTAATTGGTCCACGTTTCACTTAGATATGGGCCATTCGGGTGCCAAAAATAGAAAATATGACTACCACATGACATGATCCCATTGGTTTATGTTGACTTAATATTTTACCAATTATATGTTTCCACATGTCTTGCTGTCAGATAGGAGAGAGAAGGGTCTAAGGCCTTGTTTTTCCATAGATTTTCTTTATTAAATTTTTTGGGGTCCCGACCAATTTCTTTGCATTGCTCAAAATTCCTCTGATCCAACTCTCTTGTGCGTGCTTCCTTGTATTATTTCAAGGGTCACCTTTCCTCTGAGCTTACGGGATGAGATTTTAAGGTGGGGGCCTCCCATTCAATTCTCCACCAATGGTTGCTTTTCGTTGCACTGTTTTAAGGTCCAACATGCCCCGAGACCTCCCTCTCAACACTTTTGCTGCATGCACACTTTAAAACCTCTAGGCTCATGCAACTTGGCCTTCTCAGTTGGGCTAGGTTGTAGGTGGGCTTAGCCTATGAACAATTGGAAGCCTACTCCTTGTGCATTTTCTCCACATCATCACAATGCATTCCCTTGTGCACCTTAAATTTTATTTGGGGTGTTACCTTCGGGCTACCTCCGTCAGGATGTGTTTGAATGGGGACTCCACCATATGGCCAATGAATATGCTCCCTGATGCCTCGTTTTACAAGATATGTTTGCCCAAATATTCTTTAGTGGCTCCACTAAAAGGCTCTGCCAACTTTATCCGACTATAAAACTTGGTCACCACTTTGACCCAAGGCCACATTTAACTTTGGGGGACCTCAAATTTGACTAGAAAACTTTCACATACCATTGGAAATATATTTCTGAGCTCTGAAAAACCATGGCACTTCCATGAGCCTTAAAGATGATCTCCTGAGGTAGAAGCTCCCCCAAATATTGGGACTCCCATGAGATCAATGCTAGCTTGGTTGACATCAATGCCAACTTGGTTGCCATCAGTGTCAACACACAATATGCCACCATCCATTAAGGAAATTACAACTTCCCAACATAGATATGTATACTTTACATCAAGGATGCATAAAAACTACAGACTCAAATATTCATGCTTAAGACTACATAAATACAAGCACATACATACATAATACAAGCATATTTATATTCTTCACCTTCAACAATCGTTAACCTGTTGTATCGTTCACTAAGAAAGCTTCTAACCTGTGATTAATATTGATCCTTTCCTTTTATCTCTTCCTGGAGGTTCCTCGAACCTTCTTGGATTTCTCCTCTATTGTTGTAGTTTATCCTCACATCGTTAATATATATCATCATCTCTCCTTGAGTTGGCTCATGTAGATTATCTACCTTTTGAAATATCTTCTACCTATTTTCTCCACTTTTCCAACCCTCCATTACCTGCAAAATATCTCTAAATTCCTCCCTTCCATGACATCCCTCTCCTGCTTCGCCACTGCTCTAAAATCCTAACCATTTATCCTCACTCACACACATCCCCTCTCTTTGTATTCCAACATCTCCTTCCTGCATGGTGTCTCCCTCTGTCGTACCTCTCCTATTATGACATTATGAAAACATCAAAAGATAATGTCATAATTTCATAAACATCAAAAAGGTAATGAAAACATCACAATATAATGTGGATACTTCCACCTACTTTAAAATTTTTAACATCGCAAGATAATGTCCAATAAGAGAAATCATTTAAATTCCACCTACTTGGATTGAAACCATGTTGATAAATCCAAGGAGTTGGAAGTTAAATGATTTCTCTCATTAAGACATTATCTTCTTATTTTTATGTTATTATTATATGATCTTTCAATTTATCTTTATTATCATAAATACTAATTCCAAATAAGAAATAGAAGAGTACAGAAGATGTAGGATACTTCCAGGGAAAAACCCCACTCTTTGGGGAAAACCTGGTCAAAATTATTCCTTTAGTAGATTCAAGAACAAACGACCAAGACCCTATCAAATTAGACTCATAATTTCCTCCATCCATCAGGTCACCCTTGTCATGTCAAACTGTAGTACTTGTACCCTTTTGAAGATATCATCTCTGAAACCAATTTGAGTTCCTTCATATACTGAGATAACACCATCGAACTGAGGTTACACCAAGATCATGATGTTGTGGTAACTTCGAGACTGTTATTTGCCTTGAATTAAATATCACTGAAATTATTTCATTTTTGTGATGGCATGACATATTGATAGCACTGAAGCTATTTCAATTTATATAGCATAAAACCTTCTTGCTTGAACCATACTGTGATTTATCACTGAACTTTTGTTTTTAATTTCCACTATAATTTTTCATCTTATCTCATAAATTATGTCGAGAGTATCTATGTAATTCATTTGCACTATGTACTGAGGTTGTTCGAAACCATCTCTGTAATTTACCTATGTAATATAGTCCGAGATACTGAGGTCAAGAATGTGAAGACCTAACATTGATGTATATAGTTGTTGCCATAAGTAATAAGCCGACATGAGTTATCTGAATAATTGTGTCTCCATATATTTGAGCTGACATGTGTTTTTCTTATGGAAGTTGACTGATGATTGTTCTTTTGAGGCTAACATCAAGGTGACTTTGATGGAGGAAGAGTTCAACATGACAGAGTATACTTTGACTCAAAAATGTTTGTCAAAGAATCAAAGGTATGTCTTAGATTATAAAGTCTTATTATTCTCTTTGGTATATCCATTCTAAATTACTAATTGTTGTTGTGTTTAACTCTCCTGAAGATTAAAAGATTCTTGTTTGGGATAATTCATCATTTGATGAATCTACCCACCTTATACATCTTTGATTATGTGCATAAAAAGAACCCTAAAAGGTTCTCCAGAAAACCCTAACCTAAGGTTATGTTGATAATGTGTGAAACACTAAACTTACTTTGGGTTATTAATGAAGAAATTGTTATACTCATTATATATTGATGATGCCATGTTTGGGATTTTGATATGATCATGAAAGCTCTAACTTATTAGGGTTGAAGTGTTTTTGTTTGAAATGCTAAACCTTTGAATTTTAATATAATAATATTTTTCTTTGACATGAACAGAAACCCTAGGTTTTGGTTTGGTCTATAGGAAAAATCCTTGTTATGAAAATTCCTAGGAATTAACCCCTATGTATATGTTCATTTGATTAAATCCCTAGCTTCGTATAGGTCGGTATATGTATAATGTATTAATTTTGTCTGAAATATGATATAATTATGCATGATGGTAATCTCCTAGAAATGTGTGTTGACCAAATTTATAATGGTCATAAATTCCTAGGGTTTGAAAACAAGCCCTCATTAAAATTTGAAGTTCTAGGATGATTATTGGAAAGTCTAGGGTTTTAGATATAAGCCCTAGTAATGGTTAAAATTCTCTAGTATGTGTATTCACCTGAATATATATAATTTTTGTTGAGAATTTATAGATGGAAAATATAGGGTTTACATTGAACCCTAGTAGAAGCTATTTATGTTGTGTTTGTTTTGAGTAAAATATAGGGTTTACATAAAACCCTTGTAGATAGTATATCATATGGCTTTCGAAATTTATTAGATACCTTTATTTTTTCTTTTGACTTATTTATAGGGATCATTATATGACAACACTAATCTTCTATCATCTTGATTGAATTGTTGATGTGATTTAGGGTTTATATCAAACCTGGGCTAGAATTTGAAGTATTAAAGTATAGTCTCTTGTTGATGAGGTAAAATCTAAATGCTTCTGATACTGTAAGATTTCATTATGACTAAATTCATTATTCTATAGAATTGGTTGTACTTGCTATCTAAATTATGCAGGTACATAATATTGGTGGAGGAGTCCGTAAGAGAAGTTAATATGATCAACATGATGAGAAGGGTGGAAGCCATGAAAGATTCTCCAACACCGAAGGAAGAAGTTAAATATACCTACATTAAGAGGGAGCTTGGATAGAAGAAATCTCCATGGCTAAGATGGAGGGCACAACTTAATTTTTGATTGGAGAATACATTCTAGAAGATATGTTGCTACATGTGAAGTAGGAAGTAGAATCTTCTCTCAAAGATTCAACTGATAGTCTTACTGAGATTAGTTGAAGGGAAACATCGAAACCCAAAAGGTTTTATTTTATTGTATATATTTGAATTTGTATTAATTATTTGGGTTTTGTTTGTACAGGTAAATCTCTCGAAGGTTTGATAAGAATAATGGTTACCAATCATTTTCATTAAGAGAGATTTTTTGTTGAGCCTTTGTGAGTGAAGCATTTCTTGGAAATACATCGAGTGGGTACGTTGTTTTGATGTCTGGTAGGGAGGGTGGCATCGGGTGGATTTGCACCTAGTTCCTTTGTTTGACGGTTAGTGATTAAGCTGGATGGTACCTATAGAGGCTGAAAGCTTTAGTCCATCTTAGTACCACTTGGATAGATTGCCTTGGTCAGGAATCTAGTCCGTAGCATTGAGGTGCCTAAAAATCCTTCACAGTTCACATTGTTGAGATATTCCATGTACTGGTAAATTATGAATACCTCCCTAGTTAAGAGGGAGTGTTGAAGATTGTAACTAGGTCTGGCCTTCATAAATTTTACTTGAATCAATATTTAATGTTCTTGTCAAAAGAATAAATAAAATAATTTTATATATTATTAAATGACTTATTAAAGCATGGTTTTCATGCTTGGGTTATATTATTTTACGTCAAAGTCCCCATTGTGGACTTCTAGGATTTATTTTGAGTCTATAGACTCATTATAGATTTAAATTGACACATACTGGGATTTTTAATCATGTAATTAGGTCAAGTATTTAGTCAAACATGATTTATGGAGCCTCCACATCAAGTCGGTCTTCAAGTGATCAATTCAGCCTTGAGCCCAAGAATTCGAGTTGATTAGAAGCCTATATATACATGGAGATAGAACTCATTTATAGAACTCACTCACTCACACAGAAATTTGATATCTACTGCTACAAGGGAAAAAGCGTGAAGTCAAATAAGGGTCAAAAGGAGTGCGAGTTTTGACAAGCTAAAGGATTGAAGAAAAAATGAAATTTTGGTGTTTCTCTCTCTCTCTGACATGCCCTAGTTTGGAAGATCAAAGTCCATTATTGTTTTGGTGCTGCTAGTTGTTGCATGTTGTTGCTACCAAGAGAAGAATAGGTTGAAGTTGATTTTGTTGGGTGTTGGTGCCTTAAAAATTTTTATTAGTTCAAAATAGAATTCCTAGAAGAAAGATCAAAGTCTTTCCTCCAAGATCGAATTTCTAAAAGCAAGGTTGAAGTTCCAATGTCGAAGGAAGTGATGCATAGTGTTGTTACTATTGTTGATGCTGCCAGATTGAGGTAGGATCGAAGGGAAGACTGACTTGATGTGGAGTAGGTCTGAGTCAAGGTCTAGAATATCAGGAATACTACTGAAGGAAGAATTACTGACTGATTTTTCCCCTAGATTGGAGCTTTTCCCTACATGTTGGCCTATATATTGTGTCCTTGATTTATGTGCTTTTTCTTTGATATTTTCTTAATGAACTAAGAATAAAGAAGAAAAGAAAAATATAATAATAATCAAATAACATCACAATTATATAATCAAGAACAAGATAATATTTCTTCCTTTTTGATTCTCTAACAACTCCTTGGATGTAAAATTAAATTATGCATCCAACGAATTCTGTCACTCGAAATATGAGTAAAATCATAGGGAGATAAGTTGAAAATACAAGTTGAAAAAGTAGTTTTTTAATTTTTTCCCTCCAAATATTAATGAGGTAATCTAATAATATTTTATTATTTCCACTATTATTTTATAATATTCCTTAGGAGGCCCATTTTAGGCTTCAAAATTTCCCCAATGGTAGGTTGTTGATGTGTTGACAAATCCATTGTTTCAGATGAAGTTTTCACATTTCATTGAATAACTTGGAGTTGGTGAGAACCCCTCTCTAAGAGAGAGGGAGCACTGATTGTACAAAATCATATGATGTATAATATTCCTTAGGTTGCAATCGAGATATATATGGATTGGTTGGGAAGATTGTAACTCCATTAGGGTCAATTGACTGAGAGGCTAGCGAGTTTGGTCGAGGAGCTTGGATCTAAGGCATACAATGATCCCTTAGGATTTTACCAGGATACTAATTTGGTCAAGGACACTTATTTGTGATCCCTTAGGAAGTGGGTGGGAGACCTATGGATTGGTTGGGTATATTTATCTCGAGTTTCATCCCTTAGTCTATGGTCCAAGAGACCTATGGATTGGTTGGGGATATGTATCCTGTGTATATGATTGGTTTGGCCTCTTGATTTTTCCCAATATTTAATGGGGAACTAACTTGGATGCCATGAGATTGTGGCTTGTGGGGTGTTTTGGATGCTATGTATATTTCCCTATGGTGACACTAATGATCTCTTCCTTAGGTCATGGCTAGAGACCTATGAATTATTTGGGGATATTGATCTTGATAAAGAAATAGACTTGTACTTGTTTTCTCTCCCTTAGGTTATGGTCGGGAGACCTATGGATTGGTCATGGAGATTCATCTTCAGAGAGAATGAAAAGTACCTCCCTAAATAAGAGGGAGTGTTGAAAACTTTGGTAGCTATGGTTGATATTTTCATTGGCAAAGTGATGGAGAAAATTCAATTTTTTTTGTTTGACCAAGTCAGCCCCACATGTGGAAAATTATACCTCCTCAACCACATATAAATATGACTTTGTTGTATCTAGTTTTTGCATCATCATCATACATTATTTGGTTTGAAATTCACAGAGACACATCCACATGTGAAAAGGAGTAAAAGGAGGGTTTTTTTTGTTTTTGTTTTGACCAACTTGTATTCTTATGTTTGACCATCATTGACTTGGGCTAGATTTTCTTCTATTGAATGAGAATTTGACTGAACTAAGAAGGTCAAGTTCGACTAAGGTTCATTGACTCTTGGTAGATCGAGTTTTTGTTCTGTGTTTTGGATGTTGACCACGGGTCAACTCTTCCCATTTGATGAAGAATTGCAGATGACTATTTGAATAAGATTGATCAAATTTCATCCCTCATGTTCTAAGCTTCCATAGGCTGAAATTTGGCCCTATTGTTGCAGACTTGACATTGACTTAAGTTGAATATTTTTCTCTCTCCATTGACTGGTTTTACTTGGCATTTGTTAAGGTCAGATTTTGAATCTTGTTGCAATATGCTAATGTACTATTGATGAACTAAATTCTCTCTCTCATAAGGAAATATTGGTTGGGTTTTTCCTTTGTGGGTTTTGCCATAGTTGTGAGCCTAATTTATGGTGTCTCTTGTCTCTTGTTTACTGCATACTATGATCTTATTGTTTTATTATATAAAGTGAATGATTAAATTTTTCCATGTGTAACTAATTAATGATTGGAATACCATAAGAAGAAACATTATATCATTGGAAGTAGTTATCAATTTTGAAAAGATACATTAGTCTTGATTGCACTAGAAATTCAACATAGTTGAGCTCCAACTCAACAAATTCATAGGAACCAACCTTTAGGAGACTCCAATCTCTTCAACTGAGCATCAACTCAACAATTTTTAGGCACCAACCTACTCATTCAATTTGTTCCTTTGTCCCCCTAGCATGTCACCCTTAGGTGTTCACCTTCAAGCCTAAACAAAACCACTTGTCCTTCTTTATCCTGCTTCCAAAACACCTTGTTCTTCTACCCTATTCACCTTGAAGTCTCATTGAATGCTTCAACTTGTCATGAATATGAAAACACTATTTTTTTGCAAGTAAATTCAATCTGGCATTATGTTATTCACTGCCTAATTGCCAATATTTAGAATTATATTATGCTCAAAAGTAGATCCTCCCACCTATAATTTTGTACCCAACATTGTACTTGTACCAACTGTTAGTTGGCCTTTACATATGTTTTAATTTTTTTATCACTTCTCTTTAAATTGTCTTATAAGCTTGCAGCCTAGATAGACCAGGCTTGGCCTTGAATAATTATATAAAAAATAAAAATAAAATGCAAGAGAAAATACAACAGTCACCTCTTGCAAAATTTCCTTAACAACTTTTGCAACCAACATAACTCAGCTAACAACTCCCTTAACACTACTGTCATGCCTTAAACAAGCCCCCAAGTCTTCAGAGATTTGGTCTTGATTTTGCACTCAAAAACATGTTTTCAAAATATTAATTAAGGCTTGGCCTATTTTTACACAACACACTAAAATTTGACTTCTACAATGAACCTTAGAACCCCTCCTTCACAACCCTAGAACCTATCAAAATTGTGCTTAAGTGAGTTTCCTAAATTCCTCCTCCTAACGCTTATATATAATGTTCTTTGGGGTCTAAACCGTCCACTATGGTGACAACTTGTCACTATCTGGGGTCGAATTGTCAAAGGTAGAATAATTAATTAATAGCTTCAAATTTTTACATCTCTTCAATCGTGAGTATTTAGGAGGCGTGCCATATTGTTGATTTTGTACTACTAATTTAGACAAACAAATTTTTCTTCCACTGATAATTACTTCCAATGATATGTAATCTTACTTTAGCATACTTCAGAACAACATTAAGCAATTACACAAAAAAAAAAATCAATAGTAAATGCAATAGAACAGTAAATATCACAGTATACAACCCACTCATAGTAGACACCAAAAATTTTCACCTAGGAAACCTAAACTTGGGAGAAAACCCAATGATGTTTTCTAGGAAAAATTGTTGAATTTAGAAAAAGGTGCAATCTTATTTTCCATTCGAACTTGGTGAAACAGACCACACAATCCAATGCAAATAAAACCTGGTCAAGGTTTCCCAAATTTGGCCTCTTGCAATTATGGTCAATTCTATTCAAACACGCCAAATTTCGACCTCCTGCCACTATCCAGAAGTTTGGTAAAACTACCCAAATACTTGGTCAAATTTCCTAGTCAAACTATGGTCAAATATCCCTAGAATTAGCTTATTCAAAGCCTTAGAAAAATCCGTCAAACTAACCTCCTAATATTTCAGTCAAATCCTAAAAAATTATGGTCAATTGAGCCTCATAATTATTTCAATAGAGTCTTATAATTCAATCAATAGAGACTCAAAATTTTGGTTAATAGAGCCTCAAAATTTGGTCAACATAATATTCGAATTTCAGTCAACAGAGCTGCAAAATTTGGTCACGAAGACTCAAAATTTTGGTCAATAGAGCCTCAAAATTTGGTCAATAAACCATAAAATTCAAAAGAATATCTAAAGCTTGGAAATATTTAATTCACAACTACTTCTGAAGAGCTTATTTTCACCACTTTTTCCCTCTAATATAAATTTGAGGTGGATGTAATTTGAAAAAATTCATTACTTAGCATTTTTAGATCAAATAAGAAGGTGATGTTGGAAATATGCAAATTCTGAGAAAATTTGGGAGAACTTGAAGCTTCATGAGGTAAAAGTTACAATCAATTTTCTTCCAAGTATATATTTACATGTTCACCATCATCTATTGTTTATTTTACTTTTCAAAGGTTGTTTCTTATTTCTATTTTATTTTGTTTGCACGTCTTCATTGACTTGATTATGAAGACTCAAGATAAGCAAGCAGCCAGATCTTTTCAAATTCGCAACATGTTTAGAGAAGTATTTATTATTTCATATAAAATTTGAAGGTTATCTAATTTTTCTTATATTCATTGAAATCCTGATAAGTTTTAATAAATTCTCGGAAGATTCAAATCGGATCATTATACTTCATAAGAAAGTTATGATAAAATTATTGTCTGATCAGATATTCCAACAGTTAATTAAATTTTTAAAGAGTTATTTATTTAAAAGCAAAGTTAAATTAGTCGCTTTATTTTTTAATAAAATACTACAAGAAATCATCGGCCCCACATATGGCACGTCATATATCACAATTCGTATATCGGAGGTTCTCAAATGAGCATACTCCAAATATATTCGATCCCCTGATTTGCCCATTCCCTCCAATCTCCGATGAACATTTCCGTCTGATATCGCATCATCAATATCTCAACATTTGATCGGAAGAACCTATTAACAATTATCGATAAGAAACCTCTAATATAAGACCTATAATATTCGTTCTCGCTTATTCTCCGATAAAATGAATGTGTTAAAAATTACGATTTCCATATAACCTTGAACCCGATATGAAATTTAAATTTAGTTTTAAAATATATTGCGTCCATGCATAAATTTCAAATTTGTTGGGGTATATGTTTGAAATTTTCGATGTCCCATATCCGATATGAAATTAAATCCATATAATTAAATCATCGGGTCTGTTCTTCATCGCGAATCGACATATCAACAATGTTACACCTTATGCTCAAAAAATTTGATTGTCGATCTCTTAGAAAACCCAAAGCCGGCCCCACCAACCAACCATGTCATTTATTTCATTTTCATTATCACAACAATAATATTAGTGTCTCCTATCTCTGGCATAATTATTCTTCGATCTCCGATATGACTATGCTCATATCGAAACAATTATATCGCATCGCAAAACTCAAAAAAAGCTTTATCTTAAGATCTTCCGATGTGACAGATGTCGATATTTGGCTCTCCAACATTGTCTTTCAATTATTATAGAAAACTTGATCGCATATCGGCAAAGGAGAAAGTCGCATCTTTTAAGTTATGCATGGAAAAGAATCTCGCAATGTGAAACATTTGGCAAGGAACTTACCTATACGATGGTTAATTCATATTTTAATTTTATTTTTATTCTAAATTTCTATCCATACTTATCATGTAAATATTCAAATCATATTTATATACATAATTTCTATATTATTTTGGGATTTTGAATCAACCTCAATATTAAGGGGTTGATATAAATTTAGAATGGAAGAAGCAAAGAGAACATTCATCACTGCAATTCATAAAGAAGCATATCTTCATCCTCATTTATGATGGATTTGATTTATTTGTGATTCATTGAACATGAAACATTGCGTTCTTCTAGTTTACTGCTTGCTTTAGTTTAGATTCAATAAATAAATATTTTAGGTCAATAATATTTTAATCAATTCAACTTCTTCATGTTTCTAATTCTAATTAAAGGAAGAAGTTATCTGTTGTTGGAGAAAATGATACCTTTCAAGTAAGATTAATTGCAGTTCTCTAATGGTAAGTTTCATGGGCCTACTTCCATTTATTTTTATTTCTTTACTTTATTTTTTAGTTTTGTTTCTTTTTAGTTTTTGCTGATTTTGAACTTTTTTTCTACAGGTCTTCATGAACTTTTCGCACCTCTATCGGATCAGTTTTTGAAGTTCATTTTCTTTTTCTCTTTTAGATTCTTGAAAGAAACAGTAATGATCCTCATTGAATCAGCTAAATTTTGGAGTTTCTGGACCTCTAATATGTATCTTTAAGAATTATTTTTATTACAGAATAGTTAAGATGCTTTTATATAGGTTTTTATCTTGAAGAAGGAAAATTTCCAGCAGACAGAGACCTTTTCATTTGGGTTGAATTTTACCTCATAATTGTTTCCCTCTCCATTTTGAGAACCTCGTCTCTTATAAGTTATAACTCTACAATATAAAAAATTTAAATCTCAACATAGGAATGAATGTACATATGCTTATTTCATTTTATCTTTGTTGTTAAGACATTTATATAAATAGTTTTGTTGGAGTTTATCTTTTAAATTTTATTTTTCTTTTAGTTTTTGCTTTCTTCATGTTTTTTTTTTAAATTCGTTGGTTTCTTTTCTTACTTTATTTTATGAATTCTTTTCCTTTTGCTTTTAGTTTTGATTTGATTTTGGTGACTTTGCCATGATTTATGTGAAAGACCTTTTACTTACCTTACAATAATTGTCAAACATGGGAAATCTTTTACTCTATCTATTTCAGTGAATTTCATTTATCATTAAAGGCATATCTTTATGGAACCATAAAACCATCTTGCTTTAAATATTTTTCATGAAGGAACACACATCCTTTCTAAGTGGTTGAGTTTACTTTTTCAAGGAAAGAACTAATTTGAGTTTAATACAATGAATTCCTCCCACCCCTCTGTTGGCATCATGATGTACTATGTTTTCCTTGATGGCAACCTACTCGATGAGTTTCCCTTTTGATAGAAAACTATTTCTTGAAGATTTAAAATTGATGTATCCACAAGTCAGTTCAAATGTGACCGAGAAAGGAATTCTAGCCAGTGACATGTATCCACAGGTCAGTTCAGATGTGACAAAGAAAGGAATTCTAGCCAGTGACAGAGGAATGATGAAGGTAAAGTTTCAATATGTATATGCAGGTTAGATGAAGGGAACTCGGGTATACATATATAATTACTGTATACTCAGATTTGGTGAAGAAAAGTCATGTATACACGCGGGTACAAAGAAGAAAATTAGTGTATGTATTTATGCACTCAATTTATGATACCAGGGGTCTTTACCATGGTATTATCCCACAATATTGAGCACGGTAATGAATATTTGATCCCGTCCAAGAATACCACCGACACTTGTGTGGTTATTCAGTCATGGTATTGACTAAAGGCTCAAACTATATAAGGAGCAGGAGACCATAGTGCAAGTGTGTGCATGTGAATGATAATTGAATGAATACTTCAGTCTGAAGTATATCTGCATGGATTGGGCTATATTCAATATATAGATATGATATTATGATGCACTCATGAATACAATAATGAATCAAGATCTCTAGACTTGAAATGAATATGTATTTGCATGATCTGTTTATGAGTTTTTTTAGATCTGTGGTTTGGCGCATAATTGGTGAAGTAAATGATATGATCTGAGAAAGTTTGTTGATTTGAAGTATTACGTAGTCTTGTAATATTTACAGATATATACGCCAGTTTGTCACAATGAAAGCACGTATACCCGCGGGTTTGTTTCAACAAAAGCGCGTATGGAAGTTAGGGTTTTCTGAAGATTGTTGAAGAAAATGTCTGATCATTTCTGCTATGTTTATGTTCTCTGTCAATGAAGTCTTCATATAGATCTGGATTGTTTGAATATTGTTTATACTGCTAGTTGATTATGTTGGAAATACTGTGAGAGGGGGGTGAATCAATATTCCTTTCAATTAGAGCATTAGTTAATCTTCAATTATTATTAGTGTTTCTACAATGATAGCAGAAAACGAAAGGAACACAAATGCAAACAGTTTTTAAGGTGGAAACCCACTCCAGGACAAAAACCACCTAATGTTTTTCTAATAATTCTTTAATATTCAACTCCAATTTAAAATAAAGCTCCAAATTCCTAGAATCTAGAAAAGCAATCTTCTCCAACTCCCACTGGATCGACGCTCCAATGCCCGAGATTCTTCAGGAGTCAACTAAACGGATGCCCCAACACCCAATGAGCTACAACTCACCCTAGCACCACCTACCACCCTATAGAAGAATAAAAGAAGAATGGACTCCCGTACCAGGTAAAATGGTCCACTTTACAATGGTATAGAATGATGTAGAAGAATAAGACACACTATACCATAACCCCAACTATGACACAACCACCTAATGATGATCCTAGACCTCCCGACACTGCCTCTTCAACTCTTGGCAGATAGACACTAGAACAATTTTTACAATAATGTATTTACAATAACTTAGTACAATGATACCTTTACAGTGACTGTATGCAATGTTGCCCACTTGAAGACTTCATGTGATGAACTTCTTGTTGTTGTTCTGCACCTTGGTTGTTGTTCTTGTCATGCTACCCTCTACTACACCTTGCTTTGCTTTGCTGCACTAGAAATTCTGGTCCTTTAACACATGATCTAGCTTTTTCTTCCCTTCTAGGAGCTCGATATTGAATCTAGTGTATCTCTATTATTCTAGATCCCCAATATCTAATTTTTGGTATTGTATTATTCCTCTGAGTCATCTTTCCAATGCCATAGGTCTGACCTAATTTGGATTCTTCAAGGGAGAGTTATGCCCAATCTCTCACAATTCCCTAATTATGGACTGTTTCAGTAGAGAAAACTTGAACGACATGCCACATGTCATTGTTTCTTCATTTGGCTCTGAAATTGATAGAGCGAAAATTAACATCCGTGCACTATTTGCCACTTTTTACAGAATTCAAATCCAATACTCAGAGAGAGAGTTATGACGACTTTCCCAAGTTCACTTCTTTGAGATGAATTTCAGGAGCTTGCAAAAACACTAACTTCCACAGATCATATATCCAAAAATATTGTGCACCTTGATCTAAAATTTTCACAGAAGCTTCCTCAGGATTTCAGCTTCGCCTCATACAAATTTCAGCTTCTGAACCTTCGTAGAAAAAACGTTATAGCGAAAATTCCACAATGACCTGTTTCAGATGGCGAAATCCCTTGCATAAGGAGGATATGAGGATTAAATTTATATAAATGCTTAGGTTGAGAGGGTCTTCAACAAGTGAACACGGGAGGGATTTTAGGAGCTTAAAAAAATATTAATTATGACTTTTCAATGACCCATGCCACAACTCCATGGAGTTTTAGCCCACTAACTGGGGTTAAAAACTTCAAACATGAATATATCTCAAACCGTGAAGAATTACGTGGAATGCCATATTTCAATGGAAACATCTCGACAAGAAGAAACCATCAAAAGCTTTCTTGACCTAGAATATAGTAATTTGGTAGGTCAAAATTTTCATGCAATATTGGGGTAGCCCCTGGTGCTGCTTGGGTTGACATCTATGACAACCGCTGATCAACAATCTCCCCCTTTGGCATTAATGGCAACACAAGTACTCCCCCTGCCATCATGACACCTCTTCCTACAACATTCTCTCTCCCTTTGACATCAATGGCAAAGGGTAACTCCCCCTGACAAAAACCATCCTGTGGACCTGTACACACTTCCACTCCCCCTTTTTATTATGAATAAGGAAAATCTAATGAGAACTTGGGAGAATCCCAAGCTTCTGGTGAAGATATTCAAATGCTTCACGAGGTAAAGGTTTAGTGAAGATATCAACGATTCATTCTTTTGTACCAACATACTCAAGTTTGATATTCTTTTCAGCGACTTTTTCTCTAACAAAATGATATTTGATTGGAATGTGTTTTGTTTTTTAAGGCATGACAGGATTCTTGGAGATGTTGATGGCACTAGTGTTGTCACAAAATATGGGAATAGGCTCATTGAATTGTACTTGAAGATCTTGCAAAGTTTGTTTCATCCAAACAACTTGAGTACAACATTATGCCACTATAATGTATTCTACTTCCGCTGTAGATAACAAGATTGAGGTTTTCTTTTTTCCCAACCATGATACGAGACAACCACCTAGATAGAATGCTGCTCCACTAGTACTCTTATGATCATCAACGCTTCTTGCCCAATCTGCATCTGTAAAGGCTTGAATAATGAGATTTTTACCCTTGGGATACCACAAGCCATATTCTTCTGTGCCTTTTAGATATCGAAGAATTCTTTTGATGACAATAATATGTGATTCTTTTGGTGCTGCTTGGAATCTTGCTATTTGTCCAACTACTTGCATAACATATGGCCAGGAGGCTGTTACATATAGAAGAATACCAATCATATATTTGTACAACCTATGATCCACATCCTTAGATGAGTCGTCTATGCTCAATTTGCAACCTGTTACCATCGGAGTAAGGACGGGTTTGCAATCTTCCATTTTGAATTTCTTGAGCATTTCCTTGATGTACTTGGCTTGACATATAAATATTCCTTTCTCTTGCTGAGATATTTGAAGCCCTAAGAAGTATGTCAGCTCAACAAGTAAAGACATCTCAAACTCACTTTGCATCTTTGTAGAAAATTTCTTACTTAGTCGATCATCATTGCTACCAAATATTATATCATCCACATATACCTCAACGATTGTTAAATTATCTTTATCTATTTGTACATAAAGATTGCTATCAATAGTACCTTTATTGAACCCTTGTTGACGTAGATATCCATCAAGACAAGCATACCATGCTCTGGGAGCCTGCTTGAGACCATATAGAGCCTTCTTTAACTTGCAAACATAGTCTTCTTTTTCTGATAGTAGAAAACCTTCAGGTTGTTCGATGTAAACTTCTTCTTCTAATTCTCCATTCATAAATGCTAACTTAACATCCATTTGGTAGACTTTGATTTTTCTTGAACATGCATAGGCGAGAAACATTTGGATGGCTTCCATTCTGGCAACTGGTGCAAATGCTTCATCAAAATCAATTCCTTCCACTTGTGCATAGCCTTTGCAAACCAATCTCGCTTTGTTTCTGGTAACCTGTCCATCTTCATTCAATTTGTTCCTGAACACCCATTTAGTCCCAATTACATTTTTATCTTTTGTTCATGGAACTAATTCCCAGGTGTTATTCTTCTCGATTTTATCCAATTCTTCATTCATAGCTGCTACCCAATGTTCATTCTGGCTAGCTTCCTCAAAACTACTAGGCTCAAAGGTTGCTAGAAAAGTAATGTGAGCTTGTTGTGATGAACGAAGTTGTCAACCTTCATTTATGTCACCAATGATTTGATTTGATGGATGGTTCTTTTGAATCCATTCTTTTGTTCTCCTTGGAGGAGCTTCTCGTTGTTGTTTTGGTATATCTTGATGATCATTATTTACTTCTTCCTGGTTGATAGTTGCTTCTTGTTCTAGAGTTTTATCCGTGTCTTTTTCAACCTCTGTCTCAAGTTTCAAAGATTCTAGATCCTCATCATTATTCGCTAGAACACCATCTTCGTCAAATGTAACATTTATGCTCTCCACTATATGTTTTCGTCTTAGATTATAACATTTATAGGCCTTTCTTTTGCATTAGTAACCAGCAAAGATACCTTCATCAACACGTGATTCAAACTTACCCAAATTTTGATCTTCTCTTTTGATATAACATTTTCTTCCGAAGATTCTAAAATATTTTACATTAGCTAGTTTTCCTTTCCATAATTCATATGGGGTCTTGTTGCAATTATTTATGAGAAGACTTCGGTTGATAATGAAGAACGTCGTATCAATTGCTTGAACCCAGAATTTTTCATCCAATTTTGAGTCCTTCAACATTGTTCTACCTATTTCCTGTACGGTTCTGTTCTTTCTTTCAACAACTCCATTTTGCTGAGGTGTTCGTATTATTGAAAATTGTCTTTTTATTCCATTTTCGTCACAGTATTGCTGAAATAATTTGGAAGTGAATTCTCCTCCATTATCTGATCTTAAACACTTTATTTTCAAATCAGTTTCATTTTAGACCAACTCCTTGTAGATCTTAAAGCACTCAAATGCTTCAAATTTTTTCTTTAGGAAACTGACGGCTGTCATCCTGGTATAGTCATCTATCATTAACATGAAATATAATTCTCCATCTAAGCCTTTTGTTCTCATAGGACCACATATATCAGTATGTATTAATTCCAATGGATGTGATGCAAAGTGTTCTTTTGTTTTAAATTGGACTTTTTTCTGCTTGCCGTACCGACAGGCCTCACGTAGTGTGTTGGAAGGTTTTGATATTTTTCGGCATTTCTTGTACTGCTTCCTTTTTGCTTATCTAGACAAGATTTTTAAAGTTTATGTGACCCATTCATTTGCGCCATAACCAACTTTCATCTTCTTTAGCTAGAAGACATGCTTTAGTTGCTTCATCTAGAACATATGTCATTTGGAGCTCGACTTGCTGTAGCCACAATTTTACCATAACTGCCTTTACTGATTTCACATTTTTGTGGAGTTGAATAGCATTGTGTGTCCTTGATCACACATTTGTCCAACACTTAGTAGATTTTGATTCATGTTTTCAATCAATAGAACATTCTTGGCTATAACATCTTTGCTTCCGAGAGTGACGGTACCTAATCCTATAACATTTGAAGATCCATCATTTCCAAAGGATACAGTTCCATCATTATTCTCTTTTAGAGATACAAATTTCCTTCTATCTCCAGTCATATGCGTTGAGCAACCACTCTCAACATACCACACATCTTTGTTGTTTTGAGCCTTGAGAGCGAAAGCACAATTATCAGTCGTCTTCTTCTTCCATGTTCGTTCATTTTGTGGCTTCTAAGAATCTTCTGGACTGTAGTCTCTGGCTATGTGTCCAAAGTTCTTACATTTGTAACATTCCATATTATTTCTTAAATGTTCAAATCTATTGATGTTTCGTTGAGCCCTGGGAGGTTAATATTTGAAGGATCTCCTGGAATTTTATTGGTTCCTAGGGTACGTGTGACATTCTATAGCTTTATGAACAAGTTTTCCACATGAATAACAATAGCCATGAAAAATATGCCGGCACCTGGATGAAATTATTCGTTGAGAAATCGTCTTTCAAGGATGTGCTTGAGAATATTTTCCAATGAAGTCTACATGCATGTCAGATCTCATAAGTTCATTGTATTTTGTTGTAGAAGGTTCTGCTTCTTCTTCTTTGTAACCGAGACCAGTTCTGTCATTATAAGATCGTTGATTGTTGATGATTTCTTCCAATTCCCTTAAGTTTTTAGCATAGTTCTGGACAGTTTTTCCCTTCTTCACTTCCTTACGTAGCGAGACTACTTCGCCTTCTAATGCTTCCCTTTCTTGGTTGCTTTCTTCCAACTTCTTTTGAAGTGACTCTTCAATACATTTGTGTTCTTCAACTTCAATTTTGAGACCTTGAACTTGTTCTTCAAGAGTATTGGAACGAATCTTCTCTGCCTTGAGCTCTTTTATAAGCTTGACTGCTTCCTTAGAAAATTCTTCTATGGTCAATCCTTCCTCTTCATTATTTGATACCTTTTGTTTATTGTGCTTGGCCATAAACAATACTCTCTGATTGTCTTCTTCTTCGCTGTCATTATCATCATCAGATGATGAGCTACCTTATTTAGAGAGAAATTTCCTTTTGGATATTTGATTTTTGAATTTCTTAAAGCCTTTCTTTCGTACATTTTGCTGCGAAATGCCCAACCTCACCACATCTGAAATATATCAATGGAAGTTTACCTTTGAATTTTCCCTTACCAATTTTTAGTTTTCTCATAAAGTAAGCATATTATTCATCTGAAAGACCTTCTCCATCATCTCCCTTTTCTTCACACTTGTAGGTGCATGTCTTTTCAATTGAAGGTTGTTTGTCCTTATTGGTTTTCCTAGATGCAACGAATGTAGTTTCTAGATGAGAAGTACCCTCTTCTTCATCAAGTCTCATTTCATATGCTATGAGAACTCCATGTAATTCCTCTTTTCTGAGTTTGTCCATATTTGCACTGTATTCTAAGACTGATAACTTTGGGTTGAATCTCCATGGTAACGTTCTAAGAATATTTCGTATAATAGTCTTCTTGTCAACTGGCTCTCCCAATCCTTCCAGATTATTGGTTATTTCATCAATGTATTGGAAGTATGCAGCAATGTTGCAATCTTCTTTCATTCTGATTTGCTCAAATTTTTCTCTATAGATTTGAAGCTTTGCTTCTTTGACATTTAAGTCACCTGCATATATATTCTCAAGCTTGTCCCATACATTATTGGCAGTTTTACAACACAACACTTTATGATAAGTAGATTCAATAAGTCCACTGATAATAATATTATTTTCTTTTGCATCATTTACCAAATTCTTCTTACCTTGTTCATCTGCGGTTGATGTATATCCATTTTGAACAGTGTCCCGTACTTCGTAACCCTACACCAAGAGATAGACCTCCATTCTTCCTTTCCATAGTGCATAATTATTTTCATTGAACAGAGGTACACCATTCTTGGTATGCTCCATGACCTCCTTCCATCTGTTAAACTGCTATTGAAGGAACCAAGCTCTGATACCAATTGTTGGAAATACTGAGAGGGGGGGTGAATCAGTATTCCTTTCAATTAGGGCATTAGTTAATCTTCAATTATTATCAGTGTTTGTACAATGATAGTAGCAAAAAAAAGGAACACAAATGCATACAGTTTTTAAGGTGGAAACCCACTCTGGGACAAAAACCACCTAATTTTTTTCCAATAATTCTTTAATATTCAACTCTAATTGAAAATAAAGCTCCAACTTCCTAGAATCTAGAAAAACATTCTTCTCCAGCTCCCACTAGATGGATGCTCCAATGCCCGAGATTCTTCAGTAGTCAACTGAATGGATGCCCCAACACCCAATGAGTTGCAACTCACCCTAGAACCACCCTACCACCCTATAGAAGAATAAAAGAATAATGGAATCTCGTATCAGGGAAAATGGTCCACTTTACAATGATATAGAATGATGTAGAAGAAGAAGACACACTAGACCATAACCCCAACTATGACACAACCACCTAATTATGATCCTAGACCTCTCGACACTGCCTCTTCAACTCTTGGAAAATAGACAATAGAACAATTTTTACAATAATGTATTTACAATGACTTAGTACAATGATACCTTTACAGTGACTATATGTAGTGTTGCCCACTTGAAGACTTCATGTGATGAACTTCTTGTTGATGTTCTGCACCTTGGTTGCTACTCTTGTCATGCTACCCTCTATTGCACCTTGCTTTTCTTTGCTGCCCTAGAAAGTCTGGTCCTTTGCAGCCCTTGACAACACATGATCTAACTTTTTCTTGCCTTCTAGGAGCTCGATATTGAATCTGGTGTATCTCTGTTATTTCATATCCCCAATATCTAATTTTTGGTCCTGTAGTAGTCCTCTGAGTTGTCTTTCCAATGCCATGGGTCTGACCCAGTTTGGATTATTCAAGGGAGAGTTATGCCAAATCTCTCACAATTCCCCAATTATGGATTGTTTCAGTAGAGCGAACTTGTACGACATGCCACGTGTCAATTTTTCTTCATTTGGCTCTGAATTTGATAGATTGAAAAATAAATTCCATGCACTATTTGCCACTTTTTTGTAATGTCCCAAAATTAGCTTCAACTAATTTGGAACATTAATTTTTCCTTATTCATTTTGTATTTCATGATTAATGAATAAATTGTAAGGGAGCATGTCTAATCCTCTTGCAAATCAAGAATAAATCAGTGCCTATGTGAAAGGAGACATATTTAGGCCATCATAATAAAATCTTGCAGGTGTGAAAAGGCCAAGACCACCAAAGGAGATCTTGTTTGATCAAGTCAACAACGTTGTCTAGGTTCATTGAACCTCCTTGATGGACTGCGCAGTTCTAGAAGGGGTTTCCAAATGTGAAAAGAACCAAAGGATGAAAGTGGTTTAGGGTTTGCCAAGAGACTAAAAGGTTATAAAAGGAGGATGAAGGCTCATGAGGAGGTTTTTGATCATATTTCATTTTCAGAGCTTGCTAAGGCAACTCCATTTCTCTTTTTTGTTTTGCAAGAGAAAGAGAGGATCTCATTCTTAGGAATCCTCTATCCTTATTTGAGTAGCTCTTGGAGGTAAGTGAGCTATATTGAACCACTATCAGGTTGGAGGCCAAGCTATGCTTGTATTGACAGCACTGGCTCATTGAGGGTTTTGCAGTTGCAGCAAGTGTAGTAAGTGGAAATTCTAGATCTGTAAGGATCTAGTTGTTTTTGGAGTTTTCCTCTCAGGGAGGGTGTCTTGTGACCACCCGGAAGAGGGTTTCTCCCATATTTAGCTTCAAATCTATATATTTCAGTTTTTGTAACATTATCTACAAGCTACTACATAGTATTCTTAGAGGATTGCATTATTTCCATAAGCTGCTGCTATTGTTCTGTGATTTCCTCTTTGTAATAGATCTCAGATGATTGAGGCTTGCCTCTAATATTGAAGACTAATCTTGTAGCTTGCTGATACTTATTGTTCAGATTTGATATTTAGTTTAATAAAAGTCATATTCAGAAATTACTGAAGCTTTCTGCAGTTCTGTGTATAAAAATTTAGATCTACACTTTGTTATTCAATATTTTGATGAAATCCTAAAGGGATCTTGTAAAGAAGGCTATGTAGTTTCCAGATCTGATATGGATCTGATGTTTCAGCCATAAATCTATTTTAGATCTGAGATTTCATGTCTGACTACTGAAGCACACTTAGTAGGACATTTTTTAGTTATTTCTACTACTTTCACATATATTGCAGCTCCTAGATCTGAAGATCTCTTGCTTATTTCTTCATAGAATTCATTCTAATTCTTGAGAAGCTTCATTAAAAGTATGATTTTCTACTTCTATGCTATAACCATGTCTAATGGCTGATTTCCAATGACTCTATGCTGAAACTGCGCAATTCTGAAGTGGGTTCTTCATTCCATCAACTCTTCTCTTTAGCTGATTTTTAACTAGTCAGCTTCGTGGGAGATCTGTTTAAGGCCCTTAAACCCTTTTTTATTTTTCTAAAACTCTACATGGAGGTCCCACATAGCCTATAATAAGGGAACCCAGCCTTGAGCAGCGTTATTCTTGCATCATTTTCCTTATACAACGTTTTCCCTAAGCATCTTGCAGTTTTTCCTAGTAGTGGAATTTCCCGCTTCTCCCTCGTTTGGTTTTTGCTTCTCTTTGGATCCATACTTTAGATATATAGATATAAGGTTCCTAAGGGCAGAAAAATCCAAGAGGAATGTGTCATTCCCACCCTTTTTGTGTTTCATTATTCTTCTATAGACAGAGTCTAGAACGGGCCAGGAAGCCTCTGCTTTTCATCCTCTCTTTAGAGGTGATATAACCAGTAAATGCCCTACTAGTATATCTCTGGTTTAGAATTTTCTGGTGTTTTTTCCACACTACTATGATCCCATAGAGGAATATCTTAATATATTCCCTAATGAGCCTGATTTTCCCCATTTGGGACATTACAGTGGTATCAAAGCATGATCTCTGGCTCCGCCTATGAGATCAAGCTATCAGTGGAATCAAGAGCAAGGGAAACATGAATAAGATGAGTTTAATATCATATATTTTCATATATAATAAGAACCTCCCCAAGTAGTATGTGCAAGAAGAAAAGAGAAGCAACAGTGAGGCTCCCAAGGAGTTTCAAAAAGAATATCTTCCAATCAGATCTACAAGATCTGTGCATGAGGAACAATTTGAATCCTCACCTCATGGATATGAGCACTCAGCCATATCATTAGAGCTTCAGCATTTTTCCAGTAATTCCTTCATGAAGGAGGAGAAAGAAGGTGTGAGATTTATTGATGCATTGCCAAGGGAAAGATCTCCATTCAGTGAAGAGTCCTCATCTCAAGAGGAAAGCATGAAGGTTTCTCCTTTAAGGGTTGATCCAGATCTATTGTCTCTCATTGATGATGGGACAATTTTAGTTATTGAAGAGGAGGAGAAGGAAGAGGAAGATGAGAACGCAGTCACCTCAAGGGCACCTCAAGCACTTCATGAGGAAGAGGTTGGAGCACTTGCTCCAAGAGAAGAGACTCTTGCACCCCTACAAAGAGTCCCCCAGGATCTCATACATGAGGAGTATGTACCATCATTTATTAATGATGAGGTCCTGGAGATAAGGGAGGAATAAGAGGAGGAAGAGAATCACAAGGTGGGAAGCATGAACCCTTCTCTACTTCAAAGCTTGGACACACAAGGGAGGCAAAAGGATCCATGTAGCTGTGGTGAGGGCAAGTCTGCCTACTTAAATCTAGATCATATTTCATGCCTTCATACTTCTTTGCAAGGAGGCCCTCTACAAGGAGCACCTCTTGATAGGAGGAAATATAAAGTGTTCCTTCATCTATGGGCTACATATACATACTTGGAAAAGGAAGGAGCCTTGGGAGAAGCTAGCACAGTGCAGAGAATCTCTCAAGCATTCAGGAGAGAGATGAGTAGTTTCCTGAAAGGGACATTGCAAACTCTCATTCAAATCTCTGCGCTGAGGAAGGAGAAATCAGAGATCTATGATGAATTGAGCATGAGGGCACATGGAAACTCCATATCTTTGGGGTAGCCCATGGTCTCTTCATTCACAAAGAATATTTCTGAAGATGACAAGGGGATATTAACCCTCTTGTATACATGGGCAAAAAGGAGGAGGTTTTGGAAAACCAAGACTTTCCAAGGGGAAGTTGATTTCCATATGATCCAATCTTGTCTTGTGCAAGAACAACTACAAATGGGGTAGCAAATAGAAGATAATTATGCTCCAACATGTGATTTTGATATCAAGGATGTCAAATATGGGAGCCATGAGAAGACAGGGGCTACATTTCAGATTTCTACAGCACTGTCATTCTTGGAGAGCTTGGATCCTTGTTGGGATTCCCAACTCACAATGGAATACTCCAAGGACCTTTTCACATGGGGGGTTCTTGAAGGGGAAGTAAAGGATGAAAGGTTCAAGGTGGTAGATGGATTTATCTATTTCTACAATCTTATTATTTTGGCTGGTGACTCCAAACTCAAGGAAGGAATATTTGATGCCATCTATGAAATCCTACTTTCCAAACCCACTGGTTTTGTCAAAGCATATCATACTCTCTTGGGTGGATTCATATGGGAAGGCTACAAAGAAGATGTGTACTCTCGTATGAAGAAGTGCATGGACTACTCGGTTGAGGAGGAGGAACATAGCTCTTGGGAGGAGCCACCATTCACACCTCCTTATCCTTTGAGTGTGAGAGGAAACTCATCCATGAGTTACCCAATTGATGTAAACCAAGTATATAGAGAGACTCATCCTCTTGAGAATTATTTTGCATCTCCTATATGCTTATATTTTTTTGACACTCATTTGCAAGGCATGGTGCCAAGATGGGGCACTAAGTATGATGGGTTTCATGGGCTATCTAAGGCCATGAACTATGTTGATGAAGGCCATTCCTTGGAGAACCTTGGAAAGCTATTACATTCCTTATGGTGTGATTATTTTACACCAGCCATGATATACATCCTCTAAGAATTCCAAAGACATGAGGTAGCAAACAAGTGTTGGGGGAGGCACTTGTCATATCTTGTTCTATGGAATTTGAGGATAAAACTGTGTTGGTTGCACATGAGGGAACATATTCCTTCTTATCTATCACACATGGCAGCTAGCATACTTCTAATCATGATACCACAAGTTGAATATGTCCTTATCTTTGTTGGGGGCATAGTTGGAGGAAAGGCACACTTGTTGAATGTGCCCTTGGGGGAAGGAGTTCCCCATTCTTAGTGAATTACATGCTTCCATGGGAGCATGGAATTTTGTATGGCCACTATGTTCAAACCCTTGTCTATTTGTAAAGTGAGCCATATGTTGGATGGTGACATGCCTCTCACATGTAGTGGGGAGGAGATTTTCTATGGATTACCAAGATGGGAGGTAATCCAATTCATTTTGGTGATAGCATGGGGATGGGAGTCTTTCATGGATCATGAAAACCCCATGATAGACATCACTTCTTTCTTGAAGAGGCCATGTATCAGCAAGAAGGTTTCCACCACAACTTTCCATTTCTTCATGATGAGAGCCTTTGAGTTTATTCATCAAGGGAAAACTTGCATCTTAAAGAAGGGCCATTGGGAGGACAAAGATATTGCAGAAATTTCTGAGCAGTGGAAGAGACTATATGATGAGGAGGCCACAAGGAAAGAAGGAGGAGTTTTGTAGCACCCTTGCAGTTGCTTGAGGACAAGCAACATTTGGGAGGGGGAGACTGTAATGTCCCAAAATTAGCTTTAGCTAATTTCGAACATTAATTTTTCCTTATTCATTTTGTATTTCATGATTAATGAATAAATTGTAAGGGAGGATATCTAATACTCTTGAAAATCAAGAATAAATCAGTGCCTATGTGAAATGAGACATATTAAGGCCATCATAATAAAATCTTGTAGGCATGAAAAGGCCAAGACCACCAAAGGAGATCCTATTTGATCAAGTCAACATCGCTGTCTAGATTCATTGAACCTCCTTGATGGACTGCACAGTTCTAAAAGGGGTTTCCAAATGTGAAAATAACCAAAGGATGAAAGTGGTTTAGGGTTTTCCAAGAGACTGAAATGTTATAAAAGGAGGATGAAGACTCATGATGAGGTTGTTGATCATATTTCATTTTCAAAGCTTGCTAAGGCAACTCCATTTCTCTTTGTTATTTAGCAAGAGAAAGAGAGGATCTCCTGCTTAGGAATCCTCTATCCTTCTTTGAGTAGCTCTTGGAGGGAAGTGAGCTATATTGAACCACTATCAAGTTGGAAGCCAAGCTATGCTTGTATTAACAGTGCTAGCTCATTGAGGGTTTTGTAGCTACAACAAGTGTAGTAAGTGGAAATTCTAGATCTATAAGGATCTAGTTGTTTTTGGAGTTTTCCTCTCAGGGAGGGTTTCTTGTGACCACCCGGAAGAGGGTTTCTCCCATATTTAGCTTCAGATCTATATATTTTAGTTGTTGTAACATTATCTACAAGCTACTGCGCAGTATTCTTAGAGGATTTTGTTATTTCGATAAGCTGCTACTATTGTTCTGTGATTTCCTCTTTGTAATAGATCTCAGATGATTGAGGCTTGCCTCTAATCTTGAAGACTAATATTGTAGCTTGTTGATACTTATTGTTCAGATATGATATTCAGTTTAATAAAAGTCATCTTCAGAAATTACTGAAGCTTTTTGCAGTTCTGTGTATACAAATTTAGATCTACACTTTGTTATTCAGTATTTTGATGAAATCCCAAAGGGATCTTGTAAAGAAGGTTGTGTAGTTTCTAGATATGGTATGGATATGATGTTTCAGCCATAAATATGTTTTAGATCTGAGATTTCATGTCTTACTACTAAAGCACACTTAGTAGGACGTTGTTCAGTTATTTCTGCAACTTTCACATATATTGCAGCTCCTAGATCTGAATATCTCTTGCTTATTTCTTCATAGAATTCATTGTACTTCTTGAGAAGCTTCATTAAAAGTATGATTTTCTGCTGCTATGCTGTAACCATGTCTGATGGCTAATTTCCAGTGACTATGTGCTGAAATTTCACAATTCTGAAGTGGGTTCTTCTTCATTCCATTAGCTCTTCTCTTTAGCTGATTTTTAACTAGTCAACTTCGTGGGAGATCTGTTTAAGGCCCTTAAACCATTTTGTTTTTGCTAAAACTTTGAATGGAGGTCCCACACATCCTATACTAAGGAATCCATCCTTAAGAAGCATTATTATTGCATCATTTTCCTTATACGGCGTTTTCCCTGAGCCTCTTGCAGTTTTTCCTAGTAGTGGAATTTCCCGCTTCTCCCTCATTTGGTTTTTGCTTCTATTTGGATCCATACTTTAGATCTATAGATATAAGGTTCCCAAGGGAAAAAAACTCCAAGAGGAGTGTGTCATTCCCACCCTTGTGTTTCATCAGTATTCTATAGACAGAGTCTAGAACGGGCCAGGAAGCCTCTGGTTTTCATCCTCTCTTTAGAGGTGATATAACCAGTAAATTCCCTACTAGTCTATCTCTGGTTTAGAAGTTGCTGGTGTGTTTTCCACACTACTGTGATCCCATAGAGGAATATCTTAAGATATTCCCTACTGAGCCTGATTTTCCCCATTTGGGACATTACATTTTTATAGAATTCAAATTTGATACTAAGAGAGAGAGTTATGATGATTTTCCCAAGGTCACTTCTTTGAGATGAATTTCAGGAGCCTGCAAAAACATTGACTTCCACAAATCATATCTTCGAAAATATTGTGCATATTGATCTAAAATTTTCACAAGAGCTTCCTCAGGAGTTCGGCTTTGCCTCATAAGCATTTCATCTTCTGAACCTTCATAGAAAAAAATTTAGAGAGAAAATTCCACGATGACCTGTTTCAGATGGTGAAATCCCTTGCATAAGGAGGATATGAGGATCATAATTTATATAAATGCTTAGGTTGAGAGGGGCTTCAACAAGTGAACATGGGAGGGATTTTAGGAACTTTAAAAAATATTAATTATGACTTTTCAATGACCCATGTCACAACCCCATGAGGTTTTAGCCCACTAACTGGGGTTACAAACTTCAAACATAAATATCTCTCAAACTGTGAAGAATTACGTGGCGTGCCATATATCAACGGAAACGCCTCGACAAGAAGAAACCATAAAAAGCATTATTGACCTAGAATATAGTAATTTGGTAGGTCAAAATTTTCATGCAATATTGGGGTAGCCCTTGGTGCTGCTTGGGTTGACATTAATGACAACCACTGATCATGTATAAATATGATCAGTGACTGGGTGATTAAATATGATGGATGTTGTTGACTGAATAAGGGTTATGTAAATCTGACAAAGTGTGCCTGAATGCCTCTTATTTGTTCTAAGTCTGTTCAAATCTCTAATTCCAGTATATAAATATTTATACGTAGGTTTCTCCACATAAAATCATGGATGCACACAGGTTACCGTAAGTGAAGTAGCGTAAACAGTTTGGTGTATAAATGATCAAGTTTGTAGTTTATTCTACGTGTTAATACTGAAGTTTGGCTTAATGACGTGATCTGGTTACAATCATCTTACTGTTATTTTTAAATATTGGTTGATAGTTATTAACATTGTTCTACAAATGGTGTTGTGTTGAAGCTCTTGGATCCAGTGTGAAAATTTATGAAACGTGGTCTATAGTGGTTCTGAGGGTTGAGGCCTTCAGTGTAGAAGTCAAAGCTTCCTACCAGTAGAAGCTGGTGATCATTTTAGGTGGTTGTAGCTCCCTTCCAGTAGTGGATGGTAAATAAGAAAAGGGGGTTGGATCTCCCTTCTAGTAGAAGTTGGAGAACAAGAGAAGGTTGTAGCCTTTTTTAGGTGGGTTCCTATGTACTGATATGATTCTGCATCAATACAACATTGTAAGCAGTTTTCTATATAATAAATATTGAAGAGAGAGACGACAACAATAGTGGTTTTCTCCTGACTTGGGTTTCCACTTTAAATATTGGTGTTCATGTGTGATGCATTTGTGTGATGATTTATTTTGCACATGTTTACTGCTTAAATGTCTGATGCATAACAGATGAACTGGGCTAAGTAAATTTTTTGAATATTTATCTGGACATTAAGTTATTTGGGTATACACAATATCTGCGTGCATACCTTAGTTGGACTAATCAGAGTCACGTATAGAAATCATTAAATAAAAGTAAAATATTGTGATTCTTGTAAATATTGATTTACCGCCCCTCCCCCCCCCCCACCCCAAACTGCCCCCTCAGTATTTTTCCTAATAATTGGTATCAGAGCAGGTCCTTCTGAAGAAGCTTAATCGCTAGAAGGAAGATCATCCAAGATGAGAAATAAATATGGAACAACATCTATCAGACCACCACTCTTCAACAGAAACAATTTAATCTTCTCGAAGACAAGTGTTAGCATAAGAAGACACTCCTTGACTGCTTAAGGAGTAAGACTTACACATCATAGTTCATTTCAAATTTTAAAGGGGTTGTTTGAGTGGTGGCATGGATTTCTCAAATATTTTGAAATGATTTAATGTTCTTCGTCAATTTCATTCATTTTGCAACCTGTGGCAAGTATAAATTTTGTGGGTAAAAGGTAGTATAGGGAGCAGAGCATACAAGTGGAAGAAGATGAATAGCTAGTACCCATTTCAGGAAATATTCCTATCCTAAATCAGTCACACAACTATGATGATGGTTCTTTACACAAACTCTATTTATGAAAAGTAAACTAAAATTTAGAAAATAGATTGCATGTATAAATTATTCCACAAATCCTTTATGAAATCTTCATTGACATGTTTTATTACACACATATAACTTGCAAAAAACTGAAAGCAGATAATTTACTGTTAAATCCTTTAACAACTTCTCACTCACACTTTACTAGTTGCTGAAATTCATATTTTTAGAAGAAATTAACAAAGAAAAGATACACACCACACATTAGATGTTCCTTGAGTCGCAAAATAATCTAGCATGAAGTAAAAATGTTTTTTATTATATTAAATCTTCAGGTCAACTAACATGCAACCTGGAAATAGTATTTACAAGTGGTATATATGGAAAGAGAGGAACCAAATCCATCTCTTCTAAAAAGAAGGAAAAAATAATTCTAGCATAACATAGGTGTCAAAATATATTACAGCCTTATCTCATCAAAATCTAACAGAAAGGACAGCTGGAGAAAAAAGAAGAGAAGAATTATGAGCTGGAATGTTGAGTGTGTTGTCATGCTACCCCTTTTTCTGCTGATTTATCTCCTTGTGTCTTTGGTCTTTAATAGTCATGTAGCTCCATTTAATAAGACCTCCAACAACCTCATAACCACCTCTCACCATCACTTGTATTATCCATTTGGTTATGGGTTCTTATCCATTTTTAACTAGCTCAGAAAAACTTGCTGATAAGTGTCAAAATTTAGTTAAAACAGGTGCTATCGGAAATTTTGGTAAAAACCTGTAACTGTGCAAAATTTGGAATGCTATCGGAAATTTCGATAGTACCCTATTTATTTTTCAAAATACACAGAAAATGTTGAAAATTTTGTGCTGAATTGTATTCTATGACACCTAGGTTGTTGTTCAAAACTGTGACTGATAAGAAAAAAGGAATTAGTACCAAAAACCTTTTTACCTTTCCTCTATGTGTTTTGCAGCTTCAACTAGTTTATCTAAGTCAGATTTGCTATCAGCGGTTGCTATTATGGATCTGGTTGCTCTTGTAGTTTCCTCCTTGTTGGAATGGGGCTCCCTAAGCTGCAAATTTTGTATATTTTTGTATTAATTAGTCTAACGCAGGGGTTTTGGGGTGGGTCAAAGCCTCGAACGCATTGTAATGGGTCCAAGGGTAGACCTAGAGTCCGCAAACCACGGTTTGTGGACTACAGGATAGCATAGGCTATATCTATATAAATAGATGAATAGTTTGAGTCTAGAGGTAGGCATGAATTAAGACTGATGCTACGTGCGAATTGTTAGATATTTTTTTGGGTTTTTTGGGTAAGGACTCCTACTGGCTCTGTGCGCGGAGACCCTCAGTTCTACTGTGTGCGGACCCTGTTGGGCTATGTGCGTAGGCTGGTTTTGGTTGTAAGTGGATCTGAATGTTAATGAATGTGAAGTATTGTTAAAGTATCTGTGTGTTATCTGGATCAATGATGTTTACAACTGAAGTGTATATGTGCTGGTTATTTAGCTACAAATATATCTGTGTTTTGGCATAAGTATATATGTAAATGCTCTATGATAGTATATGTTTAAGCTGTGAATACTTCTGTGCTATATGTTTTAGCTTCAAAATAGCAGCGTTTATGATATTATGTGCTGGTAATTTCTGATACACACGTGAATGCGAAGGTACTGATTAGATCTGTGGATGGTAATAGCTCTGTTATGGTTAATGACTGATTACACTGATAAAATCCTACGAATAGACTTACTCTATGCGGATCTAATAAGTTTCGAACACAGATCTATCTCAACTTACCTACTCTCTCCCAGGGTGTGGAAACCTAGTTCCAACACCCTCCCATACTGCTTCGGGTGAGACCTTGGCCTGCGCAAGTAGTTCATTGCCGAAAGGGCCAATAGTATAGGGGTTTGTTAGAAAACCTTAACCTTTGAACCTGGGTCAAGACCCCTCAAGCCAAAAAATGGTTCTGTTGCCGGGACCAGGAGAATTTTTAGAGAGAGATCAGGTAATGCCACAAGGTCATTGGAGACTTGAGAGGGTGGAAATTGAAGAGTCGTTCGAAAGACAGATTTAGGAATTTGTTGTAAAGGAGAATCGAAACACAAAATTGACGGATGAGAAGTGGAAGAACAAGTACATTTTCAATGAAGTCTATGAAATTTTCTTTGTAACCTTTTTGCATGAGCTTCAGGAGTGGTTGGTAAGGCTCGTAGATTTCTAGACGTGTTGGAAGGATGAGCGGGTCACACAGTGGACTCCAGGGTTGATCCAGTAGTTGGAAAGGACTAACAATACCATCACCTATACGGTAGATCACTGGTTGGATATCATGCTGGGATGATTTGTGACAAAATTCGCAGTCGATTAGTTCATATCCTATTCGGAAGTATAACAGAGGTTCTTCAAGGGTTTGCAAGGTAATTTATTGAAAACATTTCCTTTGTTAATCAAAATATTACTGTGTGAAAAGGGCATTCTGTGCAGCCACACCAAGTGAATGACCCCTGATCTGAGCGAGAGCACAACAAGAAGTGGTAAGTACTACCAAACTAATCAAGAAGGAGATAGATCTGTCTATAGTCCATTAAGAGAATCGGTTGCACATAGCCCTCCAACTACACCACCTTCGAGTCAGAATAGGGGTAAGAACTCACCCATACCCCCACCACCACCAGAGGACAATATGGCCTCGCACATGAAGCTACCTACCTTCAAGGGTGTATGGGATGAGGATATGGACCGATTTTGGTTTGTCGCAGAATCAGTATGGGTTGCGCAGAACGTGGCATCCGACGCTATAAAGAGGGCACAGTTATCGCTTGCCTTTGAAGGAAGGGCCTTGGACTGGTATATGGGGTACGTAGGATAACACATATCCATCTATTCAAGATATTAAGACAGCGTTAAAAAAATAGTTTCGAAAGCCTAAGTCCTACTCTCAAATAGTGGTCGAATTAAAAGACTTTAGATAGGGACCCATTGAATCGGTATAGGAAGCTGATCAGCAGTTCAAAAGGGTTATCAGAGATGGGGAATTTCAATATGATGATAGGCAGCACAAGAAACTGCTACCTCACCTACACAGACCTATGGGTCAGCACTCAATTGCAATGTAAGAGAAGGCTTTGGATATTTCTATGAAGCTAGAGGCTGTGCCAAGGGATGATTCTTAGTTTGGGGTGCAACAGATTACAGGGACATCTAGAGGCAATGCATATAGAGATACAAAATCTATGAAAGGAACAAGGGAAAGAGGCTAGTCTAGACATATGGTGCATAAGATGTAGGGCATCCGGTCATACCAAGGATCAGTGTCCTCTGCTGGCAGATTACATGCAGGCTGGGGGACCCAGCCCATTACGTCCTAAGGAGGCTGCGGGACCAAGTGGTCCAATGTTATGGTGCGCTGATTGTCGTGTTTTCGGGCTACATGATACTAACCATTGTCCTCGTCTGGGTGCTTACGTTCCAGAATTGAAGCAGAAATGGTGTTGATTCTGCTCCTCTGTAGGGCATGAAGAGCATAACTGTCAAATCTATGACTTGATGATAGATCGAGGAATCCTATACAGGGTACAGGTTGACCCTTCTTCACCATTATCTCCCTCAAGCATAGGAGGCTCCCGAGCTAGGGGCAGGGGAGGGGGAAGGGGTGGAGGCGCAGGTCAGGGAAGAGGAAAATTGATCTGTTACAACTGTGGGGAGATAGGGCACTTTGTGAGGGGCTGTTTGAACCTTGAGTGACAATCTTGCCATTATTGTAGACAATTGTACCATGTGATTGAAAACTATCCAATTCTGATAGCAAAAATGCAAGAAAGACAGAAGACACCTACGCAGAATGTACAGAGGGTTAAGGCAGAACCACGTGATGAAGGACCAAGTATTAATGTCATAACATGCAACGACATGGCTACGAGAGGAGATGAGGAGAAATTCGAAGCTGAACCTCGTATCTAGAAAGCAGTTGTCAAACAGGAAAGTTTGGACCTACATAAGGAAAAGGAAACCATTGTTGCAGCTCATAGAGACTTTACTAAGAATGAGGCACCTATTTCAAAAGCTCCAGAAAACCTGAAAAACAGACGATGAAGTTAAACCATTTCTACAAGCCTGTTTGAAGTTGTTATGCAACCAGAAAGTAGTAGAAAATCTGCAAGCACTAATAGACAGTTGTGCAGAGAGAACTAACCCACCCCCAGAATTTAAGGATCTGCACAAACTTTACAATAATAAGAAACACACCAGTATGGAAATGTGGCTAACAGTGCAGATTGGTGACTATGAAATGGATCAGGTTATGTTAGAATTAGGATCAGATGCAAACGTGTTTCCCAAGAAAACTTGGCAGCGGATGGGAAAGCCTAAGTTGGAATGGTCCACTATCCAGCTGCACATGGCTAACCAACAGAAGATCATACCATTTGGGAGACTGTAAAAAATTATGGTAGATATTGCAGGAGTTAAGGTCTGAGCCGACTTTGAGGTAACTCAGATTGTGGAAGATGCGGACCCCTATCCTGTGCTCCTAGGATTGGATTGGGCAGTAGACATGGAAGGTATTATCAATCTAAAGAAAAGAATCATGGTGTTTGAGAATGAAGGTACAAGGGTGATAGTCACCCTAGACCCGGCGGAAGGAGAGTGGTATATAGAACCATTGCGCGAAGAAGAGGATGTGGATCACATCTATAAATTAACCGCTCGAGATGAATATTGGATCAATCCTATAGCTGATGGTGTGCTTTGTTGGGAGAAGGACAGTGAATGCTTCTCTGACTTTGATGGGGAGATCAAAAATTTGCAGAATTGGTTACATGATGTATCTGCATTGCGATGTCTGAGAATCATGAATAACTTCTGATGCATCTCCTCAAAGGTAAGAGAAATGCCCTACTTTGATGGTTCTGGTACTATTAGGGAGTTTTTGCGAGCATTTGAAGTGGAAGTCCCAAGGGAACGAAGGCTATGGGACCTTAACCTAGCCATGTGCGCAACCCCTACAAGGTGGTGGGACACGCATAAGGGGGCATTCCAGGATTGGGAAGAATGTCGCGACATGATGATCCTACAATTTGAACCTTTGGCCACCTGTACGTAAAGACTTTCCTTGGCCCAGGGGACCCGCGTGAGCACTTGTCAGCATGGATGAAAGAATGGGGTGAAAAAAATTATAGAGGAATGGGTCCATCTGTTAATTCATGCCTTGGGGCCAATCCCAACTGCATGGTATTTAGACGCAGAATTACACTAGTGCACCCGCCACTGGGAAACCCTACCAGACGAGTTTGTAGGGACATTTGGGTTGATAGGAGGAACAGAGGCACTTGATGAAGCTTTGTAGGATATTGATGCCTTAGTATTTGATGAATCACGCCCTTACATAGCACATGGGGCACTAACATGGGAAACACAGATGTAGGATATTGTCAAATGCCCCAATTTATCAATAATGGAGTGCGATGAAGACTCGTGAAATGTCTCTATCCTGGAGTCGGAGGGAGAACGCGCAGTTGTTGGACCCCCACTGTAGACCTTCATTGTCACTAATCCTCTGAAGCTATGAGAAGTCAACATTGGAATAGAGGAGCAGCCTAAGTTAGCTAAAATTGGGGACTACTGGGATGATGATACGGTGGGAAAAGTTGCAGAACTCCTTACGGAATACCAGGAATTATTCCCGACCAAATTTTTGGAACTCAAAGGGATTACAGGGGACCTAGGAGTCATGCACATCACTTTAAAACTAGACGCACGCCCTGTGAAGCAGCGCCCTTATTGGTTGAACCCCAAGTACAAACAAAAAGTCAAGGAAGAAATCGACAAAATGCTCGTCGCAGGTATCATCAAACCAGTCGAACAGTCAGATTGGGTAATCCCTATGGTGGTTCAAGAGAAAAATACTAAGGGAGAGATATGGATCTTTGTTGACCTGTGCAAATTGAATGATGCCTACGTACATGATCCCTTCCCTACGCCATTCTCTGATGAAATCCTTGATAGCGTAGGCGGGCAGGAAGCATCCTCATTCACGGATGGGTTCTCAGGCTACCATCAGATCAGAATTTCACCTGAGGATCGCATCAAAACTACGTTCGCCACCGAATGGGGATCTTTTAAGTATACAGTCATGCCGTTTGGGCTCAAGAATGCCCCTGCCATCTTTTCGCAGGTGGTGGTCGTAGTATTCAAAGAGTTAATCCACAAGTTTTTGGAGGTATATTTTAATGACTGGATTGTCTTTGGGTTGTTAAATAAGCATGTCTCAAACCTACGTCTGATGTTGGACACCTGTAGAAAGCACCAGATTTCCCTGAATATCAAGAAGTGCATATTTTGCGTGCCCTTCAGAATATTTCTAGGCCACATAGTTTGTCGACAAGGATTGATGGTTGATCCCATCAAAATAGTAGTTATCATAAATTTATCGGTGCCTACAACTGAGAAACAGTTGCAATCTATCCTCGGACATACAGGCTACTACAAGAATTTCATTCAAGGATACGCGTTGATCACAGCACCTATGGAAAAATTGCTAAAGAATGATGTTTCATTTTTTTGGGATGACGAGTGTTAGAAGAGCTTCGAGCTACTCAAGGAGAAGATGGTCTCTGTGCCTATTCTCATCTTTCCTGACTGGGTGAAGGTTTTCCATGTTCACGTAGATGCGTCGGGAATTTCCCTAGGCATTGTCCTTACGTAACCTGGAGACGGAGTCATTGACCACCCAGTTGCATTTGCTAGTAGGAAATTTTCGGGTGCAGAGCACAACTACTCCACTACTGAACGTGAGGGGCTGACGATGGTCTACACACTGCAAAAATATCGGCATTATATGTTAGGAGGGCACTTCAAAATGTTTACGAACCACTCAGATTTGAAGTATATAGTGAATAATCCTGTGTTGGTGGGGCGGGGAATCTACCAGTGCCTGCTACTATTCCAATAATATGACTTTGAGATCATTGTCAAGCCGGGAAGGTTGAATGTTGGGCTGGACCACTTATCTCAAATCAAGAGCGGTGAGGAACCCACCAACCTAGAAGAAGGATTTCCTGATGCACAGATGTTCGCGATTAAGGTGGTTGATGTGCACTTCGCCGACATCATTGAGTTCCTGACTACATGGAGAGAGCCCGCAAAGTATTCGGTGCAACAGAAGAAAGAATTGGTAACTCACGTAGCGGATTTTACCATCATCGCAGGCCATTTCTATAAGATGGGAGCTGACGAAGTGCTGCGAAGATATGTATTGGAGTATGAATGGCACACCATCTTAGCAGAAGCTCACAAGGGCATACCAGGAGGACACTACGCAAGGAAAGCGACAGCACAAAATATATTGAGAGTGGGGCTATGGTGGCCTACACTGTATAGTGACTCTCATGACTATTGCAAAGCTTGTGATACATGCCAAAGGACGGGGAGGCCATTGCACAGAGATGAAATGCCCCTGGAACTGCAGATGGCCCTGCAAGATTTAACAAATGGGCCATCGACTTCATTGTGCCCATCAACCCGCCAGGGAAGAAGACAAGTGTGTGATACATCATCACCGCCACTTATTATGTCACCAAATGGGCCAAAGCATAAGCTGTGAAATATTTCACTATAGACACCACTACGCACTTCATTTTTGAGAAAATTCTGACCAGGTTTGGCTGTCCAAAGATCTTAATGAGTGACAGAGGTACGCATTTTGTTAATGAAACAATACAGGCCTTGACTGAATAATTTTGGATCCACCACGCAAAAATCACCTCGTATCATCCTCAAGAAAATGGAGTTGTAGAAGCTTTTAATAAGGTCTTGGAGCAAGCACTGACCAAGGTCTGTAATGTTGATCGCAGTGACTGCGACGTGCACATCCCGACAGTTCTTTGGACCTATCGAACCACCTACAAGAAGTTGACAGGGAAGACACCGCTTAGGATGGTCTATGGCAAGGAGGCCATTATGCCCATGGAGTATATTGTTCCTAGCCTGTGCATCGCAGCCTTTACAAACATGGCAGAGCTTGATATCATGGAGGAGCATTTAGCGCAGCTTGTGGCATTGGAGGAAGATCGTTTCATTGCTAATTTCCATCAGCAGGTTCAGAAGGCTCGAGATAAGGCATGGCATGATCAACATATTCAGCAAAAGACATTTGCGGAGGGCGAATTAGTCCTGATGTATGAAAGCTAGTTTGTGAAACACCCGGGGAAGTTCCAACAGCACTGGCTAGGTCCCTATATGGTAAAAGAAATCACTGATGGAGGGTTTGTTCGGCTAGCTACCCTGCATGGTGATATGGTACCAGGATATGTCAATGGCAGCTGGCTCAAACCATATTGGATCAAATGACTATATGGTCGGAATAGTTGTATAGGGTGGAATACGCGCACAAAGGAAGGCTATTGTAGGCAAGACCGTGGTACGCGCAGGGATCGATCGCAGGTTTGGAGGCCCGGGGAGGTGCACTGGGAGTGCAAGGGTGTGTTCATAGAGAAAGAGGTACGGTGGGAGCGCAGGGGTGCGCTGATCGCACAGGAAGTGCAAAAACTAGCCATTGGAACAGTAAGTCTAGGTAAAAAGAAAATTTTACCGTTGAAAGGAGCGGGCAGCCGATAATTAATGAGGTGATTTACAAAGATTTTTTACCGTTTACTTGATGGTAGGTTCCTGATAAGTTTCACCTGACTATTGGTTGATCTCCAAGGCTATAAAAGAAAAAGGATAGCTCAGAAGAGAGTTTCATGTATCTTGAGCAGTTTGTGTTTTACACGAATCCGTGACTATTGCGCCTTTTTCATGTCTGAGCGTGCTTTCCCCTCAGATAATAGCCACCTTGACTTCATCTTTCGCGCCAGAATGACTGCATCTAATCCAAACGAATCTTCCCAGCCCATGACCTCGACAGAGAGAGAGTCCGAGGAAGTGTTGGAAGTTGACCCTAAAGTGGAGGAGGTTATGTCCACACCAAGCTAGAGGAAGCAGAAGGGGAAAGAAAAGGCGCAAGGGTCGGGGAAACCTGCAAAATGGGATGGGGTGAAGCCTTGCACCTCTCCTTGAAATGTGAAGTCCCCGCGAGTGGTGCCCCATGCATGTTTTCCTAACCCATTGAAGAGACCCCTGTCTGTGCAAGAAGAGGCCCAGATTGCTGAACCAATCAACTGGCTATCGCCCTACATTCGGCCTCGCAGGCCCTCGACATGCAAGCCTAAGGATATCGATGGCCTACGCACCTATCTGAAAATTACACCTACTTTGGGTGAGGCCCCCCATCGTCGGATAACCCTTTGGAAAACTCCACAAGGTCAAATTCAATGACCATGACTTGGCCAATTTGGAGGCCTTCCCCGAATTAGCACCGGAACTATATCTCGAAATGGTCTTGGAAGATGAAGGGATAAAAATAGTCCCCATGCCATGGGTGTGTGGATTGGCTGGTTCCAAGCTCTTAAACCTACTAAGGAGACCTAATTTTGGCCACTACAATGTCATAGACCAACTTGTGCGCCAGCTGCTTGCCATGGTCCATGATCGCAGCTTGTGGATCCAGGATCGAATCCCCATTGATGTCGCGCTTATTCACTGAATTACTCATCTTCCCTTTGAAGGATCATACCCTATGCTGCGTTTTGGCAAAAAGTATGAGAAAAATAACGCCGACAAGGTGTGCAAGGATTACCATGTGGAGCGAAACACTTGGGGATTCATGATCAACACCATCAGCGACCCCGGTACGCAGATGGGTACCTTGTTGCTGGCATGAAAGATGATACGCAAATTCCAGGTTGCCACCATCCCTGTGTATGTGATTCAACTGGTGGGCCTATGTGAAAAGGGGGTCTACTTCAATTGGTCCCAGTACCTATGCAACGAATTTCTGGCGAATGTCTGCGAATCCCAGGATCAAGGAAGAGAATTCTGCTACTCCTGGCTACTGCTTCTCATCACGTTGGTCGCATGGGAAGCCCCTAAAAACTCGGTCCTCCCTGAGCTCACCCTAGATATGTGTAAGGGGGCACGGTACGCAGATTTGTGGGACTCAAAGGACGCACAATGTATTGAGGACAATCAAGTATTTTGGGTCATATTTTAGAGTGAACTCACAACAGCAATCAATTCTCGATCGCGCTTGTCGCCAGCTGTTTATGATAAATACAAAAGCATCATAGCAGTTCAAGTTACCATGCATAATGTACAGATCAGAGGCCACAAGGATCCAACATGGGTTTCACTCCCATACATGGTTGCTAAAGAATAAATTGACTGCCTAATTGCGACTTGGCCTCCACACTGGAGGTTGGGCTTCAAATCAAGTACGAAGGACACTGCAGGGACGAGCAGCGCGAAGGTCACCCCACCCAACACCACCAAAGAAACCGGAGGACAGGGCAAGAGTACTGGTAAGGGTGTGGAACCGACGTCACATAAGGGTTCGCAGTAGGGAAAAGGTACTGCGAAGGGCGCGGAAACGGCATCATAGAAGGATTTGCAGCAGGATCTAGGTGCAGAAGGTCTGGAAATGGGACATGATGACTCCCCTCAAGGTACAAGCGAATTGGTGACCCTGTTAAAGGGCCACGAAAGAAGCAATGAGCTCAATGGCCGGAACAGGACACAAGCATTACGCTGACAGAAGAAGACCTAGAGCAGATCGTAGATGTAGTCGCCTTGGCTACAGAAGACAAATGGTTGGCTCTGGAAGAACAATAGAAATCCACAGTTGATACACTCTAGGCTGAGCTATGGGCTCCGTAGCTCAAAGCTGATACCTTGCAAACCAATATGATTCAGGAAAGGTCGACCCCAGCAACAAGCAGCACAGTAATTAGTATGCCATAAAGCCACCTCTTCCCTCTACCAGGCGCAACCCTCATCCTGATTCCACCCGACTTAGGAGTGCAAGTCCATGCCCGTGCATAGGTACAGTCAGATCTCGCCCGCCTGCCGCATGAACCATTTTAGATCCTTCACGGGTCCCTATTCGAAGAGATCCAACATAGTGATTTTCAAGTGCACTAGAAGCTCAGTACAGCTGAGCAGAAAATTTAAGAAAAAACTGCTGAAGTATCTCAGGGACAGGCTGCATGTACCCTCGCTGCCATGCAACAGACAAAGTTGGAGCACCTAATTAGTAGGCTCTGCGCGGATGTCACCAAAGATATCCCAGATTCTGCCACCTGCCAGGCTAAGATTGAAGGGTTGGTCGCGACGCTAAAGGCCTCAAGGACCATGATCCAAGCGGTCAAGACGGAGATGGAACAACAAATTGCGGCCTTGCAGGCCAAGTTACAGCCAAAAATGCCACCAGAGGTACAGGCCCAGTGAGCTATGTTGGTTATAGAGGCCAAAAATGTCATTATAGGTCAAATTTCTCAGGGTGTAGAACTGTTGGAAACTATTATGCATCTATGGACCAAGGTACAGCGCGACCCTCTCCTACGCAAAATCAACCAAGCACTATGCCAAAGAGAAGAAGAGTTTGACCAAATGGAGGCTACAACGACCACTCTGGTCCTCGCTCAGCGATTGGCCTGACTGTGCACTAGCCACGCAAGCAGGGATGACGTGGAATCCCTTCATTAATGAAAGAAGAATTTGAGTGATCACCTCAACCTGTGGGCTGATGAGGCCCTTAAGTTGTCTCAAGATGTCGACATCACAGTCAAGCAACTGAACCAGACGTTAGAGAGCATCACTGCTGCAACAAAAGTTCTGACTTCACATAAGTTGGTGGAGATAGCCCAAAATGCTATTGCGCAAAGTGAAGGTGTGTTGTCCCTGCTAGTTGAGGTGATCAAGCAGCTATAGGCGAAGATGGAGAACCCACGGTGACAGTGACTCAGGACGAGTCACAAGATTTTGTTGGGGGCCTGTTGGAACGGGGCTCCCTAAAAATTTCCTGTAAATTTTATATTTTTGTAAAAATTAGTCTAATACAGGGGTTTTGGGGTGGGTCAAAGCCTCGAACACATTGTAATGGGTCCAAGGGTAGACCTAGAGTCTGAAAACCATGGTTTGCAGACCACAGGATAGCGTAGGCTATATCTATATAAATATATGAATAGTTTGAGTCTAGAGGTAGGCATGAATTAAAACTGATGCTACGTGCGAATTTTTAGATCTGTTTTTGGGTTGTTTTGGGTAAGGACCCCTATTGGCTGTGTGTGCGGAGATCCTCAGTCCTACTGCGTGCAGACCCCATTAGGCTGTGTGCGCAGACTGGTTTTGGTTGTAAGTGGATCTAAATGTTAATGAATGCGAATTATTGTTAAAGTATCTATGTGTTATCTAGATCAGTGATGTTTACGGCTGAAGCATATGTTGGAATCACGATTGACGTTAGACCAAAACCCGCAAGCATTAGTCTCAGCTACAATCGCCAGAGTTAGGATCCACGAGAGGCGGTTAGTCCATGTTGCGAAACGCACAGGGAGTGTTGAACCAATGTCGAACAATCTCCCCCCCAACGTGAGCCGGGTGAGTTTTGAATTCGAGACCTATTGCTCTAAGACCACTTGTTGGAATCACGATTGCTGTTAGACCAAAACTGGGAGGCATTAGTCTCTGCTACAATCGCCAGAGTTAGGATCCACGAGAGGCGGTTAGTCCATGTCGCGAAACACACGGGGAGTGTTGAACCCGATGTCCATGGCTTAAATTGTGATGGTTATTTGCATTAACGAATATATCTATTTTTTTGCATAAGTATATATGTAAATGCTCTATGATGGTATCTGTTTAAGATGTGAATACTTCTGTGCTATCTATTTATGTTGTGAAATAGTTTCGTTTATGATATTATGTGCTGGTAATTGTTGATACACATGTGGATGCAAAGGTACTGATTAGATCTGTGGATGGTAATAGCTCTATTTTGGTCAATGAATGATTATACTGATAAAATCCTGCGAATAGACTTACTTTGTGCTGATATGATAAGTTGCAAACACAGATCTCTACCTTATTACCTACTCTCACTCGGGGGTGCGGAAACCTGGGTTCGGCCTCACACCCATACTGCTTAGGGTGATACCTTAGCCTGTGCCGTGGAGTCATTGCAAAAGGGTCGGTAGTATATGGGTTTGTTGGCAAACCTTAACCTCTGAACACAGGTTAGGACCCCTCAAAGCCAACACTCCTTGATAGGATCCTTGTCCTCCTTAGAACCCTTTTGTGTTTTTCTTCTTTTTGAGGGCTCTGTGTGTTATTCTGAAGGGGTTGGGTTCTTGGTTTTCTTCGTGGATTTCTCTGATTTCTCTGTCTTTGAACCTTCAGGTTTCCCTTCAACATCAACGACTTCTGTCATTAGGCTTGGCTTATGTAGAGCCTTGGACTTAAGCCTAAACTTATCGTTGTCTCCTGTATGCCTCTTTCTTGTGCTAGCAATAGGTTTAGCTTCTTCTTTCTTCTTCTTACTGTTGATTTCATATCCAACATCCTTGAGGAGTTATTCATCTGATGGTGTTGGCTGATACTCTTTCTGCAACTTTTTCTGAATATGTGCTTCCGGAATTTCCGGTAGCACCTGCGATTTTGATTTATCTGCTGTTGCAGACCTTCCTCTTTTGGCTCTAGTGTAGACATTAGGAAATGGAGGAATAGAGGGTACTATTTTCATGGACTTGGGTTTGCTTGCTAAGGAGCTCTCTCCTTTTTCCACCTTTCTTTCAACTTTGCCTGCATAAACCTTCTCTTTCTTACCTTTGGCCTTCTTATGAATGTTTTCTTTTTGGGCTTTTCTCTTTGTTCTTTTGTTTGCAGGCTAAAGATTTGGTTGTGGAATTGGAGGTGTAGGTGTAGGTTGGCCTGCGCTATAGAATAAAAAGTGCTCCCAGTCTAGTTTCTCTTTCCCAACTCTTCTTCAACTAGAACTTTGATCAAGGCTTGATTGCACAAGCTATACTCATAAAAATCAGCATGAGTCCAGACTCCGAACCTTTGTTGACATCCTAGTCAGTTTTTTCAATAAGAAAAAATGGTAGATTTAATGTCTTCATCCCTGCAATATGAAAAACAAACTTCATGTGATAGAGGAATGCCACTATATACCTCCTTTCACATGTGAGGTATATCTTGATAAGGTTGATAGCTTCTGCCCAGTCATCCTTAAGGTAGCTGCTTGGAATGCCCTTTGCCCAATTTGGATCTCTGTGAGCATCTTTGAGGAAGCTGTTGAGGTCACCTCCTATAATAACTTGTCCTTTGAACCACCATTCTCCTTCCTGAGGAAGGTTAAAGGCTTTAGGAATGGAGTCTTCAGAAACCTGCAAAGTGAGGCCATAAACTGTAAACTGTGTCACAAAGATTTTGAAACTCTTGGGCCTTCTTCTTCCCTCTGAGTGAGAGCCCCCTAACCTGGTGCAAAGAGGATACCACCCTGACTATATAAAAAAACTTATGTAGGAATTTACAGGGTAAGTTCCTTAGATCAGAAACAAAAGTTGAATTGTCACAAAGCAGATCATCGATTACAGGTATAATCAAATGGATTAAAACCCTCAGAGGAGGGAAAGCAATTACACGACACGTGGGTATTTCTCTCACTTCAGGCAATTTATTAATATAAAAAGAAAAGTTACATATGTTTCTCTCATAAACGGTTACCGGACAAATGACCCTCCATGCTCTTTAAATAGAGATCATGGACCAATCGGGTGTTAAGCCACGGATCAAGTGTTGTTAATATCGAGGTGAGAGATAACCGTCGGATTATAAGTTACAAATGTACATGGTAAAGAAACACACTTTACCTAACTCTACACTAGACTAAGTTATTCTTAACTATTTCCTATGTGTCGAAATATCCTAACATCCCCCCTTAAGAACAACTTGGGATAGGATTGAAGGATTTACAAAGGTGGCACAAAAGGAGCCTATTTCCTATGTGTCGAAATATCCTAACATCCCCCCTTAAGAACAAATTGGGATAGGATTGAAGGATTTACAAAAGTGACACAATAGGAGAAGGAAGGAGGCATTAGAGCCTATCCCCCCTTAATGACAACTTTCCTGAACTCCAAGCATGGATCAAATTTTGGTAAACTTCGCTCCTGTGAGAGCCTTTGTAAATATATCGGCTACTTGATCATTGGTTGGATAGTACTACACTTCAAGAACATGCTCATGAATGAGATTTATGATGAAGTGTATGTGGAGTTCAATGTGTTTCATACGCTGATGTTGAACTGGATCTTTACATAGCTAAATAGCACTTTGATTATCACCCCAAAGTGTAGTTGGATGCTGCTGATGAAGAACAAATTCAGACAGGATCTGACGAAGCCACATGGCTTCCTTGTTGGCTTCAACTACACCATGATACTCTGCTTCTGCTGAAGAAAGAGAGATGGCACTTTGTTTCTTACAAGACCAAGTAATAGGTCTTGAACCAAGAGTGAATACATATCCTGTAGTAGACTTTTGATCATCAAGGTCACTAGCCCAATCAGAATCAGTGAAACCAATCAATAATGGAGATGCTCCTGCAATGAAATGAATCCCAAACTGAACTGTACCTTGAATATATTGAAGTATTCTTTTAGCTGCTTTCTAGTGACTTTCATGAGGTTGGTGCATAAACCGAGTGACAAGACCAACGGTAAAGGAAAGGTCAAGATGGGTATGGGTTAGATACAGAAGTTTACCAACAAGTTGATGATATAAGGTAGCATCATCTTCAGGGGTAATACAAGCGACTGAAATCTTGAATCCAGACTGAAAGGGAGAAGGGGTTGGCTTACAGTCTTCCATGTGAAAGTGGTGTAGAATATCATAGGCATACTTGGACTGAGAGAGGGTAATGCCTTCCTTGGATTGAAAGACTTAAAGACCAAGGAAATAATGCAAGTGTCCTAATTTTGTCATTTCAAACTTCTTTTTGAGGCTAGACTTCACATGGTTTATATCATTTGGATCACTAACAGTAAGGATAAGATCATCAACATAAAGAAAAACGATGGTGAAGGACTTACCCACTTTCTTGGTGTAGACAGTGTTGTCAGAATGACACCTAGAAAAGCCATTGTCTAATAGAAATCTATCCATTTTGGCATACCAGGCCCGAGGAGCTTGTTTGAGACCATAGAGAGACTTCCTAAGCCGAAAAACTAGGCTGGAGTCTTTTTGGATAAAGCCAAGGGGTTGTTCCATGTAGATTTCTTGATGTAAATCTCCATGTAAGAAGGAAGATTTAACATCCATCTGATGGACTTCCCATTTAAAGGATGCAGCAAGGGAAAGAAAAAGGCGGATAGAATTCATTTTGGCAACAGGGGAGAAGGTTTTAGTATAGACAATGCCTTCAACTTGTGAATATCCTTTAGCAACAAGATGAGCTTTATGTCTATCCACTTTTCCATCTGGTTCAAACTTGGTTTTGTAAAGCCATCTGCATCTGACAAGTTTTCTTCCTTTTGGAAGAGGAACAAGATCCCAAGTATCGTTTTCCAATAAGGAACGATACTCTTCATTCATAGCTTCATCCCAATCTAGATGACCGGAGGCTTCTTCAAAGGTTTCTGGATCAATTTTTTCTGGAACCTGAGCTAATAAGGAAGAATCTCTTTCAAACTGAGAATGTGTACGTCGTCGATCGGCAGGGTCACCTGCAAGAGAACCTGCTGCATCTCGAGTAGAGCGGACCCATCCTGGAAGCGATGGAGTATAAGGAACAATTTCAAGAGGTGGAGGAGGATTTTCATCCTCATTGTCATCATCTGAAATAGAAGGAATGCTATTAAAAATATAAGAGAGAGAGAGAGGTGGCACATATGCCGAATCAGGCTTGCAGGCTAAAGGTGGCACATTCGATGAACTAGGCTTGCAGGCTGATATATTTTCATCAAATTTTACATCTCGTCTAATGATTATATTTTTGGATTTTGGTGGAAGAAGTCTATATCCTTTGACATCTTCATAATATCCAACAAAAATGCATTTTTCAATCTTAGGTTCTGTTGTGGCCAGCAACAATCCCCCTTCTTATTTAGTATTATCACTAATACTAAATAAGTGGGGACCCTTAGTAAAAAATTTAAAAAATCATTTAGTGCTTGTATTTCCTTTTTCAATAAAACTTACTATCATAGACTTAGGAGAATACCCCTTGAAAAATCTAAAAAACTTAAGTTTTATGATAGGATAGAATAAAATCATTCTTTAAAGAAATATCGCATCGCAAAAAAGGTAATGAATACCTCCTTACAAGCGGAATTTTAAGATTGTGAGATTGTGATGCGAAACTACACACTAAAAGAACATTCATCGCATCGCATGCTTCAAATGTCATATCTTACATTGAAAAAATGCAAAGCACCGATGTGCGATGACACATATCGCAAATTGCATTTCGCAGAAAAAAACATTAACGGATGTTTGTCATATGTTATGCTCTTGCGATTTTGCGATATTGCAATGTAAAGATTTTGTGATGTTATGATATTGCGCTATTATGATATTACAATTTCATGGGATTGCGATTTGCGATATTGCGAAGCAAATCGTAGATCGCCTTATCACCGATATTTAAGGCTCATTATACGGGAAAAAAATCTTTCCATAAACCGAGGCCTGGTTATGCGCTTTAATATTAATCAATGAATTGGTTGTCAATCATTAATGAAATATGGTTTCGTTCTGATCAAAGAGCTATTTCACGTAAGGTGGTATATTTTATACGTCTTCAGCATTTAAAACTTTCCCGTCACCTTTTTCCTATCATTATTCTCACTTAATTCGTAAACTGTAGGAGTGAAGAACAGAGAACTATACAAAGCAATATTCAGGATATAATGGGAAAGAAAGACAAGGCTCTGAGTTCTGAAGACAAAGAAATGACGCCCTTGTATACAGACACCGCCTGTAACAAAGATGCTGGTATTACTACTTGGGAAGGCATGTATAATCTACTTGAGGAAGAGAACCCCAGAGTAATGGAGGCTACAACTATTGTAGGCTCACATGGGCATTCTGATGCATTCATTACAGAGCTAGCTTCCTCATTCTTGCACCAGATAGCAGCGAGGCCTAAAATTATTCCATACATGGACATGGTTAAATGGGTATCTACCTAAAGCACAGCAACTGCAGACAAACTGGAGACAAAGGGCTCAAGAAAAGGCAGAATCGATTAAAATATTAACAAAGTTAAATTGGGATTCTTACTGGACGTGTTTGGTAAAACCACACAGCCAGTGCATGACTCTCAAGTGTATCATCAATTCTGCCGAGAAGATGGTGCCAGCTCTTGCTGATTCCGTTTTCACAAGACAGTTAAAGTCTGAAGTCATCCAGCCTACTCTTCTCAAACAAATGTTGAACGCTTGCAATTTCAAAGAATAGATTCAAAAGTAGTTAGTTGTTAAGTTTTAATTTTAGATTTAGTATTTATTTTTGCTTTATTTTTGCCTAAAAAGAGGACGGTCATTTAAACCGTATCCTACATTTTTGTAATAAATTATTTTTAGATTTAGTTAGTATTATTTAAACCCTTCTCATGCATTTAGAGAAGGGTCCTGAAATTTGTCAAAAACTTGTCCTCAGAACATGCATTTTTGCACCCTCCGAGGAGGTTTTGATGAATGAATGGAACAAGATTTATTGATATCTTCGTTTAATATCTACTACTGATGTTGTACTTTTGTAATCTTAGTGGATGTTGGATTAAGAAGAGATAAGTCATTATTGCTTGAAGCTCATGAGTAGAACTAGTTATAAATGGTACTTTTATCTCTTAACTATTTTTTCTTTTGTGTTAAAGTGATATTTATGTTCAGTTGTTTATATATTAATACTTGAATGCTTGAGTTATCATTTGGCACTTTTGTACGGTGATAGCTATTTATTTATGCTTAATATATGAGTAGCTTATTATGTGATATGTTTTTCACAACTGTTTCGTCTAACTTTTTATACGAAGTGGTTTATATTTATTGAATTCTTTTCTTATAACAGTTGAATGATATTTATTACCAATTGTTATTTGAAATCATTTTAGATGACATAACGGAAAGATTACATTCCGGGTTAGTTTAGAATTAGATGTTTCTGTTTAATTAGAATACAATTGCATGTTATAGATTAGAATTAGAATAAAAGAATTTCACTTAGGAACTTTTAGAAAATAAATATCAATTCTCAACACACACACACATATTGGGAAACTGGTCCCATTATCCCCAGTCGGACCCACTATACCAAACGGAAAAGGAGCTGTCAACCAAGGTCCGGACCAGGTGGGTATCCCCCTTGTTGTAGACCCAATTTTCGGGGCTTCAACATATTTGGCGCTAGAAGGAGGGCCTCGAACTATGAATGACAAGTAAGTCAAAATCTAAATACCATTCTGAGAGTAAATTTCCCTCACCATCTCCCCCGACTTCCCCATCGCACTTAGAATTTTTAAATCTAGAACCAGAAGTCGAAAGAACAACAGTCATTGCCACAAACCCTGAATTTTCAGAAGAATCTGCTATTGAACCTCCTGAAGTTGAATCTTTGATCCATAAAATTCAGCGATTTTCAATATCACCTCAAAGATCTGATAAATCTCAAGGAAGTGTGACTTCGCAATATAACCCTGATCATCCTCTTACCGAATTACAGAGCGAAAAGTTTGGTGTTCAGCCAACTGAGTTACCTCTACCTACATGGAAGAGAGCAAGGAAATCACCTAAGGAGTCTGATAGCGAGACTCTTTCATCATCATCATCCATCTCAACCTCTTCACCGCGAAGTCAACCATCCACCCCTCCACTTCAGACTATCGTCTGTCAGTCACTGGAACTTATACATCTCCTTCTCAAACATCTGGAATCATAAATATCCTCATCTTCCCAATCGCAGGGATCATATTCTGCGCTTTCCTCTGTTATTAGTTCAGCGATGGCCCATCCATGGAATAACCCAGGGGCAGTGTTAATGCCTGCACCCTTGAGTCAAATACCGGCCCATCCTGAAAAATGGCTGCCTAAGTTTAATCCTGAAGCAAGCATGCTAGCGGAAGAACATATAAATAACTTTATGTTGTCCATAAATCTCAATGTAGTTACTAATGAAGACGCTGTCATCCGATTTGTTCCCTATACTCTACAAGGAGCAGCCGGATCATGGTATTTCTCATTACCGTCTGGATCTATCACTAGTTGGGATATCTTCCAAGATCAATTTTTGACTAAGTTCGGTGATGACAGGTCTATAGCTACACTGATCAATGACCTGTCCAATCTTAGAGCTGAGTGAAAAGAACCTATCAAGGATTTTAATTCACGTTTCAATAAATTGTTAAATAAAATTCCTACTGCTTCCAAGCCTAGAGAAGAAGTGCGAAGTGAATGGTACATATCTGCTTTACCATCAAACATAGCAATATTCGTTGATAGGGCTAAAAAAACAACTTTATCTGACAATATGAAGGAAGCAATAGCAGTAGAGAAACGTATCATTGCTCTAGAAAAGAAAAATGCGATAGAGGAACGAAAATCCAAGAAGGTTAATTTTAAGGAAGACCCCAAGAAAAAACAATCAAAAGATCCATTCGATTTAGAAGGATTGCAGAAAGTTCTGAAAACAATGTCCAACGAAATGGTTGACATTAAGAAACAAGTGGCAGAAACATCTTCTAAAATGTCTTTCAAGCCTTATAGAGGAAACCCTTCAACTGATTCAAAGCTGCCAAATGCTATTACAAGTGCTGAATCAAAAGAAGAAGAAGAGGAGATTGCTACTGAAGAAACTACCGATGAAGAAGAAGTTGTAGAGGTACAAGGTATGTGAGATTTCATTCTCACAGATGAAGAAGATCAAGAAGCATCCCCAGTAGCACTCGAAGTAGAAATCAACTTGATCCTCCTCAACCTACTCCTAAGCCAAAGAGTGCAAGCTCAATGACTAAGGATAAAGTTGCATCCAAGAAAACGACATCCAAAGCAACTCAAACTAGCCCAGTCCAAACAGATTCAACAACTCCATCAAAAACACTGATCGTTTCAGATGAAATGGAGTATAATATCATAGAATACATGAAGAAGACTAGGGCTAACATCAATTTTTATGAATTGAGCAAGTTAAAACACCAGCAAAAGGTACTTTTGAAAGAATTACATGCTATACCAGAAAAACCTTTTCCCGATCCTGTAATCTCTCAAGCTTCCCATGAGATGGGAAGACCTCTAACTAATGCGATTAGTAAAGTTGATATAGAAAATATCACTTTAATTGGAGGAAGGTTGAGATCTCATACTCCTCCATTTCTTCTTACTTACAAAGTTTTCAATAAAAATTTGCATAATTTTTTAGTGGATTCTGGAGCTTCATCTAATATTCTACCAAAATCAATATGTGCAAAGTTGAACATTCAATCGCAAAAATCTGCTATGCACATATTTCAGTTAGATCGATCGCAAGTTGAAGTGATTGGCGAATTAAATTAGGTTACCATAAGGCTGTCATTTAATCCAAAGGTATGTCAAGTTATCGACATTTTAGTTGCAAATATTCCAGAATTTTATGGCTTAATTCTTAGCAGAGATTGGTCAGAAAAACTTCATGGATACTTTGCAACTGATTGGTCGCACATGTGGCTTCCTTACAATGGTAAACCAAATCAGATAAAGGTTGAGCGAGAAAAACATCAAGATACATAGTAACAGAACTGGAAGGAGAAAATGAACCAGTTGCATACAGCAATAATATCATTGGCAATTATTCAGTTGATTCTTTCTTAGGAAATTTCAATGCTCATACTTCACCTTACTTAGAACATTCTGTTTTATCTCAAATAGAATTTTTTTCTCAAACAGATAGTTCTAGATGTATTAATTTTATAGATACTCCTATAAATAAATCTTTATTTTGGAAGTTATTTTTTGATGGTTCTAAGTCTAATGAAGGAGCAGGAGTAGGATGCGTGTTGATTAGTCCAGGGGGAAACAAAATTATGCTAACTTGCAGACTTGAGTTCGATTGCACCAATAATACCGCAGAATACGAGGCTTTAGTCCAAGGATTATACAAAGCAATCGAATTAGATATCAAATATCTACAAGTTTTTGGAGATTCTGAAATTGTAATCAGACAAGTACGCAATACTATACATTTTTTATCAGGTTATTTAAAGCATTATCAATCTTTAGTTCAAGATCTGACTGAACACTTTATAACATTTAATATTTCATCAATTTCCAGACTCCAGAATTCTAGTGCAGACCTCCTAGCTAACGTAGCTTCCAAGCTCATTCCTTCAGAAGACTTTAGCCCTGATCGATTTTCAATCGAATTAATCTTTAGACCCTCGATTCCTGATAATATTACCAATTGGAGGATTTTCAACGATGATCCTGAAATTGTAAGCTTCCTCACATCTGAAGGATCTTACACCAATCAGATAATTGATGAAGACCAACATGACAGACAATTGCAACAAGATAGCACTAATAATGCTATGCCAAAGTCAGTAGTCAAGTTAGAGGACCTTTATGATTTGAAAGATCGATTCAAAAGATCTACCAATTCAAAACTGCAAAGTTCAACTTTGAACTATGAATTAGTAAATCTAGGAATTGATACCAAACCACAGAATATCAACCTAGGCCTTGTCCTAGCTCCTGAAGAAAAATTAGCGTATGTTCGTCTCTTGAAACAATACAAAAGTGTCTTTGCTTGGAACTACGATGAACTTAAAACTTATGACACTTCTATCATCCAACATACTATCCCAATGATAAATGATGAAAAACCTATCCAACAAAAGCTGAGAAAGATCCATCCCAATATATAAAACTAGATCAAATCTGAACTCAATAAGTTATTGAAAGCCAAGATTATTTTTCCCGTTCGACATTCTAAATGGGTTTCCAATATGGTTCCCATTATAAAGAATAATGGAGACATTAGAATTTGCATTGACTTTCAAAATCTTAATAAATCTTGCCAAAAAGATAATTTTCCTTTGCCTCCTATGGAGAAAATATTGCAGGTAGTTGCAGGATCAGAATTAATGTCTTTCTTAGATGGTTTCTCTGGCTACAACCAAGTGTTGGTCCATCTCGATGATCAATTAAAAACCACATTCAGAACCAAATGGGGCACTTATGCATATCAAAAGATGCCTTTTGGTCTGATCAACGCTGGTGCCACATTTCAAAGAGCCATGGACATCGCATTCAAGGGATTAGTTAACAAATCAGTGGTAATTTACTTGGATGATATCACTGTATATTCCAAGAAACGAAGCAATCATCTTAGAGATTTAAAACAGATCTTCCAACGTTGTCAAAGGTATGGAATTTCACTTAACCCAAAAAAATCATTTTTTGCATTAAGTGAAGGAAAGATTTTTGGATTCATAGTGTCAAAATCTGGAATTCATATTGATCCTGACAGAATCAAGGAGATTTCTGAAATACCCCTACCCCATAACAAGAAAGCTATGCAATCTTTCCTTGGCCAGATTAATTTTGTAAAGAGATTTGTGCCAGATTTTTCAAGAATTGTATCTCCTTTACAAGCAATGATTAAAAAGAATTCAAACTTCAAATGGGGCCAAGACGAATATGAAGCATTTAATCTGATCAAACAAGCGATTGTTAATGCTCCATCTTTAGCAACTCCAAATTTTTTCGATCCTTTTATTCTATATACATTTGCCTCTGATAAATCATATGCTGCGATACTCACTCAAGAAAATCAAGACAAGGCAGAAGCCCCAATTTCTTTTTTCAGTTCAAATTTATAGGGGGCTGAATTGAATTATTCAGATGTAGAGAAACAAGCTTATGATGTTTTCAAAGCAATTAAATATTTCAGACCCTTTCTACTTAAAACCCATACAAAAATCATAGTACCGTTTCCAGCAGTAAGAAATATCTTAGTACAGAAAGATGTGGGTGAGAAAAGAGCCAATTGGATTACTGCCTTACAAGAATATGACGTAGAAATCAAACTAGCAAGTATTGTAAGAGGTCAAGGCTTCTGCAAAATACTAGCTGGAGCATCGCTTATGTCTAAAAATCCATCTGCAGAGATACAAATGTATGAGGTAAGCCTAAACGATGTTGAATCATTATATGTTGATATCATATTTTATCTAAAGAATGGATATGCTCCTCCAAATCTTGATTACACCAAGAAAAGAGCTCTAAGGTTGAAGGCTAAACAATATCAACTTGTGAATGACGTTCTTTTTAGAATGAATTATGATTCTATTCTCCTTATATTTCTTGAGAAATCTGAAGCTGAAAAAGTCTTGCAGGAACTCCACGATGGGCCAGAAGGCGGACATTATGCTGGAGATGCTACTGCACATAAAATCCTCCACACAGGCTATTACTTGCCCACATTATTCAAAGACTCACATAGATACGTAAGGAAATGTCAAGTTTGTCAAACTGCTGCTGGAAGACAAAAGAAACCATCATTGCCACTGCAACCAGTCAACATTGAGCATCCTTTTGATCAATGGGGATTGGACATAATAGGTGAGATCGTTCCTCACTCTTCTAAACAACATAAGTATATCCTTACAACAACTGATTATTTTACTAAATGGGTAGAAGCAGTTCCTCTCAAGACGTCCAATGCTGAGCATATCATCGAGTTCATAGATCAGTTCATAATCACCAGGTTTGGTTTACCTTCTGCTTTAATGTTTGATAATGCATCGTATTTTTCTGGTAATGCTATGACTGAATTTTCACTTAAAAGAGGTTTCAAAATTAAATAATTTGCCAATTATTATCCACAGGGAAATGGGTTAGCTGAATCTAGAAATAAAAACTTAATTAGAATCATTAAGCGAACCATTGATCAAAATCATAAAAATTGGCATAAGTATTTAATATATACTTTATGGGCAGATCGAATAACACAGAAAGCCTCCATTGGCACTTCTCCCTTTAATTTAGTTTATGGGAAAGAAGTGGTTCTCCCAACTCATCTAGCAATTCCTTCTTTGGCCTTATTTCAATATATTGATGAAGTACCAACTTCTTCCTTACAATTAGGGAAGCTGGAAATAATTAAGCTAGAATAACAACAAGAACAAGCCAAAATAACTCATGCTCATCACCAAGCATTAGTAAAAGCTTCTTTTGATTCAAACATGATATCCAAAAAGGACTTTCAGATCGTAGATCTAGTTTTAAAATGGGACAAGGCTCATGAGGAAAAAGGAAAATGTACAAAATTTCAACGAATGTGGCTTGGTCCTTTCCAAATCGCAGAAGTCATAGGTCCATCTACTTTTATGTTACAGGATTTAACAGGAAAAAGAGAGTCTTTACTTGTTAACGGACAGATCCTCAAAAAATATTTTTCATAGGAGATCATTCTTCTATTTTGTATATTAGTTTCCTTTATTTTCATAATAAAACCAGTTGTAAATGGTTACATTTGGAATTCACGAAAAAAATACAAATTCTCTTTTAGATTTTGTTTTGTTTTTTTTCACTTGTATAAATAGAATTCTTCTAAGAAATTGATCATTATTATTGAAAGATACAGTTAAAAGCTTTAGGCCTAGAAATGATTCTAGTTTCAACTTTATAAATTTTGTTAAAAAGCGACCTTTAGTAAGAAATTGTTTTATATCAGTCTAATGAAAGGTATCATTAACAAAATGAAGATTCTCTGTAGAAAAGTTCTTTCCAAAAAACTCTACCATTTTCGTCCAGAGCTATCTTAAGGAAACAATGACTTCCTCCCCACCTAGAAAATTACAACGTTCAAGGAATAATCCAATGATACACTTTAACTTAAAGAGTAAGAGGTCTCATCACAAGCTGACTTATCATGATCATAGATATTATAGCTTGCTGACTTTGCCAATACTGCATACCACAACATGGCAATGACTCAAGATTGTTGCAATCAAAAGACAAGGGGTCTCATCACGAGCCAGATTGTTCAGCAAAGTTATAAATCAAGTGAATGGCACTGTCATAAATTGGCTACCAAACCAAGACATTGTTCTTTAAGAATAAAAAGAAAATTAAAGCAATAAGTGTAGATATGGATTTCTCTTTGAAAATTGTATATTTCTCTAAGTAGGATACATGATCATTGCTGGGTAACAGGTAACCCTGTCGAGGCTATAAACGCTTGCTGGCAGCAGAGGCTCTACCTACGACAAATGAGCATATTTAAAACTGATATACAGACAAGCCTTTGTTTTTATCTTTATAAACCAAGTAGTGACTGATGTAGATACAAGGACTAGCTTGAGGAAGTAAACAGTCAAAGTTGAATATAGAAGAAACGAAATATCATTGATAGATAAAATCATAATGTACTTTGTCTTTCTATTATAAAATTTGATTTTCTGAAAAATTTTCTATTTTGAAAGTTTAGAAAATTCAAAAGAAAAGCAGAGATAACTGGTTTTTCCAAGTGAATCTCCAATTGTTGTGGCTAGCAACAACCCTCCTTCTTATTTAGTATTATCACTAATACTAAATAAGTGGGGACCCTTAGTAAAAAAATTAAAATATCATTTAGTGCTTGTATTTATTTTTTCAATAAAACTTACTATCATAGACTAGGAGAATACCCCTTGAAAAATCTGAAAAACTTAAGTTTTATGATAGGATAGAATAAAATTATTCTTTAAAGAAATATCGCATCGCAAAAAAGGTAATGAATACCTCCTTACAAGTGGAATTATAAGATTGCGAGATTGCGATGCAAAACTACGCACTAAAAGAACATTCATTGCATTGCATGCTTCAAATGTCATATCTTACATTGAAAAACTTCAAACCACCGATGTGCGATGACACATATCGCAAATCGGGTTTCGCAGAAAAACACATTAACGGATGTTTGTCATATGTTATGCTCTTGCGATTTTGCGATATTGCGATGTAGCGATTTTGCGATGTTATGATATTGCGCTATTATGATATTACAATTTCATGAGATTGCGATCTGCGATATTGCGATTTTGCGATATTGCGAAGCAAATCGTAGATCTCCTTATCGCAAATATTTAAGACTCATTATACGGAAAAAAAAAGCTTTCCATAAACTGAGACCTGGTTATGCGCTTTAATATTAATCAATGAATTGGTTGTCAATCAGTAATGAAATATGGTTTCGTTCTGATCGAAGAGCTATTTCACGTAAGGTGGTATATTTTATACGTCTTCAGCATTTAAAACTTTCCCGTCACCTTTTTCCTATCATTATTCTCACTTAATTCGTAAACTGCAGGAGCGAAGAAAAGAGAACTATACAAAGCAATATTCAGGATATAATGGGAAAGAAAGACAAGGCTCTGAGTTCTGAAGACAAAGAAATGACGCCCTTGTATACAGACATCGCCTGTAACAAAGATGTTGGTATTACTACTTGGGAAGGCATGTATAATCTACTTGAGGAAGATAACCCCAAAGTAATGGAGGTTACAACTACTGTAGGCTCACATGGGTCTTCTGATGCATCCATTACAGAGCTAGCTTCCTCATTCTTGCACCGGATAGCAGCGAGGCCTAAAATTCTTCCATACACAGACATGGTTAAATGGGTATCTACCTAAAGCACAGCAACTGCAGACAGACTAGAGACAGAAGGCTCAAGAAAAGACAAAATAAATTAAAAGATTAACAAAGTTAATTTGGGATTCTTACTAGACGTGTTTGGTAAAACCACACAGCCAGTGCATGACTCTCAAGTGTATCATCAATTCTGTCGAGAAGATGGTGCCAGCTCTTGCCGTTTTCTTTTTCACAGGATAGTTAAAGTCTCAAGTCGGCCAGCCTACTCTTCTCAAACAAATGCTGAACGCTTGCAATTTCAAAGAACAGATTCACAAGTAGTTAGTTGTTAAGTTTTAATTTTAGATTTAGTATTTATTTTTGCTTTATTTTTTCCTAAAAATAGGACGGTCATTTAAACCGTATCCTAAATTTTTGTAATAAATTATTTTTAGATTTAGTTAGTAGTATTTAAACCCTTCTCATGCATTTAGAGAAGGGTCCTGAAATTTGTCAAAAACTTGTCCTCAGAACATGCACTTTTGCACCCTCAGAGGAGGTTTTGATAAATGAATGGAACATGATTTATTGATATCTGCGTTTAATATCTACTACTGATGTTGCACTTTTGTACTCTTAGTGGATGTTGGATTAAGAAGAGATAAGTCATTATTGCTTGAAGCTCATGAGTAGAACTAGTTATAAATGGTACTTTTATCTCTTAAATATTTCTGCCTTTGTGTTAAAGTGATATTCATGTTCAATTGTTTATATATTGATGCGTGAATGCTTGAGTTATCATTTGGCACTTCTGTACGGTGATAGCTATTTATTTATGCTTAATATATGAGTAGCTTATTATGCGATATGTTTTTCACAACTGTTTCGTCTAACTTTTTATACGAAGTGGTTTATCTTTATTGAATTCTTTTCTTATAACAGTTGAATGATCTTTATTACCAATTGTTATTTGAAATCATTTTAGATCACATAACGGAAAGATTACATCCTAGGTTAGTTTAGAATTAGATGTTTCTGTTTAATTAGAATACAATTGCATGTTATAGATTAGAATTAGAATAAAAGCATTTCACTTAGGAACTTTTAGAAAATAAATATCAATTCTCAACACACACACACATATTGGGAAACTAGTCCCATTATCCCCATTCGGACCCACTATACCAAACGGAAAAGGAGCTGCCAACCAAGGTCTAGACCGGGTGGGTATCCCCCTTCTTGTAGACCCGATTTTCGGGGCTTCAACAGGTTCTAAGGCTTTATGTTTCGCATCTGGAATATGGGCCCAAGCATCACTTCCAAAAGCACGAAAGTGACTTACATCTGGTTTAATTGAGCTCCAAGCTTCTTCTGGAATTATATTCTTTAAAACCTTAGTAGGAGTGCGATTTACTATGTAATTTGCACATTTAATGGCTTCTGCCCAAAAATTGACCAAATCCTTTAGATTGAAGCATACAATTAGCCATTTCTTTTAAGGTGCAATTCTTTCGTTCAGCTACACCATTTTTTTGTGGAGTATATGGAATAGTATGTTGCAATTGAATGCCATGCTCAGTGCAAAAGTTGATAATTTTTTTGTTAACATATTCTCCTCCATTGTTTGATCTTAACTTAAGAATTTGATGTCCAAATTGTTTCTCAACAAAGGCCTTAAAGGCCAAGAACATTTTAAAAAATTCACTCTTGAGTTTTAATAAGTATACCCAAGTGTGTCGGGAAAAATCATCAATGAAAGTTAAGAATTACTTGCAACCAGAGAAAGAAACAACAGGAAGTGGACCACATAAATCACTGTGCACAAGTTGCAAAGGGGCTGAAGCGTGTCGAGAGCCACGTTTGTCAAAACTATCCCAATGATGTTTTCCAAGTACACATCCAAAGCAAACACCATCTTGGCAAGATACCATAGGAAGACTTGTCACCATATTTTCCTTACATAGATTTTGAAGAGAGCGATAGTTTAAGTGACCAAATCGCTCATGCCAAAGTTTGCTCACTTCATCATTGTGAGCAACAAAAATGGAGGGAAGACATGATGACCCAAAGTTTTCAAACTTATACAACCTTGTGGAATCATCAGTAATGCCAGTAGCTAAAATATGTTTAGGATCTTTGAGGTCCTTGATTACAACATCATGCGGTGAGAATTCTACTATTTTCCCTTCACCTGAATGAGTTATCTGATAAACAGAGAGAAGGTTGCATGACAAGGTAGGAACACATAGTACATCATTAAACTGACCATTATCGAGATGAATGAATCCAGATCCTACAACACTAAGAGATCTATCATCACCAACATAAATATTTTTGGTGTTACAATCATTTAAAGAAGAAAAAATGGGTTTATTTTTGGCCATGTGATAAGAAGCTCCAGAATCAATGAGCCATTCATGAGAATGAGAAGAGGAAGATACATTTAATGCATAACTAGATCTTGATGCTTGACAACCACAAGCAGAAATTTCCCTTCCTGAAGATGAAGGTGAAGAGTGCTCCAAATTGATGTTGTGCTTCTTCATTGCTACTTCTAAGGCTTCCATGTTCTTAAAACATTTGGACTCTAAATGGCCATCACGATTGCAAAAGTTGCAATGTCTATCTGTCTTCTTTCCTTTGTTTTTATATGCCTTATCATTTTGGTGAGTTTATTTTTCATTTTGTGGCTGAAATTTCTGAAGACCCTTGTTTGGTTTCGGACCATACTTTTTAGGATATTGCTTCTTGGGATTCTTTTGATATGATTGTTGTTGGGCTGCTACGGCTTTCTTAGAAGCGTTTCCAGAAGTGATAAGACCAAGGTGTAAGAGTTTTTCTTGTTCTCTTATCAAAGAATCACAAAATGAATCAAAAGAGGGATTCTTGTATGTGGTTCCTGAAGAAATGATGGCTTCTCTAGTGGAATGGAAGGAAGAAACAAATACAGAGTAACCGGCTTCGGATTTTGATCAACAACGGACACAGCCCTCAAAATAGTTCTGATACCATGTAGGAATTTACAGGGTAAGTTCCTTAGATCAAGAACCAAAGGTCACCGCTCATAAATAGATCAAAAATCAATACACCAGTATAATCACATGGTTAAAACCCTCAAAGAGTGAAACAGTGCACGGCCTGAGCCAACACGGCCACTTCAGGCAATTTATTAATATAAAAAGAAAAGTTGCATATGTTTCTCTCATAAACGGTTATTGGACAAATGACCCTCCATGCTCTTTAAATAGAGATCATGGACTAATTGGGTGCTAATTCACGGATCAAGTGTCATTAATACCGAGGTGAGAGATAACCTTCAAATCACGACAAATCGTGACCATCAGATTATAAGTTACAGATGTACATGGTAAAGAAACACACTTTACCTAACTCTACACTAGACTAAGTTATTCTTAATTATTTTCTATGTGTCAAAATATCCTAACAACTTCTTGCCCTCGAATTAGCCTCAACCAAATCTACACCCTGCGGTTCTATTCAATTTATCTTACCACATGTTTTAGTCATCTTCAGAAAAATAAATTCCTATGTCTCCTGCAACTGATAGGTGGCAGAGTAGGAAGAATTTTACCGTACAAGTGTAGCTGTATTCACTGCTGGAAATCTTATTTGAAATCTAGACTCCTTCTCAAAGTATGACTCTTAGCTATTCGAATCCCAGAAACTAAAACTTCGAATGACATTCTCCTTATTTTTAGGTGGTTTTAAAACTAAAACTTGGTCTATCACCCCATGCAAATCATCCTCCATCATTGAAAATATTCCTCACCATGATGTGAACCACGTGATACACCATCACCACCTTTAGTTGGTTGTGTTTCCCATATGAGAGCTCCATATGGCTTCTAGTAAGTGGGTTTATGACTTTCAGTCACCTTCGCAGTCTTTGTTTTTTATTGGCCAGAATTTTCGACAGCACTATTGTGCAGCCAGCCAAATGGTTATGGTGTGTGGTGTAATCACCATGATCTATTTGATTCAGAAAAAAAACGTACCTAAATACATGGATCGCTGACTTGGCATTGATAGGCACGACGGGTAATGGTTCATTCCATCACTGCGAATGACACATGTGGCTCAACGTATATAATGACTTGAATTAAACTAATTGATTGTAATATGACACCTATCACGAGATCTGAAAATATTTAAAAAATATTTGAGGTGTATTTTTACTATGACACGTGGTTTAACTAGAGCAGATGCGCTTTTTCATTTTACTTTTAAAAATAGAGTATGCTTTCAAAAATTCGGTCAGCATCGGAATAAAAATAAAAAAGATAGAAACAAGAAAATAATAAACTGTCTGAAAGGGCTAAAACTGGGGGAAATTCCGGTAGCGACGAAAAACAAATTTGAAATTTTGAAATTTTTTGAAGTTTAATCCTAAAAATAAAACTTATGGAATGGACTCATGACTTAGCAAATAATTGTGCTAACAATAAGAACAAGATACTATCTTCAATATCTTGGAGTAGATGTTTGGGCAATAGTTGAAGGTGGTTACCAATATCCATATGCATTTCCAACAGATCCAATGGTAAGGAAGAACTATGAAACTAATGCAAAAGTTGTCAATGCATTATTGGGAAGCCTCGCAGAATCAGAATTTGTCAAGGTTATGCAACTAAATACAGCAAAGGATATATGGGACAAAATAATTCTAAGTTATGAGGGTGATGCCAAGGTAAAAAGTGTTAAACTATAATCTCCCAGAATTTAATATGAAAATCTCAGAATGCATAATGATGAAAGTATTTCTAGTTTCTTTTTACATCTAGATGAGATCGTAATTCGTATGAGATATCTGGGTGAAGGCATAAGAGACACAAATTTAGTAGAGAAAATATTAAGATCTCTAACTTCTAAATTTGAGTCAAAAGTGTTTGCTATTGAAGAAAAGCGGGATCTATAGACTCTTACTATTTTTCAACTTCATGGGATCCTGACTACTTTTGAAATGAGAAAAGGAGGTTTATCTGAATTCAAAGAAGTTTCTTTTAGAGCTATTTAAAAATTAAAGGGCAAGGCAGAACAAAAAGAATTAGGGTATGTATCAGAAGAAGATGAGGTAAATTTCCTAAAGAAACTTCAACTTGGAACTGGAAGGATCAGAGATAAGCTTCCTTTCAAATGTTTTGCTTGTGGAAGAGTGGATCATTATACTGCTAAATGTTCCCACAAAGATAATCATAATAAGGGAAAGGATTTAGTAAAAGGTAATAGGAGACAATTTGTCAACATAAAAAGTTAGTATACGCATGAAGATAGTGATGGCTTGTAAAATAGTGAAAAAGGAGAATTTGATCAAGATATTAGACTGCTCATGGCATTTGAAAAAGACACTAGTGAGGCTAAAGATACTTTTATGGATGATTTAAAAGAAAATGATTTTCTTGAAGAAATCACTCAACTCAAAATATGTTTGGAAGAGAACAAAATAGTCATAGATACTCTAAAGAATCAACTCATAGAAAAGGAGAAGCACAATGAGAAATTAGAATGTGAAATAGTAAGTCTATGAAAGGAACTTGAGAAAGTAAAAACTCAAAATCTTATATTTTCTAAAGGATCTGAAACCTTAAATGAAATTATCAAGGTTCAATTCTCTCCTCTTGTGAAGATATATCTTGAATATATTGGTGAATCTTCTTAGTCAGAAAAATCCTCAGCTACAAGCTATCTAAATGCAGCAAAAGCCAGCCAACAAAGCTTCTTCACTTAGCAAACAAAGAAAATGTCTAGGTAAAGTGTGATTATTCAAATTCAAGAATGAACAATAACAGAAATAGCAGTCAAAAGGTAAACAACACTAGAAGGTTCTATGATCGCATAAATTTCTTCTTTAATGGACAATGTTTCTCATGTCATAATTTTGGTCACAAAGTTGCTCAATGTGTTGCACACAAAACCATCATGATTAGAGAAGAAAGAAAGAAAATAAATGAGACAGGAATAAAGAAGAATATTTAGAAAAAAAAAAAAATCTCCTGTTCAAGATGAAATTGAATGTTCATTTTGCAATAACTTTGAACATGAAGAATCTGAATGTAGGAGAAAACTTCAGCCAAAAGAACAAATATCCACAAGCTCCAAGGTATGGAGAAGGAAGGACTTACAATTTGAAAGTTGTGGCATAGCTTTATTTGCAGAAGGAGAATAAAATCAATGGTACATTGATAGCGGATGTTCATAACACATGACAGGTGATAAAGATAAAATTATTTCATACATTGCATTAGAAAATGAAAAGAATGTTGCTTTTGGGAATGACTCTCCTGCTATCATTAAGGGTAAATGTTTTGTTTTTCTAAAAGAAAAGGTTAATGATAACAATGATATGTATGTTGATATATTAAAGCATAACTTGTTGAGTGTTAGTAAAACGTATGATCAAGGAAATGAATTTGTCTTGAGTGTGTGGTTCGTGAACTTGACACAGGAAAGACCATAATAAAAGGAACAAGAACACCAAGAAATTTGTATATATTGAAAGGTGGCCAAGAGAAATTTTATCTAGGTAAATCTATAGAAAATTGGTTATGGCACAGAATATTTGGACATCTGAGATTTTCTCAAATAAGCAAATCAAGCAGGCTCAAAGTTGTTCTTGATCTACCCAACATCACTTTACTCGAAAGTACCATATGTAAATCATGTCAATTCGGTAAGAAAACGAGGGTTCAATTTAATGCCAAAGAAGGATCAGAAAGTAATCCTCTTGAACTTATACATATTGATTTATGTGGACCTGTAAGGAAAAAGTCACCTCGTGGATAACAATATTATATCTTATTCATTGATGACTTCTCTAGAATGTGTTGGATCAGTTTATTAAAAAATTAAGATGAAGAAATTGAAAAAATTATGGTCTTCAAAGCTTTAGTTTAAAATTAATTAGATATAAAAATAAAATGTCTTAGATCTTACCGAGGAGGAGAATACATATCAGATGAATTCTTTGATTTCTGTGAACAATATGGCATAAAAAGAAAATTTTCTGTAGTTGGAACTCTGCAACAAAATGGTGTGGCAGAAATAATGAATAGAACAGTTCAGCAAATGGCTCATGCTATGCTTGATGAATCTAGGACTCCTGACACCTTTTGGGGTGAAGTTGCTCACACTTTAGAAAACATTCTCAACAAGGCTCATGTTCATGTAAATAGTGATAAAACTCCTTATGAACTCTCGTATGGTAATATTCCCCCTGTGAAGCACTTTAATTTTTTTGGAAGCAAATGTTATACCAAAAATGATGACTAAAAACTTGGTAAGTTTGAACCTAGAGCAGACGAAGAAATATTTCTTGGTTACACTTCTAGAAGTAAAGCATACAAATTCTTCAGTAAGAGACTTCGAAAGATTGTTTAATGTATTGATGTTGTGATTGATGAATCTCTCACAGCTCCCAAAAGGGAAATAAAAACAAATGAGGATAATGATGAATGTTTTCCCTCATCAAATAACAATAATATAGAAGGAGAACCTAATGAAGCACTAGAAGAAGATACATCAGAAAGAGAAAAGGCTCCATCCAGGTATGTTCAAAAGAATCATCTAGAATCTCAAATTTTGGGAGAAAAGGAATCAAGAGTATAAATAAGAATAACTCTTGTAGGATCTCCCAATTATCTACCATTTTTATCCGCCATTGAACCACAAAATGTGAATCAAGCTAGTAAAGATGAATGTTGGATTCAGGCCAAGAATGAAGAACTTGATCAAATTGAAAAGAATAATACTTGGGAATTGGTTCCAAGACCTCATGATAAAAATGTTATTGGAACAAAGTGGGTATTCAAAAACAAGTTAAATGAAAATGGAGATGTAAGTAGAAACAAAGATAGACTTGTTTGTATAGGGTATGCTCAACAAGAAGGTATAGACTTTGAAGAAACATTTGCACCAGTAGCCAGACTTGAAGCCATAAGAATGTTTCTTTCATTTTCAAGTTTTCAACAATTCAAGGTTTATCAAATGGATGTAAAATTTGCTTTCCTTAATGGTGATATAGAAGAAGTTTATATAGAACAACCAGAAGGATTCATTTTGGGAAATGATGAAAAATTTGTTTGAAAACTTAAAAAGGCCCTATATGGTTTAAAACAAGCCCCATGGGCATGGTACTATCATCTTGACAAATATCTTCAACAACAAGGTTTCACAAAAGGATCTACAGACAATAAATTATACACAAAAATTGAGGATGATAAGTTGTTAATTATTGTTTTTTATGTTGATGACATCATTTTTGGGAGTAATGAAGAATCCATGAGTCAGAAATTTGATTTTTTTATGCAGCAGGAATTTGAAATGTCTTTACTTGGTGAACTAATATATTTTCTTGGCTTACAAGTGCAACAAGAAAAATATTGCATTTTTCTCTCACAAACAAAATATCTCAAGCATATTTTGAAGAAGTATGGGATGGAAGACTGCAAACCTGTGAGCACTCCAATGGTGACCGGATGCAACCTCAATTATCATGATGATTCTCCCATGGTAACCAACCAAAGTATAGATCTATGATTGGAAGTCTGCTTTATCTAATAGGGACTAGACCAGATATCATGCATGCAGTTGGGATTGTTGGATGATTCCAAGCCAATCCAAAGGAGACACATTTTCAGGCTGTAAAAATAATATTCAAATATCTACAAGGAACTCAAGACTTTGGTTTATGGTATCCCAAGAATGTTTATCTTACTCTTCATGCTTACATAGATGTGGACTGGGCTGGAAATGTTGATGACCGAAAAATCACTAGTGGAGGTGAATTTTATATGGGGCCCCAATTAGTTTCCTAGTTCAACAAGAAACAAAGTCCATTGCCTTATCTACAACAAAAGCAGAGTATGTGATTGATGCATCATGTTGCACACAACTTATTTGGATGAAGCATACATTAAAATATATTCAAATTAAATGTTCTCCTCCCATCTCCAATGTATGTGATAATACAATTTCCATCAGTATCTCGAAAAATCTTGTTATGCATTCCAAAACCAAACACATTCCTATCAAGTATCACTTTTTACGAGAACAAGTGCTTGAGCAAAAGGTTAAATTGGAGTATGTTCCTTCCAAAGAACAAGTTGCTGACATATTTACTCAACCTTTTCCCAGAGAAGCATTTAAATATCTCAGACTGAAGCTGGGAGCTGTCTCTGCCTCACTTATCTGATTTGTTTGATTTCATAAGATTAAATTTGGTACGCATGTTTCATGAAGCATAGTTGCGTATATACGCGAGTTTCTCTCTATACAGTCGCATATGGATATTTTTGTCATAAATTATGTGGGTCTGCCTTCAAAATAAGCTTTGTCATATATGGTTTGGCTCTATTGCTCAGGTGTTGATGTGTACAGTCTGCAGTTCTGGTTTTCAACTTACATTTCTTTTCCTTGATATTTTATCTGCTTGATGAAGATTTGTTGATGAAGTGGTTGTTGAAAATGTTTAGGATGCACAAGTTTAGGGGGAGCATTAACCTTGCTGGATATAATGCATTTTTGTCATTTTGTTGGTTACTGAAGTATGTTCAATGATCTCTCTCTATTAAGGTCCGTTGGTCCTGGTTATAAATTTATATCTGTAATTTGATGAAAGGGTCATGTTGAAACCTTTTATGTAAATATTGTTATATTTAGTCATGTAAGGATATTTCTCAAATTTCTAAACCCATTTGGATGGGTGCTTGAGTCAAAAATGTAAACCCACTTGGTTGGATAGTTGAGTCAAATATGTAACCCCACTTGGTTGGGTACTTGATGTATGTATGCGTCTTTGGTGATAGGAAAGGTTATAGAGTCTTAAAAATTTATTTTGAAGCTACAACATGTGTTCAGGGGGAGTATGGTTCGTATAGTGCAACGTAGATCTCAGAATTCTTGTATTGGTTCAGCCTTTGCTCTTGATGTCAAAGGGGGAGAGTAACTTGGTGTTTGAATAATGCTTATAATCAGGTATCTACAAGTTGTGGTGATAAAACACCAACATGGTTGCCATCAAGTCCAAAGGGGGAGATTGTTGGCATTATGATGTACTATGTTTTCCTTGATGGAAACCTATTCGATGAGTTGCCCTTTTGATAGAAACCTATTTGTTGAAAATTTAAAATTGATGTATCCACAGGTCAGTTCAAATGTGACAGAGAAAGGAATTCTAGTTAGTGACATGTATCCACAGGTCAGTTCAGATGTGACAGAGAAAGGAATTCCAGTCAGTGACAGTGGAATGATGAAGGTAAAGTTTCAAGATGTATATGCAGTTTTGATGAAGGGAACCTGCGTATACCCGCAGGTTTGATGAATGGAACCCGAGTATACATCCAGAATTAGTGTATAAGCAGTTTTGGTGAAGAAAATTTGTGTATACACGCGGGTAAAAAGAAGCAAAGTAGCTTATGTATTTACTCACTCAATTTATGATACCAGGGGTCTTTACCATGGTATTAGCCCACAATATTAAGCACAATAATGGATATTTGATCCCGTCCAAGAATACCACCAGCACTTATGTGGTTATTGGCTCATGGTATTGGCTAAAGGCTCAAACTATATAAGGAGGAAGAGATCATAGTGCAAGTGTGTGCATGTGAATGAGAATTGAATGAATACTTCAGTCTGAAGTATATCTGAATAGATTGGGCTATATTCAATAGATAGATCTGATATTTTGATGCACTCATGAATACAATAATGCATCAGGATCTCTACACCTGAAATGACTATGTATTTTCATGATCTATTTATGAGTTGTTTAGATTTGTAGTCTGGCGCATAGCTGCTGAAGTAAATGATATGATCTAAGCAAGTTTGTTGATTTGAATTATTACGTAGTCCTGTAATATTTACATATATATATATATGCTGGTTCGTCGCGGTGAACGCGTGTATACCCGTGGGTTCGTTTCAGCAAAAGTGCATATGGAAGTTAGGGTTTTTTTGAAGATTGCTAAGGAAAATGTCTGATCAATTCTGCTATGTTTTTGTTGTCTATCAATGAAGTCTTCATATAGTTCTGGATTGTTTGAATATTTTTTATACTACTAGTTGATTATGTATAAATAAGTTCAGTGACTGGGTGATTGAATATGATAGATGCTGCTGACTGAATAAGGGTTTTGTAAATCTGATAGAGTGTACTTCAATGTCTCTGATCTGTTATGAGTCTATTCAAATATCTAATTTCGGTATATAAAGATCTATACGCAGGTTTCTCCACAGAAAAGCGTGTATACACGCAGGTTACCGTAAGTGAAGTAGCGTATACAGTTTGGTGTATAAATCATCAGGGTTGAAGTTGATTATGTGTGTTAATACTGAAGTCTGGGCTTAATGATGTGATCTGGTTATAGTGATCTTACTTTTCTATTTAAATATTGGTTGATGGTTATTAACATTTTTTTGTAAATGGTGTTGTGTTGAAGTTGTTGGAGCCAGTGTGAAAATTTATGAAACTTGGTCTACAATGGTTCTAAGAGTTGAAGCCTTCAGTGTCGAAGTCAAAGCTTCCTGTCAGTAGAAGCTATTGATCATTTTAGGGGGTTGTAGCTCCCTTCCAGTAGTCACTGGTAAACGAGAACAGGAATTTGGAGCTCCCTTCTAGTATCAGCTGGAGAACGAGAGAAGGTTGCAGCCTTCTGCAAGTGGGTGCCTATGTACTGATATGAGTCTACATCAGTACAACATTGTAAGTAGTTTTCTATATAATAAATATTGAAGGTAGAGACGAAAATAGCGGTGGTTTTCTCCTCACTTGGGTTTCCACCTTAAATCTTGCCCAGGCCATCAGTTGTTTAAATATTTATCTAAACATTAAGTTATTTGGGTATACGCATGTTTCATTTAAGATAGCTGCCTACATACGCTAGTTGGACTAATCAGTGTAGCGTATATAAATCAGTAAATAAAAGTAAAATATTGTGATTCTTGTAAATATTGATTCACTGCCGCCGCCCCCACCTCCCCTCCCACCCCCCTCTCAGTATTTTTCCCAATGCCCTCCACATAAAAAGCCTCTGATTGATAGTTCTAGGGAAATAATTTGGAGTAAACATTATGAAAGTATTATGTCCATTAAGCATAAATCTCTATCGCTATCCCACCTATTTCACTCACATACATAATAAACTAAAAGCTTGCAAATGTGCTTATCAAAAGGGTGATTAAAAGATGAAGCATGGGAAATACAAGCAAACCCATCGAGCCTATGGACGTTCGTTGGTAGTGGGACTAGGCTTGTATGGCATAAAAGACAACTACTTTGGGGTACTATTCAGGCTCGCTAGTAGCAAAGTGATGTCAGAGACAATCATAAAATGGATATATGCTTTCTCAAAAACTCCTATCTCTACCTTCTTCTATTTTTCATATGAGGTAGTTTTAAAACAAAATATTTCCCAAATTTTGATTCATCACTTTTACTCGAGTCTGTTTTAAGTACTTATCTTTACAAACTCATATTTTTAATCTATTTATGTGAGACCTATGGAAATGTTTTGTTGTTAGATGATTTCGCGATTTCCATTATTTTTAACCTTTGGGTAAATTTAAGTTCATTATTTTTAATCAGAGATAACTAGTCTTTCTCCCGTGTGTCGCCATTGTTCTAGGGAAAACCCAACACCCCCCATTTTTGAATTATTTACTTCAATAATGGGGACCCTTTTTTAATTTTTGGCTTAGCATCTTTTGTAGTTTTCATTAAAGTTAATTGTCTTACAATTTTTTCATTTTTCTTTTTTATCGAATTTCTATTTTGATTGTTTCATTGAATTTGATTTTTCACAAGCTTTCCAACTATACTTATTTTTCTCCATTTGCTAAACCGGTTTGTAAATGATACTTCTTTGAAGTTTGATCATATTTGTGCTGCCTTGATTAAAAAATGTGAATAAATGTATAATATTTTTATTTATCTCAATTAAAATAGTCTTCATTGTAAATACTAATTTTTAGTTAATTTTTACTAATTTTTTCATTTTTCACTAACGGTGCTACAAAAAGATCCAGCTAAATTGTATAATAAATGAAAACACGTTTCGAGATCTTGGTAATTTACTCCAATTTATTATTTTAAAATTAATTGCAAAGCCTAGAATCTTAAAATTACAAAATGGCTATAATCCAATTTGTAAATTGTTAATCCCACATGAGCTCCGCAATAAATTCCTTCTTTTCCTTCCAAAGAAAATTGTGATAGCAATATCACATATCGCAATTTCACTCAAACACATCATTCCAATTTTTAATATGCTATGTTTTATTTTGGTTTTTATACGACGTGTAAAAAAAAATTAATATAAAGTTTTTAACTCCTTATGACTCCCGCTCGCATCACGTCAACCTCATCTTACTCTCCACCTTTTTCCTTCATTAGCACTCCTTATCCTCCACTCACTCACGTATGCTTTAAGGTTTTAATAATATACTTTAAAGTTTTAAGGTTTTAATAACATGGAGTGAAATGATTTTAATCATTTATATATTATATTATATAATATTATAATTTATATTATGTTTGTATTATAATTTTAATATAATATAAAATATAATATTAATATAATATAATAATATTTTAATTAACCAATAATTAGTTTAATTTTATTTTCAATTAGCTTTTTATTAATTAAAATTAATAATGTAATTATAATTAATCAGTATTAATTAATAGATAATTGTAACTTAATTTAGGATTAGATTTTTAATTTAAAAATTCAAATTTTTAGCTTAAGCAACAGAAATTTTACAATTCTGGCAATTTTTATATACCAACTTTGGAAGCTCATAGATTGAGTTTTACTTGGCCAAATGAGGCCCAGGACGGCTCGTTAAATAGATAAAATTATGGAGAACATATATGAAGTGGTTTAATTTCCATATTTGATCATTTATTGGGCCTAAAATTCAGCAGAAGATCAAGGTCTTGATTTTTAAAGAAAACTAATTTTCTACTTTTTATTTTCTGCATTTTCATTTGCCCACAACTTATTCTGAGTGCAGATCCATTTGTCAAGGATATACTTGACCAATTATATCATCACAGACATCAATTGAAAGCTCACATTTCCTTTTCATTTTTTTATTTAATTAAATTTGATTAGATTTGTTTTAAATTCCAGATTTGGCATTTTGATTTTATTTTTTGCATTTTAATTTTGTTTTGATTTGTTTTTGCAAGAAAAGAGTTGAAGAGATGGGAATAAGAAAATATCAATCAATGAGAATTCTCAAGCAAGAGAAAAATGAGATTTTGGCCCAATTATAATTGATGTAGCAGATTCACTCTTCAAAAAACTTTCTTATTAAGAAATCATTTTGTAAATATTATAAATAACAGATTGTAGAATGTAAAAAAAAAAGCTCCTCTTCTCTGCAATTCGGGAATTCTTGAAGGCATTATTGTATAGAGGATTTAGAGTTGTAAGGTAGAGGAGAGAAAACTCAGATCTGGGGATTATTCTAGATTTTTCCTTTGCATTCTGAATTATGTATGGAGAACAGACTTTGTACTATTGCATCTCTTGTTCTAAAAGCAGAAGTTCAATCATTGTAAAGGACTATTGGAGATCGGAGCCAGAGGAATGGATTCAATAAATTGGTATTTCTAATACTATTTTTTTAAATATTAGTTTCATTTTATGATAGCAAGAAAGTGTTATTTTATTCGTATTTGTGCATTATTGTCAACATGAGTAATTTTTATCAATTATATGTTATTATTTATCTCTGCTCTTATGGGTTGAATTCTGATTCTTGGGTAAATATTTACTCATAAATCTGTCTTTTATTACTGATTTAACAATCAATATCATTTTTGTGAACTTCTTCCTAAATGTTGTTGGTTGATTATCTTAGTTAAGATGTCTCTGAATAGGATATGTTTCGGTATTCATAATGTCGGTTAATTGAACTACTTCATTGACTTGATCTTCATTATAAGCTAGACATATTTAAATCTCAATTATTTAAATATCTTGCTCTCGATTGAGTTAGATCTAATCTGCCTAATTGAGATGGGATTAGGATAAAGTTCCTTTTGATTTTATTTTAGAATAAATTTTCATTTAGATTTAATTCTACATTACTAGAAGTCATCTTCCCAAAGAGGAAAAACTTTAGTTGTGACTTGGCTAAGCCCTAAATTAGCTTAAGAATCACTTTCTTGCCTGATCAACAAGAGGGATGATCTGATGTCTCTTCTCCATTGGTAGAAAAAAGTTATATTTTAAGGCATTGGAGATTGAGAGAATGTAACTGGACCTAGTTAAACTAGTCAGAACCGCCATTCCAAAAGGAAAATGAATTGATTTAAGGTCTGGACTAGGTGGTCATCCCTCATGTTATTGCAGAAAATTTCAAGGCTTCACCACCACCATATTCCATATTATTTCACCCATATATGCCTCATTTTAGCCTTATTTTTCATATTTAGGTAAGGGTGAAAATATGACGATGGGTAACACTTTTGTGAGAATTCGGGGCAAATTTTTTTTTTTTTTTTCCTTCATAGTTCGGCCGAACTCTTGTCAAAGTTTGGTGGAACTATTTAGGAGTTCGGACGAACTATTGAATTTAGTTCGGCCAAACTTTATTTTCCATTTACATTGATGACGTGCTGATGGCAATGGAAAACAGATTTTTCGCCAGAGTTTGGAAAACCGAAAAACAAAGTTCGGCTGAACTTTTAGTTCGACTGAACTTTTATTTTATAAATATATCGCCCGCAAACTGTTTAGGGTTTTTGTTCACATTTGTCTCGCACGCTCATATCTGTCCCACGCGAATTTATATGATTTTTTATTGTCCCATGCGAATTTAGTAGATTTGTTGTTGTCCCGCGCGAATTTAGTTCATTTGTTGTTGCGCCGCGGGAGTTTTGTTGATTTGCGCCGCGCTGAGGAGGTAAGTTCTAGTAAATTTCTTATTTTCTGTAATTTTTTTTGTTGCTTTTTATTAATTTGATTTTAATCTGATTTTTTTGGTCACATAGGTCTTCCATGACGTCTTCAGCGTCTTCAGGGATCATCTTCAACATCTTCTACTGTGACTTTCCAAGTATGTATGTTCCAGCGAAAATAAACTAGCTTTTAATAAAATAAAAAATAGTTGTTTTGTTCTCCATGCCTGTCAATGTCAGTAAATTGTCAATTTTTTTGTTTTACATATTAAAAGAAATTTCCAAATTTCTTGCAGTTTGCAGTTTAACATTTAGATGTTTAACATTCTCCCTGTTAAATACATGTGCAATCATTTCACTCAATTGCAAATACATGTCTAATCATTTCACTCTAATGCATAGAAAAAATGTACTTGCAATCATTCAACTCAATTGCAAATACGTGTCTCATCGTATATATCTATATCTTGAGTTATGGTTTACTTTGCAATGAAAAATACATAACTGTGAACACTCTGACTCTGTGGTTTACTTTGCAATGCAAAATACAGAACTCTCTGGGTTCACTTTGCAATGTACTTGTTTCAGCAAACACTCCGACTCTGATTTATCCTGTGCTACCTGCATTTCATTGGAAAACTGTGACCACTCTACGATTTGTACCCCCAGGCCTACATTTCACTAGAAAACTGTGACCACTCTGCGATTTGTACCCCCAGGCCTGCATTTCACTGAAAAACTGTGACCACTCTGCGATTTTCATTAGGTTTTGGTGTTTTTTAACTCTAATTTACTTGCACTTCAATGAAAATTTGTTTTCTCATCCTCATAGTTACAGTCCCTAGCCGTGGATGCATCCATCAATCTAAACTCACTTACTACCCTTATTTAGGAGCAAACAATGGTATTGCAAAATAGCTCATATTGCATAATAGCTCAGACTAAATTGGAACACTATTTTAACCGTGGTAATAAGATTATCTTATCTTTTAACCGTAGTAATAAAATTATAGTTTCCATGGCATAATTATTTTTTTGAAAAAGCACGTAAGTCTAAGAAGCAGCCTTTAGGGTATTATAACGGCCAGCAAGCCAAGCCAGCAAGCCCAGCCAGCAATCCATGTGTTCTATTCCCTTTGTTAACTAGTGTAATGAGAGCTTCTAGTATCATGCAAGTGGTTACAGTGTATTCAGCCTTATGGAATATGTACAACCTTTGTTAGAATAGGTAACAGCTTATGTTAGTTACAGTAATTACAATACTGGGATCAATGGTCTTTCAACATGCTATTATTGGTGTTATTAGACTCGTAGACCTCATTAAGGCTCATTGCTTCTGCTAAGAATTGACTGTTCATATCTCATATTAATAGTAGTTAAATTAAATTTACTCAAAGTTTGCAAAAAATATTTAATTTATTTCTTATCATAATATTTCTTGAACTTCCTTCATGATATATATGGTTGCTCACCTTCGTTCAATATTGGGTAAAATTTCATGGTATTACCTTAATTTCTATTCTAATTCCCTTTCCTAACTTCCTAACTTTGATTTTCATTTAATATTTCTTATCATAATATTTATTGAACTTCCTTCATGATATATATGGTGCTCACCTTTTTTCAATATTGGGTAAAAGGTCATGGTCTCACCTTAATTTCTATTCTAATTCCCTTCCTAACTTTGATTTTCCTTTTGACCTTGGAGATAAACCAAATCATTATATTGGGTAAAAGGTCATGGTCTTACCTTAAAATTTCTATTCTAATTCCCTTTTTTAACTTCCTAACTTTGATTTTCATTTAATATTTCTTATCATAATATTTCTTGAACTTCCTTCATGATATGTATGGTTGCTCACCTTTTTTCAATATTGTGTAAAAGGTCATGGTCTTACCTTAATTTCTATTCTAATTCCCTTTCTTAACTTCCTAACTTTGATTTTCATTTAATATTTCTTATATCATAATATTTCTTGAACTTCCTTCATGATATCTATGGTTGCTCACCTTCGTTCAATATTGGGTAAAAGGTCATGGTATTACCTTAATTTCTATTCTAATTCCCTTTCCTAACTTTGATTTTCCTTTTGACCTTGGAGATAAACCCAATCATTAAATATGATAGCCATCCCTTCTATGGAACTTAGTATGGGTTTCTTAGTGGTTTCAATCCCTTATGATGATGTGAGGTGGTGTTTCAAACATGGGAGTAACTTGTGTTTGCATGTGATGTTCACGGGCCATGGTTTCTTTTGTGGGTTATAGAAGGTTTAGTTCTACCTCCTAAGATAAAATTTCCAAAAAACTTACCCTTATTCCTTAAAGTCAAACTAGATCTATACTAAGGATTACTCTTTATATGTATTTCTACCATATAAATTCTAAGGATTACTCTTTATATGTATTTCTACCATATAAATTCTAACGATAATTAATCACATATGAGTTAAAGTAGAATATGAAATAAGCCCTTTTTACACTTGGCTTGGCTCGTAGATACATAGATGTGTGGGTTTGGGATTGTGGTTCACATGAAAAGTAATAGGGATGGATTTAGTGGAAGCCTTTTATAAGATCATGACTCAAACAATAGTGATATTTTCCCTTCTTTCCAAGGTAGTCTATCCTTTTATAAAAATCCCTTTTAATGAAGGAGATATATCCATATTGATCCACTAATATTTGTTCACCAACAACTATTCTATTTTTGACTTTTATATCTCAAAACTATGCTCATTGAATTTATGCATCTATATCTTTAAACTACTTGAAACTATTTTATTACACGATAGGAATCATTTCGAGAAAAATACATTAGCCATAAAAGTTTCCCATTGAAACCAAAAGTGATTTGATACAAAACATAGGTTTTAACCTTATATATTTAATTGCTTCAAATAGATTTTTAATAAATTAAAAAATATTCAATGTAAAACGCATGCACACATTAACATATAATTGTGATTTTTTCCCTTCTTTCCAACTTAGTGGACATCCTTCTAGAAAAATCCCTTTTAGTGAAGCAGATATATCCATAGTGATCCACTGATATTTGTTTACAAACAACTCTTCCATTTTGGACTTTTATATCTCAAAACTATACTCATTGAATTTATGTACCTTTATTTTTAAACTACTTGAAACTATTTTATTACACCATAGGAATCATTTCGATATATCTCCCATTTTAATCCGGTGTATCACATTTCGAGAAAAACACATTAACCATAAAAGTTTCCCATTGAAAACAAAAGTGATTTGATACAAAAAAGTGATTTGATACAAAACATAGATTATAACCTTATATATTTTAATTGTCTCAAATAGATTTTTAAGAAAATGAAACATATTCAATGTTAACACATAGTATTTAGAAACAAAAAGTAATTTGATACAAAACATAGGTTTTAACCTTATACTATGTTAATTGCTTTGAAAATAGATTCTTAATAAAATGAAAAATATTCAATGTAAAACACATGCATATTAACATATAATCGTGATATTTTCCCTGCTTTCCAACTTAGTCCATCCTTCTAGAAATATCCCTTTTAATGAAGCAAATATATCCATAGTGATCCACTGATATTTTTTCAACAACAACTATTCCATTTTGGACTTTTATATCTCAAATCTATGTTCATTGAATTTATGCAGATCTATATCTTTAAACTACTTGAAACAATTTTATTACATCATAAGAATTATTTCAATATATCTCCCATTTTAATGGGTTGTATCACATTTCGAGAAAAAAACACAAATTAGCCATAAAAGTTTCCCATTGAAACCAAAAGTGTTTTGATACAAAACATAGGTTTTAACCTTATATAGGTAAATTTTACTTCAAATAGATTATTTTAATTTAAAATGAAAAATATTCTTGATGTAAAACACATGTGCATTCTTATACACCCTTATGTCTACGTAAAGTAGTTTGAGTGATTCCACGGGTCCTCTACACCCTTCATGGGTATAATTGGGACATGTAGTGTTAACTTCTACAAGTTCTATAGGCAGAGTCTGTAAAGGGCCAGGTAGCCTCTGGATCCCATCTTTTATGAAAGGTGACATATTTAGTAAATGCCCCAACAGTCAATCTCTAGAATAGATCTAAATTCAAGTTTTTCATTTTCATATCCATGGTCTCAAACAATGAGAGAGAGAGAAAATGCCTTTTATATTCAATGTAAAACACACATGCAAATTAACATATATATAATTGTGACATTTTTCCTTTCCAACTTAGTCCATCCTTCTAGAAAAATCTCTTTTAATGAGGCAGATATATCCATAGTGATCCACTGATATTTGTTCATCAACAACTATTCCATTTTGGACTTTTATATCTCAAAACTATGCTCATTGAATTTATGCATCCATATATCTTTAAATTAATTGAAAATATTTTATTACACCATAGGAATCATTCCCATGTATATCTCCCATTTTAATGGGTGTATCACATTTCGAGAAAAACACAAATTAGCCATAAACGCCATTCCTATATATATCTCCCATTTTAATGGGTGTATCACATTTCGAGAAAAACAGAAATTAGCCAAAAACGTTTCCCATTGAAACCAAAATTGATTTGATACAAAACATAGGTTTTAACCTTATATAGTTTAATTGTTTCAAATAGATTTTTAATAAAATGAAAAATTTATTAAAAATATTTGATCTAAAACATGTATATTATTTATTAAAAATATTCGATATAAAACATGTATAGTATTTAGAAACAAAAAGTAATTTGATACAAAACATAGGTTTTAACCAAGTATATAGTTTTAAACATTTTGAAAATATATTCTTAAAAAAATGAAAAATATTCAATGTAAAACACATGCATATTAACATATAATTGTGATATTTTCCCTTCTTTCCAACTTAAGCCCATCCTTCTAGAAATATCCCTTTTAATGAAGAAAATATATCCATAGTGATCCACTAATATTTGTTCACCAACAACTATTCCATTTTGGACTTATATATCTCAAAATTATGCTCATTGAATTTATGCATCTATACCTTTAAACTACTTGAAAGTATTTTATTTCACCATAGGAATCATTTCAATATGTCTCCCATTTTAATGGGGTGTATCACAATTCAAGAAAGAACACATTAGCCATAAAAGTTTCCCATTGAAACCAAAAGTTCAATTTTCTACAAAACATAGGTTTTAACTTTATATAGGTAATTTTTTCAAATAGATTCTAAATTTAAAATGAAAAATATTCAATGTAAAACACATGAAAATTAACATATATATAATTTTGTGACACTTTCCCTTCTTCCAAACTTAGTGGACATCCTTTTAGAAAAATCTATTTTAATGAAGCAGATATATCCATAGTGATATGCATAGTGATCCACTGATATATGTTCACAAACAAATATTCCATTTTGGACTTTTATATCTCAAAACTATGCTCATTGAATTTATGCATCTATATTTTTAAACTACTTGAAACTAGTTTATTACACCATAGGATTCATTTTGATATATATCCCATTTTAATGGGGTGTATCACATTTCGAGAAAAACACATTAGCCATAAAATTTTTCCATTGAAACCAAAAGTAATTTGATACAAAACATCTAGGTTTTAACCTTACATATAGTTTAATGTTTCAAATAGATTTTTAATAAAATGGAAAATATTCAATGTAAAACACATGCATTAACATATAATTGTGATATTTTCCCTTCTTTCCAACTTAGTCCGACATCCTTCTAGAAAAATCCCTTTTAATGAAGCAGATCTATATCCATAGTGGCATTGATATTTGTTCACAAACAACTCTTCCATTTTGGACTGTTATATCTCAAAACTATGCTCATTGAATTTATGCATCTATATTTTATTACACCATAGGAATAATTTCGATATATCTCCCATTTTAATGGGGTGCATCACATTTCGAGAAAAACATATTAAAGCCATAAAAGTTTCCCATTTAAACCAAAAGTGATTTGATACAAAAAATAGATTTTAACCTTATATAGGTAATTGTTTCAAATAGATTCTAAATTTAAAATGAAAAATATTCAATGTAAAACAAATGCATTCTTATACGCCCTTATGTCTACGTAAAGTAGTGTGAGTGATTCCACGGGTCCTCTACACCCTTCATAGGGTATAATTAGGACAGGTAGTGTTAACTTTTACAAGTTCTATAGGCAGAGTCTATAAAGGGCCAGGTAGCCTCTGGATCTCATCTTTTATGAAAGGTGACATATCTAGTAAATGCCCCTGTAGTCAATCTATGGAATAGATCTATATAGAATTTCTTCATTTTAAATAGAAGATCTAAATAAGGCATTGTACAAATGTGAATAAGATGTCTGCTGATCTATTGTGTGGGTCAATGCCAATTCAGGATTCATCTATCAAAGATGAATTAATAGATGAATTAGAATTATACGGGGCAATGCCAATGCAAGATTCATCTCTCAAAGATGAATTGGTTTTGAGACGCTCTTCTTCAAAAATTCAAGATTCATCTCTCAAAGATGAATTAGTTTTGAGATGCTCTTCTTCAAAAATTCAAGATTCATCTCTCAAAGATGAATTACTGTTGAGACGCTCTCCTTCAAAATTTATTGATGGACATTGTAACATATCTTGGATATGTGTGTGTTGTGTACTTATAAATGCATCTTTTCTATTGACCATGTGTTTTTTTCAATTATATATGAAGTTTGCTCCCACCACACCATGTAAAGCACAACTTGGTGAACTTCACATTTGCAACAAGTGGTGAACTTCAAATTTTTATAAAATTAAAATGCGGGGACTTCAACAAATTTTTGTTTAAATGGAGTTTCACTTCTTTTTTAATGACAATGTGTTTTTTTCAATTTTATACCAAGTGTGCTCCCACCATGTAAAGCGCAAATTGGTGAAATTATCATTTTTATAATTTTTTTTGCTTAAATTGAGTTTCACACATCAATTAGTGCTTTGAAAGTTGTGTTTTACATAATTTGTTTACACTAAATTACATTAATTTTCAGAAATTTATTTTGAATTTATTTTAAATTAGTTATTTACAAAAATAATTGTAATTGTCCATCGTAGATATATATATCATGGAGGATGAACGACGAAGATCAACAGAATCCCATATCTCTACGATAGGGGGGGATCAGGGATCGAGGACTGTTCATGGTATTTAATTATAATCTTAAATCTTCATACATGTGTGTACATATGGAATTGATTTTTTATCAACTTTGTGAGTTAAATTAGTTTTTAATAAGTTTTATTTTTTATTTTTTAGGAGCTAATAATAAGAGAAGGGTCTCTACTCCATCCATGGAGCATGCCGATGGTTCACCCATTCGCGGTATGGTTTGAACACAATTTAATCAATGAATATGTACGTGTATTGATATGTATGCATGTATTTTTCAATTGATTATAAATTCGTATTTGTTTATGAAGCTTCTCTCTCCGCTCAAGAGGTTGGTGGTGGTTCAAATCCCCTTAGAGGGCCATCAATAAGTGGTAGCAGGTTGTGTGAAAGTGGTGATATTTATTCCCCCGGAGGCCAATCAATGGCTGGTGGTGCTGGTTCTTAGTAGGGTCGTTCTGGTTCTCAACAGTTTCAGGGTGGAGAAGATGCTAGCTAACCACGTCGAGGTTGCCATCAATTTCAATATTTTTTTCATTCAATTTGTACAAATTTGTTTACATGTGTTTTTTTTTAATATACAAAATTTTATATATATTGATGCAGAGGCTGAAAATGCTCCAAATGTTGGTCAAAATAGACGCAGGGCAGAACGCTACATTCAAGAATAAGGTTGTCTACCCATCACAACTTATCCGACCGACATTTTTGATATACCATGGGAAATAAACATGGCGTAATGCACTTTAGAAAGGTGTCAACAACTTCGTGCGAAATTGCGGAGAGATCTCGTGGCTTTGACTCTACCTGTTGAGAGTCAACAAAGCCTCGAAATAGTTACACATTCACTAGGTGAACTAGTAAATGTGTACAAAAATCTTGGGCCAATGACTGATACATTTGTAGAAGTCATGAGAAAGAGAAAAGAAACAATAATGGGTCCCAATAAATGGGAGGATGTAAAACAAAGAGTTACAAAAGAAATGGTGAAGTCAATGTTTAATTTCAAGGAAGGGTCAAAAAGAAAGATGTTGAAGGTGTAATATTTCAAGCACCCCAATATAGCTCACTATTTGTATTATAGGAACCTTGCAGCCTATGGGAGACTCCCATGGAACGACGAGGTCCCTGTTTATTTTGCAAAATTGTTTTACGCAGAATTTTTTTTGGAAATGAAACCCAATTACAATGACCTTCCATCAGAATTTTTTGGTCTTGGGAAAGGTCGATTGTATGACCGTAGGGGCGCTAAGCGAGATGTGGAGTTGCCTCGCCCTGAGCCACCATTGGTGAGTCAAAATTTTCGGGTCAAAACTTTGCAGTCAGAGATGGATGTGAATTCTCAAATAAGTGGAGAAGCAAGAGATGCCATCATCGACAATGTTCACAGCGGATTGGGTGAAGTCGATATTTGTCTAAATCGACAAAGAGCATGTGAGAATGCACGTGCCAATTTTGTGTATTGTACAGATGAAGAGATTGACAACATGAGTGTTGAAGATCTCAGAATATATGCAAAGAATTGTCACAATGGTTGGCAAGACCTAATTCTTCATGAGGAAGAGGGCACGGGAACGATATGTGTTAATGACCTTAGGGTTCAATTATTTTAACACATACATGTGTACAATTTTTAATAAATACATGTGTATGTATATGTATGCATTTATTTGTATGTACATTAATCTAACAAAAATGTATCATTATATATATGTTAAAACACCATTTGCAGTTGTCACACATGATGAATGACAAAAATGTTAATATCACGTTCGGGGCCTCTGGTTCAAACAATGAAGATGGGTCTCACCATCAAGATATGTTGACAAATGTTAGTGTTTTTTAAGTGATATTTTTTAAAAGAAATAATTGTGCACACATGTACATGTACATATATAATAATAAAATGTTTTAACAGATTTCGATTTCGTCTGATGTTTTTTGGATGGCGGTACCTTCTTCTTCCTTGGGAGATGTACCTTCTACTTCCTTAGGAGATGTGCCAGATCCACAACAAGTATGGACAAATTTTCACTTTTAAAATTTATGTTTAAGTTATATATATTCCACCTCAAAAAGTTCCATTAAAAATTGAAATATATATATCTATATCTTGAGTTATTTTAAATTTTTTGAATTTTAGGTTTTTGGAGATTTTCTTTTGGAGCCTCTCTTAGGAGATGTCCCAAATTCACCTGCAGAAGTATTCAATTTTTCACTTTTAAATATATATATATGTTTTTTTAAAAGTTATAATTTATAAATTGAAGTTTATCTAAGTTTTATTATAAATTGAGATCTTGATCTTGAGTTATTTTATACTTTTAAAATTTTGAATTTTAGGTTTCTATAGAAGATTTCTTTAATCCACGAACTCTAGTGACAGAGATAGGAACATCCACACCATTTCAACCATTTGAACAAGTTGTCTAACTTTTTTTTTAATATTATTGAAAATAAGTTTATATATACACATGTACATTTTCATCTGAAATTTTTTAATATATATATATATATAATTGTACATGTATATTGTATAGTTTACTGTTGGAGATGTTCCCATGGGGGAAGTTGTAGCAGGCAAACAAATGGAGAGGGAACCTCATGAGGTATTGTATGATTTTTTTTTATATATTTTGTTTTTTACATGAAGTTCTATATATTCTCACTCATTTTTAAAACATCAAATTTTAATGTTTGTACATGCATTGTGTACAGGTTCTCCATGCTTCGCAAGATAGCGAACGGATTGAGGCTCTACTAGGAAAGACACTACATCCATCTGTATTTAATGGACATGATTTGTAGATTTGATTGAGATTTCTAGTCTTAAAATTACTTTTTTTATATATTATCTAGATGCACAGTCATATATATATAACTTGATATTTGATACTTGTGAGATCTACAATTTTTGGACATATTTTATTGTGTTAATATAGTTTGTTTTGTTTTTGAAAGTTAAGTTTTGGATGGTCGGAGTACTTTTGGCATGTGAATGTGAAGTAATGTTGTTATATAATTTGTTTGGTTTTTAAAACTGAAGTTTTGGATAGTTGAACTACTAGTAATGTTGTCATCTATAAATTAATGTTTTGCTTTTGAACTACATTTGGCATGTTATGTAATGATGTGTTATAATTTATTTTGTTTTTAAAACTTAAGTTGTGGATGGTTGAAGTACATTTGGCATGTGAAGTAATGTTGTGATCTATAATTTTTTGTTAAATTAAAGGTTAAGTTTTGGATGGTTTCAATCTATAATTGGCATGTGATATAATGTTAAATGTTTTTATTAGATAGTTGAACTATAATTGGCATGGCATGTGAAGTAATGTTGTGATATAATCAAAAAAATTTTAAAACTCAAGTTTTAGATGGTTTCAATATACATTTGGCATGTGATATAATGTTAAATTTTTAATGTTTTTATTGGATAGTTCAACTACAATTGGCATGGCATGTAAAGTAATGTTGTGATATAATCAAAAATAAAATAAAACTCAAGTTTTGGATGGTTGAAGTACATTTGGCATGTGAATTAATGTTGTGATCTATAATTTTTTGTTAAATTAAAGGTTAATATTTGGATGGTTTCAGTCTATATTTGGCATGTGATATAATGTTAAATGTTTTTGTTGGATAATTGAACTATAATTGGCATGGCATGTGAAGTAATATTGTGATATATAATCAAAAAAAATTTAAAACTTAAGTTTTGGATGATTTCAATCTACATTTAGCATGTGATATAATGTTAAATGTTTTTATTGGATAGTTGAACTACAATTGGCATGGCATGTGAAGTAATGTTGTGATATAATCAAAAAGTTTTTAAAACTCAAGTTTTAGATGGTTGAAGTACATTAGGCATGTGAAGTAATGTTGTGATATAATCAAAAAAAATTTAAAACTCAAGTATTGGATGGTTTCAATCTACATTTGGCATGTGATATAATGTTAAATGTTTAATGTTTTTATTGGATAGTTGAACTACAATTGGCATGACATGTGAAGTAATTCATTTTGATATAATCAAAAAGTTTTTAAAATTCAAATTTTGGATGGTTGAAGTACGTTTGGAATCTTAAGATTGCTTTTGATCTCTACATACTCTTCTCTTGTTTGAGTGAAAAAATTTCCAATGGGAAGAACATAGCTTTTCAATGCAACTAACCATATCAATTGAGCTCTAATTGAAAAAAGAGTAAAGAAAAGTTAACATGCCACAAAACATGTCAACAAAATAACATTTGTGGTTGTCATTTTTGTTGGAATAGCTAAATCATATTTTAAGGATTCTCCATTGAAAAACAATTTCAATGAAGAGAATCCTTAATATGATTTAGTTATTCCAATAAAAATAACAACCAAGGATGTTATTTTGTTGGCTTTTTGGTTTTTTTTACTTTTTTTTCAAATAGAGCTCAATTGATATGGTTAGTTGGATTGAAAAGCTATGTTCTTTTCATTGGAAATTTTTTTCACTCAAACAATAGTATGTAGTATGTAGAGATAAAAAACAATCTTAAGATTACTTTTAAGTACGATCAAGTGTTCTTGAAACATTTTCCCACATGATGATACCTTCATTGACCTATGAACTAAAGTAGTTCATGGGCTATATGTTCTGCCTCTTTCCCATATAAATCCCTTTAATTTTGATTGGAAATATAAGAAGTAGATATATGTTTGTTGAATTGGGGTCAATGTCATTAATGCACTCAACTAGGTAGCCTTGTTGATTTATAAATTGGTAAATTGATGACATTCAATTAATTGCATTCTAGAACATATATATATATATATATATATATATATATATATATATATATATCCAATACGTGCACAACATTTTTCATCAATACACATAGTAAAACTACTTGAACAGTTAAATGCATTCTAGAACATATATATATATATATCCAATACATGCAACATTTTTCATCAATGTATGTATAGAAAAGCTACTTTCAGTTGATGCTAGAGTGTGCATGTACCAAAACAATTTGTACATGTGCAAACACTTTCACAGATAACATAACAAGGCAGCTCAATTTTTAATTGAGTACTAGAAGTTCTAAAACATATAATCCAAAGAGAATAAATTGTTGGGCAGTTCAATCAAAAAAATTCCAATGGAATGCCATCTTCAATAATTCGTTCATGATCGGATTTTGACATTTTCCATTTCTTAATTTTCGTTTTTTTCTTTGATTGAACCTCTATCAACTTTATGCGTGCTGCACACACCAAGTGACTATATTGAAAACTTATGAAATCAGGTTCATAGTCTTCAAAGTAAACAAAATCCCCACTTTGATTAGTTTGTCTGAAAAAATAACCTTTCAGTATAATAGATCCTCTTTCATATGGAAATATGTGATCATTATAGTCTTCTAATAATTTCATTTTTCATTCAGTGCAACGCATCAAATAATACTTCACATTTTCATCATTGTCAGTAGGTGCAATTACAGCAAAAACATCTCCTGCACAATAAAACAAACTTAACAAAATTATACATATTCAAATTTATTTCTAGATCTTTATCATTAGAAAGAAATTCAAATGTTACCTTCTCTAACAAGATCAGAAACTCGATCAACATCAGATGATATTGTAGTCTCCTCTGATTTCATTTCTTCAAACATTGCAATAGACATTTTTCCCTTTGTATTTAGCTCTATATGTTTCCAATCTTTTACATACATTTTTTTCACAAATGTCATTGGATTTTTTGTTTTCTATGCAAACATGACAAAAACAAGAATATTTTCTTTTATCCAATGAAAACACATTTCTGAATGACTTTGTTTTAATTGAATGCAATTTTTGAGTCCATTTTATTGTTTCAACATCATTTCCAATTGATCTATATACATCTTCGATCCCAATATGCTAAAAAAACCTTTATATGGAAAATTTAGAGAAGAATGTAAACATGATATCAAAATACAATCAAAGATAATCATTGTGATAAATGTACACTTTTTTAAATTAGATATCCAATAAAAATTAAATTGAATCTACCTTCGCACTTCCCTTGATCGGTTAGTCTCGCGGCTTAGAGTAGCGATGCACCATTGAACAACTTCTTTCGCGTCCACAAGTCAGCTTGCAGAGGGTTTCATTTGATATCTTCGAAGTGCTCATTTTATGCATGCCCCTGCACCATCATGTTCTCCTTTTCCATGGCTAGTCTCAAAGAAATTCCAATAATGTTTAATGCAGGTTTTCTTATGAAGACAACACAACCAAAAGAATGATCGTGTAGATTTGAATTGACCTACGCATCCGTCTGACCATATCCAATGTTCATTGAATGTTATTCCACAATTTTTCAAGGAATCATAATTTTTTCCAAAAAAATATTGTACAAAATATGTATCATGTGTACGATCTTCACTGATATAAAAGTGATATTCTTTAATAATATGTCAATTTTCACTGGTGCTTTCTATATGATCAACGTTTTGTTCAGCATGTCTATATAGAATATGGACGAGCATGGAGACTTGGTCAGAATGATAGTATTCACTCTGAATTTCTTTTTGTGGAACAAATGTGTAGTTTTCTGCAAAATCAATTACTGACAAAATGGTCCCTGGTCTAAAAAATTCACGGGATTTTTTGAATTGCAAGTCTTGCCATTGAGCTCTATGGGAATGCTTGGTGTATTTGTAAATTTCTGCCTCAAATTTTCTCAAAAAGTCTATCACAAAAATTTATTCTTCTCGTAATTCAATTCTTTTAACACTATTTGCACCTTGAATCGATGTATGGATATATTCATATCTCTTCCATTTCACTTTCATGTTGGACAGTGATTGATCATTTATATCAGTACGATATTTGTTTTGAAATTTAGTCAAATTTCCACAATCATCGCATTTTTTACCACCAACACATTTCTTTTCGTAAAATAGTTCATCGCTTTCTCTTTCACATAGAATTTTAGATATGAAATCACGGATAGTGAAAGGAGGAGGTGAATCCTTCCAAAATGTTCTACCAAAATCAAGAAATGTGTCACAATATAACTCAAATTCCACATGATAACGGAAACAACAAGTGTCGTGTACGGTGATAGGTTTTACATACCATGGTTTTTTTAGAACAAAAGCATTGATTGAAACATGAATTTCATGATTCTCTTCTTTGAACTTGTTGAACAACTCTATCTGAGTGGTTTCCAAGAAATTTTTTTCATGTTCTTCATACTAATTTCGTGCTATTATTCTTTGAATCACATGCCTTGCAGTTGGCGAAACACGTGAATTGTTCTTCCAATATTCATATATTATTTTTTAACATTTTCTCCAAGTCTATCTTTGTATGGTTTCTTACAAATAGCTCTTCAACAAGCGAGTTCATCATTTACATCTATTTGCAACTGAAATTTCTGATGTTTGTGCAAAGTTTTTCGCAAGGTTCCTAATGCTCGTGCCATATATTTTACCAAGCGATTCTCTTTAGTACTTGATGAAACCACTGCAATATGCATTACTCTACATACAACTGAAACATTTTTCTGTCTAGATCTTCTAATTGAATTTATAGCACTATTTATATTTTGTATCACATTTTCCTTCATTTTTTTATCTTTGGTTGATTTTCGAATACCCAATAAAGTTGTAGCTTCTTTTAATTTCCTTAATGATAGGAGACCTTTCAACATTTGGGCTTGAACTGTCACATTTTCCTTTATGAAGTACGTATCAAAAATGTGTTTAACACGATATCTTATAACATGGTCAGCTCTTTTATCTCCATATGTGTGAGTGTCAACATTTTCTAACATCTCATCATCGACATTGATTTCATCTATACATATTTGAATGAATAGTACATAATAAGTTTACATATTCAATAAATAACTAAATTAATAAATATATGTATAATTTCAATAATACGTGCATGTGTTCAACATATATATGTGTGTGTGTGTGTGTGTGTGTGCATACCTTGTGATTCAATTTCTTCACTCTAATTTTTTTCAACATTTTCACCGTCTTCAATCATTGGTTCAATATCTCTTTCACTTTCTCTTTCAAAATTTTGTATCTCATCATCAATGTTTTGAGGAATATCTATCTCTGTTTACATTGCAAAATATTTTTCAAATTAGTTCATTAATAAAAATTAAGCTTCACATTTTACACTAGGAAAATTTTAAATATATCAAAATCATAATATTTACATTTACATACCTACTTCAACTTCTAGTTGAGGTTGATTTTCTCCTTCAATATTTGAGAGTGCTTCTATCTTTCTTTTGCGAGATTGTATTGTCTCTTCTCTACGTTCCTTAGGGTCTCTTTTTCGATCATATTTTCTCATACAATTCCTTCGATTTCCCATGATAATAGAGTATGAAGTTCAAAATATTTCCTTCAAAAATTTAGACAAAAACTCAATTAAAAAAAACATCACAAAAGATTTAATTTAAAAAAAAAAAACAAAACTCTTTTTAATTTTTTTTCAAAAAATACATACTCCAATCCAAAACACTTACTTTAAAAAATTCAAGAAAAAAATGTCTTATAAAAATGAAATGAAGCTCAAAATATTTCCTTCCAAGTCCTACAAAAAAATTTCATTTAAAAAGTTAGACAAAAACTCATTTTAAAAAATCATTATAAAAGATTTACTTCAACCCAAAACACGTACTCTAAAAAAATGTCACTTCAAAAAATGCCTCCAAAAAATGTCCATTGAAAATTAATTCCAACTTCATAAAAAACACCACTTTAAAAAATACTTCAAAAAATATCACTTTAAAAAATACTTCCAAAAAATGTCCAAAAAATGTCCTTTCGAAATTAAGCCCAAATCCATACCTTCAAAAATAATGAAAATTAAGCCCAAATCCATACTTTCAAAAAAAATGAAGCCCAAAAAACATCCAAAAAATTGTATCACATACCTCCAAGAAATGTCCTTTGAATGTACCTCCAAGAAAACTCTTCAAAAATGTTCTTTGAATGTACCTCCAAGAAAATTCTTTAAACCCAAAACAATTATTTGCAAAATCAGCCAAATGTACGAAAATATGCGAAAATAATGAATGCCTCCAAGAAATGCCCTTTGAATGTACCTCCAAGAAAAGTCCTTAAACCCAAAACAATTCTTTGCAAAATCAGATCAAGACCTTTGTAAAATCAGACCAAATGTGCGAAAATATGCGAAAATAATGAATGATTTTGCGGCAATTTATATTTCCGCGAAATGTTTTTTTGGAGGGGCTTGGCGGTACTTTCCGACCGATGGAAAGTTAGGTAAAAGTTTGGCCGAACTTTTATGTCGTTTGACTTAACGGGCGGTCGGTGCGAAAAATAGTTCAGCCGAACTTTGTTTAAGAGTTGGGTTGAACTAACGCGTCACCAGTTACACAAAACCAAGCTCTGAATACATATCTGCAACTTTGGACTAATTAAACTCCATGAAACATTCTGAATTAACTGTCGGAACCAAGACAAGCATTTTCAGAATTGAATCTACTTTCAGGAAATATAGCTTTTATGGAATTTCATAAATATTTACTAATTTTAATTAATTTTGTAATAAAACGGGTGCAAAAAATTTCTGAAGGTCGTTGTGATTCAGAGAAATCAAAATTCTTTATCTTCCAAAATACATTGTAAAAAAAATTGAAAAAATTATGGTACATTACATTGGTCCATCGTCTCTAATGGGTAGCTTTTAGATTTTTAGTTTATAACTTATATGTTAAGAAATTTCTTGCGTCGCGAAACATATTCAAAATATACAGTTTTTCATATTGGACCAGTTCAAAAAATTCTAGTAATTATGATATGCATCCATTGGCTTTGTAAATATGACGAAATCGAAGTAGACTCTGTCTAGATTGTTGTAACACATTTTGTTTCTCAAAAACACAAATTTTCAAAGAATACAACATTGTGTATTAACATGACTTCTTATGAATCCATTGATTGTTAAAAAACACACACTCAAAGAAATGCTAAGTTGACATATCAAATGTGTATTAAAAAATTCCAAAAAATAAGTAATGGAAAGCTAACAAAATTTCTGACAACTTTTATTTTTATCGCAAAATGAAATTCTAAACAAAAAATTTGTTTTAGCTTGCAGAAAGTTGAAGAACCGAAAAAAATGAAATTTTTTTCTCAAAAAAGGGCAAAAAGTGTAACCCAACTTCACATTTTCACCCGTAACTAAATTAAGTTTTTCAATTTTTAGAATTTTGTGTAAAAATTTGGTTTTAAGAGTAATTTTGGATTGCATTAAAAATTCCCGTAATAAATCCATTAAAGTAATATGTGCAGGACACATGGGCGAGATATGAGCGTATATTTTAAAAGATCGGGAACCATAGATGGATAAATACCTATTGGTTCAGTCAAACTGAGCAAAAACAGGCCCGGTCAACATTGGTCAAACTTGACCTGTCATTCAGGAATCCCTAGTAAAAAGGGGCAGATTTATTATTTTGTGGGATTTTTCTTGCTTTTGTGAGCCAGAATGGATGATTTCAACCTATATGGATGGATTATGATTGATAATATTGTTAGAGACATTATAGCAAAGTTTTTTTATGATTTTCCTATTTAAACAAAGTTTATGGACCATTTAGATATATAGAATGTATGTAATTTTGTATTGAGACAATTGGGGACTTTGAGATAATTTGAAGAACCAGTTCTACTATTCTATTTGTTGTTTATGATGTGGATGCTTTATTAAGTTTTTTGTAGCTGAAGAGTCCTTAAAGTGTACAAGGCAAGGGTGGAGAGCCCCCATACCAAGCTAAGTACACTTCTGTTAAATTTTCTATAAATTAACATAGTTTTTTATTCATTATTTCTTGTTTCAGATTTATGATTCAGTTATTTAGATGTGTTATGATTTCTTTATGGTTTCAAGATGATTTTGGTTTAAATATAATTTGTGTACGAAAGTACAACCAAGGATTTAAGTTAAATTCTCTTTTTATCAAGTTATAAATCACAACTAAAAATCATCCTTTTGCATTGCTTGAATTGTTTCTTAAATTTCTCGTTTATGATTTGATGCAATTGGAATGTTGTTGGAGTAGAACTGTGAAGAATGACAGCCAGGACCTCCTAAGTTAGGAGCCTCTTCTCTTTCTTTCTACACATCACAAATTTTTGCTCTTTAGTTTCTTTTCTTGAATTGTTTCTTGAATTTCCAATTTATGATTTGATGCAATGGTAATGTTGTTGGAGTATAATTGTGAAGAAGGACAACCAGCACCTCCTAAGTTAGGAGCCTCTTCTCTTGCTTTCTACACATCACAAATTGTTTCTCTTTAGTTTCTCTTCTTGAGGATAGTACTGTGGGGAAGGACAACCAGGACCTCCTAAGTTAGGAGTATCTTCCTTCTCTTACTGTATTTTGAATCAGAAACTTTTTAGTTAGATATTATATTTTTAATATGAATTTCCATTAATCTTAAAACTTAGAATATATTTTTAATATGCATTTCCTTCAATTTTTAAACTTTGTCTTCTAAAATTGACTTTACCTGAAATCCATATATTTTTTACATGCTTCCAAGTCTACATACTCGGATTGACAAGTAAAACACCTATATTAGTTTACTTAGTAAATTGACCCAAACATTTTTCGCACCATTTTCAGGGAAGCATACTTAGATATAGTCAATTAGGAAGATTCTAAAAAAACAACAACAAATTAGTTTTTTTAATTATGTTTCTTTATGCCTAGAGAAAGAGATAAAAAAGGAAGATTTTCCAAACAAAACCCTCCAACAACTCAACCATCTGTATGAGTAGGACTATCAAGACTAATTACACCAGTTGCTAGAAAACCAACTTTAGAAGAATTGGAAGAAAAACAACAATCAGGAAAAAGATTGATTCATTCATGTTTGAGTTTGATATTTTATGGCATAGTTATGGTTATATAGATGACACATATAAACTTCATCTTTTTCTTGCTACTCTTAAAGCATTTGCATTGAAATGGTTTATGGGATTTGCAGAAAACAATATTGCCTCTTGGGATGACATGAGAAAATTTTTTCTTAAGAAGTATCAAGCCTATTTCAGGCCTAGAGATTCAAAGGAATATATTTTGAAGATGTCTCAACAAGAATATGAAAGTTTGGAAGAATATTTAGAACGATTTCTTTATAATTTACAAAAATCCAAACAAAACACTTTAAATCTTGATACCATTCACACAATTTTTCACAAAGGTATATGAAATGAATAGTTGATATTCTCAATGTAATGGGGAAAGGATACATCTCATATTTTCCATTTGATGAGATTGTAGAACTGTGTCAAAAATATTCTAGAAGAGGAGCAAATAGTGGAAAAAGAGATGTAAACTTAAGAGCTTCTAAATCAGCAACAAGAGGAGTAACGAGATCAGAAATAGGGAGTTTGTTAAAAAACTTCAAAACTACTCTTTTGAGCACTTTAGGAACACAAGTTAATGTATTGAAAGCCAAAAAAAATCAATATGAACAAGATCAGGTACTATCAATATTTTGTCCTAAGTGTAGAAAGAAGCATCCACTAAGAGAATGTCCTTTAGATAATATTCAGGTGTGTGGACTTTGTACAGAAAATCATTCAACTGAAATTGTCCAAAGCTTAAAGAATTGCAAGTAAATTCAATGGAAGAAGTACAAGGGATTGACTCTCTTTAATATTTGACACCAAGGATACCTTGGCAACCATGGTTACCAGGTATGACCCAAAATTTACCTTAGCATTTTACTCAACAAATCCCTTAGAATTATCAATATCATTCTCAAACTTCATGGAATACTCCTATGCCATGACAGGCTTGGCCTCCAAAACAATACCAAAACCAACCTGGACAAATTTTTTGAGGACATAGTTATGGGACCCAGCCTCCTCAGCAATTCTATCCCCAACAACAATACGAACATTATCCTCAACAGTCATATCAACAACCATATCCTCAACAACCATTTCCATATCAATAATTCCAGCAACACCCTCAATCAATACAATTTCCACAAGAGAATCCTGCACCCTTACTAACTCAGCCACAACAGCTTTAGCTACCTTCTAACCAACCCCCACCTACACCAACTCAATTACCATCTCGTCCAGTAGAAAATCCGAGTAACAAAGTGGAAAGGTCGGCATATAATGTGGAAGAAGCAACATTATTCCCTACATATTATATTCTTCCTATTCAAGACTTCCACTTAAGGTCTGGAAAAGTACTACAGAATGATTCTCCATATATCATAGAAGAATAAATTGAAAAAAAATCTGAAAAATCTAATCCAAAGAATCAAATTTAGCAAGGAAAAAATATTATGACTCAAACACCATCTTTCAAAGAAAGTTCAGTAGAGCAGAAAACTTCAATTTCTCTTCCTGAATTTGATATTTTGGATGAATTAAAGAATTATTATGTCAAAATTCCTTTGTTGAAAGCTATCAAGGATATTCCAATATATGCAAAAACAATAAAGAAATTATGTATTAAGAAAATTGGCAGAAAGAAAAGAGATCCACCCATAATCCAAGTCATTGGAAAATTAGCTAGTCTCATGTCTACAAAAACAACAATTGAAAAGTATATTGATCCTGGGATACCTATGGTTACCATTTCAATAAATATTTTTTCAATTCCTAACACTTTAATTGATCTAGGAGCTGGTATAAATGTCATGACAACAGAGACTATGAAGTATTTAAAATTCCCAAATATTCGACCTACTACTACAATTTTAGAACTAGCAGATAGATCTAAAGTTGTACCAAAGGGAATACTTGAAGACATCATTGTTTCTTAGGATTCATAGGAGTACCCTATAGAATTTATAATCTTGCAACCAAAAACAAATCTAGGAGGCCATCCTTTAATTCTAGGCAGAGCGTGGTTAGCCACAGCAGATATCTTCATTAGATGCAGATTAGGAAGCATGATCATGGCACTTGGAGATGAAAGGAAACATATTAAACTTTTTCATCTTGCTCAGTGTCCTTATTTATTATCATGGCTTGATGACCAAAAACAAGAAACTCAACCTGTTCTAAGGATTAATCAAGTCTTAATTTTAGATAAGAAGAAGAAAATTAGGATTTAATAGACCTTTTTATCTCGGAACCTGATATTTCTGAGCAGCTATAAATAACACAATATGAAGCTGCAAATCATATTTTGAATCAATGTTTTCAGGAAAATTGTACTATTCAATCATTGCAGAATTCATTTGAAAGCATTTTTCCTGTCAAATCAATTACCAATTCTCATAGAAAAATAATTGAAATCAATCCTAGAAAATTTCTAAATATTGGTAATAATCTACAATGATCACAAGAACAACATGTAATTGCATTGTTACAGAAATACTCCAAAGATTTTGCCTGGGACTATAAAAACATGCAAGGAATTCATTCGAAAACATGTATTCACCATATCTATACTGATGATACATCAAACCAGTTAGACAATAGCAAAGAAGAATGAATCCTATGATGAAAGAAATAGTCAAAGAAGAACTGCAAAAATTATTGCAGGTGGGATTCATCTACCCTATCTCAGATATTAAAAGGGGTTTCTCCCTTAGTTGTGGTACCAAAGAAAAATGGAAAATGGATAATATATGTTGACTATAGGGAACTGAATAAAGCAACATTGAAAGATAATTTCCCATTACCATTCTTTGATCAGGTACTAGTTTCACTAGCAGGAAATAAATTCTTTTATTTTCTTGATGGATTTAACAGTTATAATTAGATTAAGATATCATTAGAGGATCAGGATAAAACTACATTTACTTTTCCTTCAGGAACATATGCTTATAATGTTTTACCTTTTTATTATGTAATTAACCTGCTACATTTCAAAGAGCATCCCTAGCCATATCTGCTGATTTAACTCATGAATGTGTAGAGGTCTACATGGATGATTTTACTGTCTATGGAAGTACATTTGCTAATTCTTTAAAAAACCTTGAAAATTTTCTAAAGATATTCATGGAGACAAACTTATCCTTCACCAATGAGAAATGTTTTATGATGTTAACTGAAGGGATAGTGTTGGGACACCACAATTATTCTTTTTGAATAAAGGTAGACCCAACAGAGTTACAAGTCATTGTAAACTTAATGCCACCAACAACACAGAAAGAAGTAAGAATTTTATTTTGATATGCAGACTATTATAGTGTTGAATCTTTAATTAAACTGAGAGGGGGGGGGGGGACCGTTTAACACATACATAAGCTTTTTAAATTTTTCATCAAACGTATTTACAGCTTAATATGCGAACAGTCTTAAAATGTTGCAGCAAGTATTAAATTAATGTGACACCAAACTTATTGTGAGAGCATAAAACATTAATAAAATTAAATAGATCATATCAACACATAGGAAACACACATAGAGACAGCAGATATAAGTGGAAACCCATAAAGGGAGAAAACCACATCTTATTTTTGTTGTGATGCAAAGGCAAGCTCCAACTCCCTTTCACCACTGATTTTCTGCAGGCACCAACCTACAGGAGGCTCCAACCTCAATCAGCTACAACTGACAGCTATCAAGCTTCAACTTTATAGGGAAGCTCCAACTTCCTTACTTAATCATAAGAAAATATTTGTTGATTTACCTCAGATATCAGCTCTGTTCTGTAGCATCTCTTTCTACTCCTTCTTTTTCTTATCTTCTCTGCCTCACTTCTTCATACTTTACACACTCTAACCTCTCTTTTCATATCAATATGATATGCTTTATACAGTTTGCCTCATAACAATTCGTATTCCACAGGGAATTCAAAGGGAATAGTCGTGACTCTTTGCATTCTACCTCCTCACTTATTTTTCCAGCTTATTAATAAAATCTCAGCAATATATACAAATTTTATTTTTACAGTGGAGTTTGATTTCCTACGAAGACTTTCCAGTGCATCATAAAAATATAAATCAATTAAAACATGTATATTCAAATACAATGAGAACTCCAGCTCAACTCATTCAGCCTTTTGGATCGTTGTGCATTTGTCTTTTCTTTGACTGTGTCTGTCTTTTTCAGCTCTGCTAGCTCTCTTGTTCTCTGTCGTGGTGTAACTGCTGCATACATGTAACTGTGCAATTCAACCCTCAGCGTTATACAAATAATAAAACATTTTAATACATAAAATTCCCTTACGGGCCCACTCGCTGAACTTGCTCTATTCTCTGATGTGATGCTTTACTATCCACATATTGGAAATATGTATGTATCGTTTTGCATATATATATATATATATATATATATATATATATATATATATATATATATCTGTGTGTGTGTGTGTGTGTGTGTGTGTCGCGGTGCTTTCCTTTCCTCTTTAGCTTTGGATTAATTAACTTGGAGCAAACATGTTATTAGTCTTATCTTTTGAATGGACCCCACATGCCAGCTATACTACGCTCATTTATTTCAATCGCAATCGCAACATTCAAAATTCACCTGCGATTTGGTCTTTTGATTTCCGCCGATGCGATTAGCAAAGGCCCACCATATAGTCAGTCGAATCATCTCCACCATCCATCCCTCAGTGAATATAACAGCTCTCATCCAATCGCTAAGTCACAATCAAAACTTTCAGTTTGTCAATACTCTTTCACCTCCGATGCGATCAATTACTGTACATTTCTCTGCGCCGATGTGATCAATTGTTTCGATGTGATATAACACTGTTCACTTCATTGTGCCGATGCAATGGGTGGCTCCAATGCGATGTAACACTATTCATTTTGATGTGCCAATGCGATGAATTGCTCCGATGCGATTAGGCCGGAACTCAAGCAAAATATGAAATTCATCGTTTAAACATATCGGGTTTGGAACTCAATCGCAATCGCAACTTTTGGTTAACATGTTCCACTGCCAAATTTTCTCCGATGTGATTCGTGACTCGAGTCCCACCTTATAAGACTTTGTTTGTATTAGGCTCGAACAATAGAGTGCTTCATATATATGTATATATATACTTTGGCCCCTTGTTTATAAAGTGCTACATATATAAGTATACTTTTTCGCTTCAATCTTTATGTATACTCCAGCTTGGGTTATGATTCTCAGAATTTTATGTAGGGGTCCCACTTGCGTATTAACTTTGGTTTATATGCAAGCATTAACATAAGTTTTTTGGTCATCCAACTTATATATCCGCATACCAACTCATTTCAACATACATATATGAAGCCAACCTTTAATAGTTCAATAAACCAAAGGTTCTCACCCTGGCGGAGTTCGACCCACTATATATATATATATATGTGTGTGTGTTCCAGGCTTACCCTTCGTATGATATATTATGAGTCCAAACCACAACTTTTGGTTAGCGCATTACTTGTGCATTTGTATATATGCCACCTCCGCACTATCAACTTATAACTAAACCCATCGCGACATTTTAATACACAACCATTCCATGGAGCCCACATGTGTTTGATAAACTCTGCACTTTTAGTACGTTCCAACTGACAGCACCCTTTGAACATATATATATATATATAAGCCTAAGTCAATCTTCGACCATGGCTTTAACCCTCGGCATAACATAATGTATTAACTTGCAACAAATATATAATGCGCACATAACCCATTTCTATATGTGTACTCAACTTTAATATATATCCAATATTGCAATGGATATCAAACCCGATACATATTTTAACACATATACGTTCCCGGGGCCCACCTCCATTAACACACCTCTTGCATCCAACGGCTGACAGTTGATCGCATCGACTCCGATGATCCAATGGATGTCATACCATATCTCATTTTTTATTGGTACGAGGGTTAACACTTCAAACTTGCGCGAAAAAAGTAGTTTTACAAAACTGCCTCAGGACACGTGTCCTTCAATGACACATATCGCGTTCATTTTGGCAATACTGCTTACCACTTCAACCAATGCGCGAACCCACTGGTTTTGTGGCCCTCCGGTTTTACTGTTCATGTTCGGGGTTCTGCTTCAATTCATGGTTCCGCTTCAATAAAGAGTTTTGCATCTTTGTTATATACTTATACTTATAATCTATGTTTAAAATTTTATTTCTTATTTCTTCAGCTCTTGAATATATTAATCCTATTTCAATGTTATGTTAATACAACACTACCGTAAGGTTTATTCCCCTTATACACAGAGCCTCGGTTCCTTCCTTTCTGCATGATTCCGCATCTCCTGCAATCATTTCATTGTTGGTTTGTTAACGGCTCTGCCTCTGCCTCTGCCTCTGCTGCTTGACTGTTTCATCTCTGCCTCTATACATATCCTGTCACTGTATTTCCTGTTACTGTACATATCCTGTCACTGTATTTATGCTGCTCTACCAAATTTTCACTCCTGTCACTGTATTTTCCTTAGCCTCTACTGCTGTCCTTTGTTTGTCTCTGCCTCTGCTTCCTCCTTTGCCATCAATGACAACATTTCCAATAGTCTCCCCCTTTGGCATTGATGGCAATACACTTCCTCTGTTTGCCTTTTTGGGACCCTTTCTTCTGTTGCTCGCTTTTCCTCCCCCTTTGACATCAATGGCAAGGGGTTGCTCATTTCTCAGTGTGCTTTTAACTCTCGCCCATGTTACACTGATCTTGAGAACCTGTTTCATGCTTTCCTTGCTATCTGATCTCTCCCTGGAATGATATTTTTGTTTCTGTTCTCCCCCTGAAATGATGCTTTCTCTTCATATCAGAGAGTAGCATCTACAGATAGTACCCCTAGTCTATCTCTCAAATAATCAAATGGTTCTCTTGCAAGAGATTTGGTAAATATATCTGTTTTTTGTTCTTTTTTTGGCACATACTTTAGCTTCACTACCTTCTGCGCTACTTGTTCTCGGAGAAAATGATACTTGATTGGGATATGTTTAGTTTTTTAATGAAGCACAGGATTTTTTGATATGCTTATAGCACTTGTATTGTCACATTTGAGAGAGATAGGTTCATCAATGCTTACCTTCATGTCTTGGAGTGTTTGCTTCATCCACATAACTTGTGTGCAGCATGTTGCTGCTGCTATGTATTATGCTTCTGTTGTAGATAGAGAAATAGATGTTTCTTTCTTTCTTAGCCATGCCACCAGACTTTCTCCTAGATAGAATGCACCTCCACTTGTGCTTTTCCTGTCATCCACATAGCTGGCCCAATCTACATCTGTGTATGCTGTCAAAGTGAAGCTTTTTCCTTTTGGATACCATAGCCCAAACTGTATTGTTCCTTGTAGATATCTAAATATTATTTTGACTATTAGAAGATGATTTTGCTTTGGTGCTGCTTGATATCTAGCCACAAGTCCTACTGCTAGCATGATGTCTGGTCTTGATGCTGTTAGGTACAGAAGACTTCCTATCATGGATCTGTAGAGTCTTTGATATATATCAGCAAATCCATCGTCAGCACATAGCTTGCATCCCATGATCATGGGAGTTGACACAGGTTTGTAGTCTTCCATTTTGAACTTTTTCAAAATTTATTTTCAGTATTTTTCCTGTGAGATGAATTTACCTATGTTCTTTTTCTGAATTTGAAGTCCTAAATAGAAACTGAGCTCTCCAATCATAGACATCTCAAACTCTGATTTCATCTCCTCAGCAAACCCTTTTTCTAGCTCATCTTTGTTGCTTCCAAACATAATGTCATCAACATATACTACAACAATCAGGAGCTCATTTTCATGGGCTTTTATGTATATATTGTTGTCTACTCCTCCTCTCTTAAAGCCTTGTTTTTGCAAGTATTTATCCAGCCTTGAGTACCAAGCACGAGGAGCTTGTTTTAGTCCATATAGAGCCTTCTTTAGTCTGCATACATAGTCTTCTTTGTCTGTTAATGAGAAGCCTTCTGGTTGTTCCATGTAGACTTCTTCTCAATTTGGTCTAATTCTTCATTCATAGCATTCACCCAATACTTGTCCTTGCTGGCTTCTTCAAATTTATTTGGATCTATTTGTGATAACATGGCTATGTATACCTCTTTTGTCTGTTCAATTAGCTGCCTTCTTGTCTAGACCCCTACTCTCTTGTCTGCAATGATTTGATATTATGGATGGTTCTTCTGAGTGTATCTTGAGGGGGCTTTCGAGCTCAGTTCAACATCTTCTATTTTCTTTCTTGTTTCATCATCATCTTGGTTTTCTTCTTCATGGTTTTCTGAAGGACTGCTGCAGTCTGTACCTCTTGTATTGTTTGGAAGTTCTTCATCAAATCTCACTTCAATGCTTTCTACAATTTTTCGAAGAGTCTTGTTGTAGCACCTGTACCCTTTAATTTTGGATGCATATCCTAGAAATATATCTTCATCTGCTCTTGCATCAAATTTCCCAAGATTTTCATCATTATTCTTTATGTAACACTTGATTCCAAAGATTCTAAAGTGCTTGATTGAAGCTAGTTTACCATGCCATAGTTCATAGGGAGTCTTGTCACTTCTTGGCCTTAAATGAGCTTTGTTAAGGATATGCACGGCTATGTGTACTGCTTCTGCCCAGAAGGTTTGAGGAATATTACTCTCTTGCATCATGGCTCTGGCAATTTGTTGTACATACCTGTTTTGTCTCTCTGCTACTCCATTCTACTGAGGTGTCCCTGCAATAGTAAATTGTTGCTTTATCCCATGTTCATTGCATAGGTCTGCAAAGTCATAATTTGTGAACTCACCTCCTCTGTCTGATATGATGTATTTTAGCTTGCATCCTGTTTGATTTTCTGCTAAAGCTTTAAATATTTTTAATTTCTTCAGAGCTTCTGATTTATTCTTAATAAATGAAACCCATGTCATTCTGGAGAAATCATCTATTATCAGCATGAAGTAGGATTCTCTAGTTGGTGTTTTAGTTCTTGTAGGTCCACACAGGTCCATGTGCACAAGGTGGAGTGGTCTTCTTGTTGATAAATCATCTTTGGCCTTGAATGATGTGCAGGTCTGTTTGCCCAATTGACAAGATTTGCATATGGTATTTGAAGGCCTTTTAATTTCTGGAATGTCTCTGACAGCTTTCTTATTGCTCAATATGATGATATGATCGAAGCTAAGATATCCCAAACTCTTATGCCATAACCATGACTCCTCAAGTTTTCTAAGATGGCACGCTTCATCTTCCACTTTCACTATGTAAACATTACTCTCTGTTCGAACACCTTTGAGCAGAGTCTTTCCTGTGGTGCTTGATCTAACTTCACAATCTTGTGCTCTGAAAAGAAATTTGCAGCCTTTATCACACATTTGACTGACACTCAACAAATTTTCTTTCAGCCCATCTACAAATAGTACATCTTGGGCCTTACCTCTGCCATTATCTAAGCTGACTAAGCCTTTTCCCTTGATTTTTCCTGATTTATCATTGCCAAAAGTAACATTGCCAGTTTTCTTTTCATCAAAAGTTATAAATTTGCTTTTGTCTCCAGTCATATTTTTTGAGCAACCACTGTCCAAATACCATTGGCTTTTCAGGTCTTGAGCAGTTAGAGCCAGGTCACATTTATTCACCTTATTTTTCCACTGGAACCATCCTTTTGTTTGATATCTTTTGTGAGGTGATGAACCACATCCTCTGAGAGGACATTTGAAAGGCATATGTCCAATTTTATTGCATACATAGCATTTGATCATAATTTTTGCAGAATTGTGAGTATGAGTAAAATCTCCTTGATTCATAAATATCCTTGTGGTGTTGTACATCAATATTTTCCCATATTTTCTGCACTCAATGATTTTATGGCCAAATTCCTTACAATAAAAACAGTAACCATAGAAACAACTTGCATACCTAATGTGAGGTTGTCTTCTCCAGTTGTTTTCTTGAGACAGTCTCTTCACTGTTTGCATATTTTTCTAGTTTGAATTACTCCTCCTTGTGTGACAGTATGCAGCAACGTATCCCAGCTTGTGGCAGGCATAACAAGTGGCATTTTTCATAAGAGGGAAGAATCTCCTTTGATGGCTTCCAAATTTAACATACTCAGGGGTATATGATCCTTTTTCTGTTGTTTTAATATTTATTTCATTCTTTGTTATTAGAGGATTCTTCTGGTTTCTGTCTCCCTCATTACATGTTTCTTCCTTTGTAGGAATTATTTTAGCTGCTTCATCAGCCTTCTTTGCTTTTACAAAAACAATGTTTTTGTTTTCCTTTTCTTTGCTTTTACTTGATTCTCCTTCATAGCCTATTCCAATTTTTATAAGGGGATATCTTTGAGCATCCATAATTTCGTTCAACTTACCAGAGCTTTTTGTTTGAGAATAATTTATAGATACTTTCCTTTGATCATTTTCTAATTTCTTCCTCAGACATACTACTTCTTCTTCCAACTTCTCTTGTTCCTGAGTTTTATCCTTGATTTGCTTAAGTAACATGTCTTCTATCTTCTTGGCTTCTTCAAGCTCTACCTTTAGCTGCATGAGGACTTCTGAATTTTTCTCTTCTCTTACATACTTGAGGAGAATGTCCTTTTGTTTTCTGCACTTCAGTTTGAGTCTGTCAATCTCCTCCAGGGCACTTCTTAGCTCCCCCTCAAGGTCAACTTCACCTTCTTCTTCATCTTCTAGCAGGAGTCCTTCAAGTTCTTCTATGGCCATCAGTAAAAATTCAGAGGTTCCTTCTTCACTTGAGGGTTCATCTGAGTCTTCAAATGCAGTGTTGTCTTGTTGAGCATAGAAGGATTTTCTACTGAATTTATTTCCTTTTTTCCAATTCTTTGATGTATTTTTCTCTGATTATTGAGCCTGATTCCTTACTTTCTTGAGGACACTTAGCAGCATAGTGTCCAACTCTTCCACAGTTAAAGAATTTGAAAGGAAGTTTACCTTTGTATTTACCTAAGCCTCTATCCAGTTTCTTGACAAATTTAGCCTCTTCTTCATCAGAGCAAGAGCATATGTCTTCCTTTTCTTCTTTCTTCTTTTCTGTTTTAAAAGCTGCCTCCCTCGTACTTGGCTTCTTCTATGGGAGCCTCATCTCATAGGCTGTTAGATTTCCAAGTAGCTGGTTCATGGTCAAGGTTTCCCAATTAGCTGTTTCTTCTATGGCAGAAACCTTGGGGTTAAAGCTGGGTGGAAGAGATCTTAGAATCTTTTGTACAATTACACATTCTGATATAGTTTCTCCAAGAGCTTTCATATTGTTAACAATTTCTGCAACTCTTAGGAAGAAGCTGCCAACATCTTCATCATCATTCATTTTTAAATTTTCAAACTGAGCTCTATATACTTGAATTTTGGTGGTCTTTACCTTTTTATTTCTCTCATGGATGTTTTCAAGAGTATCCCACATATCTTTGGCAGTCTTACTGTGCATTATTTTGATAAATTCAGCCTCACAAAGTCCACTTAATATTGCATTCATGGCCTTTGCATTTGCTACAAATTCTTGTTTAGCTTCTCTCTCTAGGTCAGTTGCCTTTGGGGCATATCCAAATTATACAGCAGCCCAAACCTCTATTCCTAGAGACATTATGTATGCTCTCATTCTGATTTTCCAGAAGGCATAATTAGCACCGGTGAAAAAAGGGGCTTTATTGGTTGAGCTTCCTTCTTGAATAGCCATCCTGGGGACCTAGGATCTCCTTTCAGTGGTTAAACTAGTACAAAGGAACTTGGCTTTGATACCAATTGTTGAATTTTTAGTTAAAATGAGAGGGGGGGGGTGAATCAGTTTAACACATACATAAGCTTTTTAAATTTTTCATCAAACTTATTTACAACTTAATATGTGAACAGTCTTAAAATGGTGCAGCAAGTATTAAATTAATGTGACACCAAAATTATTGTGAGAGCAACAAACATTAAGCAGATTGAATAGATCATATCAACACATAGGCAACACACATAGAGACAACAGATATAAGTGGAAACCCATAAAGGGATAAAACCACATCTTATTTTTGTTGTGATGCAAAGGCAAGCTCCAACTCCCTCTCACCACTGATTTTATGCATGCACCAACCTACAGGAGGCTCCAACCTTAGTCAGCTACAACTGATAGCTATCAAGCTTCAACTTGATAGGGAAGCTCCAAATTCTATACTTAATCACAAGAAAATATTTGCTGATTTACCTCAAATATCAGCTCTGTTCTGTAGCATCTCTTTCTGCTCCTTCTTTTTCTGATCTTCTCTGCCTCACTTCTTCATAATTTGCACTCTCTAACCTCTCTTTGCATATCAATGCGATATTATTTATACAGTTTGCCTCATAAAAATTCATATTCCATAGGGAATTCAAAGTGAATAGCCCTGAATCTTTGCATTCTACCTCCTCACTTCTTTTTCCAGCTCATTAAGAAAATCTCAGCAATATATACAACTTTCAGTTTTACACTGGAATTTTATTTCCTACGGAGACTTTCTAGTGCATCACAACAATATAAATCAATTAAAACATTTATATTCAAATACAATGAGAACTCCAGCTCAACTCATTCAGACTTTTGGATCACTGCACATTTGTCTTTTCTTTGACTGTGTCTGTCTTTTTCAGCTCTGTTAGCTCTCCTGTTGTCTGTCGTGGTGTAATTGCTGCATACATGTAACTGTGCAATTCAAATCTCGGTGTTATACAAATAATAAAACATTTTAATACATAAAATGCCCTTACGGGCCCACTCACTGAACTTGCTCTATTCTCCGATGCGATGCTTTACTGTCCACATACTGGAAATATGTATGTATTGTTTTGCATATATATGTGTGTGTGTGTGTGTGTGTGTGTGTGTGTCGCTGTGCTTTCCTTTCCTCTTTAGATTTGGATTAATTAACTTGGATAAAACCTGTTATTAGTCCTATCTTTTGAATGGACCCCACATGCCAGCTATACTCCGCTCATTTATTTCAATCGCAATCGCAACATTCACAATGCTCCTGCGATTTGGTCTTTTGATTTCCGTCGATGTGATCAGCAAAGGCCCACCATATAGTCAGTCGAATCATCTCCATCGTCCATCCCTCAGTGAATCTAAAAACTCTCATCCAATCGCTAAGTCACAATCAGAACTTTCAGTTTGTCGATACTCTTTCACCTCCGATGCAATCAATTACTGTACATTTCTCTGCGCCGATGCAATGGGTTGTTCTGATGCGATATAACACTGTTCACTTCATTGTGCCAATGCGATGGGTGGCTCCGATGCGATGCAACACTGTTCATTTTGATGTGCCGATGCAATGAATCGCTCTAATGCGATTAGGCTGGAACTCAAGCAAAATGTGAAAGTCATTGTTTAAACATATCGGGTCCAGAACTCAATCGCAATCGCAACTTTTGGTTAACATGTTCTGCTGCCAACTTTTCTCCGATGCAATTCGTGACTCGAGTCCCACCTTATAAGACTTTGTTTGTATTAGGCCCGAGCAATAGAGCGCTTCACATATATGTATATATATACTTTGTCCCCTTGTTTATAAAGTGCTACATATATAAGTATACTTTGTCGCTTCGGTCTTTATGTATACTCCAGCTTGGGTTATGATTCTCGGAATTTTATGTAGGGGTCCCACTTGCGTATTAAATTTGGTTTATATGCAAGCATTAACATAAGGTTTTCGGTCATCCAGTTTATATATCCGCATACCAACTCATTTCAACATACATATATGAAGCCAACCTTTAATAGTTCAATAAACCAAAGGTTCTCACCCTGGCGGAGTTCGACCCACTATATATATATATATATATATATGTTCCAGGCTTACCCTTCGTATGATATATTATGAGTCCAAACCACAAATTTTGGTTAGCGCATTACTTGTGCATTTGTATATATGCCACCACCGCACTATCAACTTATAACTAAACCCATCGCGACATTTTAATACACAACCATTCCATGGAGCCCACATGTGTTTGATAAACTCAACACTTTTAGTACGTTCCAACTGACATCACCCTTTGAACATATATATATATATATATATATAAGCCTAAGTCAATCTTCGACCATGGCTTTAACCCTTGGCATAATATAATGTATTAAATTGCAAAAAATATAAAATCTGCACATAAAACCAATATTGCAATGGATATCAAACCCCGCATATATATATATATATATATATATATATATATATATATATATATATATATATATATATATATATATATATATATCCAATATTGCAATGGATATCAAACCCGATACATATTTTAACACATATACGTTCCCGGGGCCCACCTCCATTAACACACCTCTTGCATCCAACGGCTGACAGTTTATCTCATCAACTCCGATGATCCAACGGATGTCATACCATATCGCGTTTTTATTGGCACGAGGGTTAACACTTCAAACTTGCGCGAAAAAAATTGTTTTACAAAACCACATGAGGACACGTGTCCTTCAATGACACATATCACGTTCATTTTGGCAATACTTCTTACCACTTGAACCAACACACGAACCCACTGGTTTTGTGGCCCTCCGATTTTACTGTTCATGTTCAGGGTTATGCTTCAATTCATGGTTCCGTTTCAATAAAGAGTTTCATGTCTTCGTTATATACTTATACTTATAATCTCTATTTAAAATTTTATTTCTTATTTCTTCAACTCTTGAATATATTAATATTGTTTCAATGTTATGTTAATACCACGCTACCATAAGGTTTATTCCCCTTATACACAGAACCTCGGTTCCTTTCTTTCTGCATGATTCCGCATCTCCTACAATCATTTCACTGTTGGTTTGTTAACGGCTCTACCTCTGCCTCTGATGCTCGATTGTTTCATCTTTGCCTTTGTACATATCTTGTCACTGTATTTCCTGTTACTATACATATCTTGTCACTATATTTCTGCTGCTCTGCCAAATTTGCACTCCTATCACTGTATTTTCCTTAGCCTCTGCTGCTGTCCTTTGTCTGTCTCTGCCTCTGCTTCCTCCTTTGCCATCAATGAAAACATTTCCAACATATAGAAGATTCATTGAAAACTTTAGAAAAATAGATCTACCCCTGTTCAAATTACTTGCAAAAGACATTGTGTTTAAATGGACTACAAATTGTCAAAATGCATTCGAAAAATTGAAACACAAATTTTCGATAGCACACATTCTCACAGGGAAAAACTAGTCATTTCCATTTGACATATCTACTGATGCATCAAATACAGCTATAGGAGCATCTCTTGGACAAAAACAAAATCATTTTAATTATGCCATTTACTTCATAAGAAAAAATCTAACTCTGACATAATTAAACTATACAGTAACTGAAAAAGAAATGCTAGTTTTTGTGCATGCAGTCAATAAATTTAGGCATTATATAACAGGCTATCAAGTGCTTATTCATACATATCATTCAACCATTAAATATTTAATGAAAAATGGAAGAATTACTAGATGGTTGTTAGTGATAAAATAATTCAATCTCATTGTTCTAGATCGATCAGGCAAAGATAATCAAGCAACAGATTTCCTGTCAAGACTTCGTTCTACTGGTGAACCCGTTCCTGTTTCAGAAAACTTTCCCAATGAAAAATTATTTTCTATAACAGCTAAAACCCCATGGTTTGCAGATGTAGCTAATTATTTAGCATTCGGAATATTACCATCTCATTTCACTAGCAAGAAAAAAGAAAAAGAATTAGAGAAAGTGCTAGATATAGTTGGGTCAATGGTGACATCTTCTATGCTAGTTCCTATCTTTTGATAAGAAAGTGTTTTAGAGAAGATTAAATTCTTAACATTCTAAAATCATGTCATGATGAGCCATGTGGTGGTCATTTCGTAGATAAGCTAATAACATACAAGGTGCTCAAACTTGGCTACTACTGGCCCGCAATTTTCAAGGACACAAAGGCCTATGTCAGAAGATGTGATAGCTGCCAAATAACTGGAAGATATATAATATAATATGAGATACCATTGAAACCAAAAGTACTGATATAACCATTTGAACAATGGGATACTAACTTTCTGGGACATATTAACCCGCCTTCAAATGGAAACAAGTACATATTAGTGTGTACAGACTATGTTACAAAATGGGTAGAAGCAAAAGTAGTGGCAAGCGAAACAAAAGAAACAGTGGTTGCATTCCTCTTTGAAGAAATATTTGTAATATTTGGAGTTCCAAGACATATTTTTACAGACCAGGGTTCACAGTTCACTTCTAAACTTGTCCGAGATCTTACGGAAAAAATACAAAATCAAACATAGAAAGTCTACTCCATATCATCCTCAAGAAAATGGACAAGTGGAATCTACTAATAAGGTTCTGAAAAACATCATGACAGAGACAGTGAAAATGAACAGAAAATATTGGTCAGACAAGTTAAGAGATGCATTATGGGCATACAAAATTACATGGAAAAATACAATTGGATTCAGCACATATCAATTGGTATATGGTAAGGAATTTATGTTACCAATCGAATTTCAAATTCATATTTTTAAACTTATAGTAGAATTGGGATTGGTCCTGTCAGAATCACAACAGTAGAGAGTTATGCAACTAAATGAATTAGATGAAATCAGACAACAAGGAGTTAAGCATACATCAACAGAGAATCAAATGGCATGATATATTTATCAAAAACAAAAATTTTCATAAAGGAGACTAGGCACTTATTCTTTACTCCAAGTACAGATATTTCAAAGCTAAGTTTACTACTCATTGGCTTGGGCCATATGAGATAGAAGAAATCTTTGACAATGGAACAGTTAAGATCAAGACAATTGATGAAGCAACAATTTCATTTCTAGTTAATGGACATAGACTCAAAGTTTATAATAAGCCTATTAATAAAGAACACTTTTTGAAAAGAGTCTTAGTAGAAAACAATATGGAAATAACCTTACATTCATCATTCATCATTCACTACTACATTAATTTGCATTTTTACCAAAATTTTGGCCACATCTCCTCTTTTGGGCCAATTTATTTTTTTGCCTCATGAAAAATTGCCTACAAAAACAAGAAGGATTAGTTTCATATGCCTACAAAACAAGAACAAATAGAGTTAGTGTCATTACCAAAAAAAAAAAAAAAAAATTGATTTGAAATGACCTAAGATTATTGATCTGGATTTATGCAAGAACGCAACAGAATACACATATAACCATAAATACAAAGAAATAGTGGAAATAACACTTCATTTCATTAATATCAAAGAACTGAAATTTGCTTACAGATAGAATGGAAATAAACTAGCTAGGGCACTAGTAGCTTATCTCTGAGAAGAGATATGGCGGCTACAGGCCTCTGAACTGTGTTACAACGAGGCTTGAGGGCATATTTATTATTTAGAAACAATGGGAAACCCTAAACATCCAAAAACCTAACCCTAGGAGATGAAGCGTCAAAATTATGGGCCCCGTTTGTGTAAATTGGTGTTTCAACTTCCCGGGGATGTAACTTTGGCATACGATCTTCGTTTGATGCGCACCATACCTCGTTAGAAAGATATATCTAAGGAATACAAATTTCGATGCGAGAAAAATTAGTCCTTGGACTCGTGTTTCTCCCGATTTTCCCAAAAAACGTCGTTTGGGGCCTCAAAATAGCTCCAGAAGTTTAGGACCCGAAAAACTGCTAAAAATAGTAAGTTGTGCCGAAACTGAAAAAAAAAAAAAAAAAAAAAGAAGAAGAAGAAGAAGAAGAAGAAGAAGAAGAAGAAGAAGAAGAAGAAAGAAAGAAAGAAAGAAAGAAAGAAAGAAAAAGAGACAATGGTGGGGCCCCAAGTGGAATCGGCAGGTGGCCACCAATATCCACCTGGATCATTCCTCCCCCCTTAGGAAGCAATGGTCCCCATTGCATTGAGTTCCTCCATGAGATGAAACTTCTGCTGAACTTGGTCCCTGGTGAACCACTAGCCTTGGTGTAGGAGTTGACCAACTTTGACAACCCGATATGGTTGGATCTTTTGTTGGCGAGTGCTCTTGATTTTCATGTCCATGATACAATCTGTGGTGGCTTGTTCCATGCAGTCTGGGTTTAACTCTGTTGGTGTAAGTAGTTCTACAATGTCAAAGGTGTCCGGTAGAGGTGGGAAGTAGGGATGAAGGCGGTCCACATCAAATACTGGGTGTAGATCAAAGAATGGTGGAATACTAAGCTCGAAGGAATTGTTCCATATAGCCTTGGTGATGGTGTACGGCCCATATCGAAGCGGGCGAAGCTTGCGATAGGGTCCAGTGAAGCGCTCCTTCTGCAAATGTAGCCACACTTTGTCTCCCACATAGAAGTTATGTGGCACCCGATGTTGATCATGTCATTGCTTGTACTTAGTATTGGATTTGTCCAATATGTCATGATCCTATTGGCGAATGTGTTGAATGTGCTTGATGAAGTTTTTCGCTTTGTCAGCTTCAGACTGGACATGAGCCGAATCGGCATGAGTAGCCGCAAATTGCATGGCTATGTCAATGGGACATAGTGGTTGGAATCCCAAGCCCACAGAAAGGGGTTGTGGTCGGTTGAGCTGTGGAGAGCCAGGTTATACCTGTGGTGTACATAGGGGAGGCTCTCATCTTATGTGCGTGGATGCTTTTAAGTGTACATGCGCAGAATGTGTACAATCATCATGTTGACAACCTCTGCCTAGCCATCATTTTTGGGATAGAAAGTTGTGGACTTTGTGAGCTTGGTGTCCAGCATTGACTAGAGGTTGGACCAAAATATGCTAAGGAACCTGCTGTCCCGATCTGATATGATAGACTGTGGGATCCCAAAGTGCACCCACACTCGTTCAAATAAGAGTTTAGCAGTGGCTTCTAGTGTGATATTCTTCTTACAGGCCGCCATAATGGCCATCTTTGAGAATCTGTCGACGACCATGAAAACATAATTGTTTCCATGCTTAGTAGAAGGAAGGCCCGATATGTAATCCATGGAGATGGATTCCCAAAGTCAACTAGGGGTAGGTAGCGGATCATATAAGCTTTTCTTCTTGATGGTCGGTTTGGCAATGCCGCAAGCAGTGCAGGATCTAATGTACTTCCCAACATCTTGTCGAAGGTTCGGCCACTGTTTTCTCAACCCCGAAATGCCCAACAACTCAACTATAGTGTGTTGCCATATCGTCTTGGCACTCTCGCTTAAAGGAACACAAAGGTGTCCCAAGTAAAATAACATTGCATCTTGGAGGTGAAAATTTGGAACTTGCGTACCCCCCAAGAGTGCCTTGTATGTGTGGCTGAGTTCTGGATCGCTCTTGTAGAGAAGCGGCCAATTAGAAGTCTTGTGCCCACAAGAGTTGAGAACGGTGGTTAGCGCCACGATCGGTGGTCGACTGAGGCAGACTGCAACATTATTGGTGATACCCTTATTATACTTGATGTTCAAATGAAACTGTTGCAAATATGTGGACCACTTCTGATGATGATCTTTCTACAACTTCCCTTATGTCTGTATGAACTGCAAGTGTCGGTGGTCTGTGTGGATGACTGTTTCCTTCCCCAAAATGTAATCCTTCCATTGTCGACAAGCCTGCACAATGGAATACATTTCTTTGTCATAAGTGGGATACTTGCGAACTATTTCGGACAAAGTCTCACTATGATATGCCACTGGATGCCCTTGTTGAGAAAGAACTGCCCCAATAGCATAGTCAGAGGCATATGTCTCAATCTCAAATGGTTGTTGCAAGTCTGGTAATGTGAGCACTGGGGAAGAACAGAGGCGATGTTTCAATTCTATGAACGCCTTCTGTTGAGATTCTGACCAAAAAAAATTTGCTTTCGCTCCTCCCTTGGTGACTTGACTCAAGGGCCAAGTGATATGAGAGAATCCCAACACGTACCTGCGGTAGAAATTAGCAAGACCCAAGAAGCTGTGAAGCTCTGTTAGAGTGGTTGGGTCTACCAATCCTAGATGACTTGGATCTTGGTTGGATCCACATGCACCCCCATTTCATCAATACTGTATCCCAGATATTGAACATGGTTCATGCCAAAATTCCACTTCTACAAATTGGCACACAACTTGTGTTTCCACAGTGTTTAGAAGACTTGTCGGATGTGGTGGAGGTTCTCTTCACAAGTCTGGATGAATATGAGAATTTTATCCAAGTACACCACTACAAATGAGTTGTTGAATGGCCGTAAGATGTCATCCATCAACCTCATGAAGGTTGTGGGAGCATTCTTCAACCCGAAATTCATGACCAACCATTCGAAAAGGCCCTCCTTGGCTTTCAAGTTAGTCTTCCACACATCAAAGGGTTCAATTGGTACCTGGTGATACCCAGACTTCAAGTTGATCTTGTTGAAATATTTTTCCCCTTTGAGTTGGTCCATAAGGTCATCAATCCATGGGATCGGGTACCTATTCCATACAGTGATCTTGTTCAGCGCCCGATAGTCAATACAGAGTCTCCAAGTCCCATCCTTCTTCTGTACCAACACGATTGGGCTCCCACAGGGCGATGAACTTGGCCGGATGTGATCTTTCTACAACAGCTCCTGAATATGCCTCTTTATTTCATCGTTCTCTAGGACAGAGAGCTGATAGATCAGTCCATTGGGTAGCGGCACACCTAGGGTCAGTTAAATGGGTTTCTTGACCTAATAGTGCAGAGACACCCCTGTGGGTGAGGTGAAGATGTCCCCATACTCCTCCACAACCTTGTCCATTTTTTGTTGTCGTGCAGAGGAGCCCTGTTTAGAGGTTGTGGCCACAGTCTTCTTCTTTCCCTTGGGGCAGATCATCAAGAAAAAAAATTTCCTGGTTTTGGAAATGACCTTACTACATTTTTTTGTGGTAACTAAAGAGATAGCAATAGGCAGTGGTACCTTTGGTATCTTGTACAGCTTATTTCCCAAAGTAACAATAACAGTGCGAGGTCAGGATTCATACACAGCATGTCGCATCCACAAGTATGGTTGGCCTAATAATACATCAGAAACATCAAGAGGAGCAATGTTATGTAATACCTCATCTGTGAAGGGCTTGATGATGTAGGGAAGGTGGCACTGCTGGTTGACGCAGAGATCCCTTCCTTGGTGAAGCCACCCGATGGTGTATGGTTGTGGGTGTGCTGTGGTTGGCAAGCCCAACCAATTCACAACGTTTGCTGAAATGAGGTTCTTTTGGCTCCCATTGTCGACAATGAACTATAGTGTGGAACCCTTTACCCACATATGGGAGTGGAAGAAACGCTCCTCCTCCTCTGGATCTTCTGGTTCCTCCTTCTGGATCTTTGCCATGGCAATAGTGGTGTTAGGCTCTGCACCAATAATCTGTTTCCCTTTGTCATTCCCCTTGTTAGGTTCTGATTCATAGTCGGAGCATGCATCTGATTCATAAGCCCTCATCTTAGCCACGAGCAACTGCTTGGCCCAACACTCACTTGTGTTGTGAGTGGAGCTCTTATGGAACTCACACCACTTTCCTATGTCCTTCTTTGGCTTTGCGGTGTTGTTCTTTGCTTGTGGCTTTGGCAGGTTGTCTTGGGCTCCCATGCCTTTCCTTTTCCCTTTGTTTTGCGGTTTGGGGGTACCATTCCCTTGCTTTTGATTCGCAGATCCAAAGTCTCGCTTCTTCTGTTTGAATTTATGCTCAATCTTGGCAGCATATCAGTATTTCGTACCAAGAGAGGAGATGTTGAGGAACTCCATTTCCTCATAAACGTATCTATGCAGACAACTGTGATACTTTAGCACCAATTTTTTCTCTGAAACTTTTATACCCAACTCTGTGCGCAGGGTATGGAACAGATTCATCAGCTCATGCACATCTTGATCCCTTTATTGTCGGAGCGTGGTCCATTGTATGTACTTTTCCTCATAGCTCCCCACAAGATAGTAGTGTTCCTTGATGGCGTCTCAGAAACAATTCCAAGTGGGTACGGCTGAGAACAGAGAGGGTTATGTCTCATCCTTTTTTCCAAAGTAGGTTTCCCACTAGTCCTTGACATGGGGGGTAGCTTTGAGGAGTGCAAAAATAATCTTCTCTCGGTCAGAAAATTCATGAACCGAGAAATATCATTCTAATAGATTCAACCATCTATCTATGGCATCTACATATATTTGACCCTCAAATATGGGAATTTCAAACTTTACTTGTACCTTAAAGGGAGTTGCGCCTCCAGAGTGGCTGTTAGATGTAGATGCACCGCTGGTGGGCAGTCGTTGAAGGATCTAGGAAAAGTTGTCCATCATCGAGTTCCTTTGTTTTTCGAGGGCCTCCTCAAGCAACATTTTGATAGGATCTCCTGCTCCCTCATCTTTCTTTTCGTCTCCCATGGGTGGCCGTCGGGGTTTGTGAGGTTGATCTATCAAAGGTTCAACCAGATTGAGCCCTACCTCCTTATACCCTGACCTCGTTGGGGACATGAAAAGAAGGATCGAGAAAAAGCAGACCCCTCTGATACCACTAATCCAGATTTATGCAGGAACACAACAGAATACACATATAACCATAAATACAAAGATGCAGCACAAATAACACTTAATTTCATTAATATCAAAGTACTAAAATTTGCTTACAGACAGAACGGAAATAACTAGCTAGGGCGCTAGTAGCTTATCTTTGAGAAGAGATGTGGTGGCTATAGGCCTCCAAAATGTGTTACAACGAGGCTTGAGGGCCTATTTATTATTTAGAAACAATGGGAAACCCTAAACATCCAAAACCCTAACCTTAGGAGATGAAGCGCCAAAACTATGGGCCCCGTTTGGGTAAATTAGTGTTTCAACTTCCCGGGGACGTAACTTTAGCATACGATCTATGTTTGATGTGCACCATACCTCGTTAGAAATATCTATCTGAGGAATACAACTTTCGATGTGAGAAACATAAAACCATGGACCCATGTTGCTCCCGGTTTTCCCAAAAAACATCATTTAGGGCCTCAAAATGGCTGTGGAAGTTTAGGACTCGAAAAACTGCTAAAAATAGTAGGTTGTGCCAAAACTGAAAAATAGAAAGAGACAATTGTGGGGCCCCAAGTGGAATAGGAGGGTGGCCACCAATACCCACCTGGATCAATTATGGTCATTTCAAAATAAATTAATAGATAAGTATATAGAAATGATGACACACAAAAGAAAATAAAAAAGGATATGGTTATGCAACATGCAATAAGAATGGCTTTACAAATGCATAATGAACAAACATAATGCATGAAATGCAAAAGGCATACAAGAAATGAGTATTGAAGACCCTAACTACAAGCAATTGCAAGCCATGATGTAACATAAACAAGAGGCAGAACAAGTGTCGAGACTGTACAACGGATAGAGCAAGGATAAAACAAATATAATGGTGATAGAATAAGTATAAAAACCCGTGGAAGTGAGGAAATTCATTGAGTGGTGAGGGAAGTCAACCACGACACATCAAAAGAACAAGTGGCAACCACAGGTACAAGAGATAGGAACATTCAACTAGATGAATTTGGAAATGCAACAGTAAATGGTCAAATATGTTTCAAAGGCTTGCACTGTGTGCGTTCTCCTTTATCATCACAACTAAACCCAGCTAAAAATCGGAGGGAAACATTGTGCATTCACCCACAACATAAAAAAACCCCGATTAAAAGAAAAATATGTAGAGAAATACGCAGAGAATAAGAGGGAACTTCGTAGGGAAATAATAACCCTAAGCAGTGGAGACATAGCACGGAATTGCGCAAATAAATTGGAGGAACTGCATGGAGAAATAAGGAGAAACATTTTGTTTAAAGAAGGAAAAAGTGACCGAGATTTCCTCTGCGATGAGATGACATTTTTCTCCAACAAATCCAAAAAATTACGCAAGTGGAAGGTAAGATTCAATTATGGGGTTTCCTCAATAGCTAAATAATTTCGAAAAAAGGTTAACTTAAGATTTCGTTTAGATGTGTCATAATGTGAGAAAAACATGACTCTGGTTATGGATTTGCAATGTGTTATCACTCCACTAGATTCCCAAGGTTGTGGAAGGAATCCCAACAAAGGTAACTACAAACCAAGCTTTTGACTTAATAGCTAGCCCTATCAAGCTAGAGAGGGCTCTCTCCAAAAGGGTCACAACCAGGAGGGCTAGAGAAATTAAGGTTTTAGGCTAGGTATGATGTGCAAGGGGTTGCTTTTATTTGGCTTTGGTTGGGTAAATTAGCAGATAATGAAATAGGTCAAGGAGAAGTAGGTCAGGGCTAAAGAGTGAGGGTTGTAGGGATGAATGGGGCAAGGTAGGTATAATGTCAATCACTTGATGGAAATGGTTATTGAATGGTTTATAAAATGTAAGGAGGTTGAGGGAAACATAAGAGATGTATTTCTCTTAGACAGAATATATGAAACAAAATATGATCAGTTACCCAAAATAGAGCATAGCTAGCATGTATTCTGAATTTCACACTTATAAAATATCATAATATAGACATGAAAGTGAAGATGAAACATACATTCACACATATGTCACTGAAGAATAAACAATGAAAGACATTTAATACCATAGGTATCCCATAAATATAGTTGCAACTCCTCTTGTATTAATGGCCAAAACTGAGTACAAAGTCTCCTTTATCAACTAAGAAAAATGAACTGATTCCAATTTCCCAACCACTATTACATTGAATTTCTGCAATTTATAGACCAATTTACAAAATCTGAGGCAAATCTTAGATCCGAAATTATTTCAAACAACAAAGCTTTTTCCTAACCTATAGGAACATAAAACTGTTTATTTGTTTAAACTAGATTGAACTGCTTGCCCAAGTCTTCAAATTCATGATTTGGAAGAATTTGGAGCAACCTCCCCTGTGGATCTTCACCTTGAGAAAAGGGACAAATGTTACTAATACATTTTATCATGCTGACTTTTGAGTTGAATTGACCTTTTTTGTGGTGCGATGTTGCTAATGTGCATATGTAATGGGGCAGTTTAGGACATGGACCACAATTTGATGATATGCTAGCAGATGAGCTGAGAGCTGTGCTAGCAGATCTGTTGCTTGAATGGAGTGTTGAACGCTTTGAAGAATGGCGTGGCAAGGAAGAATTGGGACCGGACCGCAACACATATCGCAATTCGCAAATTTTAGTTATAAGTGCGCATGATGTAAACTTTAAAAACTACAAAGTGCGACGTGTGGGGAAGGAGGTGAATGACGTGCCAGGGAAGAAGTGGGACCGGATCGCGGGTGTACATCACAACTTTTAAGTTTTATTTATAATTTCGGGGTTAACTCTTAAAATTTGCGAAGTGTGGGGAAGAGGGACCCACTGGAAATTGGCGGAGTGTTGTGAATCAGCGGAAGGTTTTAAGTGGTAAGTGTTATGAAGTTTATATGATATAACAATGTATTGCAATGGTTGTGTAATGGGAGCAGAGCTGCTGAGGTGGGACCAACCTACCGCATCGCAAATTAAAATAAAAATGTTGCAGGCGATGACAAAGGTAAAACAAATGTGATGTGATATCGCAAATCGGTGATCACATTTATTTAAAGTTTAGCTCCAATGCAAAACACGTAAAAACTGTGAAATGCGATGAGTGCCCCACTTTAATCGTGATCGGGGAATGAAAGCGATGAAACGGTAAAGATGGAAGGGTAAAGCGGAAAGACGGAAAAAAGGTAAGGTAACATATATTTCAATGGAAAATGGAATGGAAGGGAAGTGTGGCGGGGAATGGGTCCCACTTCATATCGCATCGGTAATTTATAAGTTTATTGTTAAGAACATCGCAGTTAATTGTTATGATTTGCGATGGCCAATATGTGATGAAGGTAAGGGGTCCCGCCAATGGTTTAAGCAATATTTTGTTATATATATGATATGCAATATAAATAACAGTAATTTTATATAACATGGTTGTTAGATGGGTGGCAGAGCTTATAACATAAAGTCTGAAACTTTATAATAAATGGGTTTATAAAGTAATAAGCCCTGAAAGGTTATATATGTTGGTTTGGGGGGTTAAATGGGATTTTAAATGGAATTCAAAGCACTAAAATATGAGTTTTAAATATAGTTTAGGCTATATAGTAAATTAATTTTGGCTTTTAGTAATAACTTGGATAATTTAGCAAATGAGATTAAATGTTTGGATATTGGGGAAAAAGGTGAAAATAGTAAAAAACGAAGTGAGGTCAATGATAATGACGGAGATGAGGTGAAAACATAGCAAATAAGGTGGGGTGGGTGGGATGCAAATACTAGTGCTAAAATCAGCTCCAACTGGGGAAGATAGCTCTGAAGGAAGTGTCTAGAACCACAGATCTCTGGGAACTCGTTGATCAGTGCCTTATCCATTGGGAAATAGAGTCCAATTTGTAAACTGAAACTAAAACTGAAACTGAAAACATACTGCAAACTTCAACCCACACTAACAGATCATCAAAGCCTTAGGGCCTTCACCTCGGGCTTCAAAGCTTGATGAATTCTGTTAACACTTGCTGAAAAAAAAATAAAAAAAAAATGAAATGATAGCAGCCTACTCTAACTGATCCATTCATCACCTAATCAAGTGAAATGGAACAACTAATGCAACCATGTAAGCATTTTGGCTGCTAGTTGAATTCTCTGCAAGTGATTTCTTATGAGCAAGAAGAGAGAACTACTGAAAGGCAACTCCAATGAAAACTTGAAATCAAATTGAATCTTAATGAAATTGCAAAGCATGAACCCATCGACTGACCTCAAGAATGCTACAAAAGGATCTTCATAGGAATACATATTAATTTCCAGCCCATCTAATACATTACTGCTCTGCTCTAGGTAGTCTTTGTACCTTGAATATGAACTTTCATCTTTACCCCTACTTTCCTGATACAGATGCAAATTTTCGGATGAGCTTTGTAATGAGACTCTTGATAAACAAGACAATAAAATTGGCTGTCGGATCAAGTTTATATCAACACTCTTTTCAGGATCACAATTAGCTAATGTAGAAGGAATTTTACGGCAGATATCATCCAACACATCAGCTATTGGGTCATGAAAAACTTGAAAATACTGTTGCAACCTATTTTCCATTTGTTCTAATAAGACTGCATGACTTTCTACAGGCTGCTCATCTTTTGCTTTAGAGACATTATGAAAAGTTTCCTTTAAAAATTGAAATGCTTCAAAACATAATGTTAGAGAATCATCTTGCATTGTTTGATCATATGTTTCAAATTCCAAGCCTTCATCTGCAACCTGACTTTCAATGGAATTCAAGGGCTACAAATATGGATCTAAGGAGGGTTCTATGTCGCAAATGATTTCCTCGACCAATTCAGGATAATGTTTATCATTTATAGTGTTGAACATTCACTTATCTTCCTTCTCATAGTTTTCTCTTATTTTTACAAATGAGGAGAAACACAAGGGTAAGGAGCTCTGATCGAGAATTTCATTATCCTCTTAATTGTCAAGATTAAATCTTAATGACTGTTGATTTATGATTGCATGAAAGTTACCTTTAATGAACTAAAATGAAGTAAAACAAAGAGGCAAATATAATTCACTTACTTCCAAATTTTCTACAATTTCCTCATCACTGCCATAGCTGATCACTGTGTTTGAGCTGTTGGAACTGAACTTCCTCCTCCCACAAACCAGCGATAATTGATTTCTCTGCAACATTAGCTTCTGTTTGGAGAACATAATTTTCGTCATACTAATCATACTTAGGTAAATCATCAAAAGGAATAATGTCATAAAGCATGCATATCGGATCTATAGATGTCTCCTCTACAAGCTGATCTATAAAACTGATTTCTTTATTATCCCTTAATGCATACATAAAATCATTATCAGATCTATGATAACTAGGATAGGAAATAATATGTTTCAGATCAACAACTTGTTTTTCTTTAATCAGTGCGACATGGTCCTCTTGAACAGCAATTTCATCTCTCATGGTGATCTTTTACATAATTTCCTCTACTGTGCTAACCAAAATGTCCACATTCACTTCTGAAGATGTCAAGCATTCTTTCTCTATGTTTTCCCATTCTTCTGCTTTCAATTTAACCTTTTGATCAACAAATTAGCTTCTATGGCTATTGCACTATCCTGCATTTTTTCAATCGTTGTAATGTCCCTTTCTCTCAATCGAAATTCCATTTCTGGATCAAAGGCATCCGGGTAGTGTAAGAGGGCTGAACCAAGAGGCGATTTTATATTAGCAGGCATCGAATGGTATACTTGATTGAATCTAGCTGAAATTTTTTTCACTATTTCTCCTGGTTTCCCTTTCAAATTATCATATTATTCTAAAATCAGAAAAGGATTCCTCTTAATCACCCATTTATCGAGAAAGACTTTCACAAACTGATGGAAATAAAAAATACTTGCAACTGGCAAGTTTTTGAACCATTCCTTGGCTTCGCCTTGCAAAGATAGAGAGAAGATCCTGATATTAACATCATCTTCATCAACCTCAAAAATGTCGAGAAAAATTTCAAAACTCTGAATGTGTTTCTCAGCGGTGATGTTACCATATTCTCCATCAAACCTGGCAAGATATTTGTAATAATTTTCAGGGAAAGGATGGAGTATAGGAGGTAAGATGAGTGGTTTATATCTATCTGGAATTTTACAAGTTGTAGGAGTATGTACATAAGCTACAGGATCAGTCTTGATCTCTTGAGGTTCATCAGTTTGAAAAGGATATGCACATTTTTTAGGTAAGTGGTTTGATCTTGATTAAAATCAAAGGGAAACTCAGTATTTACACTCTTCAAATAGGTGAAATCAAAACTTTGATCATATTTTTCATACAACAAACTTTGGAAATATTTCAGGATAGTTTCAGGAAAAGAAAAGAAGTAATTTACAAGAAATATTATTACATATTGAATACAATTCTATTTTGAATATTTGACCTTCGTGTGAGGTTCTTCCATTTTCCTACTGGCAAGGTCGATCCTCCGGTGGAGTCTTTACATCAAGTTGGAGTTTCCAGGTGAATGGTTCAGCCTTCATATGTGTCCAACTTATTTTCACCATCAACAATTAGATCTGATCTTTGTCATTCTTTCCCAGGGAATATTTTTCTTTTCGCCTCCCCATCAATGGCGCCAGTATGTTATCACTCCACCAGATTCCCAAGGCTAAGGAAGGAATCTCAATAGAGGTAACCACAAACCAAGCTTTTGACTTGATAGCAAGCCCTATCAAGCTGGAGAGGGCTCTCTCCAAAAGGGTCACAGCCAGGAGGGCTGGATAAATTAAGGGTTTAGGCTAGGTATGATGTGCTAGGGGTTGTTTTGATTTGGTTTTGGTTGGGTAAATCAACAGATAATGAAATAGGTCAAGGAGAAATAGGTTAGGGCTAAAGAGTGAGGGTTGCAAGGATGAATGGGGCAAGGTAGGTATAATGTCAATCACTTGATGGAACTGGTTATGGAATGGTTTAGAAAATTTAAGGAGGTTGAGGGAAGCATAAGAGATGTATTTCTCTCAGACAGAAGATATGAAACAAAATATGATTAGTTACCCAAAACAGAGCATGGCTAACATGTATTCTGAATTTCACACTTATAAAATATCATAATATAGACATGAAAGTGAAGATGAACAATACATTCACACATATGTCACTGAAAAGGAAACATTGAAAGACATTTAATACCACAGGTGTCCCATAAATGATAGTTGCAACTCCTCTTTTATTAATGGCCAAAACTGATTACAAATTCTCCTTGATCAACTAAGAAAAATGAACTGATTCCAATTTCCCAACCACTATTACATTGAATTTCTGTAATTTATAGACCAATTTACAAAATCTGAGGTAAATCCCAAATCCAGAATTATTTCAAACAACAAATATTTTTCCTAACCTCTAGGAACATAAAATTTTGTATTTGTTTAAACTAGATTGAACTGCCTGCCCAAGTCTTTGAATTCATGATTTGGAAGAATTTGGAGAAACCTCCCTTGCAGATCTACACCTTGAGAACAGGGATAAATGTTAATAATATTTTTTATTATGCTGACTGTTGAGCTAAATCGACCATTTTTCCTGTGTTGCATTGTTGCTAATGTGTTGATGAAATGGGGTAGTTTAGGATGTGGACCACAATTTTTTGATATGCTAGCAAATAAGTTGAGAACTGTGTTGGCAGATATGTTTCTTGAACGGAGTGTTGAACACTTTTTGCTTCCCGAATCAACCTTTCTTTTGTTTTGTCACCCGAAATCCTTTTGTGTCGTGATTAACCCTTTTTCTAAACAAAACAGTGAAAAACTCATTATATCGGATCTAAAATCCTTTAGATTTCAGTTCCAAACTTTATCGCATCCATAGCACTATCGCATATTGCACATTGAACAGTTTACAACATAAAAAGGAATCGGTGGTGTGATGCGAAAATGGAAGTGACGTGGATGGCAGGTGGCGTGGAGGGTAAGTGGGAATGGACTGTAGTGTATATCACAATTTATAGCTTTTAGTTATAAGTGCGGAGGATGTAAACTTTAAAAAATGTGAAGTGCGACGTGTGGGGAAGGAGGTGAATGACGTGGCAGGGAAGAAGTGGGACCAGACCACAACGCATATCGCAATTCGTAGCTTTTAGTTATAAGCGCGGAGGATGTCAAATTTAAAAACTAAGAAGTGAAACGCACGGAGAAGGAGGTGAATGACATGGTAGGGAAGAAGTGGGACCGGATCACAGGTGCACATCACAACTTTTAAGTTTTATTTATAAGTTACAGCGTTAACTCTTAAAATTTGCGAAGTGCGGGAAAGAGGGACCCACTGGAAATTGGCAGAGTGTTATGAATCAGCGGAAGGTTTTAAGCGGTAAGTGTTATGAAGTTTATATGATATAAAAATTTATTGCAACAGATGTGTAATGGGGGCAGAGTTGCTAAGGTGGGGCCAACCTACTGCATCGCAAATTAAAATAAATATGTTGTGGGCACTCACAAAGGTAAAAACAATGTGATGCGATATTGCAAATCAACAATCACATTATTTAAAGTTTAGCTCCAATGAAAAACACGTAAAAACTATGAAATGTAATGAGAGCCCCACTTTAATCGTGATCGGGGAATGAAAAGCGATGAAATGGTAAACATGGAAGGGTACAGCGGAAAGGTGGAAAAAAGGTAAGGTAACGTATGTTTCAATGGAAAATGAAATGGAAGGGAAGCGTGGTGGGGAATGGGTCCCACTTCATATCGCATCGGAAATTTATAAGTTTATTATTAATAACATCATAGTTAATTGTTATGATTTGCGAGGGCCAATATGCGATGAAGGTAAGGGGTCCTACCAATGGTTTAAACGGCCTTTTGTTATATATATGATATGCAATATATATAACGGTAAGTATATATATCACGGCTATTATATGGGTGGCAAAGCTTATAAGATAAAGTATGAAACTTTATAATAAATGGGTTTATAAAGTAATAAGTCTTAAAAGGTTATATATGTGGGTTTTGGTGGTTAAATGGGATTTTAAATGGAATCCAAAGTGCTAAACTATAGGTTTTAAATATAGTTTAGGCTATATAGTAAATGAAGTTTGGGTTTTTGTAATAACTTGGATAATTTATAAAATGAGATGAAATGTTTGGATAATGGGGAAAAAGGTGAAAATAGTTAAAAATGAAGAGAGGTCAATGATAATGATGGAGATGAGGTGAAAACATAGCAAAATAAGGTGGGGTGGGTGGGATGCAAATATGAGTGTTAACACAATGCTCTATCACATTAAACATACTCTGCCACCTGTAGAATCCACGATTTTTTGAGATGTTGGAGAAGATGTTAATTGAAATTTTATTTTTACACAGGGAGAACAAAACCCATGCATTAACAAGAAAATTTCTACAAGTTTTCTACAAGTCATTTGAATTTCAGGCATCACAAATGATTTCCTCATGTAATTTTTGTCAAAATTTTGCACATAAAAAATGCAATGAGTCTCATTTTATATACACAGTGCGCAATTTTGAAACATAGAGGATTTTTCATTAATTTTTGTGAGCAAATTTTGCAAACAAAGAGAGATTTAAACACGATTTGCAAACTAGTGGGATATTTTCTTTTTCAAAGGAGATATTTTATATGGTCTTTCACGTAATAAGAGTTTCTTTTACTCAGTTTTACAAACAAGGGATTTTATTTTGGATACCATTTGCAGTAGAACACATGGAAATTGAAGACTTACAGGCAGAGGAATTAATCTCATATTTTTTTAGAGCTACAGAGATCTGGTAAGTACATTCACCATGATATTTATCCAAAGATTGCATGAATAAGAAGGTCAAATATATATATATATATATATATATATATATATATATATATATATATATATATATATATATATATTCTAATTCATAATGAGATTATTTACTGGACAAGGACATATTAATTTTTATATAGAGCAGAAGCAAATGGGAACCAAAACTAAGCCTAAAAACTTCAAGATAGGAAACTGGGGTAAGGATACAGTAGAGAAATTATACCAAGCAGGGTTACTGGAGTACTTCCGTAAAAATTTCAATGGTCACAAAGATAAAATCACACAAGAGTTCATAGAGCATTTTGAACATGGACAAACCAGAATTGGTGAACTTCCTATACCATTGAACCAAACCTTTCTTTCTCAAGCATTGGACCTTCCTTTGATTGGAGAAGAGTATCACAAAGGTCTGCATTTTAAGGAGAAGGGATGGACCTTTGTCTTGCAGAAAAAAAGGAAGGGGTCCTTTGACAGAACAAAAGGGATTCCAAGAGATTGGCTCAGAGAGCCATGGTCAGAGTCAGTTTTTATCATCCAAAAATACTTCACCTATGATAATCGATACAGTGTGATATATCATTAACATATTAAGTTGCTTCAACATATGAAGGGATATTTTAAAATCAGTTTACCTTACTTATTTTCAAGAATATTAACCAAAATGATATAGAATGTCAAGAAGAAAACATAAGTGAAGGAGGCCAACATCTATCATCATGGGCTAATAAAAATACTTGTGGAGTATCATGTAAGAAATAAGGGAATGATTTGGAAGGATTTTTTTGGCTAAGAATAATTTTGAAGAACAAAAAGAGAATTTTTAGCAGTTGCATGTAACAAGAAGTATCATGAAATCCCATTTATATCCTAAGACAATATTAAAGAAGAAGAAGGATAGTATTATGATTGAAAAGAGAAATCCTTTCTGTCTGTTCCTAGGAAGCCTAGGAGAAAAACACAAGAGGAACCAAGCAACAACGAAAAAGATCTATAAATTGAAATTGTTGAGCCTCCACCAACATCAAAGCAGATTGATGAGACTAAAAAAATAATGGAGAAGGAATTCTAGGAAGAACCCATGGAGAAGGAAGTCCAGGAGTTGCATAATGAACAATATCTTAAGAAAATAGAAGAAATAACAAGTGAGATAGAGGACAACAAGATCATGGAAAAACCCTTGAAAAATGAGAACAGAATGTATAAAGAAAATAAAAACAACTTAATCAAGGAAAACAAGAAATTGAGCAAGAATATTAAAAGTCTTGAAACTCAGAATATCCGCATCTCTAAACAAGCCTACAGATGGCTAAAGGATAAAAATTCATGGCAGTACAAATATGAGAAGTAGAAAGTGAAATGTGTCATCTACAAAGGAAGTAAATATGAGGGTATTAAATTTCTCCTTTAGGCTGCATAGGAAGAAGCTACAGGTTCAGGAACAGTAGGGACATCATCACTAAGGAGATCCAAATGGAGCAGGCAAGCATGAGGACATGCTTGAACATCGGCAAGGGGGAGATGTTGGCCCTCAATTTTGGTCATTTTTGCCTATCCTTAATCCATATATTTACCACCATATTCCATCTTATCTGACCCATATATGCCTCATTTTAGTCTTATTTCTCATATTCATGTAACTAAATTAAGTTTTTCAATTTTTAGAATTTATTGTAAAAATTGGGTTTTAATAGTAATTTTGGACTGCATTAAAAATTCCCTTAATAGCCCCATTAAAGTCATATGTGCAGGACACCTAGGTGAGATATAAGTGTATATTTGGAAATTCTGGGAACGTGTATAAATACCTATTGGTTTAGTCAAAATGAGCAAAAACAGGCATGGTCAACGTTGGTCAAACTCGATCTGTCATTCAGGAACCCCTAGTAAAAAGGGGCAGATTTATTATTTTATGGGATTATTCCTGATTTTGTGAACTAGAATGGATGAGTTTGACCTATATGGATGGGATTATGAATGATAAGACTGTTATAGACATTATAGCAAAGTTTCATTTACGATTTTCCTATTTAAACAAAGTTTATGGACCATTCACATATGTAGAATGTATGTACTTTTGTATTGAGACTATTGGAGACTTTGAGATCATTTTAAGAACCAATTCTAATGTTATATTTTTTGTTTGTGATGTGGATGCTTTATTAAGTTTTTTGTAGCTGAAGATTTATTCAAGTGTACAAGGCAAGGGTGGAGGGCCCCCATACCAAGCTAAGTACTCTTTGGTTATATTTTCTATAACTTAGCATGGTTTTTTATTCATTAGTTCTTGTTTCAGATTTATGATTAAGTTATTTATATGTGTTATTATTTCTTTATGATCGTTAGATTATTTTGGTTTAAATCTAATTTGTGTACAAAAGGACAACCAAGGACTTAATTTAAATTCTCTTTCTATCAAGTTATGAATCACAACTAAAAATCATCCTTTTGCATTTCTTGAATTGTTTCTTGAATTTCCAGTTTATGATTTGATGCAATGGTAATTTTGTTGGAGTATAACTATGAAGAAGGACAACTAGGACCTCCTAATTTAGGAGCCTCTTCTCTTTCTTTCTACACATCACAAACTGCTTCTCTTTAGTTTCTTTTCTTGAATTGTTTCTTGAATTTCCAGTTTATGATTTGATGCAATGGTAATATTGTTGTTGTATAAATGTGAAGAAGGAAAACGAGGACCTCATAAGTTAGGAGCCTCTTCTCTTGCTTTCTACACATCACAAACTACTTCTCTTTAGTTTCTCTTCTTGAGGATAGTACTATGGGGAAGGACAACGAGGACCTCCTAAGTTAGGATCCTCTTCCTTCACTTACTGCATCTTGAATCAGAAACTTTTTAGTTAGATCTTATATTTGTAATATGAATTTCCATTAATCTTAAAACTTACAATATATTTGTAATATGCATTTCCTTCAAATTTTAAACTTTGTCTTCTAAAATTTACTTTACCTGAAATCCATATATTTTGGACATGATTCCAAGTTTACAAACTCAGATTGACAAGTAAAACACATCTGTTAGTTTACTTAGTAAATTGACCCAAACAATGTGATCTTCAACTTCTTGACCCTTAAAATTTTATCTTAAATATGATGTGATGGATGGTGGATGATATCCATAAAGTTCCATAAATGGGGTCATTTTTTTTGCAGTATGGAAGGAAGTGTTATAGCATCATTCAGCTAGAGGTAACCACTTGATCCATTGTGTTTGTTTATCAGATAAAAAGAAATGAATATATCCTTCCAAACATTTTTTCTCTATCATAGTTTACCCATTAGATTGAGGATGATAAGCATAACCGTGAGCTAATTGAGTGCCAAGACAATAAAATAATTTTGTCCAAAAATTTCCAGTGAAACTGGGATAATTGTCACTTACTATAATATTTGGGTTTCCATGAAGCTTTTGAATTGTTTCCATGAATGTAGTAGCAACTTTATTGGCTTTAAAAGGAAGATATAATGCCCAAAAGTGTGCATATTGTTGGTGTCCAAGTGTGAATGAATATTGAAACCCTTTTCCACATTAATTATCAATCCGGGTGCATTGGTTATTGCAAGGCTAACGTGCATAGTATATGCAGATGACAATAGTACAATTCTATATTAATCATGGATCCGATATTAATCAAAGAAAAAATAATTGTAACATCCAATAAATAAATAGCAGTAATAATCGTAAAGCTTCTAATGCATTCACAACAAAAATAATATCAGCAAGTACGCCTACTGTCACAGCAATTGCAAATTATACAGAACAAGAAATAGAACTAACAATATGAAGGAAATACGCAACACCTGATTGGAGAGTGGGCCCAACTCTCTATTTAGGGATACGATATGCTCACAACTCATTGAAGTAATAGGAAATTAAACTTGCATTAACTTGATAAAATAATGTTATGTTGCACAGCTCAGTTCCTTACATTCCCAACCCTATCTGCGTTATATCCCCTTTCTCTCTGATTTGTGTCCTCTTAAATATAAAAACAACAAAGAGGAATAAATTGATTACAAAATCTAAATAAGAAAGATGATATCTGAAATATATTTTCATCATGATTCAACTGGCACAAGTCGAATCTTGTAATTATAATTGGGGCAATTTGGAAAACGACCACAACAAAAAATCTGCGAATTTTTCCTTTGAAGAACCTTGTGTTTCTCTCAATCAACATCAAATTTTGGAAAACGGCCCAACATGTAACTAATCTGGTTCGTTCTGCACAAAACCCATGTCTCAGATTTTCAGGATTCTTCTTTGTTTGCCCAAAAAGTTCAATGAGAAATTTTTTATTGTTATCCCAACGAATTTCTAAGATGCAATATTTAATTATCAGCTTGATTATCAAATGTACAATCTGGAAGAGATCTTTGATCCAGGGTAAAATCTTGATACCCCTTAACCAAGACCTTTTAATTCGGCTGATAAATAGAATTGCATTTAATTAAAGACGTTAAAGAACTTAAATGAACAACTGTAGCTGTAAATAAGAGGAACATAAATGAACAAGATCAGCAATCATGAGAACACGTCGTTTGATGACGGAGTTCATCCAGAAGGGACTACATCTCCGGGCCTCGGTGTCAAGATGGTGTAGGCCGCTGCATTATGTGTTGTGAGAAGAAGATGTACATGGATATGTTTCCCTATGACATACAAGGAAAAATTTCCCTCACGCAGGAGTGGCTTGACTTCTTTAAGAGATGTTCTACTGCAGAACTCTCATACATAAAGAAAGACTCCTATCAGTATGACCATAGCTGACATGTAGCAAATAAGAGCATCCCGCCAATGTGGCATAAAAGGGGCTCATACATGACACAAATCCATAGCTGAAAGTACATCAATAACAACACAAAGCAAGATCCCACGACTCATGTATCAACCGGGATCTGCAAGACATAATGCATCTCAACGAGAAATAAATGAAGAAGTACATGGAAATCACATCATATACCTCACGCTGCCATTTGCTGAAGGTTGAGCAGCTCCGCAGCAGAATCTGAAAACACCATCAATCTTGTGGCGTCGAGAAAGTGGAAAACGACTGCTCACATGTGCAAATCCGACACCGGCATAACCCACTTCCAAAAGTGGCTGAAAAATCGAAAACTCAGATGTAGAAACTGAGCACGCCATCAAACTCATGGCGCTGAGTAGTGCTGAAATGACATAAAATTTGTCCCATTTGGACAAAGTCGAAATTTCGCCCTCCTGAAAATTGAGCCTCAATCAGGGTTCCGCCTGCCTCTTTTTGGGCTCATGGTTCCACTGCACCTGCAATTTAAAAATAATAAACTCGAACTCCGTGTGCGCGCTCTGCTCCTCCATGCTTGGGCGCACTGTAAAACTCTGAGTTTAAATAAAAATTCTGGGCGGATTTAACAAAGCCAAGTCCGTTGGCGCGTTGGTAAAATTGGCAATTTGTTAAGGAGAGGTCGGGGGATCAAATCCCACCCCTCCAAAAATATGCATACGTTTTTGTTATAAAAACAATATAACATTTTTTTTGGGGGGCCGGACCTGCATTGGGCGGCCCGCCCCCAACCATTTCCATGGCAATTACGTTATGTGTTGGGCCGTTGGTTTTTTTTGTTTGAATATGTTGGTTGGAACGTATTGATATGGGAGCTGTGTGTTGGGCCGCCCGTGGATCGGGCCGGCCCACGTGGCCGGGCGGGTTCGATTCCCGCCAGCCCATTATCATATATGGTGCCACATATATGTGGAGGAGGGGGTTGACGGGGTTTGACCACCCGTCGCCCCCTTTTTTTAAATAATTTTTGTTTTGTTAAAACGAATTGTGCATTTTTGAAAAATCTGATTTTGACCGTAGGAGTGCAATTAACGGTCCCACAAATTCACCCGGAATTTTTCCTGAGGTTGCCGGAATCCGGTGGCCGGAAAAAGTTCAATTTGTGCCTTCTTTAAGGCTGCCCAGTCAGCAAGTCAACCTGGAACTTTGACCGCTTATAACTTCTTCATACGTACTCGGAATTGAGTGTCGTCTGCGCCGTTGGAATCAGAAATACGAGATCTACAACATGAAGCTAGTTCGATAACAATCCGAACACTTTTATTTTTGAGCCTTTTACTTAGGCCACTTGTACCTGTACCTACTTATTCCACCTGGATCAATCTTGGAGGTTAAAATCATGAGTGATGTTATAAAAAATTCATTAATAAACCATCATTGGAAAAATCATGCATAATAGTCATTAATTTATTAAAATAAAGGAGAACGAGTATTACTTATCCAAAAGTGCATAAATAATTATGAAATGGAATTATATAATAAATTATGATAAATAATGTGATAAAATAACATTAGAAATGGATGAAATGGTTGCTAAGAAGTGATAATAATAATATAAATTAGTGGCCCAACATCTCCCCCAAACTGAACATGTTGCATGTCCCCATGCACCCCAATGCCTTTGTATTAACCAAATTGTAATACAATAATCAAAATTCTCACCCTAGTGCATGATATTGATGGAAGAGAAGGCTTCTTCCCCAAATGCTTCCTTAAAATAATTTTCATATTTATTTTCAACCATATGTATATGAAGTTGCAACAAAGTATGATACAATTAAAAACAACTTCATTACAAACCAGATTTTGCTAAAATTTCGCAAGCAAATTTATAATATATCAATGCTTCTCCAATCCGAAAATCAAATCAATGGAATGAAAAAATTTCAATATATCAGCAAAATGGTTGTAGGTAATAATGCATGATTATTTTTTTTTGGAATTAAAAAATTAGCTTGAAAAGTTCTGGGTTTAATGATACCTCTTTGTTGTCCAAAATTCACAAGAATCCAGTTGATATTTTTAAGGATATACAGAAATCAATTTTAGGATTGTATACCTTAAACGAGGAATAAATGAGAAATCATTCATCATGTATAGCAACCCATCCCCCAAACTGGAGAATTAGCATGCCCTCATGCTAGACTACAAAAAAAATTGAGGTGGTTTCTACAATCATGGCTGAAATCTTTGTTTGGTGTATAAGAACATGGAATGAACGAGATTTTGAAAATGAATAAGGAGATCGATGGATGATAAATAATATTAATGGAATTTTCATGATAATGAAAGTAACACTCCCCCAAACTAAAAGATTTTATGTCTCTGAAAAATGGGAAGTGGTAAAGAAGGGGAAATGATGGCTGAAAAATATGAATCAATAATGCTCAATGGTTTTTCATGACATTCTCCTAAACTTTTAATAAATCAAAACCTTATGCTATTTTACCTCAAGTTTTACCTCCATAAAAATGTGGAATGGCATGTATAGATTGACATTTCTTGAAGTTGTTGTAGGCTGAGTTGATGTTGAAAGTGATGCGGAAGGTGGAAGTCATAAAACTAATAACCTTCAAATGACTGCTAATAAATATATTTTTCATTGTTGAGATTGGGGTTGAGGAACAATTCATTAGATAATGGCAGAAATATTTAAATACAATTTTGTGGTCATCATCATAAATTTTACAAGATCAGGGACTTGACCAATTAGGAAAGTTGAAAGTTGGCATGATGAAATCATCTTTGCATAATTATTCTTTAAAAATAAAGTTTTGTTTATAGATAAAAAAAGATAAATTGACTACCCAATCATTATGTCAAAGAGTGCCTATACCATTAAAAGTATTTCCCATTCACCAAAGATAAAAACAAATCATAAAGACCTACATATGTTGAATTCAACGTGAAAATTTGCCAACAACAATAGTTGTGACTGAGGTAACAACAACCATGACTTAGGTAATAACAGGGAAAGGGGAAAAAGAACGATGTTAGGAAGGTGACATGAAGGAGGATTAGTCACTTTACAAAATAATAAGGAATTAAGAGTGAATCGTTCCTGACAAGACTTACCATAATAATCATCCTTGTTACTAAATACGAGACCTCCCCCCAAATAAATTATGTTTTTCATCAGTCATAGTTGGTCATGTCATAAGTAAAATACCAATTAAATCCATGGATTTGGTTGAGGATGTAACTGGCGACTTACCTTGGTGGAGTAACAACACTAGAGGAGTAACAATACCAAGTACTTAGAAAAATATCACCATGGAGTAACATCACCAGAGGAGTAACAACATCAGAGGAGTAATAGCACCAGACACTTAAAAAATTTCCTAGAGTAACAACATCGAAGGAGTAACAACACCAGTTACTTAGAAACAATTTCCGAGTAATAGCACCGGAGGAGTAACAGCATCGAAGGAGTAACAGTAGTGATGAAGTAACAGCAGTGACAGAGTCACAGCACCGACAGAGTAACAACACCGACAGAGTAACAGCAGTGACAAAGTAACATCAGTGATGGATTCACAACAGTGACAGAGTCACAGCACTGACGGAGTAACAGCACTGACGGAGTAACATCAGTAACGGAGTCACAACAGTAATGGAGTAACAGCACTAACGGTGCAACATCAATGACGAAGTAACAGTAGTGACGGATTAACAAAACTGACAGAGTAACAACAGTAATAGAGTAATAGCAGTAACGGAGTAACAACACTGACAGTGTAATAGAAGTGACAGAGTAACAACAGTAATGGAGTAACAGCACTGACAGTGTAACAACACTGAGGGAGTAACAGCAGTGACAGAGTCACAGTACCGACGAAGTAACAACATCGAACACTTAAAAAAAAAATTACCAGAGTAACAACATTGTGAAACTTAGAAAAAATTCCAAAGTAACAACATTGTGAAACTTAAAAACTCGCCTCTTTTATTTTTGAGAACAAAATAAAAAAATGTGACTTTGAAGTAAACACTACCTGAAGTATAAAAACATAAGAGAAATCAAAAAATAAATGACTCTTTATTGAAAACCAATAAATAAATAAGTAACTTAAGTTACAATGGTTATGATTTTTGTTGCAGCAATGTTGTTTTTGAATGGTGAATGAATGGAAAAATGATTTTTCGTAAATGACTTGGATCTTCAAATAGAAATCAATTCCCCATTTCTCATGTTATAAATCCGTTAATTGATGAAAAATATTCATGTTGTTTTTTCTGTGTGAGGAAACGTCTTTAGAAAAAAAAAAAATTCATTATCATTATCTTCAAGAATCACTTGTTCATAAATTGACCTCATTTATTCTCTTGGGACCTGCAAAAAAAACGAGTGTCTACCTGCAATAAAACATGAAATCATGGAAGAAGAGAGGTGATCGGGCTCTCCTAATCCAAGAAATATGAAAAAAAAAACAAGTAGTTACTCTATAAAACAAATAATTATATTCATGTAGATATCCCTAGTAGTAATAGGTTTTGAAGGAAAGAGAATTTATGGGTCAAATACGCTAGTGAACACCCGGAAAAACATAGTTTTGAGAATGTTGATTTATGATATACAGACAATATTGTGGTCATAACTTTCTCATAAAATATTGAAACAAAGTAATTCAAATTGCATTTTAAACTAGATTCATAGGGGAATATACCATAGAAATAGGTTTCCAAAGTCAAGTCATTTGGGCCTCCAAAAACGGACTATCCCAACTCTGTTCCTAAGCTACCTACTAGAAATCCTGTCATTGTTTTGGTCATAAATTTTTCGTTTCAAATCCAAATCGAGTGATTAAAATTGGGTTAGAAAGTAGACATAAAGGGATATTTAGGATATAAACATGTCTTGAAAATATGCCCATTTTTTCCCTCAAAACAGGACTGTCCCGACTATTTTTCCAGAACTTTCATCAAGCCCGCAAGCCATAAGATATGATAATCAAGGAATTTTTCCAAGAAGGTGATCAAAATGAATATGAGTATTTGTAGAAATTGTATTTTTAATATAATAAATCTACATACATAAATAAATTTGAATATTGATCGCCAATGTTAATTTTCACAACGTGTTGCAACAAAAACAACTATTTTTACATATAAAGAAATTTATTTATTTATGTCTTCATTTATTCTATTTTCTACACTACACTAATCTACCTTGAAAAATAAAATACACTTACGTATAAGAGTACCTCAAATGAAGCCATTTTTTAAATAAAGCTTCAAGTATGCACATACCCATAACTGAAAGGTGTATGTTAATAAGTACTAGGGTATGAGAGACCAACTTCCCTATTAAGGATGGTGCTAAGAGTTGCTGAAGTGTGAAGTGATGTTGCAAGCAAACAACAGAATGAAACCAGCCTTCAATATAGTCTTGATTTCCCATATTTGTCACATCGGGAAGTTCCTTGACTGGGTTCTAGATTGTGTTGATGCTTTCTTCCTTGACCTCATCCTGTGAGTTTTGGGGGTCTTCCTTTGCCTTTTTGTTTAGATCTTCGTTCATAGAACCGGAGGAAGGAAAAAAAATTCAAACAATTCTTAAAGCTCAGGACCTGGAGCAATGTGAAACTTCCTTCCCTAAGACGAGAGATTATCTGTTTAAAAACAAAGAAAGAAATAAAATCAATGAAATATTAAGCTCAAGACCTGGAGCAGGATAGCATTTCCCTCCCTAGGACGAGAAATTGGGCCCTAAGAAATCAACAGAAAGAAAAGAAAAGAAAAATGACTAGCGCTTAGGACCTAGAGCATGGTAGCATTTCCCTCCCTAGGATGAGAGATTGGTTCCTAAGATATCAATTGAAAATAAAGAGAGAAAAACTACACTCAGGCCCTAGAGAAAGTTAGCATTTCCCTCCCTAGGATGAGATATTGATCCTTAGATCAATATTAATCGTGTTCCTACACCTTTGTTAGCCTCCATGGCAACGGCGCCAAAATTTTGGTGTCCAAGTGTGAATGAATATTCAAACCCTTTCCCACATTAATTATCAATCTGGGTGCATTGGTTATTGCAATGCTAACATGCACAGTATATGTAGATGACAATAGTATAATTCTATATTAATCGTTGATTCGATATTAAGCAAAGAAAAAATCATTGTAACAAGCAATAAAGAAATAACAGTAATAATCGTAAAGCACTAATGTGTTCACAGCAATAAGTATATCAGCAATTATGCCTACTGTCACATCAATTGCAAATTATACAAAACAGGAAATAGAAATAATAGTATAAAGGAAATACGCAGCACTTGATCAGAGAGTGGGCCCAAATATCTGATTAGGGTTGCGATATGCTCACAACTCACATAAGTAACAGGAAATTAAATTTGCATTAACTTGATAAAATAATGTTCTGTTACACAGCTCAATTCCTTACATTACCAACCCTATCTGCGTTATATCCCCTTTCTCTCTGATTTGTGTCCTCTTAAATATACAAAAAACAAAGGGGAATAAACTGATTACAAAATCTCAATAATCAAGATGAGATCTGAAATGTCTTTTCATCATGATTCAGCTGGCACAAGTTGAATCTGGAAATTACAATTGGGGCAATTTGGAAAATGACCACAAAAGAAAATTTGTGAATTTTTCCTTTGAAAAACCTTGTGTTTCTGATGCAGGAGCATCCAAACTTAGCCACCAATGTGATATTTTGTTCACATGTTGTGGCTAATCCAAATAAATAAACATTAGTAGTAGTATTTTATTTTATTTTTATTTATTTATGAGAATAGTTAGTTTGTTTTGTATTTTTAATCAATTAGGAATAAAATTAGGAATTGGTTTCTTTCCCTGCGTGGATATAGAGCCAACATAGGGATAAGAACTTAAAAATAGGGAGGTATTGATTTGTTGAGAAAATTTGAGAAGAAAGCTATTCTAAGAGGAAGAGTTTCATATTTCAAGTATAAATAATAGAGAAGTAGGGAGAAACACCAAGAGTGCCAGTGTAAAGACTGCAAACGCAAAGGGGCAATCAATGAAGTATTCAACCCATGCAGTGTTAATGTAATTTAGATTTCGCATATTATGTTTCTTTTTTAGTCTGCAAACTGTATATATATGCTGTCTATGAGTGTGTGATTGCAGGGATGCAATTTTCATTGTGGAGGGTGGTGCGTAGTTGTAAAGTATTGTAGTGGAGTGCAGCCTTGGTGTGGACGTAGGCAAAGGCACCACAGGCAATACATTGAGTTATTGGAAGCTTTGGACTGTGTGGATTATCCGAAGTGGAAAATTCATTACAGCAACGACAATGACACCACTTGCGCTGCTATAATGTGGCACCGTGGTTTGGGTGAGTGGTTTTCATTTTCTGTGGGACTGCGTAAAGACATTAACCCCAGACTCCGTGGGATTATGGTGCAAGACCTATGTTCAGATTTATTAATAGAAATATAAACTATGCAATGATGTTCAGATGTGTACACAGTCACCGTGTTCATGTTTTAATGTTTTGGCATGTGTAGTTCGAATTTCCAGTATTGCAGAGTGGCATTTTATTGCGTTGACATTGCTGGTTATCTTGGCATCGAAATTGCGTTGACATTGCTGGGTATATTGGCATAGTAATTGCGTGGAGATTAGTGCAGTTCCAAAATGAAATTCCAACTTATAGAGCTGGAACCATATTTTGTTTGCTTTGATTACTGTGATGGTTTGTGAAGCCATGGACTCAAACAACTTGTGGTGTTTTTTTCCTTAAGAAAACTCCATATTAGTAGTGGGCCTCATTGAATCAACGAACTTGATTTACCTTGTTATATATTCAACACTGATGCTTTAAGGATTACGTTGGTTTGTTTTTCCAAATGGATTCCAAATGCCAACTTTCAATTATGTTATTATTATATACAATAACAATGGTCCTTTAAGGACCCATCGATTATTGAAAAAATGGAGTTTGCATAAAGCTGCAATATTTCATTATTATATGTATTAATAGAGTGGAATTTGGAATTGCATACTAAGTGGTGAAGAACGAATCAATTCCATCATTTTGAAGAGTAAACCTGGGTCTTAGTAAAATTGAATATTTTACTATACTAATTTGTAAAGTGGAAATTGTGTTTTCTACATAATTTTGGTATCAAAGCCATTGAGTTGTTCTTGAGCATTGCAGAAAATGTCGCCTAGAAGAGGAGTTGGGATAGGTCGGGGGAGACCTATAGCAAATGAAGTTTTTCTAGAAGAATGTCGGCACTTGCGTACAAGGATGGCCACAATGGAAGCTACACAGAGGAGGGCGACAGATGATGACGTTGCCAGTGTCGATGAAGAAGAGACCACCAAAGAAGAAGTGGAGGAATAAAATGAGACAGCTAAAGTTATGAAGATTCTAGCAAAGGTCAGTAGCAAACCAAAGGTAGAAGTAACTTTATATGATGGAAATCTTAGTGTGGAAATACTAATGGACTGGATCAGTTCATTAGATAAATATTTCGACTATGAAGAAGTCGATTACAAGAAGAAAGTGAAGTTTGCAGCTACGAGATTGAAAGGTCATGCAGCCCTCTGGTGGGATGAATTGAAGTTGTCCAGGGAATGAAAAGGGAAACCCAAAATCAAGTAGTGGGATAATATGGTGAGTAAACTGAAAGGTAAGTTCATGTCGAAATATTATCAATTAAATCTTTTTAGACAATTGAAAAACTTAAAGCAAAAAGGGATGACTATCAAATAATATACTGAAGAATTTTATAAGTTGAGTATTTGAGTGGGTTATATTGAAGATGACATAGAAAAGGTAGCTATATATATAAATGGTTTGAGATATGAAATATAGGATGAGATCAACTTATTAAATCTAAAGACGATTGAAGATTCCTATCAAGCATCTTTGAGGGCAGAAGAAAAGATGTTGCGCAAAAAAAATCATAGAAATAGAGGCAAGAGTATGGCAAAAGGAAGGGGAGCATTTAAATCCATATTTCAACACTCCCAGAATGAGGCAGGCAATTCGAGTAATAGATCACCACAGAGAGGAGATTCTGGTTGCGGAAGGTTTGTGCCTAGAGGTAGAGGCCGAGGAAGAGATGTTCGGTGCTTTCATGTGGTGAGTGGGGACATGTGCAATGGGATTGTCCTCACAATAGACTATCAACCTAGTGAAATGTGAATGTTGTTGAAACAAAGGAAGAAATTCCTCAGACTACAGCCAAAGAGGAACCACCTGAAGCCGAAGAATCCTTGTTGTTGAAAATGATATTGCTTAAAGCAGCTAAGGAAACTAGAGAACTAGCTCAGAGAAAGAATATGTTCACAACTGTATGTAAGTCAAAGGGTAAGTGTTCTAAATTGGTAATTGATCGCGGTAGTACTAATAACCTTGTTTCTACAGAGATGGTGGACAAATTGAAGTTAGAGAAAATAGTACACCCCACTCCTTATAAAGTATCATGGCTCCAAAAAGGCCATCAACTTATTGTAACTGAACAATGTAAAGTCGAAATTCAGATTGGTACTTATAAGGATGTTATTTTATGTGATGTAATTTCGATGGATGCATGTCACATATTGCTAGGAAGGCCCTGGAAGTTTGACCAAAAAGCCATACATGATGGCAGAAGAAACACTTATACTCTTGACAAAGATGTGAACAAGCATACACTGTTGCCTTTGAAAGATGAAGCTGACGAAAAAGCACCTGGAAACAACGTTATGTTGATGAGTGGAAAAACCCTGTTGCAAGAAGTCGAGAAGGGCGAGGAGATTCATTTTGCTATTGTTGGCACACCCTAGTTAATTTTAACTTCTACAAATTTAGAGGATTTACCTAAATAAATTCAAAATCTGTTGAATGATTTTGCTGATATTATTGTGGATGAGTTGCCAAATGATTTACCGCCCATCAGGAGTATTAGTCACCACATTGATCTAATCCCTGGAGCTAGTTTTCCGAATAAAGTAGCCTACAAGTTAACACCACAGGAAAATGCCGAAGTTGGAAGACAAGTTCAAGAGTTGATGGATAAAGGATTAATCAGAGAAAGCCTCAGTCCATGTGTTGTACCAACAGTACTCAGTCCATGTGTTGTACCAACAGTACTCAGTCCAAAGAAAGTGTTGGAAATGTTGTCATTGATGGAAAAGGAGATGGAAAAGGTAAAGACAGGAGCAGCACCTAAACTATCCATAAGGCAAAAGAGACAGAGAGGTAGCAGAGGCAGCAGAAGCAACAAAGGAATTAGAGACAGAGCAGTGGAGTTGAAAAGCAGTGTAATACAGTTTGCAGATGAATTGTTGAGAAATTATTCATTAATTGAGTTTGTATGGCATAGACTTTGATTGAAGACTAAAACCCTATGGTAAAGACTTAATATGCTTGGGGATGAGTTGGAACATTGCTTAAATGGCAGAAGAGGGCTAGAGAGGGAGCCCGAGAGCTGGAGAGAGGTAGAGAACCTCTTCAGTAACAGAATAGGAGAATAATGGCCACCGAGTTGAATATCTGGCTGTTATGAAATTGTAAGAATTTGTTTGAGACCTACCACCTGTATATATACATATATTTGTTTATGAAGAATTGTGCATTTATTGGTGAAATTCCTATGTGAAATTCCCTTAAGTTCTTGTAGAAGCTGGACTGTGTAAATCAAGCTACAATTCTGCCTGTGTATTCAGAAAGGAAAGGGTGTGATAATGTGTAGATATGTACTCCACAATTTGGGATAAATTGCGCTCTGTATTTAGTTGAACAAATCGACCTCTGGTCGATGTTGTGGTTTAATCATACGTGCCTAGATTGAGTGTGCTCTGAAGAAGAATAGACTGTTCAAACCGAGGCTGGAACCCTGGGTCAGATTAAATAAATGAAAAGAACCTTTTCATATATAATAGGCGGAAACCAGAGTAAAAGGACGAAGACGGAACCTGGAGGAAGCGGAACCATGACCGGTGAACAGTAAATGTGGTTTGGTGAACAGTAAAGGCTGGAAGTGGTATTCTCCGCACCACCATTATATGGAAGGCGATATTGGAAGAGTCGCGAGCGATTCCATGGGATTGGTGACGCGTGTCCCTGAGCGGTATTGGAAGCCACCGGTTAAAGTGCGCCTTCGTGCGTTAACCATTGAACCAAGACGCCGAGTGAAATTAATACAAGTCATCGATCTGAAGGCTCGATATCGAATGGCGATCGCGTGTTGAACTTGCCCAAGGTTTAATAGAAGAGCCCGGAAATTAAGCCAAGTATGGTGCATTCGTTTGGTTGGTCGTTTGGTTGTATTGTGGGCCCGGGGCAGAGATAAATGTAACAAATTTGGTTGATTAACCTTAGTACAAGGTCCGGTTTAACGCCGTAATATATGGATATATTTTGTATAATAATGAAATATGTGATTTTGGGTTAATATGCCGAGAATTAAAAAATATGGTTCTAATAGCCCAAACTATTGGGTTCTGTTAACACATAGATATATATAATGGACCGTTGGGATGGCGATAAAGTTATAAAGGGTTGAACAGTTATATATAAAGTTATAAAGGGGTGAACAGTTATCTATAAAGTTCTGAGACGACTATATAAGCCAGGAAATACAATATGACATTCAAAAGCTGCTAATTATATTTATTTATCAATTTCTCCAAAATTGATAACTAAAATTTACAAGGAAAATAAAAGAGCCATGTGGAAGTGAACTAAGGGAAACACTGACAGAGCCACGCTACAGTAGAACCAACTTCTCCTTGGGGTCCAAATTCAGTGAATTGAGACATTAAACTGACCAGACTTATCTTTTTGAGTTTGCCAGCGTAGAATAAGTGCAGAGTGAAATTGTCGGGTTGGAATATAATTGGGCATGAAACTTGAATGCAATTGTACACACAGATGATGAAAAAGTTGAGCTAAACCAGGACTGTGATGTTGAACCGGGGCTTTGTGGTAACCCTGCTGCATCAAGTGTCACTATACTCTCTTTTCTGAATATATATTGTCTAGATGTATATGTAATTGAGAATAAACCTGAGAAGCAGTTATATATGCAGTTGGTGCACAAAAGCATAGTGAACAGGTGATTAAACACAGGGATAAAAGTATGGGTCTGACAGAGATTCACAGATATTACAGGTTTGACAGGTATACATTCACAGGTGCACACAATTACAGTAAATCAAGGTACATAGAACAGTCACTCAACAAATGCAAAAAAAAAAAAAAAACAAAGCCAGTAAATCCAAAATCCAGAAAAGGAGCTAAGTGAAATTGAGTTATATAACTGAAAAGGAGCTGAGTGAAATTGAGTTATATAACCGAAAAATGTAAATGTTGTAATTATTTTTATTTTTTGTGATGCAAAGGCAAGTATCCTAAGGAAAAGACAAAATCCCACTGTAGCATGAAATTTTGTTACAAATTATTATGATTTTAAATTGAGTTGGATAAAGAAATGAGGAGGCAGAAGACCAAGGGGTATGACCATCCATTTCGAATTCCTAGAGGAAAACAAACAGTCATCAAGAAATTCTATAAGTAATATCATTTTGATATGAAAGAAAGGGGTGAGAAGTGAAAGAGAGAGTGAGAGAAGAGAATGCATAAATGAAGCAGTGAGGCAGAGAAGAAAGAGGAGTTGAGCAGAGAAGAAGGAGAAGCTGATAGAGAATCTGAAAAGATGCAGAGATGATAAAGGGCAGATATGAGAATAGATGAACAGCAGAGCAGATGGAACAGAATAGAGCTGATATCCAAGGTAAATCAACAAGTGTTTCTCTTTTGAAAGAGTAAGGAAGTTGGAGCTTCCCTATTAAGTTGTAGCTTGATAGATGTCAGTTGTAGCTGACTAAGGTTGGAGCCTCCTGTAGGTTGGTGCCTACAGAAAATAGATGGGAGTTGGTGCTTCCACATCAATTTTGAGCTTGATAAAATGTCAGTTGTAGCTGACTGAGGTTGGAGCCTCCTGTAGGTTGGTGCCTACAGAAAATTAATGGGAGTTGGAGCTTCCTTGCAAGTTGTAGCTTGCAGAATTGAGGTAGGAGCCTCCTGTAGGTTGGTGCCTACAGAAAATAGTGGTGAGAGGGAGTTGGAGCTTGCCTTGCATCACAACAATAATAAGATGTGGTTTTCTCCCTTTATGGGTTTCCACTTATATTTGGTGTCTTTGTGCATGTGTTGATGTGATTTATCTAATCTTCTTAATACTTGTTGCTCACATATTAAGACTGTTGTTACAATTAAAAAATCTGTTTGATACTTGCTGCTCACTAATAAAGATTGCTCACATATTAAGTTGATCATGAAGTGAAGGTGTAAATAAGGTTTAAGAGAAAAGTTTTAAAAGTCCATGTATGTGTTAAACTGATTCACCCCCCCCCCCTCTCATTTTAACTAAGGGTTCAACAATTGGTATCAGAGCAGGTTCCTTTGGTGTAAGCTTAATAGCTTGAAGGAGATCTGGTTAAGTCATGGACTATCAAAATGTGTCTGTGTTAAATACAACAAACTTTCCTAAATGGAGAGATAAGGTTAAAACAGGATTATTGGCTTATGAACCTGAAGTATGGAAGCTTGTATGTGATGGTTATTTCACAGACTCCCCCACGGTGAAAGAACAACAGAGGAATGCCAAGGAAAAATGTGTGATATATGACAGTCTTCATAACAAGGACCTTGAGTTGATAATGGATCTAGACTCTGCAAAAGAAATCTGGGACAGATTGCATTTCATCCATGGAGTAGACACCGAGGATTGCATTGTCAAGAAGGAGAAGAGAATCAAGAAGAAGAAAAATTCATGTCAAAAGGAAGATGTTCAATCAAATGAGGTACCTGCTAGTTTGAATGGTATTAAGAGCCATGAAGAAATCGCAGCAGAAGAAAAAGCCAAACTTGACATAGCTCTGACTGAAATAGAAAAATTGAAGAATGAAAACAAAGACCTTAATAGATTGGTACAAATATGTGATGAGAAAGAATATGAAGACAGAAAAGAAATTATTTTCCTGAAGACACAGATTGAAGAGGCAAAGAAAGTAGAAGACACTCTGCTGCAACAAATGAGAGAGAAAAGTCAGGAATGCGAAAGATTGGAAGAAGAAGTAGTGAGCCTAAGAAAGAACTTAGAAAAAGCCCAAAGAGAACTATTAATGAATACACCTCTAATGAAAGGCTCTGAATAGTTGGATCAGATTCTAAATGCACAAAGGTCACCTCTCATAAAGGCTGGGATAGGATATGAAGGAGAAACTAGTAAGCCCAGGGTAGAAGATAACAAGAAAATTATCTTTGTGAAGGCTGTAAAAGATAATAAAGCAACTCAGCAGATTCCTACAAAAATAGAATCTAGCAAGAACATGAGTTGCAGAGAAACAAATAGAATCAAGCAACAAAATGAAAGAACAGAGAATGAGAAGATGAAACAATCAATTGCTGAAGGCTCATATGCTCCTAAGGATGTATTGAACAAATTCGGAAGATGTCAAAGGAGGTTCCTCCCTCCTAAAAAAAATAGCACATGTTTTTCCTGCCACAAACAAGGACATAATGCAACATATTGCAAGACAAAGCCAATCCAATCCAATCAGCAAATGATGCAGCAAAAGAGAAGAATCCCTCAAGCAAGAAAATGGAAAGAACAATCTTTCACCAGGTACACAAATCATTTCCATGGCTATTTTTATGCATGCAATAATTTTGGACATAAAATTGTTGATTGTAAAATATATCCAAGAAGAGAAACAAAATATTATACATCATCTCAAATTCATATTGGTCAAATAAGATGTTATGTATTCCTCAAACTTGATCACAAAGCAAAAGACTGCAATCTACCATATACATTAAAGAACTCTAGACAGATGATGAGATCAAAGCAAATCAAACAAAACTATGAATTTAAAAGAAGTGCAGACATTATGAAGAACCCCAATAAAGTATGGAAGGAAAAGAGAAAGGGGGAGCCTATTACCTCAATAACATAATGAATCCTTCATAGTCTCAGGGGGAGCTGCTCTAGGAAACAAAGCTCAAATCCATCTAGTGAAAAATATGAAGCAACATCCCAGGGGGAGAGCAGTTCATATATAGACCCCATGAAAGTAGCCTGAGAAGAGCTCCTTGGAATGAAAACAGTTATAAGATTAGGAAGGGAAAGAAAATTTCTCTAAAAGAAGACTATAGAGGAAGAAGATCATCTGAAGTATTAAGTAGCAGACAAATTGATGAAAGAAGAGAAGACAGTAAGAAGCCTTGGTGGTAGAGAGAACATCAGCTATGAACATGTAAGCTTGGAAGACATCAGCAAATTAAGTATTGATCACATTGTGTATCATTCTTCTAGAATTAACAATGAATCACATTAAGAAGATTAAGTAAGAAAAGAGTCTTCTATCTTGATGTCAGTACATAATTGATCTATGAAAAGTATCCTTGGAGGAATGAAGTCAAATAAGTGAAAAATCTCTGAGTAATCAGCCCATGAAGACTCATAGTATAGAAATTGAAGATGTCCTTCTGAAGATCATCATGTCAGAACAGTTGAAGTGGTATATATAAAGCAATATAAAGCAGCAATGATTCTAGAATTGTCATAGCAAAGGAAAATGCAGTGACATTCCTTTGAACAGAATGACAGAATAAGAAAATAGTTAATGATGAAAAGATCAGATTGAGGATATTAATGACTGTTGAGGTGAACAATGGAAAGCTCAATAGAAGAATTTATGAAGGAAGTCTTAAATTATGGGGAAATGTGCAAGCTAAAGTGAAATCTCTGTATATTTTATCAAAATAATATCAATTTATGGTTAGGTACGAGCAGCATGCTTATCAACAGATTACCAAGCATTATCAGTGGAGCAGCAGTATGATACAGGTCCACAGGATCAAAGGACTATGGCAAGATTGCATCAAGGTAAAATTCCCAGGGTTATCTGCATTCAGCATGAAAAGGTCAATATAGAGCTAAAAGATCAGTGCTTTGTTTACACTTGAAACATTATATTAGACATTAAAGAAGTCTCTGTTTCTATATATATAACTGCATGCCTTCTTGAAGTCAATACATATATCTTCAAGGCCTCTATCTGAAGATTGTTCATAAATTGGATGAAGTTTGTTAGCTGAGTTTTCAATTAAACATATTGACTATGCTTTTGTGGAAGTTCATTTTGATAGAACAGTCAAAGTATCTGAAGAGTAAAGGACTAACTGTGATTACCATCTGAAGCTCAAAGGTTTTTTTTTAAATCATCTAAATCCTACTTCAGCACAAAGGATTGATTATTGACATACATACCATTATGTCATAAATAAAACTGCATAGTTGATAAGTGAAACTGACCAATGCATTGAAGGGTTTGTTTTGAAAGCACATTGTACAAGAAGGAAAGTCATTTGGCCTCTAATATTGAAAGATATTGCCTATTCTTATAATAAGCTGTAAACTCTGGTTTGATTCATTGTTCACAACAGCAACAAGGACCTTTCAGTCTTTAAAAGTAATATCCTTGTCAGCATCCTAGTTCATGTCATCAACAACAGGCAGGAAAGGTGTACCATAGCAATAAAAGATATATTGGCATCATTATCATAATTGAACAGGTGTGGTACTGTAGATGAATATTACAGGAAGAGACATATTCAATCTACAATCTTCTTCAACAAAAATATATTTACTCACTACATCAGATAGAGACAGAAACATATTTGAAGCCTTCTCAATATTTTAATTCTTGATCCAATCATACATCTCTGATTAAATAAAGCTGGTACAATGTGTTCTATGAAGGATCATTATCCTCACTTTCAGCCTTATACTAGTAAAATGAGACTGTTCTTTGGATTGTATCAATTTACAGTGTATATTCAAGTCCAATAATCCTCAAAGTGTTCTCTCAACAAGTCTTGTATATAAGTCTGGAGCAGAATGGTACAAAGTCAGCAGAAGATGGCCTAAACATAACTCAGAGAGAGGAAATGCAGAAAGAAGACCAGGAAATGAGCAACCCTTTGCCATTGATGTCAAAGGGGGAGAGAAAAAAAAGAAAAAAAGAAAAAAAAGAAGGGGTTTTTAAAGGCAAGCAGAGGAAGTATGTTGCCATCAATGCCAAAGGGGGAGACTGTTGGAAATGTTGTCATTGATGGAAAAGGATATGGCAAAGGTAAAGATAGGAGCAGCACCTAAACTATCCATAAGGCAAAAGACACAGAGAGGTAGCAGAGGCAGCAGAAGCAACAAAGGAATTAGAGACAGAGCAGTGGAGTTGAAAAGCAGTGTAATACAGTTTGCAGATGAATTGTTGAGCAATTATTCATTAATTGAGTTTGTATGGCATAGACTTTGATTGAAGACTAAAACCCTGTGGTAAAGACTTAATATGCTTGGGGATGAGTTGGAACATTGCTTAAATGGCAGAAGAGGGCTGGAGAGGGAGTTGAATATCTGGCTGTTATGAAATTGTAAGAATTTGTTTGAGACCTACCACCTGTATATATACATATATTTGTTTATGAAGAATTGTGCATTTATTGGTGAAATTCCTGTGTGAAATTACCTTAAGTTCTTGTAGAAGCTGGACTGTGTAAATCAAGCTACAAGTTTTCTTGTGTATTCAGAAAGGAAAGGGTGTGATAATGTGTAGATATGTACTCCACAATTTGGGATAAATTGCGCTCTGTATTTAGTTGAAGAAATCGACTTCTGGTCGATGTTGTGGTTTAATCATATGTGCATAGATTGAGTGTGCTCTGAAGAAGAATAGACTGTTCAAACCGAGGCTGGAACCCTGGGTCAAATTAAATAAATGAAAAGAACCTTTTCATATATAACAGGCGGAAACCAGAGTAAAAGGACGACAACGGAACCTCGAGGAAGCGGAACCATGACCGGTGAATAGTAAACGTGGTTTGGTGAACAGTAAAGGCTGGAAGTGGTATTCTCCGCACCACCATTATACAGAAGGCGGTATTGGAAGAGTCGCGAGTGATTCCATGGGATTGGTGACGCGTGTCCCTGAGAAGTATTGGAAGCCACCGGTTAAAGTGTGCCTTCACGCATTAACCATTAAACCAAGATGCCAAGCGAAATTAATACAAGTCGTCGATCTGAAGGCTCGATATCGAATGGTGATTGCGTGTTGAACTTGCCCAAGGTTTAATAGAAGAGCCCGGAAGTTAAGCCAGGTACGGTGCATTCGTTTGGTTGGTCGTTTGGTTGTATTGTGGGCCTGGGGCAGAGATAAATGTAACAAATTTGGTTGATTAACCTTAGTACAAGGTCCGGTTGAACGCCATAATATATGGATATATTTCGTATAGTAATGAAATATGTGATTGTGGGTTAATATGCCGAGAATTAAATAATATGGTTCTAATAGCCCAAACTATTGGGTTCCGTTAACACATAGATATATATAATGGACCGTCGGGATGGCGATAAAGTTATAAAGGGTTGAACAGTTATATATAAAGTTATAAAGGATTGAACAGTTATATATAAAGTTCTGAGACGACTATATAAGCCAGGAAATACAATATGACATTCAAAAACTGCTAATTATATTTATTTATCAATTTCTCCAAAATTGATAACTAAAATTTACAAGGAAAATAAAAGAGCCATGCGGAAGTGAACTAAGGGAAACACTGACAGAGCCACGCTACAGTAGAACCAACTTCTCCTTGGGGTCCAAATTCAGTGAATTGAGACATTAAAATGACCAGACTTATTTGTTTGAGTTTGCCAGCGTAGAATAAGTGCAGAGTGAAATTGCCGAGTTGGAATATAATTGGGCATGAAACTTGAATGCAATTGTACACACAGCTGATGAAAAAGTTGAGCTAAACCAAGACTGTGATGTTGAACCGAGGCTTTGTGGTAACCCTGCTACATCAAGTGTCACTATACTCTCTTTTCTGAATATATATTGTCCAGATGTATATGTAATTGAGAATAAACCTGAGAAGCAGTTATATATGCAGTTGGTGCACAAAAGCACAGTGAACAGGTGATTAAACATAGGGATAAAAGTATGGGTCTGACAGAGATTCACAGATATTACAGGTTTGACAGGTATACATTCACAGGTGCACACAATTACAGTAAATCAAGGTACACAGAACAGTCACTCAACAAATGCAAAAAAAAAAAAGACAAAGCCAGTAAATCCAAAATCCAGAAAAGGAGCTGAGTGAAATTGAGTTATATAACTAAAAAGGAGCTGAGTGAAATTGAGTTATATAACTGAAAAATGTAAATGTTGTAATTATTTTTATTGTTTGTGATGCAAAGGCAAGTATCCTAAGGAAAAGACAAAATCCCACTGTAGCATGAAATTTTGTACAAATTATTCTGATTTTAAATTGAGTTGGATAAAGAAATGAGGAGGCAGAAGACCAAGGGGTATGACCATCCATTTTGAATTCCTAGAGGAAAACAAACAGTCATCAAGAAATTCTATAAGTAATATCATTTTGATATGCAAAAAGTGAGTTAGAAGGGAGAGAAAGAGTGAGTGAAAATAATACAGAAATGAAGCAGTGAAGCAGAGAAGAAAGAGGAGCTGAGCAGAGAAGAAGGAGAAGCTGATAGAGAATCTGAGAAAATGCAGAGATGATACAGGGCAAATATGAGAATAGATGAACAGCATAGCAATTGGAACAAAACAGAGCTGATATCCAAGGTAAATCAGCAAGTGTTTCTCTTTTGAAAGAGTAAGGAAGTTGGAGCTTCCCTATCAAGTTGTAGCTTGATAGATGTCAGTTGTAGTTGACTGAGGTAGGAGCCTCCTGTAGGTTGGTGCCTGCAAAAAATAGATGGGAGTTGGTGCTTCCACATCAAGTTGTAGCTTGATAAAATGTCAGTTGTAGCTGACTGAGGTTGGAGCCTCCTGTAGGTTGGTGCCTGCAGAAAATTGATGGGAGTTGGAGCTTCCTTGCAAGTTGTATCTTGCAGAATTGAGGTAGGAGCCTCCTGTAGGTTGGTGCCTACAGAAAAACAGTGGTGAGAGGGAGTTGGAGCTTGCCTTTGCATCACAACAATAATAAGATGTGGTTTTCTCCCTTTATGGGTTTCCACTTATATTTGGTGTCTTTGTGCATGTGTTGATGTGATTTAACTAATCTGCTTAATACTTGTTGCTCACATATTAAGACTGTTGTTACAATTAACAAATATGTTTGATACTTGCCGCTCACTAATAAAGATTGCTCACATATTAAGTTGATCATGAAGTGAAGGTGTAAATAAGGTTTAAGAGAAAAGTTTTAAAATTCCATGTATGTGTTAAACTGATTCACCCCCCCCCCCCTCACAGTTTAACTAAGGGTTCAACAGAAAGGAGGTGAATGGCGCATGTGTGCAGATTCTTGAGCCATAAATAAGATCACCATCAGGTATCGTTTCCCTTTACCACGAATGGATGATCTAATGGGTTGTTTGAGTGGGTCGAATTATTTTTCTAAGATATATTTGAAGAGTGGGTATCATCAGATAAGGATTCGAGAAGGGGATGAATGGAAAACCGCATTCAAAACAAACAGTGGTTTATATGAATGGTTAGTAATGCCTTTCGGACTTACTAATGCACATAGTACTTTCATGAGGTTAATGAATGAAGTTTTGAAGGAGTATGCAGGTAAGTTTGTAATTGTTTATCTTGATGATATTCTCATTTTCAGTCGAAGTAAAGAGGAGCATATGGAACACCTTAAATTAGTTCTAAAGACTTTGCAAAAAGAAAAAATGCTAATAAATTTGAAGAAGTGCAGCTTTATGAAGGAAGAACTAATTTATTTTGGGTTTTTAGTCTCTAAGGAAGGGTTGAAAATGGATCCAGAGAAAATCCAAGCAATTGTGAACTGGCCAACTCCTAGAAGCATATTTTAGGTAAGAAGCTTTCATGGTCTTGCAAGTTTCTCCCAAAAATTTATTCGAAGTTTTAGTCAGATTTGTGCATCCATTATAGAAACAATCAGAGAAACTAATTAGCCATTCAAACAGATAGAAGCAGTAGATCGAAACTTTAAATTGTTAAAGAAAAAGATTACTAAAAAACCAGTCTTGGCTTTACCAAATTTTGAGAAAGTTTTCCAGGTTGAAACTGATGCTAGTGGAATTGCGATTGGAGTAGTTCTGAGCCAAGATCAGAAACCAATAACATACTTCAGTGAAAAAATAAATGAAGAAAAGAATAAATATTCATCTTACGACAAAGAATTTTATGTTGTTGTACAAGCTTTAAAAAAATGGGACATTATTTGTTGCCAAAAGAGTTTGTGTTATATTATGATAATCATGCATTACAGTTTATAAACAATCAGCCCAAGTTAAATCAGAAACATGCCAAATCGGTAGAATATTTGCAGAGTTTCACTTTTTTAATTAAACATACGAGTGGTAAATTGAACAAAGTTGTTGATGCTTTGAGTAGGGTGAACTTAATTATGCAGGAGTTACAAGTTGGTGTTGTAGGGTTTGAGAAGATAGTTGACATGTATAAAGATGATGCAAAGTTTAAAGAAATTTATGCAGCTGTAGAAAGTCCAACAGTCCATAACAGAAGCCAGTGGTTGGATTATCTTATCTAAGGGGGATTACTATTCAAAAGTAATAAGTTATGTATTCCTAAATGTTCTATGAGGGAAAACATAATCAAGGAGAAGCATAGTGGAGGTCTATCCGGACATTTTGGACAAGACAAAACCTTTGCTCAGGTAAATACTTTTATTACTGGCAGAAGATGCAAACTGATGTTAAACGGTTTGTGGAAAAATGCAGGATTTTTAAGCATGCTAAGGGGAAAAGTCAGAATACAGGATTGTATCAGCCATTACCAATACCCGACCGACCATGGGATGCAGTTAGTATCGATTTTGTTTTGGGTTTTCCAAAAAATCAAAGGGTAAATGATTCCCTTTATGTTGTTGTGGATAGATTTTCTAAAATGACTCATTTTATTGCATGCAAAAAAACAATTGATGCAACACATATTTCTAATCTATTTTTTTCAGAAGTTGTAAGATTACATGGATTACCTGTAAGCATTGTGTCTAACAAGGATACCAAGTTTGTGGGACATTTCTGGAGAACTCTGTGGAAGAAACTAGGTACCAACCTTAGTTTCAGTTCAGCATATCGTCCTCAAATGGATGGATAGACCGAGGTCGTGAATATAAGCCTAGGAAACATATTGAGAAGCTTGGTGTATAAAAATATTAAACAATGGGATTTAGCCCTTGCTCAGGCTGATTTTGCTTACAACGACACTCAAAATCGAAGTACTGGCATGAGTCCATTCCAAATTTTTTTTGGAATGCATCCAAGAGGCATATATGGACTCAGAGATCTATGAAAATAGGAGGTAAAGAGCACAAAGGCTAAATAATTTGCAGAACAGATGCAGGAACTACATGAAGATGTCAAAAGCAGATTGCAGGAAAGCAGTAGCAATTACAAGCAAAGAGTAGATATGAGGAGGCGAGAAAAATAATTCCAAGTGGGTGATTTGGTTATGGTATATTTAAGAAAAGAAATATTTCATGTTAAAACTTATAACAAATTAAAACTGAAGAAGATAGGGCCATGTAAAATTGTAAGGAAATTTTCTTCAAATGCATATGAAGTTAAATTACCAACAGGAATTGGAATATCGCCAATCTTCAATGTTGCAAATTTGTACCTATATCGAGAACCAAAGGAAGAACCACAAGGGGATGCCACAGTAGAAGAAAATCCAACAGTAAATTGGGAAAAGTAGATGCCCAAAGTAGGGAAGAGGGAAGTCGAAGCCATTTTGGAGAAGATAGTGTCAAAGAAAACTAGGGGCCAAACCTATTATAAGTATTTAGTCAAGTGGAAAGGAAAGCCAGTGGAAGACACCAGTTGGATGACTGCAGCAGAGCTACAGAAGTTGGGAGTAGGTTCTAAAGCATTACAAGATCAATTTTCTTCCTCAGGAGTCTGATGCAAGAGCATCGGGACTTAGCCAGCAATGTGATGTTTTGTTCACATGTTGTGGCTAATCTAAAGAAATAAACATTAGTAGTAGTATTTTATTTTATTTTATTATTATTGTTATTTATTTATGAGAATAGTTAGTTTGTATTTTATTTTTAATCAATTAGGAATAAAATTAGGAATTGGTTTCTTTCCCTGCGTGGATATAGAGCCAATATAGGGATAAGCACTTAAAAATAGGGAGGTATTGATTTTTTGAGAAAATTCGAGAAGAAACCTATTCTAAGAGGAAGAGTTTCATATTTCAAGTATAAATAATAGGGAATTAGGGAGGAAACACCAAGAGTGCCAGTGTAAAGACTGCAAACGCAAGGGGGCGATCAATGAAGTATTCAGCCCATGCAGTGTTAATGTAATTTGGATTTCGTGCATATTATGTTTATTTTTTAGTATGCAAACTGTATGTATATGTTGTCTATGAGTGTGTGATTGCAGGGAGACGATTTTCATTGTGGAGGGTGGTGTGCAGTTGTAAACTATTGTAGTGGAGTGCAACCATGGTGTGGATGCAGGCAAAGGCACCACATGAAATACGTTGAGGTATTGGAAGCGTTAGACTGTGTGGAGTATCTGAAGTGGAAAAGCCATTATAGAAACGACAATGACACCACTTGCACTGCTATAACGTGGCACCATGGTTTTGGTGAGTGGTTTTCATTTTCTGTGGGACCGCGTAAAGAAATTAACCCCAGACTCCATGGGATTATGGTGCAAGATCTGTGTTCGACTTTATTAATAGAAATATAAACTATGCAATGATATTCAAATGTGTACACAGTCGTTGTGTTCATGTTTTAATGTTTTGGCATGTGTAGTTCGAATTTCCAGTATTGCAGAGTGGCATGTTAATGCGTTGATAGTGCTAGTTATCTTGGCATCGAAATTACATTGACATTGATGGTATATTGGCATATTAATTGCATGGAGATTAGTGCAGTCCCAAAATGAAATTCCAACTTATAGAGCTGTAACGGTATTTCGTTTGCTTTGATTACTATGGTGGTTTGGGAAGCCGTGGACTCAAACAGCTTGCGGTGTTTTTTTTCCTTAAGCAAACTCCATATTGGTAGTGGGCCTCAATGAATCAACGAACTTGATATACCTTGTTATATATTTAACAATGATGCTTTAAGGATTACATTGGTTTGTTTTACCAAATGGATTCCAAATGCCAAATTTCAATTATGTTATTATTATATACAATAGCAATGGTCCTTTAAGGACCCATCGATTATTGAAAAAATGGAGTTTTCATAAAGCTGCAATATTTCATTATTATATGTATTAATAGAGTGGAATTTGGAATTGCATACTAAGTGGTGAAGACCGAATCAATTGCCTCATTTTGAAGAGTAAACTTGGGTCTTAGTAAAATTGAACATTTTACTATACTAATTTGTAAAGTGGAAATTGTGTTTTCTACATCAGTTTCTCTCAATCAAGACTGAATTTTGGAAAACTAATTTGATTTGTTCTGCACAAAACCCATGTCTCGAATTTTCAATATTATTCTTCGTTTTCCTAAAACGTTCAACGCAAAATTGTCTCTTGTTATCCCAGTGAATTTTTTAGTTGGAATATTTAACTATTAGTGTGAAGATCAAATCTGCAAGCTAGAAGATATCTTGGAGGCTAAAATCGTGAGTGATGTTATAACGAATTCATTAATAAACCATCATTGGAAAAATCATGCATAATAATCATTAATTTATTAAAATAAAGGATAACAAGTATTACTTATCCAAAAGAGGATAAATAATTATGAAATGGAATTATATAATAAATTATGATAAATAATGTGATAAAAGAACATTAGAAATGGATGAAATGGATGTTAAGAAGTGATAATAATAATACAAATTAGTGGTCCAACACATACTTGGTAATTTTATCAACTAATACCATGATGACACTCTTTACTTCAGACTTGGGTAAACCTATCATAATATACAGTGAGACCTCCTCCCAACGCTGACTTGGAATGGCTAAAGGTTGTAACAAACCTGGGGTATTAATTGTCTCAACTTTATTTTTTTGAAAAACCAAACATTCTGCCACAAAATTTTGAATATCAGATCCAAGGCCATCCCAAAAAAATTCCTTCTTAACCCTGTGGTAATTTTTTAAAAATCCTAAGTGCCCTCCTAAGGAAGAGGTGTGCAATTCCAAAATAATATTTTGTTTTAGTTGGGAATTATTAAAAATATATAAGTGATATCTGTACCATAATGAATCATTTTTCTATCTAAATGTATCGTATGTACAGGGATCTTGCTGCAACTTCCTACATCATTATTCCATTCATCCCTTTCTTTGGTTATCCACTCAGGTTGGATAATAGAAATGGCACAACGCAATCCTTCCATATCCTCATCCTTTCTTGAGTGTGCATCTGCGACAACATTTTTCTTCGCTTTTTTGTAGATGATTTCAAATTCATGACCCAACATCTTTGTGACCCATTTTTGTTGCTCTTCTAAAGAAAATCTTTGTTCCAAAAATTATTTAAGACTATCATGATTTGTTTTTACCTTGAAGTGTCTTCCAATTAGGTAATATCACCATTGGTTTAGTGCATGTAGTAGTGCCAACATTTCCTTCTCATAAATAGGTTTGTTTAAATAATTTCCTTTGATTGGAAAACTTTCAAAATCAATGGGTCTTCTGTCTTCCATTAAAACTGAACCAATTCCATTTATTGAGGCATCACATTCCATAATAAAGGTTTTTGTGAAGTATGGCATAGCTAAGATAGGATCTTGGCACATTGCCTCTTTAAGATGTTAAAAGGCCTTACTTTCTTCTAGAGTCCAAGAAAATGCATATTTCTTCAATAATGATGTTATAGGTGTTGCTATTCTCCCATGATTCCTTAAAAACTTGCGATAATACCCTATCAACCTGATAATTACTTGAAGATTCTTTATGGTTGTGGGGATTTTCCATTCCTTAATGGCTTTAATTTTGTTAGGGTCTACCTTAACACCCTCATGAGATACAATATGACCCAAATATTCCACCTCGTGTACTCCAAAGAAACATTTGGAGGTTTTTTCATATAGTTATTTCTCCTCCAATAGTTTGATCACCCTCTCAACATGTTGAACATGATCCTTCCAAGACTTGTTGTAGATTAGTATATCATCAAAAAATACTAAAAAAAGTTTTCTAAGGAAGGGTTTGAAAACGAAATTCATCAAACCTTGAAATGTGGAAAGTGCATTAGTAAGGCCAAAAGGCATGTCCAAAAATTCATAATGACCCTCATGAGTTATGAATGTCTTTTTCAAAATTTCTTTAGTCTTCATTCTAATTTGATGATATCCTAAATCAAGATCCAGCTTGGTGTAGTAAATTTCTCCATGTATTTCATATAAAAATTCATAAATGATAGGGATGGGAAAATTTTCTAATAGTGAGCTTGTTGAGCTCCGTATAATCCAGACACATGTGCCATGATCCATCCTTCTTGTGCACCAATACTACTAGAGCATAGAAATAACTTTTGCTAGGTTGAATTATACCAGCCTCTAGCATTTCTGCAACCATACGTTTGATCTCAACCTTTGGGCATAAGGATATCTGTAAGGCTTGATGTTTGGAGGAATGGTTCCTGGAATTAAATGAATAATATGATCATGATCACGAATAGGTGGGAGGCCTTTGGGAGTCTCAAACACCTTAGAATTATTTTCCAAGACTTTTTGGAGATCTAGAGAAATAAATGATTTTGATGTTTGAACCACTAGTGAGAATAATTTGCAAATATGTCTCATTTTTATTTCTTCAGAAGATTTGCCATGACATTAGAGCTGATTATATTTCCTGATTTCCCTACAATACCCCGTAATTCAAATTCGTTTCCTTCCCAAAAAAATTCAAGAAAAGTTCTTGAAAATTAAATGCTATCATCCCCAAAGATTATAACCATTGGACTCCTAATACAACATCAACACCACCCATTGGAATGGAAAGAACTAGAATATTCAATATATATTCCCATGGTTATCTTGATATTATGGCACTTTCCAGAGAAATTTATAGTTCCTCCATTTTCAACCATATCTTGACACTATGGTGTTGGATATAAGAATCAATTAAATTCCTTGGCTATCCTACAATGAATAAAATTAAGGGTACTGCTCGAATCAATCACTACTATTACCTTTTGATTCTTTATATATCCTTCTATCTTGAGAGTTTTAGGAGTGGTAATTCTTCCCATTGCATTAAAATATATGGTTGGATTCATTTCTTCTTTCTCTGGGTTGATTCCTGGTGTATATCCTCCTATTTTTATGTTTCTTGTTCCTTTTCTTCCTCCTCTTCACAATCTATGTAAAATAATTTCTTCTCAGCGCACTTATGACCTTTAGTGTATTTTCTATCACAACTATAACAAAGCCATTTTTCTATTTTTTCCTCCAATTGTTGTGGTGTCAACCTTGTAGGTTTTGGAAGGCTAGGAGCAACAACACTTCCATATTTATAGTTTTGAGTGGTAGACTTACTTGTTGCCATAATTTTGCTTTCAAATTTTTTTACCACCTTGAATTCCTTCTCCAATGAATCAGGTTCCCAAAGGCAAAACTGATGTTGGATGTTATCCTCTAAAGTCTCTATGAAGACATAATTCCTATGCTCCTCTAGAATATTTGTTACCCTAATATTCATTTTTTGGAAGTCCTCAATGTGCTCTACCATTGAACCCTTTTGTTTGAGATTTATCAATTGGCTAAAGAAGGTGTTTCTCTTTGTATCCTCATAATGTGCTAATCATTTCCTTCGTAAAAATTTACCAAATGACAAGTTTTTTACAAGAACAAAGCCATCAACACCATACAAAATGATTGGGTTCTAAATATAAAGTTGCAATGTGTACCTGTTATGGGTGGCGCACATCATGGAGATCAAAATATTGCTCCATTTGTAGTATTCATGTTACCAGATCCTTCCCATCAAAATTCCTCATATTTATCTTTGGAATGTGGTGGTTCTTAATTCATATTTCTTGTTTCATCATCATGATTTTCATGGATTACCTTGTCACCATTGGGAATCCTTTCTTGCAACAACTTTTTCAAACCTTCCGTGTATGCTTTCAAACAATCCATATTTGCTTCCATGCCATCCTTCAAACCATCCATCTTAGCTTCCATGTCTACTTTTAAACCATCCATGTCATGTTTGGTTGATCTTTGTTAAAGCGAAATTTGGTTCACTTGGTCCTATAATTTTGATATATCATGTTGCAATTCTTCCTCTTCATGCGTCATAGTAGAGTTTTCTATGGGCTTAATGGGTGTGGAATTATTTTGTTTCGGAAGAATTTTAGAACCCAATTCTGATATTTATGCTTCAATATTCCCTTGGAATCACTTCTAATTGATTTTTCAAACAAAATTTATGCAATTTTTAAAAAAATACACACTTTTTTCGTTCTTTTTGGAGCTAAATATTGTAACGGTTGTAACTCTGAAATTTAGGATCTCCAAGGTTTGAAGTTCGGTAACATTGTATACCTATGAATATTCTTTCCAATTCCACAAGTCAGACCAATATTGGATTCTTTAATATAGAGTTATGCCAAATATCCCATGATGACATGATTATGGATTGGTTTAGTAGAGATAAGCTGCACAGGATTACATATGTCACTGTTTCAACATTAGGCTTTGAAATTACTACATGAAATACTAAATTTTTTTCACTTTCAAACACTTCTTATAGAATTCAAATCTGATACCTGAAATGAAAGTTATGACGATTTTACCTAGGTCACATGTTTGAGATGAAATTCTGGACCCTACAAAAGTCCTAACTTCCTTGGATAATGTATCCACAAATATAGCGAATAAAGATATAAATTAGTACACAAGCTTCACCAATATTTCTAATCCATGTGATTTCAATTACAACTTCTAAATCTTCATATAAACAAAGTTATAGTGAAAATTCCAAGATGACATGTTTGAAGAAGCGAAGTCCTAGAATCCAAAGCTCTGATACTAAATGTTATGCAACCAACTCACATAATAGATAAAATATAGATCAATGACTTGAGAAATAGCCTCTTTTAGGGGGGAACCTACTTTACATTAATAATATCTCCTTTGTATATATTGGAGTCTAAGGGGTCGCAATATAATCAGAGCCTACATAACAATAATAATGTAAGGGTACAACAATAACAATAGTGGGCTTCTATGGGACATAAAAATTACAATATCGAGGATACATGGGAACATAAATAACAATAATGAGTCTACACTTACAATAACAATAAGGGGGCTACACAAGTATTATAGGGACCTAACACCTAATGTGCTCTTCTTATCTTCAACACTCTCTACTCAATTTTAAATGTATATTCTTGTGGCTATACTTCATCATATCTCAATCCATATCCAAATATACCATGTCAAAACCTCAACATGTTTTTTTTGTATTCCTTGGCTCAAATATAAACTTATTAACTTCCTTCATTGGATCCATCACCACAATTTCTTTCTAGTCACCCTGACTGGCGGCTCTCTTTGACACTAGAGAAAATCCTATTGTGGATATATTGGTTGCTCCCTCTACCACTGTTAGTCACTAAATCATATTTATTGTCTGACATGGTCCACTCATAGAAGACATACTTCTCTTAGAGATTTGCCGCCTTTGAGCATCTAGTTTGACAGCCTCAATCTCAATCCCAAATCTCTAAATAATCGTAATAGTATATTTCCTTTTACCAAGTAAATAATGCATTAAATATAGATCCTTAATCTCGAAGTTAGAGGTCAACTCCCTTTAACACTAAATTAAGCACTTGAATGTTACCTTTATCATGAAATAAAACCCTCCTTCCACTACTTCTCCCTTTGTCAGGTGAGTCCTTCTACTCCCATAAAAAATAATTCATATAATAAAAATATCAACCAAGAATTCATCAAATATTCATAAATTTGATAATACCATTCATGAGGTCTATAAAACGCTTTCTTTAGTCTGTATACATGAGACTCCTTCTCATGTACCTCAAATCCCTAAGGTGGATCTAACTAAATTTATTCCTCAATTACTCCATTGAATAAAATTATCTCCACATATACTTGATGAAATTTCCAATCAATAATAGAAGCATTGGAAATAATGGTTCTAATAGAAGTGTACCTGGAAACTGGAGCAAATGTCTCTTCATAGTCCTCTCCCTCTTTCTAGGAGAACTCTCTTGCCATTAATCTTTCCTTTCACTTCTCTTTGTTTCCATCTACCACAAGCTTGATCTTGTAGATCTACTTGGAGTTCATTACTGACTTCTTCTCAGGTCTTGGTACAATTTACACACATCATTATTCATGATGGCATCCTTCCAAACCACTTGGTTTTCCTCTCTCTTTGAACTAGGAGCTCATCTAGTCATCTAGCATAGTTCTAGATGTCAGTACAATTTCTCCCTCTTGAACACATATCACTCTAGTTGAGTCTATGCTCAATCCTAGGAGTATCATCTTTCCATAAGATTTTCTTTGCTCTTCTTGATGCTTCCATATGGTTCCAAGGCCTTGGAAACCTTCCCAATATACCTACAAATCTCATTAGGAGGCCTTGGAAGAAAAACTTATAACCAATAAAAATTTGTAAAGACAAGAGCTTGTACAAAAAATAAAGAAATAACAATAAAGAAGAAAGAAAACTAAAAGACTTATCTTTTGATCTAAGGATTGTAGGGAAATGTCAACTCCCTCTTTCTCCTTTCATATTTACTGAAATTCAAACATATCCTTGTTCTCATCACCATTTGTTTTTTCATACTTTTGTTTCTTTCTTTGTTGATGTTCATCATCATTATTTTTTTTGTTGAAGCAAATTATTTGCCTTTCCTCTTTTTATCATTCTTCTCTTCAGGACACTTTTTTTATAGTGACCAAACTTGTGACAATGAAAACATTGAATGTCCTTATTTTGATCCTAAACGAGAGCAATAATTCTATTTGTATTCTTCTTCTGACATTTACCAATTTTTATTCCTTCGTTACCATTCTTAGAATGAGTTTCAAATTCTTAGGACTCGCCATATTAAGGTCTCGACTCTGCCCTTTTGATATTAGCCTAGACTCCTCTTGGGTACAAGAGGTCCATAGTTGATCAAACATTGAAAATTTTATTTTGTCACAAAATCTTGATATAAAAGAATCCTATGAATTTGGAAAACCATTAAGAGTTGTAATCACAAGTTTTTATTCATCAATATTATCTCCCATTGGAGAAATTTGAGGTAAAAAAGAGGCCTAAAAAAAATGAACAAAAATAAACTTTATAAGAACCAATAGGATTCAATATGATGATTTCAACCATGGGGGATGATTCACCATTTTTGAAGTAAAAAAGTAAAAATAAAACAAAATAAAATAAAACTATTTTTCAACTTACCTCCCTACGATTTTACCAAAATTTTGAGTGGGAGCACTTGTTGGATGCAAAATTTATTTTTTCATCCAAGGATTACCCATGTTACATACTTTCAATTGACCCATCTACACGTAAAATATGAAATACATGAAAAAACATGATTGCAATCACATGTTTTCATGTATTTCACATTTTTCCATGTATTTCACATTTTTCATGGAGTAGGGTCCATCGAAAGTATGTAACTTGGGTACTCCTTGGATGAAAAATTAAATTACACATCCAAAAAGTGCTCCTGCTTGAAATTTGTGAAACATCGTAGGGAGATAAGTTGAAAATACGAGTTGAAAAAGTAGTTTTTTTCTTTTTTCCCTCCAAAACTTGATGAGGTAATCTAAACTTATTTGATTATTTCCACTATTGTTTTATAATATCATTTGGAGGCCCATTTTAGACCTCAAAATTTCTCTAATGAATTCCCTTGATTTGATCTCTCAAATAAGACACCCTCGTGAATTAGAAAGCCATAGTATCTGATCTAGTCATCTTAATGTCACAAAGTTGATTCCTTAAGGTATTTTTCTATTCAATGTTGTTGACTAAATACAAAACGGGGTATCATACATTTCCTTTTAAGTCTTAAAGTCAGAAACAAATGGAATCAAATGGTATTTGATGGATTCAACAAGAATCCTCTTTCCCTTGGCTTCTATTTTCTTTTGTTGGATCTTTTCCTCATTATCTCAAGGTTCAAAAACCTTTACTTTCACATATTTCATGACATCATTTTCTTCAAGAATGAGATATGTTATGGTCTTCCAAGCCCTATAACTTGATGCACCTTCAAGCTCATATTCATATTGATAAAGGGAGCCATTTATTCAAACATTTGGTCATAGATTTGATTGTAGTATATGTTTCTTAAAGGAGTGATCTCAATTCCCTTTCTTCACCAAGGTTTGATACCATGTTGATTTTCTAGTGCTAATTTAGACAAACACAATTTTCTTCCATTGATAATAACTTCCAATGATATACAATATTACTTTAGCATACTTCAGAACATCATTAAGAAATTCAAAAAATTTGTTAGTAAATTCAATAGTACAAAAAATATCACAGTAGACAAGCCATGCATAGTAGACACTAAAATTTTTCACCTCAGAAACCCAAACTCAAGAAAAAACCCAACAATATTTTCTAGGAGAAAATTTTCAATTCAACAAAAGACATAATCTAATTTCCTAGTCAAACTTCAAAAAACATACCACAAAATCCAATGCAGGTCAAATTGACCCAAATTCAACCTCCTACAACTATGGTTAATTATGGTCAAACGGGTCGAATTTTTGCCTCTTGTTGTTGCGTAAAAGTTTGGCCAAACTACCCAAAGACATGGTCAAATTTTGCAGTAAAATTGTAATCAAATTTTCCCAGAAGTTACTTGGTCAAAGCCTCAGAAAACTCAGTCAAACTTACCTTAGAATAGTTTTGTCAAAGCCTCATAAATTTTGGTCAACAAAGCCTCAAATTTTGGTCAATAGGTCCTCAAAATTTCGTTCAACAAAGCCTCAAAATTTCGGCCAAAATAGCCTCAAAATTTATTCAAGAGAGTCCCATAATTTCGGTCAATAGAGCCTATTAATTAGGTCAATATAGCCTTATAATTTTGATCAACAAAGCCTAGGAATTTGTTCGATAGAGCCTCATAATTTTCGTTAACAAATCAGAAAGAAACTCTGTCAATGTTGGTTAAATATACTTCAAATATGCTCAGTCAAACTTCATAAGACTCCCCTCTTTCTTGCATGTGTGAACATAAGAATAAATGTGTTTTTTGTGGTCCAAATTGGTTTCCAAATGGGTGATGTCAAATGTCAATATATAGTGGTCAAATCAACCAATGGTCACACCCATTCAATTAGTGGGGCAAACCTGAATTTTAGAGCCTACATAAGCTTCAAAAATAATAATTTTATTTCTTTTAATTTGGTTGACTTGAATATCGACCATAACCACCAAAAATAAACATATATGCTGTCAAAAAGGTCTCAAAATGTACTATTTGATTATGTAATCTTCTCCTTCATTTAGACAACCTTTGACATCAATAACAATCATTTTCAACAATATTTCACTTTTTTATTAATGGAAACACTTTGATATCTAGTTTTTCCAGCAATTTCTCCTCCTATCTGTATTCTCTTCATACTTCTTGTTAGTTGCTCCCCTTTTCTACATTCTCTACCCCTTTGACATTAATATAAAAATGTGCCCCCCCTTTCTTCATCTTCAACACTTCCTAATAGGCGTTTCTCTATTTTTTCATGGAGGAATACTCCCCCTGGATTTTTCCTTCACAAGAACATTAAATCCAACTAGAGATTTGATTCAAGGTGGCAGGAAATTTCTAACCAAACATAGAACCATACAGAAGAAAGTTATTCATGTCGACTCTAGACCAAACAATGTACAAGGGAATACAGATGGATATGGTCTTGATTGAGCATAAGTGGATTTTCTTAGCCTCTTTTCATGGTTCTATACATTGCCTCAAGAAATATTTCCCAAGCTATTCCCTCTCATTGTTTCCAAAACAAAAAATAAACCTTTGTTTGTAGCCACAACTATGTGATGTTCCTACTTGAGAAGAATTATAACACTTTCACATGTCAAGTGCTTTAGGACTTATAAAATTTCCTGAAATACATCTATCCATAAATACCATACTTCCAAAACCCATCCATCCAATACCAAGTCATCATTCGAGAGAAAAAATGTCTTTCTCTTCCTGGCAGAAACCTACACTTCCCAATGACCACAAATTTTGAAATTGTCTTATCATTCTCATTACTACACACCAAGGATCCACAATAATGTTTTCCTTATGTATACACATATCCATTAGATTGCATGAATGTTGTTCTTATTGAAAGCTTGCATTTCCTATGATTGTAACTCATCTTGTGAATCACCATGGCCAAGAAAAAAATTGGAACCATAACCAAAAGAATGCATCATCCTTAATAACTACCGTAGTATTGCAAAAATATAGACAATAGGATCAATAATACTGATTCTCTAGACCTTCCTTGGAATAGGTATTCCTAGAATATCCCCATGACCCAACTAACCGTGTGATTTGTTGCCACTTTTCTAAACTTGCCAATGCCTTGTAATAATGCGAGTGAAACTAAGGCATGTTTCAATCAAGCTACTGGAGAGTCTTCAACTAATTCAACTTGGATAGTTTTATTCCTAACACTATTTTCATGTTGGAATTGTATGACAAGAACATATTTTTTTTGGTGTTTGGGCATAGGTATTTCCAACATAAATTTCCTATAGTTAATTTTTAGAAAAATCACTTAAGGACTTCTTTTGTATAACACTAAGTAAAGACTGAAGAAATATATTATATTTAGTATGATTGTCTTGAAATCTTGCTAACTAATGCTTGTTCCATATTTCTTAAGGGAAAACAAAATAGAGTTCCTAAATAGGAATTCTTCATATCACTTTCAAAAAAAATATGGGGGGAATCCATCCTTGTAGAGGGAAATATCTGGTAAATTGACATATTCAATATGCTTCCTTGGGTTTTTCGCAAATATATTTGGTATAATTTTCGCCTGTGGGTTGAATAAAAATACATGTTTGACACTTACAAGAAATGTAAGTTTATTAATTAGTAGATAGAATTGAAGCCAACCCTGAGGTGATCTAGTTTTCATGTTTGTGTTCTCTTCTAATTTGTGTTGAACCTTGAAATGTTGAAAAATTCTCTCCTATGAATTTTGAATTATTGAATTCCAAACATGTAGGATCTTGTAATTCCTTTAATTCTTTGCATAACAATGAGTCAAGGTTGAGCTCTTTGTTATCCAAACAAAATAAAACCTTAGATCCTATGCACCAATGGAATTCTAGATAGAGTTCCTTCAATATTGTGGTGCCTACAAATAATTTGTCAAAACCTCTTTAATTATTTGAGTGGGATCCACCTTTTTTTTGGAGCCTTCCACCAAAAATCCTTCACCATGTGTCCAGGGGCCATCCATTATCACATTAATTGGATTTTGTTTGTACACCAAAATAAATATGTCAACAAAATTTGTTGCTTTAGCAACATGTGTTGTTTTGGTAGCATATGTTTCTCTATCATAGTTATATGATTGAAAAATCCAAGAATGACAATGATTGTGATGCCTCTCACTCCTGGTACAAATGCCTTCAACTTTGGGGGCTAACTTTCCACCCATGATGATACCACATGTATTGGCTACTCCTCGATTTCATCATTGTCACCATTGTTTCAATTAACTCCGACCAATAGAACGTCTACAATACAACAAGTTGTGTCACTGTTCTTCTTCATTGGCTATAAGTTATTATCCACAAAGACTTATGTCTTAGGCATACAAATAATCCTTTGGCTCTTCTTGATTTCTTCTCCACACTTTTTTGAAATTTTTTGTCTTCCTAGTTAGAATATTTTCTTCCTTGATTTTCTTAGAAGGCCATATTAGACTCCTTTTTCAATCATGTGTTATATTTCCAAATTTGTGACATTTATAGAATTTTGTAATGTACTTGAATAATAGGTTGAATGAATTATGATTTATGTTGTTGTAGTTGTTAGGAACTTTGATTTTATTTCCTATGAACTTGTTTCTGGAAGTATGATAAGTTCCTCTTTTAACTACACAGTCACTCTTGTCATAGGTTTTAAAATCCCTTGCTTTATGTCTAGAGTTTGTACAAGAAAAACAATGACCAAGAAATATATATTGATACCTGGCTTATTAGGATTCCCTTGATGAAGTTGTTATTCTTTTCATAGGAACTTCAATTATGTGTTTGCATTTATCTCTTATTGCATTATTACTTGATTTATATATGGACCCTTTGAGAGAATCATCATAGATTCTTGGTGTATCTCTTCCAACCTCATCCTATTTTCTTTTTTTGCATCCATTTTTTTGTGGATTTGAATATTATTAGCACCAACTTCAGGATTTTTTGGTGACTTAAGGCTTTCATCTTATTTGTATGAAATATTTCCCACATAAACATGACCTCTTCTCTCATATGTTGATATTTCTTGGCTGAGAATATCATCCAGAATTTGAGAAATTTTCTATTTCTTATCGAGATTGTCTACCTCATTCTGTAATGAGACAATCTAGGCTTCAAGTTTCTGACAATTTTCTTCTTTTTCCTTTAAATGGATTTCCATCACTTATTCTTTTCTCTTAGATTATTCTAACTAGATTTTCAAGGACATGACTTCTTCATATTTTTTCTCTCACTTTTTATGTCTTTGATCAACTTATGCTTCTAGCTTCTCATAGTCCTCAACCTTTTCCTTCAACTGACTTGTCAACATTTCTTCTTTCTTTTCAAGGATTTGAAACTATTTTTTAAGCCTTATATTTTCTCTTCTCACCCTCACAAAGTTTGCTTCAACATAAATGGTGCAACCTTCTTCTAGATCTAACTTTCTCTTATAATTGTCACCTTCTTATTTACAAAGTTATGTATTCATGGATATGGAAGAAAATTTATTTATTTTTCCATTTATTTCTCTGAGGTCTACCTTCCAGCTGTTAGGTTGTTTCTAAAGGAATTTTCCTTGATACTGATTGTTGGAAATATTGAGATGGGGGGTGAATCAACATTTCATTACTTTTAACAATTTTTCTCTTATTTAATATTGAACTTGAATTCACATCACATAATAAAATCATTTACAATATATGAACAAAGAGATCAATAATGCAAGTCAAAAACTTGAAGAAAAACACTTGTAAACAATATTCAATTGATTACAAACATTTGTGAGGACACCAATCCTCTATAAGCACCATCTTACAAAAATTGTGGGATCCAAACTCTCAAGAAGATGAGGACACCAATGCTCAATAATCACCAACTTACAACTTTCATAGGCACCAACCTATAGGAGGTTTTAATCCTCTAGTTGAGCTCCAACTCAGGAACTTCATAGGCACCAAGCATTAGGAGACTCCATTCTCTTTATATGTGTTGAAAATATAGGGAATTATCTAAACTTATGTTTACTTATGATGTCCATTATTTTAATTCTTTTATTTTTATGTTTTCAATCAAAAAGTAATTATAAGGATGAGCTAAATAGTAAAACAAAATTCCATAAATATCATAAAGAGATAGTCACACAATAACACAAATATTTACCCTGGGAAAACCCACATGGGGTAAAATCCCAACAAATATTTCCTTAGAGAATCAATTCAACAATATACATCAAAGTCAAGACAAACTAACCAACAAAGTAATCCACCACAAGTCCAAGTTAAGCCCTCCTCAATCTGTCTGCAACAGAGGTAAGAAAATTAGGCCTATCTTCCATAAGAATTTAGACTTGGACACAGAGATATCACAAAGAATGTGACCCCTTCCACAGAGATAAAACATAGAAAACTTGACTTATTTACAAATATTATACTTGTCGTCAATTTACTTCTTGATCTTATTTGTTTCTATTCTTGAACTCCTTCTCATGGCTAGAAGATGTTATATCTTGATAATCAAATTGAATGATTAAAGAGAAGAGGATGTGTACCTCTTATATATAGATATCAGTAAGTTGAATGGGTTCCATGAGAGGTTGAGTTGACTAGATGTCTTGAGGGCTCACTTGACATCTTGTGGGGAAAAAAAATAAAATTCAAAAATCTAATTTTTTATTTTTGAAAAGGTCATGAAGAACATTCCTTGTATTTTTATTTTTAAAAATATATGAAAAATAAAATGTTATTTTGATCATGAAGAATATGTAACAATGATAAAAACTTAATATGAAGATCGACCATAGCTAAAAACTTCAACATTCCCTCTTAACTAAGGAGGTATTCATAATGACTATCGAGATGATTTAAAGTTGACAAATTATCTAAATAAATATCAAGATTAAGATAGGCATCATCATCAATATCATAATCACAAGCATCAACCATAAATATTCATAGTTCGTCATCATTCAACTATAGAAATAGTCTAGGTGAAACACCAGAAGACTCATCAATGATAAAAAAAATATTACTCTAGAAAGATATCTGAGCATTATGCTAGGAGGATCATACTTATTTAAAATACCTCTAGGACTATTCTCCAACCAAGGTCAAACTAACAAAGGGATAATATCATATTTTAGAGCTTTCTTCAAACCAAGGTCAAAGTGACACAAGGAGAATGTCTTATATCAAACCATTCTCTAAAAAATTTCAAAGTGGCATAGGAAGAATGTAAATCCATTAGACTATTATTCAACCAAGGTCATAAAGACATAGTAATAATGCTAGTCCATGATGTTATCTAATATTTCAAACCATTCTCCAAATAAGGTCATAATGACACAGGGAGAACTTCTCCAACTAAGGTCATAATGACATAGGGAGAATGTCAAAGCATTCTCCAAGGAAGGTCATGAAGACACAGGGAGAATGTTCATTCATAATGGTGTCTCTTCATCTCTCCCTCTCTATAATAGATGTATTCTCCATAATCCCAAGCTTGTCTTGGAATTACACAAAATTCCCTCTAGAAACATACTTTGTAAGATTAACAGAAATCTTCTCATCAGTGGATATGTACTAGAGCTTCACAACTCCCTTCAGCACCATGTATTGAATGAAGTGATACTTGATCCCAATGTGCTTCAACCTATCATCTTTTTCATCACCAACACTTGATCAAGATAATATTTCAAGTAACATTTTAATTCATACTATTTCTCAACTTGCCAATACAATTGCAATATACTTAGCCTTCACCATATTGAGTGTGACAGATGACTACTTCATTCTCATCCAAGAAATTATAACGGAACCCAAATTGAAGCAATACTTAATGATTTTTTTTTCCTTAAACACTCTCTTCCCAAACTAAATCTATAGTTTTACTTCTCAAATCATCCATGACTAATTGTGTCATGTTGGTACCTTTACACATGTTGATAAAAACATCTTGGCTCAACCATAAATTTTTCCACTCCCTTCACTATATCATAGATGCTTTCTGGTCACCCTTATTGGGTGCTCCCTCTTAGATTGAGACATATATTTCTATGGTATTTTAGGTTTATCCCTCTACTACTCTTGTCTTTGATGGTAATCCAACATCTCAATCTCAAAAGTCCACTCCCTCTTAAAACAAGGCATTTTGAAAGCTCCATCTGTCACATGATACTTAAACAGTTTTTCATGATCCTCTCCCTCTTTACTAGGAGAACATTATACTTTAAGCTTGTTGATCTAATAAATCCCTCTGATTTCATATATCATCTGGTGCACTATATCTCAACAAAATTCATGATTCTTGGAAATCCCTCTTACTTTTCTCCATTCTTTCACTTCTTCCGTTTGCTTGTCAGGGAATTGGCAAGTTTTAATAGGTTCCTACAATCCTCACTAAGAGGCTATATAAGAAAAATTACAACCAAGGAAATAATTCAAATACAAGAGACAAACTAATAGTCAAATAACAACAATAGTGATAATCAAACAAGAGAGATATAAAATACTTATATTTTTAGGATTAAAAGGGAATGTCAACTCCCTCTTGATCTTACATTCCTTGCATCCATTTCCACCTTATCATCCTTGTCCTCATCATGATGTAATTCCCTCCTTGCTAGGGTTAGGGTCTCTTCTTTCAATGGAAATGATTATCTAGGACTATATATAAGGTTTTTTCCATAAACCTTAGGACTTACTTATCTAATCCCTTTTTATCCTTCTAGGGTTTGAAAACCCTAGAGTTTCATTTTTACAGTTCCATTTTTCATACCCAAATGTTAAAACCCTAAAGATTTTTTCTCATGAGATGAAGTCGATCATTGTTTCCAAATCATTGTAGAAATATTTTTTGGAAAGAATTATATTCATTATTAATATCTAAGCATTAGATCTCAACACTTAAGAGTTCATAATAGTAAATTTATATGACATCAATCTTCAATCCAATAAGTCCTTTTGATGTAGACCAGGTCTTATATTCATCATAGAACTGTATATCACTCCTTTAACCTTGAAGAGGAACTCGACCTTTTTATATTATTATCAAAAATCATTAAGGATTCATTATATTCAATGTTCAGTACGGAATTTACACCTTCAATTATTGATTTCTAACATTCTTGATCTTAATACTTCACCTATTTGGACATAGAAGATTTCAAAATTCCATTTAGTTGTTTCCTTTAATATAACATCAGATCGACGACCATGATGACTTATTAACAAATATAAATATTTATCAAGACTTCTTCAACTTTGTCTCAAAATAATAGCTTTTGAAATTGACAAGAATTTTCTTGACCATCTTCAGAGACATTTTAGAATCACATCAGTAATTAATGATTTTTTCAATTCTGAGATAAAGGAATCATAAAAATATATAAAAGACCTAAAAAAATTATTAATAATTTATATATTCTCAACCTCTTTTGGATTTTACAAGGCTCGTGGCCTAATCTAAGGTTATTTGATCTTTCTAAGTTCATTCAATCCAATGATACATCATTCGGTCTTTCCACAATGTTTATAATTCTTCTAAACGAGATATGTTCCAACAAAAATAGACTGGCCTTTCAATTTATTGAATCAATTCAAAATGATCTAAGATTAAATACGTGTCATAGTTATATGAGATTAACACCTTCCATATTCTTTTAATAAACTTCTCAACTAGCCTTGTTTGAAATTTTGAAACAATGTAACTGACCTATAATATTAGGTCAGAAGCTTTGCCTTGACATTCAATACAAATATAATAAGTCTTCTCCTAGCTTAATGAAATATATTAAGACCTTTCGTCCTAATACAACTTGGAGACCTTAATATTCTCACAAATTCATTAAAGGCTTTGATCTTAAATAAGTGCTCTAAAAAAATATTGAATTGAAACTTTTGTAGCTTGGAATGAGGCATAAAACATGATTGATTTCCTAAGGCTATCGGTCTTCCTAAAATTACACATACGCTTAAGATAAATCTGACCTTCTTGAGATTTGACAAAGGGTTCCAATCCTTTTTACTAGAACACTTCAGCCCTCTTTTAGAGATCCTTTGATTTGGTCACAAACAAGTCTTGGATTCTTTTAGAACATAGACTTATAATTTCAATTAATATGAGTACTTTAAGGGCTACTCTTTCACCATCGCTTTGATACAATGTTAAAAATATAGGGCATACTCTAAACTAATAGTTACTTCTTATGATATCCATTAGTTTAATTCTTTTATAGTAATTTTTTCAATCATAAATCAATTACACAGAGGAGTTCAAGAGTAAACTAAATTGCATAAGATTCATAAAGATATAGCTACACAAGAACACACATATTTACCTTGGGAAAAATCACATTGGGGAAAACCAAACAAATATTTCCTTAGAGAATCAATTCAACAAGATACATCAAGGTAAATACAAACTAACCAGCAAAGGCATCCACCAAGACTCCAATTCAATCCCTCCTTAATCTATTTACAACAAAGTTTTGAAAACTCGGCCTATTTTCCACAAGAATTAAGACTTGGCCACAAATATATCATAGAGAAACTCAGCCCCTTCTACAAAGTAAATCATATATAACTCAACTTATTTACAAAGATTAGAGTTGTCTTCAATTTTCTTCTTGATATTCTTTGTCCTACTCCTTGAAATCCTTTGTATCGCTACAATATGTTGCATCTTGACAATCAAAATTGAATGAATAAAGAGAAGAGCATGAGTGCCTCTTATATATATATATATATATATCATTAGGAAGAATGGGTGCCATGAAGGGATGGGCCAAATTGATTTCTTGAGGGGAAAATTGGACATATTGTGGAGCCAAAAACTAAAATTAAAAGATTCAATATTATTTCTTTTGACAAGGTCACTGTTGTAGCTCATTTTTACTTTATCCTCATATGTTGAAAAAGAAAAAAATATATATGTATTCAAAAGAAAAAAAAGAAAAAAAGAACAAAATAAAAATTAAGTCTTTAGCTTTAGGATTTTGATTAAGCGCTAACGGTGGCTTAAGCATTGATTGAGACTAAATTGCAGTATTAGTTTATTAATGTTAGTGGGTCTGTGCAGAATAAATATTGGATGCAATTTAAACATTGAACGACTTATCAGATGAAGTAAAATGAGGTTATCGGGCATATCCTATGGCGCAAACCCGAAAGCACAACATACATAATTTTTATACCATCGAGTGCCCCTATAAACCCCATCAACGAACTGGGTTGACTTCAAATCTACAACTGATATCAATTATGGGAGCACCCTAGTGGGTTTTCTCTGTACTAGTGTGTGTGCCCCCGCATAACGACAACAAGCGAGCATGTACATCTGTCATCACCTCGTCACCACCATATCATTGCCCTGTCACCGCCATGTCACTGCCACATCACTTCACCAAATATTTTCACAACGTCATACTTTTTACATGCCATGTGCACATTTATTACTGTTCCCCCCCCCGCCCCCCCACATTTTTTCCATTTTCTCCATAAATCTCATTCCCCTCTTTCCTCTCTTTATCATTTTCTTTAGTTTTTTGTATGCGTAACACAATTAGAGGATTTTTGAGGTCTAAAATGGGGCTCATAAGGAAATTATAAAATAATAGTTGAAATAATAAAATAAGATTAGATTACATCATCAAATTTTAGAGGGAAAAAAGAAAAAACTATTTTTTCAAGTCATATTTTCAACTTATCTCCCTATGGGTTTACTCAAATTTCGAGCGGCAACACTCATTGGATGCAGAATTTTATTCTCCTTCCAAGGATACCCATGTTTCATACTTTTGATGCACACTTCTACACGAAAAATGAAAAATACATGAAAAATGTGATTGCAATGACATTATTTAATTTATTTCTCATTTTTTGAAAGTATGCAACATGGGTACTCCTTGTATGAGGAATTGAATTGTAAATCCAACGAGTAATCCCGCTCAAATTTTGAGTAAAACATTAGGGAGATAAGTTGAAAATATGAGTTGAAAAAGTAGTTTAATTATTTTATTATTTTTTAATCTTTTACTTTATTACTCCAAATATTGTGAATCATCCCCCATGGTTGAAATCATCATATTGAATCCTATTGTTTCTTATAAAGTTTATTTTGGTTGTACATCTTTCTTAGGAGACCCATTTCAGACATGAAAATAACCCTAATGGTTGCAATTTTACAACTAAAAGCTCAAGTCAACATCAATCGTCTAGTAATTAGGTATTTACACGTCATTCCTACTTGTCCCAGTTGTCAAAATGTCAAATGAAGCACTGTTAGCAGGGTATTCCTCTCACATTGTTGGGAAAAATACTGAGAGGGGGGGGGGGGTGAATCAGTATTTACTGCATAATCAAATCCTTTTACTTTTCATTCCTTAAAAACCCATACGCTACTTTACTTCAGTAAACCAACATATATACGCGGATCCCCTTTATGAAACTAGCGTATACACAGAGAATTAGATATGTCATTAAATCTTCACTTAAATAATTCCATCATGTATTCTTCAGATATTCAATAAGCAGTAAACAGGTGCAGTAAGAACAGAATAAACCATCACACAAAGCATCACACATGAACACCAGGATTTTTAGGTGGAAACCCAAATCGGGAGAAAACCACCGCCGCAGTTGCTCAGCCTTCAATATTTTATTATAGAGAAAACATCTTACAACATATGTGCTGGCGCAGACTTGACCAGCACGCAGGCACCCACCTGCGCTCGTTTACCAGCCTCTCCTGGAAGGGAGCTACGACCCCCGGACTCGTTTACCAGCCTCTCCTGGAAGGGAGCTACTACCCCCTGATCTCGTTTACCAGCCTCACCTGGAAGGGAGCTACAACCCCCTGACTGAAGGCTACAACCTTCAGCACCACCTTGGACCACGTTTCATCAAATTTTACACTGGATCCAACCACTTCAATAGAACACAACTTGCAGACCGCAATTCATCATATTTCCAGATGGAACCCTTTCCATATTTTTAAGCACGAACATACATCATCAACAGATACATATCAACACAGATCAGATAGCAGAAACACAGCAGAACAGATCAGATATTTCATACCCCTTGCTTCAGCAAGCCCTAGTTTGAATACGCGCTTTCCCTTCACTGATGTCGCGTGTATACGCGCTTCCGTCCATACAAACCAGCGTATAACTCAGTGTATATTTTATTGCGCATACGCGCTTTTTCTTCGTTGAAGCTGCGTATATACGCGCTTCCTCCGCGTTGAAGTAGCGTATAGATCTTCAATTATTACAGAGCAGGATACTTCTTCAGATCAGATATTCAGTTCATATTTACCCTTTCACTTCAAACAGATGTTCGCCTAGATGTTCGCCTCATCATAGATCTAAGCCTTCCATAAGCAGATCTAGTAGATACATTTCAGATCTAGATCCCTTTCTTCATCATTGGTGCATCATCCAATCAGATTTATCTTCAAGTGTAACCCTTCCATTCAGATCTACTTCAGAGAGAAGTATTCATTCAAGCTCAGACATCTTGCACCCACACTCTATCTTTGCACAATGAATTTCTTCTCCTTTTATATGATTACCCTTTGTCAATACCATGAGCCCCTTTTTCAATACCATGGACCAAAACAATACCATAAGCCCAAAACTACTTGGACGGGGTCAATTAGGCGGATCATTACCCAATACAATGGATTAATACCATGGTGGTTACCTTTGGGTTTGCACTTTTGAGCGCTTTTGCCCATACGCGACTTGAAACGTTATTTTCCGCGTGTATACGTGACTTCCCCTAGGCCAATCCGCGTATACCAAGAGACATACTCTTTTTCAACATAGATTTAGCACTTGCTGACTTCTTTTCTTCACTGCCTTCTGTACACACTGCTGATACATCAAATTTAATTCATCAAGAACATATTCTATCAATCACAACTTCATCAAGTGAGTTGTCATTCAATGACAACACTAGCATCATATCACATCAGATTTACATCGATTACCAAGACCATCAAGTCAAGCATAACTTCATCAGGTGTATTGTCATCAAGGACAACACATGTCAACTGTCACATGTCTTCATCTTCATTCAGTGGGTTGCCATCAAGGACAACACTCTGCATCATATTTCCAACAATCTCCCCCTTTGGACTTGATGGCAACTATGATGGTGTTTGGTTACTACAACAGATAGGTTAGGTACCATATCACTCTCCCAAATATGTCACTCTCCCAAATATTTGACATCATTATCTTCTCTTCATTAAAACACCATGTCACTCTCCCCCTTTGACATCAAGGGCAAAGGGCAGATCAAAAACCAACACTCTCCTCCTTTTCTCCTCATGTGGAAGAAACATTCTGCAGATCTGAAATGTGCTGAAGTGGCCAAAACTCCCCCTGAGTTCATGCTGAATCTTCAAACATATTTGTCAAAGAAGTACATGACTCTATGAACTTCCTATCACCAAAGACTTATACTTACATCAATTATCCATCCAAGTGGATTTACATATGAGACTCAACTACCCAACCAAGTGGTTTTACAAATTTGACTCAGCTACCCAACCAAGTGGGTTTACAAAATTGACAAGTCCTTACATGACTGAAAATTACAATTTTTACAACATGGGTCTCTACCAGACCTTTTCATACAATACAAATATGACTTTTCATAACCAATACCAAAAAGTCCTCAAGAAAGAGAACATATTTCAAAAACCATCATAATACCAACACTGCATTACACTCAGCAAAGCTAATGCTCCCCCTGAATCTGTGCAACCAAGCAATCTTTCCAAAGACTAAGGCTCCCCCTTAGTTTGTGCATCCTGAAAACTTCCACCAACAAATCATCAAGGCATCTTCATCAAAACATTAGAAACAGAATTATGAGAACTGGAACACTGTCAGATATACCAAACAGTATCAGAGATACCAAACAACACTGCAGCTGTGCTGAAGAATGCTGAACCAACCAAAAAAAATTTCAGCAACCAAAAATACGCGGTTTTATGTGCATGAACTTGCGTACATACGCGACTGTGTTTCAAGAAACCCGCGTATCCCAAGACATCTTCTAAATTTCAACCAGATTTGTTCTTTTGACTGGCAGAGACCACTCCCAGCTTCTGTATTAGATACTCGAACGCTTCCCTGGGCAGAGGTTTGGTAAAGATATCAGCAGCTTGTTCTTTGGAGGTAACATACTCCAACTTCACTTTTTGCTCAAGCACTTGTTCACGTAGGAAATGATATTTGATGGGAATGTGCTTGGTTTTCGAATGCATAAAAGGATTCTTTGAAATACTGATGGCACTTGTATTATCACACATAATGGAGATAGGAGTTGTACATTTGATTTGAAAATCTTGCAAGGTTTGCATCATCCATAGGAGTTGAGTGCAACAAGATGCGGCAGCTACATACTCTGCTTCAGCCGTTGATAAGGCAATAGAATTTTGCTTCTTGCTGAACCAAGATACTAACCGGGGCCCCATGTAAAACGCACCACCACTAGTGCTTTTCCGATCATCAACACTTCCAGCCCAATCTGCATCAGTGTAAGCATGAAGAGTAAGATCAGCATTCTTCGGAGACCATAGACCAAAGTCTTGAGTTCCTTGTAGATATTTGAAAATTCTTTTCACAGCCTGAAGGTGAGACTCTTTTGGATTGGCTTGGAATCGTCCAACAATCCCAATTGCATGCATAATGTCTGGTCTAGTCCCAGTGAGATAAAGTAGACTTCCTATCATTGATCTGTAATCTGGTTGATTCACCGTGGGAGAATCATCATGAGAGCTGAGATTGCATCCGGTTATCATTGGAGTGCTTACAGGTTTGCATTCTTCCATGCCATACTTCTTCAGAATTTGCTCAAGATATTTTTCTTGTGATAGGAATATACCATTTGTAGATTGATGCACTTGCAAGCCAAGAAAGATAGTTAGTTCCCCAAGCAAAGACATTTCAAATTCTTGCTGCATGACAGTAGCAAATTTCTGACTCATAGATTCTTCGTTACTCCCAAAAATGATATCATCAACATATACAACAACAATCAATAGTTTATCATTTTCAACTTTTGTGTATAGGTTGCTATCAGCAGACCCCTTTGAAAATCCTTGTTGATGAAGATATTTGTCAAGACGATAGTACCAAGCCCTTGGAGCTTGTTTGAGACCATATAGAGCCCTTTTAAGTCTACAAACAAGATTTGCATCATTTCCCAAAATGAATCCTTCTGGTTGTTCTATATATACTTCTTCTTCTAGATCACCATTAAGAAAAGCAGATTTGACATCCATTTGATAAACTTTGATTTGTTGATAACTTGAAAAAGCAAGGAAAATTCTGATGGCTTCAAGTCTAGCTACAGGAGCAAAAGTTTCTTCAAAGTCTATACCTTCTTGTTGAGTATACCCTTTACAAACCAGTCTAGCTTTGTTTCTTACAACATCCCCATTCTCATTTAACTTGTTCTTGAAAATCCATTTATTTCCAATGACATTTTTATCATGAGGCCTTGGAACCAAATCCCAAGTGTCATTCTTCTCAATTTGAACAAGTTCTTCATCCATGGCTTGCCTCCAACATTCATATTTGCTAGCTTCATTGACATTGTGTGGTTCAATTGTGGATAGAAGTGCGAAATGATTAGAAGATCCCATAAGAGTTCTCCTTGTTCGTACACCAGATTCCTTGTCACCCAAAATTTGAGTTTCAGGATGATTCTTTTGAACATATCTGGATGGAGCTTTTTCAGATAGGTCATCTTCAGGTTCTTCATTGGATCCACTGTCTATATCATTGCTATCTGATGTATAAGGCCATATGTCGCCATCATCTTCATTTGCGGTTTGTTTTTCTTCTTTAGGAGCTGCAGGAGACTCATCAATAACAACATCAATACATTCAACAACCTTTCGAAGCCTTTTATTGTAACATGTGAAAGCTTTGCTTGACGAAGAGTAACCAAGAAATATTCCTTCATCTGATCTAGGTTCAAACTTGCCAAGTTTTTCATCATTATTTTTGATAAAGCATTTACTTCCAAAAACCTTAAAATGCTTCACAGTGGGAGAATTGCCATACCAGAGTTCATATGGAGTTTTGTCACTATTTACCCGAACATGAGCTTTATTGAGAATGTTAATTGCTGTATGTGCTGCTTCACTCCAGAACATGTCAGGAACATTAGAATCAGAAAGCATAGCTCTAGCCATTTGAACAATTGTTCTATTCATTCTTTCTGCTACACCATTTTGTTGCGGAGTGCCTGCTACAGAGAACTGTCGTTTAATGCCATGTTGTTCACAAAATTCAAAGAATTCATTTGATGAATATTCTCCTCCTCGATCAGATCTAAGACACTTGATTTTTAGATCCGATTCATTTTCTGCCAAAGCTTTGAAGTTCTGAAATTTTTCAAGTGCTTGATCTTTGTGTTTAATGAACCCGATCCAACACATTCTAGAGTAGTCATCAATAAATAAGATATAGTATTCTTCCCCACGTAATGACTTTTTTCTCATAGGTCCACATATATCAATATGAATGAGTTCAAGAGGCTTACTTGATGATCCTTCTTTGGCATTAAATCGTACTCTGGTTTGCTTACCAAATTGACAAGATTTGCATATGGTACTTTCTGGAAGATTGACCTTGGGAAGATCACGAACAGCTTGAAGTCTGCTAGCTTTGTAGATTTGAGAGAAACTCAGATGTCCCAGCCTTCTATGCCACAGCCAATTTTCTGAGGACTTGCTCAAGTAACATTGATCTATGCCATTTAGAATATACAGGTTGCTTGGATTTCTTTTTCCTTTTATAATGATTTTACCTGTGTCAAGATCACGAACCACACATTCTTTGGAACTGAAGACCACTTCTGCTCCTCGATCACACATTTGACTAACACTTAACAGGTTATGCCTTAATCCATCCACATACATGACATCTTTAGCCTTCACTTTTTCTTTTAGAAATACTGACCCTTTTCCTTTAATCACAGCAGGAGTATCATTTCCAAATGTAACTTTCTTTTTCTTTTCTAGAGCATTATAAGTATGAAGTTTGCTTTTGTCACCTGTCATGTGTCTTGAGCACCCACTATCAATGTACCATTGATTTTCTTCACCTTCTGCAAATAATGCTATCCCACAATTTTCAACCGACGGTTCTTTCTTCTTCCACACTTTAGAGTTTGAGGGAACATGTTCTTTAGGCTGGCTCTTGTTCCTGCATTCAGATTCTTCATGGCCAAAGTTATTGCAATAAGTACATTCAACATCACTTTGAAGAGGAGAAAAATTGTTATAGGTATTCTTCTTTGGTTCAGTATCCAACCTTTTCTTTCTTGCTTCTCTTGTCATGATGGTTTTATATGCAACACATTGAATAGCTTTAGGACCAAAATTGTGACACGTGAAACATTGCCCATTGAAGTAGAAATTTCTGCGATCATGGAATCTTCTATTTGAATTTACCTGTTGGTTGTAGTGTCTTTGAAAGCTATCCCTGTTAGTGTTCCTTGAATTGAGATGGTCCTGCTTTCCCTGTAGAAATCCTTTATTCTCTTGCTGAGTGGCTGAATGATGTAAACCACCTGTAACTGCTTTTAGATAGTTGGGTGCTGAAGTTTGAGAAGATTCTCCGGTATATCCAAGACCTGTCTTTATAAGAGGAGAACATTGTACCTTGATGATCTCATCTAAGGTTTCAGATCCTTTAGCAAATCTAAGATTCAAGGTTTTTGCTTTCTCAACTTCTTTTCTTTGACTTACCACTTCACATTCTAGTTTTTCAATATGTTTCTTTGCTTCTTCAAGCTGTTTTTCAATGGTCTCTCTGATTATCTTTTCTTCTTCTAAGCGTAGTTTGAGTTGATTATTTTCTTCAAGAAAATCATTCTCCTCTAGAGCATCCATAAAAGTATCCTTTTCTTCCTTTTGTTCAAAAGCCATGAGAAGTCAAAGATCTTCTTCACATTCTTCCTCACTATTAGATGACTCATCACTATCTTCATCAGCATAGTAACTTTTCTTAGAGCTAGATCGGTTCTTATTCCTTCTTACTACTTTTCTTTTATAAGGACATTTTGCAGCATAATGACCAACTTTACCACACTCAAAACATTTGAAGGGAAGCTTACCTTTGAATCTTCCTGTACCTAGTTGGAGCTTTCTCACGAAATTTGCTTCTTCTTCATCGGATACATAGCCGGATTCTTTGATAACCTCCTTTTCCTTTCCTTTTGTAGATGCCTTAAAAGCAGCTTCTCTTATTTGAGAAGGACCTCCTTGTCTCATTTCAAAAGCAGTCAGAATACCATGCAATTGAACAATAGAAAGAGTTTGCAGATCTTGCCTTTCTTCAATAGCCGAAACTTTAGAGTCAAATTTTGAAGTCAAAGATCTTAAGACCTTTTCCACCAGAGTAGTATCAGTTATGGTTTCACCCAAATTTCTCATCCGATTTACAATATCATCTAGACGAAGAAAGAAACCGGCAACACTTTCATCACTATGCATCTTCAAATTTTCATATTCAATTCTAAGAGTTTGGAGTTTTGCACTTTTTACCTTTGTGTCTCCTTCATAGCTTAGAATGATTTTGTCCCATATTTCTTTTGCCGAATGTAGCTGCATCACTTTAGCAAATTCTGATTCAAACATGCTTCCCAATAAGACATTCACTGCTTTGGCATTGATTTCATACTTCTTTCTTTCAGCTGCATCAGTAGGAATACTTGCCGGGTATTGATAACCTTCTTCCACTATTGCCCATACATCTGCACCAAGACTTTGCAGATAAGCTTTTGTACGTACCTTCCAGAAGATCAGATTGCTTCCATTGAATAGAGGTGGCTTTATAGACATTACTCCTTCTTGACTTCCCATTGCGACGGATCTCCTTTAAGCGATCAAGCTTCTGCACAAGGACCTCCTCTGATACCAATTGTTGGGAAAAATACTGAGAGGGGGGGGGGTGAATCAGTATTTACTGCATAATCAAATCCTTTTTGCTTTTCATTCCTTAAAAACCCATACGCTACTTTACTTCAGTAAACCAGCGTATATACGCGGATCCCCTTTATGAAACTAGCGTATACACAGAGATTTAGATATGTCATTAAATATTCACTTAAATCATTCCATCATGTATTCTTCAGATATTCAATAAGCAGTAAACAGGTTCAGTAAGAACAGAATAAACCATCACACAAAGCATCACACATGAACACCAGGATTTTTAGGTGGAAACCCAAATCGGGAGAAAACCACCGCTGCAGTTGCTCAGCCTTCAATTTTATTATAGAGAAAACATCTTACAACATATGTGCTGGCGCAGACTTGACCAGCACGCAGGCACCCACCTGCGCTCGTTTACCAGCCTCTCCTGGAAGGGAGCTACGACCCCCTGACTCGTTTACCAGCCTCTCCTGGAAGGGAGCTACGACCCCCTGATCTCGTTTACCAGCTTCACCTGGAAGGGAGCTACAACCCCCTGACTGAAGGCTACAACCCTCAGCACCACCTTGGACCACGTTTCATCAATTTTCACACTGGATCCAACCACTTCAATAGAACACAACTTGCAGACCGCAATTCATCATATTTCCAGACGGAACCCTTTCCATATTTTTAAGCAGGAACATACATCATCAACAGATACATATCAACACAGATCAGATAGCAGAAACACAGCAGAACAGATCAGATATTTCATACCCCTTGCTTCAGCAAGCCCTAGTTTGAATACGCGCTTTCCCTTCACTGATGTCGCGTGTATACGCGCTTCCGTCCATACAAACCAGCGTATAACTCAGTGTATATTTTATTGCGCATACGCACTTTATTTTCGCTGAAGCTGCGTATATACGCGCTTCCTCCGCGTCAAAGTAGCGTATAGATCTTCAATTATTACAGAGCAGCAGACTTCTTCAGATCAGATATTCAGTTCAGATTTACCCTTTCACTTCAGACAGATGTTCGCCTAGATGTTCGCCTCATCATAGATCTAAGCCTTCCATAATCAGATCTAGCAAATACAAATGCATTTCAGATCTAGATCCCCTTCTTCATCATTGGTGCATCATACATTCAGATTTATCTTCAAGTGTAACCCTTTCCATTCAGATCTACTTCAGAGAGAAGTATTCATTCAAGCTCAGACATCTTGCACCCACACCCCTCATTTGCACAATGAATTTCTTCTCCTTATATAGGTTTTCCTTTTTCAATACCATGAGCCCCTTTTTCAATACCATGGGCCAAAACAATACCATGAGCCCAAAACTACCTGGACGGGGTCAATTAGGCGGATCATTACCCAATACAATGGGTTAATACCATGGTGGTTACCCTTGGGTTTGCACTTTTTGAGCGCTTTTGCCCATACACGACTTGGAACGTTATTTTCCGCGTGTATACGCGACTTCCCCTAGGCCAATCCGCGTATACCAAGAGACATACTCTTTTTCAACATAGATTTAGCACTTGCTGACTTCTTTTCTTCACTGCCTTCTGTACACACTGCTGATACATCAAATTTACTTCATCAAGAACATATTCTATCAATCACAACTTCATCAAGTGAGTTGTCATTCAATAACAACACTAGCATCATATCACATCAGATTTACATCGATTACCAAGACCATCAAGTCAAGCATAACTTCATCAGGTGTATTGTCATCAAGGACAACACATGTCAACTGTCACATGTCTTCATCTTCATTCAGTGGGTTGCCATCAAGGACAACACTCTGCATCATATTTCCAACACACATTCCTCTCATGGACACCGAGAGGGATGTTTTCGACCAAATTTTATCCCTGGATTTAATGGAAGTTTGCCAACATATCTTTGTCAACTAGAAGGAAACCCCTGTGTATACTGCAATCGTCAAGTCTGGTATTTTTGCTGCCATAACTCCCCAAACCTATGTTTTCCCAGAATTCATCTATTGGTTAGTCTCTGCTCTTTACCCAAAAAAGTATTTTTTTGATGAACAAATTGGGTGAAAATATTTTCCAAGTTTCTTCTCTCTTAACTCAAAAAGCCTTGTTTTTTCCCTCTTCAATTTCTTACTCTTATTTTTCATAGGAAGCCTTGTTATAAAATTTTCAAAAATCTATCTGGGGAAACCTTTATCGAAGATGTAAGACCAATTCTGCAAATTATTTCCAAGGTTTTGGGAACAGAGGATACACATGTCATTGACCAGACTATTATGGAAATGTTTAATTTAATGTTGCAACCTGAGACAATTTTTGATATACCTTCTTTCTGGGAAAAAATGGTTAATTCACAATTAACAAACTTGCTCTCACTGGATGTTTTAGATTTCCCTCACTGGTAACCTACCTCTTCTTGTATACTCATGTGGAAATATTTATGCACTTGGGACTAAATATATTGGACACACATAAAAACAAACAATCAGTGGTAAAACAACTGTATATTGAATAACCATCCTTAAATAATACTTTTAAAATATGATAACATAAATAGTCTGGAAGAAGGTCAACACACCTCTCTTTCAACCCCTTAAAAACTAGCATTATCCCACTATAACAGTACAATATGATGCCCAACCAAGAACAAATAAATCTGAAACGGAATGATGATGATCTTGGGTGCAAATCAACCCTGAATATTTTTCCATAATCAAGCTTCAAACCTGCAATTTTATCTTCAACCCCAAATACAAGTGTCTACGCAATTTCTACACAATGAATTATTTCCAATGGAGAGTAGGCCTCCTTTTATAGGATTTCTTTACAATTTATATGGAATAAAATATAAATGAATAATCTATAATTTCCTAGATGTGGGATGCCCCAGTAAGCAAGCCTTCATTATGACCTAGAGATAATCAAACCATCCAAGTGTCACCCTTCTATATCGAATGATCCACTAAAATATTTTTTTTCCTTGACATTGTTTCCTTTCTAGAGGCTTCTCCATGCAAAAACCCCTTAAAATAGGGTTGATTCATCATAAATAACATTATAATAATTTTAAACATATTCATACAATTTTTTAAGAAAGAAAAATAACATTAAACTACAAATGTATGTGAAAATCGGTTCCATCAGTACAACAAAGATTAATTAAATTGAGGACGCACTTTAAGTTTCAACAAGAAAATAAAAAATAGATATTAAAGGCTCAAATGCATTTAAATAGGTATTAGAAAATGTTATAAAGTGTTACATTTTCTAGCCCTTACCATCCACCATGTTCAATAGCATCCTCTGCAGAAGCATCCAACATGCCAATCATTGAAGAGTGCACGGAGACTGTCTCCAGAAATATACATTTTTAATATTTGGCCTAAGATAAAAAAAAAAGGAGGTGCACTATTTAGATTATTGTTTGATGATACTCTAACTTCCTCACTGATGTTATGCGAAATTATGGATTACGGATAAAACACATTCCCCAAATTTGGTGTTATGCATTTAGAACAACAGATCAAAACTTGGCAGACACTTTCTCTAAGAGTAAATAGACACACAGAAAGATGGAGGAACTTATTTGTGATCCAAGCGCTTCCTATTCTCCTTCTGTCACTCTTGTCATAGCTTCCAAGCCAACTTTGATCGCCAGACTAGTTCCTGCAAGTATAAACACTAAAAAACAAAGAGCTTGCAATATACATATGGCTATTTATCTTAATCAGTTAAACCAATGAAATGTGAAACATATATATCAGTTAAGAATCCTTGATATGGAAGATAGAAACATAAACAGATACATATATGGGAAAATGAAAGAAATATTTATTAATGGATAGAAGGGGGAGGTTACAACTAGCGATTGATTTGATGTCACCAGCTCCAGCATTCATCCCAGCCTCATCACAATAAACATCTCACCAGAAGCATATCACTCTTATCACACTCAATTGAGAATCCAAGAGAATTTCTTTACCCAATTTCTTCCTTCTTTAGCAATAGGATCTGTGCTCAATTTATAGGGAAATTGAAGGTAGTTTCTCAATAAATTACTTTCTAATAATAGGCAAGACATGTTCCCAAGCTTAGAGGTGTTAGATGAACACATGGATTCGAAGTTTGACACATATGGACTCTTCTAGAAGGCATTGGTCATGTGGAGAATCTCGAACAATGAGAATTTCGCTCCTATTTGACCAACACACTCTTGAATGTCAAGAAGTGCTTTGAAAAGCACCATTTAATGGAGGTAACTTCATATGAAAAGAAGTTAGTCCCTTGAGAGGCTGCGTTGGTGGGATCATAGGTGATATAACATGTACTTAAAATATTGGAAACCTTTCAATGGAATTCATGGATGATTTGTTCTTGTTCTTGTCCTAGTGCATGTAGCAACTAAAATGATAGAGGATGATAGACCCTATTTCATTGGTTCTGGGGATGCTGTCCAGTTTAACCAGGTCATTGGGAATGATGCCCAAATTGACCTATAACAGCTGCCCCCTAAAGCATGAATTCAAAATAATAATATTTTTGGAATGAGATGCTTTACATTGTGATGGGCTGGAACTGAAGCGAAGTGCCATCCTGCATCAATATTACAATACATTACATCATGATATATCCTCTTGATCATGAATTGATGATGGAAGGCATTCCCATGCTCAGCACATAAACTATCTAATAACATGTACATAGTGCAGAAAGTCGTCTACATTGCAATGTTTCCCAATAAAGACATGCCTACAGATATAGGCCCATGTTTGGATGAAAATTTGTATGTAAGGTCACCGTACAGATGATGTGTACAAAAAACCTAATTGCAGCCCGTATGGCTGAAACTAGATATGGGGTCTTCTTATCTTGTTCACTCGATCGTTCAGGTATAAGTCTAGCCATGCAAATATATGATTTGTAGTCGAACATGGTAAGACATCGTTGATTACCAGCCAATAATGTGAGTTGTTAACAAATGCGAGAAAACCACCATTTATGTTAATGGCTCTCAAGGTACTGTAGTACATTTCATAAGGCGTGAATAGATGATTTGATGTCGAACGCCAAATAAAATATTTCGGTCAAAATTTCGGAAGCGAGGATCTTGTCGATGTTGTAACGAGCCTCATTGTACTGGAAGATGATGTTTCTAAGTAAACTTCCTGGATGATGATTTGACGTCGACAGGAAGTCACTTTATTGCGAAATGGGAGTTATTGATTTCGAAGACAAAATATGACTTGATATAGAAATTTTCATGGATGAATATCATGAGAATGAAAGTTTATGAGTATTGCAGAAGGATGAGTATTCACTGGATGACTTCTCTTGAACATATCGGCGACACTGAGATGAGTTGGCAGCATTGACCCAAAACTGAAGTGAAGGTATGATGAACCATAGGTATAAATGAACCATCAAGAAGATTACCCAACCCAAATAGTCATGATGATGGAGTGAAGTGTCATGTTCAATAGCAACTTGCTACCATAAAGTTCTATTCACTTTCCCAAATTTTCCCTAGTCATTTGTCGACCAGTACCTCTTTATTTTTTAACAAGATTGAGGAGACAAACATATGATTGATCTATAATTCAACACTTTGGGTGAATAATGTATCGCTATTTAATAATTTAACGAGTCTAGCAATGAATGAAACTCAATTCTTTCCATGATCGACAAGTCCGTCACTATTTTATGTTTTAACGCGCCTAACGATAGTGACAGCCCAGTCCTTTTTCATATTTAGAGAGTTTGAAAAAGAGAACAAAAGAAAACACCATAGGTACTTTTTCGTAAAGTTGTCGCTCAGATCCAAAAAAGTGTAAAATGATATCTGAGAGAACCTCCTAGCCATGTTCAACTAAGGCATTCCTTTTTCGTAAATAATCTATCTCAGTCCGGAAAAGGGTTAAACTTATACTGAGTAGATATCAATTGATTTCATTTTACGAGCTCAAAAATACAAGTGCTCAGAAATATTTTCACATTATCAGAGTCTGAAAAGAGCTAAAAGAAGACTCTGAGGGTTCCTTTTTCGCTGTTATCGAAGCTTGAAAAAGAGATAAAAGTGTGCTTCGAGTCCTTTTTCATTTTTATCAAAGCTCGAAAAATAAGGATGAAATTATGCTTTGTGGCCAAATCATTCTCGAAATAAATGTGCACGACTAATCTTCTCATTAGTTTCAAACATGTTCAGAACAACATCAAATGGATTAAAAATACTTGTTTCATGATAAAAATTGAATAAAACCATAGTCACATCAATAAATATGAATTGCAAATAATCAAATGACTAATTAAAAGTGTTTTACTATTCATTTTTACCATTTGCATTTTGGAGCTCTAAACCTTTTTTTGACCCCAAAATTTGGTCGTTGATTGTGATCGATTCTATGGATGTTTTTCATCGTCGTTTGATCCAGGTTGGTGCCGTAGAGCTATAAAAAGGGTCTCTTTCACCTCTAATTACCTCACATTAATATGTCAATCCGGGAGCGTTTTGTTATTCCAAAGAGTGTCTCAGTCTGAGGCTATCACTTTTCATAGTAATGCTAGTAGTACAGTGTTTAAGAAATACAAGAGTAAACAGATGCTTGTCTGTAACTAAATTACTTCAAAAGAATAAATCACACATTCAGAAAACTAGGCAGCTTATCAGTCAAGGGTTCGGCAACGATAACCCATCCCTTCGGAAACTGATGGAAAGGAAATTAGAGCATAGACCACGAGTCTGGGAGCTAGACAGTGAATGCCAAAGCTCACTACAGCCTTAGATCATCTCTCACACCAAAACAACAAATGCGAGTAAATGGAACAGCAAATAAAGAATTGAACAGCAAATCTGGAATGGAACAGTAATTCTAAAATGGAATAGCAATCGAACAACTAAGTCTCGCGAGTCGTAACCAAACTTAATCTATTAACCCAAATGCACTCTTCGCAATCAAATAACAATCTTTCACTCTTAAGGCAAATCACGCAAAACACACTAATGGAACAGCATTAACTATTGACAAATTATGGAACAGCTCTAGTAAATCATATACGCACACAACACGCTGAAATAGTAATCTTAATTAACAGGGATTCAACTGTGCTCCCAAACAGAACAGTATTATCTCTGAATCCAATAATCATGAAGAACACTACTTCAAACGAATCTGTGACATGAATGTTCAATATAAAAGCTCTGTAACAGAACAATAAGAATATTCGGTTAAGACTAATAACATGCAATTAACTCTGAAAGGATCAATAACATAATGCAGATTCAATACACGATTCTATCTGTAAAAACCTCAATGATTTAATCTTAACAGAGCATATAATATCAACTTATAAAGCATATCAGATTACCAAATAACAACGATAAACAAACCACGCAGAAATCAAATCGTAGTGATACAGAAGCAAGTGTCCTCCGAGGCCGGGCCCTTAGCCTCCAAGGGTACACCGCCTTAAGTTAATCCAGACGCAGAGATGAGATAATCACCAAACTTATATTAATTCATCGGACAAAAATACAATGAACCAGTTCTCAACGAGACTTAATAATCAGAGTTGATGTTTAACAGAAAATTACATAAAAACGTATATCCTCTTCCTCAAGCTAACAGTGCTGTCCCTTTATATAAAGGTGATGGCGGAGATGTCCAAGTAACAAGATAAATAAAGCAGCGATCCCTCACGATCAAAGATCTTGAGGGATTCGCCAAACTGTTAATCCTTCGTCTTTGCTTTTCTTTTGCGCCGAGCTGGTGTCTTCTCCTCCTTTTCCGGGCCGATTTGCTTTGATTTGTTTAGCCTTGTTTGCATTCGGTTCACCTTTAGAGGGACAGCAGTTATCTCGACTTTGTCCTTTCCTTTGGGATGGCAACTCCTCGTTTTCTCCTTTTCCTGCACAGAAAATATCAATTATCAGCGACTAAGTCTTGCATATCAATTCTCACATGTTTTGTTATAATTCTTCATTATTTTCCAAATTCATGATGCAAAAAGGTTTACAAATTCTACTAAAAAGCTACTGAAATAATCATCAAAAGCATACCTTTTTAGTACTCCACACACCCCCCTGCTTACCTTGTTTCATGTCCTCATGAAAACATTGTAGTTGACATGCAAGGCGGTGAGAGAATATGTTGGAGAAGGAGTCTCATGCGGAGGCCTACATCCATGATGAGTGATTAGATAGTCAAAGAACTGACCTGTTTGTCCCTCAGGCATCTCATACAGGGCCTGGTATCCGGGTGCAGGGTGCCAAATAATTGGAGTGCGAAATATATATCCTAACCAGGATGGCCCTGCTTTCAAAATGCTCTCGCCATAGAGGTTCAAACGGTTGGCAGCTAATTCAAAATTCTCATACTTAAATGGTTCCCTGAGCTGGATGTTTGGATTAGAGATTCGGTACCGAAATTTGGCTACATCAATGGCGAGGTCTTTGATGGAAAGAAAATATTTTAAACTCTGTCGAATGAGTGCCTCATGCATGGGTCCTAACGTTTCAATGACACCCGAAGTCCTTATGAGGTTTCTATGAGCTTTCCACAACTGCACTGGGTTCCTAGGCTCAGCCCTTACCCGTAAATCTAGGCCATTTTCCTGACTCTGGAAAGTATTATAGGCTTTGAGCCACTTAATCTGATTAACCCCGAATGAAATGAATGCTTGTAATTGGATGTCTCCAACAAAAGGGCCAGGGTTCAACTCAGTCTCCTGATCTAGCACAAGGTCATGCAAATAGAGTTCACACAGCAATCTCTGGACCTTCACTCCATAATGTTTACAGCAGTCTATAAAGTCATTGACAGTGTTGATTTGTATAGGGGCGCCTGCTTTAACAACTTTTATTTTTAATTGTAAATACCGTTCTAATAAAAACAGAGCATAGTTTTTAGCAGGGGCCCTACATGCTAAAACGTCATTGTATAAAGAACACAAGGTATTCATCTGTTTGATAACAGTATCTAGTCTACGGGTTACCTGTGCAACTTCCTCTTGTTCCTTTCGCCACCCTTCAAAGGCCTGGCTTTTGGATTGATTGACGTCCCTTAGCTGCTGCTGTAACTCTTCATATTTTTCTCGGGGGACCGTTTGCTCTCTAAGTTGTTCAGCTTCTTGCTGGGCTTGCTTCATCATCTTATGCAAGGTTTTTGTCTTCGGATCTTTTTCCATAGGTCAGTGGAGGCCGGGAGTTTTACCTGAACTTTCTTATTATGTTGTTTGGAGTTCGGAACCCTTATTACCCCTGAGGGTGGTGCCTCTCTCTGGATTTTCTTTTCACTGGTCCTTATATCATCCCTTTCTATTTTAACGTGAATATCATTCTGTTGCTGTTCCTCAACATCATTTGGAACGGCAGCAGGATTTTCAGTAGGGTTTTGAACAGCAGGGCGATTGTTGGCCCTCTTTTTCTTCCCTCCGGTCCTTCTTACCCTCTGGTTTGCTTTCAGAATTCTAATTTGCTGTCTGAGATGGGTTATTGTATTCAATAATTTCTGCCGTTCCATTCGCAATTTCTTAATTTCCAGCGTTTCATTAGAAGGAACAGCAGGCTGTCTGCTGCGGTTTGGACCATGACTAGTTTCTGGATCTTTCTCTTGGGGTGCTTCCTCACTGTTCTGCTCTGGCTGTTCTGGGGTAGGAACCTTGACGGGTTTTGTCTCTTCCTGAGCAACTTCTTTTTCTGCTCCTACTCCCTCCGGAATTTCCTCTGGTGTCCTGGGAACAGATTGTTCCCGTTCAGTATCTCTTATCTCCTCTTCATCATGAACAGGCAGATTTCCTTTTTCTGCCTCTACTGCATGTGATTTTTCAGATGCGTTTTCTTCTTGGGGTTTGTCGTGGAGGTCTACTGGACTAGAAGGTTGGCCATACTTACCCATATTGGCCAGGACTGCGGCCAATTCATCTTCTCCCATTGGATCTTGTAATGGGCTACCTCCCTGCTGTCCCATTTCCTCCTCCTGCTCAGCTTTTGCTTCTATTTCTGTTTCCGAATGCTTGGGTGCTTCCTCATTTTCCTCTTCGGATTGCTCGTCCTCAATTACCACTGGTTGGCTGGTGCTTTCCTAGAGCTTTTCCGGCCTTCCTCGCATCCGAGCTAACCGGGCTGATTTTCTGGGCTTCTCTAGGCTTCCTCGCATCCTAGGTAACCGGGCTGATTTTCTGGGCTTCTCTAGCCTTCCTCGCATCCGAGCTAACCAGGCTAATTTTCTGGGCTCCTCTGGCTGTTCGGGTGGATCGATGGCATGCTTGCGCTTTGCCGATTCCTGGTGTATCTCTGGTCGTTCTGATGCACTAGCAACATGTTTTTGTTTTACTAATTCTCTGCGTTTTGCCGGTCGTTCTGATGTGCTTGTAGAATGTTTACGTTTTGGGGATGGTGCTGTCAATCCCCCCTTAATCATTTCAATCAGCTCTTCCCATCTGCTTTGCTGTTGGGTGAGACCATGACTAACTATTAATCGTATTAACCCATGGTGACTGACGACTGACTCTACATGCTGTGCCTTTTTTATGCTTCGTGCAGCATCATGCAGTAATGAATTCAGAAGTGCAGGTAGGTTTACAGAGCATTTCTGCTTTAAAACAGCTAAGAGTTTAAGATGTCGTGGTCTTACCACGTCTTTCCTCCCCTCGCAGGTGATGTAGTTCTGCACTGTTCTTGCTAATTTCGTCCAGGGTTCTCCTAGCGTTGCTGGCAGAATTCCCTTCCCCTTAATTGTCAAGCTCTGACCTTCATCCTGGAAAATTTCCATGATCTTCTGTAATCTTTCCTTCTTTAATGTCCATACTGGTCCGGTGGCTGGTAGTCCCGAAACTTCTGCAATTATATCGTCGGTGACCGCTATCCGCTTCCCCCTTACCGTGGAGTGATCATCCTGCAGGTTCTGCAAAAATTCCATCACTACTGTTTCATTAGACTCCTACAGGCGACTAAGATAATTCAACCATCCTGCTCTTTCCAGGATCTCCCGGGCAGCAACGGAGATTTTCAACTTCTGAGGTTCGCTTCGAATTTCCCTTCCTCCCATGGTTTCACTGTGGATTCTCAATGGAACAGCAACTACTTGTGTTGTTTGAAACACAGAGAGGGTGATAATCGCAAGATTTCGAAAAAAAACAGAGTATGCAACAATGCAACGGAAATGGATTATGAACAGCAACTTGTGTAAAAATAGAAATGCCATGCCGTTAAACCATGCCAAACCGTCGTACACTATCTTTCCCGAATGGTGAGCTGACACGTAATTCAGGGAATAATGAGGTTAACCTCCCCCCCCGCAATGTGATAGGCTGTCCCAGCCGGAAAATAAAGGAGCAGCACCCGATCTGCAACCGAGTCAGAAAGGAACAACATATGGAATTATGCCATGTTTAGAAGGACAACGAATTACCGAAATCGAGGCGGAGAGTTGATCGCGTATTACATAAGAGGCTGTTGTGTTATGATATGAGGCTGGTGGGTAGGAGATCTGTCATACTTGCCAAATCTCAAGTGGTCATGGTCACTTCCTTTGCCATGATTGGTGATGATAAATGTTCATGCGATGTATAAATCGGGAAATAATATATGATTAGTTCCTAGGATATAAGAAACAAAAGAGTATTAGTATCTTACCCATTGGTGTAACCAAGGTGACTTCAATACCATTAACAGTGCTCTGCTGCCGACAGGTGTCCATAACCTTGGCAGAGTTGTTTTTCACCCTCGGAACCATGATCTTTTGTGTATACTTAGGAATTTTGTTATGTCAAAATGTAGACCATTATGCTGGCTTGGTGACCAGTTAACCATAATGCCATTCACGAGGAAGGAGCGAAACGTGGGCAGGCTGGCTCGTGATGAGACCTCCTGTTCCAAGGTTCGTTTATTTGATATACCTTTTGGACCATATCCCTGGTGTGGTGGCCATAATGGGAATGCCACTTCACTTCCATCCTCATGATCATGGTAGGCTGGCTCTCGATGAGACCCCCTATCCTGCATTTGACATTTCACATATCCTGTTCAGATATTTTTCTTTTTCATAGAGTACTTTTCCTTATTTATACACAAAGGGTGGTTCAACACTCCTTAAGAGTAGGAATGGTGGAAGAAGTCTTATCATCTCAATAGGAAGATATAAGCCCTTTGCTCTTATTCCTAAATAATAATCAAAGAGGGTTAAAGGGATCAGCATGATAAAGATAACCAATCAGGGAAAAATTAGTAGAACAATGACAACAAAAGATAAGAAATAAGTATGTCCTTCCTTTTTTCCTCTTACTAATGCAGAGCCTTATAGATATAGCGATTTATGGTTTGCGGATTTCGGTATGTTGTGATTTTATATTCATTGCACAAGTACATAGTTGTATCTTAAAGACTTGAAAGAATACGGGCAAGAAGCATCCTCAATTTAGATCAGCAAAAGGAATAAGCTGTTTCACAAGGAGAGCAAAAGTATGCTAGTGGTGTTCCTTTGGAAAAAGAAACAACGACGGATGATAGAAAAAGGAACAACAAAAATAAAAAACACTCAAAATGTCGTTCCTTTGAAAAAGGAACAACAGCAACAAAAGAACGTTGTTTCTTTGAAAAAAAAGGAACAGTGGTAACCAAAAATGCTGTGCCTTTGGAAAAGGAACAGCAAAAGACGCAAAAATGCCGTTCCTTTGGAAAAGGAACAGCAGAGATCTAGAATGTTGTTCCTTTAGAAAAGGAACAGCAAAACAAGCAAAGCAAACAGCATAAAAAACACGCAAATGCCATTTTTTAGAACGGCAAAAATCGAAACTTTGAGAAAGAAAAGGAACATCAAAAAAATGACAAGAAACATTTAATTCAAACATATGTACAAGAACGACTCAAAGACAAGAACTTATGTACAAATTGTAAAAAGAAATGAATTCCTTAATGAATTACAGGTGAGGAAGATTTCTCTTCCTCTCCTAAAATCTCCATATCAGTGTCTCGGCGTAGCTGCTGGCAGAAGGATTCCCGAGTGAGTGGTTTGCGATAGAGACGGACTCGGTGGCCATTTACTTTGAATTCATATCCAGAACTGTCTATGGTAATTAGAGTAAGGGTTCCGTTGTCATGCACCTTCTGGATTTCGTATTGTCCCAACCATCGAGTCTGAAGTTTTCCAGGGAAGTCCTGAAACCAAGAGTCGTATAACAGAGCCCAGTCTCCCTCGTGGAAGACTTTGTTCTTGATGAGCGCATCATGCCATTTAGCTCGCTGCTGTTGAATCAATGCTGTATTTTGTAGTGCAGAGAGCCTAATTTCGTCTAATTCATTGATCTGCTATAGTCGATTGATTTGTACCTCGCTTAGATCTAGGCCAACTTCCTGTGCTGTCCGTAATGTTTGGATTTCGAATTCTATGGGAAAAATGGGTTGTTTTCCAAACACTAATTGATAAGGTGAGTAACCGGTGGTGCTCCTCCATGTGGTTCTATAGGCCCAGAGTGCTTCGGGTAGTCGGGTAGCCCAATCACGCCTATGTGACGCAATGGTTTTCGTTAGGATTGATTCTATTATCTTATTGCTACTTTCTACCTGCCCATTCGCCTGTGGGTGATATGGAGTAGTGATTTTATGCTGGACATGATAATTGTTGAGTGTTGCAGCTAATTTATGCCTAGCAAATTGTGGTCCTCCATCTGTAATTATTTCCCTGGGAAGGCCATAACGTACAAATAGATGGAACAGGAACTGTATGACAGAGTCCTCTGTGGCTCTTGGCAATGCTTCCGCCTCAACCCATTTGGTGACATATTTTGTTGCCACCAAGATATATGTTTTCTGATTTGACGAGGGGTTGATGGGTCCAACGAAATCAAGAGCCCATCACTCAAATGGTTCGATGACTAACTGGGGTTTCAGAGGCATCTCATCAGCTTGACCAGGTCGTCCTGCTCGCTGGCAGCTGTCACAGGCTTGGACAAATTTCTTTTCATCTTTGAAAATCGTAGGCCAGTAATATCCTGTCTGCAATACTTTATGTCCAGTTCTTCGCTCAGCGAAGTGTCCACCACACGGTCCATCGTGACAGGCTTTTAGGATGTCAAAGATTTCATCCTCTCGAACACATCGCCTGATATGCATGTCTGCCCCTGTGTGAAACAAATAGCCCCCAATCCACGAGAATCGAGAACTCTTCTGAACAATCTGCTTGCGCTCATTAGGGGTTAAATGTTTTGGTAGTTTACCTACTGCGAGGTAGTTGGAAACATCAGCATACCAGGGTGTTTGAACGGCAACAGCAAAAAGGTGCTCATCCGGAAATTGATCTTCAACTGCTGCTGCATCGTTTGGTTTTGGTATTCTCGAAAGAAAATCGGCTACAGGGTTTTCTTTGCCAGGCCGATCCTTGATTGTGATATCAAATTCCTGCAATAAAATCAACCATCTAGTTACTCTGGCATTCGTGACAGGCTTATTTGCTAAATATTTTATGGCAGAATGGTCTGTATACAAGATAACAGGATAGCCTGTAATATAATGTCTAAACTTATTGACAGCATGTATTACAGCTAGGAATTCTTTTTCAGTAACAGTGTAATTTAATTCAGCAGGGGATAATTTTTTTCTGATGTAATAGATAACATATGGTTTTTTATCCTCTTCCTGCCCAAGGACTGCGCCAATGGCTGTATCTGAGGCATGAGATGATATCTGGAACGGTAAGTCCCAGTTTGGTCGTCGAAGGACTGGGGCTGTGGATACGAGCTTCTTTAAATCCTCGAAAGCACGGTCACATTTTTCTGTCCAAAGAAAATCAACGTTACCAGTTAGTGCATATAAAGGAGCAGTAATGTGCGAATAATGTTCTATAAATCGTCTATAATAACCAGAAAATCCAAGAAAGCTGCGTACCTCTGTTTGAGTAGTAGGAGTGGGAATGAGCAAAAGTATTTGGATTTTGGCTGGGTCTACCTGAATGCCGGCTGCTGAGACATAATGTCCTAGGATAAGTCCTTCAGTCATCATCAAGAAACATTTTTCGTGGCTTAAGCAAAGCCTGGTAAGAATGCAACGTTGTAGGACTTTTTCTAGGGTGTCTAGAGCTGGATCAAAATCATCTCCATATGGTGTAAAGTCATCCATGTAAACTTCAAGTCCATCATTTATTAAATCTGAAAAAATGCTAAGGATAGCCCTTTGAAATGTGGCAGGAGCATTACATAGGCCAAAAGGTAGAACTCGATAGGAAAATGTTCCCCAGGGACAAGTAAAAGTAGTTTTATCCTGGTCTTCAGGGGCAATCTGAATCTGATTGTATCCACTGAAGCCACCTAGGAAAGAAAAGAATTTCTTTCCTGCTAAAGTATCTAATACTTGGTCTATGAATGGGAGAGGAAAATGATCTTTCTGTGTTGCCTTATTTAGTTCCCTATAATCCACGCAGATTCTCCATTTTTCATTCTTTTTTGGTACCACCACAAGCGGAGAGACCCATTTACTATCAGAAATAGGATAGATAAAATTGACATCTAAAAGTTTCTGAAGTTCAGCTTTTACCACATCCTTTAGATGAGGATTAAGTCTCCTTTGCGGCTGACGAACAGGTCTGGCATATTTTTCTATATAAATGTGGTGTGTACATAACTGGGGATCGATTCCTTTCATATCAGGGTAATCCCATGCAAATGCTTCTTGATATTTCGTTAACATATGGATGAGCTTAGTTTCTTGTTCAGGTGTGAGATTAGCATTAATGTTTAAAGTTTTTCCCGGTGCAATTTCCACAGTTTTACTATTTGCAACAGAAGTAACAGGTATCGTTTGGTCATGCGTATCTTTCAGAGGATCTTCCTCTAATTCATTATCAAATGCTGCTTCTATCATGTGACACTGTGTGCAAGGTTCAGTTTGACTAATGAAATTATTAATGGCATCATCTTCTGTTTGGTCTTTAAAATCAAGTGCCTCTTGTATAGTTAATGGAGATCTGATGTTATCAGTAAGGTATGATACAGGGTGCTTATTAGTTCTGATCATTGTGACACTTGGCTGCGCCGGAGGGTATAGAACTAAATTTTTGCTATTCGGTCCTCTGGTTATGGTCATATTTCCCTGCCGGCAGCCAATGTAGGCATCGGCAGTGGCAAGCCAAGGTCTACCTAAAATTAGCGGGTGTCCATCAAGTCGGGTTTTTGGATTAATTATCAGGAAATCGTTTGGATACTCCCAGGAATCAACAGAGACCATGACATCCTATAGAATACCCTCTGGTCTAACCACAGATCGGTCAGCCAATTCTAACAAAGTAGAGGTGGGTTCTACTGATGTAATGCCGAGCTTTTGGCAAGTAGTGGTTGTTAAAATATTAATTGCAACTCCTAGATCAACTAAGGCATTAGACAGGGTCTGACCATAAATTTGAACAGTTATAATTGGATTCCCTGGGTCTTCATATTTAATGGGTGTTTCTCTCCCAGACAATAGGTCAGATAAAGTACCGACTACTTGGACTCTTGGATTATTTGTTATATTCCTCCTTGGTTTCTTTATGCACAATTCTTTGATAGTTTTTGCGTATATGGGAATATCTTGAATGGCTTGGAGGAATGGAATTTTTATGTACAGATTTTGTAATTCTCCCAGAATGTCAAAGTCAGGATATTGTATGGGTCGAGGTATGGCTAATCGTTCTGGGAACGGAGGAGAGGATGTGGTTGCTTGATTATGAGTCTGCTGCTTATTTACATCCTCTTGTTGCAACTGATGTTCTCTTGGTAACTGATCTTCAATATGAGCTGTTTTATCTCCCTCAGTTTCAATTATGCGTCCAGATCTTAACTGAAGATCATTGCACTCCCTCAGGTCGGGTCCTATTTCTGGTGATTCTATGATTTGGATAGATTGGACCTGTCTGTTATTTGGATTGGGATCGGGTTGGGCTGGGAGTTGCGGTCTCAGGTTAGACTGGGGATTTTGTTGTAAGGCTGGCAGAGTAGGTTGAGGGAGCGGAATAGTTCGAGCTGGCTGGTACATCGGTCTTTGCCAGCTTGTCTGCCAGGGTGAACTTTGTGAAGTAGGGGAGTCCATTGTGAAGGATATGGGCCATTTTTCCAATATGGTGGAGTGTAAGGAAAATTCGGCCAACCAGATTGGCTTGTTTGATTCAGCCATGGATTTGAAGAAGGAAACGATTGTGGTGACCAGTTTGAAAATGGGGGTTGAGATTGATTTTGCCACATACCATATTGTTGAGCATTATACTATGGGGGTTGAAAAAAAGAGGTTGAGTCCAGAAACATACCAGATTGTCTCGGCTGCCACTGGCGACGCTGGTTGATCGAGTTCACCGATTCTGGTTCTTCTTCTGCTTCCTTATATACCGCTTTCAATCCAGGAAGTGAGGGGCAGCTCTCCGTAAGGTGATCTTTTGTACAGATGGCGCACGTTTGGACTTTATCCAATGGACATTCCTTGTGGCTATGTTTTTTTCTGCATCGGGGGCAGAATATCGCCAAATTCTGTTCTGCCTCCATCTGCTTCTGTTTAGCCTGCACAATATCAAGTTGTGTAGTTAGTGTCCCCAGAATATCAATTTTAAATTTTTCTAATAAATTTCCAATTTCTGCACATGTTACTCCTTCTGTTGATACTTTGTTATCTCTTGCAAACCGATCATATTCTGTCGGTTTTATTCTTGTGCTGCCTCTCGAACTCCTGATACATAAATCAATGATGTCAGCAAAATTCTCTTGATAAATATCCCCTTTTCCCATGATGTTTAATGTTTCAATCCATTGTTCCTTCATGCCCCTTATTAATGCAGTTTTTAACACATTATCAGGTAAAGGTAGCGATGCATAAGGAGATCTTTGTAGATTGTACTGAAAACGTTCCACATACTCCTCCAATGTTTCATTCGGTCTGGCTGTCATTTGGAATATTTCGTCTTTTAATTCTATAGACCTACAATAATCCTGATATTTTTTTAAGAAGGATTCTTTCATTTGATCCCAATTGTTGATAACCCCACCACCTAGTCCCATAAACCATCTTAAAGCAACCCCTTTTAATGTAGAGGGGAATAATTTCAATTTTTGGGGATCGGTGGTGTAATCATACCCCCTGCATAACACATCGAATTCGAATAAAAATGCATCCGGATCTTCTGATGTGAGACCGTGAAATGTAGGGATATGCTGAAGAGGGATAGCTTTCATGGGTGCATTTGCTGCAGAATCCACTATAGGATATTGTAATGTAGAGGTTTGAGTATTTGGCTGGTTTTGAGCCATGGTATCGAATATATGCCAATAACCTTCTGGGATATCTAGGAGGGTATTCCTAGGTTGAGAGGGAATGGTTTTGACAGGGATATTTTTAATAGCGCTTCCCTTATCTGGAAGAATGAGAATACCAGAAGATTGGATTCCTTCAACAATGATTTTCGCAGCACTCCCCTTATCTGGGCTATCTAATGGTTGATTTGTTCCAATAGGAGATTTTGGTTCCTTGGTTTCCCCTGTTTCTCCTTCTCCTTCACAAAAGTTGCTGGAATTCCCTTCCTGCAATAGTTCTGGAGTAGAATTTTCAATTTCTTGAAAGTCCTGCTCTTCAGTTTGACTATGCACCTCAGCACAGGCTACAGATGGTGATCCTGTGGCCTGAAGGGAACTAGTAGGCGGTTTAGAAGTGTTTTTCCTGGGGCCTACTGATGGCTGAGATTCTGTTTTCTTATAGATTTCGTCTATGAAGGTCGTTCGGCCAAGGATCACCGACCCCTTAGCTTTTTCAGGCTTGGATGGGGGTTTGATGTTCTTTTCTGGTCTTTTCTGCTTAGTCATGCACTCAAATGAACTACCAACTTCTATTCAAACAAAGCAAAAAAAACAACTCTGTTAGGAAAGCGGACAGTGGAGCAGGGTTTTTACATGCTCCGCACGTAGGTTCTTACCTTCCGTTTTTAGGGTCCAACTCCTCCCTAGCAGGCTCGTACACTACTCTGAAAAAAGCAAATGGCTACACTCTTTCCCCGGCAATGGCGCCAAAATGTAGAGCTATAAAAAGGGTCTCTTTCACCTCTAATTACCTCACATTAATATGTCAATCCAGGAGCGTTTTGTTATTCCAAAGAGTGTCTCAGTCTGAGGCTATCACTTGTCCGAGTAATGCTAGTAGTACAGTGTTTAAGAAATACAAGAGTAAACGGATGCTTGTCTGTAATAAATTACTTCAAAAGAATAAATCACACATTCAGAAAACTAGGCAGCTTATCAGTCAAGGGTTCGACAACGATAACCCATCCCTTCAGAAACTGATGGAAAGGAAATTAGAGCATAGACCACGGGTCTGGGAGCTAGACAGTGAATGCCAAAGCTCACTACAGCCTTAGATCATCTCTCATGCCAAAACAACAAATGCGAGTAAATGGAACAGCAAATAAAGAATTGAACAGCAAATCTGGAATGGAACAGTAATTCTAAAATGGAACAGCAATCGAACAACTAAGTCTCGCGAGTCGTAACCAAACTTGATCTATTAACCCAAATGCACTCTTCGCAATCAAATAACAATCTTTCACTCTTACGGAAAATCACGCAAAACACACTAATGGAACAGCATTAACTATTGATAAATTGTGGAACAGCTCTAGTAACTCATATACGCACACAACACGCTGAAATAGTAATCTTAATTAACAGGGATACGACTGTGCTCCCAAATAGAACAACATTATCTCTGAATCCAATAATCATGAAGAACACTACTTCAAACGAATCTATGACATGAACGTTCAGTATAAAAGCTCTGTAACAGAACAGTAAGAATATTCGGTTAAGACTAATAACATGCAATTAACTCTGAAAGGATTAATAACTTGATGCAGAGTCAATACATGATTCTATCTGTAAAAACCTCAATGATTTAATCTTAACAGAGCATGTAATATCAACTTATAAAGCATATCAGATTACCAAATAACAACGATAAACAAACCACGCGGAAATCAAATCGTAGTGATACAGAAGCAAGTGTCCTCCGAGGCCGGGCCCTTAGCCTCCAAGGGTACACCGCCTTAAGTTAATCCAGACGCAGAGATGAGATAATCACCAAACTTATATTAATTCATCGGACAAAAATACAATGAACCAGTTCTCAACGAGACTTAATAATCAGAGTTGATGTTTAACAGAAAATTACATAAAAACGTATATCCTCTTCCTCAAGCTAACAGTGCTGTCCCTTTATATAAAGGTGATGGCGGAGATGTCCAAGTAACAAGATAAATAAAGCAGCGATCCCTCACGATCAAAGATCTTGAGGGATTCGCCAAACTGTTAATCCTTCGTCTTTGCTTTTCTTTTGCGCCGAGCTGGTGTCTTCTCCTCCTTTTCCGGGCCGATTTGCTTTGATTTGTTTAGCCTTGTTTGCATTCGGTTCACCTTTAGAGGGACAGCAGTTATCTTGACTTTGTCCTTTCCTTTGGGATGGCAACTCCTCGTTTTCTCCTTTTCCTGCACAGAAAATATCAATTATCAGCGACTAAGTCTTGCATATCAATTCTCACATGTTTTGTTATAATTCTTCATTACTTTCCAAATTCATGATGCAAAAATGTTTACAAATTCTACTAAAAAGCTACTGAAATAATCATCAAAAGCATACCTTTTTAGTACTCCACAGGTGCCTTAAACCCTCTCTTTCTTTTAGTAGTCATTTAATTTCATTTCACTGCAAATTTTTAGGGATTTGGGCCCCTTAGGGTAAATTATTTTTTCAAAGAGGGCAACACACCCTTGAGCATCGAAAACTATGTTGTGGAGCACCTAAAATGAAGCCTAGGTGCATATGCAATGCATTATCTATTGATTAAGACTGTGTTGGGCACAATTCACATTCTTGATTATTGCATTGTACCCAAATTTTGCCTAATTTTTTGCATGAAAATGAGCCTAATGAGTCTTATGGTTATGTTTCAGGGATTCATCGGACTAGAATGATGATTACTTGGAGAGAAAGAGAGCATGAAGAAAATAATATGATTTCCCTTAATTATCTGGATACAATAAGAGCCCTAAAATATTATGGGTTATTAAAGTACTTCCGCTTGCCAAGGCAACAAATAGAACTTTTGGAGTTCCTAGTTCATGCATGGGATACGACAATCGAGGAATTTCACATTAGGAAAATAGTGGTTCCTATTAAAGTGGAGGACATATATTTTCAAACAGGCTTGTCGAGGAGAGGCTTACCCATTTCTCTCTTAGGGTCTGCTCTCGAAGGAGAGACTGTGAGAGACTATGTTTTGCAGTATTTCTATCCAGGGGTAGAGGCAAGCAAGGATGGGAAAATAAACATCCGTGACATTCGTGATTTTCCTTTGAGAACCATTCTTTTCACAATTTCAAAGCTTTCTGCCACTGTTACACTACATGTAGCGAATAGATCTTATATGCATTATACGCTAGAGTGCATGGAGCCGACAGTTTTCAACTGGTCTGAAGTTGTAATTTCTCAAATAAAAGAACAATTGAACAAGGCAAAGGGAGGAAGGAAGAAAAACTTCAGTTATGGTTCTATCCTCATTTCTTTTTCCTTAGAGCAGATTCCACTGATGCAACCTCAGCATGTGACACTGGGTGTGTCTAACCCTAGAGATTCGAGGATGCAGAAATGGGTAGAACTTATGGCTAGACATGCAGGCCAATCGTCCATCGTGTTCTCGACTGCATTCTTCACTTGGTTTAGTTTCCAGGTTATCGCCATCGATGAGTATGCATATGCAGGCATCAATTTTCGAGGAGATCCAGACTTAACTTTACCAGAAGGTACTCAGCGGGGTGCAATGGGTAAGAATTTTTTGACCATTTGTTTTATTGTTTAAGGTTTATACAATGTTTTTGTATTTTGATGTTTTCTCAATACTAAACTAAAGTTTTAATGTAATGCAGATGTTGGTCGAGTTCAACCAGTGGAGGAACTAGAACATGGAGTGGATGAGCTAGCAGAGAGGCGAGTTGTCGGAAGAGAAATCCTTCAAGATTTAGACATGGCTGAGACTCTTACTGGGCTTCGGCAGCACATAGAGGGGTTGACCTTCAGGATACCAGATTTCCAGATCGAAGAGTTACCCATGCAACTGTAGCACCACACTATTAGTGTTCCTAACCACTAGATGCGGTTACTGCGTAGGATAGCTAGATAGATAGCATTTTACCATGAGCATCACTAGTTTACTTTTGACATATTGCATACACTTTTGATGTCAGATGGCCAATGTGTCTTGGGCACAAATTTTTGTAAAAACTTATGACTATCTATCTATCTAATTTTAGTGTTTTTCTATGTTTATTGCGCAATCCTATTCGATTATGTGAATGTATCTTTACATGTGTTGTAAATGTCTATCTATAACTTGATTAGCTAAATAATTAGTTAATGTGTTCAAGTTTCTGGAAATGTGTTGATATTGAATAAAATCAAAGTTTCTTTCCAAAATTCAAACTCTCAGGAACAAACGATGCAGTGTTGGATTTCTAATAGTATAAACACTAGTAAGTTGTAATACCACAAGTTGTGAGTCCAACCTTATAATGATGTGGTTAATAACAAATGAAATGGCATCAGAGAGAAGTTCGATCAATGTGCTATACTCAACGATATTGTTTGTCGGTATATCGATACAAATCCCTTGAAAACTAACTAACTTGTCGTTCAGAGTGAAAATGGCCCACGCTGCAGAGGATAGATTTTGCGTACTACGACTAGCACCATCAGCATACCCAATAAATGATTCCAAAGATTCATACATCTGCGATGAATTGTAAAGTGGATTACTAATGTCAATAAAATTCTAAAAAAAAACTAAGATAGTGAATGAAAATCAACAACATATATATACAATATTACGCTCATGATTAAGAATATTAATGTTTCAGATACAACCCATTTCAGGGTTGTGCCAACGGAAATCCATCATAATCTACCAACTCGTAGGCACCCTTAGCAAGAAATGTTTTGACAATATAGGGGCCATGCCATAATGGCTCAAATTTCCCTGTACATATTACATCAGAATCTTGATCATAAAGAAGGACCAACTTGGCCTCTGAGAAAATGCAATGCTAGACATTTTTGTCATATTGCGCCTTTATACGTCTCTTATGCGCTTCATTGGCCAATTGGGCTTCACGATGCATTTCATCAAGATGGATGAGGTTAAAAAGACGTGCTTCTTCATCTGAGGTGTTAGGTAATAAGTCTATTGTGAGTTTCAACGATGGTATTTCACATTGGATTGGCAAGATAACTTCCAGACCATCCACCAATTAAAAGGGAGTAAATCTGGTTGCATTTCTCACCAAGGTTCGGTACGCCCACAAGGCCGAGTATAGGATCAAATTCCAATTTCTTCTATGAAATCCTATCATTTGTTGAAGCATATGTTTAAGAATCTTGTTGATAGCCTCAACTTGTCCATTTGATTGTGGATAATAAGGAGTAGAATTATCATGTGAAAATCCTAACTTGGCAGTCAATTCATTCATCATATGGTTGCGAAAATTCTTCCCATGATCTGTGAATATAGCCTTTGGGGCCCCAAACTTTGCAATGACATGATTAAAGAGAACCAATGCAGTTGTTTTTCCTATGTTTTTGAATGTAGGCATCGCTTCAGCCCACTTGGTAAAGTAGTCTACTGCGACAATAATATAACCATGCCCCCCAAATGAACGAGGGTTACAGGTCATGAAGTCAATGCCCCATTTAGAAAATGGTCCTACAGAGACAACAGGACGCATTGGCACTGGCAGTTTGCGAAGTTTATGATCAAATATCTGGCACGCATGACAACTTCTGACCGCGAGGATGCAGTCGCAAAATATGGTACGATAAAAGTAACCAATGCAGAGTATCTTCTATGCGGTAGAATATCTAGACAAGTTTCCACCAAAATCCCCATCATGAAAATCATTTAAAACCTTTTCAACCTCCTCATGAGTGAGGCACCTTCTTAAAATTATATCGACAACACGACAATAAAATGTATCGTCAACGATCAAATAATCTTTAGCTTGGTATCGAATACGTCACTGGTCAGAGCAAGAGGTATCAGACCGAAAATTTTGGGTCTGGAGATAAATGATAAAATCCCCATACGAAGGATCATATCATCCGATCAGAAAGATAGAATTTTCAGGAATAGATGGTTCCGACGTAGTAGCAATACTATCAGAGGGAAGGTCATAGAGAATCCCAGCCAAAACTAAAGACTTCTTCGACTTGGATTTGATGAATTCCAAATAAAATTCCTGCAAAATGACAATCCATTTTGAATAATTTCCCCCCAGCAATTGACATCATAAGATATAAGTCATGGGGTTGCAATCTGAAATGACAATGGTCTTCCAGAACAGGATATAGTGGCGAAATATTTGGACAACTTGAACAGCTGCCAAGGAAATTTTTTCTACGTATGAATACTCCACTTCTATCATTGACATTATGACTCAAATAATAGATTGGATGTTCTATCCCATTTTCTACTTGGACCAATGCCATAGCAATGGTCGTATCAACCATGGAAATATATAATAAATAATCACTCTGATAATTGGGGGGGGGTACATTAATGATGCTCATACAAGTGCATCCTTGATAACATCAAAAGAATCTTGCGAAACTCGATCCCAATGGAAGGGAACCCCCTTTTTCAAGAGTCGATTAAATCCTTTAGCCATTTCAGCATAGTTTGGTATGAACCTCCTTAGGAAGTTAGCCTCTCCTTGAAGTTTTTGTATCTAAAGTAAATTTGATGGCATAGGAAGATCAAGAATGGCCTGGACCTTCAGTGGGTCTATTAGAATTCCTTCTTTTGAGACGATGAATCCGAGAAAACAATCAGATCCAACACAAAACACACATTTATGTGGATTGAGAAGTATTTTGTAATGTCGGTAGCATAAAAATATAGCTCTAAAATGCATCGGGTGATCAATCTGATTTAGTGAATGTGCGGGTAAATCATCTAGATAAGGTTGAACGATGTGCTTAATGTCATTGAAAGCATAATCCATTTCTCTCTGAAAAGTTTCCCCAGCGTTCTTTAAACCAAACGGGAGTTTTTGATAAGAAAATGTGCCCCAGGGACAGATGAATGTTTTCTTATATTGATCCTCTGGGCAGATATTGATTTTATTGTACCCAGAAAATCCATCCATGAATGAAAATATTTTTCATCCAGCAGAATCGTCAATAATATGGTCGATAAAGGGAGTAGGATAGTTGTCTTTTGGACAAGCAATATTGGCATCTCGATAATTGACACATGCTCTGATGGTTCCTTTTTTTTCAAAACAGGAACGATGTTGGAAACCCACTCAGTTAGAGGAACAGTGTAAATGAAACCAGTACGCAAACCTTTTTCAACTTCTTCTATAATGATAGTAGCCTTCTTCGTATGAACAAGACGAAGGCGTTGACGTACCGGTTTGACATCAGGGTGCATATTAATAGTGTGTTCAACGATACTAATGTCAATACCTAGCATTTCCTCGTAAGACTAGGCAAATATATCTCGAAATTCATGAAAGAGAGAGTGATATGTTTCAATCCCTGAAGGAGAACAGACAAACCGACATGAATATTTTGTACCACGCCAGGTTTGGTCGAAATATCGATAGAAACCTTTTCTTCAATATTTAAAAAATTTCACTCGGAATCTATTGCATTAATAGGAAAAGAATGCGAAAAGAAATTTTTGATCGATGGGTGATATAGTTCACTAATATTATTTTCTTCATAATCAGGAATATGGGAACGATTATGATAATCTTCCCATGGTTATCCTTCTGACATCATGGTTTCCAAAATATTCTCATATGTCAAGAAAGTTGAGGAAAAAGGATCAGATGGAGCTCCAAAATCTAATGAACCATCAACCCAAACAACCGACGGCGATTATTTTGGATTCACCGCCGAAGCCAGATAGATTGATTGATATGCCAGCTCAACAAGGCTGGGTGGAAGAAAATCATCCAATGTGACAATTTCAGAATTAACCGTACTCTCCCTTAAGCCAGATGGAGTGGAAGAGATCATGTAGCAGGTCTCTATACTTGCAATTTATGTTGATGTCACAGGTGGCGGTAATGCAAAGGTTCCCATGAGAGTGTAATCCTTTAAGATCCCTACACTAATGTTATGAAGTGAAAGTTGGGGTGCAGGAACTTACGAAACACTTCCAGTTACCTGGGAACTGGAGGGAAAGAAGGATAGTTGATTGATGACTGCGATAACACCTTTATGTGGAAAGGCGATCATTCTAAAATATGTAGAAACAATTGCAGTCATGGCATATACCCAAGGCCTTCCAAGTAGAATATTGTAGTCAAAAGTTCAGTCAATGACCTCAACATCAACATTTACTATTTTTCCCCGCAGTTCGACATGCAGGTTATTGATAATACCACAAGGCTTATATGTGCATCCATCAAAAGCCTTCAATGTCATTGATGAATGAGATAGACGCGGCGAGCCAAGTGACTTCCAACAATTTAGAGACATAATGCATGTAGATGCTCCCTAATCAATAATAGTACGATGAAAAAAGTGATTGAGAACATTTACTGGGATGGAGAATGCCAATTCTGCTGGTAATTGTGGCACACAGCCCATATGGTTAAAGACTACGAGATTAGAATCAGTCAAATCAATTCCACCAATTGCCGACAACAAAGCCTGTTTATGGGAGGGACAATTTTGTAACACCTCAAGTGTTGACATAACTGAAGGGGATTGAGACAAATCTTCAACTATATTATAATTTTGAGTAGCTTTTGCTCGAGGGTTATATGCCAATTTATGAACGACTCCCTTTGGTGGCTTGATTGTCAATTCAGGAATAGCAGTAGGCGGAACTAATTCGTTGGATGGATTCATGGTTGAGGTAGTAGGTTGATTAGTAGCTTGACTACCATAATAGTTATTATGCGTTGATACCAAAACATCATTCGATGGCTTTGTGATAGACAACATAAGCACTTGGGAACTAGAATCTGGATCCATAGCAACCAAATCTGTGTCCGAATTTGGAAATGGATCTGTCAACACAGCTAATGCATGTGAGGTCTTAAACATTTTTGAGACTTTAGCGCGGTGAGGAAAATATCGAACAAAGTGTTCCTCATTACAGATTATGCATGGATAATGAGGTTTCTGATTTCCAGACAATTAATCAGATGATATTTCCTACGGGGTAGAAGTTTTATTTTTATTTGATTTCGCTTTTTTCTTACTTTCGCATTGTTTGTCACTTTTTCCTTTGTCAAATGACATGGCATTGATTTTAGAAGGAGGCATAGGATCAGATGCAAAAGTGTGATGTATTCTTTCAATACCATTCATACCGTCTCTGGCATGAGATTCCTTGGATGAAGGAGGAATAGTAAAATTAGATCGCAGCACGTTAGGAATTTTCTCATAGAGCATGCCAGATTGAGTATAAATCAAGTCTAAATAATGGGCATGAGAAATGACCTTCTCTTCAGTGCCGAAGCCACCCTTAGCCACATCCTCAGTTATAGATGGTAACAGGGACTTAATGAAACACTCAACAAGAATTTGATCAGGAACAAATGTCTTAACCATTCTACGACGACGATGCCACTCATGAATATGATCAGAAATGTGAGTAGTATTAGTCTGTTTAAAATTAGTCAAGAGTTCTGTTCCAGTTTCATATTTTATGGGTAACTAGAAGTGGGTCAAAAAGACAGTAGCTAGGGTAGTGAAATTATCAAAAGAATCTCTAAGTAACTCAATGTGCCATTTTGCAACCAAACTAGTGAGCGTACGCTGGAAAAGACGTAGTCGAAAAGAGTCATCATTCAGGGATTTTGATGAAAAACACAAATGATAAGTCATAACATGAGTCAACGGGTCTTCCCTAGGGTTTCCATTGAACTTAGGAATGGTAATTTGTGAGGTATCACCAGCCACCAAGGAGCATAGTTTATTGGGTCATTGGTGATTCGGTTTAAATCTGGTAACTCTAAAGTTGCAACAAAGGAAAACTGTCGGTTGAGGTCGGGTTGAGCATAGCCAGGGTATGATGGAATTTCTTGGGCAACATGCCTTTGAGAACCAGCATAAGGAATCTATTTCTGGTAACCCAGATAGGGGTTTTTTTTATAGGCAAACACTTGAGGATTATGTTGACCAAAACCTGGGTATGATACTTGTTGAAATGAAGGTGTTGGAATTTGTGCTTGTGGCTACAACATCCCATAATATGGTAATCCAGCTTGTGAATAAATGATTATCGATACAGGTGGTTGTTGTAAACTAACTGAAGGAGTTTGAGTCTGAGGGCCCAATACTTGAGAGTATTGGATTGAAGGACCCGCTTGAAACGGTTGAGGAACAACAGTTTGAGCCTGTAACAAGGGTAAATATGTATTAACAAGTGGAGCCAATGTGGGAGAAACAGGTTGAAACGGTTGATAGAAGTGTAAAAACATTTGTGGTTGGATAGGAAGAGTGGGCTACCATTGACAAACATTCATTTTGACATTAGGATGACCAAAAAACAACAAGGTGTTGTCAAAGTGGAATACCATAGGTTGCCCCCAAGCATGAGGAGTGTAATAATATGGAAAATATTGTTCTCCAAATGTAGGGAGTCTAGTTGAGATTGAACTGGATGGAATAGACCCAGATGGACCAGCTTGATATTGCCCTAGTGATGGATATAAAGGATAAAGCCATTCAGTACTCACTATAGGTTTACTATTTATAATACCAGACAATGACATTGGTGAAGTCCATGGATTTGAAGATGCACTAGAGAAAATTTCAGTTAAACATTTATAACATAATGGGACCATAGGGCCACCATGTAAATATGACTCTAGTGAGGTTGCGAACATCGATGAGGTAGCGAGAGCAGGTGCTGACGCAATTGGAACAGAAGGTCCAGCCGAAGATGTTGGCTCAGGCATGGTTACTTGACCAAATGTATACCCTTTAGAATCGATGGGAATTTGAATATGCACAGGATCAACAAAAGCAGAGGCATATGATTGAGGAAAAGACTTGTACAGGTAAATATCATCCCCAAAATGGGTTGGAGTTAAAGGTGTTTCGTCTTGTGGTATTTCTTCAATCGAAATTAAACCAGGTGGAACGATTCCATCGTCAATCCCAAAGTATATTTCAGGAGGTTGACTGCACGATAGCGGAGACTCAATGGCTACGATATATTGTGGGGCGACCGATACAGGAACAGCTTCCGGTCTTTCGACTTCGGGATGCAGATGTTCTAGCCAGGGAAAATTTTAAGGATGAAAAATTATTTTAAAGTTTAAAAAATTGGCGAATCTCACTAGTCCCTAATATGCAAACTATAAAATGTTTATTGATGTATATGTAAAATTATCCAAATTTATAATGATATTATATATAATTTTTATATAATTTTGGCGATTTTTAAGGTAAAATAATTTTTTATTGTGAAATTTGGGCAAATAATTTTTATAAAAAAATGGGAATTGACGAATCTTTTTATTGGAGAAACCATGGAAAATTAGCCCACCTATGATTATTAGCCCCTAAAATTTTCCATGGTTCTAGCAAAAAATAGACAGGATCTAGATTTACTTCCAGTTGAACAACGTCGGGTTTAGGAGGTTTGATCTCACTTATTGGATGGATCATGACCATGGGTAACTGTGAGGACTCCGTCTCGACAACAGTAGATGAACCAGGATTTGTAGAAACAACTTGTGTTGACTCTGGTATATGTGAAGATCATGCTTCACTAGAGGTACAGATGGTACTAGTTTCAGTAGAGCGATGCCACCTTCGCTGACCAAAAGTAACTTCCGGTGGTAAAAGTGGTTTCAATGCAAGTCTACGCGAACGACGGGGAAAAGGATTTTCTTCTTCCATGATGACTGATTTATTTTATGACCAAAAACAAATAAATAAAATAAAAGGGTAATGCTAGGCAAAAGGTTTACCAAGAAACTGTGAACTACAGAATACCTCCTGGCGAACCAAGAAGTACGGGCAGGCAATCTCCCAAAATGTTGTGTTCAGTGTATCACAATTTACAAGGTGACCGGCTTGGTTCACTATGGATGGATAGCAACCTAAAGTTGTCCTCCCAAATATACCCGAAGGTACGTGGTGTTAGAAAATTAAATATTACATAGCAATGCAACACATAAAATATGTGGAAAATACAAGCACACAAAACACATAAAACCATAGAGACACAGATATACGTGGTTCACCCAGTTTGGGCTACATCCACCCCGAACAGCCGGTCCTTCATTTCTATTATCCAGAAAAAATGAAGAGACAAAACCTACAGCATATCCGTTGTAATATCCTCTGTTCTCTCTCACAGTCTCCCTCTCTGTTTCTCGCTCTGAAAATACACATACTATGCACAGCCGCAATACAATGCCCTCATAAAAGTGAGGGGTTTCCTTCTAGGGAAAAAAACCCTAATCTAAACATAACTTCTACCGTCAGATCATTTGCCTAATGAACGGCCCAGATTGACTAGAAATTACTATACTTTTACAAGGAAATTTTACATCTATTTTTAGCTTCGGGGGCGCTGCTCGGAAACTCCCGCTCAGCTCCAAAAGGCCGCGCACTCCCCGGACCCCCACTACTGACACCACAGTGGCGCTGTCGCCTTTAAGGTACAGGGGTACAATGTTTTGATACAAAGTAAACAAGATAATCAGGCTCCACACCCAACAATCTCCCACTTGGAGACTGATTGTAGCAACTCCACCACTGCTTCATTTGCTGGACAATGACTCCTCTTTGGACCTGGCTATTTCTCATCTTCATCGTCATCTTGAAGACAAATTGAAACTGAGCACATTTTCAGTTTCTCCCTGGTTACAACTTTTGTTAGCATATCTGCAGGATTCTGGCTAGTGTGTATCTTTTCCAGCTTCAACTCTCCATCTTCTAATACTGACCGTATGAAATGGCACTTGAGATGTATGTGTTTAGTCCTGGAATGAAATGTTGAGTTCTTTGCAAGATGAATAGCACTTTGGCTATCACTGTATAGCATGCCCATATCATGCTTCTTACCCAATTCACCCATAAACCTTTGTAACCAAATCATTTCTTTACTAGCCTCTGTAGCAGCAACATACTCTGCTTCTGTTGTTGAAAGTGCAACAACACTTTTGATTTTTGAAACCCAACTGACAGTTGTTCCACCTACAGTAAATACATATCCTGTAGTGCTCCTCCTGTTATCTCTGTCACCTGCCATATCTGCATCAACATATCCCTGTAGAGCAATGTTTGAACCACCAAAGCATAATGCTTGATTTGTGGTACCTCTCAAATATCCGAGAATCCATTTTACTGCCATCCACTGTTCTTTTCCTGGATTATTCATGTACCTACTTACAACTCCCACTGCATGTGCAATATCAGGCCTTGTGCAGACCATTGCATACATTAAGCTTCCAACTGCAGATGCATATGGAACTTTAGACATATAATCCATGTCTTCTTGGGTCTTTGGGCACATCTCCTTAATAATTTTGAAATGGCTAGCAAAAGGTGTACTAACTGGTTTTTCATTCTGCATATTAAATCTTTTCAACACATTTTCTATGTACTCATTCTGAGACAGTGTTAATTTGCGATTTTTCCTGTCTCTAGTTATCCTCATACCAAGGATTTGTTTTGCAGCTCCCAAATCCTTCATTGCAAATGAATTTTCCAATTTTATTTTGAGCACATTTATTTCATGCATGTTAGACCTTGCAACAAGCATTTCATCTACATATAATAACAATATAATATAGCTACCATCATTTTTCCTTTTTAGATAAACACAATGATCAGAGTGACATCTAGTATAACCTTGTTTAGACATAAACTTGTCAAATTTTAGATACCACTGCCTTGGAGCCTGTTTTAAGCCATACAAGCTCTTCTTTAACCTGCACACCAATTTTTCTTTCCCTTTTACCTCATATCCTTCTAGTTGCTGCATGTATATCTCTTCCTCCAAATCTCCATGGAGAAATGTTGTCTTTACATCGAACTATTCAAGATGTAAATCTTCTGCTGCTACAATACTTAATATAGTTCTAATTGAATTCATCTTAACAACAGAAGAAAATATTTCATCAAAATCAATACCTTTCTTTTGTGCAAACCCCTTCACCACAAGTCTAGCCTTGTACCTCTGTTTTCCTCCATCTTCTTCCTTCATCCTGTAAACCCATTTATTCTGCAATGTAGTTTTACCTGCAGGCAACCTGACTAAGTCCCAAGTCTGGTTATGCATTAAGGAGTCCATCTCTTCTTCCATGGCTAGCTCCCACTTCTTCCTGCTTTCAACCTGCATTACTTCTTCATAACATTCAGGTTCACCAGAATTAGTCAACAATAAATAATATAATGAAGGAGAGTATCGTTCAGGGGGTCTACTTATCCTGGTAGATCTTCTAACACCACTTTCAGGTGTTTGAGGTGCCTGTTGCTGTTGTGGTGGTTGCTGCTGCTGTGGTTGTTGATTATTATTATTTTCAGGCACCTTTAATTTTTCAGATATCTCATCAAGAACCGCGTATTTCTTGCTTCTTTTCCTGCAACTGGTTCTTATACAAGACCTTTTCATTGAATATTAAATCTCTGCTCTTAATGATTTTGTGATTTTCATAATCATATAAGCGATAACCAAAATCATTAGCACCATATCCAATAAAGGTACATTTCTTTGATTTTGCCTCAAGCTTTGTTTTGTTTTCTTTATTAATATGGACAAAGGCCTCACAACCAAAAGGCTTTAAAAAAGAGTAGTTTACCTTTTTACCTGTCCATGCTTCCTCTGGAATACCACCATCCAATGAACTTGAAGGCCCTATGTTTATTAGATAAACAGCAGTATCTACAGCATCTGCCCAAAATTGTAAAGGCAATCCTGCATGCAATCTCATGCACCTTGCACGCTCCATGATTGTTCTGTCCATCCTTTCTGACACACCATTTTCTTGTGGTGTTCTTGGAACTGTCTTCTCTCTACGAATTCCATGCTCTGAACAGTACCTATCAAACTCTTTGCTGCAATATTCACCTCCATTATCTGATCTGAGATGCTTCAACTTCTTTCCTGTCTCAATCTCAACCAAAGCTTTCCATTTCTTGAAAGTATCAAATACATCAGATTTATTCTGAATACAATAAATCCATGTTTTTCTAGTTGCATCATCAATAAAAGTAACATAATAACGAGAGCCACCTAGAGATGATACCTGAGCAGGTCCCCATACGTCTGTATGCACAAGCTCCAATTTTTCGCTCTTCTTTTCTTTCCCAACTCTGAAAAATCTGACTCTCTTTTGTTTTCCATAAATGAAATTCTCACAGAAATCCAAATCAACATTCTTCAAACCTGACAAGAAATTTCTTGAGTGAAGAATCTTCATTCCCTTCTCACTCATGTGTCCGAGCCTATGATGCCATAATGCTACATCTGCTCCTTTGGAAGTTAAAGCATTAACAGAGTTAGAAATACCATTGCATAAATACAATGTACCAACCTTTTCACCTTTTTCTATTACTAGCGCTCCTTTGGTGACCTTCCAAGTTTTATCTGTGAAAGTTGTCACACAACCTTCACTGCCTAACTATCCTATTGAAATCAGTTTTTTCTTCAGATCTGGAACATGCCTTACCTCTTGTTGTACCTTAAGAAACAATTCCTTGGCTGTGAAAAGGAATCCGTGCTTAAGACATTCAAATAATTATGTCACAGAAATATCGATCCCTGTTTAATCACCTCCAGATTTTAATCATTAAACCTTCAAAATCAAATGTTATAAATGTCCCACAATGCTATTATCTGCTGATATGGAATGAAATTATTAGAAGAGGAATGAAAGGAAAAAGCCCAAAATGACATGTTGTTGTACATAATCTATCATCTCAAACTTTAGAATAATTATAAGGAAAGAACAGATAAAATGAAGGAGCGCCTATTAAGGGTTTTAACTCTTATTTACACGTAAAAAGAGACCTGCTGCTTCGATACTTCATTTTATTCAAGGACTGAAAATACATTATGTAAACTAGAAGACGTATCAATATCAACAAATACTAGAAGCTTGCTTTTCCTTCATTAATCACTTGAAATCTGAGTACAAAGATCACTGTCTGGAGGTCCAAAAACTGGAACCCCTGCTCCTCTCCTTTCTTCTGCTTTTATGTCAGCCCTCTAAAGTAACTTCCTAACTGCTATGATCAGTTTTGAAACTGATTCTTGGAATTTTTGGAATTATTTAAATTTACAAAATATCTGTTTTAATATTATATATATAATATATAATATAAAACCAAAAATAGGACCTTACTCTAGCGCAAGTAAAAAGAACGAATGGCACACTTTGGGTCCCATTACACCCATACGTATTAACGACAAAGTCACCCATGGTTTTTGAAAACCAATAACCGGCTACGGGAGCACTGATAGTGGTTTCTTGAGAAAAGGCTAAGTGATGCCGTAATGCATCATAGCCGTATATTTCATAAATAGTGGTTTAGATCAAACCATTTGCGGGGGCACTATCTCTCATAAAATTCGTTTAATTTGTGGTGCCACAAAACCATTGGATCTGAGCCGGATGATCCAAGTCATTAGTCCAACTTGGATATTATATGTGGATTTCTGCTTTTGCAAACCACCACTGTCATCCGTCACATGGTCAAGAACAGCTGCATCGATCCTGTTCGATCAAAAAGTCTTCACTGTCTCTGACTGTTAAACCAGACTCTGAGTGTTGATTTGAATGTATGGCACTTATAATACTCTTTATCCCTGAAACTCTTCTTCCAACATAACCGGGTGAGCAGACTTTTTAGATCTTTCAACGATGAATCTTGAGTCCATCCCATCTGTCTGATGAAAATTTATATCTGAACCTACAACAAGCAGTTTCTTTCCACGATATTTTCCATTCTAAATGGTACCCCACTGATTTTCTAGCTGCTGGAACGGGTTTGTTTGAATATGGTCAATTTTCTGAGTTGCAACACGCCCCCTTCTCTTCAGATTCCGAGCCTGATAAATATCGAATAAACGTGCAGTACTCAAGTAGAACCTGGAGAAAATTTTGCAATATTTGCTCCACTAACTCGTTCAACCCCAATTGAATATTGAACTTTTCATTTTCTGCACGGCGAACCTTCAAGGAATATTTCAATTTTGTATAGCTCTGTGACTCTGGAAATGTAGCATACTTCAAAAGACAAACGAAGTCCACATTGCTGAGCCTAGTGTAATCAAGATCATAGTTTTTAGATAATGTCTGTAACTCTGACACAAGTGCACCAACCTGACCATTTCTCTTTTGAGCTTTTACAGTCTTTCTTGATCCTTTATAATTGGCAGTAAGAAAATCACAGTGGTGATATTCTTCAGCAAAGAACATTATCTATTTTGGCATAATAGTACTGATATGCCTTCCTATGTTGATGTGGAAACCAGACGAAACCGTGACATCATTTTCAGATTTTTTAACACGGCCTATCTTAAGTTTCTATGTTCTGCCACTGCCCACAGAAGCAGTCGGAGTTGCTACAAGAAGATTATGATCTTCAACACACACATAAACATCATCACAAAGGTCCACTACATGAAACATTTTTCCTTGATGCATCTTTGAGATGGGTTTCTTGATGCCAATAGAAAGAAATGATGACTTGCTCCAAATGACTAACATACAAGCCTGCCTCAAACTTTTCTTCCTCCATTTGCTTATGAATCGAATCATCTACCACACCCATTTCTTTCAATATTCTACCCATCGTTCTCTTGTCCCCATAGAATCCAACTGTGGGCAACGATAATTGACTCAAGGACTTTAAAATCGATACTGATATCAGGAAACGCATGGTTACCTGCAGCATTGGGTAACATTCTATTGCACAGGCCAAAAATCTGTTCTTCTAGAAGATGGACCTTGTCTACAAAACTCAATTCCTGCTTGTCAGATACAATCTTCATAATTTTAAAGAGAGGGCCCTCGGGAATCTTATTTGCAACTTGATCAGCAGTAGCAGTCTGACCCTTTAGTATATCAAGTTGATTATAAAGGTCTTCAGAATATTTCAATGCTTCTGGGGATAACGGCTCACTGACACTCTGTTCCTTATGGATCCGCAATCTCTTATGTGGAAAAAAATGTCAAACACAAATCGAATTTCAGTAGAATGAGTCAAATCCAATTTTGAAAGACGTTTCTGGAAAAACAGACATTTGAAGAATCGTTGAAATATCCTAAAAATATTTTGATTTCTAGGAAGTTTCCTCATTGAAGTCAATTGGGCATATTCTGCAAAAAACCCACGTCGCGGTTTTTTGAAATTTTCCTCCGTTTGCCCACAATTTGAAAACGAAAATCGTGACCTGGGAGGGTCTGCGTTTTTGTGTAAGTAATTTTTCGCCCTTCAAACGTTTGCCTGGTATCTTGCACAATTTGACAGATGAAGTCACTGCCATTCATTCAATCCTAAAACTCATTAGCTCTTCTGAAATAATCCCTTTTCACTTGACGAAGAATTCCACCAATGTGTTCAGATGCATCCTGGCATAAGTGCTACTCTAAGAACTAAAAGAAGACAACTCTTGCCACATGAATTTGCGATGCCTGCGTGGAAAGAAAGAGTGCGATACTCCCGTAAGAGCACATGAAACCCCCATTTTAATTTACTGATACATTTATCAATATATTTTGAGCTTGTGATTAACAGCTTGAACATGTTCCAGTTCATCTTAATAATTCGTCAACAACCTTGAATTACTAAGAAAATCTCTCGAGTTTGGTTGAGAGATATTGTGCTACAACACCTCCTTTAGTAGCCATTGGTTTCCATTCTATTGTTTTACAAGAACTTTACCCATTCCAACAATTTTATAGGGTTTATCATCACCCAAACGAACTTGTCCAAAATCTCCTTGAACATAGTCATGAAAATATTTCTTATCAGGTGTGGCATGGAATGAAGCCCCTGAATCTACAACCCAAGAATCAGTAACATTTTCGAAAGAAAGAATCAAAGCATCTTGTAACACATCACCTATCACATTTGCTTCATGATTGTTTTCTTGTTGTGTGTCTCCTTCTTTTCCCTTCCGATATCTACAGTATTTCTTTAGGTGTCCTTTCTTTCCGCAATTCCAGCACACTATTCCTGATCTGGTCTTGGATCTGCCTTTCCTTGATTTACTGTGATATCCCGAGCTCTTTCCTCTTTCCTTTCTTCTTCCCTTAGACTCTGCACTCAAAGCATTACCCGATGTCTCACCGAAGCTTTTGCGTCGCATTTCCTCGCTAAGGATAGCACCAACAACATCATCAAACTTTAAAGTACTAGATCCAGAGACAGAGTTACTAATGGCCATTACTAAACCATTCCAACTCTCTTGAAATGAGCACAAGAATAACAAAGCTCTAACTTCATCATCAAAGTTTACCCCTACAGAACTTAACTGACTGGTAACTGTATTAAATTCATTTAAATGGTCTACAACAGATCCACCTTCCGACATATTCATATTAAATAGTCGTTTCATAAGAAATACCTTGTTTGAGGCCGAGGGTTTTTCATATAGTTTCGCCAACGTCTGCATCAAACCCTCTGTTGTTGTTTCCTTTGAAATATTGAAGGCGACTAATGCTGCAAGACACAACCGTACTGTTCCGAGTGCCTTTCTATCGAGAATGTTCCATTCCGCGTTTGTCATGGCCACCGACTTCTTTGTTTTTCTACTCAATGGTAAGTACAGATCTTTCTGATACAAATAATCTTCCATCTGCATCTTCCATAGCAGAAAATTTTGGCCGTTAAATTTCTCGACCCTAAACTTACCATCTTCCGCCATTGCTCCCACTCGAACTAGGAACCCTTCTTTCCTGCGAGTTTATCAGCCAAATATACCTTCGTCTCTGATACCAGTTGTTAGAAAATTAAATATTACAGAGCAATGCAACACATACAATATGCGGAAAATACAAGCACACAAAACACATAAAACCAGAGAGACACAGATATACGTGGTTCACCCAGTTTGGGCTACGTCCACCCCGAACAGCCAGTCCTTCCTTTCTATTATCCATCAAAAATGAAGAGACAAAACCTACAGCATATCCGCTGTAATATCCTCTGTTCTCTCTCACAGTCTCCCTCTCTGTTTCTCGCTCCGAGAATACACATACTATGCACAGCCGCAATACAATGCCCTCATAAAAGCGAGGGGTTGCCTTCTAGGGCAAAAAACCCTAATCTAAACATAACTTCTACCGTCAGATCATTTGCCTAATGAACGGCCAGATTGATTAGAAATTACTATACTTTTACAAGGCAATTTTACATCTGTTTTTAGCTTCGGGGGCGCTGCCCCCGAAAACCCCCGCCAAGGGGGGGCTCCGAAAAGCGCTGTCGTCCCCCCCCCTGGACCCCCCATGGCAACGATTAATTACGGGCGGCGCTGCTGCCCCGTTTAAGGTACAGGGGTCCAATGTTGTGATACAAAGTAAACAAGATAATCAGGCTCCACACCCAACACGTGGAGGCCCAAGTCTGTATTAGCGTTGTCTAATGAGAAACCGCACAGTGAGAGCACCCCTTTATACTTTTTGTACTATAACACTGCCTGATATACCCGAAGGCACGTGGACGATCTACAATATACTTACATATGTGGAGTGAGGTATCACAATCGGAATGTATCGCATACAATTAATGACAGCTACTATGTTTAACGACATTGGAACACATCTCTAGCGTAGACCTTCTAAATGTTATCATTATGGTTCCAATTCTTTTTTTAGGTAAATTGATGTAAATTTTAAGTTGATCTTGTTTATCAATTTGCCTTTCAAGGTTCACCGCGATTATGTGATGGAAATTCCTAAAATTCAAACTAAAATGATAAGCAAAATTTTCAATTTTAGCTTTTTCAATGAAAATCCTAGCTACTAAAGGGAAAGATCAATCAGTTTTGAGAGAAAACAACAAAGAGCACAAACTAATATGCATCTTTCCTAATTTGTTCCTATGCAAAACACACAACTGACTATATGCAAATGCAGGTTTTTCTTTTCAGTCCACTTAATGTGAATGAAAAAAGGAAACTATATGCATCAAATCAACAAAAAACAAATGTTTTCTTCTTTGAGAAACGATGAATTGAACAACAATTTCTCTTTTAGGAAAAATGAAGAATGGAACTACAATTTTTCCTACAGGAAACAAAGAATTTAACGAAAATTTCCTTTATGAAAAAAAATGGATCTAAAGAAGAAATAAAATACTTTGAATTTGATTTGTCAATGATAAAGAAAAACACTTAAAGATACATTGAACAAACTTACTTTTCAAAGGAGGAATAATCAGGAAAATTCACTGGTCTCTATGAGGTATCAGACAATTGAAAACACGGTAAACAAAAGGCTAAATGTGATGGCAATGACAAATTCAAAGGGAATTTGGTTGGATTAGGGGGAAACACAGTCTCTAAGGGGAGACAGTGCGTTTCAAATCACCCCTGAGTGGGAGACAGTGCTAAGCAAAGCACTGTGTCTTGACCAATAGTGCGTTGGGCGTAGCAGAGAGAAAAATTCAAGCTATTAAACACACTTCTAATGCAATTCTTTGATTCAAGAGTCTAATAATTTGACAGTAGATGCTACTGGGTGGATAAGTAGAGGGAAAAACACCAAGGATGAAGGAAAACTCCCCAGCGGAGTCACCAATTTGTTATGCGGAATTATGGATTACAAATAAAACACATTCCCTAAATGTGGTGCTATGCTTTTACAACAACAAATCAAAGACTTTGCAGAAACTTTCTCTAAGATTAAATAGACACACAGAAAGATTGAGGAACTTACTTGTGATCCAAGCACTTCCTATTCTCCTTTTGTAGCTCTTGTTGTAGCTTCCAATCCAACTTTGATCGCCAGACTATTTCCTGCAAGTATAAACACTAAACAGCAAAGAGATTGCAATATAAAGATTGTCATTTATCTTAATCAGTTAAATCAATGAAACATGAGACATATATATCAGTTAAGAACCCATGATATGGAAGATAGAAACATAAACAGATACATATATGGGAAAATTAACAACAATCTTTATTAATGGATAGAAGGGGGAGGTTACAACCAGTGATTGATTTGATCTCACCAGCTCCAGCATTCATCCCAACCTCATCACAATAAACATCTCACCAGCAGCATATCACTCTTATGACACTCAATTGAGAATCCAACAACATTTCTTTACCCAATTTCTTCCTTCTTTAGCACTACGATCTATGCTCGATTTATAGGGAAATTGAAGGTAGTTTCTCAATCAATGACTTTATAATAATAGAAAAGACATGTTCCCGAGCTTAGAGGTGTTAGATGGACACATGAATTTTAAGTTTGACACGTATGTGTTAGAAAATTATATATTACAGAGCAATGCAACACATAAAATATGCGGAAAACACAAGCACACAAAACACATAAAACCAGAGAGACACAAATATATGTGCTTCACCCAGTTTAGGCTACGTCCACCCCGAACAGCCAGTCCTTCCTTTCTATTATCCAGCAAAAATGAAGAGACACAACCTACAGCAAATCCGTTGTAATATCCTTTGTTCTCTCTCATTGTCTCTCTATCTGTTTCTCGCTCTAAGAATACACATACAATACATATCCGTAATACAATAACCTCATACATGCGAGGGGTTTCCTTCTAGGGAAAAAAACCCTAAAATAAACATAACTTCTACTGTAAGATCATCTGCCTAATGAATGGCCCAGATTGACTAGAAATTAATATACTTTTACAAAGAAATTTTACATCTGTTTTTAGCTTCGGGGGCGTTGCCCCCAAAACCCCCCGCCAGGGGGGGGCTCCATAACGTCGCAGCCACCCCCCCTGGACCCCCCAGGTAGCGTTTTATTACGAGCAACATTTCCACCCCATTAAGGTACAAGGGTCCAACGCCGTGATACAAAATAAACAAGATAATCAGGCTCCACACCCAACAATCTCCCACTTGGAGACTGATTGTAGCAACTCCACCGCTGCTTCATTTGCTGGAAAATGACTCCTCTTTGGACCTGGATGTTTCTCATATTCATTGTCATCCTTGAAGACCAATTGAAACTAAGCATAATCTCATTTTCTCCCTGGTTACAACCTTTTTTAGCATATCTGCAGGATTCTGGCTAGTGTGTATCTTTTCCTGCTTCAACTGTCCATCTTCCAATACTAACCGTATGAAATGGTACTTGAGTTGTATGTGTTTAGTCCTGGAATGAAATGCTGAGTTCTTTGCAAGATGAATGGAACTTTGGCTATCACTGTATAACATGCCCATATCATTATTCTTACCCAATTCATCCATAAACGTTTGTAACCAAATAATTTCTTTACTAGCCTCTATAGCAGCAACATACTCAGCTTCTGTTGTTGAAAGTGAAAAAACACTTTGGATTTTTGAAACCCAATTGACAGTTGTTCCACCTACAGTAAATACATATCCTATAGTGCTCCTCCTGTTATCCCCCAGAGGAGCAATGTTTGAACTACCAAAGCATAATTCTTGATTTGTGGTACCTCTCAAATATCTGAGAATCCATTTTATCGCCATCCAATGTTCTTTTCCTAGATTTCTCATGTACCTGCTTACAATGCCCATTGCATGTGCAATATCAGGCCTTGTGTAGACCATTGCATACATTAAGCTTCCAACTACTGATGCATATGGAACTTTAGACATATAGTCCATTTCTTCGTGGGTCTTGGGGCACATCTCCTTACTAAGTTTGAAATGGCTAGAAAAAGGTGTACTAACTGGTTTTGCATTCTCCATATTAAATCTTTTCAATAGCTTTTGTATGTACTCATTCTGAGACAATGTTATTTTGCGATTTTTCCTATCTCTAGTTATTCTCATACCAAGGATTTGTTTTGCAGCTCCCAAATCCTTCATTGCAAATGAATTTCCCAATTTTCTTTTAAGCACATTTATTTCCTGCATGTTAGACCCTGCAACAAGCATGTCATCTACATACAATAACAATATGATATAGTTTCCATTATTTTTCTTTTTCAGATAAACACAATGGTCAGAGTGACATCTAGTATAACCTTGTTTAGACATAAACTTGTCAAATTTTAGATACCACTGCCTTGGAGCCTGTTTTAAGCCATACAAGCTCTTCTTTAGCCTACACACTAATTTTTCTTTCCCTTTGACCTCATATCCTTCTGGTTGCTCCATATAGATCTCTTCCTCTAGATCTCCATGGAGAAATGATGTCTTTACATCTAACTATCGCATGTAAATTTTCTTCATATACAAGATTCTCAAAATGAAGTATGATTGAAGCCGCCTTAAAAATGGAGAAAATATTTCATCAAAAACAATACCTTTCTTTGTGCAAACCCCTTCACCACAAGTCTAGCTTTGTAATTTAAGTTTCTCTATCTATTCCTTCAACCTCGTAAACCCATTTATTCCCCAGAATGTAGTTTTATTTCCCAGGTGCAAATCTATCAAGTCCCAAGTCCGGTTATGACATGAGTCCATCTCTTCTTCCATGGCTAGCTCTCACTTTCCTTCTTTCAACCCGCACGTTTCTCTTCATCACATTCGGGTTCACCAGAATCAGTCAAAAATAAATAATATAATGAAGGAGAGTATCATTTAAGGGATCTACTTATACTGGTAGATATTCTGACACAACTTGCAGGTGTTTGAGGTCCCTATTGCTGTTGTGGTGGTTGTTGTTGTTGTGGCTGTTGATTATTATTATTTTCATGCACCTTTACTTTTTTTGTGATCTCATCAAGAACTATGTATTCTTTGTTTTCCTTTTCCTGCTTCTTTTCCTACAATTGATTATTATACAAGACCTTTTCATTGAATATTACATCTATGCTCCTGATTATTTTGTGATTTTCGTAATCATATAAGCGATAACCAAAATCATTAACACCATTTCCAATAAAGGTACATTTCTTTGATTTTTCCTCAAGATTTGTTCTATTTTCTTTATTAGTGTGAACAAAGGCCTCACAACCGAAAGGCTTTAAAAAATAGTAGTTTACCTTTTTACCTATCCATGACTCCTTTGGAATACTACCATCCAAGGAACTTAAAGGCCTTCAGTTTATTAGATAAACATTAGTATCTACAGTATCTGCCCAAAATTGTAAAGTCAATCCAGCATGCAATCTCATGCACCTTGCATGCTCCATGATTGTTTTGTTCATCCTTTCTGACACACCATTTTCTTGTGGTGTTCTTGGAACTGTCTTCTCTCTACGAATTCCATGCTCTGAATAGTACCTATCAAATCTATTTGCTTAATATTCACCTCCATTGTCTGATCTGAGACACTTCAACTTCTTTCCTGTCTCAATCTCAACCAAAGCTTTCCATTTCTTGAAAGTATCAAATACATCAGATTTATTTTGAATACAATAAATCCATGTTTTTCTAGTTGCATCATTAATAAAAGTAACATAATAACGAGAACCACCGAGATATGATACCTGAGCAGGTCCCCATACATCTATATGCACAAGCTCCAATTTTTTCCTCTTCTTTTCTTTCCCAACTCTGAGAAATCTGACTCTCTTTTGTTTTCCATAAATGCAATTCTCATAGAAATCCAAATCAAAATTCTTCAAACTTGGCAACAAATTTCTTGAGTGAAGAATCTTCATTCCCTTCTCCCTCATGTGTCCGAGCCTATGATGCCATAATGCTGCATCTACTCCTTTTGAAGTTAAAGCATTAACAGAGTTAGAAATACCATTGCATAAATACAATGTACCAACCTTTTCGCCTTTTTCTATTACCAGGGCTCCTTTGGTGACCTTCCAAGTTTTATCTGTGAAAGTTTTCACACAACCTTCACCACCTAACTGCCCTGTTGAAATCAGATTTTTCTTCAGATCTGGAACATGCCTTACCTCCTTTAGTAGCCATTGGTTTCCATCCTGTTGTTTTACAAGAACTTACCCATTCCAAGAATTTTACAGTTTGTAGATCATCACCCAAATGGACTTGTCCAAAATATCCTTGAACATAGTCATGAAAATATTTCTTATCAAGTGTGGCATGGAATGAGGCCCCTGAATCTACAACCCAATAATCAGTAACATTTTCGAAATAAATAATCAAGGCATCTTGTAACACATCACCTATCACATTTGCTTCATGATTGTTTTCTTGTTGTGCATCTCCTTATTTTCCCTTCCGAGATCTATAGTCTTTCTTCAGGTGTCCTTTCTTTCCACATTTCTAGCACACTATCCCCGATCTAGACTTGGATCTGCCTTTCCTTGATTTACTACGATATCCTGAGCTCTTTCCTCTTTCCATTTTTCTTCCCCTAGACTCTGCACTCAAAGCATTACCCGATGTCTCACTGGAGCTTCGTTGCATTTCCTCACTAAGGATAGCACCGACAACATCATCAACTTTAAAGTACTACATCTAGAGTGCGTAATTACTATTTGGCCATAACTAAACCATTCCAAAAATTTTCCTCGAAATGAGAAATCATAAAATAAAGAGTCTCTTAACTTTTCCTTCAATGTACCCTGGGCTGTAACTTATCCTGATCGGTAACTGTATTAAAATCATTTAAATGGTTTGCAATAGATCCACCTTCCATACATCTTCATATTAAATAAGCATTTCATAACAAATAATCTTATTTCCAAGCCGAGGGTTTTTGATATAGTTTCTCCAACGCCTCAATCAAACCCTCTGTTGTTGTTTCCTTCGAAATATTGAAGGCTACCGATGCTGCGAGGCACAACCGTACTATTTCGAGTGCCTTTCTATCAAGAATCTCCCATTATGCATATGTCATAGTCGTCAGCTTATTTTTTTTTCTTCTCAATGGTAGGTACAGATCTTTCTGATACAGATAATCTTCCATCTACATCTTCCACAGTGGGAGGTTTTGGCCGTTAAATTTCTCGACCCTAAATTTACCATCTGTTTCCATTGCTCCTACTCAAACCAAGAACCCTTCATTCCTGTGAGTTTGTCAGCCAAATAGACCTTCGGTCTAATACCAGTTGTTATAAAATTATATATTACAGAGTAATACGACACATAAAATATGTGGAAAACAAAAACACATGAAACACATAAAACTAGAGAGACACAGATATACGTGGTTCACCCAGTTTGGGCTACGTCGACCCCGAACAACCAATCCTTCCTTTCTATTGTCCAGCAAAATGAAGAGACACAACCTACAATAGATCCGTTGTAATATCCTCTCTCTCACAGTCTCCCTATCTGTTTCTCGCTCTGAGAATACACATACAATACAAAGCTGCAATACAATACCCTCATACAATAGAGGGGTTTCCTTCTAGGGAAAAAAAACCTAAACTAAACATAAATTCTACTGTCAGATCATCTACCTAATGAATGGCCTAGATTGACTAGAAATTACTATACTTTACTCAAGTTGGCAATATGATGCGCAGTGTTGTCCTTGAGGCAAACCCACCGAATGAAGATGATGGCAACTTAATGGATGAAGTTGTGCTGATAGAATATGTTCTTTATGAAGTAAAACTTCATGCACTCATGTGTTGTGCAAGGCAGGTTTGAAGAAAGATTTATGTTTTAAATCCCCGATGAAAAGAGTATGTCTCTAGGCATACGCGGATTTGCCTAGGGGAAGTCGTGTATGCACGCGGGAATCAACGTTCCAAGTCGTGTATGGGCAAAAGCGCTCTTAAAATGCAAAACCAGGGGTAACCAACATGGTATTGACCCATTGTATTGGGTAATGATTCGTCTAAATGACCCCGTCCAGAAATACCATCGGAAGTAATGTGGTTTTGGCTCATAGTATTGAAATTGGGTAAACCTATATAAGGAGAAGAATTTCATTGTGCAAAGCATGCGTGTGGGTGCAAGATGTCTGAGCTTGAATGAATACTTCTCTCTGGAGTATAACTGAATGGAAAGGGTTACAGTTGAATGAAAGATCTGAATGTATGATGCACCGATGAAGGAGTGATGAAGAAGGGGATCTAGATCTGTATTGTACTTGTATTTGCTAGATCTGTTCATGGAAGGCTTAGATCTAAGATGAGGTGAACATTTGTCAGAGGCAAAAATGTAAATCTGAACTGAATATCTGATCTGAAGAAGTATGCTGCTCTATAATAGTTGAAAATCTATACGCTAGTTCACCGCAGAGGAAGCGCGTATATACGCGGCTTCGCTGAAGATAAAGAGCGTATGCGCAATAAAATTGACTTTGTAATCTGTACTGAAGTATACGCGGGTTTATGTGAACGGAAGCACATATATACACGACATCAGTGAATGGAAAGCGTGTATGCAAACTAGGGTTTGCTGATGCAAGGGGTATGAAATGTCTGATCTATTCTACTATGTTTCTGCTATCTGATCTGTGTTGTCTGATTTGATAAGTATCTGTTGGTGATGTATGTTTGAGCTTAAAAGTATGGAAAGGGTCCACTCTGAAAATATGATGAAATGTGGCCTGCAAGTTGTGTCCTAGAGGAAGCTTTGGATCCAGTGTGAAAATTGATGAAACGTGGTCCATAGAGGTGCTGAGGGTTGTAGCCTTCAGTCAGGGGGTTGTAGCTCCCTTCCAGGTGAGGCTCGTAAACGAGATCGGGGGGTCGTAGCTCCCTTCCAGGAGAGGCTGGTAAACGATTCAGGGGGTTGGAGCTCCCTTCCAGGAGAGGCTGGTAAACAAGCGCAGGTGGGTGCTTGCATGCTGGTAGGAGTCTGCACCAGCACATATGTTGTAAGATGTTTTCTCTATAATAAAAGATTAAAGGCTGAGCAATGGCAGCGGTGGTTTTCTCCCGACTTGGGTTTCCACCTAAAAATCCCGGTGTTCATGTGTGATGCTTTGGTGTGATGGTTTACTCTGCTCTTACTGTTCATGTTTACTGTTTATTAAACATCTGATGAATGAATGATGGAATGATTTAAGTGAATATCTAATAACATAATTAGATATCTGTGTATACGCGAGTTTCATAAAGGGTATCCGCGTATATACGCGAGTCTGTTTCAGGAAAGTAGCGTATGGGTTTTAGAAGCAGGAAAAAGTAAAAGTTTTGAATATGCAGTAAATACTGATTCACCCCCCCCCCTCTCAGTATTTTTCCCAACAATTGGTATCGGAGCAGGTCCTTCTGCAGAAGCTTGATCGCTTGAAGGAGATCTGTCGCAATGGGAAGTCAAGAAGGAGTAATGTCTATAAAGCCACCTCTATTCAATGGAAGCAATCTGATATTCTGGAAGGTACGAACAAAAGCATATCTACAAAGTCTTGGTGCAGATGTATGGGAAATCGTGGAAGAAGGTTATCAATACCCGACAAGTATTCCTACTGATGCTGCTGAAAGAAAGAAGTATGAAATCAATGCCAAAGCAGTGAATGTCTTATTAGGAAGCATGTCTGAATCAGAATTTGCTAAAGTGATGCAGCTACATTCAGAAAAAGAGATATGGGACAAAATCATTCTAAGCTATGAAGGATATACAAAGGTAAAAAATGCAAAACTCCAAACTCTTAGAATCGAATATGAAAATTTGAAGATGCATAGTGATGAAAATGTTGCCAGTTTCTTTCTTCGTCTAGATGATATTGTAAATCGGATGAGAAATTTGGGAGAAACCATAACCGATACTACTCTGGTTGAAAAAGTCTTAAGATCCTTGACTTCAAAATTTGACTCTAAAGTTTCAGCTATTGAAGAAAGGAAAGATCTGCAAACTCTTACTATTGTTCAATTACATGGTATTCTGACTGCTTTTGAAATGAGGCAAGGAGGCCCTTCTCAAATCAAAGAAGCTACTTTTAAGGCATCAACAAAAGGAAAAGAAAAGGAAGTTGTCAAAGAATCCAGCTATATATCCGAAGAAGAAGAAGAAGAAGCAAATTTTGTGAGAAGACTTCAACTAGGTACCGGAAAGTTCAAAGGTAAGCTTCCTTTCAAATGTTTCAATTGTGGAAGAGTTGGTCATTATGCTACAAAGTGTCCTTACAAAGAAACTTCGGCTAAAGGAAAAGAAGTAGCAAGAAGGAATAAGAATCGATCTAGCACAAGAAAAAGTTATTATACTAATGAAGACAGTGATGGATCATCTAATAGTGAGGAAGAATGTGAAGAAGACTTTAGACTTCTCATGGCTTTTGAACAAAGAGAAGAAAAGGATACTTTTGTGGATGCTCTAGAAGACAATGATTTTCTTGAAGAAAACAATCAACTCAAAGTAAGCCTAGAAGAAAAGAACATAATCATAGAGACTCTTGAAAATCATCTCGAAGCCAAGGAAAAACGCATTGAGGAATTGGAGTGTGAAGTAGTAAGTCTAAGGAAAGATAATGAGAAAGTGAAGACTCTCAATCTTAGATTTGCTAAAGGTTCAGAAACCTTAGATGAGATTATCAAGACACGACGATCTCCTCTTGTAAAAACAGGTCTTGGATATACTGGGGAATCTTCCCAGACTTCAGCACCAAATTATCTGAAAGCAGTCACAACTGGTTCTCTTCACTCAGCCACTCAGCAAGGGAACAAAGGATATTTACAGGTAAAGCATGATCATCTCAAATCAAGGATCACTAACAGGGAGATCCCTCAAAGAAGCAACAACCAACAGGTAAATTCAAATAGAAGATTTCATGATCGTAGAAATTTCTACTTCAATGGACAATGTTTCTCATGTCACAATTTTGGTCATAAAGCTGTTCAATGTGTTGCATATAAAACCATCATGACAAGAGAAGCAAGAAAAAAAAAGATGAATATTGAACCAAAGAAGAACACCTATAACAACTTTTCTCCTCTTCAAAACGAATTTGAATGTACTTATTGCAATAACTTTGGTCATGAAGAATCTGAATGCAGGAGCAAGGTCCAGCCAAAAGAACATGTTCCCTCAAGCTCTAAAGTATGGAAAAAGAAAGAAATACAGGTTGAAAATTGTGGGATAGCATTATTTGCAGAAAGTGAAGAAAATCAATGGTACATTGATAGTGGGTGCTCAAGACACATGACAGGTGACAAAAGCAAACTTCTTACATATAATGCTCTAGAAAAGGAAAAGAAAGTTACTTTTGGAAATGATACTCCTGTTGTAATTAAAGGAAAAGGGTCAGTATTTCTAAAAGAAAAGGTGAAGGCTAATGATGTCATGTATGTGGATGGATTAAGGCATAACTTTTTAATTGTAATTCAAATGTGTGATCAAGGAACAGAAGTGGTCTTTAGTTCAAAGGAATGTGTGGTTCGTGATCTTGATACAGGTAAAATCATTATAAAAGGAAAAAGAAATCCTAGCAACCTGTATGTACTGAACGGCATAGATCAATGTTACTTGAGCAAGTCTTCAGAAAATTGGCTATGGCATAGAAGGCTGGGGCATCTGAGCTTCTCTCAAATCAACAAAGCAAGCGGACTTCAAGCTGTTCGTGGTCTTCCCAATATTAATCTACCAGAAAGTACCATATGCAAATCTTGTCAATTCGGTAAGCAGACCAGAGTACGATTTAATGCCAAAGAAGGATCATCAAGTGAGCCTCTTGAACTCATTCATACTGACATATGTGGACCTATGAGGAAAAATTCACCACGTGGGGAAGAATATTATATCTTATTTATTGATGATTACTCTAGAATGTGTTGGATCGGGCTCATTAAACACAAAGATGAAGCATTTGAAAAATTGCAGATCTTCAAAGCTTTAGTTGAAAATGAATTAGATCTAAAAATCAAGTGTCTTAGATCTGATCGAGGAGGAGAATATACATCAAATGAATTCTTTAAATTTTGTGAACAACATGGCATAAAAAGAAAATTCTCTGTAGCAGGTACTCCACAACAAAATGGCGTAGCAGAAAGAATCAATAGAACAATTCAACAAATGGCTAGAGCTATGCTCGATGATTCTGGAACTCCTGACATGTTCTGGGGAGAAGCAGCACATACAGCAGCTAACATTCTCAACAAGGCTCATGTTCGGGTAAATAGTGACAAAACTCCATATGAACTCTGGTATGGTAATTCTCCATCTGTGAATCATTTTAGAGTTTTTGGAAGTAAATGCTTTATCAAAAATAATGATGAAAAGCTTGGCAAGTTTGAACCTAGATCAGATGAAGGGATATTTCTTGGTTACTCATCTTCAAGCAAAGCATACAAATGTTACAATAAAAGGCTTTGAAAGATTGTTGAATGTATTGATGTTGTTATTGATGAGTCTTCTGCAGCTCCTAAAGAAGAAACACAAACAACAAAAGAAGATGATGGTGACCTATGTCCTTCTACATCAAATGATATAGACAATGGATCCAATGAAGAACCCGAAGATGATCTATCTGAAAAAGCTCCATCCAGATATGTGCAAAAGAATCATCCTGAATCTCAAATTTTGGGTGACAAGGAATCAGGTGTATGAACAAGGAGAACTCTTGTGGGATCTTCTAATCATCTGGCACTTCTATCCACAGTTGAACCACACAATGTCAATCAAGCTAGCAAAGATGAATGTTGGAGGCAAGCCATGAATGAAGAGCTTGATCAAATTGAAAAGAATGACACTTGGGAATTGGTACCAAGACCACATGACAAAAATGTCATTGGAACTAAATGGATTTTTAAGAACAAGTTAAATGAGAATGGGGATGTTGTAAGAAACAAAGCTAGATTGGTCTGCAAAGGGTATACTCAACAAAAAGGTATAGACTTTGAAGAAACTTTTTCTCCTGTAGCTAGACTTGAAGCCATAAGAATGTTTCTTGCTTTTTCAAGTTATCAACAAATCAAAGTCTATCAAATGGATGTTAAATCTGCTTTTCTTAATGGTGATCTAGAAGAAGAAGTATATATAGAACAAATGGAAGGATTCATTTTGGGAAATGATGAAAATCTTGTTTGTAGACTTAAAAAGGCTCTATATGGTCTCAAACAAGCTCCAAGGGCATGGTATTATCGTCTTGAAAAATATCTTCATCAACAAGGATTTTCAAAGGGATCTGCTGATAGCAACTTATACACAAAAGTTGAAAATGATAAACTATTGATTGTGGTTGTATATGTTGATGATATCATTTTTGGGAGTAATGAAGAATCTTTGAGTCAAAAATTTGCTTCTGTCATGCAGCAAGAATTTGAAATGTCCTTACTTGGAGAACTAACATTCTTTCTTGGCTTACAAGTGCATCAAACTACAGATGGTATATTCCTATCACAAGCAAAATATCTTAAGCAAATTATGAAGAAGTATGGCATGGAAGAATGCAAACCTGTAAGTACACCAATGATAACCGGATGCAATCTCAGTTCTCATGATGATTCTCCCACGGTGAATCAACCAGAATACAGATCAATGATAGGAAGTCTACTTTATCTCATTGGGACTAGACCAGACATTATGCATGCAGTTGGGATTGTTGGACGATTCCAAGCTAATCCAAAGAGTCTCACATTCAGGCTGTTAAAAGAATTTTCAAATATCTTCAAGGAACTCAAGACCTTGGTCTATGGTATCCAAAGAATGCTGATCTTACTCTTCATGCTTACACTGATGCAGATTGGGCTGGAAGTGTTGATGATCGGAAAAGCACTAGTGGTGGTGCATTCTATATGGGACCTCGGTTAGTATCTTGGTTCAGCAAGAAGAAAAATTCTATTGCCTTATCTACAGCAGAAGCAGAATATGTGGCTGCCGCATCTTGTTGCACACAACTCCTTTGGATGATGCAAACCTTACAAGATTTTCAAATCAAATGTACACCTCCTGTCCCCATTAAGTGTGACAATACAAGTGCCATCAGTATTTCAAAGAATCCTATTATGCATTCGAAGACCAAGCACATTCCCATCAAGTATCACTTCTTGCGTGAACAAGTGCTTGAGCAAAAGGTGAAGTTGGAGTATGTTCCCTCCAAAGAACAAATTGCTGATATCTTTACCAAACCTCTGCCTAGGGAAGCGTTTGAGTATCTAAGACAGAAGCTGAGAGTGTTCTCTGCCAGTCAAAAGAACAAATATGCATAAATTTAGAAGATGGTATTGGATACACGGGTTTCATGAAACACAGTCGCGTATATACGCGAGTTCATGCACAGAAAACCGCGTATGTCTAATTGCTGACATTTTTCTGTTTGGAGTCAGCTCTTTTTAGCACAGTTGCAGTGCTGCTTGGTATCTCTGATACTGTTTGGTATCTCTGGTGGAGTTCCAGTGCTCATAATTCTTTCTCTAATGTTTTGATACAGATGCCTTGAGGATTTGTTGGTGACAGTGTTCAGGATGCACAAACTAAGGGGGAGCCTTAGTCATATGAAAAGGATGCTTGGATGCACAGTTTTAGGGGGAGCATTAGCTTTGCTGAGTATAATGCATTGTTGGCATTATGATGGTTCTGAAATATGTTCTCTTTCTTGAGGACTTTCGGGTGTTGGTTATGAAAAGTCATATTTGTATTTTGATAAAAAGGTCATGTTGAGACCCATGATGTAAAATTATAATATTCAGTCATGTAAGGACTTTTCAAAGTTGTAAACCCACTTGGTTGGGTAGCTGAGTCAATTTTTGTAAACCCACTTGGTTGGGTACTTGAGTCTCATATGTAAATCCACTTGGTTGGATATTTGATGTAAATATGAGTCCTTGGTGATAGGAAGATCATAGAGTCATGTACTTCATTGGAAAATTTGTTTGAAGATTCAGCATGAACTCAGGGGGAGCTTGGTTACTTCTGTATATATCAGATCTGCAGAATGCTTCTTCCACATGAGGAGAAAAGGGGGAGAGTATGTTGATTTTTTATCAGCCCTTTGCCCTTGATGTCAAAGGGGGAGAGTGACATGGTGTTTTAATGGTGTCATTGTATTCTTAATGTACCTATCTGTTGTGGTAACCAAACACCATCGCGGTTGCCATCAAGTCCAAAGGGGGAGATTGTTGGCAATATGATGCAGAGTGTTGTCCTTGATGGCAACCCACTGAATGAAGATGATGGCAACTTACTTGATGAAGTTGTGCTTGAGAGAATATGTTCTTGATGAAGTAAAACTGATGTATCTACAGTGTGTACAGAAGGCAATGAAGAAAGGATTTCAGCATGTGCTAAATCTTGATGAAAAGAGTATGTCTCTTGGCATACGCGGATTTGCCTAGGGGAAGTCGCTTATGCACGCGGGAATGAACGTTCCAAGTCGCGTATGGGCAGAAGCGCTCTTAAAATGCAAAACCAGGGGTAACCACCATGGTATTGACCCATTGTATTGGGTAATGATTCGTCTAAATGACCCCGTCCAGGAATACCATCAGAAGTAATGTGGTTTTGGCTCATGGTATTGAAATTGGGTAAACCTATATAAGGAGAAGAATTTCATTGTGCAAAGCATGAGAGTGGGTGCAAGATGTCTGAGCTTGAATGAATACTTCTCTCTGGAGTATATCTGAATGGAAAGGGTTACAGTTGAATGAAAGATCTGAATGTATGATGCACCGATGAAGGAGTGATGAAGAAGGGGATCTAGATCTGTATTGTACTTGTATTTGCAAAATCTGTTCATGGAAGGCTTAGATCTGAGAGGAGGCGAACATCTATCAGAGGCAAAAGGGTAAATCTGAACTGAATATCTGATCTGAAGAAGTATGCTGCTCTATAATAGTTGAAGATCTATACGCTAGTTCGCCGCAGAGGAAGCGCGTATATACGCGGCTTCGCTGAAGAGAAAGCGCGTATGCGCAATAAAATTGGCTCTATAATTTATACTGAAGTATACGCGGGTTTATGTGAACGAAAGCGCGTATATACGCGACATCAGAGAAAGGAAAGCGCGTATGCAAACTAGGGTTTGCTGAAGTCTGTGGTAAGAAATGTCTGATCTGTTCTGCTGGTTTACTGATATCTGTCAGTGAGTTATATGTATCTGTTTCATGGTTGACTGTGCTTAAAAGTATGGAAAGGGTCCAATCTGAAAGTATGATGAAAAGTGGCCTGCAAGTGGTGTCCTAAAGGAAGCTTTGAATCCAGTGTGAAAATTGATGAAACGTGGTCCATAGAGGTGCTGAGGGTTGTAGCCTTCAGTCAGGGGGCTGTAGCTCCCTTCCAGGTGAGGCTGGTAAACGAGATCAGGGGGTCGTAGCTCCCTTCCAGGAGAGGCTGGTAAACGAGTCAGGGGGTTGGAGCTCCCTTCCAGGAGAGGCTGGTAAACGAGCGCAGGTGGGTGCCTGCGTGCTAGTAGGAGTCTGCACCAGCACATATGTTGTAAGATGTTTTCTCAATAATAAAATATTGAAGGCTGAGCAACGGCAGTGGTGGTTTTCTCCCGACTTGGGTTTCCACCTAAAAATCCTGGTGTTCATGTGTGATGCTTTGTGTGATGGTTTACTCTGCTCTTACTGTTCATGTTTCCTGTTTATTAAACATCTGATGAATGAATGATGGAATTATTTAAGTGAAGATCTAATAACATAATTAGATATCTGTGTATACGCGAGTTTCATAAAGGGTATCCGCGTATATACGCGAGTCTGTTTCAGGAAAGTAGCGTATGGGTTTTTAGAAGCAAGAAAAAATAAAAGTTTTGAATATGCAGTAAATACTGATTCACCCCCCCTCTCAGTATTTTTCCCAACATTTACAAGGCAATTTTACATCGGTTTTTAGCTTCGGGGGTGCTGCCCCCGAAACCCCCCACCAGGGGTTAAGGGGGCCTCCATAAAGTCGCAGCCGCACCCCCCCCGGGACCCCCCAGGTAGTGTTTAATTACGAGCGGCATTTCCCCCCATTAAGTTACAAGGGTCCAACATTGTGATACAAAATAAACAAGATAACCAGGCTCCACACCCAACAATATGGACTCTTCTAGAAGGCACTGGCCATGTGGAGATTTCGGAATAATGAGAATTTCACTCCCATTTGACCAACACACTCTTAAATATCGGAAAGTGCTTTATAGATCACCCTTGAATTGAGGTAACTGCATATGAAAATCATTTATTCCCTTGAGAGGTTGCATTAGTCAGCTCATAGGTGATATAACATGTACTTCAAATCTTGGAAACCTTGCAATGGAACTCATGGATGATTTGTTCTTGTTCTTGTCTTAGGGCATGTAGAAAATGAAATGATAGGGGATGATAGACCCTGTTTCATTGGTTCTATGGATGATGTACAGTTTAACCAGGTCATTGGGAATGATGCCCAAATTGACCTATAACAACTGATATCTTCAAAGTAGCCATCAATTTCACTAATCAAAGAAAAATTATAATAGAGAAATATTACATGTCAGTATTTTTAGCCCCAAGAATGTCTCGGGATGAGGAGGAAATTGAATGAGGTAACCTCAGACCTCTTTTGGCTTGGTATCTATCCCTACCAAGTTTGAAGAGGGCTCTCTCCAGTGAAAACTCTCAATCAAAGGAGATGATTGCAGTATGAAATGTATCTTAGGCTAGGTATGATAGTCTTTAGGGTTTTGATTTAGGTTTTCTGGGTCAAAACAACAAGACAGAAAGTACCATTGGGAAATGGATTCAAAGTTGGTTTCTTTCTACAGATTTGAGGCAAAGTAGGCACTATATCCAGCCAGCTAAATGATATGAAATGAGAGATGGAAAGGAGAAGAAATCCCACTACACTAAAGACATCTATTAATGGATGAATCTCCAATGCAGCTTTAGAAGAAATAATACAAATATAGGTTACAAAAAAGAGCATCAAACATGGATTAATTATGTAAAGATAACCATTAACACATAACAAGCATCATCAGTGTGAAAGGAGCATCTAACATGGATGAATTCCTATCACTTACTCTCAGACAATACTAGCAGAAAAACATAATCATAGAAATGATATACAGGAACACATACTAAACATAAACACCGTGATGAATCTCAAAACAAAGAGGAGATAAACTCCTGCATTAATTACATAAAAATATTCAGGGAAAAATACACAGTTCAACAGCCTCTCACTTAGTCGAAATCGAACCCCCTTACATACTAAAATAATAAAATATATAAACTATTACAATTATCTAGTTGTTTCTAGCTCTTAGGAAAATAATCAAAACAATTATCTAAATTAAATCAAGACTATCCAAAATAATCAAATTGAAAACAGTCCCAGATGGACTCTCCTTGAAATCTGCAAACTCCTGCTGACTTTTCTCCATCAAATCTGGAACAAAATATCCTCTGCCATCTTAACAACATGGGGACTGACAATTTTCAGGCCTTCCTCTATCAAGGGCTACAAAATGATATACTTCATGAAATAATCCAATGACACACCTCCATACATCCTTGCATATTTGTAAGTATGAAGCATGTGATTTGTGCTACTCGCATAGTCCCCAATGCTCTCAGGACTCCACCTTCCTAAGAATACAGAACCTGCATTTTCAATATAATCCATCCACTGATTTGCATCTTCAACATTTATGATTAAATGCTCATGTGTTTTCCTGTGTCATGAAACAACAAGAACAAGCTTGCACAGCTCCTCTTCATCATACTCTGATGCAATACCAAAAGTGGTAATAAGTTGCAGGAATGCCTAAGCTTCCAATGAATTTCCATTGGCAGCATCTACATCAAGACCTGCCAACGAAGGCACAAGAGATTCCAATAACATAATACATATACGGCGTTGAGCCAGAAGACCAGTCTCCTTTGATGTCATTGATTTCTTTTCAACTCTTGCTTTATCTAATCTTTTACCTCTATCATTGGCATAACATCCGTCATGGGTGGGGTTTGTATCAATACAGGGTGAATGCGTGCATGAACATTTTCCAGATCCATATAATTTTCAAGTTGTCCAGCAGCATGATCATCATCTCAACATTTTATTGAAGCTGACTTATGAGTTGGAAGAAAACCAGGCATCATGAATCCATCTTCATCATGTTGTGTCTCATTCTTGCATTTAATTTGGGCTCTTTGCAAGTTTATTTCACACAATAAGTTCATGTTTTTTCTCTTCCCTCTTGGTCATAGCTTTCAATATGGCTTTGGCTTGATCAAAGTTGTGCCTAAATTGTCGAAGATTCTCAAAGGACTGGACATTTTTCTCACGCCTTTGCATCCGCCTTGTGTGGAGCCGATGGGTCTTATCTCTTGGCCTGAAAACATTGTATGGGTTGGTGTCATTCACAGGTGGAGGTGGCTATAATTGTCGCAGAATAGGATTTTGCCACCTGTATCGCTTTTCTTTATAGTAGCTATATACAACCAGAAGTACTTCATGTCTGGTAATTTTTTACTGCAAAACCTCAACCGCTACATCAAACTGGAGTAGCACAGGCATCATCGGTCCAATATTTTCTCCTAAACTGACCTCTCTCTCTCGATATTTATGATCCAAAATTTTCACCTTGTATAGAATACTCTCATACATTTCAGGTGAAAGAATCGTCTTTTTATTGTTAAATTCTTAAAGCCAATCATCGTCTTCATCGTCTAAATCATACTCAACAAAGTCTAAATTTTCTGCCCTAACCCTTCCACGTAAGTATGATGGAGGTTGTTAGCCACCTATAAAATTTGTTATAGCAAAAGGTGGCTAAGACTTTTTGAGCCTTCAAGGAACAAATTTTATTACTAAAAAGTGTTGGCTCTTGAAGACTCTTGAAGGCCTCATGCCTCTGTCCAAATCTTCACTGTTGTTCCCTTTTTATACTCAGAAATTCTGTTGATTTCATGAGAAAAGACTACTGCAAAATCATCATTTTTCCCCCTCCTCCACTCAAAACTAACCTTCATTTCCTCCCCTTTTTCTCCATAAAATTCCTCTATTTTTCATGATTTCCCTTCTCCCATTCGTGAAAATCCTCTTTACATAGTTTAAAACTCATTTTTAAACTATACCGAAACCCCCAAATCCATTAAAAACTACGAAAATTTTCATAAAAAAAAAGTTTTTATTACTATGGACTTAAGCCCCCTTGGGCTAAGTCCTAACCACTTCCCCACCATATGCTTTGGTGCTAGAACCAAGCACTAACCCCTTTCAGCGCTAATTGCATCGCAAAGTCCCAACGCACAAGTTTGTTTGCCATGTTTTAAAGAAGTTCCGATGCGATTAAACCCTTGAACACAGCCCCGATCTTATATTTGTTTCATATAACCCATGGGCCCGCCTTTGGTGCTTAAAACATTGTAATAACCCATTCCCGATCACCTTTTTCTTTGTAAAGTCATAAAACCCACTTTCCCAAAGTTTTGATCTGAAGCGCCGGAGTTATGTTTTTCAAATGAAAAATGGTTAGATTAAAAAGACCCGAAGCGCAATCGCATCGGAGAAATCCATAATGGGTTGATTGTAAAGACCCGCATCAAACTTTCCGATGCGATTGGGTCACATATATATAAACTCTGCCCCCCTCCACCTTTCACTCCATATAACTTTCACCCGGGACCAAGTGTTAAAGATCCAAGGTGCTCCATCGCATCGCAAAAGTTCCAATGGGTAGATTGAAAAGCCTGAGCCCGAGGCTCCGATTGCGATTAGCCCTTTGTTATAACGCCCCGGGCATACTACATTCCATACATCCACAGGCCCCGCAGAAGGGCTCCTAACCATATTATATATATACCCTGCCCATGCTAAACCTTTTCTTTACTTGAAAATTTTGGGTTTTGTATATCATAAAGGGTTTCCACCCGTTCGTCTTAAAAATCAATCCCCGATCGTTGATCTTGGGCCGATCAAACGGACAGCGCTCAATCGCATCGCCCTCCCCGATCGCCCAATCGCATCGCATTTTTCGATCGGTACATTTGTTTGTCCCCTCCGATCGGCCATCCCTCAGATTAATTACCCACCATTGATCTGATCCTCATATCAACAATCATCGCTCAATCGCATCGCAAATTTTTCAGCTTTGTGCAAACTTTTTCCCCACCGATTGCAATCCTCCAATTAGATCTGGACCGTCCACGTGTCTAGATCGGACGGTCCCAGATCCTTCCCACATTACTTTATCGCCCTCCACCCTCGCCAAAGGTTTAAACCTTGGATTCTCGCATTTTCTTGTTAAATCCGAATAATATGAATCCTTCACATTATTAGTCCGCCTCTTATCCCGACCATTAATCTTCTTGATTACTCATAAATCAACGGCTCTGACTTAATTATCCCTCCACTCTCCTTTTTTTAACCTCTTCTACGCAGATCTCCATCGTTGGATGCTACCATCCAACGGCTACGCTCCTCCCCACACCCTCTGCAGCAGTAAAACCCAAAAAACACAGGATTTCTTAAATATTGATTGTATTTTGCAGGTTTTAAATGTTTTCCCGTTATAAACAAAGAAAAATGAAAGCCAAGGGTGGCGATCCTCTGGACTTTTGTTTATCAAAGGGAAAGAGATATAAAGGGTCTGGAAACATGTTTCATCAACGCTTCATGGGAATTGATGCCATATCGGCCCTGTGCAGTCCTGCACATCGACAAGACACTGTGTTATTAAATCACCATTAAAAGAGTATCAATGTTGAAGACAGAACGCAGCAAAACAGAAGATTGAAGAAAAATTTGGGGATTACGGCTAAGATTGATTATCAAAAGCCTAATCCTCCAAAGTAAATCAAAATTAAAAGAAATCATAATGATCTACAGATAGAAAGGCCTCCACCGCCACATCTGAGGCAAATTGATTCCTCTCAGCTACCACAAGTGCCACCTGTAGCCACAAGCATTCAAACAGAAGCCGAAGTTATTGAGAAAAAACATATATTCGCCTCAACGCAGCCAAAGAGTTACTTCTGCAAGGAACTTAATGCAAAAAATATTTGCAAAGTTACTCCAACATGACACAGAGCCTCAAAAGTCAACAAAAGCTCCCACTGAGCTTAATCTTAAGTGTAAAACAGTTAATACAGATAGAACGTTTGTAAATTTCTTCATCGAGCCTCTCAAAGGCCGAGAGGTCATTAAGACTGTATTAATTATCTTGGGAGATCTTTTATTGAGATCTCACCTCCTCATTCTTCTATAAATACCTCTGTAGAAGATGAGAAATTGTTGGTTGCAGAACTTTGAAATACATTTGAGCTTAAACTTCTGATTGTAAATAGTGTTCACTGGCCCTTGAAGCTTTGCTTGTGTTTAGATTAGTTAGGCCGAAAAGTGAAGTTGATTGTTGAACTGAAACATTATACCTGAAGACTGTAACTGGTTTGACATCAATAACAAGCTGTTTCTTGGGATCCTAGTCTGTATCACTGGTGAAGTGCCCCATTATTTGTTATTGTTTTTCCTTCTATGTATGCCATATTATTCATTATTCTCTGATAAAGAACAACATTTATAGAGTTAGGATTTACTGTTTACCAGTACCCTTCTCTCACTGATAAGCTTTATCTCAATGTTTTCCTCCAATTTGTTTATTTAAGAATGATTCAATACAGTTTAAGAAGTTAGGAATGTTGGCATTCCCTCGTCCTACTGTTTGCTTTAAACATTATTCTTGAAAGTTATTTTCATCATTTGCTTATTACAGTTAGACTAGAAAAGTGATGGTTTGTCCTGTTTCTAGTTTCTATTCTCCAAAGGCAGATTCTGAGGGTTTCCCTTGGTGTTGGCTGAAATCAGATTAGGTTTAAAAGTACCTTACCTGATCTTAAGTTACACTTTTTTTCCCTTATGTTTTTTCATACTTTCTGAAGGTAATTATGCGGCTTACTGGATTGTTTGTCAATTAATCTGCTTTAATACAAACTTTCCCAAGAATTCTATGGTCAGCGCTGTTCTTGGTTGGTTTTAAACAATTACTTAAGAGGCTTTTCTTGTTTGGACTGACTATAAATCCCTTGTGAAATTATTATCAGTTTCCACCCCTTCAACACTTTATTGTTTCCATTCCATCATTTTAATCTCAATGATCTTGTGATATATATGACTTGCCCCTTGGATCACTCTTAATTTTGTTGTTCAATTAAATCCCTGATATGACTCCATAGCCTAATGGAATAAAAAACAGCATTATATCTATCTTTTTAGACAAATATTTTCTATTCACTTGCAAATTCTCACCTTTGGAACTCTTTGCATTTAGAACTTTCCACCTCAAACAGTAATCATGCTCAACCATCCAAAAACAAAACAAACCCTTGGCCTTCATAACTTGCCTAATATTATTACCCCAAACTTCAAAGATAAATCCATCTTTGCACTTATTGGAGAGATCCCTCTCCGGATTTAGGAGGGCTAGATCCTAGAATCGCAAATTGGTTGAAACAATGTTGTTCCTGTGATCGGACTTTGCCAATCTTGCTGATTATAGGGAGCTAACATTTCTGGCGACTCCACTGGGGAACACTTCCTTTAAAATAAATAAAACTTTGAGAGTAAAAGCATCCTTTTCAAGCACTACCAAACAATGATAATCATGATAAAACTTGTTGAATCAGTGACAAACTAGGCATACCCTAGGATTCTCATAAAACTTTATCTAACCTTGAAAAATCAGCTGGCTTAGCCATAAGAGTAGACTTTCTTTGTCCCATGACCGTAGCTAGGTTTTGAAACAGAGTTAGGATATTCTTAAAAACCACACAATTGAAAAATAACTCAGAAAACCTAAAAATATTTCATATTGGTATTCAATAAACATGGTGGTGGACCATAAAACCTTTTACCTCTGAAAAGAGCTAAAAACTTCCACTTGGTGACTCCACAATCCTTAACAGACCTTAAGACTCCACTAGGAAGAACCTTTGTCATTTTAATATCATTCAAACTCAGTTAGAGGACTGTAGGATTAAAATTTGTGTAAACATATTAGTTAACCTCTCAAATACTGTCATACCTGGTTGAAATTTTCCTGTTTATTTGGGTCTAAAAAACACAACATAGTGGCTTCTAGAAAGATTCATACTAGAGCCTACCTAGACCCTGATCCCCCTGAAATATTCGGTAACCCAGAAAGTATCCTTAGGAAGTCTCCTAGGACTAAATTATCAACTGTTTTCAGATCACCCTTGAGAGCTACTTCAATTCCCAAAAATCTTACAACTCTACAACAATCACAAGCTAACTTAGTAAATCCATTTAGAACTAGGTCATTTGATGATATAATCCAGCTAGACTCGGAGCCTTCACTTTCATCCCTAGAGACAAGTGAACATCCTGGTAGTAGAGAAACAACACCTCCTGATTTGCATTTCCTTCACAATTTAGGTGTCTCTCATCCAAGATCAGCTCAGAAATCTACTGCTGTTCCATCCACATTCCTTCATCCTTCATCCACTGTTCAAACCACTCCACTTCAGCCCACTTTCCCTTTTGTTAATCCACCCCTTGTGAATCCACCTACACCACATATCATGGCAGCATGGTATGCTCCCTTAGTCCTTCCTGTACCATTAGTCAATCTCCCACAGGACTATCAATCCAAAATTCCATTATATGATGCTAGTAATGTTACAACTGCATCACAACATGTGGATAAGATGAATGACTACTTTGAAAGAAATGAAATTGATGATGATTCTATCAAGCTTAGATTATTTGCTCAGAGCTTAGGGTAGAAGTAAGAAAATGGTTCAAAGGCTTAACCCCCCATAGTATCAATGATCTCCAAGCCTTCCATCAAACATTCTTAAACAAATTGGAAGTAAATAAAAACCCTCTCCAGGTCCTTTCTGACTACAATAACCTCCATAGAAACACTAGGGAAAGTGTGCAAGCTTATTGCACTAGATTTAACAGTGTGTATAATGCACTTTCCCCAGAACTAAAACCTCCACAAGGCTCAGCTTTAAACAAGTTTCCTGAAGGGTTTGACCCTGAGATGGCCTATCAGCCGAGGGAAATAGACCCTGCAACTCTTGAGGAGATGCAAAAGGGTGCTCTTTCTGTGGAAGTCAACTTAATGGAAAAGAGAGAAAGAATGAAAAATGAAAAGAGAGTGTCCTTTAGAGAGTAATCTTCACCCTCTAATTCCAACTCAAATATGGAGAGAATGATAGAAGACATGATGAAAGAGATGAGCATAATTAAGAGAGCACAAGCCAATCAAAACCAAACTTCTCCTCAAAATAGAAACCAGAACCAAAACCAGAATTTTAGAAGGAATAAACCTCCAAATAGACCCAGGGAAGATGATCAGCAGATCACTTCACCCTTTCATCAAAACTATGTAAGTGAGGTTGAGGAAACAGATGAAATAACAGAGGAGGATGATATCAACATGCTGGGGGTAGATAATGATGAATTTGAGATTCATTATGATAGAAAACAAGGTCTATACACACCTTATGATGACAAAAGAGATGATGATGAAAATTATTATCAAGACATGGAAAATGTCATCATAGAATCTCAAAAAGAATATGACCTTAGAAGCAAAACCAGTCAACAAACCCCCAACAATAAAACCTGTGACAAATCTTCACAAAACAGCACTACAACCAAGCCTAGAATTTTCAAACAAAAGGACAAAACAGTGGCTATAAATTCTGGTAATGATAAAGAGAAAGGCACTCAAAACAATGAAAAACAGAGTGCAGATGTTAGTAGTACTAACATCTCAGCTAGTGCTACTGTTAAAACCATTTTGTCAAATGTAAATAGGAAAAGTCATCAAGCTAATATTGCTGATAAAGTGACAGCAAATAAGGTTGAGACCAGCGCTTTAAAAGGTCAAATCCCTTTCAGCCTGGAGCAGGAAATTTCCAAAATCAAAATATATGTTCCCTTGAATGAGTTAGCTTCCCAGCATGTATATAGGACCCAAATTTTGAAGGCTTTAAATATAGAGGAAAACTAGGATATAGTCAATCTTAATGATGACCAGCCTGAAGTTATTTTTAGTCCAAAGATTGAAGGTATGTATCAAGAGGGACATGTTCCTCCCTTTTATGTGAGTTTAAACGTTCATGACAAAAATTTTCACAACGCTATGCATGACTCCAGGGCTTCTCATAATTTAATGCCTAAAGTTGTGATGGAGAGCCTTGGTCTAGAAATCACCAGACCTTATAAAGATCTATACTCCTTCGACTCAAGCAGAGTAAAATTTTTAGGATTAATCAAAGACCTCTGCGTTAGCTTAGCACAGATCCTAGCCAAATGCTTAGTCAAGGACATTTTTGTGGCTAATGTGCCCCCAAAGTATGGAATGTTATTATCTAGATCTTGGGGGGCTAAGTTACAAGGGAATATGCAGATGGACATGACCTATGCGACTATCCCGGTTTTCAATCAGAAGAGAATACTTTACAGGGAGTCTCATATGCAATACACAATTACAAGTCAAGGTAGACCGCAAAACTCCCCTTTATACTCTGTAAACACAGGCCTTGATTCATTTATCCTTTTTAATGATGAGATATTGGATGAACAAGTCGCTTTAAATGAACTAATGGCTAACAGAGAGGAAGAAGAAAACAACGTAGGAGTGTCAAAACAGGTTGCTGCTTTTGAAAATATTTGCAAACCCAACACAGGTCTTGAACTACAAATCATGCGTCCATCACTTTTTAACCTTGACAGTCAAGAAAGAATTCCTCAGCTTAACGAGAAACCAGAGGAATTATAACAAATTCAACTAAGCGCTGATATTAAAAAACAAGCCGAAAGCACGCTTGTTGAAGAAGATAGTGACCCAGATGTAACCGAAAATAGTCCTCTATGGAGTATGCACTTTGATGGATCCTGCACTAGGAACATTGTTGGTGCAGGGGTTTGGATTTGCAGCACTGAAAGCAACCACACAGAAAGTATTTCTTGTAGATTAAATTTCGAGTGTTCAAATAACATAGCGGAATATGAATCCCTTATTTTAGGCTTACGATTGTTGAAGAAGTTAGGAGCGAAAAGAATCAATGTGTATGGGGATTCAAAGTTAGTCATTAGGCAAGTCAATGGGAAGTATAACGTAAATCATCCCAGACTTAGGGCCTACCGAAATGATGTCATGGACCTTTTAAAAATATTCGAGGATTCCAAACTGATTTTTGTCCCAAGAAAAGGAAATATTACTGCCCACAATTTAGCCTTTGCAGCTAGAACATGCTTAACACCATATGAAACCAAAGACTGCACAACTCAGATAAAATTTAGACCAGTCGTTCCTGATAACGAAAAATATTGGCAGGTGTTCGACGGAGACAAAAAAATAGAAGACTTCATGCAGTTCAGAAATGAATTCGAACTACCAAGTTCGGATTCATATTATGAAACCGATTGCCCTAATGAAGAAAATTTTCTTGATGAAGAAGAAAGGTCTCCTGAACTTGCTAATATAAACCTATTATCTAGAAAACTTGAAAACGAAACAGAAATGAATGCGAAGTTTGAAACAGAGGAGTTAGAAACTCTGCACTCTAAAGATGAAAGTTTTCCTAAGGGTCTGGCCCCTTTAGAAGAGTTGTTCAATTTTAACAATGTGGCAAATAAACCAAAACTGGAACCTGTAGAGACTGAAGTGGAAGAGTGCAATATAGGCAGTGAACTTAAACCTATGATGATTAAATTGTCTAAGACTTTACCAGCTCACATTAAACTCAAATACATAGAGCTTTTTAAAGATTTTTCTGATGTTTTTGCATGGAGTTACGAAGATCTTAAATCCTATGACACTAAAATAATACAGCACAAAATCCCTCTCAAAGAAAACCAAAAACCATTGAAACAGAAGTTGTGCAGAATAAACCCTGTCCAGTTTCCTTTGGTTCAGAAGGAGATCATGAAAATGTACGACGCTGGTATTATTGTCCCTATTAGATATTCTGAGTGGGTGTCTAATCTGGTGTCGTTTAGGAAGAAAACTGGAGAGATCAGGCTTTGTATAGAATTTAGAGACTTAAACAAAGCTTCATTAAAGGACAACTACCCTTTACCTAAGATGGATCATATTTTACAAAGGGTGGTAGGGTCTAAGAGAATTTCTTTGTTGGATGGCTATTTGGGGTACAATCAGATCTTAGTTCACCCTGATGATCAATTAAAGACAGCCTTTACTACACCATGGGGCACTTTCATGTATGTGAAAATGCCTTTTGGTCTAATGAACGGTGGAGCAACTTTTCAAAGAGCCATGGACATAGCATTCTCGGAAGAACTGGGCTTCTTCATCATTATCTATCTTGATGATGTTACTGTGTTCTCAAAAATAGATGAAGAGCACTTAGAACATCTAAGAAAAGTTTTCGAGAAATGCAGAAAATTTGGGATATCTTTAAACCCTAAGAAGACACTATTTGGTCTCCAAGAAGGTAAACTTCTTGGGCACATCATTTCAGAAGAGGGTATTAAGATAGATCCAAAGAGAATTGAGGCAATATTGCAAATCTCTCATCCTTGGAACATCAAGGAGTTGCAATCTTTGATTGGAAATATTAACTTTTTGAGAAGGTTCATCCCCAACTTCGCTGAGCTCCTTAGGAATATCACAAACATGTTGAAGAAGGAGCAAGGGGTGAAATGGACCTTGGAAGCAAAGAAGTCCTTTGAGCTGGTGAAACAAGCGTTAACCAAAACACCGGTTCTTATAAGTCCTGATTTTTCAAAGGATTTTTATATTTTTTCATTTTCATCAGAACATACCATAGTTGTTGTCCTTCTACAGAAAAATCCACAAGGACAAGAGTAGCCTATTGAATTCTTTAGTAAGGCATTGAGGGATGCCCCTTTTAATTATAACATTATGGAGAAGCAAGCCTTTGCTTTGGTTAAAGCTTTGAAAGACTTCAAAGTGTACATCCTTCACTCTCACATCATTGCCTTTGTCTCAAACTCAGTTGTTAAAGACATTCTAACACAAGACCCAGATGGTAAAAGAGGTAAGTGGATTGTTGTTATCCTTGAATACGATTTAGAGATAAAACCCACTAAACTCGTCAAAGGCCAAGGTCTAGCTAGAGTAATGACTGAAACCAATTTTGAAGTTCTTGATATTAATATGATTAATGCTTTGGATGACCAAGTAGGATTCCCAACTCCTATGGTTGAAGACCATTTTATGAATTCTCCTTGGTATGTTGATATTATTTATGTTTTGCTTAATTTGAATACACCTCTTGGTTTGACAAAGACAAAGGCAAGATTCCTAAAGTTAAAAGCTGTAAACTATTGCATTATAGATAGATGTCTTTATTGGAAAAATGCAAGTGGTCTATTTCTTAAATTTTTTCTTGAGTTTGATGCAGAGAAGGTTAAGCACGAGTTCCATGAAGGAGAGTGTGGAGGTCATTTATACTGGAAGACAACAACCAACAAAATTTTGAGGGTTGGCTTCTATTGGCCTACTCTTTTTCCTGATATACACAATATGATCATTGCATGTCATAAATGTCAACTTTTTGAAGGCAAAAGAAAACTGCTACCCCTGCCTCTGCATCCAATCATTGTTGAAGCCCCATTTCAACAGTGGGGACTTGACTTCATAGGATAAATCCATCCACCATATTCTGCTCAGCATAGATGGATTCTCACTGCCACATACTATTTCACTAAGTGGATAGAAGACATACCTTATAGGCAGGCCAATGATTCAGTTATTATAAAATTCATGGAGATTAACATTCTCTCCAGATTTGGCTGTCCTACCAAGATCATCATTGATAATGCAGCAACATTTGCATCAAAGAAGGTGGTTGAATTCTGTCACAGATATCAGATAACATTGGGGCATTCCATGACCTATTACCCCCAAGGTAATGGACTTTCAGAATCCTCAAACAAGAGTTTAGTGGACATAATCAATAAAGTGTTGGAGGATAACAAGAAGTCTTGGCACACAAAGCTTGTTCATGCACTTTGGGCTGACGGATTAACACTGAAGAAATCTATTGGCATGTCACCCTTCGAGCTTGTGTATGGTACTGATGCAATTTTTCCAAACAGCCTTGGTGTACCAGTAATGAAGTTGATTCAAGATTTACAAACTGAAGATAATGACATACTCAGAAGAATAAATCAGACCATTCATCTTCAGCAAGCCAGAGAGGAGGTTTATAACAAAGCATTGCAAAAACAGATCAACATTAAAAAGCTCTTTGACAGAAGAACAAAGGCCAGCAATTTCAAGATTGGGGAAAAAGTTTTAAAGTGGGACTCAAGGGGGGAAGAAAAGGGCAAGCATGGAAAATTTGACAACTTATGGCTTGGCCCTTACTCTATTCATTCAGCTTCTGGTAACAATGCATTTTTCTTGCAGGAGTTGAATGGAGCAGAGTTGTTTGGGGGTCCTGTCAATGGCAGGATGCTCAAACATTACTTCTCTTAATCCATGCTATGTTTTGAAGCCTTTTTATCTTTTTTCCATTATAAATATTTCATCCCCCATTGCATTTAAAGTTAGAAAAATCAAAAAACCCAAAACAGTAGAAAATAGAAAAGAGGGCAGATTGTGAAAACAACAAAGGTACAGCCCCATACCAAAAAAGAGAAACAAATCTAAAAGTGTGAAAGCTTAAATGCCACTCTTGCAAAACACACTTCTAGATAGTCAAACAGCCTAATCTTGACTAATTAGTTTTAAATTTTCTGCTGATAGGATAGTGAATTCGATTTTCCAAACTGTTTAATCTTAGCTTATCAGTAGATAGATTAGGATAGAAATTAAAGGTTCAAACATGTTTAAAATCTAAACCTAAGTTTCCAAAGAAAGATGACTAAAAAATGTTCTATTTTCTTGAGTCAAAAACAAAGATAAACTGGTTCTAAACAGCTCAAAATATGAACCAAAGAACAAGGAAGAAACAACTCAAATAAGAGTCAAAACAGAGTTGTAAAAGGATGAAGAAAGTGCTTGAATTTTCAAATTCTAAGCCTTCCCTTTTGTTTTAATTTTCTGCGAAATAAGATCTATGTGCAGATTGTTTTTTATGCCATAGACCATCATTAAGTTAGACTATTTAATCCTGACTTGTATTCTTTTAAATTTCTGTTGTAGAATTTAGAGAATAAAATCTGTTAGACTGTTTAATCCTAACAGATTGATAGAATAGTTAGAGAATCATATGGGCTCAATTGTTTAATCTGAGTCCATGGAGAAATAAGGAGTATAAATAGATTAGATTTCCTGATTTCAAAAGAATAAAATATTGTAAAAGAGTTTTCCAATCTAAGTGCACTCTAATGAAGAAAAAATGCTAGATCAGTAGGATTGGGTAGGTAGAAAATTTTGTATTGATGAAGATCCATTGTTTCTATGACTGCTAATATGTTTCAAAGCAAGATCATCCCAGCAAAGGAAGAGCAGCCCAATGTATGAGGCACAGGTCAGCCTCCCAGAGAATACAATGGATGAGACACAGGTCAGCCTCCCAGAGAATGCAAGTCTGAAGTTCTTGATGCCTTCAAGAAGGCACCATCCCCAAGTGGAGCCACTTGTAGCCACCTATAAAAAAATTTATAGCAAAAGGTGGCTAAGACTTTTTGAGCCTTCAAGGAACAAATTTTATTACTAAAAAGTGTTGGCTCTTGAAGACTCTTGAAGGCCTCATGCCTCTGTCCAAATCTTCACTGCTGTTCCCTTTTTATACTCAGAAATTTTGTTGATTTCATGAGAAAAGACTGATGCAAAATCATCATTTTTCCCCCTCCTCCACTCAAAAATAACCTTCATTTGCTCCCCTTTTTCTCCATAAAATTCCTCTATTTTTCATGATTTCCCTTTTCCCATTCATGAAAATCCTCTTTACATAGTTTAAAACTCATTTTTAAACTATACCGAAACCCCCAAATCCATTAAAAACTCCGAAAATTTTCATTAAAAAACAAGTTTTTATTACTATGGACTTAAGCCCCCTTGGGCTAAGTCCTAACCACTTCCCCACCATACACTTTAGTGCTAGAACCAAGCGCTAACCCCTTTCAATGCTAATCGCATCACAAAGTCCCAACGCACAAGTTTGTTTGCCATGTTTTAAAGAAGTTCTGATGCGATTAAACCCTTGAACACAACCCCGATATTATCTTTGTTTCATATAACCCATGGGCCCTCCTTCGGTGCTTAAAACATTTTAATAACCCATTCCCGATCACCTTTTTCTTTGTAAATTCATAAAACCCACTTTCCCAAAGTTTTGATCTGAAGCGCCGGAGTTACGTTTTTCAAATGAAAAATGGTTAGATTAAAAAGACCCGAAGCGCAGTCGCATCGGAGAAATCCACAATGGGTTGATTGTAAAGACCCGCATCAAAATTTTCGATGCGATTGGGTCACATATATATAAACTCCGCCCCCCTCCACCTTTCACTCCATATAAATTTCACCCGGGACCAAGTGTTAAAGATCCTAGGCGCTCCATCGCATCACAAAAGTTCCAATGGGTAGATTGAAAAGCCCGAGCCCGAGGCTCCGATTGCAATTAGCCCTTTGTTATAATGCCCCTGGCATAATACATTCCATACATCCACAGGCCCCGCAGACGGGCGCCTAACCATATTATATATATACCCCGCCCATTCTAAACCTTTTCTTTACTTAAAAATTTTGGGTTTTGTATATCATAAAGGGTTTCTGCCCGTTCGTCTTAAAAAGCAATCCCCGACCGTTGATCTTGGGCCGATCAAACGGACAACGCTGAATCGCATCGCCCTCCCCGATCGCCCAATCGCATCACATTTTTCGATCGATACATTTGTTTGTCCCCTCCGATCGGCCATCCCTCAGATTAATTACCCACCATTGATCTGATCCTCAAGTCAACGGTCATCGCTCAATCGCATCGCAAAGTTTTCAGTGTTGTGCAAACTTTTTCCCCGTCGATTGCGATCCTCCAATTATATCTGGACCATCCACGTGTCCAGATCGAACGGTCCCAGATCCTTCCCACATTACTTTATCACCCTCCACCCTCGCCAAAGGTTTAAACCTTGGATTCTCGCATTTTCTTGTTAAATCCAAATAATGTGAATCCTTCACATTATTAGTCTGCCACTTATCCTGACCGTTGATATTCTTGATTACTCATAAATCAACGGCTCTGACTTAATTATCCCTCCGCTCTCCTTTTTTTAACCTCTTCTACGCATATCTCCACCATTGGATGCTGCCATCCAACGACTACATTCCTCCCTACACCCTCTGCAGCAGTAAAACCCAAAAAACATAGGATTTCTTAAATATTGATTTTATTTTGCAGGTTTCAAATGTTTTCCCATTATAAACAAAGAAAAATGAAAGCCGAGGGTGATGATCCTCTGGAATTTCGTTTATCAAAGCGAAAGAGATATAAAGGGTCTGGAAACACGTTTCATCAACGCTTCATGGGCATTGATGCCATATCGGCCATGTGCGGTCCTGCACATCGACAAGACACTGTGTTATTAAATCACCATTAAAATACTATCAGTGTTGAAGACAGAACGCAACAGAACAGAAGATTGAAGAAAAATTTGGGGATTACGGCTAAGATTGATTATCAAAAGCCTAATCCTCCAAAGTAAATCAGAATTAAAGGAAATCATAATGATCTACAGATAGAAAGGCCTCCACCACCACATCTGAGGCAAATTGATTCCTCTCAGCTACCACAAGTGCCACCTGTAGCCACAAGCATTCAAACAGAGGCCGAAGTTATTGAGCAAAATCAGATATTCGTCTCAACGCAGCCAGAGAGTTACTTCTGCAAGGAACTTATTGCAAAAAATATCTGCAGAGTTACTCCAACATGACACAGAGCCTCAAAAGTCAACAAAAGCTCCCACCAAGCTTAATCTTAAGTGTAAAACAGTTAATACAGATAAAACGTTTGTAAACTTATTCATTGAGCCCCTCAAAGGCCGAGAATTCATTAAGATTGTATTAATTATCTTGGGAGATCTTTTATTGAGATCTCACCTCCTCATTCTTTTATAAATACCTCTGTAGAAGATGAGAAACTGTTGGTTGCAGAACTTTGAAATGAATTTGAGCTTAAACTTCTGATTGTAAATAGTGTTCACTGGCCCTTGGAGCTTTGCTTGTGTTTAGCTTAGTTAGGCTGAAAAGTGAAGATGATTGTTGAACTGAAACATTGGACCTGAAGACTGTAACTGGTTTGACATCAATAACAAGTTGTTTCTTGGGATCTTGGTATGTATCACTGGTGAAGTGCCCCATTCTTTGTTATTGTTTTTCCTTCTATGTATTTCATATTGTTCACTATTCTCTGATAAAGAACAGCATTTATAGAGTTAGGACCTACTGTATATCAGTAACCTTCTCTGACTGATAAGCTTTATCTCAATGTTTTCCTCAAATTTGTTTATTTAAGAATGATTCAATATAGTTTAAGCAGTTAGGAATGTTGGCGTTCCCTCGTCCTACTGTTTTCTTTAAACATTATTCTTGAAAGTTATTTTCATCATTTTCTTATTAAAGTTAGACTAGAAAAGTGATGGTTTTCCCTATTTCTAGTTCCTATTCTCCAAAGGTAGATTCTGAAGGTTTCCCTTGGTGTTGGCCGAGATCAGATTAGGTTTAAAAGTACCTTACCTGATCTTAGGTTACACTTTGTTTTTTTTTTCCCTTATGTGTTTCTGTACTTTAAAGTAAGTGTACATATTCTTGGTTGTTTGTCAATTAATTTGCTAGTTTACTTGCCCAAGAAGTCTATGGTTAGCCCTATCCTTGGTTGGTTTTAAAATAGTTACTTAAGAGGCTTTTCTTGTTTGGACTGACTATAAATCCTCTGAGAAATTATTATCGGTTTCCACCCCTCCAACATTTTAATGTTTCCATTCCATCATTTTAATCTCAATGATCTTGTGATATAGATGACTTGCCCCTTGGATCACTCTTGATGTTGTTGTTCAATTAAAGCCCTGATATGACTCCATAGCCCAATGGACTAAAAACCAGCGTTATATCTATCTTTTTAGACAAAGCTTTTCTATTCACTTGCAACTTATCACCTTTGGAACTCTTTGCATTTAGAACTTTCCACCTCAAACAGTAATCATGCTCAACCATCCAAAAACAAAACAAACCCTTGGCCTTCATAACTAGCCTAATATTATTACCCCAAACTTCAAAGAAAAATCCATATTTGCACTTATTGGAGAGATCCCTCTCCGGATTCAGGAGGGCTAGATCCTAGAATCCCAAAGTGGTTGAAACGATGTTGTTCCCGTGATCAGACTTTGCCAATATTGCTAATTACAGGGAGCTAACAGAGGCTACACAAATGTTGCTGAGTAATATCTTTCATATGATTCTACAACAACAAACTGTGATGTGGGTGTTTCAGTGGCAACTTTCCTAACAGCAGGTTTATGTACCACCTAGAATTCTATGAGTCACTTTGATGTTGTCCACTAAAACAAAAATTAAACCAAGGGTGTGCTGTGGATATTTTTTTCCAAGCTTGAAGCACATCTCCTTTTTAGAAAAAATGCAAGTGTTTCTTCATCTGATGTCGAAACAAACATATTCAACCCCGGAATCAAGTTGAAACAAGCCTCTTTTTCATGTGTGCTAGATTGTCCAGGCATAGATGTTTGATAGCCTTGACAATACCAATCTACTTTAGGGATAACCCTTCCAAGGCCAACACAATAGGTATGATATGCTGAATCAGACCGTTCACACAACAATAAAATATCGCCATCGCCATCCTCATTAAAATCAAATAAAACTATATTTACATTGATTAGATATTTCATTCTCTTTGTTTCAAACTCCCTCCAACTACTTCATTACAACCTATTTCTTGTGGACTTTTTTCTCTAAAACTTTCTTTATTGGGCAAACATCAATTTCATCTTCAGATTGTGCTAGAGAATCCACAACCAATAGATCCTTATTATCCTTTTAGTGTTTCAATAGTTCCTCATAATAAGAGTTTTTGGGCCTGTAGAGCAGAAACGGGTGCCCTTTGCATAGGGTTTGATGTTGTAAAGGTTAGACATGACAGTTTGGAAGCCATTGCGGAAAATTGATGAGGTAATACTGAATCAAATGCATTCAAAACCAAAGAAAACTCTGGATTGCTTTCCTTTATTGTCTTGACATCACCCATTGTATATCTCTTTCATAAATCTCTTGGAAATAGGGAATGAGAGTTTTTACACCACTGTCTCCTATAGGATTATCTCTCAAGTCCATATTTTGCAACTGAGAGGGATGAAAATCCATGTGCTAACAAGTATTTTTTAGGTTGGGGAATTGCAATGTTGTTGAGAACATCTTAACCAGTGATTTATTTTTTCATGATAAATATTAGAAAGTATGAAATATATATAAATATGGAGGCTAAAACATGCCCATGCAAAAACAGGAAAAGCATGAAACAACTATGAGAAGTGACCCTAAATATAAGATAACCAAAAGGTACCAAACTAGGAATATATACATAAAAATAAATATCTTTCAAAGTTATGCATGAGTTATAATTTCATATTTCCCAGGAAGAAACAAAACCCAAATATTAATATTCATCCAAGTTATAATGGTCACAATCAGATCCAACTGCAAATTTTCCACTCATATAGGTAGGAAAACATTGTAAGACATGGGTCATAGTGGGTTACATGGATTCTCACTAATGAAGAGAATGAAATAATATATTCCTGATATTTCCATTGTGATCATATAGGAAACTTCCTCTATTTGATTCATCTCCTATGCTTCACCTTTGTTAGGGAAATCTAGCTAGGAAGAAAGGTGTGTTATAAGCATAACCCTATTGCTTGCCATCCAAGAAAGGAGCTTTGACGGACCAAAGTATAGTCTTGTAAACTCTGTTATAAAGTGAAAAGGTGTAATGATATGGGAGACACCAAGAAAGGCTTTGGCTTATGGTATTGTTGGGTTATGATTGATTATATAGTGCTAACCATTGGAGGAGGGCCCAAATGGGAGGAGGATTTGCTGGTAATACAAAATTTCCTAAAAGTAGGACTACCCAATGCATGCATAATATTGGATTCAATTATCACATAACTTAGGTGCTTGTGTAAGCTTACATCCATGCAAACTCAAGTGATCTCAATTGTACTTGTGTAATAAATGTGGGGAACTACTCACTAACAAGAATTGTCAAACTAGACATGGTTGAACTAAAAGGACTAAAGGAAATGATAACATAACATAACATAAGAAAATTACGTTAATGTGAAATAAATGACTACACAAGTATGTCAATGGGACTGCTAAGTACAATGAACTCAACACAAAGGAGGAGTACTAAAAATTCTCCTATATAAAGAACAAGAAGTATTGTAGAAGAATGAAATCTATAAGCGAAAAAATGAGAACACCCTTAGATTCAAGTTTAGGCAGCCACAACAGGAAGGATATGTGTAGAGGGAAAGGATATAGGGACTGGTTCATGATACACTAGATCTACCTCTCCAAACATTACAGGTCAAATAAAGGAAACTCAAGATAGGATGATGCCCTGAAGAACAGCTAGGGGAATATTTGAAGCCTCTTCTATGTGGTTGTGTGGCTACTATAACTTGCTATTGATTCCTAGGTGATTTTATCTTCCTGTTGTGTTGGCGAAAAAGGAGCTCTTTGAGCAAGACTCAGGCTCAGGATAGAGGCCAACAAGGTTTCCGCAGTAGTTTAGCACAACACCGGCATTTTCACCCTACTCCAAGGAGCAGAGCATCTCACCCAAGGCATGCCGTGATCTTAGTAAGGTTAGGAGATAGATCAAGTATCAAATGGTTACAACGATAAAGAGAAACTAAAGGAACTTGAAACAACAAACAGATCTCACTACTATGTATAAGATATTACTCATTAAGCACGTTCAGGATGCTGAATTAAAATTTAAAATGGGGCATACATTCATAATAAGTAACTGAATAAAACTTAACTCATAACATCAAACACAGCAAGAACCATATTTCATTATCATTATCAAATGGCATACATCACTCCGCAAAGTCTATTACAAGGTGGTTCAGTATAAGAGAGATCTTGTTAGCCACCGATAAATTTTGTTATACCAAGAGGTGGCTAATTTTGTTCTTCAAAACTCCAAGAGATAATTCCCCCTTTGAGAACCTATCACCCTCCTAAGTTTTTATGAAGATAACTAATGCTTTAGTTAATATTTACTGTTGTTTCCCTTTTAAACTTGAAAATTCTGTTGTTTTCTTAAAGAAAAAGACTGCTGAAAAATCCACTTTTCCCTTCATTTTTCTCCTCCTTTCATTCATAATTAACCTCCATTTTTATCCCCTTTTTCCTCATGAAATTCCTCCATTTCCCTAATTTTCTTTCTTTTTCTCCATAAAAAACCCCTTACATAAGGTTTAAAACTCCTTTTTAACCTTATCATAAGCTTTCAAAATCCTTTGAAATCCTTGAAAAATCCTAAAAAACAGCCCTTTTTGTGCTAAAGCCTTAAGCCCCTTTGGCCCTAGCCCCCAGCTCCTTTTTCTGCATAAAACCTGGAGCGGTGACCCACCGTTAATGCCCCATCGCTAATCACAATCGGAGCATCTCAGTTGTGCTTTTCCCTTTTTTCTTTCAAATTTTTTCGATGCGATTAGCCCCTTTTTCTTTTAAAAACCCCCTAAACCACTTCCCCACCATGCAACCAGCGTTAAAAACCAAGAGTTGGGGCCCGATCGCACAATCGCAATCTGGTGTTCCATTAAGTTTTGTTACCTCTCGCTTTTAAAAATCCCTGATTGCGATTGAGCCTTTATATATAAAAAACCCTTCCCTAATACAACTTTCCTTTGTATTTCATTAAAAACCCACTTTTTCTATGTTTTTATAAATCCCGACGGTTCATTGGTTGGGAGAATACCAACCGTTGATCTAAACCAATCAAACGATCATCGGGATCTTACATCGGAGTTTTCCATTGGATGCGTTTAAATATTTTATTTCCCCCTCCAATTGGCGACCTTGCGATGGTTTCCCAACCGTCGATCTGTTCCCGCCATACCCAGATCCGACGGCCCACATTGCTCTGATTCAAAACCCACATACCCACCTTTGGGATCAATAACTTAATCTCTGTCGTTGATCCAGTTCTAATATCAATGGCCCTTGTTCAATCGCATCGCAATTTTTCTCTGCACCTTTCCTCTCTCCCCCACCGATTGGCGACCCCCGATTGGATCTGGGCCGTTCATTTTGCTCATCCGACGGTCCAGATCAAAGCTTGACACCATTTTTTACTTTCATAAACCCCGCTTTGTAAAGTCCTTTCGGTGAATATCCACCATTGATCTCTGCAGATCAACGGCCCACGTTGCTCCCGATCTCCGCTGGCCCCCTGCCTTGTATTCTCTTCGTTTCTCAAAATTAAACTTGGACCATCCATTCTTCCAATCCAACGGTCCAGATTAAATCTGATATGCCCAACTCCTTTGGGACCTATCTCTCCATCAGCAAATCTTGACTGTCCATTCCCTGATCCGACGGTCCAGATTAAAACCACCATAACCCTGTCCCACCTTCTTCCGCCCACGCATCTTGTCTTATCGCGCTCCAAACTCCACCATTGGATCTGCCCACCCTTCATCCAACGGCCAGGGACCCATATCGCGTGATTTCGTGTCCGATGGTTAATGTTTTAAATTTACACGATGTGGGCGGTTTTAAAAAGCCACGTGTCGGCCAGAAATGCATATCGCTTTCAAAAAGGTAATACCACCTATCCACCTTTTTGCAGTGCGACACCAGTGGTTTTTATCGCCAAAACCACTTTTCCCCATTTCCATTTCATTATCCCATGTGTAATCTCTGTCGTTGATCTCTGAGATCTAACGGCTCACGTTTAATCTCGCCTTTTAGTTCATCGCGCTCCACCCATCCTCCAAAGGACTTCTTAATTCATTCTTCGCTTTTGATTTCTGTGGCCGATCTCATCCGACGGCCTAGGTTATTTCTGAAACCCCAAAATTTGTTTAAACTGCATTTTCCTTTCGCCTAAGGTTTTTCGCCCCTTTCCTTGGTTATTTCTTCCATTTCATTATAACATAGCCTCTCTACATTATATTTCCCTGATCAATCTCGACCGTTGATCTTTGCAGATCGATGGCCCTGACTTGATCTCCCCATTGTTTATTCAACCGCCTCCATATCTGACCCCAAAAAGCAATCTTGACCATTGGTTTTGTTCATCCAACAGCCACACTCAAACCTAAACCTCTGAAGTAGTTTAAACCTTTTCCCCGCATGATCTTTATAACTTTTTTATGTTTTTGCAGGGTTTAAAGGTTTCTCAGTTATTTAAAAAGAGATCAAAGGCCAGGGATGACGATCCCCCAGGCCTTTATTTTACAAAGGAAATCATTCTGCAGGGTTCCAAATTATATTTTATCAATGCCTCATGAGCATTGATGCCTTTATACAACCTCTGCGCATCTGTAACAACAATGGAAACACAACAAACACCACAGCCGAAGAGTATCAGTTTGACAGTATAAAATCAAAGCATAAGTGAAGAAATTTAAGGTTTTAACACAGTTTTTGAAGGATTAAGGCATTAATTCGATTAATCAAAGACTTGATCCACGATTGAAAACAATTTGAAGACCACAAGACAGAAATTAGGCTTCATTAAGCCTAAAACACAGAACTCGAGTAAATTAAAGGTGTTTTAGGTTAAAACAATAATATCTATCAGTCCAAGAAGCCTCCACTACCACATCAGAGGCTAATTGAATCCTCACCTGCTACCAAAAGACACCTGCAGCCTCAAAGAAATCAAAGAAGGCCTAATTATTACCATAACAAAAGATATTTTCTTTAAAGATAGTTGAACAGTTATTACCAAAGAAAGAATAAATTCTCAAATTGTCAGCAGAGTTATTACAAAGATAAGAAATAGGCCTTGAAGTCAATCTTTTTTCCCTTTTGAGTTTAAAAAGATAGAAACATAGTAAATAAACAGAATCATAATTCAATGCTCTCTTGCCTTAGGCCTTGCATGGTTTTTGAGGTTTGGAGTTGCATTTAGTGTAGAATTTATTGCATTTCAACCCTAAAGCTCTTCCACCTCCTCATTTCTTCTATAAATACTTCTGAAGAAAGTGAGATACAGGTTGGTTGATCACTAGTTGTAATACTGAAACTCTCTGAAATAATACATAGTCTGTCGAAGTTGAAGAAGAAATTGAAGTCTTGGAAGCCCTCATGATGTTGTTGCATGCTTGTTCTTGAGAAGGCTCTATCATTGGATCCATGATCTTGGTTGTTGGTGAAGTATTCTGAATTGTTTAATGTTTTTCTTCTGTTTTCATTTTGTTCCATAATTTCTTACTATATTAGGATGAAAGTTTTAGGCTAAGAAATGACTCCTGGAAGCACCTTAGACCTGTTTATCCTTCACTGTTTTATGTTTTCTTCTGCTGAGGTATTTTAGAGTCTTTAATATCTCTCTTTAGTCCTCATTCTTGTTTATTTCTCTAATAGTTTGAATAGTTGGTTTCAGCATGATTTATGGGTCTCCCTGCTTGTCTGCTGCCACTTAAAAGTTGTTATTAAAGTCTCCCTTTGAAGTATATTTGTTTATAGTGAGCCAAGGAGGTTTGTTCTGATCATGCCCTTTGTACTTTCTTGAACAGTTGTCTTAAAGGTCTTTTATAGTTGTGATCATAGATGTATTAGGTGTTCCCTCTTCTATGACTACAATTATCAGTAAATCTTTTATGTTTTTCTAATTCATTTGAAATAAAATCTTTGAGGAAATAGGATGTGCTCCCGAATCTTAATTAGATTTCATTTTGAAAGTTGTTTTGAAATCATTATTTGCTTAAAGTGCGGTTTGTAGAATTTATGGTTAGCCCTGTCTATCAAATACCTCTTTATTGTTCAAGTCATGGTTTCAAATTCCCTTTGTTGAGGATTAAACTTCTCTTTTCTAAACCATTAATGTCCATCTCATTCATAAACTAAAGGATCCTATGGCCAAGTTAGATTTTCTCTTTAATATCCCATATCCATTGATAAGTTTTTCATAACCTCTTTTTGAATCCATTGCCCAATGAAGCTGATACTCCTTCTTTCTACCTGCCTTTCCTAGACCTTTCATATTCTGTTGTATCAATTCAACCAAACAAATAAAAAAACACTTGCACCTAATAACTAGTCTAAAACCGATATCCAAAGCACACAAGATAAACCTTTGCAAAAACAAATAATTTGAGAGATCCCTCTCTGAGAACAAGAGGACTAGATCCCAGAACTCTAAAGATTGGTTTGATGTTGCCTTGTATTTTGATTTGCCAAACTATTAAAACACGGGAGACCAACAGAACTAACAGAGCTCTCCTATGGCTCTCTCACTCAGCCCTCTATTGGACTAACTCTCTCGTCTACGCTGGATGATTTCCTATTTTTTCTTCCGCCAACATGACTGTCAGTCTTTCCTCTTTTACTACTCCATTTTTTTCCACTTCTTCTTGATTACTCGGAGTTCCGTTGATTGTCTTTGTCTCCCATACCTGCCATATGTGCTATTCTCCGCAATTGTCACACCACCTATCTTCCAGCTATCTGCAACCATGACAACTCCCTGTCTACCGTGATTGCGCTATGCCACCTATTCTCTGCAACTCAAAATTGTTCCTTTTCCAAAAAAAAGGCCTTAAAAGGCCCCGACCACATGCTATTGACTCGTCCAGAGTCAATATTTTCCTGTTGCTGCAGTTTCTATTGGTCTGTCTACTTCTGAGGCTGACTCTGTCTTCTATGTTTCTTTGCTTTTTCCAAACAACCCCAACTCGGGAACCTTGCTCAATGCTAAATACTTGAGTTCTATGAACTCATTAATTGCTTGTTGGCATTCCTTAATTAGCTGGTCGGTTTTGGTGGCAACTTTTTCAGCCTCAGTTTCGCCTGCTACTAGCAACAGTTTACTGAATACTTCTTGTATTTTTATCCTGGCTTCAGCTGCCATCTGCTTTATTGCCTCTGCTTTCTACTTGACTGGTTGCCTTAGCTCTCTGAGGACCTACTTTGTGGCAGCATAATGCTCCTCTATCTTCTGTATTCAGGTTTCCAGTACCTCCGCTTGGTTGTATGGTTTGGTTATGCCGACGGGATCCATGGGCTCTTTGATCTCTTGTGAAATTTGTTGAAGCTGTGATGAGATAGGTTGGGATTTCATGGTAAACGAATTAGAGAATTCGTGTAAATGCTTCAATATCTTGTAAGCTTCTTTAACTGTCGTCCCTAGGGTTTCCTTCATTTAGGTTACCTGCTTTTTCTTCTCGGTAACCTTCTCTACATATATCACGGTGGGATATGGTAATGCTGGTCTTGCGGCTAACGCTTGTCTGAGCTCTTGGTTTTCTTTGTTGAGACTTGTACATGTCATTTGCACTCAGATAAACCTTTCGACCGTGCAGCAGGTTGACATGTCCTCGGTTGTCTTGTCATCCTGGGAAATTACTGTTGGCTAGAGGTCCTTGAAGATATACGTTACCTTGTCTAGTTGTTCCTGTAGGCTTTCCTTCTCTCCTTTTAGTTGATTACGCTCTTTAGTAAGAGCAAGGATCTGATGTTGTTTCTGCTCGAACCTCTGTTGGAGATCTATATGCATCCCTTCTGCCTATTGTGCTTCTCGCTGAATGAAGTTGTATAGTTGTTCAGTCCCCCAGGTGTGCATACTCTCAATGCCTGACATGTTGTGGGTTGGAAGTCCTTCTCGTCCTTTCTTCTTTTATGCGGGTTAAGTAATGTAACCGGCACAAATGAGGTTGATAAGACCCCATAACTAATTAATTTTTTTTTCTCTCCCACGGCTATAATCGTGCAATTATTTACTGAGGTGTGGTGTATTCTAACATTGCTGACTATGTCTTCGGGATTTGGGTAGACGTGATGGGTAATTATTATGGCTTAGTATAGAAAATTTATTACGGTATGGTTGTTACTAATTATGGCAGTTAATTCTCAAATCCGAGTGATCCTACAGACTGGCATCAGTATGATGGGTTATTATGATGGAATGATGTTTGACATTCTTGGCTTTCTGACACAGATAACATGTTAGATACTACCCCACCCCCCCCCCCCCCCGACCACAATTTGTTGCAATGTGGTCTCCGCATCACAACAAGTGGATTTACTCTTTGTGTTACTGTGCAAGAGAGTTATTGAATCAATCTATTTCTATTCTACCGTACTGACTCCTCTTGGTTGCGAGAGTTATTTGAAAAATAAATGATGAAAGTTACTCGTGATAAGGCTTCAGGCGTGCACCATTCACCCATCCTTGTAGTACTTTTCTATCTGGTTGTGCCAACCAAACTACTCCTAAATCTTTAATTTCAATGACATGGTATGGTCTCATCCAATGAATTCTAATTTTTCCCAGGAACTTTTGAAATTTTATTTCATACAAAAAAACTTTCCCTCCGGTTGTGAATATCTTATGTTTGATATGACGGTCATGCCAAGCCTTCTGTCTTTCTTTTTGGACCATCTGATGGAATTCCTCCAGAAATATGTCCTCTTCAAGCTCTTGTAGCTCATAGAGGCATTCCTTGATTGAGTCTTCCTCTGTCATATGTATTTTTGAAGTGATTAATAGACTCAGTATGATAAATTCAGCAGGTACCACTGCTTCTCTCCCATACACCAGCTAGAAAGGAGTCTGATTGTGTAACCTTTTTACAGTTGTCCTATATGCCCATAATGTTGCTGGTATGTGCTCATCCTAGTCATCCCAATTGGAATTTCATATCTTGGTTAGTCCTTTTTCTAAGATCTTATTAAATGCTTCAACAGTTCCATTTGCCTGAGGATAGTACGGACTACTCTTATGTTGTTGCACCACAAAATTATCTAACATAGACTTTCTTTTTGTATTGATAAAGTGTGTACCTTGATCACTGGTTAGGATTCTAGGGCAGCCAAATCTGCTAATGATATTTTCAAAAATGAACCTGGCTACTATGTCTGTTGTGCAATCTTTCACTGGTGTTGCCTCTGCCCATCTTGTAAGATAATCTATTGTGGTAATTATGAACCTTGCTTGTGAATGTCTTGCCACAAGTGCAATTGGCCCTATGAAATCAACGGTCCATTTTTCAAATGGCTACAGTGCCCTTACAGGTTGAAGTGGAAATTCATATCGGTGTAATGGACGTCCCGTTCTTTGGCAGACATCACATTTCTTTACATATGCTTTACTATCCTTATGTACTATGGGCCACCATAACCCTGCCTGTAATATTTTTCTTGTGGTGGGTTTTGTGCCGACATGGCCCCCCACAACTCCGCAATGACACTCCCATAATATATCCTCTCTTTCATGGTCCATGATACATCTCCACAAGACCTGGTCCAACCCCATCTTATATAGTTGTCCCGCTATCAATTGATACTCAGTCGCTTTTACTACCAAATGTCTTCTTTGAGTCTCTGTGTATTCAGTTGGGCATTGTCCTGTTGCCATATATACTGTTATATGTTCCAAATAGTCTGGCATGGCTTCTACTCTGAAGAGTTTAGCATCCAGTAACTGATCATCGAGGGATCCCCCATTCTCTCCTTTTTCCAGCCTTGATAAATGGTTAGTACACATGTTTAACCTTCCTAGTTTCACTATCACTTCGAAGGTGAACTTCTGGAACAGTAGGATCCATCTATAGATCCTTCCTTCAAGAAAAGGCTTGTTAACCAGGTACTTCAATGAAGAGTGGTCTGCGAAGAATTTGAACATACCTCCCAGTACGTAATGGAAAAACTTCTGAAGGGAATACACCATCGCAAGAGCTTCTTGTTCTGTTGTTGTGTAGTTCCTTTCAGCCGTCGACAACTTCTTGCTTGCAAAATAGACTGGATTATCAACAAAAGTTTCTCCTAGCTGAGCTAGCATTGCTCCTAATGCAATGTTGTAGGTGTTAATATGGACGTGGAACTGTTTTTCCCAGTTAAGATAAACCAATATGGGTACATTTGCTAGCTTTTCTTTCAATGTATTGAGGGCACTAGTGCATTCGTCAGTACAACTGAATTTCTCTCACTTCCGCAAAAACTTTTCCAATGGTGTTGTTATCTTTGTGTAGTTGTGGATGAATCTTCTATAGTACCTAGTATGCCCGAGTAGTGATCTTAATTGTTTCACAGTCTCTGGCGCTTCTATGTTAATAATGATTGCTACTGTTGCTGGATCCACACAGACACCCTGTTTACAAACAACATGTCCTACCAATGTCCCAAAAGGTACTGCAAAGATGCATTTCTTAAGATTAAGGGAAATTTGGAGTTGTCTGCATCTGTTGAACATTATTCTCATCAAGGTTGCATGATTTTTTAGTAAGCTGTAAATTGTCCAATCATCCATGTAAACCTCAAGGAAATTGTGGATATATTCCCGAAATGCTGCTATCACTATTCGTGAAGACATTGCTGGTGCATTCTTCAGTCCAAAGGGCATGACATGGTATGTGAATGATCCCCATTCGATTGTAAAAGTGGTATTCTTCTTATCTTCTTTGTCTATTCTCACTCGATGATATCCTGAGAAACCATCTGTGAATGAATATGCTTCATTTCCTGCCACATTGTCGAGCACCTCATCACTAAACAAAGTGGGAAATGGATCATGTATGCATGCGTTGTTGAGGCTTATGTAATCAACACATACTCTAGTCTTGGATTTTTGCTTTTTGCTTTTTATTACAATGGGACTGACCCACTCTGCTTCCTCTATTGGAAAAATCAGCCCTACTTTCAGCATTTTATCTATTTCTGCCTTGACTTTCTCCTTTACCCTTGGATTTAGATGGTAAGGTCTATGCTTCACTGGTCTTGCGTCGAGTTTCAAGACTATGTGCATTTCCCCCATGTCCCCTTTTATCCCATTTAGCTCCACTACTGAGGATGGGAATAAGTCTTCATATTCCTATAAAAGGTCAAAGATCTCTGTGGTCATTTATGTATCCCTGTAGTTGCCAAGGGACGCTATTTTGGAATTCTCTGGGGTTCCAATGTTCAGCTTTTTGGTCCTCAAGGGTAGAAGATGTAGTCCCTCTATTGTAGGTTCTTCTTGTATATCTTGCTCCCCTTCTTTCTCTTCAAAGTATAAGTGTCGGAGATTCTCTAGATCATTGTCATTCATCTCACTGTCTATTTGTTTGCATGCTACTGATTGTTTGATAATCTTCTCCAAGAGAGGTTTCTCTTTTTCTTCTTGAATTTCTGGAAAAAATAGTACTCTTTTGATGGCTTGTACTGCCTGTGTGACCAATTTTGTTTCTCCTTCAAAAGAAAAACATTGTGTAAACTTTTTCGCAACTACTTGCCAGGTGCCAGTTCCTCTCTTATTTTCTTCGATTAAGTACCAGACCCGTGGAATTGTGTCTAGTCAATGTATAAAATTGTGCATCCATAGATATTCTGGATACCCTGCTTTCTTCCAGTTGTACTCACAATTTTCTAAATGCTTCGTGGGGTTAGAATACCCTTGGTAATTCTCAATGAATCTTGGTCCTGTATCTTCTTTGAATCTGGCTCTTAGTGCTATTGTGACATCTTCCCATCTCGAAAGTGAGTTGCGATGGTTGATCCACCATCTCGCCAATGTGGATTGTAGGGCTACATCCATAAGAGGGACTCTATGTTCTCTTGGTACTTTTTCTTCTAATTTTGCAATAAATGTATTTACAGCACTCATATTTGATAGAGTCAGATATCCTCTTACCTCAGCTCCAATCTAGTTGACTCCTTGGATGTTAGCACATCTTCTTGTATTAGTCTCGTATCCTCCCTATTGCCAATCATCCCAAGCTATTTCCGAACCCAATTCTGAACTTTGAACACTTCTCTAGCTTACGGTCCCTCCCGCTGTTGGATTGATATATTCTTCTCTCTTCCCCACCTTCATCTGGTAAATATGATCAAGAAGTTGAGCATCTTCTCTGTTGTAAACAGTTTCTATATATCAGGGTCCCTGATATGGGTCAAGTGGCTAAGTGACCCTGACTTCCCTGTCTTCAAATATCATCAGTTCCTTTTTCAATTCGATCACTACATAGTTCTCAAAAGCCCAATCTATCCCCAACAATGCAAGATAGGGATCCTTATCCCCCATGATATCTATCACCTCAAAATCTGTGTATGTTTTCACTCTCGCAACATCAACCTCAACCTCTTCCATCCTTCTTATGGGCACAATGCAGTATTGATTTTCCATGCGGAGTTGTATTGGTGAGTATGTCAACTTTGGACTCCCCAGTGCTTCCCACGTCTTTCTTGGTAGAATTTTGACATTTGATCCTAGGTCGAGCATGGTGTCTTTGAATTGAAATCTCGCAACTTGAGTATTCACGTGGAATTCCTTTCCTGTTCTTCTCTTATTTATTTTTATCCTCCTTGTGTATGTCTGGTTTGAATCTCTTGACTCTTCCATTTCTTCGTTTTCCTGCACCACCATCTCTAGATTTTGCTTTAGTTGTTCCAGAATTGGTGCATTGGTTGCAATTTTCAAAAATAGCGGAACCATTCCTCAATCATTGTACTTGTATGGGTCTGCTTCTCTTTTTCTATGGTCAGTCGTGGAAGATCAATGCCTTTTCTCCCCCCTATTTGGGAAAATGTTTCCACTTCCTCCTTAAAATATTGCTTCTATCTATCTGGTCTGAAAATGGGTTTTGGAGATGTTGGCTTGATTGGCTTTATCAGGTCTATATTTTGTGTATCCTCCCCTGTTCTCTTTCCTCCCCGGGTTACTATGACTACATTTTTCATAGCTTGAGCCTCTACTATTCTTGGTTCTGCATTCACCAGATTCACTCCTATCTATCTGGCTCTTTCTTCCCACCTTTTAATTAATTCTGGACAGTCTTCAGTTGTGTGTGTATTGACTTTGCACTAAGAGCACCATGGTCTTCTAGGTAGCGAACATTCTCTTGCTATGTGTCCTTCTTGGTCACAGTTGTAGCACCTTACTGGTCCTCTTCCTCTAGTTCTGCCTCCTCTCATTCCTCCTCCTCATCCCCTTGGAGCCTCATTCACTCTATAAGATGGTCTGTCCAATCGTTCTGCCAGTGCATAAAGGGCTCTACACTGCTCTGTATTATGTGTTGTGGAAGCGTAGAACTCACAATATGTATTGTTTGGAACATTGGAGTACTTCTGCAAAATTTGGCATAATCATAGAGGATGACCAATGCCTTTTCATATTTCGCAGTATTCGGTTGCGGTCTGATTTTGTTGAGCAGGGAACCATGGAAAGTGGGGTTGAGGCTAGTATAATCCCTAAGTTTTTATCTGCACAACTCCCTTAACTGGAATCCCTTGTGTCCCTGTTGTTGAAGCTCATGCATTCTTCCCCCACAACCTCAGGAATTTTTTGGCCATGTGTCCCTCCATCAGAAAATGGGTGCACCACACATTGGGCCTTGCAGGTCATGTCAGTTGAATGTCCTTCAACTTCTCCATTAAACTGGCTATCTGATGTTGTAACCCCAATATGCAGGAAGGGTCTGGAGCTGCTGCTCCTCCTCTGAACTCTTGTGGATACCTCGCCATAGCCTCTATCTTCATAGCTTGCTCCAGGGCATCTTGTAAGGTATCAATCTTTTGTTGTGTCAGTGGGGTTCTCATCAACGGAAGACGTGCTTTAATAAACTAATCTCGTTGATGATTTGGATCAATTGGGTAACTCAGTTTTCCAATCGCATCCTTAGACCTCCTCATCGGGTCCCATGCCATTTCACCTCCTCGTTGTTTAATCTCCCACATCTCAGATAACCCTTGCTGATCTATCTAAGGTAACTTAAATTCTTTGAAATTTTATTTATTTACATCATCTATCGCTGGGTTTGGATGAGCTTTGGACCATTTAATGAACCAGCGAAGAGCTCTCTCTCTTAGAGTAGTCTGGAACTCGATCAACTTAACTGCCTCTAGTATCTGTTGAGCCCTCCATATTGCTTCGCAGAGATACCACTGTTTCTCCACATCATCATTTCCCCTCCCATAGAATTATGGGTATCGGATAAATGATCCCACCATATTTCTTTGTATGGGTGGTACTAAAATAAAACCTCTACTTGCTGGTTGTGAAATTTTATTACTAGCACTATAGCTAGTAGATATATGTACTGTAGACTTAACATTATTCAACTTGCTAAACTCCCGTAACTTAACAAAAAATTTACCTAGTGGATGATAGAGTACTAGGGGAAGGTTGGGACTAGAGCTACTTGAACTTTGGGGAATATATTTACTTTTAATTATGGGTGTTGGCCTCTCTCGAAATAGTTGCTCCATCGCAACATGCAACTCCACATCAGATATCTCCTCGGGGCACGCGTCCTCCACATTTGACTTTTCTCCCTTTTCTCTTTGGACTGGGCTCCTATACACTTGCCTAACTTCTTTGATGTTCCCTCCTATTCCTTGGGATCTCGTCTAACTTTCCATTTCCTTTTTCATATGTGGCGCTTTCTCCTTGTCCTGTCGACTACTTTCCTGCTTCTTAAACTCCTTCATCACTCTTTCTCGCCACTTCTCAGCAATCTGCACCCTTCGATGTGCTCGTCGCTCTCTCAATATACTAGAGGTTTTAACATCCATATCCCTATTCCCCCTTCTAACCTACTTGTAGTATCTCTCACTCAGCCCCTTCCCCCAGTATTGGAGGTTTAGGTCTCCATCTCAGACTTTTGAAATTCTATCAAACCCTCATCCACCATTAAATCTTTGATCCACAACGGTATTTCCTTCAACAGTTCTCCCCGCAATCTAAATCTGAATACATCTTCCACTTTTGAAAATGATTGGTAACACTCGGCTGCAAATTCCACAATGTATCCTTCCAAGGTAGATTGTACCCAGAAATCTATAGCTCGGGTCAAATCGGTGTCTAACTGATGGAGTGCTACTAGGTTCACGTGCATCCAGTTGCAACAGACCCTACGCGACCCTCCTTGAAATGACTTGACTTGCAGTCTCCGCAACCAATTATAAAGTTCTTCCAGAAAATTTCATACAAGTCACTTGCAGATTCAGAAAATAGGACCCGATCCTTGACAGTATTCTCCCTTTGCTGTCGCAACTCCACTTGTTTTGATATGAACTGGTCTAAGTGGTTATCCCACCAGCTTTGTAGTTCTCTCTCGTAGATCCACGATACCATGATCTAGCTCCTAAATGAATTTTCAGGTCCCAGGAACAAAACCATTTGTTGGTGAAAAAGGAGGTCTCTGAGCAAGACCCAGGTTTAGGATTGAGGCCACAAGGTTTCCGTAGTAGTCTAGCACAACGCCAGAATTTTCACCCTACTCCAAGGAGCATAGTTTCTCACCCAAGGTGTGCCATGACCTTAGTAAGGTTAGGAGACAGATCAAGTATCAAACGGTTACAACCAGTAAGAGAAATTAAAGGAACTTGAAACAACAAACAGACCTCACTACTATGTATAAGATATTACTCATTAAGCACGTTCAAGATGCTAAATTAAAATTTAAAACGGAGCATACATTCACAATAAGCAACTGCTTAACACTTAACTCAGAACATCAAACACAGCAAGAACCATATTTCGTTATCATTATCAAACAACATACATCACTTTGAAGAGTCTATTACAGGGTGGTTCAGTACAACAAAGATCTAACAAAGCTCTCCTACGGCTCTCTCACTCGGCCCTATGCTAGACTAACTCTCTCATCTACGCTGGTTGATTACCTATTTGTTCTTTTTCCAACGTGACTGTCATACTTTCCTCTTTTACTGCTTCGTTGTTTGCTGCTTCTTCTTGATTACTGGGAGTTTCGTTGATTGTTTTTGTTTCCCATACCTGCCATCTACGTTGTTCTCTGCAACTGTCGTGCCACCTATCTTCCAGCTATCCACAACTGTGACAGCTCCCTATCTACCGTGATTGCGCTCTGCCACCTGTTCTTCGCAACTCAAAATCGTTCATTTTCCAAAACAAAGGCCCCAACGTGTTGATAAGCGATCTAGTATGGTGACATCTTTGACATCTTTGGGGAGGGGGAGTGGTCCTTATGGTCTATGGTGATCTGCAGCTAGAAGAAATGTTGTTATCATCCTATCTCTTAGTTCCCCTAGATGATGGGAGCACTGTAAAGGAGGAGGTAATCCACTTAACATGATTCTACTTAGGAGGACACTAAAGAGTGTGGGTTCAAATTTTGAGGGCATCCAGATAGTATCCATAACAGATTAAGAAACTTTTGAAAAAAGAAAAAGTTGGAAAATAATCGTTAAATATTGAAACACACTAATGCCCATATCCACTTATGTTGACAACCTTAAAGCTCGTTTCAACCATGGAGTCACGACATAAAATAATATTACGGAGCATAAAGGGATAGATTAGTTGGTCCATCCATTTATTTTAAGTATTGATGTCCAAGGAGATCGTGGAATCCATTACCTCTGTGTCCTGCATGGTTAGTAGTTTCCATTATAGTTGGCAGTTAATACCACCTTCCATCATGGAACCCAGAGTGGGGGGGGAACCTGAGGGGCATTGACAACATAACAACATCCTTGCTCTGAGAGAGTGGAATTGTTTCTCGAGAAAAAAAATATATGATTGTAGAAGTGACTTGACCTAGTCATTCGAGATTCAAAAAGCAGAATAAAATAAATTGAACTAGAGATGCAACGGAAATAAATTTTGAAGGGGGTTGCTGATCAAAATAAAATGGAGATACAAGCATTAAGATATGACAGAACAAAATCTAAGCAATTGAAACAAGGTAACAAATCCTCACTTTTTTTTCTAATAAGTCATCAAGACAACTTCAAAAAAATATTAAAAATAAACAATAGCTCAACTTTTTTGGTGAGTATTTGTGGGGATTTCCTGAGCTCATAATCCAAATTCTCTAAAATATTACAAGGTAAGAATCTAAACCATGGAATTTTAGGCAAATTAGGGAAATATTAAGGCTTATTTAGCTAAGTATAAGGAATTCAAGCCAAAAGATACGCACTATATTTTCAACGCTTGTAAATAATATGCATCAACATGACCCTAATCAACAACAATATCGATGTAGGTATCAACCTAGGAGAAATTGACTAAATTATCAACAATAAATATTTAATGTGTCTTCTTTATTGTATCTTTCCCTTTTTGCTAGCTTTTTAGCATCTAACAGTGTTATGGACACCCCCATAATCTATAGACAATTGGTTGAATTTTCTAGTATCGTTGAACTATTTCTTGTTCCTTTTTTGGATATTAATGAGATTATTTTATCTTATTTCCTGTTTTCATGCAACGGTTTCCAATCACTTGTTTTTATAATATATATGTTTGTCAAAGTCTTATATTAAATTTGTTTCAATGTGTTTTGTAATATGTTAGCTATCTTGATTCCTTAGACAATAAATAATGTTGGAGTATGAGGAAGACAATTGGAAGATTTATACATTGAGACATGATTTATATCTCAAAACTTATCAAAGTCAACAAAAGTATTTTAGGAATAAAGGTTTACTGTTAGGAAATTTAAGGAACATGCTACCACTTTTCTTGTATAAAAGCATAAGTTGATCATAACCAATGAGTGTCCATTTATACCCATTATTCTATTTAATATTAGGTTGATTGTGCTTATTTATCTTTGACATCTCTCGTCAACACATTAGGCTATTGTTTAGTATATGTTAATGTGGCCTCCTCTAATCAAAGCTTGGTGTCTTTTTCAGACATGGCAATTCAACGATTAAAGTAAAAATACAGATAGAAACTAGAGACTAGGTGGAAAACAAAGAACTAAGAAGTATGAATAGAACATATTAGAGGCCAACATTGAGCATGGAAAGTTAGAATTCAATGCATCACATTGAATATTCTCATAAAATCCAACATGCCAATCCATTGATAAAGAAACTCAGAAACGAAAAAACCTTTCATAAAATCATACACTCCAAAAATACAAACCTAAGAAATTAAATACTCCACAATTTCACGTTGTGCAATATAAAATACCTGTCACATTCAAAAACTAAAAATGCTACAAACAAAAAGGTGAAAGGCCAAGATATAAGCTAGACTGGAGTATTCGACATAGCAAGCTATAAATATCCTCTTAAAATAAGGCTCACAATTCAATGAACTAGCCATTTTGCATCATGCCTAAATAGAAATACAAAGAAAAACATATTGTTGGTTCAAGATATTCCTGACTGGGGTGAACCAAGAACTTCCCCTTCTTTATTGAGTTTATTTAGTAAGGCTTGGAAAAAATTTCCTTTTCTGAGAACCACCAGTTGCTCCATCCATTTCTTGAAGCAATTGATGTAAGGAGCTCCAAAGTGAAGATAAGTTGGTTGGGAACATAATTCCTTGTGTTTCTCCACATACAATGGCCCTAATACAAGAAACATATGAAGGTATATAAATTTTGTTGCCTTCCAATTTCCCTTGTACCTAAATACACACACATCTTATAAAAAAAAATCACCAAAGGAATGCTCACAACATTTCCAAGATAAATTTAAAACAGAATGAAAAAATGTTTAAAATCCAAATGGAAACAGTGGCACCCCCTCATCTAAACACTCACATAAGGACAAGAAATACAAGCATTTTCAAATTCTTATTTTATTTCAAAGTCCCAAAAACAATAGGGTGTGGACTAGTTGTGGTTGACACAGTGATACTACAGTCCTCGCTTCCCATTGCTACTACATTATATGGTGATGAATCCTTTGAAACTAACTTCACTGCACCATTATCACAACCTTGCATATATTAATATCTAGTTTTTGGAAAAACAATAGGGTTAAAGGAAGTAATATGGAACATATATTTAATGACACAGAAAGGCACAAGATCCTTTTGAGAGACCCTCCCTTTGGATATATCTAAATCTATAAATCAACTTCATCCCATGAACGAGAAAATAATAAATATATGGAGGGACTCCATTATGGGAAATATTCCCTTAGCGCAAAGGCCTTTGTGGAGAATAATGGTGTTCATATTCTTATTGATATATCCATTTTAAGTTAATATTATAAAACATTTTGGAAAGGATGGAAGTAGCCTTTAAATATTCCCTTTCATTTGATAAATCACTGGAAGGAAATGACCCTAGCCATAAAATATTTAGGTCCAATTTCTTTTAGAAAAGAGAAATACCCCTCACTGGGAAACACAAGGACAATACAATGTAAAGAAAGTGCACCTTACTATTTTGAAGCAGTCTACTTCTGGATTCTATGTGTCTCAATCATTTGGAACAAGATCTTTCTCCAAACGTAGATTTCTTATGCCTCATAGTGCATTTGAAGATGCTAATTATTGAGAACTAGTTCAAAAATTATATACTATGTCCACCCTAGTTGATTCGTTGCAAATATTGTGAGGCATCCATGACCCATGTTTTCCATGAATACCCTTTAATGATCTCATTATGGAACTTTATTATCTTTGAGATAAATATCACTATGCCTTCTAAAACATCCAACTGGGATCACGTTTTTTTTCCTAGTATAAAAACTACCCTAGAGTCATGACAGGAAATACCATAAGAAAATTTGTCTTACCCCTCATCCCTAGGTTTTCTTTGCGGCAAGCCTAGATGGGTAGAAAAAATCCTGTTTAGTTGAGCACTTAAAAAGTTCCAAGTGTTGACATAATCATATAATCTATTATGGCATATTAACAAAGAATAAATGACATAGAGAGAGGCTCAATCCCAAATTGAAACAATGGATGAATGAATGGCATCTTGAAAAATGGACAGCAGAAGATGTGACGCAAGAAATAGTCAAAAAAACCTTCATTTCATCTTAATCTCTTTGGGAGAAGCATAAGAGACTAGATAATCTCCTAGAAATTTTGTGTTCTCTTCTTTGATGGTGTGGAAGGAAATGATGGGCTTTCAAAATATAGTGGTATAATATTTGATCCTCACAGAGCCATAGTCTGAAAATTCTCTTGGAATTTAGGAGATGCCACAGAAAATATGGCAGAATGCTTGGAAATTATCCAACCAAATGAATTCTTATTTAAATGTTTACTTCACAACAATCCAAATCAGATGGTTTGGGGATCCACACGTAATAGCAGTAGCCTTATTCCAAAATCATCTTCCAAAGAATATTCAGCTAAAGATGTTAATCCAGCATAACAAACCTTTGTTAGATCAGTTTTTGGATACGATAAGGTATGTAAAAAATAACTTTACAAATGTCGAATGAATGACCAAAAATAGGTCAAAAGGTTTGATATGTCCATCAGAATCAATACAAAAATATGGCATCTCTATAGAGAAGGAAAGGAAAATAACTGGCAAATTAAGTATTACTAGGTCCAGGAGCAATGCAAATATGGATGCAACGACACAGAAAAAATTACTTGTCCTTCCTAAAAGTATGATCATCTTGCTTCAGTTGGATGAATGGAACCAAGATAAAACAAAATTCAAGTGAATATGTTTCATGTGGAAACTGGAAGTTTGGTAACCCTTTATAGACTTAAGCTATAGCAAGCATGCCTCAAAAGACACTTGGTTTTAAGAAACAATTTGAAAAAAATGGAGATATTGCTTATTTTTTGCACACAAGGATAAATAACACAAAAGCATGCATGCACCACTAAATTTTGAGTATAACTAAGCCTAGAATTGTGGAAAATTTCAACATATACTTACAGTTTATATGTACAAATTTCATTTCTTTTTTTTTGTAAGCAGTATTTATTTTTTGTTAGTAACAGATGTGTGAACTTTAAAGTATTAAGAATCGCTATAAATCTAAGAATATCTAATATTTTGAATATATGTGAATATTAAGATAATGTTGTTAATTTCCATTCATGGCAGGCAAAAGCAAGTTATACATCTTCGAAATTTCTTGTAAATCCTTGTTTCAAAGTCAATAAAAATCTTGTTTATGGTGAAAAACATATATATACCAAACGGTTAAAGTGCTCAAATTCCGTAGCTTGCTTGATGAAAACCTATTATAGGGCCATTTCTCTTCTTATGGACCAAGCTAAAACTCCCTCCATTGCCTAATTTCACAAAATATAAGATAATAATCAGATTATATGAAATAAGTTTGTGATTCAACTCTCCTTTATATCAAACTAGCAGTCACTACTACAAAAACATTTCATCAAATTGCATAGCGTATATACTTACTTGACTAAGCTCATGCCTAGTTCCTTTTGAACCTCTTGATTTTTCAAGAGGCATTAACTATCATTGGAACTTCTCGCATGTCTTCTTTTTCCTTGAAGGAAATTGCCTCAATTATATCATGTCTTCCACAATATTAACACAACTTAGTGATTAGAGATGTGTTTGCAGAGGATTCCTTCTTTGGAGAGATTTGAAAACTTTTATCAACTTTTTCAAGAAGCTAAGGTTGGCATCTTCAGGTTTAAAGTTTGGAAAGAGAATCTTTCATAAAAATTTCTTAAAGCTAAATGTTGTTGGTGAATATCAAAAACTTGACGGCCACATTGGAGACTAGCAACCAATTTATCTATTCTTGAATTTCCACTCTTATTGGACAGAGGATGGGTAATCTTCCTTACATACTATGCAAAGGATAAGCTCAACATCTCTGAACCCAACCCAAAGTTTCTATCTTCATTTGGAGGAGATAAAGTTGACTTGAAAAATGATTTTTTCACACTCCTACTTTCTTGAATCCGAGGGGAGACACCAAGCATTGGAGGCTGATGAATGTGAGATGAAGAGGAGGGTAGAATACTAGAATGCTTAAAGTGGGAGATATATCATTTGGTATATTATGAATACAATCATTTTCACTAACATAGGCATCACATGTAGACTCACATGCTGAAAAGGCCAAATATTTTACAATTTTTTGCTACATTTTACATGATTCAGTGGGGTAAGGATAGACTTGAATGATTATTTATCTCCTTTTATGTGCATCAGGATACTATTGGATTTTATACATGGATATTTGGAGGAAATGAGACAGAGTAGGTAATTAACTTCAATTCGTTCATTATACCTTTAATGACTTACAATTCACGCACTGGAACATGAAGGGAAAGAGCTCTTGCCACTAGCCCTCTTCCATGATGGAGGCTGCAAGCTTGGCAATGATGTTTCAAACCTTTATTTAAATTTTTGAAATCAACATATTTTGATTTCCCTTGGTTTCTTCTTGACTGGCACTAAATTGGAAATCTAGGAAGAATTACAAACTTTAAGATGATATTCACATCCAAAGTTTTTTCAATTCTTTCTAAATCAATGGCTCTGATGTTGGATGTACCTTTCTTAATTTATGTTAGATAAGTTTGACATATTCTTGAATGGGAATGACATGCCAGAATATCCTTGTATCATATGCTCTTAGAGATTCATAGATCCAAGTAAAGACATCCCTATACTGTCTGAACAATTGCATCTAATCTTGTTTTTCTGATTCTTAACAACAAGTTCCAAGGTTGATGTTCTAAATATATATATTTTTTTGCCCAAATTAATCGGCTCATAATTCATATTAGAATTATTTGTTTTTACATTTACATATTTTCTAGATCTACTCCTTTGGGAATTGAATTATGCCTTAAATTTCCCATACCATCTTGAAAAATCTCCATATCTTTTGAATGTTCTTCACCGTCTATTACTACATGCTTAAACATGCCCTCACTAATCAAATAATTGGATAATCTATTGATCATCATTGAACACCCACAAGTTAGTGACATTGTTTTGGATTAAAGGCTTAGAAATGATTTCAATAGAAATATGTTGGTAGAATAGCGTCTAATGGAGCTACCCTAGAAGAAAATTTAGCTTGAGTGTTCACAACTGCAATATCACATTGAGGAATGGACACAATACTAAAAGCATAAAATTCAGTAATCAAGCTTCATACCTCATATTGGAAATTCTCCAAATCAAGAAAAAGAAAATTTTAATATTCCTAAATTAGCCTACAACTAATGGGAATATTAAAATTTTGTTTTGTCACTTTGATAGGTGAATAAGTGGGTAGGGAGACCCATAGAAATATTTATTATGAATAAAACCACTTCTCATGTGAAAGTGGATCATATTTTCAGCTTAATAAAAATCCCTAAGGTGTGAACATGGGCTAACACATGTGGACTGGGTCAACCTTGACCAAATCTATAGCGTTGTTATGGAGGAGTGGCCACCAATGAGGTACAGCGTAGTTTTAGATGGAGATGCTTTGTGTGAAAGAAGTGATCTCATTGGAAGTGGTTTAGGGTTTGCAAGCTCTTGACTTACAAAAGGAAGGGGATGGAAGCATTAGAGGGTTGTTGATGTTTATCATATTTTCTGAATATATGGTCTGTTTAGACATATTTCTTTTTCTTGCTATTTAGCTGAGATTGAATGTCGTTTAGCATTGGGTGTTCCTGATCGGGAATCCCACCTCTTCCCATTAAGTAGCTCTTGAAAGAGTTTGTATTGCATTGTCCACTATCTGGCTTAGGGCCAAGCTTTTTCTTTCAACTACAACGCAGATCCTTTTGAGGGTTTGGTTTTTTTTTCAATCTGGAGAAAGTGGAGACTAGATCTTTCAGATCTAGGCCATTTCAGTGCTCCTTTTAAGTGGATGAGGTTTCTACTTCATTGGGAGGATAGTATTGGAGGGCTTGAGCACCATTTTCAGATCTTGGCATCAGGAAAACCTTATTTTGATCCCTACAGCACATTTTACTTCCAGATCTGCGTTATTTATGTAGGTGCAGTTGCAGGGTGATTCAACACACCATTTGGGGAGCTGATTTTATAATGTTGGGGATCTGCCATTCACTTTGGGGATCTATTGGAGGAGGCTATTCTATTTCTCATATCAGATCATCCACACTTTCCAAATCTATAATTTTCAGTAGATCTACAGTCTTAGATCTCAGATTTACAACTTGTACTTGGTGTTTTGCTGAAAACCCGAAGGGGGTTCTTTAGAGGAGCTTGTAAAGTGCATGGATCTGATATAGATCTAACTTTTTATGCACATAGCAGCTCTCGATCTGATGTATAATATATTTCTATTAGAGAGGTAATAAAATAATGTTGTAAGGGTTTTCCAGTCTTTATATATGGTTGCAGCACCTCATATTGAGGGATTTTTCTCATTGGAGACTTGCTTTTCTTATTATACATCTTATGGGCCATTTCTTACACATGTTTTGCTTCTGTAATAACGAATGAAAGGTCTCCTTATTGGCCTCTTACTGTTTAAAAGATGATTTGCATTATTTTTCCATTATTCTACATTATATTGTTGCTTTTCCCATTTGGGAATCTTACAAAAATGGATGGAATTATTTGCCTTCCATAATATTATTTTTGAACCAAAAATTTTAAATGTTTCACCTTCAAATCAAGAACTTTTTCAAGGCCTATAGGAAATAAGGGTATGCTTTTTCTAGGGATCAATCAATGTGCAGTCTTCCCCTGCACCCTCCTGTAACATAGAACCATCATAAAACAATGTCTAGAAGTTAGTTTCTAATTAGGTTAGAAGATATAGCACTATCTATATCCATTATCATACAATTTTCATCTTCAATTTCTAAATATATGTCAGAATATCTAGCACTATATATATCCACTATCATAAAATTTTCATCTTCAATCCAAATGCAATGAAGGACTTCAAACTTTGTATCTAATTCTTCTAATTTATAATTATTGAAATCAATCTCAAGAGACTAATTCTCTATAATTGCATATGTGAACTCTATGGGTTCATTTAATCCCTCAAGTTAAATAAGCATGTCTTTCAAGTAGACTTCCTAATCAATTCTTATTTTATTTGAATATTCCTTCCATGGTAACCGAAAATGAGAGTGATTGGTGGGGAAGTATTCTTGTAGCTTTTGATAGAAAACCCTTCTCTGAGAAATAAATCATAAGTTTGATGAATTTCAACAACAATATCTATAATTTGAAAAAAAATCATATTAGAAATCATTCTCATCAAAACATCCTTAAATCCACACATGAATTTTACATCTGACTTATCTAATTGAATAATGTGGGTATAGTTTTTGGTAGGAGTTGCATTAATATTTTTGCAAACTATATTGGGCATTACATTAGAAGATGATCCTCACTCCACTGAACAGTTCCACATAATATGATTAAATATTTTCAATGTTATAAAAAGTAGGTGTTTTTTACTTTGATTGTTGTCTTACAACAACAACATTCACAGTAGCTTTCTACTTTGTTTCAGACACTTGTTTTCTATCAAATTTCTCCTAGTTTTCTGCATGTTTCTATTTTACTTCAAATTAGATACTATTTTCTAAAGTGAGCAAGGTAAAGTTTTGAAGGTCTTCTCTCTGACAAGGAATTCTACGCATATCATTCATGGAGATGTTTTCTTTTGTTTTCATGTCCTCAATAACACTAAATTCCATGGCCACTCTATTCCACTAGATTCAATATCACATTGACCTTTTTAGCTATTGTAATGGGTTCAGAGATACTATAAATTGAATGAACAAGTGTTTTTCCATAAGCCCCATTAAAAAGGTAAACAAAATTTTTGTTTCAATATTTGGTCACATCATAATGTGTGAAACATAGCTGACAAATTTTAAGTTGGGAGTAATTAATAAATAAAGTGGAAACAGTGTTTAATTAAGTCATATATTTTTATGGTTACATAAAGGTGGTTGTATAGCTTATGTCTCTCTTATGAGGCATAACATTTATAAAATATTGAGTACAATGATGTTTTGAGTATATATCAAATATTTTCTTTGTCATCGCTATTGTTCTACAAAGGTTATCGACAAAAGCATATTGTTGAAACTAGATTTGTTTGGATTTTACAACTAATGATTTTATGCCTTGGATTTTACAGATTAATTTAGGTGTTTTTTGCATAAATATGTCATATTTTTCACCTCATGTCTTGGTAGTATAGTAATGTCAAACTTACAAAAGAAAAGGTTTTAAAATGGGAAAACAAAAAAAATGGACATTTCAACGTATCTTATATGGTATACCGTTACAAAATTAATGTATTCAATAGGCTCCAGATTTAATGACCAATTTGAAGACAACAGAAAAAACAAATCAGCATTATACTTACTAGAAATTAAATCCCAACCATGTAATTGTTATAAACACTCTGGAATTCAGCATAAAAAATAATATTTCAAATTATAGGTGAACATGTATAATTGGAGAGAGGTACCATCAAAGGTTGTGTCTGGTACACGACAAACAACTTCCTTGAAGTCATTTGCAATAAACATTTGTTGATTATTTTGGCCTCCTAACTCTGAACACAAATGAGGAAGTGGGCCTTGATGATGGTCTGTGTAGGGAGTGCCAATCATGGCCATAAAAATTTCTCATCCTATGTGATATGCTTCCTCAGGAGAATCGTAGCCATGGCTTGAATTTCCACCTACACATGTGACTGTATGACATGAACGAGCTTCAGGTCCATAGCATCTAGTTGCTTCTCCTTGCAACAACACCTTTGCTTGGCACGCATGAGGTGCATTATCAGATCTAAACATCAAGAAAATGAGTTTTTGTAAACCCCTCCTACAGGCTTAAATATTTCTTAAGTGCCGCAAAAATCTCTTTAACTTTTTACTGCAAACACTAATTTTATTTTATTTGTTTTGGGTTGGGTTTGGTTAAAAGTTTCTTGGGGATTATAAGGAATTTAATTTTCATTTTTTTTTACAATATTTGGATTTTTAATAGTTAACCCATTTTTTATATTAAAAAATTAAAAATATTTAATCAATTAAAAATCATTTTTAGACTATGTTTTCAAATTAAAAGTATTTTTAATATTTATCAAGAAAATCAAAGTGGCCCTTGGATGGATTATATTTCCAATATTGTTTAATGTTCATGCATTTGAAGGATATTGCCAATTGTGTTTAGTGTTCAAGTTAGTGTAATAGAATGAAGAATGATTAACCTCCTAGGAGCACAAGAGGCCATGATTATGTGACATCAATGATCAAAACTGTTATTAGAATATGCCAACAGAGATCAAATAATATATGCAAAAAAATAAAAAGGTTAGGCCTACTTACTCACCTACAATGTCATGATCCTCCTATAAAATATAATAAACGTATTTGCATCTCCACAAATACATATAACAAAAAGAAATGAAAAAAAATGAGGAAAAATATAAATCTAACTAGGATATAAAATATTTGTTTGGTATTTGGTAGAAGGATATCAATATCACACCTCACAAACATAATTGAAGCCTTCCCTTGAGGTGATAATTTAAGGAGAGGATCAAACAAAGTGTGAAGAAAGTATGATTATCAACACTCAGATAAGCATGTGAGTGCAACATGTCACAGTAGGCTTGAATATAATCCTTTCATTGCTTACAGGCTTTGGCAATAGAATGCAGCTCATTGTTACAGGTTGGGCATCTATGAAAACCATCATAGAGTGTCTGGCTATGATAGACCATCAAATGTTCGTGTCATGTGGGAACTACACCAACAACATGAATGATTGGATCATGGGGTCCCTGTTGTGTAGCCATTCATCGACAAAAGCTACTTCCCCGATGGGATAGAAGTGAAAACTGACAATCGCAAAGGTGGGAATAATGGCGTCAGAGGTAATATTTCTTCCATAAATAAGAGAATCAGAAATAGGCTCATGAGCACCATCAACATATATTGGAGGTGCTACAATGAAAGAAATAATGAATACAAAAATTGTGGTTAATATGATATGGATCATCAATATGTTGAACCATCCAATGTAAAGATGGTTTTCATTGCTAGTGATCTAGTCACATAAAATACGTTATAGATTTACGCTTTTGGATACCCCTAGGATTCAATAAGTAATCCAAAATGAGAAGATTTTTTTCTAAGGTGATTGTTTCCACATCAATAACCATTTTGTTTAGCTCGAATATTTTAATAAAGTTATAGTGAGATCCTTTCACATCCTTAAATTGTAGCACCCCAAGACATATATTTTACATCATGTATGAGAATTCAAGTAGAGACATATATATTAGAAATAAGGGCATATAGTATACTATCCTATCAATATCTACTAAAAAAAAATTATCGGAACACGCCAAAAATGACCCAGTGGGTATCGAATTATCATCATGAAAGGGAAAAGTAATAGAAAAATATATTGCCAATGCAAGAAAGTGCTTGTAAGACTTCAAACAAAACTAAGGTAGGGATGTTAGCATACCAAGATTATAAGAATTCCCAAACCCTTTGCTCTTTATATTGGCTAACCTTAATTTGATGAAAACAACCCCTAACTTTCTTGCTATTTCCTTTTCAAGTAATGTTTTCTTATTTCCAGAAGGGCCATACACCAAAACTCCTTTTGGAGGATTGAGGAAGTTTCACTGCCCAAAAAAATTAGGCTCGTGTAATGGAAGAATAAACAGCCCATAAAGTTCTTATTTAACCTATTCTGGCCCTCCAATTGAGTCAAAGGTTACATCAATATCATCTATATTTATAACATCACAAGCTATAATAACATGTAAGAGAAAGGAATCACAATCCAAAAAACACGGTTGTAACAATCAAATTTATAGAATAAAAAGAAGGATACGGTGATTAGAAAAATGCCATATGTGTAATAACATTGGGATGTGTAAAAAAACAAATATTGATAATTCTACATGGAGATCAAATTTAAACAAATGTCTCTCATCCATACATAGAAAGCAAAGTTGGAATGGGAGCAACAATTTGGATTCACACATTTACAAACATGTAAATATTGTCATAATGAAAATTATAGCTAAAATCCAATGAAAGCACATTTGTAGCAGTAACATAGAGTGGTGTGATCAAGCACTTGAAAGGTATAAATTAAAATTTAAGGGGCCAAAATTTATAGTTCAAACAAAATTTTGATTTTGAATTTGTTAGAAAGTTTGTCCATGAAGGAGAAAAAAATTTTAAGTTTTGGGAGGTGGGGGTTGGGATTTGGAATGTTATTCACAAAATACACATTAGAAACCCTGAGAAAAAAATTTTAAGAGGATAAATGATTCCTATATTCAGGTTTTGGTCCATGGGGATATGTTTCATTAGAAAATATGGTGATGTTGAAGGCCACCTGCCAAGTTTCAATTCCCCGAAGACACAAACAAGTAGTTGGGGACATATTTTTTGACAAAAGAGTACCCCTTGACATGAATATGAGGGAAGTCCACGTGAGTATTGATTCATTATTTGAGGGCCCTCATGTCCGTGAAAATAGGCCTCTTGTGGTGCTCGAAATATTCAAATCAATTTCAATGCTTCCAGAGTATAGGGGGAACTTTCAAATATCAAAGGTTTGGGACCCGAAATTTTGAAACAAAACTTAATGAATTTAAGGTTACAGATCCAAAGGTAGGAATACTAAGTGAACAATAATAATAGCAATGACCTTGGAGCTAGAAATAGAGACAAAAAAAAATTAAATGAATAATTAATTCAAAGTTTGAAATTAAATTCAATGTATGATAAGAAATAAACCAAAATGTTGTGGCATGAATATTGGGTAAATTGTCAAGATAACCAATGATTCAACAGTCTAGGGTTTGAGGTAAAATTGAATATTTTTTGGTCCAAGAATATTTGAAAGAAAATTTCACACTTTTAAAGTATAAATAGTTAGTAATTTATGTGTACATCCCTGAATTCAGTTTCTAAGTGATCTGGTGGATCAATTTTATGCTCAAAATTCAAAATTTTCGATAAGGCTCGAAACCGAAACAACCGCAGAGATCTCATCATTCTGAATCTGGCATAACTCATTTCGTGAAAAACCTACATTGTATTCTTCTGTAATAGGGTTTTGTTAATTGGTGGAAACACAAGAATAAAATGGTTTTTGGGTTTGTAGGGTTGCATAGTCAGCAGTCTGTACTACTGACTGGGCCCTGACTGGACAGACTAACTATGTTTCATTGTCCAATGCATGTTGGACACTCAGCACAATTCTGTTGGTTTTTGGTTGGTTGATTTCTATTGGTTTTAAGGTTGGTGAAGGGGACCAACCATTAGGATAATTTTTAGGTTTAAAATGGGCTTCCTAAGGAAATTATAAAATAATAGTGAAAATAATAAAATAATATTAGATGACATCATCAAATTTTAGAAGGAAAAAAAGAAAAAAAATATTTTTTTCAACTCGTATTTTCAAATTATCTACCTATGTATTTACTCAAATTTCGAGCAAGAACACTTTAAATGGACCCATTATTTGATTCCTCAACCAAGGATTACCCATGTCACATACTTTAAATGGACCTTGCTACATGAAAAATGTAGTTGCAATCACGTTTTTCCATGTATTTCTCATTTTTTTTGTAGCAGGGTCAATCGAAAGTATGCAACATGGGTACTCCTTTAATGAGGAATTAAATTTTGCATCCAACGAGTACTCCCGTGCAAAATTTGAGTAAAACCTTAGGGAGATAAACTGAAAATACAAGTTGAAAAGGTAGTTTTATTATTTTATTATTTTTTAATCTTTTTATTTTTTTACCCCAAAAATGGTGAATCATCCCCCATGGTTGACATCATCATCTTGAATCCTATTGGTTCTTATTAAGTTTATTTTGGTTGTACATTTTTCTTAGGAGGCCCATTTTAGACCTCAAAAGTTCTCTAATGCAGGAGGGACCACATGGGCCAACCATAGGTTGCCACGTGGCCTCTTGGTGGCCACCAAAATTTTTTTTAAGGTTCGAGCAACAACCTCGGGGGTCAAACATGATACCTCTACTTTATAATCGATGCCTCATACCATCTCCGCTACACGTTTTTCTTAACCTATAAGGTTCTGACTCCTATTTAAACATAATGTTAAATGCTTGTGGGGGTTGGGACCGAGATTAACCCCCGACCCCAGTCTGCAGAACAGTGTTAGGGGATAACCTAGGGCGACATGTTTTATGTTAAACCCACATATACCAAATTTTTGGCATGGCATTCAAATCAGCGAATAAATCATGAATTAACACCAACCAAACCTTATAATTAAACCCACCAACCCAAAGTCATCACACATATTATGAACCAACAGATTAAAATATGGCGGTCAAGGTTTGGGTTACAAAATTCACATGCAGAGTGGGGTTAACACTTTATGTTGTGGTGCTAGAACCATAGGAGGGTAGTGGAACCTGTCGGGGATAGGGTTCCGCTAACCCAACCCTAGATCTACTATACAGGTCACCGCCCAGGAACCCAAGTCAGCCACCAGCGAGAATTTGTGAATTCAACGACGAGATTTATGTGGCATGGTGAGTTTTTATCCAGGTACAGGGACTCACCGACGTGATTAAGGAGGCGGCATTTTTCCTCCTTTCCAGTAGTAATACCACTGGCATGGGGCCAAAATATCACCCCACATTGTCGAAAAAGGTGCAATTTGTTGCCTAGGGCCAGACAAAGGGGAATTTGCAGAATGAATAGGAGAGAAACTTTAAGAGAGAGTATCTTTTGTAGTTTTTGGCATTTTTGGGAGCAAAAAGAGGCTACACAGGGGTTTTTGACAGTTTTGGAGCCATTGGAGCTACTGTTGAAGCCATTTTAGCATTGTAACTTGATGTAAACACCATTTTTTAAGCATAATTAAAGCGGCCCAACCATTGGAAGTTAGACCAGGAGATGTATCCCAGGAGGGGTGCAATCCTTCATCATTTGTTGTTTTGTGTTTGCTATTATGGTGATGTTGTCTCGTATTTTCTACAAAAACTAAATTTTTAATTAATTTTTATGTGTTTAAGAATTTGACATAAGAGGCTTAAAAAACCCTAATTTATTCACTTGCAAAACTTTACATAATCCTTAAGCAGTTTCATATACAAATCAGTTTGGTATCAGAGCTTAGGTTTCTTTGTTGTTGTAGGGTTTAATTTGTTTTCAATTGTTTCTTATGCTTACAAGGTTGAAACTCAAGAGAGGAGAAGTAAATATTGTGGTTTCAAATCCTCAAGTTAGGTCAAGGACAAGGAGAGCAAGTTTTCCACAATCTCCACCAAAAATTTGACCTAAAATTGTACCTGAAGCTCCAGCAATTATGTCACATGAAGGAGAGCCTGAAAATATATCATATGATGAAAAGGATTTCATAAAAGAATTTTTTAATAGGACACAAATGGTGAAATTTCTCTATGAAGAGAGAAACACAAGGTTGCAAGGTGAGAACTCCAATCCTCCAAACGGAGAAAAGTATTCAAAAGGAGATGGAGGAGATGGGGACAAGACTCCAAAAGGTAATGGAGGGAATGGTGACAAACTAACTTTGACACCACCATTCTCTTCACCTACATCCTCACCACCATATTCACCATCATCTTCTTCCACAACAAGCCCTTCACAAACACCTCCACATTCTCCAAAAGGTCATGGTAAAAATCCATTTCTAAATCTTGACATAAAGTTTGATTTTATTATGTATGATGGAGAGGTAAATGTTGAAATATTAAAAAACTAGGTTCGTCATCTTGAATTGTATTGCAGGATACAAATAATCAAGGATGATGAAACAAAGATTCAGCTTGCTTCACTAAGATTGGAAAGTGCAAATTTTATTTGGTGGGAAGCCAAAACTCAAGAGGACATGAAGAAACATGGTAGGGTCTTAACCTCTTGGAATGATTTTTTTGCTGCCTTGAGAAGAAAATTTTATCCATTAGCATTCACGTAGAAATATATAATGGATTGGAAAAACTTTAGGCAAGGAAAAGGACAAAGTGGGAAAAGCTATACTCAAGAATTTAGGAAAAGAGCACTAATATTGGGTGTAGATTTGACATCTCAAGAAATTTTTTTAAAATACATTGGAGGTTTGCATAGTTACCTAAGACATACAATTCTCATGTTTAACCCTACAAGTTTATATGAAGTTTTTGTACAGGCCACACATCTAGAGGCAAGAGGGAAACATGTTTCTGATGAGACAAGTGAGAATACCTTTGAGTTTGGAGAGAAAGCAAAGGGTAAGTTCAAGGGAAAAGGAAAGAGGAATGCATCCATAAAGTTGGAGAAAGATAAAATCACATGCAAACATTGTTCCAAAGATTTACATGATGAATATCATTGTTGGAAACTTCATCTAGAAATGAGACCCAAAAAGTTGGAAAACAAGGAGAAGGAGAAGAGAGCTGCAACAATACAACATGATTTAGGTTCTGATTCCAGAGATGAAACAAATATCGCAGTGATGGGTTTGACATGTAATTACATAGCAACTACTAGCTCTTCAAGTTGTATTAATGATACTCAAGATGAAGAAACAAGAATAAAGCTTTTCCATATTAGAGTTGTTTTAAAGCATACCAAGATTGACACACTCTTTGATAGTGGTTCACAAGAAAATCTTATTTCAAAGGACATTGTCAAGAAGTTAAATTTAGAGACCATTCCACATCATATATCCTATCCTTTAGGTTGGGTATGTGAGAATGAAAAATTATAGGCTACAAGGAGGTGCATCCTTAGATTTTCAATCACTGAAAACTTTCTCAATGAAGTTGAACTTGATGTAATTTCGCTTGATATTTGTGGTATAGTTTTCGGTAGCCCATATCTTTTTGATAGAAGAGCAATATTTCATCACCGTGAGAATAAGTATCACGTGTTCAATAATGGGATTAAGTACATTGTTAGATCACATAGCAAGAAGATGACTTTGTCTCTTATGAATGTTGGACAAATGAAGAGAATTGTGAATGCTAGTCAAAAAATTTCTTTGTTAATGTTCAAGCATAAGGATGTTGTGAATGACGCCTTTCAAGGGAATGCATCAAATGAAAAATATGATTTCATTGAGGTTTCTAATAGTTGTGATAATATGTTTCAGGATTCTAACATGTTTTCTCCTAAAAGAGGTAAACAAGATGAGGTAAAATTGTAGCAACATGCATCATTGTTAAACATTGATGTGCATGAGATGTCAGTGCTAGAGAGTGCAGAGATCTATTAATTTTGGAAAACTAGGTTCAAAATCCATGTTGTGATTCTTAGATGAAGATTCAAATATTTTTATTTGATTCCTCTTTCGGAGAGGTACAATATCGATCTAAATATCATCTTAATCCGATGAGCAAAACATTTATTTTGAATTTATTCAAAATATGTGTAGGTCGGCCTTAAGGTTTTGTGCCCCAGAAGTTGTGTCACACACCCTCATTGATGGATATATATTGGTCAATGTTGGAGGAAATTTTCACTCATCTCATCCTCACACATTTCTTTCTCCTCATCTGATTCGTTCAATCACCTTGGAGGCTCTTCTCTTCACACGTGGGAAATTTTAGCAACCAGCAATTTTTTTGTTTTCGACCTTGGGTTTCTGCAGCAGCATTGACCAGCTTTGACTTTGGCCAATGCAAGGTCAAACGGACCTGAAACTCTCCCAAAATCTCGATTTTCCAAATCCGCATTTTTTGGCACTATTCCCAAGGCTGGACGTTGACTTTGACTTGGTGGCGTTGACATAGCTACTGCTTTTTTTTCCGTTGACTGTTGACTAACAACATTTACTTTTGGTTGAATTTTGGGTTGACTGTTTTGGCTGTCATAGAGGGTTGTGTGACACTTCTGGTTGGTTGACCATATTGAGACTTTGTTGGTCGAAGCATCATGTTGACCGTCATAACGCTCCAACACACTTATATATTTCAGGCTTGTCTTCTGTTGATCTACTAATATGTTCGATCAGCATTTTACTTTATTTTTATGTGATTTCTGAATGATATTGGGATAAAAATTAAAGTTGCATCAAGCATAGAAAATCTACAAAAATTTACATGGTATCGGAGCTGAGGTGAAGACAAGCCCTAGTTTGTAGCAATCACCGAAGAAGAGCATGGGTTCCTCCAACTACAATGGCTTTAAGGATGATGACAAATTGACTGGGAAGGATGACTTCCATGCCTGGAAGATGACATTGGATCTTAATTTGGAAGACCAAGATGTCATGGAATATGTGCAGGGTAAAATCCAAGAGCCTCCATCCACTGCAACTGCTGCTACCAAAACAAAGTACAAGAAGGGGGAAATCAAAGCAAAGTAGATGATCAGAGACTCAATTCATAAGAGTCTGGTTGCCTGCATCTCTGAGTTGGGCACATCCAAGGAGATGTATTATAAGTTGGTCCACATGTTCAAGACCAACAATGTGAATCAAGTCCTATTCTTCAAGAACCAATTGAAGAATCTGAAGAAAGGAAGGGCTGAGTCTTTTCAAACATATTTTCTGAAGCTGATCGAGATCAGGAATAATCTGTTGGCTATTGGGGAGACAATAGATGATCGAGATATGGTTCTCACTGCACTTGGAGGTCTCTCATCTGAATTGCATGTATTCAACACTACCATTCTCAATAATAATTTGATACCTGATTTTGACGAAGTACTATCGAGATGTGTACAAGAAGAGACAAGGATGAAGGAATATGAAAATGAACAAAATTTTGCCTTCACTGCTCATACTAAGAAGAAAAAATTTGGTGGTCCAAGGAACAAAGGAAGAGCATGGGCCCAAGGAAAGAAAGGCAAGTGTTACACTTGTCACAAGCCAGGTCACTATGCTAGAGAATTCCCTTTCAAGAAGGATTCTCCCAATTATGATGACAACAACAACAACTGGAGGAATGGCAATCAAAGGAACAACAGGTTCAAGGGGAAAAGGAAGGCTCCCTCTGGCGGAAATGGTCAACCTTTCAAAAGGTCAAGAAATTCAAGGTATGAGGAATCAAGTGTTGTTGATAAAAGAAATGAATTCATTCTTGTATCTACCTTCTCTGTTGCATCTCCACCTGACACTATGGATGTCTGGTTGATAGATACTGGTGCCTCAAGGCACATCACTGGGTTCAAGGAAGCACTTTCTGATATGGTTGATAAGGTTACTAATCTGGAAATTATCCTTGGAGACAATGCCACATATCCCGTGAAAGGGACAGGGACTGTGACCCTCCACTTGTCTCAAGGTCAAGTCCTCCACTTGTAGGATGTACTCTATGTACCCAATTTGAAGAAGAACCTTGTTTCTATCTCCGCCATGGAATACAAAGGTTTCAATGTGGCATTCATTGATGGGAAGGTGCATATGTGGAAGAAGAACTTCAAGGAAGCTATCACGATTGGGTTTATATTTAATACACTCTACCAGGTTGGAGGAATTCCACTGGGAGCGATGACGTGTGATACTATCCGACAGACTAAACTATGGCACTGGAGGTTTGGACACCTTCACTACAAGTCCCTTCTCTAAGAAAGGAAGGCGGTGACAAGGATGCCCGAATTCAAAAATGATCATGAAGGTGTATGTCAGGGTAGTGCCGAAGGAAATCATACAAGGGGACCTTTCCCCTCATGTGTCACAAAGACATCTGATGTCTTGCAATTGATATATTCTGATTTTTCTGGTATGCTCCTTGTGACATCCTTGGGAGGATGTTCTTATTATATGACGTTTATAGATGAATTCTCTCGCAAAACCTAGATATAATTCTTAAAGAAGAAGGATGAGGCTTTCATGTGGTTCCGTACCTTCAAATCCTTGGTGGAAAATCTGACAGGGAATAAGATCAAGATATTGAGGACCGATAATGGCACTGAATATGAGACAAACGAGTTCAAGAATTTTTGTAGAGAAGCTAGCATCAAGAGGGAAACCAAAATTTTCTATAATCCTGAGTAGAATGGTATTGCTGAATGAAAGAACAGGACCATTGTGTAAGTTACCCATGCCATGCTATGTGACCAGGGTCTACCGAAGTTTCTGTGGGGAGAAGCTACGAACACTGTTGTATACATACAAAACCGATGCCCGCATTCCGCTCTGAACTCCAAAACTCCCGAAGATGTTTTCTCTAGTAAGAAACCTGACGTCTCACGTTTTAGATTTTTTGGTTGTCTTGTTTATTTTCATGTGCCAAAAGAGAAGAGGAGCAAGCTAGATGCTTCTGGGAAGAAGGGAATGTTTGTGGGCTACAACGAAACTTCAAAGGCCTATAGAGTCTATGTGCCTGGTCAAAGGGAAGTGGAGATATGCCACAATGTTACCTTTGACGAAGATGCTTCCCTGAGGAAAGTATTCAATCTTCTGAGATCTGAGGAAGATCATGAAGCAAGGCCTAGAAATCAAGAAGAACCGAAGGATGAAATGATGCTCGATGCTGAAAGACTGATGGACCCGATTGATCCACCTCCTTCGATGGGGAAGAGAACACATGGCTCAGGGACACTCTCAAGGATGTCGAGGGACATATGGCCTCAAGGAGGACATTCCGAGAAAGCAAGAAGCCGAATAGATAGCAAGGGTATCTAGCAACCATGAGTACTATTGTACAATCTGAGCCTGGATATTTTGAGGAAGCCGTAAATAATCAAGTTTGGAAGGATGCTATGCACGAAGAGTATGAGTCCATAATGAAGGATGATGTCTGGGATGTGGTTCCAAGATTGGAGGACAAAGCAGTTGTCACCTCGAAATGGCTCTACAAGATCAAGCATGGATCTCATGGAAGTGCTGAAAATTTCAAGGCAAGATTCATTTCTTGTGGCTTCTCTCAAAAGGAAGGCATAGACTATGATGATATATTTTCACCTGTGACCCGATATACCACCATCTGATCCATCAAAGCCCTTGTTGCTACACTAGGATGGAGTCTTCATCATATGGATGTGAAGACCGCATTTCTGCATGGTGCGATAAAGGAAGAGGTGTATGTGGAGAAACCTCTAGGGTTCGAAGTCCAGGATCAGGACACCCATGTCTGCAGGTTGAAGAAAGCCCTCTATGGGTTGAAGAAAGCACCGAGAGCTTGGTATGAGAGGATAGATAGCTACCTAATGAAGTTGGGCTTCACTCGTAGTAATGTTGATCCAAACCTTTACTTCAAGGTTGATAGAGAAATTCCTCTCATTCTGGTGTTGTATGTGGACAACCTCTTCCTGATAGGTGCTGAACCTCTCATTCATTAGTGCAAGAGGGAGCTCACTTCTGAGTTCGAGATGAAGGACCTAGGACTGATGCACTACTTCCTAGGCTTGGAGGTTTGGCAGATACCTAGCAAGATTTTCCTTTCTCAAGGAAAATACATTGTGAAGCTTATGGAAAGATTTGGTATGGTGGACTGTAAGTCCGTGTCGACACCGATGGAGTCAACTTTAAGAAGTTGAGTGGCAGTGTTGCTGGGCCCGTGATAGAAAATCCTACTAATCAACTCGTAGGGGCCCTAATGTTCTTAGTGAACATCCGTCCAGATGTATGTTTTGATGTAAGCACTTTGAGTCAACATATGGTTGAGCCTCATCACTTTCACTGGGTTGGTGCCAAGAATCTGTTGAGATATCCTCAGGGCACGATAAACCATGGGCTAAGATACACTGCCAGGATTGTGACACTCCATGGATATACTAATGTTGATTGATTTTGCAGTGTGGTGGATCATAAGAGAACATCGGGATGTTGCATCACACTTGGTTCTGTTTCGATATCATGGATGAGTAGGAAGCAGAAGTCGGTGGCTTTCAGCACCACGGAGGCTGAATACATTGGAGTGAGTATGGCCTGGTGTGAAGCAGTTTGGTTGTGAAAGCTCTTCAATGAGCTATTCGGGCATGTTCTAGATACCACTGTGATACTTTGTGATAACGAGAGTGGGATTCAGTGGTCTGAGAATCCCGTGTTCCACGATTGATCCAAGCATATTGATATCAGGTACCACTTTATTCAGGATATCATACAGTGAGGCATTGTAAGGCTCGATCATATAGGAACTGATTAGCAGGTCAAGGGATATTCTCACAAATCCCCTGGGGAAGGTCAAGTTCCTAACCTTTTGTGAGAATCTTGGTATTGTGGAATGACCCTATGCTGAGGGTCCTGTTGGACGATGAGCTCTGGGAGCTCTAGGAGGCTTTGGGGATAGCTTCTTGGATCTATAAGAAACCATAGGGCTAGGCTTTCCAAACCTTGTTGGTGTGCTTCTGCCCCACCGTTATGATGATTGATTTGGTTCACCTCTCATTATCTGTGCCCCATATGCATGCTACCCATTGAGTTCAGGGCTCATGGGAAGTACCTCTCATTTGGCCAGTGAGGTGGGAAAAGCTAGAGGCTAGTAGCAAAGACTAATGAACACATCAAATATTTCTGTACTCTCTATATAGGATGGCACAATCCAACCACTTGATCTAGGATCAAGTATAGTGAGGTTTCGGACCTCCATCTGACTTCGGGTCAGGTAAACCAACTTCGGGTTGGTATGAGACTCTTTGTGAGTCCTATAGAGGTTTTAGACCTCTGGGCTGAATCTGTCAGTTGAGAATGATGTCTTTGTGACTAACCCACTTATATTCTGAAATAAAAAATCCAGCAAAGCAAGTTACTGCGGGATGACGCACGATGTTTGGATTGCATGGGTGGATGGAGTTCTCCCAGTTGAGAGGGAGTTTTAATCTTGGATAGCTAGGTCAAAACTCCATGTTGTGATGCTCAAATTAAGATGCCAATATTTTTATTGGATTCCTCTTTCGGAGAGGTGCAAGATCGATCTAAATATCATCTTGATCCAATGAGAATAACATTTATTTTTAATTTATTCAAAATATGTGCAGGTCGGCCTTAAGGTTTTGTGCCCCAACAGTTGTGCCACACACCCTCATTGATGGATATATATTGGTCAACGTTGGAGGACATTTTGACTCATCTCATCCTCACACATTTCTCTCTCCTCATCTGATTGGTTCGATCACCTTAGAGGCTATTCTCTTCACACGTGGGAAATTTCAGCAAGCAACAATTTCTATTTTCGGCCTAGGGTTTCTGCAGCAGCATTGATTTTGGTCAATGCAAGGTCAAACAGACCTGAAACTCTCCCAAAATTTTGATTTTCCAAATCTGGCATTTTCTTGCACTATTCCCAAAGCTGGACATTGACTTTGACTTGGCTGCATTGACCTAGCTGTTGTTGTTGTTTGCGTTGACCGTTGACTGAAAACGTTGACTTTTGGGTTGACTATTTTGGTTGTCATAGAGGGTTGTGTGACACTTCTGGTTGGATTACCATATTGAGACTTTGCTGGTTGAAGCATCTTGTTGACCACCGTAATGCTCCAACACACTTATATATTTTTGGCTTGTCTTCTGTTGATCTATTGGTATGTTCTATCAGCATTTTACTTTATTGTTTATGTGATTGCTGACTGATATTGGGATAAAAAGTAAAGTTGCATCAAGCATAGAACATCTACAAAAATTTACAAGATCAAAGAGGAAGTGCCAAAGCTATTTGAAAAAGAGGGAATTGGGTCCAAAATTTATTCTTGTGGGTTTCATCATATTTTGTCTTTGAAATGGGACGTTGCATGATGATGGCGATCACATTTGGTCAAGGGTCAAGCCAAGCGCAAGGCTAGACATGTCAAGCACCATCATGTCTACAGTGTTCAAGGTGAGAATAATTTGAAGTTGTTTAAGTTTCCTTTGATTGATGACCAAGGATGGAATGTGTTTGTTCCTTCAAGGACAATTTGATGTTCTGCATATTATGGGAAATTTCAGCAAGATGGTATCTACAACAGCAAGACAAGGTCTCCAAAATCAGGGAAAATGATCATTTTTCATGAAAAGCTCAAAATGTCACATTTAAGAAAATTTTAGTGGATTGAGACTGGAAGGGTGAGAAATTTGTACCCTCATCTATTTTTTGATGAATAAATATCTTTTGGAGGACCAAATCTTCCAATGGGGAGGAATGATCTGATCGATCAATTTTATGCTCAAAATTCAAAGTTGTCGGAATGGCTCAAAACCCAAACGACCGTGTACATCTCGTCGTTGTGAATCCAACGAAACTCATTTCACGCAAAACTGACACTGTACTCTCTTGTAATCAAGTTATGTTCATTTGTGGAAACAAAAAAATAATTTGGTTTTTTGGTTTGTAGTAATGCATAGTCAGTAGTCCGTACTGCTGATTGGGACCTGACTGGATAGGCTGATTGTGTTTTTTGGCCAATCCTTGTTGGACACTTGTCACAATTATGTTGGTTCATGGTTGGTTGATTTATATTATTTTTTAGGTTGGTGAAGTGGACCAATCAGGAGGAACCATGTGGGCCAACCAAAGGCTGCCATGTGGCCTCCAGGTGGCCAAAAAAAATTTTGTTAAGGGCTGAGCAATAGCCCCAGGGGTAGAACACGAGACCTCTACTATGAAATTAAAGCCTCATACCATCTACCCTACACATGTTTCTTAAACTATAATGTTCAAACTCCTATTTAAACTTTATGTTAAATTCTTATGGGGGTTGGGATCAGGGTTAACCCTTGACCTCGGTCCGTAGATAAGCGTTATGGGCTAACCCCAGCCCGACATGTTTTATGTTAAACCACATATACCAAAATTTTGGCATGGAATTCGAATCAGTAGAGAAATCATGAATTAACACCAACCAAACCTTATAATGAAACCCACCAACCCAAATTCATCAAAAATATTATGAACTGGCGAAGTAAAATATGGCAGTCAAGGCTTGAGTTACAACGTTCACATTCAGAGCAAGGTTAACACTTTATGTCGTAGTGCCAGAAAAACAAGAAGGTAGCGGAACCTTCTGGGGGTAGGGTTCCGCTAACCAAACCCTACATCTACCACAGGTCACCACCCGAGAACCCAGGTCAGCCACCAGTGGGAATTTGCAAATTGAACGGTGGGATTTATGAGATGTGGTGAGTTTTTAGCGGGGTACCGAGCCTCACCAGCGCGATTAAGGAGGCAACATTTTGCTTCCTTTCCGGTGGGAATCCCACTGGCACGGGGCCAAAATGTCGCCCCACGTTGTTGAAAAAGGCGCAATTTGTCTCGTAGGGCCGGAAAAAAGGCGAATTTGTTGAACGAATAGCATAAAAACTTTGAGAGAGGGGATATTTTGCAGTTTTTAGCCTTTTGGGGATTAGAAAGAGGCTAGACAAGGGTTTTTGACAGTTCTGAATCCATTGGAGTTATTTTTGAAGCCATTTGAACACTGTAACTTGATGTAAACACCATTTTTTGAGCATAATGAAAGAGGCCCAACCATTGTAAGTTGGACCAGGAGATGTAGCCCAAGAGGGGTGAACTGCTTCATCATTTGTTGTTTTGTGTTTGCTATTATGGTGATGTTGTCTCGTATTTTATACAAAAAATGAAATTTTAATTCATGTTTATGTATTTAATAATTTGACATAAGAGAATTAAAAAACCATAATTTAATCACTTGCAAAACTTTACATAATCCTCAAGTAGTTTCATATAGAGATCATCAAGGGTAGATGTAATAAACATAGATTTGACCATTAAAGATCGTGTATCTTCTTTGATTTTGATTGGGGAACAAGAAATTTCAAATATTGATAAATACATCACAAGGGTTTCCGATGAATACCTCATAAGGATTTGTGAGTATCTGAGGCTGATGAAAACAAGGATTTCCTTCTTTCATTATGTCGTCTTTGTTGAGACATTCTTGTTAGGATCAAGATGCTTGAGCTCAGAAACTAGAACCAAAAAACTTACAACAACGTTGTTGGTCTATTATATCAATTCATTTTCAAATGAAGTTTGCTTTCGTGTCATATTGGAAAACTAGTGATAAGAACCGGTGTGATAAAATATGAATAGACACATGACACAATCTTGAATGTAGTTTAGGCATATATTTTTCTTGGAGAAAAAGTAAATTACTATATATTCAAAGTAGGGCATTGCTAATTGGTTTTGTGCTTGAAGAAGATAAAGAGTAATTTTCAAATTTTCCACACAATTAAGGACGTGGTACTCTTGAATTGATACTTGATTAGAAACTTTACCGGTTCACTTTTATGGGTAGTTCAGGTAAAGGGCTCTATGGTTTAGTTCTTGAAGAAGATAAAGACTAATTTTTAAAGTTTCTACACAACTAAGGTATCACTCTTCAATTGATAGTTGATAAGCAACTTTACCAATGCACTTTTATGGTTAGTTGGGGTAAACTCCTTTTTAGAAGATGTTTTTTTTGGGCTTTTAGGAGTCAACAATGGTCATCACAATTAATGTAGAGAAGAAATTATATATAAATTTATATATTTATTTTAAATTTTTCATCATTATTAAAGAGTAAAGAAGGTATAAATATATTTATAGGTGGTGTTGTTGTTGTTGTTTTTTTTTGTAATGTTAAATTAGGTGTTAATCTAATATTGAGGAATATGGTTTGTTTTACTATTCTCCATAATTCATTCCTCTCTTTGCAGGTATTCTTCATAATGTATTTAACTTAGTTGTAAGCCTTTGAATTTAATCCTTGTGAATTTGATCAAAGGATATAAACTTGAAGGTTCTAATCAACTCCATAACTCTAATCATCTATTGATCTAATAATGAAATGTTCAAGGAAGTATAAGCTTTCAACTAATTTATAACAACCTTTGAATCCCCTATCACTTGTAAGTTCAGATTGTTGAAGTGACACAATTAAAATGACAAACATAAATGACTAATTTCTATTATTGTACTACTTTTTAAGTAGTCATTTTTTTGTTCCTAAACTAAATTAGTCATTCACGTTAGTAATTTTTAGTTGCATTACTTATATCAAGTTGTATATTTTAACTAAATTAGTTTTTTTTAGTTGGGTCATTTAAGATTGCTCATTTTTTTAGTATTTCACTTGGAAAAGTTGTGATGACTAACTTTTTTAGTCACCTAGTCACTAATTTCATCATTTTCTACTAATGAATAGCCCCCCATTGTTGCCAGTGAAGAATGGACATCTTATATTGGCTCTCATAGTCCCTGGTAGAAGACAATTGAAAAATATGGATGTCTATTTACAACCATTGGTAGATGAATTGAAAGAATTATGGGAATGGATACATGTATAAGATGTATCAAGATCCATCACAACATAGATGTGTTTTATGTTGTATGGAATATTTTCTTACACCATACATGATTATCAAGGCTTAGGAGTTTGCTATGGTAAATTACATGTTTATTAATTTGTTTATATACGTAACAATATTGTTTCGCATATTAATTTAATTCACCGCAATCTTTTTGATATTCATGATCACTAATGTGCCAAATATACAATAATTTCGCAGCTCTTGTAACAAAAGGGTATCATGGATGTAAAGGTTGTGGATATTCTCTAAGGGATAGGTGGTCCGGCCACCTATAAAAGATAGTGTATGACTACTCCAGGTTATTCCTCTTAGAAGAACGTCCTTACAGAAGAGAAAAATTTGCTTTCAATGGTAAACTTAGAGAGAACCCAAAGGCTTGCAATAATGACACTTGTTGAATGGCTTACTAGCATATGAGAGAGATAAGGAGAAGGAGTTTGCAGAAATTTTTTATTCAAAATGGTAGCCTATGTTCCATGACACAAAATTCTTCTACATCTATGTTTATATATTTCCCATTGGGATGAAAAGGAAATATGTCTTTTATGAGCTCCCATATTGGGAAAATCTTAAGATTGCTCACTTACTAGATCCCATGCATATACTTAAAAATGTTTCATATTATTTATGGAGGCACATATCATCAAAATAATATAACACATTGGTTATCAGGAGAGATCTTATTTCTTCAAAAACTAAACATAAGCATTGGCCAAGAAAAGAAGCTAGAGGATAGGTTTGTCCCTCTTAGTATTTCAAAGAAGGTGATGTCCCATGGATTTTAAAGAAAGATGATCTTTCTTTGGAAAAGGAAGTTATAATGGGTTTGAGGGTGCCTTCTTTATATGTGTCTTCACTATGACGTTGCTTCGTTGAAGAATACCATTTGTTGGGTTTGAAATCGCATGACCATTTGAACCTTTTAAGAGTACGTATGTCAAAAACATTATTTTATTATTTTTTATCATTTTTATGCAATGGGATAAAATATAATTAATTTTTGTATGTGTTTACTTTGCAGAGTCATTACCCTCTGATCATGCATATGTGTGTGAACCATGACTCCCCCCAAGACCTACAATGTTCCATGTGTAAATTATTTGCATTTGTATGTTGGATCACATCAAAGGAAATTCATATGGCTAACATTCCATGGTGGCATCAAGAGATAGCTGAGATTGTTTGTATGTTTGAGAAGGAACTACCGAAGAGTTTCATGGACTTGCAAGTTCATATTCTAATTCACCTAGTCGGTGAGGTTGAATTATTTTGGGTGGTTTATTGTCATTGGATGTTCTTCTTAGATAGGTACATGAAGAAATTGAAATTTTTTGTTCAACAAAGGGCAAAACCCAATGGGTATATGGAAAAGGGGTGAATATCGTATGAGTCTTTCTATTATGCCAGTGAGTACATCAAGTAGATGAAGAACACACAAGGTGAGGTGATTTGGGACGATGAAAGGGGTGAAGACAAAAGAGAAAGGGAGATTCTCGAAACGAATGGAAAAAGGTGCATGATAAAGAGTAAGTTACTTATCATTAGTCAAATTTCTACACATTAGCTATTCACGTGAAACTTCATATTAATGCATATTTTTATCTCATGTACTATATATGTCTCTTTGATTTCATTAGTGAATTCAGAAATTGAAGAAATCGACATATTCATTCTTTACAATATGGAAGTGACACAGTCGTGGATCGCATTATATGAACAAAAGAGAAGGAAATGGGATAGTGATAGGAAATAATTCAAATGGTTGAATGGATGTAGAAGCATGCCTTATCTTGATCATTTAAAATAAAATATGCTAATGACATGCCCTAACAGTTGGGTTGTTGATCAACTCAGAGAGAAATATGGTGCATCTGGTCATTACCCACACTTTGAAGAGGGTGTGCTAAACATAAGGATTGGGTGCAACAACTCGGTAATAATATATTTCTATACATGTTTAACTTCATATTGCACCTTTGAAGCGTAACATCTATACTTTATATTTTAATTATGTTTGGGTTATTAGACACACGACACTGTGATTTTTTCATTTTTTATAGGTGCATTTGTTCCCATATATGTGGCCATAATTTTCGCACGGATGATGTCGATGATGGATGCATGACACAAGATTGTGGAGTGGAATTCGAGTTCAACCAATCTAGTCATGCTAGCCACTGCGATAAAAACCTAATACAAGGTACATTAGGTTATGTCAAAAAGATACAAGAGATCATTCAAGTGGACTTTTCTTTATTCCAATGTGTTATTTTTAGGTGCAAGTGGTGGGACACCTTTGATAGTAATAATGTAAAGGAAGATCACGATAGTGGGTTGATATCTATCAACTCTAGAAGGATGTGGCATGAAGCTAAGGAGCCTTATGTTTTCCCCAAACACTGCAACCAAGTGTTTTTTTTACCTAGATGTGTTGGATAGCGATTGGTGGTTCATATTAAGACATGGCCCTAGATCAAAGCATATTTTTTAGAACAACTGTATCATCATTCCAAGAGAGAAAGATAATCAAGGTGATGACAACATAGAGTGATATGTTGTATGCTATTTTTTTCATCATTTATACTATTGTTGTATGCTTCTTTTTTTTTCTTTATTTTGCTAATTATATTTTTTTTATTCGTATTGTTGGAATTTTATATAATTGGTAAGATTCAAAAATGTTTTTACACATTTTTTTTGCAATGGAAATGTTTTTACACTTAAAATTAAGTATTTGCAATTGTGTAATTTATATTTTAAAAATTAAAATTTTAACAAATTTGTTTGATGTGTTTAAATCTAATTTATAGTATATTTATTCTATAGGATTTGGATAGACGTTGGGATGTATCAAAATATTGTATTTCTAAGCATGGGTTATCAATTTATAACCATATTTTATTAATATGTCAAACTAAATATACTCATATTATCTCCTTTCTCAAATGACATTATGAGTATCAATCTAAAATAACTCACAAAGTGATATAAAATGGAGAAGGAACACCATATATATGTTATATATGTGATCTAAAAGGCCTGCTACAACCATCGTCAAAGTTTTTCAATATAATAAAATAACCTCCCTTATTTTCACTATGCAACATATCTCCATAAATATAAATGAAATTTAAAACATGGTGTACAATATCTATGATAATAAGGATTCAAGGTGACAATCCTTCTCAAATAGGAAAATGAGAAGAATATAACCAAAATGAGAGAATAGGGAATTTGGAAACAACATTGAAGATTTATTCTAGATTTAGATACTTATTGGTTTATTAATTAGTTCACGTGGTTTTTCTTCAAGTTTATTTCAAAATCAATATAAATCATGTAGTGATAAATCTATGAAGACTTTAGCAATGAAAAAAATGTGTATTAATATGTAAGATTAAATTCTTAGCATAAGAGGATAAATCATGTTTACTATATTTAAATTCCAATTCTTGCAACATTATGTAAACTAGAATTTTGATTACATCTTTTTATGGACCTAAAGATAAACAAATGGGCTTACATGGATGCATGAGAGGTTTTAATTTTTTTCTTCATGGAAAATGGAAGAGTTTTGACTCTTTTTTTTCAATGATAATTATAAATAAAAGTTGAATTAATAAATATTTTATGGCTAAGAATTAAACGATAAATAATGTGATGGTGATTAAGAGGCATTTGTTTGACTTTGTAATAGACTTGGTGATGACATTTTCTTTCTTATTTAGATTGTGTAAAACAAATATCTATTTTTATGTATTTTTAAGTAAATTATTTAAAGTATACATTTCTTTATCATTATAAACATGATGTAATAGTAGCTAGGAGAAATGTGAAAACATGAATTTTAGTGACTAAATCGTGACAAGTATGTGGAAAAAATAATATTTCTTGAGTTGTTCATTAAGAAATAATCAAATATATTATTTGTCAAAAAGTTATTTTTGTATTATTTAACACATATTTATTATTAAAAAAGATAAATTTAAACCACAACAACAAATAAGAGCCCAATAGCACCAAAATTTTATATCTTTATTACTAGAAAAAATTTCACTTGTCTTTTAAGAAACAACTTCCAATAGAGCAAATCCCCAACTACAAATAAATTCACAAGCCTTATTTTACATTTCTTGATACTTATCTTTAGAGAGAGAAATTTCTAATTTAAATTGATAAGAGTTGCTATAAATATTACATTTAAGTTTCTTGAAACGCTCATAATTTTAGTGACAAATTAAATTTTATTAAAATAGAAATTTTTAAGGTATATTAAATCCAAATTAATTATATAAAAAAAATGATTTAAATTTTTTAAATTTAACAATAGATTGAATTTTATAAACCAATATAGATCCATCTTAACAATGGATCTACCAAGAGCCGAGAGAGATCGAATCTCATTATATATAAATCTCTTTTTATAATGCAAAACTTGAAAAAAGATGTATATGTCAAAAGATTTAATCTCTTTTAATGATTCAAAAATATGATGGATCTATAGTGGTTTTCTATCTCTATATATAGATCAACCATAGTGTAATTTTTCATTGTTTAAATTGTATTTTTGAATAGTTTATTATTATCAATATTTTATATTAAAAATTGAATGAGTTACACATTTTCGTCTTATTAAGAACTAACTAAATTATTTGACCTTTAATTATTTTTCCTTGTGAGTATTGAAATATTTTGCTAATTAAGTTAGAATGAATATGAATGAACTATCTAAGCAATAGAAAAATATTTAAGGTAATTTTACAATTATATTTTCAACCATTTTAAACTTCGAAATTTATAAAAATATCTTTGTTTTTTTTTTAAGTAAGTCGTGTTGAATGTAATTTCATATATATAATTTCGATATAACTTCACCAATACATAATTTATAATAAATATTATTTCATAAAAATAATATCATGATGATAACCATCTAAAAAACATAAACATCATCTAAAATACGGATACAAATTTGCCAACATCATCTAATTATATACACCTCTAGCACATATAAACGTCATTAGCTAGCACACAAATTAATAATCTAACAGGGTGTCATCATCGTGATCACATCTAACAAAACACGAGCATTGTAATCTAACATCATCACCACACACATCCTCAAATATAAATCTCATCTCAAATAAATGTTATCACATACACATCTATCTGGAAACACATTAAATGAACTTATATAACATGACCTAACAATACACACATCAACATAAACATATAAATTAAGTATATCAACATGAACAAAAAAATGCACCATATATCTATATCTATATATATATATAGAGAGAGAGAGAGATATATATATATATATATATATATATATTCAAGTCAAATAAATGCTATAAAATATCTGATACAACAGACGTAGTAGTGGAAGTCTGGTATGTAGCAAAAGACGATGACTGGTCAAGTACTGTCTCAATATTTGAACTCTGATGTGGAGGAAAAGGTGGTTGGTCTGCTCTCTTAGGATAAACATGATGCATCACCACCAATACTGGGTGATCATCATGAGGTGAATGATAAGGAGGTGGAGGACTACCAAAATGGTCACAGACACCTTGACCATGATCTGATAGGGTATTACTACCAGAAGCATCACCACCCTCATCATCATGATCTGATGGCATAACATTGGGTTAAGACTCATGTGACATATATGTTTCACCATTCCCACCCCTCCTCACTACCATTAGCCTTGTAGCTCCAATGATATGATGCATAAGACTCCTCATATAATGCGAAGAATCCTTGAATATCTCCAGGAGCCTCATATTTTCCCTGATGTCTCAATCCCTCACAAGGCAGACTCCCTCCTCGTCCAAAATCCTAGATAGTTAGTCGCAATGCTCTATCCTGAATTAGACACCAACCCCATGCGCCTACATGCCCGCGCCCCTCTACATCTGAGGATTTGCCTCACCTTCCAGGGCCTTACCCATTTATGCATTTGATCCCTATGGTGGGGGAGGAGGCATGTCCCCAAAAAAACTACGAATATCTGCAAAATATATAATACACAACAATAATTAGACAATTTCATTAAAAAAATTAATAAAACAAGTTACAGAATGTGCTAGAATAAATTTTATTATAATTAATTAAGACAATAAATTGAAGCTAGATTAATTTATAGAAAAAACCAATATTACCTCTATCATTTGTAGGCTCATTCGGTGTGAAGAGGATGTTGGGACATTGTCTCCAATTCATTAATGCGTATGGATACAACACCAAGACAAAAATGTGGTCATCCTCACTGGGAAATAGCCCTAGCCCCTTAGCGGAAATCCTGTCCAGATACTTAGGCAGGCCCCTCTTAGGCATCATCTTGCCTCACATGTGCATATGCACCTCAGTCATCAGCCTAGGAGGGTGACAGTAAAAATTAGGCCTTGTCTCCAAGAACCTCTCAAACAATAAAAAAAAAATCTTCGAAGTGAAAGGGAATTAGTTCTTCCTCCCATGTTCATGGCATGATGTCTATCTAAATCCCTAAAAAAATGTCAAAAGAAAATGGTATACCATCTGATACATCATGGTGCCTACACCAACGAATCAAAATAAAGCAAAAGAGGGAAATTAATGTGCTTCCTGTAACGAATATAATGTGAAATGATACTCACACTAGTAGAAAATGATGAAATTAGTGACTAGGTGACTAAAAAGTTAGTCACCACAATTATTTCAAGTGAATTACTACTAAATTTGAGCAATTTTAAGTGATTGAACTAAAAATGACTAACTTAAATGACTAATTTAGTCTAGGAATAAAATATGCGACTGGATAATAAGTGAATAAACTAAAAACAACTAACTTAAATGACTAACGTAGTCTAGAAATAAAATATACGACTAGATAATTAGTGACTAAACTAAAAACGAGTAACTTAAATGAATAATTTAGTCTATGATTAAAATATATGACTAGATAATAAGTGACAAAATTAATAATGATTAATGTAAATGTCTATTATAGTCCAAGAATAAAAATATGACCAAATAACAAGTACAACAAGTATATGAATTAGTCATTTATGTTAGTAATTTTTAATTGTGGACACACTATTTTCTATGGGCTTTTTGTGGCATTGTTACATACAATGGTTGATTATTGCACTATATTCATAGAGAATGATTTCATTAATTTGAACTCAAAGTATGTTGATTTATACATGGTCAATTGATATAAATCTAGAAGTTTACTCTAAAGCCATATTATTCCATAGATACATGCATTACAAAAATGTTCACGATTTCTAATAATGCATTCACATTCTTAGAATGCAAACACACTATTACTGTAAAACCATACATACTAACAATTCTTGCGGCTCTTTAATTATGTAGAATAACATGCCATGGCTCTCATATCCAAGTTGAAATTTGAATATCCCTTAGAGAGTATCTATGTGGTTTTTTGGGGGTTAATTCATGTCCCTTGAACTCAAGAAGATTTATTTATGGCCTAAGGCCCTCTTTTATCTTGCCTCCAAAAAAGTACATTCCCGAAGACCCATTCCTACCATGTAAACAATACCCACGGTGACAAAGATCCCCATATAGGCCAAATATTCTCTAGATATGTTCCGTGTAGTAATTAGAATACTTGTTCAAGAATATTGATCATGGTAATATTCAAATATGACCCAAGCACCTTATGATCCTTCCTTGACCATGGTTAAGGCCCCAAGTGCCATACATGGTGAAAAAAGTGAAAAAATACTCCTAATTATATTAAGGCCAAACGTAAAGGCCCCAATACCCAAATATGTCACATAAAACCTTAAAATAGCACCCATATCACACCTAAAGGCTAGATATATCTTAGATAGGATATGTGTGCCCATTTGAGGCCTTATTCACGTCCCTTGAACTAAATAAGTTTTGTTTAGGGACTAAGGATCTTTTTTTCCTTCCATATCCATCATAGAGGCCATAAAACCCATCCTTATTATGTAAAAAATAGTAGTTGTTACCATATTTCCATTCTAATATTCTGTTCATGGACATTAAATATGAGAAAGACTTGTTTTAAGCATAAGGCCCTTTTTCATTCCTTGGCCAAGATATAAGACCTAAATCCCATATATGATGTGGAAAACCTCATAATGGAACCCTTATCCTAGATGGATGTCTAAAAAACTTCAAAGATGATTTATATTGTTCTTTATAGTCTTTTTCATGAAATGTGAGCCAAATAAATTTCATTTTTGGATTGAGGCCATTGTTTTCATCCCTTTGCAATGGTACAAGCTTAAGACCCATTCTTACTATGTAAAACATACTAATGGCACTAAAGATCCCCCATAGATTTCTAAGATCTCCTATATAGGTTATGTGTTGTTCTTTGAGAACTACTTCCAAAGCTTAATCATCAAATATTCAAATAAGGCATAAGCCCCTTATGATGTTCCTATTTTGACCAAGCCTACACTTGTAAGCATCATATGTGATTTGAAAGCCTCATAATTTCATTAAGGTCTAATGATGAGGCTCCAAGTCCCAATAATAGTGTGAAAAACATTTGAATGGGAGACACATCCCTTCTAGAGGCCAATGAATATCCCTTAGAGAATATAATTTATGTGGTGGTTTGAAAAAAATTTAATGGCTACTGAATATTTAAGATTGAAGTCCCTTTTCCTTAATGTATTTCTTTGGCCATATTAAAGGCCATGGGACTCATTCTTATTGTGCAAAACATACTAAATGCCCATATTCCAATCTAGAGGTCTTGTTCATGGAAATTGAGCATGAGAAATATTAATTTAGGGACTAAGGAAATTTTTTTCCTATCCTAACCATAACATAGACACTAACTCTAATATGTGGCGAGAAATAATCCTATGGTGCCCATATCCAACTTAAGACCAATGATTCATTAAAAAATATTTACGTGGTTTTTAATTCTAGCTCGTTTCCCTTGACACTAACAAGCTTATTGTAAGGCCTAATGCCCTTTTTTACCTCCCCTACCCATGGTACATTCCTTAAATCCTATACATGGTGTGAAAAAATTTCTAATGTAATTGATATCCCATATATTCCTAAAATTATTTACAAATGTCTATGTGGTTTTTCAATGCCAAATTCATGGCCCTTGAGCACGAGAAGCTTCATTTTAGAAATAAAAACCTTTTTTACCTTCCCTCATACTAATTCTTATCATGCAAAGAATAATAATGGTGCCCATATTCCTAGTCTAAGGCCCTTTTCATGTCCAAAGGTAAAGGCCTTAGATTTATTCCTAGTGTGCAAAATGTGGTAACGTTGTGCAAATATTAGTTAAGATAAAAGCCCCAATATAAAGTCCTCCATTGGTTATAACCTCTCATAATGCTAAATCTGGGAAATTGGCCTCATTGTGATAGGTGGAAGCTTAGTCCCAAAAAACAATAATTGTCACACTTTAGGAGGGGACATGCTATCATACCTTTCTATGTCTATATTAAAACAAGAAAAAACCACATAGTTTTAATTTTGTGTCCTTTAATTTTTCTCAATAAATGAGAAAGGATGACCACATAAACAACTAAAACTTCAAAAATATTATACTATTGACACACATAAATATCACTTCAAAAAACTACTAATTATATTTGTAAGTTTTACATATTAAATAATTTATATACCACTTAATATCTTATTTATTGTATTGAATTTTTAATCTAATACTATATATAATTTTTGTCTTAAATATTATTATTAACATTTTTTTTTTTTTTTTTCATTTTATAATAATTTCAATTCCTTCTCCCAATTCCCGCTTGCGAAAAATCTACCCTGCACCATTGGAACACGATGGTTGCTAGATATGTGCATAATTGGTTAGTTGACATGGCTTTCAATTTGTTTTGTTTGAGAAAATTCCTCAACGAGATATGGTATCAACCTTAGCAGCTGATGATCCAGTCAGAAGTTAATTACCACATTGACCAAGAAAAGGAACCAGTAGCTATAGAAGCAGCATGATCAATTAATACAGCAACATGATGAATTAAGAAATACCTTATTGGGTGGGATTACCAAGAACTTTCTTTACATAAATTAGAGGTGAGAGGATTGAAGTTAAGTAGAAAAACTATCTAGAAAAAAGGAAAGGGAATAGCGACAGTTTTTACCTGATCCTAATGTGAAAGCTCTACTTTGTTAGCAGTTAAGAAATAATGTTAGGTCACCTGGCCAGCCACCATTATTACAGGTTATGTACAAAATGGCTATTTTGGCGAGGCTAAACACTTTCAACGGATGTAATTGACAAAAGTAAAACCCAATGTAGAAACATTCCCCAATGTTCTTCCAACTTGTGCCAATTTGGTAGCTCTCAAGTTTTTCAAAGATCTTTATCGGGATATAGTTAAATGCATATTTGAGTCTGATGTCTTTGTTGGGAGTGCCCGCATAGACATGTACAAAAAATGTAGTAGCATAGGTGATTCAAGTAAATTTTTTAATAGAATGTCTACAATAAATGTCGCCTCTTGGAATGCAATTATTACAGCATATGACATGCTTGGATGTGACAATAAGGCCCTTAACCTCTTTAAGAAAATGCAACACTTTAAAACAAAGTCAAACTAGGTAAAATTTGTTGGTGTTCTCTCTGCATGTTGCCATGTAGTCCTAGTCAATGAAGGTCGATGATAATTCAATTCCATGAGCAATGATTACCACATTACACCTGAAATGGAACACTATTGTTGTATGGTTGACCTTCTTGGTCAAACTGAGTTCCTGGATGAAGCGCATGACTTTATCAATAAAATTCCAATAGAACCTGGCACTTCATTGGGTGCTTGTATAGCCCATGCCAATGTGGAGCTACGAGAAAAGTGGCATAACACCTTTCTAAAGTTGGCTCACCTTTCTAAATTGAGCCCTATGATTACTGGATCTTGTGACGCATCTAAACATTTACGATGCAACTAGTTGGTGGGACGATATTGAAATAGTGTGAAAATTATTGAAACCAAAAAGAGGCATGGATGCAGCTGGATTGGGATGGATAAGTAGATGTATACTTTTGTTGTGGGATAAAGGTTGTATATCTATCAGATAAACTTTCTGAAGAGTTGGAAATATTCTTTGGGATGATGAAAGGTAGCAGGGTATGCTTCTCACATGACTTTCACTAATGTTGTGAAGGAAAAGCCGAAGAAAAATATTATTGTCAACAAGGTGAGAATCCGACATTTGTAATTGGTATTTAAAACATAACAGCGGGACACCTATCTGGGTCATCATAAACTTTGAGTATGTGGTTATTTCCACTCTACCATATTATAGAGAAAATTTTCAGTGTCAGGGTGCCAATCCTTTCGAACATTTCAAAGCTGGACAATGTTATTGTGGTGATTATTGGAAATAGTAAGTGAACTATGACATCCTCATATGCATCATCTTTCCATGTTAGATAATTTTCATCTCGTATAATATTTTGGATATGGTGAGATGAATGTAACAAACCAGTATACACAGTGTGTATAAAAATAGTTGATTCGTAGCTAGTAATCCAAGTGTTTGATAAATATCTGGTGTATGTCATAGTAGCTTACTCCTTTAAGCTAAATAATCAAATGGGCATAAACAATGTTTACAATGAATTCCATTTGTTTCATTAATTCACTGTTAAAAAATATTTGCATAAACCACTAATTAATTGGTCAGATTTTCCTGAAATGAGTCATTGAGCCAAAAATACTCCATTTTACCAATTTTTGAAAAAAATGGCAGATGCAGCGAAAAAGTCAGATTTTTTTCTTCAGGTTTTCTTATTCATTTTTTTTATTGTTCGGCTATTTTTTGTCGAGTCGGATTTTAGATCCTTGCTGATTTTTTCCAAATTTGTGTCATGCAGCACTGTTTTTATGTGTAGTTAATGTCAAATTCTTTTGAATGAACTTTATATGAATTTTAGATGCCAATGAATTTTATGGAAAATGTTTCTGTATTGATTTCTATGGAATTGTTGAAGTTTTGGACTCTTTCAGAGACAATTTTTGAAAATTCAAAACATATTCATGGTACTTAAGTCAATATCTACCATCCTACCATATTCTGGAAACTGTTGAAATTGCATGGAAAATGGTATTTTCCAGGACATAGAAGAAAGGAAGATGGGATAAAAAGTGGTGTTTTACAAAACCCTTAAATTGTTAAAATATACAGTGGCACTCCCCATTTCCATTGAGTATAGCATGGAATCACCGAAGCACGTGGAAATGTCTTGGGACATCCCCTGGAGACGCTGGGACATCTCAGGGATGGAAAAATTTCTATCTCTTACATCCCAATGATGCCTTGAGACATCTATGTTTGCCCTCCCTAGAGTGGAGGGATGCGAGAAATGTAGGGGACATGTTCCTATGGACTACTAATAAATGAAGCTACATGTTGTGGCTATGATACTACTAATAATGCATAAATTAAAACACTTGAATGCCTTAATTTAAATACTTGTAGGTATACGTCTTTCAAAAAATGATATTTTGGAAAGAATTTCTCCCCAAATACAAGAATTATAGATTGAGTTTTCCATAAATATTCAATAGCTATTGGATAAATAACATGACACTAAAATGATAAGGATGATGGAAAAATAGCATGGCCTTTGCAAGATTTTCAATCATGAATCTCAAGAAGGTCCAGATTCTTTTCCAAAGAAATTTTCAAGAGTCAAATTATTTTCCAATCATGAGTCCCTAAAAGGTCCAAATTGTTTACCAATGGGTGTATTAGAAACTTCCTTTCTGAATTGGGGCATGGGTGGGTGTATTGGAAATTTCCTTTCTGAATTGGGGCATACCCCACTCAAATGTTCACAAGGTATTTCCTTTTAGAACTATTCTTATCTTGGATTCCCAATCCTCGAAGAATAGTGGTCCTCTTCGACCACTCTTGTCTCGGATACATGTTCAACTCTCAAAGAGTGTTAATCCACTTCCTATTTTGGATTTTCTCTCATCAAGGAAATAGTAGATGTTTATTCAACCTTCCATTCATCAATCTTCCTCCATACCCTTCACTTAGATGTCTAGTTGTTCATCCTGGCCTAGTGTGTTGAAAAGTGTAACTAGGTCAGTTTTCATATTGACTATGTAATTATGTATTTTATGTAAAGAAGAAGACAAAGATAATAAAATGTATTTTGTACTTGCTTCATGGGTTTCATTAGGAAGATTTTATTGTAAGTTAAATAGAATTCTTCTTTATGTCTATCTAGGGCCTTTTATTCTAGATAAAAATGTAATTAAGTGTCATTTATATATGAAGGATCTAGTCAAAAGAGATGTTCCAAGACCTTGCAAAAGAATTCGTGAAAGGATGGCTTGAAACTAACTTAACTCAACATTGGAGATGGATGATAAAATTCATTTTATATGCATCTATACGTCGGCCTAATTATCAGCTAAGAAGTTGGCCTTCTATTTCACTGTATGGTCGGCCTAAAAGATTGGACAAGTGCACTATATATATACACACCTCTACTGTTCATTTGAGCAAGATTTTTGGTTAATCTCATAAATAAAAATGCGGGCTTTTTTAGAGACACAATGCGGACTTCATATGTGATATAGTGCGGATTTTCTTAGTGATACAGTACAGATATATCTGATCTGGAATGTGAACCTTTGACAGCATCTAATGGAGACTTAAGTTTGAAAAAGGAGGCATATATACTTGATGACCAGAAATATAATAAAGAGTTGCGGTCTATAGAACAGAAATGCCACCATTGACTAGAGAAAAAATGCAAATAAACTGAAGCAAATCACGGATAACTTCAGGAGTGAGATATGTGCGTATTTAAGGAGATATAAAATTTGGATTTACTAAAGTGGATTTCTAAAATTGAAGTTTGTGGATTCCTGTGTGTAAAATTGAATTATATAAGTGTCGTTTTCTCTTAAATGAAACAGTGTTAAGTTCGCAGATCACCATGATGTATGTGAATTATCATGATGCAAATGAATGTATGTATGTTTTTTTCAAGTCTGGAATAAGAGATTCAGGAAATCTCACTAATATGCACCTACGATCTAATGACGAAATCAAGTCTAAAGTGGATGTGAAAAATTAACGGTCACTACTAGATAAGAAAAGAGAGGAAGGTAAATCTATGATTTACCTTCCCTCTCATAGTTAATAAAAGAAAGGACAGTACAGATTGGTGCAAGAAAGAAAGATCAGAATGGAATATCGTCAAAGAAGAAGTAACAAAGTCTTGGAAGCATCCATAGGTCAAGGGTCTAAGTCTGGGTCATGATACTTGTCATTTGAAGATATATAAGAAGAATTTCTCGTGGGTTTTCCTCTCCAAGAGGGAGAGGTTTTGCCCTGGATCTAGGAGCATAATTTGTGTGTCTCATGTATTTTGATAATTGACTTGATGAAAGATTAAATAAGCTAAAGAAGAGAAGACATAAATAACTCAAGTAAGCTCACAAGTAATTATCAAGAAGAGAATTTGAATTAATCTCCAGCCCTCAAAATTCTCATCATGGAATCAGAGCTAAGGTGTTGAACACAAGGACGGCTTGACAAAGAGACACTCCAGGAAGCAAAACTCAAAGTTTGGGTGAAAAGTAAAATCAAAGAAATCTTCAAACCATCTCAAGAAGACTTTCAAATAATCCACACAACAAGGGGGTAATCTTTGACATCAAATATATTGACATTGTTAGAAGTCAAATCATTAAGCACCACCCAACATTATTGAATACATCCTCATTTTGAAGTAATCCTTGCTCATCAAGGATACAAAATCACCAACTTTGAAATCATTTTAAGAGGGAGTTCATGTCATCATCTTCAACAAGAAAGATGATAGAAGAAGAAAAGCATATACTCAAGTAAGTATCTTTATGACTTCATATGAATCTATCAAAATGTCTTCTTTGCAAAGAAAGAAACAAATTGGTTAGGGTTTCAAAATTTCCTACATAGAAGACAAGGACAATGAAGCCATGCCAAATACATGAAGGGAGATATAAGATCCCAAAGGATTTTTACAGAATCCATAAAAGAATCTCTCATCTTCAATGTACCAAATCTAGAATCATCAAAAAGAATATATGAGAAATTGGTGGAGCTATTCTCTATGAGTATTGCAGGAGAAGCAATCTCTTTGAGATCATCTGTAGGAACTGGGAGAAGTAATGTCTGACACTAATATGACTATAGTGGTGTTGAATGCTCTACCAGAAGAATAGGGAAACTTCACTTCAGGTTTATACGAGAAGAAAGAAGCCACACCATTCCACGATTTAGGGTCTCTATGAAAAATAGGGGAAACAAGATTGAAAGCCAAAGGTGTTGTAGAATCAAGTGAAGGGAATTAAGCCTTTTCATCCATGTATAAAGGAATATTTGGTACGTTTGGTCCTCATGATAGTATGGAAAAATCACGATGCTTTGGATGTGATAAACTTGGGCATTATAAAAAGAGATTTTCCTAAACCTGAAAAGGACAATAGAAATAGGGAAGAAGCCCATATTTCAAAAATGAGAGAAGAACCTGATGCAAAGAAATCTAAGAAAGAAGAAGCAAGGGATCTCCACTATGATTAAGATCATATTCTCCTTTAATTGGTTTCTTTTAGTTGTATGATAGGAAGCAGTGTAGCATGTTGATCAAAGCATGGTAGGATTTCTTGGTAAAACAGCTCCTAGAAAACCTCTCGGATAACAATACTGATGGAAGGCAGTCATCAAGATCAAGGGTCATCATGAAAAATAGAATTATGCGATGTGATGACATATTGATGAAGCAGGCTAAGGTAATGAAGCTCTTAATTCTAGTAAAACTGTTGAAGGATAACTTAAATGAAAAAGTTATGACGTATGTATATATTTATATGCTGACACTGGATGTTGTGAAGTCATGTCATATGGATGCAGGTAAAATACTTCCATATTTAGAAGTATGGTCTATGAAGGAGGATCTCTTGGTGCACTAACAGATGAAATCAACATAACATATATCCTCATGGAATATAAGGTGGCTATATATGAACGAAGAACTGGAAAATGTGTAAGTTCCTCAGAATGTAGAATGTGCAGAAAGGAAAAGATCATGAAATGCAACCATGTTAAGAGGAAGTTATCATACGAAAGCCAAGAAGATGTGACTAGGAGATCTCTTGGGAGGACATGTAGACTCTAACAGGAGTCTAGTAAAAAAGAATACCCTTGACAAAACATATCATTAGGATATGTGTCAATCTGAATAAAGGATGTTGATGCCTATAGGAAGATGTCATGGTGAAAGATCATCACTGAGGTAACTTTTGTTTTAAAATTTCATATGTATATGTTTATCTACATGAATTTGTGCAGGGATGCTAATCATGAGAAATGATGTATGATCCTTGGAGATGATTCGAAGGAAAGCGGCATGGCATAACAGTGGACCTGATGAGAAAGGCTGATGAATAATTTCTGATAGTGGATATGACTCGTCACTGAAAGTGATGGATGATATGTGCCCTATGAAGCCAAAAGTTGAAGATTCCTCAATATCTAAATCCATGACATCGAGGGGAGGAATTTTTCATGAGTAGCTAGATTGCTGCTGCAGGACCCTAGTTGAGAGGGAGCCTGGTGGTAAGTTTCTTACTTGGAAGAAACTTGAAGTATTTCCCTCCTAATTTAAGAGAGAGTGACATATGTGATTCTCTAATACATATGGCATGCACTAGACCAGGAGTAACAGTCGTAAGTCTTAGTGAAGGCCATGTGGAGAGAATGGATAGACACATCATTCTGGTCTTCACCTGGAAGACAGAATGGAGGATTGGGAAATTATTTAGCATTCGATACTCTTTGAGGATGAGATGGGGCATTCAAGATAAGTGTATTCGAGGACTGATATTATTTGAGGGCTGGCTACCCAAGAGAAGAATAATCTAATAAGGTCATACTTTGGGAACACCTCGGTGGAGTATGTACCTTGGTGAGACAATGACTTTGGTGTCTATAATTCATGTGTCTCACCAGCATTGTAGCCCATTGTCTCATTGAGAGATGGGGTTGTTAGTCAAGGCCTTGCACTAGGACAATGTTGGTTGATATTATGTTATACAGATGTGATAACCAATCTGATTCTTCTTATGATATTCTTCAATTTTAAAGTGACCATGTACCTATATGAATACCTCCCTAATTAAAAGGGAGTGTTGAAAAATGTAACTAGGTCGGTCTTCATATTGACTATGTAATTATGTATTTTATGTAAAGAAGAAGACAAAGATAATAAAATGTATTTTGTACTTGCTTCATGAGTTTCATGAGCAATATGTTACTATAAGTTAAATAAACATCTTCTTTATGTCTATCTAGGGCTTTGTCTTCTAGACAAAAATGTAATAAAGTGTCATTTATATATGAAGGATCTAGTCAAAATAGATGTTCCAAGACCTTGCAAAATAATTCGTGAAAGGATGGCTTGAAACTAACTTAACTCAACACTGGAGATCGATGATAAAAGTCAACTTATACGCAGCTACATGTCGGCCTAATTATCAGTTGAGATGTCGGGCTTCTAGCTGAATGTATGGTCAGCCTAAGAGATTGGACAAGTGCACTATATATATACACACCTCTGTGGTTCATTTGAGCAAGATTTTCGGTTAATCTCATAAATAAAAATGTGGGATTTTTCAGAGACACAGTGCAGACTTCATATGTGATACAGTGCAGATTTTCTTAGTGATATAGTATGGATATATCTGAACTAGAATGCAAACCTTTGATAGAATCTAATGGGGACTTAAGTTTGAAAAAGGAGGCATATATACTTGATGACCAGAATAAGAAAGAGTTGCAGTCTATAGAACATAAATGCCACCATTGACTGTAGCAGAAGTGTGGATAAATTGAAGAAAATCACGAATAACTTCAGGAGTGATATATGTGTGTATTTAAGGAGATATAAAATGCATATTTACTGAAGCATATTTCTGAAGCTGAAGTTTGTGGATATAAAAGTGAATTATATAAGTGTCATTTTCTCTTAAATGAACAGTGTTAAGTTCAGCAGATCACCATGTTGTATGTGGATTATCATGATGTGGATGAATGTATGTATGTTGTTTTCAAGTCTGGAAGAAGAGATTCGGCCAATCTCACTAATATGCACCTATGGTCTAATGATGAAATCGGGTTTGTAGTATGAAGGTCTAAAGTGGATGTGAAAAATTAAGGGTCACTGGTGGATAAGAAAAGAGAGGAAGGTAAATATATGATTTACCTTCCCTCTCACAGTTAATAAAAGAAAGGACAGTACATATTGGTGCAAGAAAGAAAGATCAGGATGGAAGATCATCAAAGAAGAAGTAACAAGGTCTTGGAAGCATCCATAGGTCAAGGGTCTAAGTTTCGGTCATGGTACTTGTCATTTGAAGATCTATAAGAAGAATTTCTCATGGGTTTTCCTCTCCAAGAGGGAGAGGTTTTGCCCTAGCTCTAGGAGCCTAATTTTTTTGTCTCATCTATTTTGATAATTTACTTGATGAAAGATTAAATAAGATAAATTAGAAAAGACATAAATAACTCAAGTAAGCTCACAATTAATTATCAAGAAGAGAATTTGAATTAAACTACAGCCATCCAAATTCTCAACATAGTCCATGACACATGATGAAGATAATACAAATGTGATGTTTATCATTACTCCCTATCAAACAGAGAGGAGATTCCTATTCCCACTTGATTTAGGATATAGATCCTTGCTCCTTCACAAATAATAAGGTTACTTCATACTCCCTTTAAAATATAGAGTAGATTCTCTGAGTCAACCATTTACGGATATAGAGAAATGACGTCCATATATTTCTGAGAGGAAGGAGCATCTCTTACTCTCAATGATGATTGGAAATGTCTGAATGCTTCTTTCTGAATATCATTTTGTCGATAAAGAATTTCCCTAGTGTCATTCTTGATTTTCCAAATAGAATTTTGCATAGAATCCTTATAAGTCTACTTGTCTAAATATCTAGTATTTTTTCCCCTTCATCAATCCACATTTAAAGACTCTTCTATTTCCATTCCTATGCTTGATGCAAAAGTATTTGCCTTTTTTTTGTGTCCAATTCTTCTATTTTCTGTTTGGAAGCCTCCGAGAAGTAGTTTGATGAATGTGGATCTTCAATATATTTAATATGGGCGTCGATTTGTATAATTTCTCTACTCCTTTATATTTTTAGATGACAAGCCAAAAAACGAAATACCTATTTTATATTTTTCAGCTTATAGAGATATTATCAATAGTCGAATTTCCAATGCTCAAAGTAAATTTTGTCTAAAAATCGTAGACCATTGAGGTAAATTCCAGATCATTCAACCAAAAATGGTTAAACTTAAAGGGAGCGGGCTTCTCTTTTGAAATGTTTGTCCAAACTAAAAAGAGAGGAAAATGATCAGATATTTGCGAGGGAAGAACCCATGATCTCAAATTGGTGAGATGGCTAACTAGACCTTTCTTCACAAAGAAGAAGCCTAGTCTTTTTGAAATTCCATAAGATCCCTATATACCATTCCTCCATGTCGGTCCAATTGTGTCAGGCTTAATATATATAAAAGAGTTTTGGAAAAATAAGTCCTTGAAGTGTGTTGTGAGAGAGTCTAGAATGTTTCAACTTCAATTTTAAAGATTATCTCCATGTTTAAAAATGTTTGTCCAAGCTAAGATTTTCATAAACTAACTATTTAAAAGTTGAAATTTCTCCCATCAGGAAGATGCTTATCATTATGAGATGTGAGATTTACACACACTCATGCCTACTTGTTGGATCATTCATTTGTCTCCAAAACAAAAACTTTCCCAAATGGTAAGGGGCAGCAATGGGAATACGAGTTGTCGGGATCTAGGACCTCGACAGAGATCGATATTGTGCCCTTATATAAATATAGGGCTAGAGTCACTATGTGGTTGAGAAAAGATAGACAGTTGGGCATGGCACACTTGGGGCAAGGTTTGTCAACACTTTGTGCTCATGCCTAGGTGTGAGTAATGGGCTTGCCTCATGGCACTTGCAATGGAGAGTTTGATAGAACTTATGTGCATGCATATAAAAATTAGTTGGATTTGTTTTTGGTGAGATGATGTTATCAAATCTTCTATTTGTTCAGTGTACCTTTGCACCTTTAAGGGCAATTACTAGTATATATATTAGCTCTATAAACATTGTTGCGTTATACTATTATTACTGTAATTTTCTAAATCTTTTTATATTATTAGAAATATATTTACGCATTAAGATTTTCCTTTTTGGGTGAGGAGACAGTGGAAATGGAAGACATTTGTTTTTTTCATCCTCAAAGAAATTGAAATTGGAGATGTGTGCTAGTTCACCCCGCCAATAGGAGGCATTGCAGCACAATGGGGATCAAATCTCTTCCTATTATTCTTCTTTCTTGTTGAGAAGGCATAGACAGACATATTCTTCTTGCAAATTTGTTATCATATCAATGGTGACGTTAGGAAGAGGAAGGAGGGCAGTTTCAGATCGATCAAGTGTTCGAGTCCTTCAGAGAGATGGCAGGGGAGAAGCCCAAGACAGGCATCATGTGGAATACAGTGAATCTATTTATCAATGGAGTGTGACATTGAGCTATCTCCAACAAATAATTAAGCATTTTAAAGGTGAATTGATCAAAACAATGTGAATCTCAATGATTATAAATGGGCAAGGATGAGTTCTATGACTAATCAACTAGAATTTTCCTTTCAAACTTGGGTTTTCTATGGATGAAATCTCTTTCCTTATCCCCATCTCATCTTCAATCTCTTATTTCCTGGCCTTTTCTACTAAATATTATTCAACTTAGGCCATTATTTTATGTCTGATATATGGGCAACATCAAGGAATGATGTAACTTTCCCTTGAACACTAGCTAAGTGTTCTTTCACTTGACAAAGCCCCTCTTCCTTGATTTCATTTTTACAATATTTGTAATATTTTTCCATCAATATCTTCACAATGGTTCCTTAAGGTCTTTCACATTCCCAGGGGACATGATAATGATAATATCAAATAATGAAAACAAATCTGCAGTTGCAAAACCCATCTTTTTTTATTTATGAAAACAAAAATCAACAATTTCAATAGAAAAAACAATGAGGGTTTGGGATATTCTTGACACACCTTTGTCTGAGCACAAAAATCATGTCACAAGTCTCCTCCAAGCTTGTAGTGATATGTAGAACTCTAATGTAGATGCAAAATCCACTAAACACTCACAAAGAGTGTTATTTTCAGTTCAAATCAGTTCTCTTCATTGTGGCTCTGCAATTTCCAAATGCTCACAAATGATAAATGAGATGTGTTAGAAAAATATAATGGGGGAATAATTATATAGTGATAAATAAGGGTTTGTGAGGGGGGCACATTTTTTCCACTGAACTACTGTGGAAGTACATCTGATGGGATGGGGACTGGTTGGGAACCTTTAACCTGGGAAAATATGACCGAGGGACATCAAAGCCATTAAAATCACCCGGGGATCACACTCAACCTAGGCCACACCAACCCTTAACATGTTTGGATTTTTTCCCATTGAGTTCCATAACGATACACCCCATCACCATCTATTATAGCTCGTGGGCGCATTATTCATTTTTTATTGCCAATATTTATTTCTATAATTTTTCCATATTTATATTAATTATAATTTTTAAAATTTTAAATGTCTTTAATGTCTTCATTTTTAAGAATATGAGTAGTCTTTAAGTGCAACTTTTTGGAAAAAAATTCCGGTTTATTTCCAATCTAATTTGTCTAGAATGTAGGGGATTCATTGAAATCACAAATTTGATAGGTGAACTCTTCACAATCCAAGTGTCTTAGGTGTTTTGAGGGTGTTGAATATGAATTCAAAATACCATTTTAAACAACACAAATCAAGATTTGACTACAAATTTTTTAGTCTGATTCCCCCCAAAAATCCCAAAAAAAGCACTTAAAAATTACACTATAAGAATACAATATCATAATATATATATATTCAAAACTTCGAATAAAAAATATTGTTAAAATAATTAACAATAATTATATTTATAATAGTTTTATAATTCCTATTAGCAATTTTAATATGAGAATTGTGTTTAAATCGCATTCCCGCAAAAGCCAATTTCAAAAAACATGTTAATTAGATAACGAGGAATCACAACGCTCTAAAATATTTCAAAATTTCTAATTGGTCAAAATGGTGTTGCTCCCAACAAATGCATTAAAGTAAATAAAATATTCAATTAACTAGAAAAAAAAAAGGAAATATAAAGGTCACTCGAACTTATGGCATCGCTCGGAGGGTTGAGGGCATTCCATAGTGTTTTTTGTACACATTTATTTATCAGACTAAATTGAATTGAGAGAGGAAAAAATTATTTTAAGTTCTGAGATTCCTCATCTTCCCTCAAATTTTCCCTTCTAATCTGTAAAGGATTTCAAATTCCATTGACCTGAAACATCGGTTGTTAGTACTTGGCTCCGGGTTATTGTAATTAAGGTTTCTTACAGATGAGCAGACCGATTAGATCGGATTCGATTTAATCGATTTTGGGTTAGTGATTTATTCTCTATTCATTTTTAAGTTATTGTGTAGTCATTGGTTATTTTTGAATCAATAACTGCATTTCTTCGATGTTTAATTTGAGAAATTTAAAGTAATATGATTAAATTGGGTATTATGTTGGATTCCACCCATTGGGAATATGAAATTGTAGTCACTACTAGGGTTTGATGCGCAGTTGTTTTCAAATGGTATTTTGTTGGTATTTTGTTTTGACTTATTTCTATGGGAATGCATGTGTGGCTAGGGTTGAATTATAGGCCATATTTATGTGGCAGAAGTAACAATTGAAATGTTTTGTTAGTAACAGGGGGTACTAAAATGATCATATTCAGATAGAGTAGAGTAAAGTGCATGTATTTCTTGTTGGTTACAAACTCTGGGTGGTCGAAGTGATTAAGATCTGAGTCTCAGGGCATCCTTTATGAACAAGGAAAGGAATCGGAGTCAGATGAATCGAAACAAAGTGGGTCGTGAGATATTCCTATGTCACTTCAAGAGAGAAACCAGCGTGATCGAAGAACCGAGTACTCAGGGAGGTAGATCCATTAGAGTCTCACAAGGGAAGGTTCCAGATAGAGCCATTTAGGTCAGGAATATAATAGATATATAAAATATGATGGGATGGGGTAGAGCCCCTTGATTTGGGATCTGACATCAATATCCTCCCCAATAATTCATGGGAAGCTATCGATTCCTTGCCCCCAAAGTTCACCATGCAGACCATAACGAATTACATTATCGAGAATGATATGCAGGATTTTCGAGAATCAATTGTGAAGGAAAGGAGAATTACATGGCGGAAAACAACATAACACTCATGTTTCGTACATAAACATCAGTGTGTCAGTAGAAATAGAGTACGCCAGTGGTGGATTAGCGTTGATTGATGTCGGTAGGGAGGAGGAAAGCTCTGATGGCATTGCATTCAGTGATAGAAAGTGAAGGTAACAATTATTCAGTAGGACCATGGTATTTTTATCACAGACTGTACTTAAGCTGGTGAGGGATGATTTTATTGATGTTGGTAGGGAGGAAGAAATCTCACAGAATGGTAGTTGTTGACCCCAACCAAACACTCGTATCTCAGCCATAAATGAATCTGTCCAGAGCGCAAGTAACAACAGCTATGGCAGGTTCTTGAGTTCTTGAATATATTCTCTAAATTGGCATTTTGATAATCTTGGTGGATAATGAGGCGCTAGATAATATGGCGGATGGGGAAACAATATTAACTGATGGATGGTTGCACACATGGTCCAGGCACTCAATTATATAAATGATGGTTGTGTGCTTCGTTAGAGGGGTAATATAATGAGTTGGTGGAATTTCGGTATACCAAAGAAGGTATGTACATTATTAAGTTAAAAGAAATGGAGAGAGAGGAAATAATAGAATACATTGTAGTGTTAAATTTTTTAACTATAGCCATCATAATCCTTTGCCAAATGTTGTGTGTAACAAGGATGTGTGAGAAACATAGAACACAGAGGTGAAAAATGTAGGAATGAGGAATAGAATCTTCATGAAGCATAACATTTTTTTTCAACATGAATATAAATGCTTTCTTTCCATTAAAAACAAAAGGAGAGTACATTTTATGATGTTTTCCATACTTTTGCTCCATGAAATATTATTCCTGAGTGTGTTTATTTCCCTTTTCCTATTACATATTGTAACTATATCCTATATTAACCATTGAAAACATTTATACATTTGATGTCTAGACAAGTTTTATCATTACATTCTCAAACAAAAATAAATACTATCTATGTCTATCCCTCGTTTATGTCTTTCTAAAAGTCATTTAATTGCACCCTATAGACAATTTCTAGTTGATGTTGATGCTCCTTGAATTCATAACTCTGCCTTGTGTGAATGCTGCAAAGTGATACTTACCTGTGCCGGAGTCGATTCCCCTTTTCGATAGAAGGTCTCCTATTTGGTTCAGTGCTCTATAGATGTGAGTATATGAAATATGTTGAAAGAAAGTATCCAAATACCTAATATGCCGCATCCAGTTTTTCAATATATGAGGATTGAAGAGAGTATAATCCATAACCCAGTCAATTACACATTTTGTGTCCCTGAACACACTTATATCACTCAATCCCAACCACTTAGAAAATGTGAGGCCAACCCAAAGTGTGATGATCTCTAATCTATTATTATTCCCCAATCAACCTTGCCACCAGAAGTGATAGCATCTCCCTAGCTCCAGAAAAAATGACTACCCCACACCCGCACCTCTGCTGTTGACTGGCCCCATTGAAATATATACTAGGATGTTCCCATATTGTTCTTGATGACAACCTTCCTCCTCTTTACCACACATTTTTTGGGTCCTATCTCCGAAAAGAGAAATAGACTTCTGGATCACCTCCCAAACTTTTGGGCTCTTACCTTCAAACAACCACATATTTAAACATCGTCATATGGCCCATAAGACATGGAACAGGAGAGTACGAAATGTAGGGAAATACTTAAACCAAATATTAAACCAATTCTCCAATTTTGTTTTTATTATGATATTATTAAGTTTAAGGATGTTCTACACCCCTTTCCACACTTCATGGCAAAGGTGCAACTAGTGAACAAATGTTCTACCTTCTCCTCTTTGCTCATCCACAACGAGAAAATACCCAGGCCGAGGAACCCTCTACCCTGTAAAATGTCCTAGGTAAGAATACAGTGGTGGGTGGCCAGCAACCAAAAAAAAAAGTAATTATGTTGGTACCCCCCATCCCCACGCAACTGAGTACCAAGTTTTATAGCAGAAATGTTGATCAGTCAACGGAAAACAATTATAAATCTCTTTAACAATCAAAATTTCGCTCTTCAGTATATCGTCCCACTATAACCAATCTTCTCTGACTCCAATATTTATACATGACACATATAGATAAGAAATAAAGGCTTCCCATTCCAATGCCAACATACCTGTAAATCCAATATATGTACCTTTTTTCCAGGATGGGTGTTCTTTGAGTTGTTTGTTCCTGCAAGCTATGTGAACGAGATTGTAAATACCCTTCTCATGTAAAGTGGTGATGATATCGATCGACAAACTATGATATCCATCAAAACCAAACAAGGCATCTAGCCTGATCTCTTCCCTCTGACCATCCCCAATAGACCATATCAAAAATCCCAATAATCATTGACAATTTTTCCACATACTCTCCCAAATGAATCATGCTCCTATAGTGTTGTTTTCCCCCAAATTTGACCACGTCATGAGAAAATTTCCCTTCATATATATCTCCCTAATGATCTATCCCCAGACACCAAAATAATTTGTGGCCCTCCAAAATATATTGAAGTGACTATACGCCTCTAGCTCAAATAATTGTTGTACCTTTGACCCGACAATACCCCTTATACAATTACGTTGTTTCATTTTATTTGCACACACATGGAAATAATTCGTGTTTCTATCCCTTGTCCTTACCAACAGAACCCTACTTTTCAACCTTCTTTCAACCTCCTATGAGACTAGAATGTTTTTTTTACTCCCCTCCAACTCAATGATCCTCCTCTTATATGAATCCAACAAGAACATAGGATCATTAGGGTTGTGATAATACCCTAGCTCAATATCAATGTCCAAAAGGGCATTATATGCTTCCTCTTTCTCAAATTTGGTCCACGTGCAGGCTTCCTTTTTTAGCATCTATACTTTAGTAATAATTATACCCATATTCCCCCCAATATAACCAAGAACGGACCTCTTCCATACTTCCATCACCAGAGCATTAAATTGTTTATCACAAAGCTAGGTTGAATTAAACTTGAAGGGGAAACGGCCTTTTTTCCCCCAACCCTCCCATGAAAACCCAATAGGATGATGGTCTAAAATAAAGTACGAGAAGACCGATGAGGTTACCCCTTCCATTATTCAAATTAATGAACTATTAATCAAGAAATGCTCTAGACATTTCGAGATGCCAGTCGGCCCGGTACGACCATTCCTCCACATCGAAGCCAGAGGCATCAGGACAATGTCACATAAGGCATGATCCATCAATGGATCTACAGAAGCACTGACCCCCCATATATCCTTCTTACCCAATGAATAGTTAAGATCTCCAGCAACAATAATAGAATCCAACCCCAGGACCCTCAAAGCTGCTGATGGCCCCCAAAAATATTTCCTACCTTCCAAGTTGATAAAACGCATCCATTGTGCAGACCCCAACCAGTGACATCTCAAAATGATACCCACTTCAATATAGAATTCCTGAAATGTGAAATGTTCAAGATTCCAAATAGTCCCAATACCACCAGAATGTCCATGAGCATCTAACGCACATACAAACCAATTAGGACATATCGGAAAAATAGTTGCCCATGCATTTTCATGACAGTATATAGTCTCATGAAGGAAAATTATAGAGGGTTTGTGTACCCAAAACAACTCCTTGAGTGCATAGAATTTATGGGTTGCACCCAAGCCCTTGATATTCAATGACAAAATCATAATTGAGGAACCTGAATAACAGGAAATTTTCCTCTAAGTTCCCTCTCAAACTGAGACCTACCAATTGCAGACCTCTAAATGGATATTTCAGACTCATCTCCTCCCTTCTTCAACTGTTCCCCCATCTCAAAAAGAATAGGATTCATCATATTACTCATCCCCTCTCTTGTTTTATAGCTATAATTTACACCTTTTTCTGAGAAAATTTTATTCTATTGACAATCTAGTTTGCGTGAATGGTAATATTTATATTGGAATGTCTTGAGTAGCTAGTGGGGAAATCTATTCCAAAAATCATGTAGAAAAATTCCTCTCAAATTTTTTGTATGTATTTTTACCCAAACTAGGCTCAGTTAATATAGAAACTACCTTTTCTTACCAAGAAAATAACATCCATTCTATATACCATGATTTTGAAAAATGTGGGTGATTGTTACATGTCTATGTTTAAGTTCTGAAAAACAAGAAAATGTAATTATTTCTAAACTTCAAAAAATGTTCCTATATTTCATTCGTTGGCTCAACAACATTTTTTTAAGATGTTAATCTCATCCCCGCATAATGAAGCCAATTTTTATAAATCGTATCCCCTTACCAAAGCCCACATTGACACACTGACACCCTTGAACATTCAACTACAAAATCATCAAATTTCTGCCTGGATTTTTTCCCAAGACTCTGCCATTGGATTCTTAATTCACATTCATGTCTTGATAGGTGGAACTTCTTCCACAATATTCATCTACATTCTTCCTAATTGAGGATGAAAATTATTCCTCAGTGTCTTTTCCACTAGAAAAAACATTTCCATCATAACAAGGCACAACTTGTCATCTTCAGTCTATCAAATGATATTTTTTATGAGTTGAAAAACCATGGAGATTCAATATATATTTGTAAATTCCAAATTCAATTATCAAGCCTTTTGATATTCATAGTTCCATCAAAAGGTTGATTGCCAACATCGACATATATACTTTAATTTTACATACTTGGATGAAAGATGAGTTTGCTAGCATTGATCCTAAAGTAATAGGGTTGGTTCCTCGAGCTGACATAGAAGGAATTTTGGCACTACCATGTTTGGTTACTACTTGGGAGATTTACAAAGTTTTGTGGCAGGGACATGAAATCCATCATATGGTTGAGCACTTTTGTACTCTCCTTAGTTCTAAGTTAGAGATCATACAAACCATATAATATGGTTAGCCTCCTTTCAGGTAATGATTGGCTTCCTTGACCCCCTCTTCTTCCATCTTCCATGTATATACATCTTATCTTTGATCCCTCCTCTCTCTTCTCCTTTTGCCTTGTACTTGCTTCTAGGGAAAATTTTAAGAACTCCCCTAAATTTATATGTATAATAAATGGGAAAATCCCCACAATACATAGGAAAAATGAAAGGTGATTTTATTAATAATATAATATGTAGATATAATTTTTTTGGCAAATATCTCACGAAATTATATTATCTTGTAAAATCATGGCAAATCACTAGTACAAATGGCGAATCACTAGTACAAAAGGGTGAATTGTTGTCTAGTGGAGTTGGGGGTGTTGGTTCCAATGAAGATATGGTAGTTGAACCAGGAGTTGAAGGAAGCGAACCACCGAGACCAAGCATGGCACATGGTGACTCGTGAGGGAAGTAGTTCTCGTGTAGTTTGGAAAACGCGTTCTTCTAGTTCTGCTAAGCGTAATGTTGTTGCTCATGCTACTACTAGTAGTAATATTGAGGTTGGAGAGAAGTTTGAGGAGTCCTCGGACTATGAGCCAAATGATGTTTATGTAGCTTCCGGTGATGATGCCATGTGTAGTAGTGGTGATGAGTTTGACGAGTGATCATGAAGGTAGGAGAATATTCAAATTTAAACAGACCCATTACACAAAATCCATGAAGAGAAAACTCTAGAAAAAATATTGTTGTGCAAATCTAGATTCTACAGCATTATTAGAACTCCCCTCTTCTCTGAAAATAGATCCATGAGATGAATAATATGGTAAAAAAAATGGGGACCGATATGTTTTATCGGAAGGAAAAATATTCTTGTTCAAATTCTTTCAGATGCATAGACTTGATAGTTTTCAGTGAAGGAAATATTTCTGAGCTTAGGGATTTCTAAGAACCTTCTTTAGAGAGAGAACCACAATGTATGAAGTTATATTAGAATTTTATAGGTTATATTCATTGTAGATGTGGATGTTAGAAGTGGAAGAAAACACTTCAAATATTAGCAAAATATATCACTACAAAGTTTTGCACTGTACAAAGGTTTTATCTAATGTGCAGGAAACAGAGACTTCCTTATATGAATTCAACAATAGTATCACTTGAAACAATATATTTTCTGTTTTGTTGAATAAAGAAGCTTTGATGATGTAAATTCATCCAATTGTGGCCTATTTGACTTGTCGTATTTTCCACCCACAACAAAATCAATTGGAGGAGCCTTAGAATAACTCCCATCAACCCACACAACAGGATGATCACCTCCCTCCTTTGTAGAGCACACACACAAAAGAAATAAGTTACAAGCAGAGAGTAGTGCCACCTGAGTATGCAGATTCATGAGATCTGTAGGAGTGCCCTTACCTCCACCCATGAGAACCTTACAATAGTGTCTCTATCAAGGCCCTTTTTACAATCACATAAGACACCCTCCTTCCCACTGATCCAGGTCTCTACAAAGAGCAGCCTATATGCACAAGATCGAATCTTCCAATTTATCCAAAGTTTTCCATCATGGGATTATTCACTTTAGCTTCAGATGGTAGGAGATATTTACCTACTAGTAATACAGTTTTAGAGGCCAGCAGTTTCTCTTAGTCCACCCTAATTAGTAGGTGATAGCTCCTCCAAACATTGATGACTTTCTGCTGGAAGCCTTCAATCAAGATATTTCTCTTGATTCTCAATTTCTAGAGAGGGGCCCTTTCTTCTCTTGGACTCTTAGCTTTGTAACATTTTATATCTTAGATGAATAATTTGACCCTCTAGGTCTTGGACCTCAAAAGTTAGATATTATGTTATAGGAGTTGCACTCATGCTCCCACTACATATTGTTTCTGATGTACCTTGCAGTCCATTCAACCTATTTGCTGTGATTTGCTTCTTGAAGCTTTATGCTACATCCCTCCACCTGCAACTATTTAGGGAGCTTTAGAAGATGCAACATAGAGCTATAGGAAATGTTGGATTACAATTTGTGCACCAGACTATTAATCACATCTTTACACTCCAGGCCATAATTGAGGAATCCCAACATTGTTCCTGGAAAGTTTACTGTTGATTCATAGACTTTCAAAAAGGCTTTTGACTCTGTCCCCATAGAGGCTTTATTCCACGTACTCAAAGATATTGGCATCTCAGAAATCCTTTTGTCAACCATTATGCATTTTATATGAGTCAATACTTGGTCATCTATGCACCAACACACTAGCTATCATATTTTATCCTCAGTATCATTGGGGTAAAACAAGGTTGCCCCTTGTCCCCTACACTATTTGGATATATACTGACAAGTTGGAGTCCTTGCATGAGCACATCCAAGATGGCAATGGTTTCCTTCTACACCATGTCTTAATTTATATTTTGATGTTTTCATATGATGTGGCCCTTCTAGTCTCATCCCCAGACAAATCGCAAAGACAACTCGATGCCCTGGCCCTTTTCTATGATCCTCATCAGTTGATTGTCAACCTAGGTAAAAACCAAAGTCATCATCTTCAATGTGTTGAAGGAAATTCTCCCTGATCACCATTTCTTTCTCAAAGGAGAGGAGATCGAGATAACAAACTCATATACTTATCTAGGGGTACTATTCACAAGACCTTGCTATAGTTTGCAACATGCACTTCAGCCCTGACTCAACAAGTGCTATGGGTCCTTGACACTTCTTGAGAGGTAGTTTTTCTAAAATATTTTTAAAAACATATCTACCAAGATGTCACTCATGCACACTCTTGGCCCAACCCAGAGTTCTAAATGGTTCCAAGGTTTGGGTACCTAGTTTACTAGAGTCTAATTGGTCTTCTACAAAGAGAGTATAGATCATCCTCCTTTGTCGCATTGTTCAATGCAAGTAGCCAATTCCTCAACCCATCATCCTTATATAGTTTGCATCTCACCCCTTCCTACTTGAGACAATGTTTTTGTCTTGTCCCTCTTTTACACTATACTCGAAAATCTGCTAATACAACAAAGGGACATGATCGGTATCCATACTTGGCATTTTGCTCATCGGAGTCCATTGCAACAACTACTCCTTCAGCTTGATCTCCTTGATTCAATTATTATTATGATGGACCAACTTCCTCCATCCCTATATGCACCTGACCATCTCTTACCAACTAGATAAAAGATGAAAAAAATCATCCAAGAGGATATCTATAGGATGTAAAAATTAAACTGTACGAAGTAAAAAATTAAACAATGTAAAAATTTGAATCACACATGCTTCACTTTATAGGAAATTTTGAAGGCCTTAACCTATGAATGTTGTGTTGCTTAAGGTTTGATTAGAAGGACTAAAAAACAAATACAATCTCCATCATGTTCCAGCTTTGTGGCTATCTCAAAATACTTTTCAAACATAAAATTACAACATACTGTCACAAGGAGATTACTCACGGTTTAACATATCAGACTTGGCATCTTATATTAACAGTGTCCTTTTACATGATGCCAGTCTTCTGCCCATTACTATAGCTGCACAGATATAGTAATAGATCTGATCTATACTTAAATATTAATAGAGACTACAATAATTTGGTTTCCTTGTAGGGTAAGGAGGAATGGGAGTAAATACCTCATGTTCATGTCAAGTTTACAGGGATTCAAAGGGGGCGACTGTCGAGAGATAGGGTCTAAGAGGGTGGCTACAGTTTTTTTTAAGGGTAATGAGATATACAAGTTAAGTTGCCTCAAATAACTCTCTATTGGTATGGGTATTCAGTCATCTGAAACAATTTTTTATAGAATATAAATTCTCAAAAAAATACGAGTGATTTTGAAGCCTGGAAGATGTCTGAAACAGTAGAGTGTGAACTAGTAAAGCTAAAAACCTAGATAGTATGAACTGAAGAAAGCCAAATTGTGTATTATAATAACCTCTCCATCTAAAGGTTTTAATAGGATTATTGTTGGATGCATCCATCCATACACTGAACAAAAATGCAGTTTGAAAACCGTCCTGACTTCCAACCTTAATCATTGACTCAGTTACTCTTGTTTATCTTTGTAAATATCTGAAATGTTTATGCTAAATTTTATTAAAATTCACATCAGTAATAGGCAATGTAAAAAAGGAAATGCTTGTGCTAATCTGTAAGTCAAGAAGAAGAGAGAATCCAATAAGGAGTACATTTAGATCAACTTAAATCTGTATCACCAAACACGTGTTTCTTTTAGGAGACGTATGCATGTTTAAATATTTTTTTCATAAATTAAGGAAAATTCAACCTCACATAAACTGTCCTGACTCTTGAACATTGGTTGGTCTACATTCAACATTAGGCCAATAGGATGATACCTCAACAATTCTCCCAGAACAAACTTGTCAGTTTTTTTGCTTGCCCCATTTACTAGACAGGACCCTTGAAGAGGCTAGAAATCTTATTTATCTATATCAATTTTAAAATTTCCTCACCAAGATATCATTACCACAGGTTTTAAAATGGTTAAAATTCTCACCAATCATTACATATTCTGGAGCATCATAACCATATGTCCCATAACTCGAGTTGAAACATGGATGTTTTCTCCCTCAGGTCCATCTTTTTCTAGTCCAAAATCAGACAGCTTGGCATCACATTCCTGCACGAAGTACATATCTCTCCATAAAGACTTAAGAGAATCAAAATTTTAACACTGATCCATCTCATAATTTTGAAGTTGTAGGTACTAACCAAATCCAGCAGAATATTGGATGTTTTAAAATCCCGATAAATCACTGGTCTTTCAGCCCCTCAATGAATAAATGCTTGACCTTTTGCTGCACCCAATGTAATTTTCATCCTGATAGACCAGAGGAGTGACAGGGACCCTTCTGCATGCATAAGGGAAGTAACATTTGACAACAAAGATATAAATATATTTCTCAAAATACAAATTTACAAATTGGGATTAAGACTCTCTAGAAGGACAAAGAATAATTATGTAGCTACTCATTGCCAAAAAATGTGAAAGCCCCATGACACTGATGCTCAAAAATGAGATTTAACCAAGGGAGGCACATATTTCCTTGTGTCCAACAGAAGTTGACAATTCCAAACTGAGGATCCCAAAATTTCATGAAATAAAAATAGATCATAAAGTATTCAATAAAGCAACATAGAGTTTGTTTTGGGTAACATCATCAGTATATAGTATGCTCTTCAACAAAGATGACTTAAAAATTCCATATCAACCAGTGAATTTTTCTACACAGAAATATTCTAAGAAGACATTTCAACAAATCCTCACCAAAAATGGATTTTTGTTTAGAAATATACCCCACCATCTAATCACAGAATAGAAACAAACATTAAAATTTAATACCTAACAATATTGAGTGTTCTGTCAAATTTGAAAATCATACATTTTATGTTAAATGCATTTGATGCCTTGGATGCAAAGACCAGCTCAAACCTTGAAAATTCCAATGGATATGAACCATGTATGCTTTCCTAAAATGTAAGGTGGAAAGCATTATAAGATAATAAAACAAGAACTGTTTTGTAGGTATTCATACCATTGCAAATAAGTGTAAAAGATTGGAAACAAGCATAGAGCTTCAATATTGGTCACTAGCATATGGACCTTAGGATGGGGTAAATAATGCATTAATGTTGCAAATCCACAAGGCCAATAACGGATTAAAACTTGAATTGTGATCAATGGACAACCAAGATAACATATTTTCCCTCTTATCTTAACTTCACATCTACCAATCTGAAGGTCTCAATCAAAGAAACATGTAACATTGATGTCCACAAGCAAGTGAAATCAATAGATGGGACTACTAAATACAAGCATACCAATAAAGGATGAGGTGCAACAGAGCTCTGGAAAAGGTTCTGAAATGAAAGCAACCAAGGAGTAGGTATTGCACTCAAAATGGAAGAAATCCCCTTTTTATTAAATCACAGAGACGGTTTATATGGAATAGTTGCACGGTTTACCTCATTGTTTTTGCTGCTTGCATTTTAACTCTTGTATCAAAAAATATTAATGAACAATCTAGTTCTCCTACCAAAAGAAATAGAAAACAAAACATACCCTAGTGTGTTTGATATATTTTGTATTTCAGGAAAATAATTCACATTTCATGCCTGAAACCAAAACTTCAAATATGAGCATTTAATTTATTTGTAGAAAACAACTAAAGAAAACCAAGGCCACTCTGGATCAAAAAACAAACTATAGTACGATCACAGCTGATACTTGATGCCAACTTTCAAAAAATTATTCATTCATACCATGAAGATTATATCCATGTTACAAATTCTTCAGTATGCTCAAAGACCTATCATATGAAAGTGCATGCCAGTTCCCATCTACTGAGAAGTCACAAGCTTAAAAGGTTACTTAAATAATTTATTGGTAACGTACTCATATTCTCAAGCATTGTACAAACCTGCAAATTTTGCATCCCCCTAAACTTACCAAATTTACATTTCTTGGAAAGAAAAGAGACATTTCAGCTATAATAACCTGTTATCTATGTCAAATGCCTAATATATGAAATATAAATAAAAAACACTCAATAGAAACAAGAGAAAAAGGGAGGATCATGAACTATGACAATGTTCATAAATAAAGAGAGAATGCAAGAACTTGTAAATTTATTCTTACAGAAAAAAAAATCAAACAAACTTAGTATTAATGATTACACTGCTTGGGATTTGTTATCACATAACAGAGGTGTGAAAATGAATTTGCGGTTGCCTGTGGTTTCAGGTATGGGCAGTATTTTAATCAATATTAAGTTTGAACTCTCAGTGAAGATAGTCACTGTATCATGAAAAAACACAACCATCAGAACATTCAAAAGACTTTAATAAGCATACAAATAGCTATTGCAAAAACAAAAGAAGGACAAGTCACTTTCACTTCTGAAACTTACAATTGCATTTTGCAACCATGCAATGTACTCTCCATTGACAGCATGTACAGTAGCACATTATTCTGGCTTTAAAAATATGATCTATCAATCTACATATATAAACAAAATTTTAAAAGCGTAAAATATTTTTAATTCTATTTAGGGTGTGTTACCCACCAAAAGTGGGTGACCCCATAGGATAATTTTTCTCCTAGATATCTCTTTAGCCGGAAGCCAAACTTGTCATGACAAAGTTGTTGCAATATATTGGACTTATTATATTTAAATGATAATAAGTTGCAGGCTTTGTCAAAGAGGGCAAATGACACAAACTTGTTCAGGGTTTATGAGGAGATCTAATTCTCATTTAAACTTAGTCCCATACCATACCAGATAACGATGTGTGACCAGGGTATAGGTTTCAATACACAAATCAATGTCATGGCTTCCTCATTAACATAATATCAAACTCTTATCAACTCTAACTGAGCTACTGGTTTAAACAGTGGCATGGACCTTGATCTAAGCACCTAATTTCTTTAGAAAAAACATAAGTGAACCAATGTCGAAAAGTTTAAGATTACAATTCTGAAAAGTGCAAATCCAAGATTGCAAAGAAATCAACCAAAAATAAAATCCAGAGAGCTATAATAAAGACAGTTCCACGACACCAAGACTTGTCCAAGACAATGCCTCAGAACAAATGCAATAACCAAGTTGTACAAATAAAATTTGTAAAAAATACATACATGTAAAATTAAACCTAATGGAGAAAGGATATAAATTTGGAAGCATCGTACTCTACAAATTCTCTCATTTTACCTTCTTTTATCATACGATTGACATAAAAGTCAGATCCATTCAAACATGGAAAAATTTCTGAATTCTTCACTGCTTTGAAACTTGTAGTTGAGTCACGAGTGTATTTATCATTTATGTTGAATGGGTAAATCTGGTCGTTGTTTTATCATTGTCACTTGTGTAAATCAAATCCTTACACCAACAAATTTCATTTGATATAATTCAATGGAGCCTTTAAGTATCATTTTAAGAAATACATTGTAGTATCTTGTAAGTGCCTACACACTTTTCTACTTCATTGCTTCTAGATATAGATCCTATGCTCAAAAAAAATTAATATCATCCTATATTTTGTAAATATGATTTCATGCCTTTGACATTCAAATAACAGATTAAATTTGTGGATTCAGATGCCTCAGTTCCCAGCATTAAAGTAAACAAAATTCAGGTTCCTATGGTGATTATCTCAGTGGTTGTTTGGAGACAGATCTGATATATATGTCTAAAAAGTATGAATGGACCTAAAAATATATGTCTTGACATATTGACAAACAACTTCAACAATATTATAGAATTTGTGTTACATGAAATTCTCAACTAACATATTTTCTTTAGGATGAATGTGGCAATATATTAAACATTCATTTGACCTCTTAGTGTATAATGACTATCTAAGCATATATTCTGTCACTTAGAGGTGACAAACCTGTTTAGTCTCTCAATAAAAATCTTGGCACACCTATAATATCTTCATGATGTAATGGGTGTGGTGTCTTTGTGACTATAGTGAATGTAACTCTTGGGACAAGATCTTTACCTTCTCTCAAACTGCCTTATAATGGCAGTATTAGAATGTGTATGAAGGACAAAACTTAGATTCATGTGATGACTATCTCGACACCCATGAGATAAGCTCAATTTTTATATGATTTGACATTCATTATCAACACTTTTACATAAGTAGAATATTCAACATGCAGACTTGACACTCCTGTGAAGAAGGGTTAACATAATAGTGGCATATCCATGGAATTTCATGTTCTATGATGATAGACTCAGTATCTTGAAGTGGTGATTCCATCACAACATTCAAGGCATAAAAATCCAAACCAACATAATAAGATCACAATCCAACTGGCACTTAAAATACATCAATGTTTAAGGTCCTAGAGGAGACTAAAATCCCCCAAAAAATATTCTTTAATAATATGGTTTGGAAGCATAAGAAGACCTTTCTTAGAGCGGGAAATCCTCCCCTGTGTCATTGGCTTGAGAAATAATGCTCCTTTGTATCACTGTTTTAAGAAACGATGCTCCTCTATGTCACTGCCTTGAGAAACAATACTCATGTGTGTTTATGGATTGAGAAACAATGCTCCTTGTATCGCTAGGCTAAGGAAAAATGCTCCATCATGCTTAGAATATAACTTAAGGTGTCTCAAGGGACATAGAAACTTGGTATCATCTTGAGAAAGGTCAATCAAGTTTTTCAGGGTGAATTCAGATACTTTTTTTTAGGTGACACCCTATGGAAACAAGATACTAGGTGGAATAAAAGGGGATTGTAGTGGCTAATACAACAATTAGAGATGAAATGGTAGGACCTATAAATATCTTAGTGTTTCCCATGAATATCTACCAAATCATTTATGATTAGTGTTCCTTCATGGTATATTCTTTCTGCCAAAAGGGTACCACTACTTAGAATTGTGGAATGTTAAACTACATGAAGGACCTAAAGGGCATAGATTGTAAAAAGGGATTATCTCTCCACTTTAGAATCTGATGCTGCTAGGATATAGATCTTTCATGAGAGTATCCATGAAATAAGACTATGCATGGACGTTTGCTACAAAGGGTGATCAAAGTCTAAAGAAGATGGATCCTCAATCAACTTTTTGTTCAACTGATGATGAAAATGTTATTGGTACTGCTCCTGGGGATGCTTGTAGTTCTGTTGGTTCGGTTGCTGCTGCCGGGAATTATGATGCTTCAACTGCTCCTTTCACTGATGATGGAAATGATTCCATTTCAACTGATGATGCTTCTTATTTGAATGATGAGGTCAAGATCCTAGAGCACAATCCTCACTACTCGACCATTCTCACAACCAACTCCATACCACCTTCTTCGGCATGGATTCTTTTTTTTTTTCAATGAATAAATTGTCTGGATCTGGAAACAAATTATCCTTCTCATTTCAATTATACTGATAAAAAAACATAAATCCATATAGATCACTATGTAAATCTTTCTAATTTGTTATTTTATACAACATATAGCTAATTATAACCTTGGCATTGCAACAGATCGAAAGGAATACATACAGAAGAATCAAAATAATGATAAGAAGAGAAGAATACGCATAGACCTCAATCAATCTATCTATGGCCGACCTCAAGATTTATAACATTGAATCATCATGGACTCCAGAGGACTGATACCAGATCATGAGCAGAACAATCAAAAGCACAATGGCCACACCAACAGGAGATCCCCCGGCCCTGTGAACGGAAGCGGGATCCCCACCACCGAAGAATGTAGAAATCATGTTAGTGTTGGAAGAGGAGGAGAGCCACCTTATGATCAAGATCAACACCAAGGGCGCTGCCATGACCAAGACTGGATTTATCTCACCCGCCATATCCACCAGATTTCTCTGTTCCGAAAAAAAAAGTGGCACCACAAGAATCACGGCCACTACAGTTACCAAAAGAAGACCATAGGGTGGAGAAGAAGCATATGAAGGTGGGTATGCAGTGGCCATGGTTCGAGCCTCGGCCGAACCTCTGGATACTATATTAGAGTATTAGAATTAACTACTGGGGAGCTACATATTACATAGGATATGAAAGGAGACGGGGCATCTTTACGTATTGTTGTGTGATAGAGACCCCACCTGCAACGTGTATTGCTAGTATGAATCTTAATTTCAAGCGTGCGAAAAAATACCACTTTAGATACACATAGCAAACAACCCTAACAGTAAAAGGTGGCTGCCAATATCTTTAGATCTGAAATTAGTTGATCAAGATAAATGTTGCAAAAATCTAGATCTATGCATCAAAATACATTAAGCAGTAAATAAAACAAGATTTACTCCATGCATCCAATAGACAAGACAAGAATATGTTGAATGAATTTAATATTAAGGGCACCTGGGAAGAAAACATAGAAGGATGTTACCAGTTCTCCTCAATGGGATGGGTTCTTGTAAGTCCTCATCACTTCAGATCTAAAATTCCTCTCTCTTGATGGTGTAGAAAACCCAAACAAAAATGGAACTCAAAGGGAGCTCACAAGCAAAAAGATAGAAAAATATGACCATGATGGTGGATCAAAGTCAGACCAAAAGTATAGATCCAGAGTGATCTTTAGGCAACAAAAGGTGATGAATGAATGGAAAAACCCTTCTATTTATAACAAAATATTGAGTTAGTCTAGATATTGGTGCATAATTAAAATATTATTAACCAAATCAAGATCCAACTTTTATGGAATATTTTATTATTTTTGTTGGAGGGAAAAGGAATTTGACTTGGGTCAAATCCCTTTATTTTTAAATAATAAATAAATAAATGATTTATTTATCATTTTAAGGATGTGGTTGAGTAATAATTAAATAAATAATGATTTATTTAACTATTTATGAGTGATTTATTCAAATTTAACAAGGAATATTATTTAAATAAGGTTTAAATAATTATTCCTAGAAAATAATAAGATAAATAATAATTTATCTAATTAATTTTCCTGTTTTGGGTTAAATATGACCAGGAATATTAATTAAACTGTTGTTTAACTAATTATTCCTCGAGGAAAATCAAACAAATGTGGATTTATTTAATATTTCCTCATGGGGTTTCCTGTTTAGACCATAAACAACTTAATAAAGGTGGTTTACTAAGTTATTTTTCATAGTGAAAGCAATTTTACTTAGGGTAAAATTGGTCTTACATGGTGTGCTTAGGTCCATCTAATAGTAACAGGTTAGATGACCAAAAAATGGTGTAACAGATTACCCCCTAGCGTGCGAGCGTTAGGAGCTACTCGTATGACTGAAGTACGTTGTAATAACTGAATCACTAGACACCGAAGGGGAAGTCAAAGAGAGAGAAATATAAGGTAGACTGAAGCACTAAAGGACTAGACCCTGAGGAGGCGAGACTTACAGGTGCGACAAGTCCATTTTATGAGTGAGTACCTGTGTTATAGGCGGCGGGGAAGGCATACCTATGCCCGCCGAGACAAAGTACAAAGAATAATGCATCTAATAAACAAGGGACTGAACAATATAGTACATGTTGGCATAAACATGAGCCAGGTAAAACATGATAATGAATCCCACATACATATTGTGCCTGGGATAACAGCCAGGACTTATACAATAATATCTGAGTAAATGAGATACAAATACAACCCAAATGCCCCTGTAAACAGGAAAGGGCTCTGAAAATCTGACTGATACATGCAAACAAAAAGGCACTGCAAGCGGCTGAGGCCGACATCATCAAATATATGGAGCTGCATCAAAGGCTGTAATGAAGAGGTCATATGGGCATGTGGGGGGCTACCTGTAGGGCCACCCCCTCATGAGGGTCGAGACATCTCACACACACCTGGGAATCACCGATATCAGCTGCTGCATCACCGAACCATCAAGTATACGGATCTCGATCATGTTGAAAGGAGCTGGAGCTGATAAACAATCAATTCAAAGGGCAATAAGGTGTCCCTTTGCCTGATCTGAGGCACCGAACAAGAGTGGAAGCTGGAACCAAGGTACACCGCCCTCTAGACCTGTCTTTTGGAATGAATGAGCTGATGTCGACAGAAGGAGATCCACCATAGGTGAGGCAATAAGGGATCCTCAACTAAGGCATGAGAGAAAATAGTATAGTGAATGACAGACTGACACCAGTGATGATGATGAAATGGGGGGTATTGAGTAGCAGACGGATGACTTCCCTTGTTAGAGCATAAATGGCATGGATGACCTGGCAGTGACTGACACAATATAATGAGGGATATGGGACAGTGGGACTAAATTCCATAATGTGTGACATGAGAGAGGAACCAAGCAATGAAGGATGTAGGACTATAGTGGGATACAAAGGGACTCAGGATGGACTCCATGAATGTAATGATGACTCAACTCGGATGCTCTAAACAAGAGAGACTTGGTGCTGCCACACAGAAAAGGTCCAATGGGGACCATAAAAAAATAATTACATGATGGTTACTCACGAAAAAAATTGACATGAGCATGGACAAGTATAAAGGGAAAGTGGTGCCCTGAAGTACAAGTGTTGCAAGTGAAGAAATTCGATTTTGGGGAGTAGTGAAGTGACGCTTTGTGGAAAAAATGTGTCCTGGTGAAGTATCAAATCACAAAACACTAATAGATACCCATTTGAGGGCTCGGTGAGAGCTTTCCAATGGTGCAAACGGTTTGTCAAACTGAGCTACGGTTTGGCCGCAGCATTCGAAAGAAAAATCAGCGGTTTCTCTTTTAATAAGGCATTTTCCCTCCAAATTCACTCATTTTCATGTGCAACTATGGTGAATGTAGAGAGGAGAGAAGACCCTAAATCTTGCGGGCGATCGTAGCGGACAAATCGATCGTTGGAATCGAGATCCATCAGTTGCAGGTAAGAGGCCTAACCCTACTCTTTCATTTCAGTGGATTGAAAGTTCAGTTTAGGTCCCCAGAGCTTAGGAACAAACCCCTGCTGCTCTTCACGGCTGGGTCGCACTTTTTGGGGAAAAACTGTGACCTGGGTAGCAGGTTTTGGGCAGAAAACTGCGGCCTATCCCAGGATTGGGCTTGAAAAGTATGATTTGACAGGGAGGGGTTTTTCTGTGCTGTTTTTTGGCTGAGAACTAGGTTTTTGTGTTTGGATACAGTATTTCTTATCTATACACTGACAAGTATGATGGTTTTGTGCAGATATGGTAGAATTACGGATCAACTGGAGAGAGAGAGACCTAGGCACATTATGGTCGGAGATCCGGGAGGATCAGGGCGTCCGCAGTGCATTGGCCAGGTTTGGGGTTCTGAAATTTGTGGAGAACCCTCTAATGAGGGCTGGAGAGCCCTTATTGGCCCGGATTGTCAGTTATTAGGATCCGGACCATGAGGTCTTTATAGTGCAGGGGCACCGGATCGAGTTGACAGTCCAGGATATATATTTCCTTACTGGTCTTCCACCACTTGGGATGGTTGGGAATATGTAGCCAGTGTTACCACGAGGGTGGAACATCATGGAGTTTGTAGAGCGCCATTTTTTACCAGGTCTCCAATTCAAGGGGACTCGGATACCCATCGGGGATCTAGAGAGGTTACCGTGCTATGGCCGCAATAGTGCTACGGATCCTGGGCAACCAGGCACTCCACCACATCACTGGAGGGCAGATGATGCTTGTGGAGAGTGTGTTGGGTGGGACCTACTATGGGTGGACCCATATGATGTTGTCGTCGTTGAAACAAAAATTGTCGCTATATAGGCGGCAAGTGAACCATGACTGTGCATATGGTACATTTTTTTGCTCGCTCTTCTTTGAGAAGATCCTGACACTTCGACCTCATATACAACTCCAAGATGGGGGCCCAAGAGAGCCCAGGCTGCGCCAGTGGGGGCGACTACTGTGTAGAGGAGGAGGTGGGGCAGTCGGACGGGTGTTCCAACCTGAGTTCTTTGCGCATTGTGATCAGATGCCATTGTACATATACAACTATCCCTATAGTGGGATGAATTATTTTGGGGACCCAGATTTGCCACTGCCTCCTGGTCGAGTATGGGGGCCCGGTGGTAAGTGACAAATTTTTAATATTTTTATGTGCATTGTAAAGTTTCAGAATATTGTATATGGTACTGATTCTTCCACTTTGGTATGTAGATATATCACCGGTGAAACTGGCTGGGTATATGGGACGGCCTACAATATCAGGAGCTACAGGACCTATTGGATCGAGGGCGCCACAAAATGAGGATGCAATAGCCCTCCTAGAGGACATCTGTCGTAGATGTGAGAGGCTTCTGACCGTTCTTTCAGAGCACAGCTGGAAAGACTTAGAGGACCAATACATAGAGCCATGTATTGGTCTACACTCAGGGTGGCGAGGGGTGATGCAGTGCATGGAGATGGCTGGACAGGGGATGCGTGATCTACGAGCTGCGGGAGCAGAGCCATTGGTTCGGGATCCTCCAGATAGTGATTAGTATGTAGGGGCGGGTGGTGCCCCCAGTTTTGAGTTTTTGTAACATGTTATGGGCATGTCATATGTATCAGAGTTTATGCACTCTAAAACATTTTATACGACACATTTTATGGATATGCATTGTTTTGATAGTTTTATTTTATTTTCTTATGTTAAATGCATGTGCTAAATGTCAATCTAGAATATGGTTTTCAATGCTATCTACATAGTGATTTTTTGCTCTAGGTACATGACTGAATGTAATAATTTCAAATTCACGCATCAAAATCTTCACTCGTAAATATCTTCTAAAAAGGATAGGATTGTGCACACGATAGACAACATTTAATTGCATGACAAGAAGCAAGGAATATAAACGAACATGAAGGTGGAGGATGCGATGTGAAATGGCATCAGCTAATAAACCTCTCACTACATCATATTCGACCTGATTATTGGTAGCAGTACCAATGCATACACCGTTCAAGAGAACAAGCGAATGCAAGGGGGTAAAAATGGCCCAACCTGCCGAGGCTAGATTCCTGGAGTAGCGACCCTCACCATCGGCAAAACCGATATAAGGTGTGGACGTGAGGTCCTTCTGAAAGGTGCCACAGGACAATAAATAGGAGGATGATGAACAATGCTAGAAACCTGAGCGCAAAGTAGAAATCGAATGCACTCCGCGGGAGGGAGTGATCTGGGTAGGATTTCTACTACTCACACGCTGACGGTGAGGTGGAGTGTGGGAGCTACCGGAGGTGTAGCTTGTGGTCAAGCCGTGAAAGTCACCATAAGCATGGACGATGCCATCCCGTTTACAGGCAGGAAAGATGAAGTCAAGGGTGGACATGGATTCCATGATGTCATCATCATAATAGAAGATGGAGTGAATGGAGGAAGGGAGACCACATGACGCGACGAAGATATCTAACTCATCATCATGAGAAGAAAGGTTCACATGCGCATCATCACGGGGGATGACGGAAGAACAAGCAGATAAGGGATCTATCGATGTTGAGCCCAGGGTGATCGTTGAAGGGAGGTCAAGCGAAACAACAGGGGAAGATGCAAAGGGAACTTCCACCAAGGGTCTCATGGATGATGATAGGTAGAGGATGGTGGTCGCAACTTCCGTCGTCTCGACATCAGGAGGGGGAATGTCAATGGGAGCGGGCAAATCCTCATTCTGGCCTGCAGCGTACTGCGCAAGTATGAGAGAGGTAGATTGGTTCTGTTTAATCTTGTATTCTTGAACTACCTCTAAAGAGGCGCGGTAATGCGTAAGGCGAGGACAATGGTGGGAATAATGGCCATGGAGATCACACAAAGCATAGGGTTGGTTGGTGTGAATATTTTTAGGGTTCTTGGTTGCAGTCGAGGAAGAAACAGAGGCTTCAGGGACCGTAGACTCAAGGAACGAAACTTTAACCATGGGCTTGATGCAGGGCAGTTCAGGACAGTTATGGGTGGCATGGATGACGACATCACACAAAACACAGGGCTTTGCAGGCAGGGGAGGTGCAGGGTCTGTCGGGTCAGCCTTATCCTTTGAGGCCCTCTTGCAAGCTTTTCCCTTCTTACCCGAAGTGGTCGCAATAGGAGGTGGTTCCTATTGAGGTGGTTGAGGCACTGTTGTAGCGAGAGAAGTCATGGGGACTAGTTGAACTAGGGTCAAAGCAAGATAAGGTTTGGGTTGACCAGAAGGGGTAACAGCCGGAGGATCAAGGTACCAGACAGGAATCCCAAGGATCAGGTTAGGAAGAGAGAGGGTGGCCATGACAGGAACCATGTACACTCCTGGGGGGGAGCTAGGAATGGTATCTAACTAGAGGGGTAATGGCTAGGCGGGACAGCTCCTAAATGGTTAAGGCCTGGAGGAACCATTCCAGGATTGTAAAGAGGCTCATGGATACCAGGTGAAGGGCTAGGAGGAGGAGGTCCAAAAGGCTGAATCGAAGGGCTAGGAGTAGGTTGCAGAGGGCGAGGAGGCTGCTGACTAGCCGAGGTGGGCCATTTGAGGGCAGCTCGAGACAATTGCATCATGCAAAAATTTGGTGAGCTGGGATCGGAGACAGGAGGAGGAAGACCAAGGAATGTACTAGGCAATGAGGAATCTTTGTAGACTTCGAGTGAGACACTGGTCAAAGGATTGACGGTTTGATTATTGGCCATCGAAGAGATGATGGACTCAGGGGAGGTCTGAGACTTCGGTTCGTAATATGTCAACTGGTCAATGGTGACTATATTTCCGTTATGAGGGAAGGACATCTTGCGATGGACTACAAAAGGGATAGCAGACATTGCATAAGTGTAGCTATGACCCAATAGAATGTTGTAATCTAAGGTGGCATCTATGACTTCTACGTCAACACAAATAGTCTTGCTCGCAAGAGTAATAGGAAAATTGTGGAATAGGAAAATGGGCTAGGAGGCGTGGCCATCCCACGCTCGAAGAGCGATCATGGAAGGAGCCAACTCAAGTGATCCAAGTTTCTTCCAAACTGAAGCGGACATCACACAGGTGGATGCCCCCTCATCAATGATACACAAGGAAACATTGGCGTTCTAGATCTTAACTGGGATTTGGAAAGCGACGAAAGTGGGGAGAGGAAGATGTTCTGACCGGTCAACATCAAAGACAATCAATTGATCATCGGAAGGATCTACAATTCCCATGGAAGATAGTATAGCTTTTCATTGTGAAGGGCACGACTGGAGGAGTTCTAGTGTTGAAATGGCAGCAGGAGATTGCGCCAAATCATCTACTTTGTTATACGAATGGGTAGCTTTTCTAGAAGTAGCATTTCAATGTAGTGGTCCCTTAGGGATCTTGGTATGAACCTTCGCCTTAGGTTGAGGGATCTGCAAGGGACCATTAGGTGTCAAAATAGGCTCTGTAGAGACCGAAGGAGGTGGCTCGGGGACAGACGTAGCGGGAGGCTTGTTGTACTGACGAGACCGAGTCTGAAGATTGATGTCTATGGTTAGAGGTTTATCAGAGTTCATCATGAGAATCTGGTAATCAGAGGTACCAGATGGAAGAGGTTGAGTGGCCACCTGATCTTCAAGTGGTTGGGTAGCCACAAATCCTTGCTGAGGGAAAGGATTAGTAAGCACAGTCGACTGACTAGGTGCAGCATTGGGAGGGACAGAAGGGGAGGCTTGTTGTCCTCGCAATGTTGCTTGAGACTCCCACATTTACTTCATTTGTGGCAAAAGAGGACAATCATGTGTGTAATGACCATAAACACCACAATAAGAAAAAGGCTTGTTCGTGCGAACAGGCCTGTCCTTCTTGGGTTGAGTGCCCTGTTACTGGTTAGTAGTGTTAGGGGCATTATTTTAAGGATTAGGTCTAGGATTACCAGGATCATATTGATTTTGAGTTCCTTTCCTCTTATTTTTGGAGGGAGGAGGATTACTCGCGCCCGGCTGTTCATAAACTTTCCACTAAGGGGGCGGGGGCTGCTGTTGTGGGAGTTGAGAAGGCAAGGGAGGAGGTTGTGCTAATGCTTGAGGAGGTGGAGCACCAGGATGTGGATATAGATAAATAGAAGGTTGGGAAAAAGGAGGAGGCATGCCGTATCCTGGATACATGCTACCGGGAGGGTGAAAAGTGCAGGAGGTGCTGGCCTCCCCCTGAGGAAAGCCATAGCCCATGGGAGGTTGAGCATATGGATGAGAGAGAGCTCCAACGATACCGTCGGTGGCGAGAGATGCCTCCGGTGCATTGCCACCACTAGGTCTAGGAAGATCAGGTAGAACGGTATAAACATAACCCGACAGAGTGTAGATCAGGTCATATTTTAACGCAATTTGGAGAGCGTCTTATTCGGTTTGAGGGAAATGTGATGTGACATCTTTTCCGATAGGGGGCATGAGAGATCTAAGGAACCATTCCATGTAGACACGATCTTTGAAGGTAGGGGCTCAACATGGGCTCTTTCTTCTCAGCCATTCCTAGACATGATCGGATAGACGGGTCATAGAAGATTGAGGGAAAGAAGTCAAAAGTTCGGTACCAGTGTCATAACGAAGAGGAAGCTGGAAATAAAAAAAAAAAAATCCCAAGCAAGAGTCGCAAAGGTGGTATAAGAGGATGAGGCTTGATCAACATACCACTTAGAAGCTTTGCCCATAAGCATATGTTGGAACAACCGAAGACGGATAGAGTCATCGATAATGGAGTTATACGAACACCATATGTGGAAAGATCGAACATGATTCGTAGGATCTTCTCCAGCAAGGTCTTCAAACTTGGGGATGTCGGAAGGGAGCTTCGTCAGCATAGAAGCCAACTAGCATTATGTTGTATAGGGTCATTTATCAACTAGTCAAAATAGGGAAGATTGAGGCCTTCCATATAGGGGAGCAAGGGAGCAGCCGGGATAGTTCCCGTTGCGGTCCCACTAGTAGTATTCCCAGCAATAGGGCTGGGGCTACCACCATTGTTAGGTCCTAAACCAGACATGGTGGAGGTGACAGGAGGAGAACTGGGGGCTGAAGGAGAACCCAATGGACCAGAAGAAGAGTCGGAGTGTGGACTCGGAGGAGGACTAACTCGAATCCTATGCGGAGGAGTAAGTATTCTTACCGGAAACTAAGGATGAAGGCCAAGAAGTCTCTGGGATAAATTCCTTGGTGGCACAATGATGATGACACAAACACAGCACAAAGGAAAAAGAGATCGACAAGGGCAAGGAGGTGCAGGATCAACTGATTACAATGTCTAAAAAAGGGCGAAGAGGTGCGGGATCAATTAATTTCACTGTTTTAGAGTCTTTGCTAAGCAGTGTAAACCAAGCCCTTTTTCACTTAGGGTGTGTGTGCAAAGTGTGTAAATTTTAATTTTTAAACCTAGACGTTTGTAGAGAAAAATAAAAAGTGTGTTGTGTAATTGTAAATAAACCTGCAGATAATAGTGTATGAAACTAAAATAACAGTAAATCAACAGCCAATAATGCAATAATCTAAACCCAAGAAGGCGGGCCTCTCAAAAGGTAGTCTGTAGGTGGGAAAAAACTAGTCAAAACACACAAAAATAGCCAATAGATCTAAGGTCGGGAGGGACAAGGATAAAAAGGTCACAATCTGCTGGAAAGTGGTGCAGAAAATAGCAACAAATCAGAGGAAATATTGTTGTAAATGAGATGGCAAAAGGCTATCTCCCGGAGGGAAATGGAGTGAACCCTAGAGGAAAACCCAAAAAAAGCTAAATAAGGTGATTTGGAGGGATGAAAAGCCAATCTGAAGCGGATCTGAATGTGAGGTGTCAGATCTAAAAAATGGCTGAACACTCTGAAAATTTCACACAACCAGCAGCAGCTAAAATTCTTCCACAAAGTGTGGAGGGTATTGAAGCCCTAGGGGGCTAGGTTCCCACTTAGTTGACTAAGACAGAAAAAGTATAGGTCAAAAACGAGCGGAGACGGAGGTCAGACAAACCTGAACAGAGGCCCATTAGGGGAATTTTGAGGTCTAAAATGGGCCTCCTAAGGAAATAATAAAATAATAATTAACCCAATACAATAATATTTATGAATTTGCAATTCACTTTTTGCACCAAAATCCATGTAACCATGGTTAAATTCAATTCAAAATTTATACCAAAATAAAAATAATAAAAAAATTGTATTGATGTGACTATAAATAAGAACGATATTTTCAAGAAAAAATCATTACCATTGCACAACTAATGCATTTGTCCTTTGTACTTCAATAACTTAAAATAAAATATAAATATAAATTCATAAATTCTTAATTATAGAATATATTATTAATTAAAAATTATATTATTTAAACTATATAATAACATGTTATTAATATACTATATAAAAATAATATAATATATTATATTGTTTTATGTATGAATTTTATATTACATATTGAATGGATTTGATTTATAAATAAATATTTGAAAATGTACAAATATAATATTTATTGAAAAGTGTGTAAATACATGAAGATTGTGAATAATAATATTTTATTCAAAAAGTGTGAAATGATATTTATTATGAGTACTTTACTTTATGACTTTAAAAGTACTTAGAGCACTACCATAGTTAACCATGAGTTTTTATCCACCATTGAGAATGTGACAAGTAAGTACCTTTAACTCAAGCAATGCCACCTCAATCATTAGGGATGATGTCATCCCATAAAATGTGATTGGTTCTCATAAAGTGAATTTTGATTGTACATTTTCCTTAGGAGGCCCATTTTAGACTTCAAAATTCTCCTAATGCTAGAAAAACCCAGAAAACTTTCAGAAAAACTCCTGCAAAAAATCCAGGTCGCAGTTTCTGACCTGTTTTCAGCAGAGCTCGCAGTTTTTCGACTGAAAAGTGCGTCCTGAAGCTCCAGGTCGTAGGTTTAGGGCCAAAAAGTGTGACCTGCACTTCCGACACTCTCGGCGGTAGATTTTAGTAAAAAGTGTCGTCTCAGCTGCAGCTGATGTTTGTCACCTGCGCAATAGGTCTGAAAACACACGGAAGTTAGAATTTTTACTCTTTTAGGGTTTTATAGGTTAAAAATGACATCAAGAAAAGAAAAAACAAGAGGTTGAAGAGAAATCATAGGGTTTGAAGCAGCTAGATATGCAAAGATCAGAAAAACAACAGCGGTCGTAATCGTAAATCCGTGTGGAGTCGCAAGTTGTTAGTATGAATCTTAATTTCAAGCGTGCAAAAAAATACCACTTTAGCTGCGCATAAAAAAAACCCTAACAGAAAAATATGGCAGCCAATATCTTTAGATCTGCAATTAGTTGATCAAGATAAATGCTTCAAAAAACTAGATCTATGCATCAAAATACATTAAGCAGTAAATAAAACAAGATTTACTCCATGCATCCAATAGACAAGACAAGAATATGTTGAATGAATTTTATATTAAGGGCACCTGGGAGGAAAGCATAGAAGGATGTTACCAGTTCTCCTCAATGGGATGGGTTCTTGTAAGTCCTCACCACTTCAGATCTAAAATTCCTCTCTCTTGATGGCGTAGAAAACTCAGACAAAAATTGAAATCAAAAGGAGCTCACAAGCAAAAAGATAGAAAAATATGACAATGATGGTGGATTAAAGTCAGACCAAAAGTATAGATCCAGAGTGATCTTTAGGCAACAAAAGGTGATAAATGAATGAAAAAACCCTTCTATTTATAACAAAATATTGAGTTAGTCTAGATATTGGTGCATAATTAAAATATTATTAACCAAATCAAGATCCAACTTTTATGGAATATTTTATTATTTTTGTTGGAGGGAAAAGGAATTTGACTTGAGTCAAATCCCTTTATTTGTAAATAATAAATAAATAAATGATTTATTTATCATTTTAAGGATGTGGTTGAGTAATAATTAAATAAATAATTATTCATTTAACTATTTATGAGTGATTTAGTCAAATTTAACAAGGAATATTATTTAAATAAGGTTTAAATAATTATTCCTAGAAAATAATACGATAAATAATAATTTATCCAATTAATTTTCTTGTTTTGAGTTAAATATGACCAGGAATATTAATTAAATTGTTGTTTAACTAATTATTCCTTGAGGAAAATCAACAAATGTGGATTTATTTAATATTTCCTCATGGGGTTTCCTGTTTAGACCATAAACAACTTAATAAAGGTGTTTTACTAAGTTATTTTTCATAGTGAAAGCAATTTGACTTAGGGTAAAATTGGTCTTACATGGTGTACTTAGGTACATCTAATAGTAACAAGTTAGATGACCAAAATTGGTGTAACAGATTTCCCCCAGTGTGCGAGCATTAGGAACTAATAATATGACCAAAGTACGTTGTAAGAACTCAATCACTAGACACCAAAGGGGAAGTCAAAGAGAGAGAAATATAAGGTAGACCGAAGCGCTAAAGGACTAGACCCTGAGGAGGTGAGACTTACAGGTGCAAAAATTCTCTTTTATGAGTGATTACCTATGCTATAGGTGGCGGGGGAGGCATACCTATGCCCGCCGAGACAAGGTACAAAGAATAATGCGTCCAGTAAACAAGGGACTGAACAATATAGTACATGTTGGCATAAACATGAGCCAGGTAAAACATGATAATGAATCCCACATACATATTGTGCCTGGGATAACAGCCAGGACTTATACAATAATATCTGAGTAAATGAGATACAAATACAACCCAAATGCCCCTGTAAACAGGAAAGGGCTCTGAAAATCTGACTGATACATGCAAACAAAAAGGCACTGCAAGCGGCTGAGGCCGACATCATCAAATATATGGAGCTGCATCAAAGGCTGTAATGAAGAGGTCATCCGGGCATGTGGGGGGCTACCTATAGGGCCACCCCCTCATGAGGGCTAAGACATCTCACACACACCTGGGAAACACCGATATCAGTTGCTGCATCACCGAACCATCAATTATATGGATCTCGATCATGTTGAAAGGAGTTGGAGCTGAGAAAAAATCAAGTCAAAGGGCAATAAGGCATCCCTTTGCCTGATCTGAGGCACCAAACAAGAGTGGAAGCTAGAACCAAGGTACACCACCCTCTAAATCTATCTTCTGGAATGAATGAACTGATGTCAATAGAAGGAGGTCTGCCATAGGTGAGGCAATAAGGGATCGTCAACTAAGGCATGAGAGAAAATATTAGAGCGACTGACAAACTGACACTAGTGATGATGATGAAATGGGGGGTACTGAGTAGCGGACGAACGACTTCCCTTGTTAGAGCATAAAGGGCATGGATGACCTGGCAGTGACTGACACAATATCATGAGAGATAGAGGACAGTGAGACTGAAGGCCATAATGTGCGACACGAGAGAGGAACCAAGCAATGAAGGATGGAGGACTATAGCGGGATACAAAGGGACTCAGGATAGACTCCATGAATGCAATGATGACTCAACTCGGATGCTATAAACAAGGGAAACTCGATGGTGCTGCCACACAGAAAAGGTCCAATGGGGACCATAAAAACATAAGTACATGATGGTTACTCACGATAAAAATTGACACAAGCATGGACAAGTATAAAGGCAAAGTGGTGCCCCCAAGTACAAGTGTTGCAAGTGAAGAAATTTGATTTTGGGGAGTAGTGAAGTGACTATTTGTGGACAAAATGTGTCGTGGTGAAGTATCAAATCATAAAAAACTAACAGATACCCATTTTAGGGCTCGGTGAGAGCTTTCCAATGGTGCAGATGGTTTGTCAAACTAAGCTACGGTTTGGCTGCAACAGGTGAAAGAAAAATCAGGAGTTTCTCTTTTAATAAGGCATTTTCCCTCCAAATTCACTCATTTTCATATGGAGTTGTGGTGAATGTAGAAAAGAGAGAAGGCCCTAAATCTTTTGGCGATCATAGCAGACAAACCGACCGTTGGAATCGAGATCTGTCAATTGCAGGTAAGAGGCCTAACCCTCCTCTTTCATTTCAATGGATTGAAAGTTTAGTTTAGGTCCCTAGAGCTTAGAAATAGACCCCTACTCCTCTTCATGGCTAGGTCGCACTTTTTGGGGCAAAAACTGCGACCTGGGTAGTAGGTTTTAGGCAGAAAACTATGACCTGTCCCAGGATTTGGCCTGAAAAGTGCGACCTGATAGGGAGGGGTTTGTCTATGCTATTTTTTGGCTGAGAACTGGGTTTTTGTGTTTGGATATAGTCTTTCCTATCTGTACACTGACAAGCATGATGGTTTTGTGCAGATATGGAAAAATTACGGATCAACTGGAGAGAGAGAGAGACCTGGGCACATTACAGTCGGAGATCCGGGAGGATCAGGGTGTCCGCAGTGCATTGGCCAAGTTTGGGGTTCTGAAGTTTGTGGAGAACCCTCTGATGAGGGCTGGAGAACCCTTATTGGACCAGATTGTCAGCTACTGGGATCCGGACCATGAGGTATTTATAGTGCAGGGGCACCGGATCGAGTTGACGGTCCAGGATATATATTTCGTGACTGATCTTCCACCACTTGGGATGGTTAGGAATACATAGCTAGTGTTACCATGAGGGTGGAACATCATGGAGTTTGTAAAGTGCCATTTTCAACTAGGTCTCCAAGTCAAGGTGACTCGGATACCCATCGGGGATCTAGAGAGGTTAGAGACCCATGTTGTGGTCGCAGCGGTGCTGCAGATCCTGGGCAACCAAGCACTCCACCTCATCGCTGGAGGGCAGATGATGCTTGTGGAGAGTGTGCTGGGTGGGACCTACTATGGGTGGGCCCATATGATGTTTTCATCATTGAAACGATAATTTTCGCTATGCAGGCGGCAAGTGAACCATGACTATGCGTACAATACATTTTTGTGCTCACTCTTCTTTGAGAAGATCTCGACACTTCGACCTTATATACAGCTCCAAGGTGGGGGCCCGAGAGAGCCCACGATGCACCAGTGGGGGCGACTACTGTGTAGAGGAGGAGGTGGGGCAGTCGGACGGGTGTTTCAACCCGAGTTCTTTGCACATTGGGATCAGATGCCATTGTACATAAACGACTATCCCTATAGTGGGATGAGTTATTTTGGGGACCCGGATTTGCCACTGCCTCCTAGTAGAGTATGGGGGGCAGATGATAAGTGACAAATTGCTAATCTTTTTATGTGCATTGTAAAGTTTCAGAATATTGTATATGGTACTGATTCTTCCACTTTTGGTCTGCAGATATAGCACCGGTGAAACCGGCCAAGTATATGGGATGGCCTGCAGTATCAGGAGCTGCAAGACCTAGTGGATCGAGGGCGCCACACAATGAGGATGCAATAGCCCTCCTGGAGGACATCCGTCGTAGATGTGAGAGGCTTCTGACCGGTGTTTCAAAGCATGGTTGGCAACACTTAGAGGACCAATACATATATCCATGTATTGGTCTACCCATGGAGTGACGAGGGGTCATGTGGCGCATGGCGATGGCCAGATAGCGGATGCGTGATCTACGAGCTGTAGGAGCAGAGCCATTAACTCGGGATCCTCCAGATAGTGATTAGTATGTAGGGGCAGGTGGTGCCCCCATTTTTGAGTTTTTGTAACATGCTATGGGCATGTCATATGTATCAGATTTGATGGAATATAGAACATTTTATATGACACATATTATGGATATGAATCATTTTGATAGTTTTATGTTATTGTCTTGTGTTAAATGCATGTGCTAAATGTAAATCTAGAATATGGTTTGCAATGCTATCTACATAGTGATTTTTTTCTCTAGGTACATGACTGAATGTAATGATTTCAAATTCACGCATCAAAAGCTTCACTCGTAAATATCTTCTAAAAAGGATAGGATTGTGCACATGATAGACACCATTCAATTTCATGACAAGAAGCAGGGAATCTAAATGAACATGAAGGTGGAGGATGCGATGTGAAAGGGAATCGGCTAAGAAACCTCACACTACATCATATTCAGCCTGATTATTGGTAGTAGTACTAATGCATACACCGTTCGAGAGAACAAGCGAATGCAAGGGGGTCAAAATGGCCCAACCTGCCGAGGCTAGATTCCGGGAGTAGCAACTTTCACCATCGGAAAAACTGATATAAGGTGTGGATGTGAGGTCCATCTGAAAGGTGACATAAGACAATAAATGGGAGGATGATGAAGAATGCTGGCAACCTACGCGCAAAGTAGAAATCAAACACACTTCGCGGGAGGGAGTGATCTGGGTAGGATGTCTACTACTCACACGCCGATGGTAAGGTGGAGTGTGGGAGCTACTGGAGGTGTAACTTATGCTCAGGCCACGAAAGTCACCATAGGCACGGATGGTGCCATCCCATTTATGGGCGGTAAAGATGAAGTCAGGGGTGGACATGGCTTCCATAATGTCATCATCACAATAGAAGATGGAGTGACTGGAGGAAGGGAGACCACATGACGCGGTGAAGCTACCTGACTCATCATCATGAGAATAAAGGTTCACATGCACATCGTCTTAGGGGATGATGGAAGAAAAATCAGATAAGGGATCTACCGATGTTGAGCCCAGGGTGATCATTAAAGTGAGGTCAAGAGAAACAACAAGGGAAGATGTAGAGGGAACTTCCACCGAGTGTCTCATGGATGATGATAGGTAGAGGATGGTGGCCACAAGCTACGTCATCTCGACATTAGGAGGGAGAATGTCAATGGGAGCGGGTAAATCCTCAGTCTGGCCTGCAACATACTGCGCAAGTATAGGAGAGGCGGATTGGTTCTGTTCAATCTCGTATTCCCTAACTACCTCTAAAGAGGCGCGGTAATGTGTAAGGCGAGGACAATGGTGGGAATAATGGCCATGGAGATCACACAAAGCACAGGGTTGGTTGGTGTGAATATTTTTAGGGTTATTGGCTACAGTCGAGGAAGAAACAAAGGCTTCAAGGACCGTAGACTTAGGGAATGCAACTTTAACCATGGGATTGATGTGGGTAGTTCAGGACAGTTATGGGTGGCATAGTCAACGACATCACACAAATCGCAGGGCTTTGCGGGTAGGGGAGGTGCAGGTTCTGTCGGGGCAGCCTTATCCTTTGAGGCCCTCTTTCGAGCTCTACCCTTCTTACCCGAAGCGGTCACAGCAGGAGTTTGTTCTTGTTGAGGTGGTTGAGGCACTGTTGCAGCGAGAGAATTCATGGGGAGCAGTTGAACTGGGGTCAAAGCAAGATAAGGTTTGGGTTGACAAAGAGGGGTAGCGGCCGGAGGATCAAGGTACCAGACGGGAATCCCAAGGGTCGGGTTAGGAAGAGAGAGGGTGGCCACGACAAGTACCGTGTACACTCCTGGGGGGGGGGAGCTAGGAATGGTATCTGATCGAAGGGGTAATGTCCAGGCTTGGCAACTCCTAAATGGTTAAGGCCTGGAGGAACCGTTCCAGGATTGTAAAGAGGCTCATGGATACCAGCTGAAGGGCCAGGAGGAGGAATAATGGGTAATGTTGCTCTAGGTTCTTGGTATACAGTATTGAAAATATTTTGCATGCTTTTATTATGTTTTACCACAAATGCCTTATCACATCCCAAGGGGAAATTAATTGGAAAGGCACCCCCAAAGGCATGTGATGTTGAACCAAATAAATTCTTTTGCACAAAATTGGTCTTTATGCATCTAGATAACCTTGCCATATTCTATGTATTTCATATTGTGAGTTTACCCAAACCCTACTCTAGATGAGGTCACAGATATTGTGAGTTTACTCAAACCCTACAGAGATGTGGAAGAAAAGAGTGTTTTTTATTGATTTCAAAACACTCACTACAGCAAGAGATGGAAAGAACAGAAAATTTCCATGCAAGAGTCCTCTCAATATGAGATGGAAATCACAGAGCTCTCTTTGGGGCCACCCTACACCCCTTCAACCCCTGGTAAACTCTACATTGTTTGTTTATGTTTTTCAATAATTTTAACTATTTTCCTAAAAAAATCTTATTTTGTGGTGTTGTCTGTGTTCAGCCCCAACCTGCAACATTATTTGCGAGACTACATTTTTATATCAAGTAAGTAGATTATTGATTCTCAATTTCTATGATTTGGATATTAATTGGGAAATATTTTTTTAAATGCATAAGAAAGAGATCCAAGTTGTTTTCAAAGGGATTTGAGCATAACTCATTTTAGGTTTCGAAATGTTCTCGAAATTTTGATGGATAGGCACAAAGTTAAATAGTTAACAATTAACTTTGTTCATATCTATCGGATTACCAAAATATTGAGAAAACTACAATTAAAATGAAAATCCAAATCAAATAATTGCCTAGGCTAGTTCTTCTTTATTAGATTTCCAACCTATTCAAGAATTGCAATGAGCCTTCAGTGTTAAAAGTTAAATCAAATATTTTCTTTTGTTACATACTTTTCCTCTTCAACTTTCAGATATCACATTTACATCCAAATTCCTCCGCTTTTATTATTGATTTCAAACATATATGCACATGAATTTTCCCCATTCAGCAACCAATTTTCTAAATTTTCAAATACATTGTTCATATTATAGTTTTCAAAGTTCTCAAATACGTTGTTCAAATTCTAATTTAAGTTACATTTTATTTAATGAGTAGGGACTAGCAATTTCAACAGAATATGAAAAGAGGGGAGAATTTCTCGAATTTTTCCCTCTGCACCAGATGGGAACCTAAGGCCACCAATGCTAAAAATAAAGGGAGGTGATGGATAACTCACTCTTCTTACTGCAGATATTCAGATACAAGGAAGGTGGTGAAGACTCAGATAATTAAACTATCTCATTTTTGCCTTATTCAGTGAATCTTTAGTATGCGGCTATTTAGAGATTATGTATTATCATAGATCTCTTGTGTAAATGGACAACTACGTTACTGAATTTATGCCTACATTTTATTCTGTAATAACTTAGATCTCTTGGGTTAACTCGATAACTTCATTACTGATTTTATGCCTACATTTGATCTTGTGGTAACTGGGAAGTTTTGTATGCACCCTTGAAACTTTTGTCGAGTAATTATTTTAAATTTAATAATGTGTTTGTATGAATGATAAGAATGTCATTGGATTTGGAAGATTATTCCTTAAAAATTCATGCTTCTTAATGTAATAACCTCTAAAATTATTAGTAACAGGCTTTACGATGGTATTGGATGTTTTTTATTGGAAGAACAATGTGGGATTCATTCCCATGTTGGTTATCAAATTAGGTAGAAGTGGAAAAAACCTCAAATAGGGTTAGTTTTTTGAAAATCAGTGTTCTTTTGTGATTGTATTATTTTGTTTTTTTATAAGATTAAGGTTATGTGTTAAAAGTATTATTATTTTCCTCACAAATTTTATTGGAATTGGTTAAAATATTTTAATTTTTTTTGAAATTTTTCAGATAACTTTATGTGTGTGATTGAGGTTATATTTTATTTGAATTAAAAGTAACCCGTGTGTTAATTAGAGCCCATATTTTTTGTTTGTTTGTTTTTTTATTATTTATGATAAAATCACCTTTTAATTTTTGAGTAATTTTTTTGGAATTGTAGAATCTAGCTTTGTATGTATTTAAAGATACATTTCAAGAAATGAAAAATAGCTAGAATTGCATTTCATAATTTTCATAAAAAAAGATACATATGTTAAATCAATATTTCCTTACTTTCTAAGGAAATGTTTTCATAATTTTCATAAAATACAAATATAAATATAGATAATTAGAGATTATTTACTTACTTCTCAAAGAAAATGTTTTCATACTTAATTAAAAGAAACTAAGAATAAAGTAAAAAAAAGTTAATAACACCTCCTAGACTTATTCTGAAATTGTGAAGGTTTAAAATCCGTGGCTTCAGGGGTTAAATTTGACGGGTCCTCCTACCCATCATAGAAATTTTTTATGATGATCTCATTTTTAAACAACCCTTCATATCACTTTTAGCATTTCCTTTTACGAATTTCATCTAAGTTAAAAGTAAAAAGAAAAAAAGAAAATGTATACCTGCAAATATTGAAGCCAATGCAGTTAAACTTTGAAGAGATTAGGGTGAAAAACAACATGCCATTGCTAAAAATAAATTTCCGAATTTTCATTTTTAATTAGATTTATTTAAAATATAATATTTTTGTTTAAATTTCAATAAAATTTTGCTAAAATGATGTTTAACTTGTTGATATTAGATATTGTCATTAAAGGTACTCAAATGAAAGTAAAGGTCAGCTGAACTTACTGAAGTTAAGATGAATCATTTCCCAGAGAAGAGTCTGCTACTCATGAGGCTCAGTTAAAGGAGTCTTGTCTTGAACGAACTCCATGGAGGAGGGGAAATATTCCATGAAATCGAACATTCTGAGCAAATTACAAGAAGATTTTGTTAAAAAAATGTCTACCCTCGAGATATCATAATCAGGAATTCCATGGAGGAGGGAAAATATTCCATGAAATCGAACATTCTGAGCAAATTACAAGAATATTTTGTTACATCATTTTCAAATTCACACAATTCATAATGTCAATTGCCCTATTATATTTAAATCTCAATCTTAATGGGGAAATAAATTGTTTACCGCTCCTAACAATATTTTAAATTAAAATGTATAACATAAAAAACATATCCACTTCTAAAGCCTCATCTAGGAATGTATAACATAAAAAATATACCCACTTCTGAAGCATCATCTAGGCTTACAAAATGTGACCAGTGTAAATCCAATTTAACTTTGGATCCACCAAACCTCAAAAGGGTTCAAATTTATTTTCACTCAGTGAAAATAGGTTTGCCTCACAAGCTATTTGATATCTAATATCACTCACTCAGCCTGGTAGATCCTAAGTTAAGATGGATCTAGGTTGGTTTAATTTTACCCTTTAAATATGTCATGTTCCACATGCATACCATGGGTAAATACCATGGGTTCTCATACCATGTGTCAATACCATGAAATTATTTTTACTTTAATGTTATTATTTTATTATTTTTATTTTATTTTGATCAAGTAAAATTGTTTTCACATATTGTGATTTTTATTTTTACTTAGATCCATCTTAAATTCAGAGCTATCAAGGGCCCAGAGGGATCAAATCTCTTGAGATGCAAACCTCTTTAAAGTGAAAGGAGATTTGATCCAGTAGATTCAGAGTTAAGATGTGTATAAGTTGTTTAATTCCCCCTCTCCCTTAAAATAAGGTGGGCTAACCTCTAGACCTAATTTTTTTATAAAGTAAATTTGGGGCGATTTGAAATATAAATTTACTTTTTTTACCCTCTCCCTTATAATAAGGTGGTTTTACCCTCTCCCTTATAATAAGGTGGGCTAACCTTGAGACCTAATTTTTTTATAAAAATAAATTTGGGGCGATTTGAAATATAAATTTATTTTTTCTACCCTCTCCCTTAAAATAAGGTGGGCTAACCTCTAGACGTATTTTTTTATAAAATAAATTTGGGGCGATTCGAAATAATATACTATGATTCAAAAAATTCTCCCAATAAAAATTTAAAACCCTTTAATTTCGCCCATGGGTGAAAATTCGCCTCTAAAATTTTCTATGCTCTTGGACTATTGAAAAATGTGTTGCAATACACAATGAAGTTGTCGTGACTAAACTTGTTGTTGGGGTTAACATTGCAGAAGCTACTTTGAAAAATTAACACTCCTTATTTCTTGCAGTGTTGTTGTAGCCATTTCCTTGTACATATCTAGTTGGATTCCTACCACAGAAGAATAAAATATATCATGCATATGCATCCAAGGATCCATGCCTATCCTTTGAAAGTTCAAGCCCTAACTATGTTTCTCTTTAAGAATAACACAAACAATGTCAAAATGCTTCTCATGTGAAGCCATAATTGATGAATGAAAAACCTTTGAGTGAGTTTCTTCACTGCCCTCTTCAACTATATTAATAAACTCGTTATCCTATTTTAAATAAATCTAGGAAACTTTTTGAACCTCTTCTGGAAATGTAGAAGAAAATAGGTGTCTTCCACTCTTTATGCACACCAAAACTTTGTGAACCTCTTTCGGAACTGTAAAAGAAAATAGGTGTCTGCCACTCTTTAGGCACACCAACAATTATCTTATCAATATCCCTATGGAATGCCATATCTAGAAAATGGTTGACTTCATCAAAGTATGATCACTTTCACACCCATTAAATGACTTGAGACAACTAGGGTATTCTCTATATGGTCCCAAAGCTTTCCAGGAGTGGCCACTAATATTTCTCAAGGATTTTTTTATAGCCATTTTTGTTCTCTTGGTAATTTAGTGCCCCCACTAACTACTTCTACACCAATATTTTCATGGAATTTAAATAAAACATTGGCCTCGACAACAACTTGACTTGCAAGTTCCCTAGTGTTATGAAACCAACTCCAAAAATAGAAGAAAAGAGAGATCAATGCCTTAGAAATAAGCCACTTCGAGGGGAGAACCTCCTTTACATTACATAAATGAACAATTCTTTGATGATACAAATGAAAAAACCTCCTTTCTATATATAGGAGTCCATGGGGTCACAATATAATCCTAGCCGACCTAACAATAATAATGTAAGGGCGCAATAATAACAACATGGGGGTTACACGAGTACAACAATGACAATAAGGGGGCTACACTAACAACAATAAGGGACTACACTACCAATGTAGGGACCTAACATGCCCCTCCCCTTTAAAAAAGTGTCGTCCTCAACACTTGAGTAGCTCTGGATGCTTCTGTATAAAATTCGCATCCTCCCATGTTGAATCTTCAGTGGATAAGTTCTTTCACTTGATGAGATACTCTGAAATTGATCAATTTCGTAGTTGTCGAGTTCTTGTTTCCATGACTGATTTAGGTTCCAATAGTATTTTTCCTTCCTCGTCAAGTTCTCACAATATTGTTTGAACTGGAATTTTGTCGCCTATACCTTATTTAAGCATGAAACATGGAAAGATGGATGCACTCTAGAAGAAGCAATAAGCTCCAATTTGTATGCCATAGTACCAATATTTTGCAACACCTTGTAAGGACCATAGTACTTTGGCGATAATTTATTATCCTTCTTAGCTTGCTTGAGGGAAATTTATTTGTATGGTTGTAGCCGTAAAGATACCCAATCTCCTACATCAAAACTTCTCTCATTGTGATGTTGATATGCTTTTTGTTTCATTCAATTTTGTGCCAAATTTAGGTTATCCTTTAAGAGTTGGAGAACTTGTTGTTGATGCTTGATGTGATCTTCCACTGCTTGAACCTTAGAATTTTCTTTTAAAGATGATGTGATGGATGGTGGATGATATCCATAAAGTTCCATAAATGGGTTCTTTTTTGCTGCAGTATGGAAGGAAGTGTTATACCACCATTCAGCCAAAGGCAACCACTTGACTCATTATGTTTGTTTATCAAATACAAAACAATGAAGATATCCTTCCAAAAATTTGTTCACTATCTCAGTTTTCCCATCGGATTGAGGATGATAGGATGAGCCATGAGCTAGTTGAGTACCCAAACAAGAAAATAATTCCATCCAAAAATTTCTAGTAAAAATGGGATCTTTGTCGCTTACAATAATATTTGGGTTTCCATGTAGCTTTTGAATTGTTTCCATAAATGCAATAGCAACTATAATTGCTTTAAATGGATGAGATAATGCACAAAAGTGTGCATACTTAGTAATTCTATCAACTACCACCATGATGACACTCTTTCCTTTGGACTTAGGTAAACCTGTGATAAAATCCATTGAAATATCCTCCCAACATTGACTTGGAATGGATAAAGGCTTTAGAAGTCCTGGGGTCTTAATTGTCTCAACTTTATTTTGCTGGCAAGCTAAACATTCCGCCACAAACTTTTGAATATCATATTTAAGGCCATCCCAAAAAAAAAAAATCTTCACTCTGTGGTAATTTTTTAAAAACCATGAGTGTCCTCCTAAGGGAGATGTGTGCAATTCCAAAAGAATCTTTTGTTTCAGTTGGGAATTCTTACAAAGATATAAGCGATCTTTGTACCATAAGGAATCATTTTTCCAAATAAATGTATCAAATGTACTAGGATCTTGCTGCAACTTTTGAATGAGTGTCCACGCTTCTTCGTCCTTCTTCCATTCATCCCTTGCTTCGGTTATCCAATCTGGTTGGATAACAGAAATGGCACAAAGCAATGCTTCCACCTCTTCATCCTTTCTTGAGAGTGTATCTGCAATAAAATTTAGCTTCCCTTTTTTGTAGATGATTTCAAAGTCATAACCCAACATCTTTGTGACCCATTTTTGCTGCTCTTCTAAAGATAGTCTTTGTTCCAAAAAGTGTCTAAGACTATCATGATCAATTTTTACCTTGAAGTGTCTTCCCATTAGGTAAGGTAGTCATTTCTTTAGTGCATGTAGTATTGCCAACATTTCATTCTCATAAATAGCTTTCTGTAAATACTTTCCTTTGATTGGATGACTTTAAAAAGCAATGGGTCTTCCTTCTTGCATTAAAACCGCACCAATTCCATTTCCTGAGGCATCACATTCCACAACAAAGGTTTTTGTGAACTCTAGCATAGCTAAGACCAGTGCTAGGCACGTTGCCTCTTTAAGATGCTCAAAGGCCTTAATTGCTTCAGGAGTCCATGAAAATTCAACTTTCTTTAATAATTTTGTTAGAGGTGATGCTATTATCCCATAATTCTTAACAAACTTGCGATAATACCCTGTTAACCCGAGAAATCCTCGCAACTGCTTTATGGTTGTGGGGACTTTCCATTCCTTAATGGATTTAATTTTGTAGGGTCTACCTTAACACCCTCGTGAGATACAATATGACCCAGATATTCCACCTCTTCTACTCCCAAGAAACATTTGGAGGTTTTTTCATATAGATAATTGTTTCTCTTCCAATAGTTTGACCACCCTGGCAACATGTTGAAAATGATCCTTCCAAGACCTGATGTAGATTAGTATATCATCAAAAAATACTAACTCAAATTTTCTAAGGAAGGGTTTGAAAATGGAATTAGTCAACCCTTGAAATGCAGAAGGTGCATTGGTAAGGCTAAAAGGCATGACCAAAAATTCATAATGACCCTCATGAGTTCGAAATGTTGTTTTCGGAATATCTTCAGTATTCATTCTAATTTGATGATATCCGGAACAAAGATCCAACTTGGTAAAATAAATTGCTCCATGTAATTCATCCAATAATTCATCAATCACAAGAATGGGAAATTTATCTTTAATAGTAAGCTTATTGAGCTCCCTACAATCTGGACACATGCACCATGATCCATCCTTCTTGTGCAACAATACTGCTGGAGCAGAGAAAGAACATTGACTAGGTTGAATTATACCAGCCTCTAACATTTATACAATCATACGTTCAATTTTTCTATTTTGGACATAAGGATATATGTAAGGCCTGATGTTTTGAGGAACACTTATTGGAATAAAATGAATAGCATGGTCATGATCACGAATAGGTGGGATCCTTTGGGAGTTTCAAACACCTTGGAATGATTATCCAATACTTTTTGGAGATCTGGAGAAATAGATGATTTTGATGTTGGAACTTCTAGTGAGCATAATTGTGAAATTACGTCTCATTTTTCTTTCTTCAGAAGCTTTGTCATGACATTATAGCTTATTATTTTTCCTGGCTTCCCTGCAATTCAACTTCCTTTCCTTCTGAAAAAAATGGCATGAAAATTTCTTGAAAATTAAAAGCTACCGTCCCCAAAGATTGTAACCATTATACTCCTAGTACAACATCAACACCTCCCATTTGAATGGAAAGAATTGGACTATTCAATACATATTCCCCCATGGTTAGCTTGATATTATGGCATTTTCCGGAGAAATTTATAGTTCCTCCATTTGCAACAATCACTTGACATTCTGGTGCTGGGTATAGGAAGCAATTCAATTCCTTAGCTACCTTACAATGGATAAAATTATGGATACTACCTGAATCAATCAACACTATTACCTTTTTCTTCTTGATATGTCCTTCTATCCTGAGATTTTGAGGAGTGGTAATTCCTGCCAAGGCATTACACGATATGGTCGGACTCATTTATTCTTTCTCTAAGGTTGGTTCCAAGTGTATATCCTCTTCTTTTGAAGTTTCTTGTTCATTTTCTTCCTCCTCTTCACAATCTATGTAAAATAATTTCTTCTCAACACACTTATGACCTTTACTGCATTTTCTATCAAAAATGTAGCAAATCCCTTTTGCTCTTTTTTCTGCCAAATGTTGTGATGTCAACCTTGTAGGTTGTGGAAGTCTAGGAGTAGCAACACTTCCATCTTTATAGATGTGAGTGGTAGGCTTCCTTGTCGCCATAATTTTACATTCAATTTTTCTTGCCAACCTGAATGCCTTCTCCAACGAATCAGGATCCCAAAGGCGAACCTCATGTTGGATGTTATCCTTTAAATTCCCTATGAAGACATCAATCATGTGTTCCTTTGCAATATCATTTACCCTTATATTCAATTTTTGGAAGTCCTCAATGTGCTCCACCACTGAACCCCTTTATTTGAGATTTATCAATTGGATAAAGAAGGTGTTTCTCTTTGTATCCTCATAATGTGCGATCATTTCCTCCGTAAAAATTGACCAAGTGACAATTTTTTTATGGGAGCAAAGCCATCGATACCATACAAATGTATTTTGTTCTAAATATAAAGTTGCAATGCATACCTTTTGTGTGTTTTGCACATTATTGAGATCAAAATATTGCTCCATATGTAGTATCTATGTTATGGGATCATTGCCATCAAACTTCCTCATATCGATCTTTGGAATATGGTGGATCTTCAATCAAACATTAGAGTTTAAGAAATCACGATCAACATTTATTTATTTTCTCATCATGAGTTTCCTCTACTATATTTTCGCCATTAGGAATCATTTCTTGTATCAACTTTGTCAAACCTTCCATGCATGATTTTAAATCATTCTTCATGTCTTATGTTAGGGTCCTATAATAATAGGATTCATAATATTGAATTGACTATGATTAGTCTTGTAATTTTGTACATACTTTTCTTTCTGCAAATTGTTTTCCCATATTAAAAAATGTAAAGAGGGTAAGTCCTAAAATAAAATTCAATGGACTAAAAGAAAAATATCAAAAAGAATATAAAGTATGAACCCCACCAAAAAAAAAAAAAAAAGATAAAAATAGATCCTAAAAGTGATGCAAATTCAAATGCCACTACTTTTTACTTTACTTTGCAAAATAAGATTATGTGCAGCTTGTCAAAAATGCCACAAATCCATGATGATCAAACAGTTTAATCTTGATTCATTCATGCTTTAAATTTCATACTGATAGTTAGAGAATAAAGATCTATCCAAACCATTTAATCTTGGCAGATCAATAGTTAGGTAGAGAATAATAATGAGCTCATCAGTTTAATCTGAGCCGTTGGAAGTTATAAGGTTATAATAAGATAGTTTTCTTATAAAAGAAAAATAAAAAGGGTCAACAAGCTTAAATGCACCCAATAAATGAAGAAAAAATGTTAGGGTAAATGATGGGTAGGTAGAACAGTGTTACAAGGCATGGAGAACATCAAATTGGTCATTTCATATCACTAATATCCCAAAATCCCCTTCCCTTTGTTAATAACCCTAATGTCATTCTTCAAAATGCATTTCCCTTGTAAAGTATTCATTTCCCCTCATTTTAACCCTTTCCCCTTCCTAAATACCCTTTTCCCTATTTAAAAATACATTTTCCCTTTGAAAATCATTCTCCCCTTTAGTAATTTCCCCTTTTCAAATAAAATATGCAAAAAACACACTTTTCATAGTTTAAAAAGTTATAAAAATGTATCATGCCCCATTGAAAAACCTTTCCCGATATGATTTTTAACATATCCCTAGTGTATTTTAAAATATCCCATATAAATACTAATTCCCGCATTATTATATTAATCCCCTTTACCCATATATTATTCTCTGATCCCATATATTATTTAAACTTTAGCATATAGTGTACATTTTAAAAATACCACTAACAATTTAACCCAACCCTGCATATTAACCCGCTTCCCATTTTAAAAATCCCGGGTCCCACTTTCCTCTAACCCCGTTGATTATATATAAAACCCCACTATTATAAAGTCCCGACCCACATATATACCATGTTATGTTAACCTGCCTATTGTATATTCCTAAACCTTTTCACATATATTACAACACCCATCGCATAGCTTATCCCTGGGCCCCACCTATCTATCAATTCCCACTGATTCACCCATCTGTCAGATCAAGATTCATCAAATCTGATGGCCAATGGTAGTATTCACACCCCCAATTGCCCGATCATTAACACCACTGAGGGGTTGCGAAATGAGCAGTTTTACAACCTCGCTCCCTTGCTACATGGAAGCTCCACGGCTCATCGCACTCCCAAGCCAAAAACCGTATACCATCTTTTTGTGATGCGAAAACCGCTGGGTTGTTTTCTGCCCGTTGCGATGAAACCACCATTTGAATTTAACCCTGCATCCAAAGTTTAATAATTGTTGGTTAAAAACATAAATACTGCCCTTTACAGTCTTTTCACCATTCTGTTTATATTTTCACAAAGGAAGCCTCTGCTGACCTGTTTTCGAGCTAAAACAACGCTGCCAACCTATTTTTAAAGCCAAATTCGACCAGGATTCAAGCCTTTCATTACTAAAGCCTGTGAAAATTCGGTTTGAAGCAGTATAAATACCATTGAAGCATATTTTGTTGCCAGAAAGCCACTTTTGTATCCAAACCCTTTCTGCATACCAAAAGCTTCATTTTTCCAGGTATTCCTGAAGTGCCAAGGCCTGTACTTAAGCAAAGAAAGTAATAAGTTATTCGAACCAGTTTAAAAGCTTTGCAGACCAAAGGAAATCCATTGTTGCCTCTCAAACCCTTTCTACAGACTGTAACCATATTTTCACAGTATTCCTAAGGGCTTGAGCCTATTTCTTAAGCCAAAGAGTAATTAATTGATAAAACTAAATAAATTTGTGGCTTCCCAAGGTATTTTGACAGTCAATCCCCTGCAACCTCATGTTATTGATGTTGAACATACCCCCCTTGCAGACAAAGACTTTAAAATCAGTGACCCTGTCACTGATTTCAATCTCCTTGAGCTCCACTGCTAGAGCCATGAAAAATTCATGGACCAGGCTGATGATATTAGCCTTTGGGAATCAAATTTACCCAAGTATATCCTCCCATAGACTTTCCAATTTCCAGAAGTCATCAGGCTTTGTCAATTTAATTGTCTGCCAAATGAAAGAGCCCTAATAAGCCACAAAAAATAAATTTTGTTCACCATTACTGTTGAATCCATAAACCAAATGCTTCAAATTCAACCCAAGCCTGATGAAGCCCCTCTGTCAATTGAACTCCTTACTGGGTTATACCTTAAACTTGACTTTACAAAGAGGTTTCAGATCTTCCAAACCTTTCTGCCTTCATCAGTTGAAACCCCAAAGAGAAACCCTCCCTATGCAGCCTCAATTTTCTCAGAAAGAGTAAGACATATTATCACAATGTTGTTTTTCATTCTAGGCTATTTCACAGATGAGTATGTAGATGCTTCAATCCTAGGTTTTTTGTCCATTTTCTGTCCAAGACAGCCTCCATCCTTCACATTTAACTTTTCTCAATACTTATCAGATGTTATTCATGAGCAACTGGTTAAATTACCTGAAGAAGAATTCTTTAACTATTCATTTGTATTGTTTCATTTATTCCTATACTTCCAATCTGATAGGTTTGCAGTTAGCCTTCAAAAACTGGACAATGAGGGAAACCCCCAATTAGTTGTCTTCTAAACTTCCTTAATCAGGAAATATTCTACAGATTTTACTTACAACAACTTCATTGATTCATTTATTCATCCAATTGTCAATATTCTAAGCAGTAGTAGTAAACCAAGAATCAATGATGAGATAAAAAAGGTCTTGCAGTTATCAGAACATAGTAGGACAGGAGACTGGTTTTTATACCAGAACCACACTAATATTAGGGTATATGGATGTCAACTCACTCCATATAAGTTGCATAAATACCTCCCAATGAGGTTATTTTCACTTGAATATATCAGGCAGATCCTAAACTCTGATGAAGTGAATTTCTTGTCAGCCAAGAAGAAAACACAGTTTAAGATCAAAAACCAGATTGGTCCTTTCATTTGTAACAGTAGGAATGCTGGTCAACAAGCAGAAAAGTGTCTTCAGGAATTTAAGTTCAGTGAAAGTTTCAAATGGAATTATGATCCTTTAGGAGTTATCAACAAGTTAAGAATCAAATTTAAATTAACTCCTTTTGTCATGAGTCCAAACTTGATATTGAAAAGTACTCCAATAAGTCTGAGTGGTTGGAGAATAATTTAAAAGAGGCAGAGAAGCAAGGTGATACTAGTTCCATCTTGCAGACTCCAACACCACAAGATAGAAACTCCAAAAGGCCAAGAGAAGAAGGATCATATTCAGCTCAAACCACTACAGAAACCAAATTCAAATTAATGTACAGGAAGAATCCCAAGCTAAACCTGGTAAATGAACAAGTTTAGACTATTGAAATCATTGATACAAACACAATGGTAAAAGAGAATGCACCACCAGCAGTTTCAGAGGAAACTCACTAGCCTTCAACATCCAATACTCAGATTATTCAGAAAAAACATAGTGTTGAAGTCTCTTCATCAAGTAAACCAACAGATAAAGAACATGATATCATGGATAAGTACAAGGAAATTAAACTCAGGAATGAGGTATTAAAAGTATATACTTATGCCCAATACTGGAAATAGACACCTAGTGACCAAAGCAGGTTACTCTCTGCATTTGACTATAAAACTAGGAAGATGCAGATGACCTTCTTGCAGCCAACAGTGAAGAATCCAAAGTCATCAGCTGACTATAAGAAAACAACATATGAAGTTCAAGCCAAAGATCTTCATCCTATAGACCAAATAGAATTCCATAAGCAAGCTGGAGAAATGATATACTCCACAATGACCAACAATTCCTCCATGAAAGGAATGCCTACAGGAAAAGTACTCTATCAAAGTTTTGAAAATCTCTTTTACCTACAACATGAGGTAAATCATCTATTCATCAACAAGCCTACATTTGCAAAGTACACAGAAGCTGATGAAATTCTTAGAAGAATGGTAAAAATTAAACTACCAGATGCAGATGCTTGGGAAAATTTATGTGATTTACTTTGAAAGAGAAAAGTAAAACAGGTAAAAGAGCAGTTTAGGATAAAGGTAAAAAGCAGTCAAAGGTTAAAGGTAAAGCAGGAAAAAGTTAAAGAGTATCAGAAAAAGCAGATAACAGTGAAAGGCAGAGTTTAAATTCAAAACAGAGACGAAAAACAGAGTTAAAGGAAGTCAGCGTAAAAGACACTCAATATGAAGAAGACCGTCAGCGTTGAGCAACAACAAAAGAGAGAAAGAAACAAAATATCAAAGAGCAAACAGAAAATCCAAATAAAAGAGGGACAACTAGTATTTAGTCTCCTAGGTGTCTTTATCTTCTTGCATGAAGATATTTATTTTCCCTTCAATAATTCCTAAATCAGTTTTTAGGATATTTTGTAATAGTTTTTGTATAAATACTTCATAATTCAAAGTATTGAATGTGGATTGCTAAACATTTCTATTGTTGTATTGATCTGAAACCTGAGGGTTTATTGTACCATTTTCAAGTCAGTAGACTAGATTAAGTAATAAAGGCATTGCATTACAGGATTCATGTGTTGAGCCACTTCAGTGAAGTATCTTTCTATTGTTCAACTGTTATTTTTTTAAGTTTTTCACATACTTGCATGTTTTCTGCATCTAAATGATATAACAGGAATTTTATTTCAGAACTTGTTTAAATACACTCTGTCTTGAACTATTATTCATTTTCATATTTTCTTCTGATATCCAGATTAGGGATTTCTTCATTGCTCCTTAGTTTCGATTGACCTCTTCATTTCCCTCATTATCTGGTTTGAGGAACCCTTAATTGCTCCTTGATCCCGATTGAAACCATTTCACCTTCCAAACTAAAAGATCTGAAATTACTCATCTACCTTGCCTTGTGAACACTTCCTTTATAACTTAATTCTGCCCTATTTCTTGATACATTGACTCCATAGCCCAATGGAAAACAGACTTGCATCTATCCATTTGAAACAGCAATTCCACCACCAAACCAAACCAAAATCAAAACCAATCAATCTTACATAACTAGCCTAAAATCAATTAAAAACAAAAAAGTTAAATCATAAAGAGAGAGCCCTCTCTGAGCATTACGAATGCTAGATCCTAAGCTTAAAAGTAGGTTTGTGGTTACCTCTAATATTCTTTAAAACAAAAAGCATAACAACCCCACGAATTATTGGAGTGATAACATCTTCCATGTTGTCTTTCATTTTTTCTTCTATACCATCGATCTTACATTAGGGGAATTTTGAGGTCTAAAATGGGCCTCATAAGAAAAATGTACAACAAAAATAAACTTTATAACAACCAATAGGATTCAAGATGATGATGTCATCCATAATGGATGATTCACCATTTTGGAGTAAAAAAGTAAAAATATTAAAAAATAATAAAATAATAAAACTACTTTTTCAACTTGTATTTTAAACTTATCTCCCAAAATTTTTACTCAAATTTCGAGCGGGAGTACTCGTTGGATGCGGAATTTAATTCCTCATCCAAGGAGTACCCATGTTGCATACTTTCGATGAACTCTTCTACATGAAAAATGATAAATACATAAAAAACGTGATTGTAATCACGTTTTTTTATGTATTTCTCATTTTTCGTGTAGTAGGACCCATCGAAAGTATGCAACATGGGTACTCCTTGGATGGGGAATTAAATCTCAGATCCAATCATAATTCCCGCCCGAAATTTGAGTAAAAACTTTGGGAGATAAGTTGAAAATATGAATTGAAAAAGTAGTTTTTTCATTTTTCCCTCTAAAATTTGATGATGTCATCAAATCTTATTAGATTTTTTCCACTATTATTTTATAATTTCCTTAGGAGGCCCATTTTAGACCTCAAAATTCCCCTAATGAGCTTCCATATCTTCCATGCCATTCTTCAAACCATCCATCTTAGCTTCCATGCCCTTATTCAAACCATCCATCTTAGCTTCGATGCCTTTCTTCAAAACTTCCATTTAATTTTTTGTTGCTCTTTGCGAGAGCAAAATTTGGTGCACTTGCTCCTGTAATTTTGATATATCATGTTGCACTTCTTCATCTTCATGAGTCATAGTAGAGTATTCTAAGGGCTTAATGGGCATTGAAATATTTTTAGGGGTAATTTTAGAACCCAATACTCATATATATTCTTCAATATTCCCTTGGAATCACTTCAAACTGATTTTTCAAACAAGACTTATGCAATTTGAAAAAAAAATACACACCTTTTTCTTCCTTTTGAGGAGCTCGATATTGAAACTGAATTATCTCTGTGATTTTGGATCTTCAATATGTGAAATTCAGTTATGTAGTAGACCTCTAAATCTTCTTTCTAATATCATAGGTAATGACCTGATTTGGATGCTTCCAAAAAAATTTATGCCCAATATCCCATGATGACCTAATTATGGATTGGTTCAGTAGAGTGAACTTTTACGGCGTGACAGGTGTCATTGTTTCCTCCTTTGGCTCTAAAATTGATGTACTTTCGGCCACTTTTTACATAATTCCAATCCAATGCTCAGAGAGAGAGTTATGGCGATTTTCCCATGGTCACCTCTTTTAGATGAAATTAGGGAGCCTGCAAAAACCCTAACTTCCAGAGATCATATCTCCGAAAATATTGCAAATCAAGATCTGAAATGTTTACAAGAAGTGCCTTAGGATTTCGGCTTCTCGTGATAAAATTTTTAGCTTCTGAACCTTCGTAGAAAAAATGTTATAGCGAAAATTACACAATGACGTGTTTGGAGCAGTGAAACCCTAGAATCCAAAGCTCTGATACCAAATGTTATGAAACCAGCTCCAAAATTAGAAGAAAAGAGAGATCAATGCCTTATAAATAAGCCACTTCAAGGGGGAAACCTCCTTTACTTTAAATAAATGAACAATTCTTGGATGATACAAATGACAAAACCTCATTTCTATATATAGGAGTCCATGGGGTCACAATATAATCCTAGCCAACCTAACAATAATAATGTAAGGGCACAATAATAACAATATGGGGGTTACAGGGGTACAACACTGATAATAAGGGGGCTGCACTAACAAGAATAAGGGACTACACTAGTAATATAGGGACCTAACACCTAGTGGGAAAAATGACAAGAACAAGATTTGGAAACCTTGTATGATATTGGAGAAATGGTGACTTCACTATCACCTCAATAGCAGGAAACATAAACACTATTTTCTTGTCGGTGCAAGTTTTATCCTTGGCCAACACATCCTTGCCTTTGAGAATAGATGGAAGAGTTTCTTCTTGCACAATGGTCATACACTCATATCCCATTTTGTTGGTTGCATTGAGTGTCAATGGCGAGATTTGTACCTGACAAACCTTGATTGGCTCAAATAATTAGCATCCCGAGTAACCTTCACACTACTTGTTTTTAGATATTCTTTTTCAACAGGACTCAACATTGGCAGATTTTACTCCACAGGCTTCACTTAATCAAATTCATCATCTTCATCTTCATATTTAGACTTCTCTTCATCATCACTGATCTTTAGTGCTTGGATACAAAAGGATTTAGACCCTCTTGTGTTCAACAAGTCACCTTCTCCTTGGCTACCTCTTACAGAGACCCCACGACTTCTATAAGTTCTAGAGAATCCATCATTATCATTATTTCTACCATGCTTTAGCCAACCAAACATATATATACCCGGCTTATTAAACTAGTTATCCATATCCAGTTCCTCTTCAACTAGATGTTTGAATTGGGCCTGCCTTCAATTACTTGGGTTTACTTAATGAAATCCAAGGATGAAGTATTTACAAAATTTCAAGAATTCAAAGTTGAATTGGAGAACCTTACAGAAATAAGAATTAACATATTAAGGTATGATAATGTAGGAGAATACACATCCAAGGAAATTATAGCCTTGTGTAAGGAATCTAGGATTAAGAGGGAGTTGATATTCCCATATAATCCTGAACAAATGAAGTTGTAGAACGAAAGAATAATTGCATTGAAGAAAGTGTAAAAGCTATGCTACATGATTGAAATTATACTATAGAAAGGGAAATTAAGACGCAGTGCTCTCTCATCCACTCAACTTGACCTTTTAGTTGAATAAATTATTAAAATTCTTTAGTTGTCTTCAGGAGTGGGTGATAGAAATCATTTCAATCAATAAATTTTGAATTCCAGATTAATGTAGTTTTGGCCTCGTACTAGTGAGATACTCTTAGCCTTACAATTTGCTACCATGTACAAGAGTTTGGGTGTGTCTGGAAGGTCTGGAACTTTAAACTCTTAACAGATTCCTTCGGGGATAAATCTTGAGAATTTGTTCCCTAGCTCAGGATTATCACTAATAATTACTAGCCACACTAGTCATTTAGACATGAAAGACGTTGAATCTGCAATAACTTTTCGAACCTCAACAATTGTGTCATTTCTAATGATGGAGAGCCACATTGCATATCAACACCATGATTATTTATTTAAAGTAAACACTGGATCTCCAATTGAAATTCTTATGATTAAACGTAAGAAACAAGTGTCACAACTCATTCCTTAGCATGTTGATATTGCTCAAGATTGAGGGCATATTCCCACTACAATGTTTTGAGCTACTACCTAGCAAATTCACTTCTTTTTTTGTTGTCAGTATTCTATGAATTTATATCAATGGTGTTATTTTTGTTTATTCCTTGTAGTTTGAAATGGCTTATGTTTCTTTATGAAGACTAAGTCAATGTTCATGCTAGGAGAATTTTTTTTAATTATTGTTGACCATTTATTTTCGATGGTGTTGTGCTAGCATGGGCATCTGCAACAAACCACTTTACAGAAAAGGTCTGGTTATATTTAAGGTCTTCCTATCACTATTTTACTAGTATTTGAATAATATAAATGCATACTTTCAAATTTGAATACATTATATGAATATCTTTATTCTTCCTAAACCCAAGTTATTCCTATGTTGGCTATAGGAGAAAGATGAGATTGGTAACCAAGAAGAAGGCGAAGGATCAATACCTCGAGTAAAGAGAAGGTTAAAACTGACAACTCAACTGATATAGCAACTAATTCCTCCAATACCTATTGCAATTGTTCATGGAAAATAAAGTGTGGAATATGAGAATGCAACATATACTCTTGCTAAAACAACCTTGCGATATGCATGCAAGTCAGCTTCCACCTCCAATAAAGATATGGGAAATAAAGTTGAAAATGAAAACTTGTATGTATCTATTTGGCTTCACTTAGAATAATCAATCAATTGTATTACAATTAGGATTTTGTTAGTTCTACCTATAGTTTTATATCCAATCTATTGTTTTGTAATATTGACCATCTCTATTAAGCTATTTTTTCTATCTGAAATATGCAAGTTTTCCTTTTAACATGAAGTCTTCTAAGAAATGTTGTACACAAATTTTTACTTGCTTGAATTGTATATCACATGGTCAAACTATATTTTTTTAGTACCATAAGCATTTTATGAAAATCAATGAAATTCATTGCTTCATTTGGCAAGGCCTTTGGGCAGCTTCAGAAACCTAAAAGATCGAATGTGAATTATGTTTTGAGGATAGAAAAAAGCTTCATGGATAGAGCTCAGAATTTGGAAGAAGAGTTCTCTAGGTAGTATTTCTCTTTGAACAACACCACTAGTTGCAGTGGAATGCCAATATTTATATTTGTTTATCAAGCTTCAGCAAAAATCTTATCTTTTTTTTATTGATTATTAATTGATGTATTTTTTATTTATACTTGTTGCTCTTACTTGAAGTTTTTGTGTTAAATATTTTGAAATAATTGAGGATCATACATTGGTGGTATTGTTGTAATATGTTAAATTCTTGTTTGTGTTGAATCAAGTATTTGTTGTAAAATATCAATCAATGTGTTATATCTTGGAAATTACAAGTATGGTAAATATGGGAAAACTATTGGTGCTTTGCATGTAAATATGAAAAACATATCAAAACTACTTGTACTTTATATTTTCATTATAATGATCACTAATGTTTTGAGTTTGAGTGATTGAGTATGGCCACAGGTGTTCCCTCAAATTGGAAGTTTGGTGTTGGAATTCAGTGTGGGTTTTCCATTCAAGAATGATATAGCAACTGGAATCTAAAAGTTACATTCCAAAATAATCATTTTGGGGGATTACTAATGGTGATTGCTACATATTTTCAATGTTGTAAATTTGCACCAAATCACAACTAATATGTTTTACCACGGGTGAGGAACACAATGGGAAGGGAATTGTATTTGCAATTTATCCACTTATATTGTAGTGATCCATAAATATAAGAAAAAAATTAATAATTTGATATAGACTAGTTGGCTTATTCATATGTGATAATAGACCCAAATAGTAGTTCTTATATGAAGAAATGATCATCATACTTGGGAATTCTTGACATCATCGACCTCTAGCCCTTGACTTATTCACTTAGCATTATACATTATCTGGTTATATACATGTATACGAGGCTATCCTATTATTGTATACTTTTGACTTCATTTCATTTTATTCTAGACTTAGCTTTGAAATTTTCTAGGATTTTTGTTTGCACTCCCACATTGCAATATAAGTAATCTACAACTTGATATATTTAGCATGTAACTTAGTTCTCATGATTGTGCCTAATATTTCCTTGAATCTTGAATACTAATTTTACTAAGGTTTTATTTTCTATGGTGACATTTTATTTTCATTGTTTATACAGGCCATTTGGCCACATAGAAGCCACTATTTCCCAGCTGAAGAAAAATAGTCTGAGTTTCTTACTTTTATGGGGGAAAATGACATTTCCAATATTTTTGATGTTGAGATATGTATCGTATAAATCCTTTATAGTATACTTTAGTTTATATTCCAGTTTTCATCATCTTTCATGCCTTATACTTTGCATTGTATCTTTCTTCTTCTTCTTCTTCTTTATAATTTTCAAAAAAGGAACTAAGTGTTGATGGTAAGAAGCATGAATTGAAAAAAGAGGAGAACAATAACACTGAGCGACAAAATGAAAATTAAAGAGAGAGAGAAGAGAATTGGTCTAGTGATAACTGTAGAGCCAATATCTCGCATAAGAGTCACACATAGAGATTTATGGTGAAGTCTTCAGAGTTGGTGAATTCACCTGCAATGCCTTGGAAATGCAATGATAATGTTTTGAAGTGATGAAACAATATTTCATGTGTAAATTGTACTCCAACCAAGATTAAGTTGGAAACTCATATTGTAATACTTGATATTTTCTATAATATAATTTATGTGGTTGAAATTATTTATAGTTGCACTTGATATTATTTACTATTGTAATTAACATATGTAACTTTGCATTTTCATATTAGATGAACATGTACATTGTATGCCATTTTTTAAATTTAGTTGAAAAATCATACTAATTAATTTATGTTTATTAATAATGAACAAATAAAATCAATCTAAAACTACTAAATTAGTAGTTTATGTTTATTAATGATGAACACAAATAAAATGAATATACGACTAAATTAGTTGCTTATAGTGATTGTTAATCAAAGTAAATGAAATTAATATAAACTATTAAAGTAGTCATTTATATAATGAATATGAAACTACCAAAAAAAGATAAATTACTACTACTACAAATGATAAATTTGTGATTACAAATGATGACTAAATTTTGCATATACGCGACTATTAGTAGCTAATTTACAGTATCTTATAACACGATCAAAATTTAGTCATATTTCTTTGGTCATTAATTGGTTTCAAACGATGACTAAATTTTGCATATATACTACAACTAGTAGCTAATTTACAGTATCTTATAACACGACCAAGATTTAGTCATATTTCTTTGATCATTAAATGGTTTCAAATGATGACTAAAATTTGCATATATGTGACTATTAGTAGCTAATTTACAGTATCTTATAGCACAACCAACATTTTGGTCATATTTCTTTGGCCATTAATTGGTTTTCTCCAATGATCATTTAGTAATATATTTTGTTGTATATTTGGTCATTAATTGTGGAAATTAATGACTAAATTAATGGCCAAATTTATGACTAAATATTCTACTAGACAATAAATTTGAGACAACAAATTAATGACTAAGTTAAAAACGACTAAAAGTTGGTCGCATTATAAGATACTATAAATTAGCTACTATTGTTCACCGACCGAAAAATAGTCGTTTATATGCAAATTTTGGTCATTTTTTTAGTAACTAATTAGTCATTTTGTACTAGTGTCACTAATAGTGACAATAACATAACCTCCTATACACCAAAAGAAGTAATTCGTAGTTTTCCACCATACACCTAAAAATTTGTTGGACACACTTCATCGTCCCCAATGTATCTCTGAGCGTAGACAAGAAGACTCTCTGTTTCTACACCAGGGGAGAGATCATGGAACTGGGGAAAATACTCCCCTCTCCCAAATGGGCCAGTGATAAAACATATGTCCTCCTCAGAGGGCCTAAACACGTTGTCAATACTGATACATAAATATTGTTGGTGGACATCCCACTAAAAAATCAACTATGCCAACAAGCCAAAGTGCACCTTTAGGTATGTAATCTCCTCATAGTAATTAAGGAGGCCTACATTCCTTAAGAGCACTCGGGTCGATGCACTAATAGGGTGAGCGTATAAATCTCTCTCCCTCTCTCGTGCCTCCCATGGTCAAACCACATTGTATTGGTACGTCATTTTCTCCTGCTCTTGTTGTTGATGTCTCTGCTACATGATTGACATATAAAATACATCAGTCTCATACATAAAACACATTTTTTTTATTGAAGGAAAAATTTATTTATAAATATGGACACAAAACTTTCAATAAATAAAAAAAATCATCATCGATGTGCCCAAAAAACAGTAATGCACTGGTGTTACACAGCAATTTGTCACCGTCCCTGCCATTCCCCATCCCGCACATTGGAGGGCTCATTCCGTGACCTATGAGCAGAGACAAGACTTGAAAATACTTTCATTGCATCCCTCTGAAGATGAGCTTTCATTTCCCTGAAGACATCTCTCTACAAAAAACCCTAAAAATAGCTCTTTTTCGATTGGCGTGGTTCCACAGTTCAGCCCTCGCGCCAAGGGGACAAATCCTCCAAAGAGGGCATGCCAATTGGCGCTTTGTCATAGAGCCGCACCCGCGCCAACCATATTAAGAGGTGTTTTTTAAAAATAAATGGCGGAAGTTTCATCCTAACAAATTCCTGGACTGATATCTATCTTGAGTTGGGAGGTTTGGCTACGGATTTCCATAGAGAGGAAGTGGTTTGCCACCTCTCATGGAAGCTTCCTTGATGATAGAGCCAATCCCATAATTATAGGGATCCCCACTCCCCTTCCTCCATCTATAAAAGCTTGCTCATCTCCTCGTGCTTGGTTCCTCAGAGCTGCTGATCTCATAGTAAGCAAGAGCCTTCTTGATCTCTGCTGGGCCAAATCCAAGCAAGGAGACTAGCACACAAGCATCTAGAGGAGGAGGGTCATACCTCCATCCCCGATGTGCTTTATCGAGACATGTTTTGGTCGATGACCTCACGAAGGATAGTGCCGTGTTTTGGAAGCCATGGTTGTATTCTCCTTTTGACTCATTAATGATAAGAAACTATTGGTTATGGTTCCACTCTTGTTCTGAATTATGTTCATGAGTTATGTCCTCTTCGATCGACATATAGTTGTATATACTGGATTTTATGCTTGCGTTTGTGTTGTTTTCTTCATGTGCAGTGTCTCCATCACCGAGATCGTGAGGATTGTGGATCCACTCCACTGGCTTCTTCTTAGCACCACCTCTTTCTACAAACGACAGTGTTCTACAAACGAAAACGTTGGATTCCGGTGTTTCATCGTGCTCGATTTATTTTCAATTACGAACCTGCACTGTAGCATGTTTGATTGTTGCTAGACCCGATCTGGGCTAGTAGGGATCGCCTCTGTCCGTAGAGGGGATTAACCTCTTTAACAATTTGGCGACTCCACTGGGGAATCAGCTTGTTGTTTGATTTGTAAGCTATAGACGGAGCTTGAAGTACAACCAGATAGCCTTCGAAACTCTTTTTCTCTGCATTAGCGGAGTAGATCAATGCTGCTTCAGTCCATCTCCGGTTTAGTTTACCGACTGAACAACTTGGAGTATTGTCTTCTCTTTTCGATCGATTTCTTGGCCTTGCTTGCTTGGTTAGCTCTTTGGACTGGTTTTTCTGTTTGTTTGGCTTTGTTTTAGCCTTGTCATCACTTGTCTGTGTCTGAGATTGCTTGTTTTTCATTTTCCCATAGTAAACTTGGCTGGCGCGCTTTTTGAGTGTGACAGTCGTGCCCATTGGCGCAGGTTGCTTGTGTATCACCCACGCCATTGCCTTTCTGGCACTAATTTCAAGCTCACAGTCGTGCCAATCCTGTGAGCTATTAGGGTTTGCTGTGTTTTATGCTTTCTGGGACTGAGTTGTGATTTTGATCTTGTTTTTTCGGCTGTTTGAGTGCATTGGAGCCTAGTTTGACTGATTGTAACCTCCATCCTTTGGTTGTTTGCCTATTTATTTCAATTTTGCATTCGAGCCCTAGGGCATCTAGGTGCTTTTGTGAGTCGAGCCTCCCTTGGGATTTTTTTGGTTTTTGTTCGTTCAATCGACTTTGGGATTGCTTCCTTGCATTCGTTTGACAATTGTCTATCATTTTATTGCGCTTTTTGAGTGACCTATTTCGTTTTCATTCGAATTTCACTTTGCTTCATTTTGGGCCTAGATTACACAGCTCATTAGTGTCTTTGGGACTTTTCTTGGTTTTGAGAGACTTTTGGTCGATTTGAGATCTGATTGTTTGTGCCATTGAGTGAAATCTGTTTGTTTTTGCTCTCTTGTTATCATTTCTCAAATTGCTTCTCATTTGTTTTCGGTTTGTTTAGTGCATCTAGCTCTCAAACATTGAAAATAAATAAAAAAATCTCTTTTGATTTTGATTGATTAGTGCAAATTAAAATCTTTTCGGCGTTATTAGTAATTAGTGACTTTGAAAGAAAAGTTTTTAGTTTCATTAGCTGCATTAGAGATATCACTAATTGTCTTCCGATCATTTTTTTTGTGTAAAAAGCTCTTAACTCTTCTATAGCTAGCTTTCATCGAATGAAATGATATACTGTGGCATGTAGTTTTGCATTTAGGAGATTTTTGAAACAACACATTCGTTAGGGCCTGAAAACTGAAACGTAATTGAAGATCAACTTTAAAATTTATTCAATTAACCTAAGGAAGCATTGAAACATTAACGAAACACATTTAGAGGTCTAGGCTAGAGACGTGTTCCGGCGTCTTAAAACCTAGTAGTCACGCCGCCTTGGTTTTTATTAAAGACTAGTACGGACTTGTGCTCCCCGTACCGTCGCGTATATAAAGGGAGACCCAACTAGGTTTCAATCCTTTATCCATAGGAAGTCGAGTCTGCCGCCCTATACCCGTGATACACCAGACATAGCATTCGGGGAGATTGCCTGCACATACGGAAAGTCCTTGGTTGATTTCTCTTTCATTATTAAAACCAAGGTATATATTGCAGTTCACGATTATTTGGTACACCTTTTTGCCTAGTATTCCTGAGTAGTCATTCGATCTTTTCTGACTCCCTAAATTTGAAAGGATCACCAAGCACTTGTCCTTTCACGCTTGTGTCAAATCTGAAAGAGATAAAGTCACCTTTTCGACCATTTCTCGACTCTTAAAACATGAAACGGTGAAGTTTCTTATTTTTCAATGTGGTAAAAAATTAATCACCCACGATCACATGCCTTGTTAGATTCTGCTTGTTGACCGTTTGATTGTGTGTCTTGACTCTTTTTCAGCCCATGTGTGTGTTTGATCTTTTTCTCTTGTCATTACTACCACAGTGGCGGAACCCTCGGTTTCGTCTACTGGTAGTCTTTATACGGACGATTCATCAAAGGTTTCCCAATCCTCTGCTGAACCACAGCAGCCCATTGTTTCTGAGTTTCCTGATGGGGGACCGGTTCTTTCTTAGCAACCCTTTGGGGGACCAGTTGAGTTCAATTGGCCCTTTTCTGACCCTTGGTCTGAATTGAGATTAGGATCTGATTTCCTTTCTCTTACATCGGATTCGCCTTTTATAGCCGCTATTTTTCCTTCTAGTCCTCGCCGTCTATTGCAAGATCTAGCGGCAGGCTCAAACATGAGTGATTCTGGTGAGGAAATCCCAACATCTGGTGAATACTATCAGCTCTTCCCACGAAGATTATTTCCAGGAGACAACTCTGAACCAGCTGTTATGTCATCGTCCAGTCCCTCATTACCACCAATGTATAGGTCCTTGGGTCAGATCATTTCCGCCGCAGCCTCTATGGGAGTGTCAGCTCCTTCTCCGAGGCTGGCTGCTCCTTCACCGGGGGTGTCTCCTCAGACACCCGTCACTTCTGTACCCGTTCGACCCACTGTCTGTGTGGATGCATCTGCACCCTCTGCAAGGACTATGCTGCCTCCTGAAGACGTTTATTTAGCGACTGCTATGCCGGAGAACATTTCTCCAGAGGAGTATCGGTTGTCCCTACAACAGCCGAACCCCGAGGTTGGACCATCCTCCCAAGATCCCAACCGCTCTTATTTTTCGCACTATGCACGGGATGGTACACCCGTGTATGCTTTTCCAGGTCAGTATGATGAGCACAGGGACATTTTGCATCTACCCGCTCCTGAGGCTCACCTCCATGCTCAAGGGTTACCTTATAACCAGGCTTATAACCCGCAAGGGAAACCTTTCCAAGGCCAACCTTCGGGCCAACCTGGCTATCCTTATGACCCACAGGGGCAGCCTATGCAAGGCTATCCTGCGGGCCAGCAAGGGCCATCATACGGTCCGCAAGGATAGTATTAAAACCCTTCCGGTCAACCTGTGCAACCTCAGTCGGGGTACCAACCGGGACCGGTCTATGGTCCTGGGGGGAAAATCCAGCCTTCTCAACCCATGCAACTGCAGTATCCTGTTGTTTCCAACGTTGCATATCAGTCGGGACCATCCTATGGTCCTGCTCCAAGTCAAACCGGTTACGAGCAACCACCTGGCTCTATTCCTTCACCAGGCCAACCGGCCCATCCGGTACAACCTAGTGTTCCGCCTCCAAGCCAATCGGCCCATCCGGCACAACCTGGGGCTCCTTTACAGCTAGGTCAACCTGCGCAACCAGCGCAACCTGTCTATCCAGGTCAACCTGTTCACTCAGGGTAGCCCGCTCATTCCATTAACCCTGCCCAGCAGCCGATTTATTCGATGCCGCAGCCAAATCAACAGCTGCGCCTTAGTTATCAGGCTCCGCAGGGTTCCACCTATCAACAGCTGACTCATCCTCAGGGCGATTATTATCCTCATGGTCAATCTCAACCGAATTATAACCAGCCCCTAGGCTCTCAGTATTATCCTCATCAACCCGGTTCTACCTATACTCAGCAGCCAAATCCAAATGCTGCTTACACTGGGCCGACATATAATCAGGGTCCGTACTCTGGCTATCAAGCCCCATACACTGGTTACCAGCAGCCAAATCAGTCTGGTTATACCACCTACACCCCCTACAGTCAGAATCCTACGGGACAGAACCCATGGGGGCAAGGATATTCCCAACCAGCGTGGAGTACAGGTACCGGTCCTCATCCCGGGCTTGGCATGCCAATCAATCCGCCATTTCCATTCCTGGCCACCTTGGAGTTTCCAGATGTTTCAAAATTGACCAATGATCCAATTTTGCATAATCCTTATTGGCCTCCGGTTCCTACCAAGATACCAGGTGATTGCCCCAAGTTTGAGGGTAAAGCTGGGGAGGACCCCCAAGCGCATGTGATGACGTATCATCTATGGTGTTCATCTAATTCTTGGGTCGATGATTCAATTCGTCTACGCCTCTTCCAGCGCACTTTGACTGGAGCTGCTGCTAAGTGGTACATCGAGTTATCCCGTGGCATCTTCCAAGATTTCAATTCCTTAGCCATGGCTTTTCTGACGCACTTTCAGTTACTGGTTCGCTATGAAGCCGGGACGCACCTCCTGACTTCTTTGAAGCAGGACAAATCCACTCACATTTCTGATCACATTCATGAGTGGCGACGTCGTCGTAGGCTGATCAAGTTTCATATACCTGATCAGATACTAACTCATTGGTTTACCACCTCCTTTGTTAACAAAATCGCCCAAGATATTGCTATGGGAGCGTGTGTAACTGAAGAACAAGCCATAGCGCGTGCCCAATATCTGGATCTGGTATATTCACAGTCCGGAACGCTTTATGATATCTTGCCTGATGCTCCACCGTCCGAAACCTCTAAGGCTCCACCTACCCCTGCAGTGGATGGTGTCATTGGTTCCGTGTCTCAGAATTCAAAGAAATCTTCGAATGGGAAGCAGAAGTCTAATTCTTCCAACAATACTCCTGCTCATCCCGCCCCGTCAGATTTTGGCAAAACTGCTGAGGTTAATGCCGTTCAGGCCAATCCTATGGAGAAAACCTCCAAAGGGAAAAAGAAGGGCAAAGGTAAATCTAAATACGACGCCCCAAAGCCAGAATCCAAACCTCGCACTGAGGATGGTTCTCAACGTAAACTGAAGTATCCCTGCCTCATTTGTGAAGGAGACCATTATACCAAGGATTGTCCACGACGATCTGAAGTTAGTCAACTTCTAAAAGGCTCCAAAGGGACTCTGGCAGTTCTTAAAGAACCATTCCCGTCTCAGCAGACCCAGATGGTTGAACAGCCGTCACCATCTGCACCATTTGGTTCCCAAGTCTTTATGATGAATGGTACGGCACCCATTTCTATTGCTACGCGTTTGAAGGATTACAACGAATCACGGCAGGCACCGGGGAAGGCAGTTGCGGTTGGACCACCTCCCCCACTTGTCTCCAGTTCGTTGGAAATCGAGAAGCCTACTCCTGAACCTGTTGTGAAGCCACCTTCTAAAGGTGTTTTACGAAGATCTTCTTATAATCTGAATGCCCGTGCCGCTCAGCACTACAGTATTGTTGAGGATTTGGCACAGGCGCCTTCTGCTATGTCTGCACTAGAAGTTCTTCAAAGTTTTCCTTCGCAACGGAAGGCTTTATTGTATGCAATCGGTGGCATTGATCCCGCCGATTCGAGTCTTCTCACCTTCGATTTAGAGAATTTCACCCCCCCGACTTCCACGTCAGATTGCTCTTGTTATTCAAGTTGGGATCAACAATCTTAACATCCATAGGGCCATTGTGGATGAAGGTGCCTCTACCTGCGTCATGTCATCCACTTGCTGGAATGCCATTGGCTCTCCGGCCCTTTCATCGTCTCCTAATGCCCTAGAGGCATTCAATGGTCGGGAATCCAAACCCCTGGGTGTTCTCGAGAGTTTAGCGATCACTTTACAGGGGAAGACTATCAACGTAGAAGTAGAAGTGGTTGACGCCAAGCTCAACTACAATATACTTCTCGGCCGCAGTTGGACTCATGCTATGCTATGTGTGCCATCCACCATCTTTCGACTTCTTAAGTTCCCTCACGAGGGCAAAATCTTTATGGTGGATCAATTGTCGTTCTTCACCTCCACCTCTGAGCACAACGTTTCGTACGTGGATCAGATCCCAAATCCCCCTGATAGTGTAGGGCCCGGTCTCTTCAAAGACCCCGTCCTCATGGGTATTTTTCCCGCACCGCCACCGCACACCGCTCAAGTTAACATGATCTCCAGGACTGATGACCCCTGGCTCATCCCTACACCTAAGCAGGTGTTTGAGTTTGGAGAATCGATTCCCTTAACTCCAGTAGAGATTAGCTACTGTGAAATCGTTGCTGCATCTGATCCTCCCCCACCTCAGCATGCTCCTTCGAGCATGGCTTTAGACATCTATTCTCAATTCCCCTGGCTTGGCGAGGCCAACTCGTCGGATCCTCTTAAAGAGACTTTTCCTTCTGATGAAGCCATCATTGAAACTATGTCTCTCGAGGAGCTGCCTTGGGGCAATGGACGTCATCGTTCCTCTTTCATGCCTAGCTTGGGGGCAATGTCAGATTGTCTAGAGCGTTTTTCATCTCAGGTTCCCACTCTACCTCTCTAGACGCCCATTTTGATGCACGAGGTTCTTTTGGAGGGAAACCTGAGTAATATCACTCAAACCATCCCGATCAACATCTCCGTTAAACCAGGGATCGTTGAGAATATACACGTGGGAGTGACTTATTCTCCTGATGAGATTCAAGTCTATACTGATCTTTTTAAAGAATTCAGAGATGTGTTTGCCTGGTCCTACGAGGAAATGTCAGGGATTGATCCCAGTATCGTAGTGCATGAGATTCCAACCTACCCTGGTGTAAGCCCGTGCGCCAACGCTTACGCCCGATGCATCCTCGTAAAGCCGCTGCAATTAAGGCAGAAGTTGAAAAACTTTTGAACGCGAGCTTTATTTATCCCATCCCCCTCACAGAATGGGTTTCCAACATTGTCCCTGTCGATAAAAAGAAGGGTACTATTAGGGTCTGTGTTGATTACCATGACATTAATCGCGCCTGTCCGAAGGATAACTATCCCACTCTGTTCATAGACCAAATCATCGACAAATGTGCCGGAAGTGAGATTTATTCCTTGATGGACGGCTTTTCTAGGTACAATCAGATAAACATTCTACCTGCTGATCAACACAAGACTACATTCATCTGTCCGTGGGGTACTTTCACCTATAAAAAGCTCCCGTTCGGCTTGAAGAACGCTGGAGCCACTTTCCAGCGTGCGATGTCTTACGCTTTCCATGACATACGCCATATCGTTCAGCCTTATCTGGACAACTTGCCAACTCACTCAGCTAGGCGAGAGGACCACCCTGATCACCTCCGCCAGATTTTCCTTCGCTGTAGATGCTACAATATTAGGCTTAATCCTCATAAATGCGTCTTTTGCGTGGATTCTGGCCGTCTTTTGGGATTCATAATCTCTAAAGACGGAATTCGCCTTGACCCTTTAAAATTTGAGGCTATCATCAATCTCTCATCACCCTCCTCATTATATCAGTTACAGAGTCTGCAAGGAAAAGCAAACTTCCTTCGACACTTTATCCCGAACTACGCGGAGGTGGCTAAAGGATTCACGCGCCTATTAAAGCAGAACGTTCCCTTTCGTTGGGACGAAATTGCTCAACAATCCTTTGAGAAGCTGAAGACGTTACTTGTTAATGCTCCTTTGCTTTGTCCTCCGGACTATCACCGTGATTTCACTTTGTATCTCGCCGCCGCGTTTAGCACCATAGCTATGGTTCTGGTGCATGATGACGATGATGGTAATGAACATGTCGTTTATTATCTATCACGGAACCTTCTCGACATAGAAACGTGTTATGCTCACGTCGAGAAGTTGGCGTTAGCCGCAGTACACGCTGTGCAGCGTTTTCGCCATTACATCCTGTTGCGTAAGATAACAGTGGTTTCGGATTGCAACCCCATGACATATATCCTCTCTCGACAATTACTAGGGGGAAAATACTCCAAATTGATCGTTATCCTGCAGGAATTTGACTTAGAATTCACTACTACTAAGTCAACCAAATCACTCGTTTTCGCGGATCTTATATGCTCACTCCCGACAGACTCCACTCCTTCATACTCCGAGGATCATATCCCGGACGAAACTCTTTTCCTTATCAGTACTCGCGACCCTTGGTATGGCGACAAAATTGTGTATCTTCAGACCTCCACATTTCGGTCTGAGTTGACTAAAGATGCCCGACGTCGGATTCAGCATCAGTCTCAACCCTACCGCATCGTAGGATATACCTTATACCGCGTTGGAGTAGATTCGGTGCTCCGACGATGCCTAACCTTGGAAGAGGCTGAAAGGGTCCTAAATGATTGCCACAGTGGTGCCTGTGGTGGACATATGTCCGGATATGCCACTGCCCAGAAAATTCTGAGAGCAGGTTACTTCTGGCCGTCAATATTCAAAGACTGTATCGTTGCAGTCCGTAAATGTCACGCATGCCAGGTGTTTCAACGCAAGATGCGCGCGCCGCCTCTCCCTTTGCATCCTGTTATTACCGTCGGCCATTTTGCAAAATGGGGCATGGATTTTATGACGTGTAACCCTCATTGAGCTGGGGGTCATGCGTATATAATCGTCGCTGTCGAATACTTCACCAAGTGGGCCGAAGCGATGCCTACACTAGCTGTCGACGGTAAGACAGCTTCCCAATTCATCTTCAACCACATCATTGCACGTTTCGGGGTCCCTTAGGCCATCGTCACTGACCATGGTACTCATTTCCGAGATTATATAATGGCCGAGCTGACTTTAAGGTTGGGCTTACGCCACGACAGCTCAACGCCATACTACCCTTAGGCAAATGGCCAGGTTGAAGCAGTGAACAAGATTCTGGTCACTATGCTTCAGCAAACAGTTGGTATTCACAAATCCAATTGGCATCTCCAACTATTCTCAGCTCTATGGGCATACCAGACGTCTGCAAAGAGTGTAACTGGATTCACACCATTTCAATTGGTGTACGGTCTGGAAGCAACTCTTCCGGTTGAATGCAAGATTCCTTCTTTGAAATTAGCTGTGGAACTTCTACCCGATACTTCTACTGAGGAAGAGCATCTTTTGTATCTGGAACGGTTAGATGAAACCCGCCGTTTAGCTGCTTTAGTTATTGAAGCACAAAAGAAGCGGGTCAAAGCTCACTTTGATCAATCAATTTCTCCACGTTCCTTTATCGAAGGGGACCTCGTCCTTCTATACGATCAAGCACATGACAAGCTTGGGGCTGGTAAGTTCCAACCTATGTGGCATGGGCCCTACATAGTAAAACGTGTTTTGAAGAATGGGGCTTATGAGCTTATAGATTATGAAGGAGTTCCGCTGGCACAGCCCAGAAATGGGTTGTACCTCAAAAAATACTATGCTTGAAGTCATTTTTGGTGTGGTGTGTGTACATAAGTGTGTTATTTCATTTGTGTGCATGTGTGGTGTGGTGTGCGATGTAAACATATTTCTGCTGATCGGGTCTTCCTGATTGTGCAGATGTCCATTTATCCGTTTGTTGGTTTCGCGGATGGTGCCTCCCGCAGTACCAGGAATCTGTCTTCGGCGGCCTGGGTAATCTACGATCTTGCTGGTGAGTTGGTCAACCTGCAAGGTGTGTGTCTAGGACGTACTACAAATAACATCGCGGAATATAGTGTTGTGTTAGAATTATTAACTGAGGTTGTAAACCTTGGTATCCGTGAATTACTTGTGTATCTAGACTCACAACTTGTAGTATTACAGCTTAATGGTCATTATTTAGTCAGAAACCCATCCATTTTACGTCTGTATCTGCGTATTCGTTTACTGGAAAGAAATTTTGACTATATTACATATCAACATATACCCAGGCATATGAATACATTAACAGATGCAGTAGCTAATTTGGTGCTAGATAGACATTTGCGCAATTTGTAAAACAACATCACATGTAAAAAGAAAGATCCATCCAGAAATAGATATGTATATATATAGATAACGAAATGTTTACATAGTGTGCGTCGCATAAAATCAAAAAATATACATGTTCGCCTTAATACATCCGGAGACGACATGTCTCTCAAAAATATGCATGAAATAAACCCTAGGTTTCTAATCCACATGGTGCTCATGATAACAAGTGACTGCACGCACTAAGCATCTCAGAAGTTGGTGGAGGCGACTAGGCACTCCCACCGTATGTCTCTAGTACGCCATCGGTACATTTGCCAGCCGGGCGTAGTCTGGGATCCCTCGAGCAATACCCTTGAGATTCTGGATCAACTCCCCCCCCTCTGCACCCTCTGCCTGAGGATCAGGTGTGGGAAGAGTCCTCCACGCAATAGGAGACATACCGGCTGGTCTCTCTGGGCCCACATCTGCATACATATAAAATGTGTCAGAACGTACATGTATTACCAAAAAAAAATCATAAAACATAAAAATCAAAAAGAGAAGAGATCATACCCAACTCCTCGTCCCAATCATCTCCCTCTGGCAGTGGGAGATCTGGGTCTCCAGTGAAATCGGTTCCTACATATGGCCAGTCTTCCACTACAATCAACTGACACCGCAACCACCCAAAAAACTTCGGCCTCCACGACATCTATTAGCCTCCTCCAGCTCTGGGCATCAGTGCCGCCCAGCGAGCCATTCTTGGCTCTCGTGGAATCGGCTCAGCTACTATGGCCCCTTGGCCCTGGAAGATTGGTAATCGTTCCAGAATGAACGATACCAGGATAGAACCGCAGCCAAACTGTTTCAATTTGGCCTGCTTACACTTCGTGAGCTGTCTCTTGATATTATTGTCATTGCTGTGGCCCAGTCGAATAATAGGGGATTCATGCACTCTAAGGCCAGTAAGAGTTGGGCCTTTGTTGCCTCGTGTGGTGCCTGCGATCCCGCGGCCCGCATGATGGTATGTAGCACTACCTTGAGAGCTAGATCAGGAATAGTATGGATGTCTACCTTTCCACTTCCTGATCCCAGTCGTGCCCCTCGGCACACTCGTGCCATCACTTGCTCCATATTCTCACCAGACGGTCTGCTCCCTATCAATATGGGCACCAGCCCTCTGCATGATAGTCCAGTTATGAAGTATACGTCAGAAACCTCCAGTTCTAATACTTGGTCCCGCAACTTGAACACTTGTTCATGTTCGTCCCATATGTTGATCAAGTACTGTAGGAGCTCAGGCTGAGCTCGTAAGCAAGGTGTCAGGAAGAACTTCTTAAGCCCACAGTTCTTGAGGGCATTCATGCAAGTTTCATTCTCCATGGCCTGTTCATCTTCTTCCTCGTGCTCCCTCCCTTTCCATTCAATGACCATTTTGATCGGTTGCCTGCATTTACATGGTCAAAAAACTTCAATTAGACCTCTACTATCCTTAAAAATTCATGCAATTCATTCATTGTGTGGGAATTTCAAATGGAAAATTGGATTGCACCGCTGGCGCGGGCCCTTTGGAAATAAAATGCCATTGGCGCGGGTTCGTGCCGGATACCCGCGCCAATGGGCAGAGCCCTAAAAATTCAAAAATTCCTCACAGAAGTCTAATATGCAATAAAAATTTATGAAAAACGGATTGAAATGGAGTACAAAGAAGCGCCTCTTACCTGGAACAGACGGGAATCTGGATGGTAGCCCGGATCGGTCGCAATTGCCGTCAGAAGTTCGCACACAAAATGGACCACTGCTGCTCTTCAGTGAGGTAAATAGTGAAAAGTAATTTTATTTTTACCATTTGACATATTTATAACTTTTTGAACTCAAAATAGGTTTTGAAAGTTATTTTTTTGAATATTTTAATATATTTTGTCAAAAATGGGTTTTACACTTGCTTTTTGTGCAGCAACAGGTTTTTTTTACGCGACTTAAAAGGTGAAACGAGTTGTATTTTATACTTTTTCGGACTCGGTAAATACACGAAAAAGTCACTTTGGAATCATCTTTCAGCTCTTTTCTGACTCTCTAAACATGAAAAGATTTCTGAGGCCCTTGTCGTTTCGATCTTGTTAAAGTGGACACGAATCGACATCTACCCAGTATACGTTTACCCCTTTTTCGGGCTGGGATGGATTATTTACGAAAAAGGAATACCCTAGCCTATCGCAACTAGGAGGTTTTCTCGGATATTGTTTTCTACCTTTTCGGGTCCGAGGAACTATCTACAAAAAGGGACCGCTGGAGTTTACTTTTCTGCTGTCTTTTCAAACTCTCTAAATATGAAGAGATGCCGAGTTCTTCCTTTGTCAGACTCGTTAAACCCTGATGACATTAGATTCAGTCGAAATGACGTTCTCCGAGTTCCTCCTTCCTAGGGCTCGTTAAATGTACTAGGATGGATTCGCCCGAAGGGCGGACTTATATTACAAGCATATGTTATCCCCTTCAAGCTTGTTATAAAAAATAATTGGGGTACTCGCCAGAAATGGTGGGGGAAAATGGAACCAGCATCATTGTCGTGTCAGCAGTATGTCGCTCTTGAACATGGCACTTGTCTGCATTTGTGTCAGGTTGGGGACATCTCATCTCGTTCTTCACTTGCCTCCGTGGGTTTGGATAATCCCTTTTGACCTCTCATCTTCTCATTGCCTCATCACCATGACCTCTGATCCGTTGATGTCAAATAATGCCAAGTCCACTGTCGTGTCGTTTATATGTTCAAGAGAAGTTGACCTCTGAAAATATCAACCTCCCTCTGATTCTCATCTGATCGCGATTCACAAAACATTATGTTCCTATGTCTCGTGTCGATGATGTGGGAAACACTATGGCCCACCTTCGATCAAGGTCACTTCCTGTTGACTTCAACTCATTATCTAGGAAGTTGGTCTAGAGACTCCCTTATGGTACCTTGGAGCCTGCATGCCTCAATGGCAGGTTCGTCGCATTCGACGTGAGGTTTTCATCATTGGCCTCCGATCGAGTGATTCTACAGGTGTTTGATGCCAACCCATTGATTCACATGCCGTAGATTGTACCTATAGTACCTTGAGGTCCATTGTCATTATCGGTGGTTCCTCTCGCGTCTGTTAATAGCTTTCATCATTGGCTGGTAATCAGACGATGTTCTTGCATGTTCAACTTCAGCTTACATATTTGCATGCTTGAACTTGTACTTTGTTTGGGTCGAGATGGAGCACAAGACCCTGGATTTTGTCTGTTGGAATCTAGGCTGCGATTTTGTGGACTATTATTACATGACTTACTGACTGGATGGCTGCAACCATACCTGAGTCTATTTATCGATCCTCTCTGGATGGCTGCGTCCATGCCTTGGATCTCGATTATTGTATACTCTGTTATGGATGGTTGCGCCCATACCACGCATATATATCATGTATCTGAGACAACAGTTGTACTTCGCTCCGCAGGTTTTTCGATGGCAGTGTTTTCAGTCGGCATGTTCTCGTAAAGCATTTCACCCCTCTCTCTCTCTAGAGCCTCATGCTTTAGGGGGCATCTGTTACACAGAAATTTGTCACCGTCCCTGCCATTCCCCATCCCGCACATTGGAGGGCTCATTTCGTGACCTGTGAGCAGAGACAAGACTTGAAAATACTTTCATTGCATCCCTCTGAAGATGAGATTTCATTGCCCTGAAGACATCTCCCTGCAAAAAACCCTAAAAATAGCTCTTTTTCCATTGGCGCGGTTCCACAGTTCAGCCCTCGCGCCAAGGGGGAAAATCCTCCAAAGAGGGCGCGCCAATTGGTGCTTTGTCATAGAGCCGCACCCGTGCCAACCATATTAAGAGGTGTTTTTTAAAAATAAATGGCGGAAGTTTCGTCCTAACAAATTCCTGGACTGATATCTATCTTGAGTTGGGAGGTTTGGCTACATATTTCCATAGAGAGGAAGTGGTTTGCCACCTCTCATGGAAGCTTCCTTGATGATAGGGCCAATCCCATAATTATAGGGATCCCAACTCCCCTTCCTCCTTCTATAAAAGCTTGCCCATTTCCATTTGCAAGCTAGTTCCAAAGAGCTTTCATGCTGCAAGAGCCTTCTTGATTCCCTTAAGGCCAAATCCAAGCAAGGAGACTATTGCCGAGTATCTGGAGAGAGAGGCTTGTCCCATCCCTGACAGGCTTTATCGAGACATGTTGTGCTGACGACCCGCTAAAGGAGAGTGTTGCGTCGAAGCTATGGTTGTATTCTTCTTTTGACTCTTTAATGATAAGCGACTATCGGTTATGGTTCCACTCTTGTTCTTGATTATTTTCATGAGTCATGTCCTCTTCGACTGACATATAGTTGTATATACTAGATTTTATGCTTGCGTTTGTGTTGTTTCTTGCATGTGCAGGTGTCCGATCACAGAGATCGTGAGGATTGTGATCTGCCAGGGCAAAGGAACGGGAGCACCACCTCTTCTACAAACGACAGCGTTGGATTCCAGGTAAGCCTTCATCGCAAGTCGGTTTATTTGCAATTAGGAACCTGCACTGCAGCGTGTTTGATTGTTGTTAGACCCGATCTGGGCTAGTAGGGATCGCCTCTGTCCGCAGAGGGGATTAACCTCTTCAACAACTGGCATCGGTGCACCATCAAATAGGAAATCACTGACAATGGTGCATACATACATATGATGCACTGATTTTGGTTCGTATATGTTGGGCGATTTAATTGCGAGTTAAATCCCTGTCATAATTCAATTTTCAACCCAGGGTTTTGTAAACAGACGAGGTATATGTGTACTACATGTACTAGGTGGTTATCCTTCAGATTAGATTAATTTAATGCAATTAAAACTAATCAAAACAAATTAAATCAATCAAAACCAAACCAAACCAAACATATATTATTTAAAATCACACTTACAGAAAGGAAATCACACTTGCTTGAAATTGAAATCACACTTGTGTAAATGAAAATCACACCACACTTGCAGAATTAAAATCACACCACATTTGCATAAATGAAATCACACCATATTTTCATAAATGAAAGCACTCTTTCTGAAAGGAAATCACACTCACACTTGCATAATTGAAAACACTTTTGCTGAAAGGAAATCAAACTCACACTTGCATAATTGAAAACACACTGCTGAAAGGAAAAGCACACTTGCATAAAATAAAAACACACTTGCTGAAAATAAATGAAATAAAAAAACTATACTATGTTACCAATATGTACAAAGATGTGCAAACTGTGGTTGATGGGGGCCCTCCACGCCTCAACAAGCACATTGAACAACTATCACATCTTGGAGATCAAAGTGACAGTATATATTTCATAAAATGAAGTTATAATATATTAAAATAATTCTCGCTCCTCACTTTACAAATCACATCCTGAATGGAACTTGGAACCTCCATCTATCAACTAGACACTAGCTACCTCTAACCTCTAACAAATAACAATTAACAACTAACTACACATCCTACATTTTACAACCCTTTGTATGAAGGGTGCACTCCTATTTATACAAAAACTAAGGATAACTATACAGTAAATACAAATCCTCAAATATCTCCTAAATCCACATTTATCTCTTGTGGTTACAACCAACCTCCTAAAAATGTAAGATACATATCCTCTCAAAGTTCTCTTATCCATGATTCTTCTCCTTTGAATGTGCTTAGCTTAATGATCCATATCTTCTTCAAATATTCTACAAATCCTCATGAGTTGGATTTTGAAAATCGAATTTGTAGTCAGGAGGCCAAGTAGGATCCTTCTATAATCTCAAAGTAGGCCTACCATATCATAAAACTTATACCACTTTTATTTATATATAAAAACATGTTAATTTTATAATATTTAATCACAAATTCACTTAAAATACTTAAAATAAATTACTTTCGAAAATATAATGCTAAACCCATATTACCATGAAAATGGTTACTTAATGTAGGGTTATGTAGCTACAGAATTACAGAATGAGGGTAAAATGATGGAATGTGGGTAAAAGTGGATGACATTTTGGAGACCCAACATACCCCCCAATTGAAGGTGTTGCATGTCCTCATGCAACTATTGCATTGATTCCCTTAGTCATAAGTTAATCTTCTTGAAATGTTTTTCTTTTTATATGAGTTTTGGCTTTGTATTGATTCTCTTTTAACTTTGCATTATCATATCATTTGATAACTTTATTCTTTTTGCAAAGCGTACTTTAAAATCATTTGATTGAAACATATAATTTTATGGTTGGTCCTTGTGTTACAACCAAAATTTTATTAGTATTGGTTCTTGTGTAACAAAAATTTTGTTATTTTTTTGTTGAATCAAAATATTTGAAAACATTGAGAATTCCATTTTAAGTCCCATAGTGATTGTTAGCCAGTTAATATGCTCATAAATTGATCATTTCAAAACATATAAAAAATTTTGAATCAAAATGCAATAATAGTTGATTTGGGAAAATATGTCGGTTAGGATGAAATGAAATGTGACACGTGGCATAAAATATGAATATCTCTTCCCACCAACTTAAGTTGTTTTCAATTTCTTGCAAATGAGAAATGGAATATGAATGTGGTGAGGGATTTTCCAAAATCACAATTTTAACATTTAAGGATTGCATGATTAAAGATTAGAAAAAAACATACCTTCACTTACCTGAAAAGTAGACAAGTTATGTATATCGAGAGCGTGTTGTTGTTGTTGCTAGATCATGGAATATGAATTAAAAGGATATGATCTACTTCTTATTTCTTTTGGTTGTATGAATTGAGGATGAGACTGAAATCTTTATTGCTATGGCTGTTGAATTCTGAATTGAGTCTTGCTGCAAGCTGCTAAAATTATGTAGTCTTCATTCGTTCCCGCTCAGTGGCATAATTCTTATCTATGTGAATAAATGTATCGATGTCGAACATAGAAAATAAATTTTTGGATTACTGGACATTAATGAATGCCATTAACCAACACGAGACTACTCACCATTGATGTCAATGAGAGTCAAGATGCCTAAGTACATCTTACTAGGTACGAATAGATGTGTCGAAGTTGAGTCACCTAGAAGATCCGACAAACCAGGGACATTGATGTATTACCACTATTTATTAGCGAGAGAACTTGCTATAAAGTATGCAAGCCTCAAGGTACTTTAAAGATCTTTAGTCTTGATCCCAAATTATGTGTTAGATTTGATGGGTCAAAACTTGTCAGAAGGGAGGCATTAATGAATCCTCCATCATCTAACACAAGTATAAATAATAATTTGAAGGACTATAGATGAAATTTTTGGATTGAAGCAAGGTTTATTCGAAAATAAGGAAAAGGAAAATGTGGTGAATAAGCTTTGTAAGGGAGCTGAATGACTTTATTTTTGGGAAGGGCGAGTGAAAATGATTTAGGAAAGTATGAAAATTGCGAAGGGAAATGAGTTTTTTGGTAGTAGGGAGATGGAAAATTATGGATCGACTACAAGCTTAAAATGTGTAGCAATGGTAAAATTGGTATGTGTTTAGTAGCAATGGTGTAATGGATCTGATTTGACATGAAATGATCATGCTCTTCTGAAAGAAACTTGGTATTTAAAAAGGCACTCGTGCACATAGTGATATAATTCTTTCATTGTGTCCTGGACCTGCAAAAACTTATAACTTTTCTTCAATAAAATTTAAGACTATCGAGAGAGAGAGAGAGAGATATGATCCGTCTCTCTTCATTTGATATATACACAAAAAACTCAGAAATAGTACTAATAAAAAAAATTCAAGAAAAATTAAATGCAGTTTCACCTGTTTCTTACCACTTTTGATCTTGAGATCTCTTCTCCATACACTTAATGCTTCATCAATAGACCATAAACCAAATTTGCATAAGCTACTAGATTGTGTCAATTCTATAGCTACATTGATTTCGCAGTTATCGAAAACATTGATCGTTGCACTGCCTTGCCACTTTACAGCCTACAATTAGACTCAGATGGTGGTTTTTTTTATTATTGTAGTTGGATTTTTAATATTTGTAAGGTTTTTATGTAGGTCTAAGCCCGTAACTACATTTTTCCTTTTTAATTAGCACTCCACCCTTGCCCATGATCATGTGGATCAAGGAAATGCTCAAAATTAAAAATTATTGGATCAGCTTGATACTAGCTCCAAAGCGCAGATCTCGTCATTCTGAATCCAACGCAATTCATTTCACTAAAATTCGACTTCGGATGCTCCCGGAATCACGTTTTGATCGTTTTATGTAACAACTAAAAAAATGAATTTTGAATTGCAGGGACGCCCAATCAGTAATCCATACGTTGACTGGGTCATGAAACGTGGCAAGTTTTTATTGATCCGTCATTGGCCAATGCATGATTGACACTTGACACTGTTTCATTGGTGGACACATGGTTGTTTTTCATTGGTCAACGATTTTGTTGCGGTGGGCCAATAAGGAAGTGCCACGTGGACCAACCATTGGTTACCACGTGGCATCCTCGTGGTGGTCTAAAACTTTTATGTGAATTCAAACATCTTCCAACAAATTTGAACCTAAGACCTCTAAACTAACAAACAAAATGCTTTACCAACTCAACTATGTTTCTTCTTATTAATAATAGTCACAAATACCTATTTAAGGTTTAATAAGCATGCATTTGGAGAAGGGGGTTGGGGCTAAGCCTTAGCCCCTAGCCCTCCGGTGCCATATGACCACGTTTTTCAAATCTAGGGACTTATCTTAATTGCCATACAATTTTGTCCACTAGTCCGAGAGGCCAGATTCACGCATCGTCCTCATTTTCTGGGTGCACAAGTCGGGTTTGGGTCGAATTGTAGGCTTATTAATAACATAATGTGTGGAAACTAATTAAAACAGTGATATATTTCTCAATTTTTGGCCAAATGAGGTGCAAAAAGAGTAAAAAAAAGGGTTTTCGATGGTGCTAGATCATTGCAAACATCATTTTTTCTATTTGAGCTTTCTAAAATCCTATAATTGTAATTTTGATTATAAATTTAAATCTCTTATCCAATTTTTATTGCAAAGTTTTAAAACTAATTTTGTTCAATTTACTTTTCTGACCTTCCAGGTCATAGGGAGTGCAAGAAGAGAGCATACTCAACAATATTGAAGCTCTTTATTCAATTTGAATGTGAAATTTAAAAGACAAAACACAAGGATTTGATCTCTAAATTCATATTGTGGCTCTCAAAACTCTATATGTTCTCCTATTTTCTAAAATATTCCTTCTCTTTCCCGCAAATGATTAGTGAGCTGGGTGGCTCTTACTACACCACTAATAAAAAATTGAAAACAAAATGAAATCTAACTTTAAAAACTAAAAAAAAAAGCATAACCAAAACTTGGTTTTATTCATTAATCCTACTCTATTTTACTCTGCTGGAAATAGAAAAATCGATCAAGTGTATGCATATTTCCAATGTAACCATATGCCTAACAGGATTACAAATATAGTCATGTTAAGGTTAGAAAAATATGCATTAAAAATAATCAAAGCATGAAAGACCAATTGTTCAGATAATGCAATCAAGAAGTAAAGAAGGAAGAACATTCTTCAAACCATTAATTGTTTGTGAATTACTCCAACTGGTTGATAATTCCTGTTGCATACATAGATTAGTACAATTTTTTATTTTTATTTTTTTTAATTTAATATGCAAAATTATTTTAATATTATTTTAACTATGCATCTAAAAATGAATGCAACTATAATGAATTTTCTAAACTTCAAAATAAACACCTATGTATACCTCCTCGTCAACGACGCCAAAATGTTGGGTGATTTAATCACGAGTTAAATCCCTTTCATTTAATTTTCAACTCAGGGTTTCGTAAAGTAACGAGGTATACCTGTACTATATGTACTAGGTGGTTATCCTTCTGTTAGGGTCCTATAATAATAGGGATCATAATTTTTTAATTAGCTATTTTTAATCTTGTAATATTGTACATACCTTTTCTTTCTGCAAATGTTTTCCCATATTAAAAAAATGAAAAGAGGGAATGTCCTAAAAGAAAAATCAAAGGACCAAAAGAAAGAAGATTAAAAAGGGATATAAAGTATGAACCCCACAAAAAGAAACAGAAATAGATCCCGACAGTGTTGCACATTCAAATGCCACTACTTTTAGTTTACTTTATGCAAATAAAATTGTGTGCAACTTGTCCAAAATGCCACAATTCATGATGACCAAATAGTTTAATCTTGATTCATTCATGCTTTTAAATTTCATGTAAGGATAGTTAGTGAATAAAGATCTAGATAAACTATTTAATCTTAGCAGCTCAGTAGTTAGGTAGAGAATAAAAATGAGCTCATCAGTTTAATTTGAGCCATTGGAAGTTATAAGGTTAGAAGTAGGTTAGTTTGTTTATCAAACGAAAATAAAAGGGTTAGCAAGCTCAAATGCACCTGATAAAGGAAATGAAAATGTTAGGGTAAATAAAGGGTAGGTAGATTACTTTCACAAGTAATGGAAAGCATCAAATGGTTTGTCTATTATTACTAATATCTTTCTAAACACATTCCCCTAACTAAAAACCTTATTTCCCCTCTTGGAAGTTTTTCCCCTTAGTTTAACCCTTTCCCCTTCCTAAAACCCCTTTCCCTAGTTAAAAACCCATTTACCTTTACTAACCCCACCTTTTTCATTTAAAAATGCAAAACCCACCTTTTGCATAGTTTAAATGATTAAAACATATCGGGCCCCATTTCATTTAACCCCTCCCCCATATCATATTAACTCATCCACTCTAATACATTTCCTGATATTATTATATCCTACCACCTATTATATTTCATTAACCCCCATATTATATTAATTCCCCATTTAAATACATATTTCCTGACCCCCTTATTATATTTTAGCCTATAGTCTTAACTTCCCCCCCTTTTAGTTCATTTACCCCTCCAATATTCCTGATCCCTTTATATATTAACCCCACTAAAATATGTTTCCCCAAACCCTTTATATCATTATTACCTATAGTTTATATTATATTAATTTTCCATCGCATATTAATCATCGACCCACCTTACATTTAACCCTCCGCCTAAGTAATTTACCCCGAATCCACTATCATTCTTAACCCCTTTGAGTATATTATACTCGAGTCCCACTTTATTTAAAACCCTCATATCTATTTTCCTAACCCGCTATCCTTTTCGAACCTTCACATTTACCCCGAAAGTCGTTCGATTGCCGCAGGAAAATCTAACGGTTCATACTCCATTTCGCATCCCCAACAGTCTGATGTTTAAAACCACAAGGAGTTGTGAAATAGGTGGTTTTGCACCCCCACCCATTTACCACGTGGCATTCCCAAATTCAATTGCACCCCTTCACACAAAAATGCTAACCATCCTTTGTGTGTGCAATAAACCACCAGATTGCTCCTCCACTGTGGGGTAAACCACCAATGCGAAAAAAGACTGAGCCACCGTGATAAAACCTGCACCAATTGCGATAAACCTGCCCACCCTGTGCTGTGATAAGCCATCACTGTTTGGAAACCAAAGCCATTGCCAAATAGAACTAAAAATCCGCTTTTCTGTCCATTCTCTTATCTCTGTGAACTTACAGAAAGGACTAAAAGGCCATTTCCAAACCAGAATTGAAATTTCGTAGTCCAGACATCTTTCCATAGACCTCCTAGTTCAAGAAAGGCATTAATCTCTTCCCTAAAAACCTATGTTTCATTAACTATTGTTTTTATTTTGCAGGTAATCGGCATACCAGGAAATTGGATAAACAATTGTGATACTATTTCCAAAACTTGTTTAATCCAGACTCTCTGGATATGAATTGAAAAGCTTTATTTAGCAGAAGTTCTATCTACAGAAGGAAATTCATGTTAAGCCAGAAACAAAGAAGAAGGAGACAATTTACAGTAATGGTTAAAACAGAGATAAAAACATTTACACCAGCAACAGTTCTCTTCAGGACATATTTTACATAAAGTTAAACATGTATTTTTAGCAAAACCCACTTTTACTAAAATAACAGAAACATGAAAGAGTTAGTGAATTTTACTATAAAAGGTAAAAGAGCAGGCAAATAAAAGCAAATACAACTTAAAGATGAAGACAAATAAAAGACCAAGAGTTAAAAGACAAATCATATGACAAGAAATGTGAAAGACAAGCAACATGAAAGCCAGCCAACATGAGAGATAAGACAACAAAATATTAGAGAAACAAACAACAAATCCAATAAACAGGGACAAATTGCATTTAGTTACATAGGTGTCTCTATCTTCTTGCATGAATATATTTTATTTCCCTTGAATAAATCCTGGTTAGTTAAATAGGATATTTTGTATTAAGTTTTGTATAAATACTTCATCCATTCGAAGTATTAAGTGTGGATTCCTGAAAATTTCTATAGTTGAATTGATCTACCACCAGAGGGTTTATTTTACCTTTTTCCAATTTAACAGACATGACAATAATAAAGGCATTTCTTTATAGGATTCATGTGTTGAGCTACTTCAGTGAAGTATATTTCAATTGTTCTTGTTGATTTCTTAAGTATTCCATAAACTTTCATGTTTTCCAAATTTGAATGTTATATCAGGAATATTAGTGCATAATTTGTTTAAGTACACTTTGTTCTGAATTGTTATTCATTTTAATGTTTTCTTCTGATATCTGGTTCAGAGGATTATTAATTTTCATCTGATCCCGATTGACTTCCTTCACTTTCCTTCATTATCTGGTTTAAGGAATCCTTAATTGCTCCTTGATCCTGATTGAAAGCCACTTCACCATTCAGCCTTCAAGATCTGATTTTGCTCAACTACCTTGCCCTGTAACACTGCTTTTATAATCTGGTTCTGTCCTGTTTTCTTGATATATTGACTCCATAGCCCAATGGAAAAGTAGAAAAGCACCTATCCATCTAAGTCAGCAATTCCACCAACAAATCAAAATCAAACCAAATCAATCTTACATAACTAGCCTAAAATCAATTAAAACAGCAAAGTTAAATCATTAAGAGAGAGCCCTATCTGAGAATTAGGAAGACTAGATCCTAATCTCAAAATTAGGTTTGTGGTTACCTTAGTGATTTCTTTCTTTAGCCTTGAGAAATTACAGAGTGATAACACCTTCAAAATAGATTAATCTAATGCAATTAAAACTAATTCAAAACAGATTAAATCAATCAAAACCAAACATAAATAAATTAAAATCACACTTGCAGAAAGGAAATCACACTTGCTTGAAATTGAAATCACACTTGCGTAAATGAAAATCACACTTGCAGAATGGAAATCACATTTGCTTGAAATTGAAATCACACTTGCGTAAATGAAAATCACACCACACCTGCAGAATTGAAATAATACCACATTTGCATAAATGAAATCACACCACATTTGCATAAATGAAAGCACTCTTACTGAAAGGAAATCACACTCACACTTGCATAATTGAAATCACTCTTGCTGAAAAAAATCACTCTCACACTTGCATAATTGAAAAAAACTCTTGCCGAAAGGAAATCACGCTCACACTTGCATAATTGAAAACACACCATGCTTGCATAATTGAAAACAAACCATGCTTGCATAATTTAAATCACACTACTGAAAGGAAAATCACACTTGCATAAAATAAAAACACACTTGCTGAAAATAAATGAAATAACAAAACTATGTTACTAGTATGTACAAAGATGTGCAAAATGTGGTTGATGGGGGCCCTCCATGCCTCAGCAAGCACACTAAACAACTATCACATTGGAGATCAAAGTGGTAGTATATATTTCATAAAATGAAGTTACAAGATATTACGAGAGTTCTCTCTCCTCACTTTACAAATCACATACTATATGGAACTTGGAACCTCCAACTATTAACTAGCCACTAGCTACCTCTAACCTCTAGCCTCTAACAACTAACAATTAACAACCGACTACACAAACTACATTTTACAACCCTTTGTATGAAGGGTGAACTCCTATTTATACAAAAATTAAGGATAACTATACAATAAATACAAATCCTCAAATCTCTGCCAAATCCACATTTATCTCTTGTGGTTACAACCAACCTCCTAAAAATGTAAGATACACATTCTCTCAAAGTCCTCTTATCCATGATTCTTCTCATTTGAATGTGCTTAGCTTAATGATCCATATCTTCTTCAAATATTCTATAAATCCTCATGAGTTGGAATTTGAAATTTGAATTTGTAGTTAGGAGGTCAAGTAGGACCCTTCTAGAATCTCCAAGTAGGCCTACCATATCATAAAACTTATACCATTTTTATGTATATATGAGCACATGTTAATTTATACTATTTAATCGCAAATTCACTTAAAATACTTAAAATAAATGACTTTGGAAAATATAATGCTAAACCCATATGATCATGTAAATGGTTACTTGATGTAGGGTTATGTAGCTACATAATCATGAAATGAGGGTGAAATGAGGGTAAAATGATGGAAATGTGGGTAAAATTTCACGACATTTTGGAGACCCAACATTATACCTACGAACACATTGGTTATTTTTAATTTTTAATGTGGTGAGTTGAAATAATTTTATGTTGAGATTCAACAAGATGATGAGCTTAGTGAAAAGTAAGCACCTTCACTACGTGGGGCCCGCAGGATATTTTTAGGTGTATGTCTATTTTTAGACATGGTGAGCATATTCTATAAGTTGCAGGATGTTATTTGTAGATGGTTGGTCAAATGTGGAAAATAGATGAAATTCTATTTTTAGAATATTGGGCGAAGTCTATTTATAGATCGTCGAGCTAAAAATAGGTGCATGTCGATTATTATTAACCCTTAATAATAATCCGACAATAAACATCAACTTATTCTCTTGGAGCACTTTATTTCAACGAACAGATTTTGCAAATCAGTGGGCTGAAAGAATTATGCAATTCCTAGGGTTATTGGTGGCTCATGCATGAAGGACTCAGCTAGAATTGAAGTGGCAAAGTTATGACAGAGTTGGAAGAGTAGTTACAGGAGTTGTTATTTAGCTTAACTCAGTTGAGCTAGTTGTATCTAGTCTAACTGAAAGATACACTAGTGAGAGTTAAGTAAATTAATTAGTTAATTAATTCACAACTAATAACTCACTAACAACTGAACAAGTACAACAGTTAACTACTTGCATGTCAGTTCCAGTGGAGACCCAGTGGAGAGATAGGTGAAAGGGTGAGACGGACTATAGTGATGCATTCAATGCATCTGACACACATTGGAGATGCCAATGAGGATTTCACAGTCAAGGCAAGGCCAATTCATATTCATTCAGGGGTCTTCTTCAGCAGGGATTGCGCAGTGGAGGTAGGCTGTCAAGAGGTAAGAAATTGGTGCATAGAGATGCAAATTTCTGCATGACAGTGTGTAATGAATCTATATTATACTGAGAGCTTGATGCACTAATATTTGTATGAGATTATTACATGATTCCATTGATATACATAATATATTATAGTTGGGGTTTTTAGCTTTAAGCTTTCCCGTTAAACAACCGTGTTATGTGCGATTGAATTTATTCACATGTGTTTGCAATTGAGTTTTAAATTTCCGCAAGTTTAACAATGGAAGGATTCTGTATTTAGCAAGAAGATAAATATTTTTAGATCAGGAGAATCCGGTAATACATCAGTATTAATAAATTTCTACATGATTTCAGAGCAGTATTGATCACTGGAGATTGTAATTGTGAATAAGTGCTGAGTTTTGTGCTGGTGGACAATTCGAATTTGCTGCAGAAATTTCTTGGTGCGACAGTTGAGTATTCATTGAAGTGTCTTTCAATGGGTTGCAATTGGAGTATGCCCTTGAGGGTAGCTCGAATTACATAGCTTGGAAGGATAGGATGGAGGCGATGCTTGAAGATAATGGACCGAAGGAGTTCATTGATAGCGATGTTCCTAAGCCCGCTTCTAGCGATGCTGCAGGACTTGACGCATGGAAAAAGAAGGTAGCAAAGACAAGAAGAATTATGTTGGAAGGCGTGAAGGACCATATTGTGTCAAGCCTTCATGGGAAAGCCACTCCATTTGCAATGTGGAAGGCTTTGACAGATCTTTTCCAAAGCAGCAGCGACTAGAGGAAGTTGGCGCTGAAAGATAAGCTCAAAAAAATAAAAATGGAGAAGGGCGACAGTATTCCAAAATATCTCACGAAGTTTTTCCAATGTAGGGATGACTGGGAAGTGTGGGGATTACAGTTGAGGATGATGACTTGGTGAGCTTGGCTCTCCTTAAGCTTCCGAAGAGTTGGCATAGCCACGAAGACTCTATCAATGGACGGGAGAAACTGTCGGGTTGGGAGCGAATTTGGTCGGATCTTGTGCAGGAGGAGATAAGGCGAAGTACCAGGGATGGCTCTTAATCGAAGAAGGATGATGAAGATAATTGTGCTTTGGCTACCAAAGCAAGGAAAGGAAAGGGGAACAAATCCCATCCAAAATATGAGGCTAAAGGCAAGAAGCTAGATTTGTCCAAAGTGAAGTGTTTTCATTGTCACGAACATGGGCATCTCACCACTAACTGCCCACAGAAAAAGAAGAACAAGAAGGCTATTGGAGCTGCAGCTAGAGAGGCCTTAGCCTCGCAATTTGAACTTGATTTCTATTTGATCGCATGCTTGGTTTCAAGCTCAATGAGATCAGTGTGGTATCTTGATAGTGGTGCATATTTCGATATGACAGGAGACAAGGAGTTATTTAGTGACTTGGAGGAGAAGGATCTCCAAATGCATATAGAGATGGGCGACGATGGTAGATACAGTGCGACCAGCATTGGAACCATTACCTTTGAAAGGGATTCAGGTAAAACATTTCTATTGAAATATGTTGTACATGTTCCAAGTCTGAAGAAGAACTTGGTCTCGGTCGCAATGTTGGAAGGCAGAGGTTATGACATTGTTTTCAGAGAGGGAAAAGCTTTCCTGCGACATAAAACAACGGCTCAAACCAAGAGGATAAAGATTCGATTTAAGAATCTCTACAAGCTGGAGGTAGATGGTTGCGCTGCAATGATGGGTAAATCAGAAGAAGGGGTGAGCCGAGATGAGGGCGAATTATGGCATAGGAGATTGGCCCATCTTCACCATGGCACCTTGAATATTTTGCAACAGATTTCTACTGGACTTCCCAAGGGTACTCTTGCGTAGTCAGATTAGTGCAAGGGATGTACTATGGTTAAGTTTGTGAAGACCACCTTTCATGAGAAGGAGAATCGTGCTTCGGTGATCCTGGAGAGAATTCACACAGACGTGTGTGGACCTTTCTCGGTTGCTTCAACAAAAAAACACAGGTATTATGTTATATTTGTTTATGAATATTCTCGTAGATGTTGGATCTTCTTCATGCAGAAGAATATCGAAACATTCTCAAAGTTCTGTGAGTTTAAAGCATTGGTGGAGAAGGAGTGGGGGAAGCAAGTGAAGGCTCTGTGGAGCGATAATGGTGGTGAATATATCTCAAAAAAATTCAAATACTTTTGTAGCAAAGAAGGAATTCAAAGAGAACTCATAGCGCATCATAACCCACATCAGAATGGGGTCGCAGAGAGGAAGAAAAGAATGATCGTGGGTGTTGCACAAGCTATGCTGCATGACCAAGGCCTATCGATGCACTTGTAGGTGGAAGCATGCAACACTGCGGTTTATGTGCAAAACCGTTGTCCTCGTAGAATACTTGGCATGAGTACACCTAAAGAATATTTTACTGGTAAGAAGCCTGATATTTATCATTTGAAGATTTTTGGCTCATCTATTTACGGTCATGTGACAAAGGACGCCAGGAAGAAGCTGGAGCCAATAGCAGAAGTTGGGATATTTGTGGGGTACACAGAAATACCCCATAATTATCGTGTGTATTTGCCAAACAGTCGAATGACTGTGGTGCGACGGGATATAAAATTCAATGAGGTGAAAGCCATGAAGTTGTCGCTTGAGAGGGAGCTACAGTTGCATGCAGAGGAGGAACTTCTTGTTCCCAAAGATGAGCCTCTAGATGTGGATCAGCCACAGGATGAGATTCATGGAGTGGAGGAGTCCACTCATGTAGAACCAAACATCAGAACAAGCAGAAAGCATACCACAAAAGTTGAGAGACTGAAGCTTGATGCAACAAAGAATGTAGGAGTCCCTACATCACAGCGCAGACAGAGACAGTCACCTGACCGATTTACTGGATACATGGCTCTTATGAGCAAGTATATTGTGACAGATCCATCTTCTTTTGAAGAAGCAGCGCAGGAGCCCACATGGGTAGATGCCATGGTGGAGAAGTATGACTCCATTTTCAGAAGCAATGCTTGGGAGATTGTTCCAAGGCTGATGGGTAAATCAGTGGTTGATTCAAAATGGATCTACAAGGTAAAGCAAGTTGCTAATGGGAGCGTTGAGAAGTATAAGGCAATATTTTTTGCCCGAGGCTTCTCACAGATCGAGGGGATTGATTATGAAGAAACCTATGCACATGTCGCATGGTATTCTTCCATAAGGACCATCCTTGCTCTCTCAGCGCAGATGGGTTGGCACATTCATCAGATGGATGTGAAGACTACATTCCTTAATGGGATCATTGAGGAAGAGGTGTACATTGAGCAGCCTGAAGGATTTGAGATCTTCAGCAGCAAGTCGCATGTGTGCAGACTCAAAAGAGCAATGTATGGGCTGAAGCAAGCACCTCGTGCTTGGTACACATGGATCGACAGCTATTTCACTAGACTTGGCTTCACCAACAGTGAGGCGGATGCAAACTTGTACCAAATTGTGGTGGAGGGTAAGCTTTTAATCATTGTTCTTTATGTTGATGATTTAATACTAACGGGTGATGAGTATTTGATACACTCATGCAAGGCAGATCTTGCAAAGGAGTTCGAGATGAAGGATTTGGGCCTCCTTCATTATTTCCTTGGATTGGAAATATGGCAGCGAGAAGGTGAACAGTTTGTGTCTCAAGGCAAGTATTCTCGAGAGATACTTGGTAAGTTTCACATAGAGGACTACAAGCCCATGGATACTCCTCTTCCAGGAAATTGGAGGAAATAGGATGCTACATCAGTAGAGGTAGTGGATGCCAATGTTTATCGACAATTGGTGGGTTCGCTCATGTATTTAGTTAATACAAGACCGGAGATATGCTATGCAGTGAACCAACTTTCACAAGCGATGGTTAATCCTACCAAGCTCTTTTGGAAGGCAGGAAAGCACGTCCTGAGGTATCTCAGGGGCACATCTGAGTATGGATTATGGTACATATAGATAGATGAGGTGAAGTTGCATGGCTTCATGGATGTAGATTAGGCAGGCAGCCCAACGGACAGAAAGAGCACATCAGGAGGGGTTTTCAGTATCGGATCTACAATAGTTTCTTGGTATAGCAGGAAAAAAAGATCCGTGGCATTCAGTTCAACAGAAGCAAAATACATGGCAGCAATTCAAGCTGCATGTGAGGCTATCTAGATGAGGAAGATCCTGGTCGGTTTGTTCGGTTCACATTTAGATCCTACAATGATGCATTGTGATAATCAGAGTTTCATTAAACTCTTGGTTAATCCTTTGTTTCATGATAGATCTAAACATATTGATATCTGGTATCATCATATCCGAGATTGTGTGCAGTGGAAGATCATGTTGCTTCAGTACATTCCTACGAAAGATCAGGATGCAGATATTCTAACGAAGGTGCTCGGCAGGAGAAAATTTGAATACCATAGAGGCAAGATCGGGGTGAAGGATAATCCCTATCTTGTTGAGAGGTAGTGTTGAGATTCAACAAGATGATGAACTTAGTGAAAAGTAAGCACCTTCACTAAGTGGGGCCCACAGGCTATTTTTAGGTGTATGTCTATTTTTAGACATGGTGAGCATATTCTATAAGTTTCAGGATGTTATTTGTAGATGGTTGGTCAGATGTGGAAAATAGATGAAATTCTATTTTTAGAATATTGGGTGAAGTCTATTTATAGATCGTCGATCTAAAAATAGGTGCATGTCGATTATTATTAACCCTTAATAATAATCCGACATTAAACATCAACTTATTCTCTTGGAGCACTTTATTTCAGTGAACAGATTTGGCAAATCAGTGGGCTGAAGGAATTACATAATTCCTAGGGTTGTTGGTGGCTCATGCATGAAAGACTTAGTTAGAACTGAAGTGAAAAAGTTATGACAGAGTTGGAAGAATAGTTACAAGAGTTGTTGTTTAGTTTAACTCAGTTAAGTGTGTTAAACTTAGTTGAGCTAGTTGTATCTAGTCTAACTGAAAGATACACTAGTGAGAGTTAAGTGAATTAATTAGTTAATTAATTCACAACTAATAACTCACTAACAACTGAACAAATACAATAGTTAACTACTTGCATGTTAGTTCCAGTGTGTAGGAATTTACAGGGTAAGTTCCTTAGATCAAGAACCAAAGGTCGCTGCTCACAAATAGATCACAAATCAGTACACCAGTATAATCACGTGGTTAAAACCCTCAAAGAGGGAAACAATCCACGGCTTGAGCCAACGCGACCACTTCAGGAAATTTATTAATATAAAAAGAAAAGTTACATATTTTTCTCTCATAAATGGTTACCGGACAAATGACCCTCCATGCTCTTTAAATAGAGATCATGGACTAATCAGGTGCTAAGCCACGGATCAAGTGTCATTAATACCGAGGTGAGAGATAACCATCGGATCACTACAAATCATGACCGTCGGATTATAAGTTACAAATGTAGGTGGTAAAGAAACACACTTTACCTAACTCTACACTAGACTAAGTTATTCTCAACTATTTCCTATGTGTCGGAATATCCTAACATCCCCCCTTAAGAACAAATTGGGATAGGATTGAAGGATTTACAAAGGAGACACAAAAGGAGCCTATTTCCTATGTGTCAAAATATCCTAACATCCCCCCTTAAGAACAAATTGGAATAGGATTGAAGGATTTACAAAAGTGACACAATAGGAGAAGGAAGGAGGCATTAGAGCCTACCCCCCCTTAATGACAACTTTCATGAACTCCAAGCATGGATCGAAGTTTTCTAAACTTCACTTCTGTGAGAACCTTTGTAACGATATCGGCTACCTGATCATTGGTTGGACAATACTGAACTTCAAGAACACGATCATGAATGAGCTTTCTGATGAAGTGTATGTGGAGTTCAATGTGTTTCATACGCTGATGCTGAATTGAATCTTTACATAGCTAAATGGCACTCTGATTATCACACCAAAGTGTAATTGGATGCTCCTGATGGAGACCAAATTCAAATAGGATCTGACGAAGCCACATGGCTTCCTTGCTGGCTTCATTTGCACCACGATACTCTGCTTCTGCAGAAAAAAGAGAAATTGCACTTTGTTTCTTACAAGACCAAGTAATAGGTCCTGAACCAAGAGTGAATACATATCCTGCAGTAGACTTTCGATCATCAGGGTCACCAGCCCTATCAGAATCAGTGAAACCTATTAACAATGGAGATGCTCCTACACTGTAATGAATCCCGAACTGAACTGTACCTCGAATATATCGAAGTATTATTTTAGCTTCTTTCTAGTGACTTTCATGAGGTTGGTGCATAAACTGAGCGACAAGACCAACGACAAAGGAAAGGTCAGGACCAGTATGGGTTAGATACAGAAGTTTACCAACAAGTTGACGATATAAGGTAGCATCAACTTCAGGGGTAGTACAAGTGACTGAAAGCTTGACTCCAGACTGAAAGGGAGAAGGAGTTGGCTTACAGTCTTCCATGTGAAAGTGGTGTAGAAGATCATAGGCATACTTGGACTGAGAGAGGGTAATGCCTTCCTTGGATTGCAAGACTTGAAGACCAAGGAAATAATGCAAGTGTCCTAAGTTTGTCATTTCAAACTTCTTTTTGAGGCTAGACTTCACATGGTTTATATGGTTTGGATCACTACTAGTAAGGATAAGATCATCAACATAAAGAACAAGGATTGTGAAGGAAATACCCACTTTCTTGGTGTAGACAGTGTTGTCAGAATGACACCCAGAAAAGCCATCATCTAAGAGAAATCTATCCATTTTGGCATACCAAGCCTGGGGAGCTTGTTTGAGACCATAGAGAGACTTCCTAAGGCGATAAACAAGGTTGGAGTCTTTTTGGATAAAGCCAGGGGGTTGTTCCATGTAGATTTTTTCATGTAAATCTCCATGTAAGAAGGCAGATTTAACATCCATCTGATGGACTTCCTATTTAAAGGAGGCAACAAGGGAAAGAACAAGGCAGATAGAATTCATTTTGGAAATAGGGGAGAAGGTTTCAGTATAGTCAATGCCTTCAAATTGTGAAAATCCTTTAGCGACAAGACGATATTTATGTCTATCCACTTTTCCATCTGGTCCAAACTTGGTTTTGTAAACCCATCTGTATCTGACAAGTTTTCTTCCTTTTGGAAGAGGAACAAGATCCCAAGTATCGTTTGCCAATAAGGAATGATACTCTTCATTCATAGCTTCATCCCAATCTGGATGACCGGAGGCTTCTTCAAAGGTTTATGGATCAAGTTTTTATGGAACTTAAGCCAATAGGGAAGAAGCTCTTTCAAACTGAGAACATGTACGTCATCGATCGAAAGGGTCACCTGCAAGAGAACCTGCTGCATCCCGAGTAGAGCGAACCCATCTTGGAAGCGATGGAGTATAAGGAACAATTTCAAGAGGTGGAGGAGGATTATCATCATCACTGTCATCATCTGAACTAGAAGGAATTCTATTAAAAATAGAAGAGAGAGAGAGAGGTGGCACATATGCCGAATCAGGGTCGCAGGCCAAAGGTTGAAGAAGTCTATATTCTTTGACATCTTCAGAATATCCAACAAAAATGCATTTTTCACTCCTAGGTTCTAAGGCTTTATGTTTCACATCTGGAATATGGGCCCAAGCGTCACTTCCAAAAACACGAAAGTGACTTACATATGGTTTGATTGAGCTCCAAGATTCTTCTGGAGTTATATTCTTTAAAACCTTAGTAGGAGTGTGATTTACTATGTAATTTGCACAGTTAATGGGTTCTGCCCAAAAATTGAGACCAAGTCCTTTAGATTGAAGCATAAAATTAGCCATTTCTTTTAAGGTGCGATTCTTCCTTCCAACTACACCATTATGTTGTGGAGTATATGGAATAGTAGGTTGCAATTGAATGCCATGCTCAATTCAGAATTTGATAAATTTGTTGTTAACATATTCTCCGCCATTGTCTGATCTTAACTTAAGAATTTCATGTCCAAATTGTTTCTCAACAAAGGCCTTAAAAGCCAAGAACATGTTAAAAACTTCACTCTTGAGTTTTAGGAAGTATACCCAAGTGCATCTGGAAAAATCATCAATGAAGGTTAAGAAGTACTTGCAACCAGAGAAAGAAACAACAGGAAGTGGACCACATAAATCACTGTGCACAAGATGCAAAGGGGCTAAAGCGTGCCAAGAGGCACGTTTGTTAAAACTATCCCGATGATGTTTTCCGAGTACACATCCGGAGCAAACACCATCTCGGCGAGATACCATCGGAAGACCCGTCACCATATTTTCCTTATATAGAGTTTGAAGAGAGCGATAGTTTAAGTGACCAAATCGCTCATGCCAAAGTTTGCTCACATCATCATTATGAGCAATAAAAACGAAGGGAAGGGAGGATGACCCAAAGTTGTCAAAATTATACAACCTTGTGGAATCATCAACAATGCCAGTAGCTAAAATATGTTTAGGATCTTTGAAGTCGTTGATTACAACATCATGAGGTGAGAATTCTACTATTTTCCCTTCACCTGAATGAGTTATCTGATAAACAGATAGAAGGTTGCATGACAAGGTAGGAACACATAGTACATCATTAAAATGACCATTATCTAAATGAATGGTTCTAGATCCTACAACACTAAGAGATCTATCATCACCAACATAAATATGTTTTGTGTTACAATCATTTAAAGAAGAAAACATGGATTTATTTTTAGCCATGTGGTAAGAAGCTCCAAAATCAATGAGCCACTCATGAGAAGGAGAAGAAGAAGATACATTTAATGCATAACCAGATCTTGATGCTTGAAAACCACAAGCAGAAAGTGCCATGCCTGAAGATGAAGGTGAAGAGTGCTCCAAATTGATGTTGTGCTTCTTCATTGCTGCTTCTAAAGCTTCCATCTTCTTAAAACATTTGGACTCTATATGGCCATCCCAATTGCAAAATTTAATGTCTATCTGTCTTCTTCCCTTTGTTTTGATTTGCCTTATTATTTTGGTGATTTGATTTTTCAGTTTGCGGTTGAAATTGCTTAGGGCCCTTTTTTGGTTTAGGACCATATTTTTAGGATACTGCTTCTTGGGATTATTTTTATATGGTTGTTGTTGGGCTACTAAGGCTTTCTTAGAAGAGTTTCCAGTAGTGATAAGACTAAGGTGTAAAAAATTTTCTTGTTCTCTTATCAAAGAATCACAAAAGGCATCAAAAGAGGGATTCTTATAGGTGGTTCCTGAAGAAATTATGGTTTCTCTGGTGGAATGGAAGGCGGAAACAAAAACAGAGTATGAAGGGCCAAGCTTAGCAAGAATGCAATAGATGAGGCTACCATTGTCCTTTTTGATCTTACAACCTTCTAAAATAATTCTGAGGGTCTTGAATTTGGACAAAAAATCTTCAATGGAGGAGAAGTTATTGGGGTCCAAAATAAGCAACTCATTTTCAAGCTAGTGGGCCCTGATTTGATTTTGAATGCCAAAAACAGTTTTTAGATTTTCCAGGGCTTCATCAGGGGTGTCAATGTCAAGGATATGAAATCAAAGATCTTGAGCATGGAAATTCCTATCAACCCTCGTGCTTGATCTTGTTTATTTTCCCATTTAGCGGCTTTATCATCATCACAAGGTTTATTTTCTTGTCCTTTGGCTATTCTATAAAGCCCTTTACTTCTAAGTATATCTACCATGTGAGGTAGCTATTGGAAATAATTGGTGCTATTAATAATAATCGGGCATGCACTTTCCATTTTTTTAAAAACATGAAGCTGAGAAAAGCTGAAAATAACTGCTCCAATGGAAAGATCTCGAAAAATTAGGCCATTTAAAAAAAACGGCTCGAAAAATGGCTTCCGGATGAAGAAGTTATGCCTTTTGAAAAATGTGAGTTGTAGATGCCGAATAGTTACGGGAACGAGATGAAGTGCGGGTTTAAAAAAAAAAAAATTGCCCCTTTGAACAATTTTTTTTTACAAAAGAAGCTTGAGAAGGAGACTTGAACCCAAGACCTCTATTCTCATAAACTAACCCCTCACCAAGTGAGATAGTAAAAGGATCACGTTATTGTATGAAAGGAGGAAGGGGTTTTTTTTTTTTACTCTTCGGTGTGCGTGCCTTTTCCTGCACAAAAAAACACAAAAACCGAGCAAAAAGAAAGAAATGAAAAGCCTTATAGTATAATGTTAGATTTTCGGTTAGCCTCACCAGAAACTATCACTTTTTTTGAGATTCAACAAGATGATGAGCTTAGTGAAAAGAGTCGCCTTTACTAAGTGGGCCCACAGGCTATTTTTGGCGCAAGTCTATTTTTAGACTATGTCTATTTTTAGACATGATGATCATATTTCAGAAGTTGTAGGATGCTATTTATGGATGGTTGATCAAGTTGGAAAAATAGATGAAATTCTATTTTTAGAATATTGGGCGAAGTCTATTTATAGATCGTCAATCTAAAAATAGATGCATGTCGATTATTATTAGCTCTTAATAATAATCAGACTCTAAACATCAACTTATTCTCTTGGAGCACTTCAGTTCAGTGCACAAATGTGGCACATCAGTGGACTGAGGGAATTACGCAATTCCCAAGGGTTTACTGGAGCTAATGCATGGAGGACTCAGTTAGAACTCAAGTGGCAGAGTTATGACACAATTGGAAGAAGTAGTTATGGAGTTGTATTTAGTTTAACTCAGTTAGACTCAGTTGAACTAGTTGTATCTAGTCTAACTGATTGATACACTAGTGAGAGTGGAGTGAATAAATTAGTTAATTAATTCACAAATAATAACTCATTAATCAACTGAACAATACAGTAGTTAACTACAGTGCATGGTAGTTTCAGTGGAGACCAGTGGAGAGATAGGTGAAAGGGCAAGATAGACTATCTGTTGTGACTATAGTGATGCATTGATTGCATCACACACTCAATGGAGATGCCAATGAGGATTGCGCAGTCAAGGATGGAGTAATTCGAATTCATTCAGAGCTATTCTTCAGCAGAGATTGTGCAGTGGAGGCAGGCTAGCAGGTGGCAAAGATCGATGCATGGATTTGTAAGATTAGGCTTGATTAGTGTATGACGATTATACTGTACTGAGGGCTTGTGATAAGCTTTGTATGTTTGTATGAGATTGTCATATGATCTCCATGTTACATAATATATAGTTGGGGTTTTCAGCTTCAGGCTTTCCCGGTTAAAAACTGTGTTATGTGCGATTGATAATTTTTGTTTATGCTTCACATGTGTGTGAAATTAATTTTTCTGCAAAAGATTAACAAGTGGAATAGATTCAGTATCTTGCATAAAGTTATAGTGTGAGATCAGGTGGATCTTGGACATATGCATGCTTAGTGCATATAATTTCTACATGGTATCATAGCATTGTTGATTGAATATTGCAATTGTGAAGTGAGTTTGTGCTGGTGGACAATTCGAATTTGCTACAGAAGATTCTTGGTGCAGAAATCGAGTATACATTGAAATGTCTTTCAACGGGTTGAGATTGGAGTATGCCCTTGATGGGAGCTCGAATTACATAGCCTGGAAGGACAAGATGGAGGCGGTGCTGGAGGATAATGGGCTGAAGGAGTTCATCGATAGCGATGTTCCTAAGCCGGGATCTAGCGATGCTGCATTACTTGATGCATGGCAAAAGAAGACTGCAAAGACGAGGAGGATTCTGTTGGAAGGTGTGAAGGACCATATTGTGTCTAGCCTTCACGGGAAAGCCACTCCATTCTTAATGTGGAAGGCTTTGACAGACTTGTTCCAAAGCAGAAGTGACCAGAGGAAGTTGGCGCTTAAAGACAAGCTCAGAAAAATAAAAATGGAGAAAGGCGACAGTATACCAAAATACCTCACGAAGTTTGTTCACTACAAGGATGAACTAGAAAGTGTGGGGGTTACTGTTTATGAAGAAGACTTGGTGAGCTTGGCTCTCCTTGGGCTTCCGAAGAGTTGGCATAACTACGAAGACTCTGTCAATGGACGAGAGAAACTGTCGAGATGGGAGCGACTTTGGTCGGATCTTGTGCAGGAGGAGATAAGGTGGGGTACTAGGGATGGATCTTCATCGAAGAATGAAGATGAAGATAATTGCACTTTGGTTGCCAAAGCAAGGAAAGGGAAGGGAAAGAAATCTTCTTCAAAATCCGGTGCTAAAGGCAAGAAGCAGGATTTGTCCGAAGTGAAGTGTTTTCACTGTCACGAACATGGAAATTTCGCCACTAATTGTCCACAGAAGAAGAAGAATAAGCAGGTTTTTGAATCTACAGCTGGAGAGCCCTTAGCCTCCCAATTTGAGCTGGATTTTTCCTTGATCGCATGCTTGGTTTCAAGCTGCATGGGATCGGTGTGGTATCTTGACAGTGGTGCGTCTTTCCATATGACGGGAGACAAAGAGTTGTTTAGTGACTTGGAGGAGAAGGACCTCCAGATGCATATAAAGATGGGCGACGATGGTCGGTACAGTGCGACTGGCATTGGGACCATTAACTTTGAGAGGGATTTCGGTAATTCGTTCTTGTTGAAGAATTTCATGCATGTTCCAGGTCTGAAGAAGAACTTGGTCTCAGTCGCAATGCTGGAAGACAAGGGTTATGATGTTGTTTTCAGTGAGGGAAAAGCCTTCCTTCGACATAAAACAATGGGTCAAACCAAGAAGATAGGGGTTCGAATTAAGAATCTCTACAAGCTAGAAGTAGATGGCTGTGCTGCAATGGTGGGCAGAACAGAAGAAGTGGTGAGCCGCGATGAGGGCGAATTATGGCACAGGAAATTGGGCCATCTTCACCATGGCGCTTTGAATATTTTGCAGCAAATTTCTACTGGACTTCCCAAGCGTACTCTTGCGCAGTCAGATCAGTGCAAGGGATGTACCATGGGTAATTTTGTAAAGACCACCTTTCATTAGAAGGAGAACCATGCTTCGGTGATCCTGGAGAGAATTCACATAGACGTGTGTGGACCATTCTCTTTCATGCAGAAGAAGAGTGAAACGTTCTCAAAGTTCTGTGAGTTCAAGGCATTGGTGGAGAAGGAGTTGGGGAAGCAAGTGAAAGCTCTAAGGAGCGATAATGGTGGTGAATACATCTCGGGTGAATTCAAAGACTTATGTAGCAAAGAAGGATTTCGAAGAGAACTCATAGCGCCTCATAACCTGCAGCAGAATGGGGTTGCAGAGAGAAAGAACAGAACAATCGTGGATGCTGCACGAGCGATGCTGCATGACCAGGGCCTACTGATGCACTTGTGGGCGGAAGCATGCAACACTGTGGTTTATGTGCAAAACCATTGTCCTCATAGAGTACTTGGCATGAGTACACCCGAAGAATAATTTTTTGGTAAGAAGCCTGATATTTATCATTTGAAGATTTTTGGCTCACCTATTTACATTCATGTGAAAAAGGACACCAGGAAGAAGCTGGAGCCGACTGCAGAAGTTGGGATATTTATGGGGTACATAGAAACACCCCATAACTATCGTGTGTATTTTCCAAATAGTGGGATGACTATTGTGCGAAGGGATATAAAATTCAATGAGGTGAAAGCCATGAAGTTGTCGCTTGAGAGGGAGCTACACTTGCATGCGGAAGAGGAACTTCTTGTTCCCAAAGATGAGTCTCTAGATGTGGATCAGCCACAGGAGGAGATTCATGGAGTGGAGGAGTCCACTCATGTAGAACCAAACATCAGACAAGGCAGAAAGCGTACCATAGAAGCTGAGAGACTGAAGCTTGATGCGGCACAGAATGTAGGAGTCCCTACATCACAGCGCAAACAGAGACAGTCACCTGAACGATATACTGGATACATGGCTCTTATGAGCAAGTGTATTGTGACAAAGTCATCTTTTTTTGAAGAAGCAGCGCAAGAGCCCACATGGGTAGATGCCATCGTGGAGGAGTATGACTCCATTGTTAGAAACAATGCTTGGGAGATTGTTCCAAGGCCGGTGGGAAAATCAGTTGTAGGATCAAGATGGATCTACAAGGTAAAGCAAGCTATTGATGGGAGTGTCGAGAAGTATAACGTAAGATTTGTTGCCTAGGCTTCTCACAGATCGAGGGGATTGACTATGAAGAAACCTTTGCACACGGTATTCTTCCATACGAACCATCCTTGCTCTCTCAGCGCAGATGGGTTGGCACATTCATCAGATGGATGTGAAGACTGCGTTCCTTAATGGGATCATTGAGGAAGAGTTGTACATTGACCAACCTGAAGGATTTGAGATCTTCAGCAGCGAGTCGCATGTGTGCAGGCTCAAAAGAGCGTTGTATGGGCTGAAACAAGCACCCTGTGCTTGGTACACTCGGATCGCCAGCTATTTCACTGGACTTGGCTTCACCAAGAATGAGGTGGATGCAAACCTGTACCAGATTGTGGTTGAGGGTAAGATTTTAATCATTGTACTTTATGTTGATGATTTAATACTAACAGGTGATGAGAAGTTGATACACTCATGCAAGGCAGATCTTGCAAATGAGTTTGAGATGAAGGATTTGGGTCTCCTTCATTATTTCCTTGGATTGGAAATATGGCAGTAGGAAGGTGAACTGTTTGTGTCTCAAGGCAAGTATGCCCGGGAGATACTGGAGAAGTTTCACATGCAAGGCTGCAAGCCTATCGACACTCCTCTTCCAGGAAATTGGAAGAAAGAGGATGCTACATCGGCAGAGGTAGTGGATACCACTGTTTATCGACAGTTGGTGGGTTCGCTCATGTATTTAGTCAATACAAGACCGGACATATGTTATACGGTGAACCAACTTTCACAAGCGATGGTTAAGCCTACCAAGCTCTTTTGGAAGGTAGGGAAGCATGTTTTGAGATATCTCAGGGGCACATCTGAGTATGGTTTATGGTATAGATAGACGGATGAGGTGAAGTTGCATGGCTTCATGGATGCAGATTGGGCAGGAAGCCCAACAGATAGAAAGAGCACATCAGGAGGGATTTTCAGTATCGGATCTATGGCAGTTTCTTGGTATAGCAGAAAACAAAGATCCATGGCACTCAGTTCAGCAGAAACGGAATACGTGGTAGCAATTTTAGCTACATGTGAGGCTATCTAGATGAGGAAGATCCTGGTTGGTTTGTTTGGTTCACATTTAGATCCCACGGTGATTCATTGTGATAATCAGAGTTGCATTAAACTCTCGTTTAATCCTGTGTTTCATGATAGATCTAAACATATTGATATCCGCTATCATCATATTAGAGATTGTGTGTAGCGGAAGATCATGTTGCTTCAATACATTCCTACGGAGGATCAGGATGCAGATATTCTGCCATAGGCGCTCACTAGGATCAAATTTGACTACCATAGAGGCAGGATTGGGGTGAAGGATAATCCCTATCTTGTTGAGAGGGAGTGTTGAGATTCAACAAGATGACGAGCTTAGTGAAAAGAGTCGCCTTCACTAAGTGGGCCTGCAGGCTATTTTTGGCGCAAGTCTATTTTTAGACTATGTCTATTTTTAGACATGATGATCATATTTCAGAAGTTGCAGGATGCTATTTGTGGATGGTTGATCAAGTTGGAAAAATAGATGAAATTCTATATTTAGAATATTGGGCGAAGTCTATTTATAGATCGTCAATCTAAAAATAGATGCATGTCGATTATTATTAGCTCTTAATAATAATCAGACTCTAAACAACAACTTATTCTCTTGGAGCACTTCAGTTCAGTGCACAGATGTGGCACAGCAGCTGACAGAAGGAATTACACTATTCCTAAGGGTTTACTGGAGCTAATGCATGGAGGACTCAGTTAGAACTCAAGTGGCAGAGTTATGACATAGTTGGAAGAAGTAGTTATGGAGTTGTATTCAGTTTAACTCAGTTACACTCAGTTGAGCTAGTTGTATCTAGTCTAACTGATTGATACACTAGTGAGAGTGGAGTGAATTAATTAGTTAATTAATTCATAAATAATAGCTTATTAATCAACTGAACAATACATCAGTTAACTACAGTGCATGGCAGTTTCAATGGAGACCAGTGGAGAGATAGGTGAAAGGGCAAGATAGACTATCTTTTGTGACTATAGTGATGCATTGATTACATCACACACTCAGTGGAGATGCCAATGAGGATTCACAGTCAAGGATGGAGTAATTCAAATTCATTTAGAGCTATTCTTCAGCAGAGATTGCGCAATGGAGGCAGGCTAGCAGGTGGCAAAGATCGGTGCATGGATTTGCAAGATTGGTCCTGATTAGTGTATGATGATTGTACTGTACTGAGAGCTTGTGATAAGCTTTGTATGCTTGTATGAGATTGTCATATGATCTCCATGTTACATAATATATAGTTGGGGTTTTCAGCTTCAAGCTTTCCCGGTTAAAAACTGTGTTATGTGCGACTGATTTTTTTTGTTTATGCTTCACATGTGTGTGCAATTAATTTTTTCCGCAAAAGATTAACAAGTGGAATAGATTCAGTATCTTGCATAAATTTAAATAGTGTGAGATCAGGTGGATCTTGGACATATGCATGCTTAGTGCATATAATTTCTACAACTTTTTTCACTATTTCTGATTTCCCGAAATCGCACAAAGACGCGGGGAAAGAGCATACGTAGCAAAAAAAATCCATTTTTCCTGTTTCTGATTTGCCGAGATCGCATGCAGCGCAAAAAAAAGAGCATACATAGAGAAGAGGGTATAGATCCAGAAAACAAATAAAATCTTAATATCGAAAATAAACAGAAAAAAACCGAAATAAGCAGAACAATTAACAAATATAACTGCAAAATAGATGCTTTATACCTCCAGATCTAAACTGTCATAACTTGGGCAGCCGGAAACCTTTTCACATGAAAAGAAAGGCATTCCTCACTGCAACAGATGCTCCAGACAAAATCGAGCAGTTCTCCAAGCCCAAAAATGTTTAGAAATAGTAGATCTACAAAAAGACATTCGCATGCAGTCAAACCGGCTTCGGATTTTGATCAACAACGGACGCAACCCTCAAAATAGCCCTGATAACATGTAGGAATTTATAGGGTAAGTTCCTTAGATCAAGATCCAAAGGTCACCGCTCACAAACAGATCACAAATCAGTACACCAGTATAATCACGTGGTTAAAACCCTCGAAGAGGGAAATAATCCACGGCCTGAGCCAACGCGGCTACTTCAGGAAATTTATTAATATAAAAAGAAAAGTTACATATGTTTCTCTCATAAACGGTTATCGGAAAAATGACCCTCCATGCTCTTTAAATAGAGATCATGGACCAATTGGGCGTTAAGCCACGGATCAAGTGTCGTTAATACCGAGGTGAGAGATAACCGCTGGATCACTACGAATCGTGACCGTCAGATTATAAGTTACAAATGTACATGGTAAAGAAACACACTTTACCTAACTCTACACTAGATTAAGTTATTCTTAACTATTTCCTATGTGTCGGAATATCCTAACAGAGTGGAGACCCAGTGGAGACCCAGTGGAGACCCAATGGAGAGATAGGTGAAAGGGTGAGATGGACTATCTGTTGTGACTGTAGTGATGCATTCAATGCATCTGACACACATTGGAGATGCCAATGTAGATTGCGCAGTCAAGGCAAGACCAATTCGAATTCATTCAGGGGTCTTCTTCAGCAGGGATTGTGTAGTGGAGGCAGGCTGTCAGGAGGCAAGAAATTGGTGCATAGAGATGCAAATTTTTGCATGACAGTGTGTATTGAATCTATATTGTACTGATGGCTTGATGCACTAAGCTTTGTATGAGATTACTACATGATTCCATTGATATACATAATATATGATAGTTGGGGGTTTTTAGCTTTAAGCTTTCCCGTTAAACAACTATGTTATGTGTGATTGAATTTATTCACATGTGTTTGCAATTGAGTTTTAAATTTCCGCAAGTTTAATAGTGGAAGGATTTTGTATTTAGCAAGAAGATAAATATTGTTAGATCAGGAGAATCCGGTAATACATCAGTATTAATAAATTTCTACATTTTATGCATTGGTGTGTACGTACAAACTTTTCGCACCGAAACAAAACGTTCAGGTTATCAAACACACCAAACACACCGAACTATATTTTTTTACTATTATGTGGGCGGTGCGTTTGGTAAATATAAACGCACCGGGAATAACTTAAAAATTGTACACAGTGATGTACAAATTATAATTTTCCTGGTGCGTTGTAATATACCAAACATATTGAGAACATTGTGGTGTGTCAAGTTCACGCACCGGATTGTGGTGCACCCTGTAAATTTATAAGGTACACCGGGGTGTGAGCCGAACCTGTTGAACTCATCGTGCAAGAAAAACAAATAAAAAATAGTGGATTTTTGGACCTAATTTGCAACTAATCCGCTAAAAAAATAAATTAGAGAGAAACATAGACATTACTTGGAAATTTTCTCATCGAGGAGGCATAGTTGACACGTAAATGAGAAAAACAAATTTCACCACCATTTGAGAAAATTTGAAAGCCACACACTAAGCGCAGGACACAAGGATGGTGAGCAAGAGAAGCACCAATGACAGGGCGCTTGAGTGAGGCAAGAGTAGCACCAGTGCTTCAGAGCTCTACAACATTGCAAATGGTAAAAATGAAATTTACAGCCAATAGTTTTTTTTTTATTTAACCTTATTTCGGTGTGTTATTATAACCGCATTAGTGTGTACTATTTCCAAGCGCACCACATTTTTTTAAAATTAAAAACGCTATAGCGGTGCTCTTGGCATGTACGCATCGAGGTGTTTTAATACATGAACAACACTAGTGCATCGTGGACATATAACACGAAAATGGTGAAAATAATTTTGAGATCAACATTTTTAAAATTTAATCATTCTCCAGTGCTATCGAATAGTATAAGCATTGGTGCCTTGGTAGTTACGCATCAATGTGTTTTAATACATGAACAACACCGGTGCTTCATAAGAATATAGCACCGAAATTTTGAAAATAATTTTACAACCGAATTTTTTTAAATTTAACCTTTGTTTGGTGTTATCCAGTAGTGTATGCACTGATGCATCATATATAGGTGGCACACCATTGTTTTTATATGTATAAAAAATAACGCTTTGATGGTGCATCACTCTCTATTAAGCACTGGGGCTTGTAGTGTGTTATATTGTGTACGCATCAAAGCGTTAAGGTATTGGTTTAACACCGGGTCATTGTTAGAGTATAGCACCGAATTGGGAAAAATGAATTTTACGACCCACATGTTTGTAAATTTAACTATTTTTCGGCGCTATCAAGTCGTATACGCACCAGTGCGCTTTATGTACTTAGTGCACCGTTATTTTTTATTATTATAAAAAATAAATCTGCTATGGTGCACCATGTTCTATTATGCATCGATGCCTATATGTATAGTAACGCACCAACGCGTTAGTTTATTAGCGACAAGTGACCTTTGCTACAAATAGATTTTTGGGCTATTTTTATAGGTGCTTCCACAAAATCCTCTGCTAGAGGGTCTTTTCCTTTTAGTGTCCCAGTGAGAAATGTGTATAATTTAATACTAAGGAGATCTTTTGTCGTGCAAAGCACACACTGGACTTAGTGATTTAATGCATCTTAAAAGAAGAAACAATGAATATGTGATGCAGGATGTGGATATTGTCAGAGGAAACCTCCCACGTATGCATGCGAAAAGAAAGTAGGGGTAGAAATGACCAAGTATGGGATCATGTGAGAAGGACTCATGCAGGAAGACAAGGTAATGTGGGAGGAGGTCAACCCTCATACAAGTGAAATGACTATGTATAAGCATGTGATAGGTAGTCATGTGAGAGAAAAGGAGAGGAAAATGCCTCCTGCGATTTACATTGGAGAAAAATGGCTAGGTATAGAAAAGAGGTGCAATTTGTAGGTTATAGAAATGTGAGTGAAAATTGCAAAATGCAAGATGACTTGAAAAAGGCAAGAGAACAAAACCCACACACACAAAAACAACTAAGTATGGTGGATTTTGTAGGTTGTGACTAATGTAGGAAGGAAATGATAGAAAAGTGGTTGACAACCCGCAAATGTGAATTTGGGTATCACAAAAGAACTGTAGTATAGATTACGAGAAGTTATGTACATGTGCTCGATGAATGTTGGTCAATACCTGGGCCCCCCTATGACCCCTTCATCTAGAGGAACGATGAAGCTTAGGCATTGATACAGACTTGACTAAGGGAAGGAGCGCAAAATGAAGGGAGACCACAACAAGGAGAGATCAAGTTAGTCTCAAGCTACAGAGGAGGAAGGGAAAACACCACTTGAGATAAGGAAGATAAAAAATGGACACCATAAAGAAAAATCGACATAAGCTACTAGAGGGAGGTGATAAGAGGGGTTGGAGCTTGCATACTTGAGGATAAAGAAGTTATAATCAAAGAAGAATAGGTCCCCAAAGTTAAATTCTGAATGAAGAGTCAAACAAATTGTAGACTCAGATTCACCAAAACTGAGGGAACAATTGAAAAATAAAAAACCAAGCATCAATGAGAAAGGGAAGGAGATAATTTGTTGACCTAAAAAAGGATACAAATGATCAAGGCTTGAGAGGGATAAACCTGAGAGGAGGAGGAAGACATCCACCTTGGCTAGCAGGTTCTTTGTTCACCACCATGGAGTCGTTTAACTCAAGCCAAATGTTGCCAAGGTTATCTATCCAAAGTCAAGTTTTGAAACAATGCAGAAAAATCCCTTGCCACTTCCCTCCTCGGTAGCTAAACTTCCACATAGACTAGAAAAAATGCCCAGCGAAAGAGCAATGATTCCAAATCTGCGTGAATTTCCATTCCTTGTTAAAAATAAATGTTTCCCTAGCTTCATGTCTATTTCTCCCTTCACAAACATGATTTCAAGGATGTGTCACACAGTACAAGCACGAGAAAATAAAAAACCTAGAAATCACAAAACTATCAAACCAACCACCAACTTTCGTTACACTTGTTGTTAATTCAATTGCATAGAACCCCATATGATATAGATACCAAGTTTGTAGGTGGATTATTGCTAACCTATTATCTAATAAATTAAAATTTTTGATAATGTCAAAATAACACTTGTGCAAAATCTAAATGTTAAAACTTAATTATTATTTTTATTAATATAATTGATATATTTTATTTTTAATAGGATTTCAATAATACATATATATATATATACAAATTTAAAGTCATGGTCAAGCTAGACACCACATAAATAAGTGTAAAAGTGTAAGAAATATCTAGTTTGTAGCACAATGACCCACCTACTCATAACGATTTGACTACTAAATCTATATCCCTTCCAGTTAAACCATCATAATCTTTTTATTTTTATTTTTATTATCAATATTATATGAAGATTATATTGTAATATATTACATGAAGATTTGGGGAGCTCTGCAGCTATATTGAAGCCAATAATCCCTCTTTTCCTTCTTAACACTACCTCTGTGAAAGGGATGGAAAGCCTTGAATTCTGAGAGAGCATTTTGAAACCAATTCTGTTGTACACGGCATTTCGATCTTGGTCCATAATCATCACTCACTCCTTTGCCATGGTCCATAATCATCACGCACTCCTTTGCCATGGCTGTCGTTTGAAATTCCCCACGGCCTTTCGACATAACTCTGCTGCAAAACAGAATTAATACTCTTCAGTGACTGAAACGCCATATCTCTGCTGCAAAACAGAATTAATACTCTTCAGTGACTGAAACGCCGTGTATATCCTTTTCTGCAGGTTGTGGATAGTTTGGACGGCCTGCCCTATGGCTGCACGAGTCACGAGGTCATCGGAGGTTGATGCCGGGAAGACCAAGGATTCGTAGCAGGAATGGCCGCAACGAGCTTTGGCAGAGGATGTGTGCGTGCCAGGAGTGGGGCGGACAGAGGAGACAGGACGGACAGGACTCTAGTATAACATATATATGAGTTTTTCCATTTGTATGTAAAAGTCAATAACAATGAACATACAAGATTTTTAGGTGGCTTTCCTCATTTCCGGGTTAGGGTTAAAGAAAAATGGGGGATTCTAGGGATATAGAACCGAAAAAACGCTTGAAATGTTTTGAATTTCCAGAGCATATCATAGAGGAGATACTGTCATGGCTACCACTCCAATTCTTGTGCAGATTTCGCAGTGTTTGCCAGAAATGGGATGCCCTAATTTCCTCAACCAAATTCATAACAAACAAATGGGCAAAGAAACCTCCCAATAGAAAACCATGGTTGGTTGTGCAGTGGCAGGTTTTGCAAGGGAGAAGAGAACTGAGATTAGGAGGTTTTGCAAGTGAATCCAAAATGCCCAGTTCTCTGGCTCACTGCTTCTTTACACAGACGTGGAAGAAAACCTCCTCTATCTCTCTATCATTTCTATTACAACAAGAATTAAAGGGACATTTTCCAGTTCATTGCTATGGATCAAGCGCAGGTCTCTTCTTGGTGGGGAGTGCCTTTGCATTTGTTGTTTCCAATCCTCTCACAAGAGAGTCCTTACAACTCCCCCCATTGTCATCCATTCGGCACATCTTTGCCATAGACATAGTTGGTGGGGATGGCGACAATGGAGATACATACAGAGTCGTGGCGGTAGGCAAGTCAAGTTCTGGGAATGCACATGTAGTCGAAATCTACAACTCTACTGATAAATCATGGAAAGTTGCAGGACACTTGCCAGAAGATGTGCAGGCATTGGGAACGGGGATGGGGAAGGAGATGCGTATGGTTTTTTGTCGCGGTTACCTGTACTATTTGACGGTCATTGATGGGCAATGGGACATCATGGGTTTTAGTATCAGAGAAGGGACTTCCATTTCTGCTCCCTTGCCAGACGTGGCTAATCAAAAGGCCATTTTCCTTTACCTGCTTGCCTGCGAGTCGAGGGTTCTAGTTACAGCTGGTATATATGGGAACAACCTTTTGCAGGATGTTATTATATGGGAGTTTGAAAAGGCGAAGGTGGACTCCTCAACATCGCGGTTGAAGGAGATTGCCAGAATGTCTCCATCCCTGTGTGAGCGCGTTAACAGGTGTTTGGATTGTAGGGGCTGCCCATTTATTTGCTGCGTGGGTGTAGGGGATTGCGCATGCTTTATAATCAATGGAGGAATGCGTACGATAGAAGTGGTTGTTTACTGTGTAAGTGAAAATACATGGAGTTGGCTTCCCAGTTGTTCTTTAGATGATGAAACTACTAACGATATATGGGCGGGCTATTTCATGGCATTTGAACCAAGGCCTGACATGAAGGTGGGGTGAAGATGTGGTATGCACGCAGCACGCCTTTACCTTTTACATTGCCATCTTAAACATTTTAAACATTCTGAGTATCGTTTTCAGATATACGTTTCTTTTTTTTTCTCTCCAGAAGTTGCTTTATCTTGTAGTGTTCTTTGATTCTAATTGGAAATTTATCTTTAGTCCAAAATACATGTGATCACAGTTTTGAATAAACACAGCTTCCGATCTTATAAGCTCAGTCTATAGCTTTACAGATTTAAAAAATAGGGATATGAATTTAGCACTTGACCATTCTTGGTAATATGGTGCTGATAGGCTCTTCAAAAGCGATTAAAATTTATCCATCATCCTTGAAGATTTTTCACTCAATATTTCTCTGTGGCAAAAGTAGCGGCCTTGTTATTGCTGCAACCTTGTTATTTTATATCATTGACTTCAATCACAATGTTTATCTTAATGTTATGAATTGTTTCCTAATAGGCTAAATGGAAGACTTGAAGTTTTGAAGAAATAGTATAGCTGGTAATTGAAGTGCAGTGATTTCTTTTAGGCTGCTAAGTATGTTGGGGCATATAATATCACTCACATCAATAGTGATACCAACTTATTTTACTTTGTTAATTAAAAGAGATTACTCATTTTTAGTTTATTTTCCTCAAGAAAAAAGGTATTAAATTGAATTAGTTTTTGTAGATGTTCTTCCCCATTTCAAACAGCCCCCTTACAGCTAGGGGAAAAATAAATACACATAAAAAATACAATCATCAAAAAGGATCCTACAGCAGGATCATTTCCAAAAAGAAGGAAAACATATATGTTTTGAAGTATGCATCCAGCTACTCTAGTAAAAAATAAAGCAACTAAAATATACAGTCCTTAAGAAAATTACCTATAGATATGCACAAATAACAACCGCATGTTTATTATTAAAACACAGTTTATCTTACAAAGTTGTGTAGCCGCAGTCAATTCCCCTGTCCTGGTTCGAAAAAGGTTTTTGAAGTTTTCTGGCCATTTTTACAATAGCTTGAGTTGATTTCTTCCACACTATATAGTCCTGTCTGATACCAAAATTCTGCACCTTTCCAATTGTGCTGATTTGCTTTCTATAGATGATAGATTAGCTTGATAGCCAAGTCACTTGACATGGGACACAAAGGACACGGAAATACGAGTATCTAACACATGACAGGGCAAGCCCCAGAGAGGATATATATATATATATATATATATATATATATATATATATATATATATATATATATATATAACATGACATGGCAACTCCAGAATAGGACAGAGAAGACACATTATATATACATTAGTGAATTACACACAAAAAATGAAATATAGACAAAGATTTCATTTTAGAGACTACTTACATGACGATGATACAAATTCAATCATACATATACACATAACTAGTACTACATCAATTACGATAAATTGACAGCAAAAAATGTTTCTTTTCAACATTGTAATCTGTTGTTTCAACCCAACTTTCAACAGATGGAACACTTGCAGGAAGGGTCACATTATTAGTGGGGGCATTTCTCCCCTACTTTTGCCCTATTGAGCCATAATTGCTGTGATATGAAGAGAGAACAGAATGCTGTAAGAAAAGCAAATTGCTGTAGGAAAAAGGGAATGCTGTTGCAAAAACAAAAAAATATGGATGACAAATCTACTTCCCAGCACTTTGAATCTCCACTAAGACTGGATACTAGTTGCAATCGAATTCCTCCCAGAGCTCCAAAAACTTGACCAAGGGAAAAACAGGGGCGAAAACAAGCAAACACATATCTGAAAATCATGACACGAGCTTGACAAATGTTAGACAGGAGTCAATCTCGTGTCTGACATTTGTCAGGCTCGTGACCAAGGATACGAGACATGGAGGGGAGTGTGTAGGGACGTGTTAGGTAACTTAGCCTGATAGCATTTAAGGTTTTACTACTTTGGATGGTATCATCTTGCAGCCTATATTAGTAAAATTGACAACATATGCAAACATTCCAGAATTGTTGCCTTGATCCTTCTTGCTTCATTCTTCTATGTCAACCAATTCCGCTTCAGCAACGTCGGTAGCCTTTCCTATCTTTCTTTCTTCATTCTCTTTTTTCCCAACCGTTCTTGAAGACGTTCCATCCATTTTTATACTGATTTGTTGGATGTTTTCTTTGTATTTTTCATTTGCTTGGATACCCACATGATGAAATTTTTAAAGTTGGCTAATTTTTATTCCACCCCTTCCTTTGGTCTTTTTCCTGAGCCCCATTCCCATGCATTTCCTTTCCCAGATCGATGGTCCATTCAGTATGATGTTGTTGTGCCTCATTAGTCTTTTTGAGTTGAGTTTACCACTAGCCAGTTAGATCATCAGAAGTATGAAAATTGGAGTCTAATGTAGCCTTGTAACGACTATTCACACGTGTGTTTAGGGTCCATTTGAGTGGGACTATAATGGATTTACTTGGGATTCTACCATTCTCTTATTTGGGCTCTCACTTTGCCCCATTCCTAGAAACTGTTTGACATGTTCCAACTTCCGAGGCCAGATGCTAATTTTGTCTACCACTTGCTTCTTTGTATGTTCCTTCTATCTTCCTCTTCTTTGTATATTCCTTCCATCTTCCTCCTTTGGAGTATTTCTTTGCCACCCCATGAAAGATAAAGGGGCCCATCCCCGACACATTTTCCTTTCTCGTCCTTGGCCAAGTTGTATCCTATGGAAGTTTGCATTGTTTTCCCATGTGCATTAAGAAGGCTCAAGCAATCGCAGGAAAGCACAAACCCTTGGGCTTGATAGCTGAAGGGAAGAAGAACACAACATGGTTTGAACTCCAAAAATTAAACAATGACTAGTGAACTAGTTGAATATCAGAAAATGTATAAAATATGAGAAAACTCTTAAGTGGAAGGAAACATCAAAACAAAGCTGAGATGAAACAAGATTGCACTGGTTAACAAACAGTAAGGCACAGAAGATTAACTCTGATGTGAGCTCAATGGGCACTAGTATCATTTCTATCATCATCTATATGTAACCCTAAGAAGTGTTTGAACTTCCTCCATCCATGTGTCTAGAGTTCTGTCATTGTTTTCCCTTGGTTTGCAATGGCATTTGCTCCATAATACCGCTACTGGCTTGTTGGGTTTGCTTTATTTTCCTATGTAAATAGAAATAACTTCTTGGCATTTCTCATCTTGGTTGGTCAAACTAAGGCCTTGAGGCTTTTGCTCTGTCTTTTAGTGTCGACAAATGACTTTATTGATATAATTGTAAATTACAATTGTATCAGGAATAATGCAATGATGACTAATAATGCAACAATTTACTCATGTGTTTTGTTTGGTATTTAATGTAAATCAATGCTTTTAACCATATGTAAAAGTTTAAAATCTAATTTCACTGATAATTGAGTGCATAAAACATTGTCTGGCTGCCAAGCATTGTTAGGGGCCATAACTCTGCAGATTCATTGGAATGGCTATTAAAGTTGACATAGCTTGCCTCTTATTAAACTAGAATTTGTTGTCTTGGCTGCTGAAACTTAGTCGTTAAATTAAAATGGCTTTGATTCATTGGAACAGCTATTACAGCTGACATAGATGGCCTCTTATTAAACTAAAATTTGTTGTCTTGGCTGCTGAAATTTAGGCCTGAAATTAAAATTGCTTTTCTTCCTGTAATTGCATTGCCTATAGTAAACATTATTGTCTGATGGAGTTAGTTATTGATGCTAACAAGTTGAATATCTTTGATAAATAGGACGTCACATGGGATCAAAACCCTAAAATGTGGTTGCATATTGTATTCTCTGTGTCTTAGTTACCAATTTTTGTTTATTTAGAGACACTGATTCTTTTGGTGTGCGCTTTCCATTCTATAGTGTTTCTATTGCAAATCTCGTACTAGTAAAAAAATTGAAGGGTAATTTTCAGTTGATGAATATATTTACACAAGCCAGTTGCTTATAGAGCACATTTTGTTCTTGCAAAGAGTTGAAAAGGGAGCCTTCCGATTTAATTTTCCCTTAATTAAATTGGAAGAGAAATTGTAATTTCATCTCATGACAGCTTGTATTAGTTAACTAAGTCAGAAAGACTGAGTTAGCTTAGGAAATTTGAGTTGAGAGTCTAAGAGGAGGCATGCAGAGGATTTTCCTATTTTTAGGGGGTCGAGTTATAGTTATTTGTGAGTTGTAATTAGTTAACTCAATTATTTGAATTAAAATTAGTTTAACTAGTTCTAATTGAGAGATGAGCTGGTGATAGGTCTAATGAATTAAATCTGATTTAATTTACAAGTAGTGATCATTCAATTAACTTAAAATTCACTATAAATAGTTGTTGCATGTCAGTTCTAAGGAAGGCCCAGTTGAGAGTGAGGTTAAAGGGAAGATAACTATCAGTTGTATAATTAGAATATTGTACAGGTCATGCTTGAGGCCATCAACTTGCCTTAGATGAATTGCATGTGAAAATTCCTCAAATCTGGAATCCTATTGCAGCAACTAGTATTAATTCTTCTAATTGATAAATTAATTATTCAGTTTATTGCTACGACAACATCGAATTAAACACACTGTAACCTTCACTAAATAAACTATGGAAAAATACAAGTGCGAAAACAAAAACTGAACAAGAGTAAATCATAGACACATCTGACACAATCATTTTTGGATTAATGTTCCTGGAAAAAACCCAATGCAGGAAAATCGGTGTAGCAGTTGAGGGTTTTATTATTAAGCATTAGTAATTTTTGAGAATATCACTGACAGAGAGATTAGTGAGGTTACCTCACACTATCATAGGAAATCCTGGCTGATCCAACCACTGAATGAGCTACCCATGACAGCCTCTGTGTTGCCTCTGCGTAGTCCGAGTGTCAAACCTCCTGGGTACATCGTCACCCCTTTTGCTGATCGATTAACTACCCAGGAACTTCAATTTCTACCTTCTGGTCTCACACATCGGCTTCTGGCTTCTGCAATCCATTCTTTTAACAAATTTCCGGATTCCCTCTTATCTTCTGCATAGCCTATGTGTAGTCCCGCGTGGCTCTGTGTCAACCTCTCTAGCTCTGCGCTACCTCTGCTAGATCTCTCTTTGCCTTTTCCGTTGATGATTCTCCGACTGAGAAAGATTTCTCTTCGGATATTATCCCTGCCCCTCTCTGCAAAGAATCTCTTGATCCTTACTGTGTGTTTTCCAAATGTCCCTTCAAACCCTTCTTATAATATTCTCGTTGAAACTTCAACGACCGAGATTAAATCTATAATTAACGACTAAGATTAACTTTTGACTTGAACCATTTTTTCTAGAACATTCACACCCATATTCTATTAATTCACTTTAATTATTTTATTTTCCTAATTTTAGACTTAGGGTCCTTTTAAAATAATTAATTCTTTTAATAAAATACAATTTGGGTGGAATTTCCCAAATCGATTTATATGTTCTCTGGAATACATGTGTCTAAGCCTCCCTGCAAATTTGAGACTTAGAACACATTTGATGCTGCCCCAAATAAAGACTCCCTCTTAGAGATGAATGTGCTCTAGCAATACTCCCTGCTGAGCACTGCTCAGATTCTGCAACATCTCCCTCTGCGTTGCTGATGTCTGACACTGCTGCCCACCAACTCTACGCAAACGCTGCATCTGTACTGCTGCTGATACTGGCATTGTCAACACTGCATCCGTACTGCAACTCTCTCTCAACTTCTGCATCCGTGCTACCATTGGCCCTGCCGCTGCCATCTTCCACTACACTGCAACACTGTTGCTTATTGCAACAGAAAAACATCAAAAACTGAACACGTGTTCAACATGATGCATCTTGGTACTGAAGATTTGATTGCTGCTAGCCTCTGCGCTGACCCTCTGAAGTTGTTGCTGACTTTGCGCTGTGCCTCACTGCACTATTGCCAACTTTGCTCTGCGCTGCTCAGACTCTGGTGCTGTTAACCACTGCCCTGCTCAGATTCTGGCGCTGTTAACCACTGCGCTGCTCAGACTCTGGCGTTGTTAACCACTGCGCTGTCACTTCTGCACTCCTCTGCACTAACTGGCACTTTTCCATCATGCTACATCTGATTTGGGCTCCCGTAACAAGGTATTGATCTGAGAGGTGGACTCCTCAAGGATCTTGCCCATCCTGTAGATCTCTGGGTCTGCAACTCCAAATCACCCCACCTCCCTCCTGGAGATATATGGGAAATCATGGCAAACTTCTCCTCATCAATCCTGGCAGGTGCAGCTTACGGATCATGCTTCTCGTCTTTGTCTCTCCTTTTGAGAGGACATTGTGTGGCATAATGTCCCATCTCACCACATCAGAAGCATTTGATCTTGGAAAGGTCCTTTTTCCTCCTGCGCTGCTCCTGCTGCCCCTTTGATGCAAGGGCCACATTATCCTCCTCCTCCTTCGTCTTCCTCCCACTGCTGTTGCTGCCCTCAAGTTGACACTTGAGTAAGTCCCTCCACATCTCTTCTTGCTGAAGCGCTGCCCACATTGACTCCCAGTCCGACAAATTCTCTCTGCCTAGGATGCTCTAGACAAAGACCTGATAGTCATCATACACTGAGTTGAGGGCCAATCTGACCATCTTTCTGGCCTGAGGAGCTGATCCCACTACTGCCAGCCAATCTCTGTTCTCTTGAAATCTAACCAATGTTGAAAAGTGTAACTAGGACCGGTCTTCATATTGAATATGTAATTATGTATTTATGTAAAGAAGAAGATAAAGATAATAAAATGTATTTTGTTGTATTTGCTTCATGGGTTTCATGAGCAAGATTTTATTATAGGTTAATAAACTTCTTCTTGATGTCTATTAAGGTTTTGTCTTCTGGGTATAAATATAATTAAGTGTCATATATATGAAGAATTTAGTCTAGAGAAAATGCTCCAAGACCTTGCCAAAGAAACCGTGAAATAATGGCTTAAGTTAGCCCTCAAACCACACTGAAAGATAAGCTCAAATGGTGTGTTAAAGTTGGCCTAATGGACAGTGATGAAGTCGGCTGACTAGTCGGGCCTAAAGACATGGTCTATGCCCTATATAAATACCATGTACATGCGGCTTAGTTGAGACAGAAATTGCGGATTTCCTGAAGTAAAAGGTGCGGATTTTCTGAGGATGTGATCAGGGTCATAAATGCGGATATAAGGACAGAAGAATTGTGCACTGTTCTATGTCATCAAGTGCGGATTTTAGGTGCCATGAAGTGCAGATTTCAGAGGCTAAAAAGGTGCGGATTTCAGAGGTTATAAATTGCGGATTGCTCTAAAATCAAAGCATGGATCAGCGAGGACATATTTCGGATATGCACAAAGTTCAGTGTGAATATCTCTATGGTATGTACAACGTATAAAGGTCTGGTCTAAATGCAAGTGAAAGACAATAAAAGATGTGGATTCTCCTGAAGTAAATCTGGGTTTGAATTCGGCCTACAAGTCAAGAATCTGTGTGAGCTTAAGGCAGAAAGAAGTATGGATATATCTGAGATATTATAGCATGATGTAACCTGAAGTAAATGCGAAGTTAAGACAATAGTTGACTGTGTTAAAGTATTGTATGAATCCATATTCAGTCTGAAAGGAAGTGCAAGATCCAATTAGAGACCGAGTTCTCTAAGGTTGATGCAAGCTTAGTGTAAGTTGGTGCAGGAATGAAAGGGCAACGTTGGAGGAAGACATAGAAGTAGTGACAAGGTCTTGGAGACGTTCATAAGTCAGGGTCTAAGTTTTGGTCATGGTACTTGTCATTTGAAGATCTATAAGAAGAATTCCTTACGGGTTTTCCTCTCCAAGAGGGAGAGGTTTTGCCCTGGCTCTAGGAGCCTAATTTGTGTGTCTCGTGTATTTTGATAATTGACTTGATGAAAGATTAAATAAGCTAAAGAAGAGAAGACATAAGTAACTCAAGTAAGCTCACAAGTAATTATTAAGAAGAGAATTTGAATTAATCACCAGCCCCACAAATTCTCAACATGGAATCAGAGCTAAGGTGCTGAACACAAGGGCTACTTGACAAAAAGGACACTCCAGGAAGCGAAGATCAAAGTTTGGGTTGAAAAGACAAATCAATTTGCAAGAAAGACTCTCAAACTATTTCCAAAAAGATCTTCCATCTCATTCAAAGGATCAAATCATTCAAGAAAATAATCTTTTCCATCAAAGATTTACATTCAAGACATTGTTAGAAGAGGACACCATCTTTTGAAGATATCCTTTATCATCAAGGATTCAAGAACATCTTCATTGGAGATTTCAATCTTAGAAGAAGCTCCCGACTTCATCTTCATCAAGGAAGTTGCAAGCCACTCTACTCAAGTAAGTATCTATGACCTTACTTAAATATGTTAAGATGATTTATTGTAAAAAGAGCATCAAACTAGTTGGGTCATCAAACTTTAGTTCATGGAAGAAGAGGACATATTTGAATTTAATTGAAGACAAAGTTATGGACTACATCAAACGATCGACAATTCAACCACCAAAAGAATATGCTCCAGCTCATGCCAAGTACATGAAGGGAGAAATCAGACCCCAGAGGATTCTCATAGAATCCATTAAAGACTCACTCATTCCCTATGTATCAAAACTAAAGTTCGCTAAAGAAATATATGAGAAACTGGTGGAGCTATTCTCTGAACTGGGAGAAGTAATGTCTGACACTGAGATGACTACAGTGGTGCTGAATGCTTTACCAGAAGAATGGGAAAACTTCACTTCAAGTTTATACGGGAAGAAAGAAACCACACCATTCCATGATTTATAGTCTCTATGTAAAATATAAGAAACAAGATTGAAAGCCAAAGTTGATACATGATCAAGTGAAAGGAATTAAGCCTTTGCAATCATTTCTAGGAAGAAAGGAAGATTCAGAGTTTCTGTGGGGAGAAGCTGCGAACAATGCTATGTACATACAAAACCGATGCCCGCATTCCCCTTTGGACTCCAAAACTTCTGAAGAGGTTTTCACTGGTAAGAAACCTGACGTCTCACTTTTAGAGTTTTTGGATGTCTTGTTTATTTTCATGTGTCGAAAGAGAAGAGGAGAAAGCTGGATGCTTATGGAAAGAAGGGAATGTTTGTGGGCTACAGCGAAACTTCAAAGGCCTATAGAGTCTATGTGCCTGGTCAAAGGGAAGTGGAGATATGCCACGATGTCACTTTTGGCGAATATGCTTCCCTGAAGAAAGTAGTCAATCTTTCGAGATTTGAGGAAGACCATGAAGCAAGGCCTAAAAATCAAGAAGGACCGAAGGATGAGGCAATGCCCGATGTTGAAGGACCGATGGACCCGATTGATCCACCTCCTTCACTAGGGAAGAGACCATCATGGCTCAGGGACACTCTCGAGGATGCCGAGGGACATATGGCCCCAAGGGGGACATTTCGTGAAAGCAAGAAGCCGAGTAGATACCAAGGGTATCTAGCAGCGATGAGCAATATTGTACAATATGAGCCTGGATCTTTTGAGGAAGCCGTAAACATCAAGTCTGGAAGGATGCTATGCATGAAGAGTATGAGTCCATAGTGAAGAATGATATTTAGGATGTGGTTCCAAGACCGGAGGACAAAGCAGTTGTCACCTCGAAATGGCTCTACAAGATCAAGCATGGATCTGATGGAAGTGTTGAAAATTTCAAGGCAAGATTTGTTCCCTGTGGCTTCTCTCAAAAGGAAGGCATAGACTATGATGAAATATTTTCACTTATGGCCCGATATACCACCATTTGATCTATCATAGCCCTTGCTGCTACGCAAGGATGGAGTCTTCATCAGATGGATGTGAAGACCGCATTTCTGCATGGTGCGATAAAGGAAGAGGTGTATGTGGAGCAACCTCTGGGGTTTGAAGTCCAAGATCGGGACACCCATGTTTGCAGGTTGAAGAAAGCCCTCTATGGGCTGAAACAAGCACCCAGAGCTTGGTACGAGAGGATAGATAGCTACCTGATGAAGCTGGACTTCACTCGTAGTAATGCTGATCTGAACCTTTACTTCAAGGTTGATAGAGAGAAGCCTCTCATTCTGGTGCTGCATGTGGACGACCTCTTTCTGATAGGTGTTGGCCCTCTCATTTATTAGTGAAAAAGGGAGCTCGCTGCTAAGTTCGAGATGAAGGACCTAGGACTGATGTATTATTTCCTAGGCCTAGAGGTCTGGCAGAGACCTGGCGAGATTTTCCTTTCTCAAGGAAAATACATTGTGAAGCTTCTGGAAAGATTTGGTATGGTGGACTGTAAGTCCGTGTCGACACCGATGGAGCTCAACTTTAAGAAGTTGATTGGCAGTGCTGTTGGGCCCATGTTAGCAAATCCTACCAAGTATCGTCAAGTCGTAGGGGCCCTAATGTTCTTAGTGAATACCCGTCCAGATATATGTTTTGCAGTGAACATTTTGAGTCAATAAATGGTTGAGCCTCATCACACTCACTGGGTTGGTGCCAAGAATCTTCTGAGATATCTTCGGGGTAGGATAAACCATGGGCTGAGATACACTGCCGAGAGTGTGACACTCCTTGGATATAGTGATGCCGATTGGGCTAGTAGTGTGGTGGATTGTAAAAGCACATCAGGATGCTGCTTCTCACTGGGATCTTCTTCGATATCATGGATGAGCAGGAAGCAAAAGTCGGTGGCTTTGAGCACCACGGAGGCCGAATATATTACAACGAGTATGGCCTGTTGTGAAGTAGTTTGGTTGCGAAAGCTCTTCAGTGAGCTATTCAAGCATGTGCTAGATACCACCGTGATACTCTGTGATAACCAGAGTGGGATTCGCTTGTCTGAGAATCCCGTGTTCCACGATCAATCCAAGCATATTGATATCAGGTACCACTTTATCCGGGATATGGTACAGCGAGGTGCTGTAAGGCTCGATCATATAGGAACTGATGAGCAGGTCGCGGATATTCTCACAAATCCCCTGGGGAAGTTCAAGTTCCTAACCTTTCGTGAGAGTCTTGGTATCGTGGAATGACCCTATGATGAGGCTCCTGTTGGACGATGAGCTATGGGGGCTCTGGGGGGCTTTGGGGATAGCTTCTCGATCTATAAGAAACCACAAGGCTAGGCTTGCCGAACCTTGTTGGTGTGCTTCTGCCCCACTGTTGTGATAATTGAGTTGGTTCACCTCTCATTATCTGTGACCCGTATGCCTCCTACCCATTGAGTTCATGGCTCATGGAAAGTACCTCTCATTTGGCTAGTGAGGTGGGAAAAGTTAGAGACTAGTAGCAAAGACTAATGGACACATCAGAGATTTCCGTACTCTCTATCTAGAATGGCACGGTCCAACCACTTGATCTGGGATCAAATCTAGTGAGGTTTCAGACCTCTTACTGACTTCGGGTTAGATAAACCAACTTCGGGTTGGTATGAGACTCTTTGTGAGTCCTATAGAGGTTTTGGACCTCTGGGCTGAATCTGTTCGCCGGGAATGATGTCTTTGTCACTGACCCACTTCTCTTCTGAAATAAAGATCCAGCAAAGCAAGTTACAGTGGGATGATGCACGATGTTGAGTTGCACAGGTGGATGGAGTTCTCCCTAGTTGAGAGGGAGTGTTAAAATTGGACAACTAGGTCCAAACTCCATGTTGTGATGCCCAGATGAAGATACCAATATTTTTATTGGGTTCCTCTTTCGGAGAGGTGCAAAATTGATCTAAAGATCATCTTGATCCAATGAGCAGAACATTTATTTTGAATTTATTTTCTAATATATTCAAATATGTGCAGGTTGGCTTTAAGGTTTTGTATCCCAGCAAATGTGTCACACACCCTCAAGTGATGGATATAAATAAGGTCAACATTGGAGGACATTTCACTCATCTCATCATCACACATATTTCTCTCTCCACTTCTAATTGGTTCGAGCTACTTGGAGGAAATCTGCAGTTCACACGTGGGAGAAGGACAAAGACATTTCTGCTACAGCTAGGGTTTCCACCGCAGGTTTGACCAACGTTGACTTTGGTCAACACATGGTCAAAAGGAGCTGAATTTTGGCATAGACTTCGATTTTTGCAGTCCGTACATTTTGGCACAAGAACCGAGGTCAAAGGTTGACCGTAGACTGTGCTGCGTTGACTTTGACTTGCTGCTATTCTGTGTTGACTTTTTTGGGCAGCATTGACTTTTCTAGGGTTGACTTTGAGTTGACCGTTTGGCTGTTTTGAGGGTTGTGTTACATTGCTGGTTAGCTGACCATGTTGAGACTTTGCTGGTTTAAGCATCTTGTTGATCGCCGTAACACACCAACACAATTATCTGTTTCTGGCTTGTCTTCTATCGATCTACTGGTATGTTCTATGAGCATTTTACTTTATGGTTTATGTGATTTCTGTCTAGTATTGAAGAAAAAGTAAAGTTGCATCAAGCATAAAACATCTACATAAATTTACAGGCTGGAATTGCCCCCTTTCTCTCCTTCATTCCCTAGTTCATCCCAAGTGACAGACTGAAGTAGAAAAGCTCCAAAAAATTACATTGCAGGAATTTGCGCGCATTTCTCACAGACAGGCGTGCCCCAAGGTGCTCGTTCAAAGCTGACCTGCACTCAGAAATCACGGTTGTTTCAGCCTTTTGCTCGCAAAAAAAATAATGAGAATTTTCTCCACTATTTTCATCTTTTCCTGCTTGTAAAAGTGCCTGGAAGCCCATAATACATCTGCCAGCACTGGTTGAGGTACCTCGTAGCTTGCTAGAACTCACTCTTAGCTGCTTTTGGTAGGCTTTGTGTTAGTTTTATTTCAAGTTGATTTTTGCAAAGTTACACACATAGTTTAAATAGGGGGCAAACTAACTTGCATTCCGAAAAAAAATTATGTTTTGCAAATTTAGGTACCAAAACACCTAGGTAATTAGCCAAATTAAGTGGCCCAAGTCCACACATGCCTAGCTAGCGCTTTTTTCTAGTGTAAAAATTATTAGTTTAGTTCAATTTTTGCACTAGGATTTCGGGACCAAGATTGAATTGTCGATAGAAGAGCAAGTAATCTCTGCTGCCTTCGCACCCTCCGGTGATCCTAGACAAGCATATGAACACTCTCTATTCACAATTCATCATCTCCCTATAGTTGATCACATAGATTAACTAGGAAAAATCAAAAGCAGCCCATATCTGCGCATGTTTTTCTTTTGAGCAAGAAACAATAGAACATAGTTTAAATAGGGGATTTTGAAAATTATCATTGCATATCCACACGTTCAAACTATGCGCTTGTTCACTTTTTGCTCACACACATCCACACACTAAGCAAAGAAAAGACACCTAAAATTAACTTAACAAAACTCACTAAATTCTCCCCATAGGGCCACAAAAGAATTTATAGTCTAAGTTAGGATCAAGGGGGTAGGCATCCAATAAGCCACCTTGATAATTCTTCATCTTGAAACATAGAAATTGACTGTTTAGGGAACTTTCAAATCCACCTATCAGCCCACAGAAAAGAAAACCCGAGCGTGACAGAGAACCGATTCAGAGGGGGTTAGGCTTAGGCGTAGTGCGGGCTGGTATCAGTTGGGGCTACCTGACTCGGCTGATACTCGGTACTGTTAGCTAAATTACCAAGAAGCCCAAGACTTGAATGCTCACGTGGGACGGTGGTATTTAGTGTCCAAAATTAGGGCATCCTTTCCCTATAGATGATGGTGCAGGCAAGCACTAGATCCTCTACCCTTACCTTGGTGGATTTTCTTTCGCTGATTGGGGGCGTCACCAGCTCTTACGGGACATTGTGCCAACACTCGCGATATATATTCTCAAAGCCTAGTTACATTTGAGTGTGTGAGGATGAATAGATCTTCTAGGATTTGAGTATCATACGCAAACAACAAAAAAACATATTTTTTGATTGACTGGTCACATAGGATTAAATCTAAAAGGGAAAATTTATTTGATTTTCGCTTTGTTTTATGTATGCGATCATAATTTTTCTTTGATTATAATCTCTATCCTCTCAAATATTTCCAAAGCCATACCTAGTCGATGCCAGAACGGACCCATCGGGACTTTGTTGATCTAGACGTCTTTTGGACCTCCCCCCATTATCGGGAGAGGTTCCAGGTCTTTCGCCACTTAGGCATCAAAGACGGAACACCGCCACCATTATTGGTTCATCCTTTATTGGGGCGTCTTTTGTTGGGAACCTTGGTTGGTTTCCCAATGCCACACCACACACCACTCCTCCCACAACCCCTAGAGGGCAGAGGAGTGCTACCCATTCGGGAAACCAGGTGAATGCACAGCAGGGTACGTCATAAACTAACCCTCTTCCTAACTAGAACATTTTGTTTTCACAAACTGCAATGGCTACAACCTTGCAGTCACCCTTTCTAGCTTCGTTAAATCTACCAGATTTAACAAAGTTGACAAACGACCCCATTTCACATAACCTCATATGGCCTCCCATGCCCACGAAGTTCCCTTTAGAGATTCCAAAGTTCGAAGGAAAGCAAGCGGAAGACTCAGGAAATCATGTTATGACTTTCCACCTGTGGTGTTCGTTGAACAACATCATTGATGATATTATTTGACTGAGACTATTTCAACACACTCTAACCGGAGTAGCAACGAAATGGTATGTGGAGAAACCCTCTACTACACATGGAACCTTTAGCGCCCTGGCCACTGCGTTCCTAACCTATTTTCAGTTACCCATCCACCATGATTCCAGAATGGAATTACTGAAACATTTTAGGCAAACCCCCGCCATCCATATCTCGGACCATTTCTGCGAATGGAGGCGGCGTCGAAGTTTGTGCAAATCCAAACTCGACGATCGAGTTCTGTTAGACCTATTCCTGAAAACTCTCACCTCAGAGATTTCAAAGGATGTGGGGCAACAAAAGCCCATATCCGAAGAGGATGCCATCAGTAAGGCTCAATAGCTCGAGCTGATCTATAAACAGTTAGGGTATATTTACAATATCCAGCCAAACGCTCCGCGCTTGCAAAATTACAAAGAATTGCTAGGCGCGTCGAACTCTGCAGACAATTTAATTGGGTCCTTGACCCAAAGTTACCCAGGCAACAACGTTCAAAACCCCGGTTACATATATGATTCTACCCATAACGTACCACAACCCGACTACCAAAGTCATCATATGCCTCTGCAAAATTTGACCAATAAGGCATCGTCGTATCACCTAAAGCATGGAGGACCCTATCCTCCGGCTCAAGGGACCTAGTATGCAGATAGACATGTTTACGAAAGAGCTCCCACTAAACATCCATTTACAAGCCATGGATCGCATTATGCGCAATACCCACCCATGCAGAATAATGCACAGGTGTTTTTTTTGTGAAACCTTCCCAAAACCAACCGCGCCAACCAACCATATAACCAGGAGAATTATCCTCCTAACGCGGTTAAGAAAAAAGGAAAAAATAAGCCTAAACGAAATCCTGGGTAGGGGGGAAACAACTAGTAACGCCCTCTGCGATATTAGGCTAGAGGCAACTCCAATTGAAATCAAAACCAGGAGCCAAACAACTCCCAAAGGCAGAACAAAATGCCACCTCTTCGAACAAACCACTCTTGTTCGATCTGTGGTGAGTACAACCATTACACTCATCATTGTCCCGACCTCCGCGAGTTGATAAAGATGCAGAGTAACCATGGACAAGGGGGATCCGCCCAGTAGCCAGTAGTCATGCAGGAACCCTTCTCCCATCAAGGGACAGTTAGCACTCAACAATAAACTCCTGACGACTCTCGGAAAAACAATGACGAAATCTACATGACTGGCGAGGAAATGTTTTTTCAAACACGGAATCGAAATTACGACACCCCACCAGACACCAACGTGTCAGGGGCTAGTACCAGTGCACCAACTGCACCTTTGACCATATCAAAGATGCCTATCGACCTGTTGCCCAAGATGGCTAAGGGACCAAATAGGCGAGCAGGAAAATATTCCAAAGCAGCCCATAACTATAGCATCTTGGATTATCTAGCTCAATCTCCCGCTGCCATGTCAGCTTTGGAAGTATTATAGTCCTGCCCAAAGCAACATAAAGCCTTAATTTCTGCGTTAGGTGCTATCGACCCTGCCGATACACGCCTAATGGATTTTGATTTAGACAAAGACACCCCTAGGCTTCCTTTAATGGTCGCCTTTCAGATACCAATGTGTAATATTCCAAATCTGAAACAGCTAGCAAGGCATGACTGGAAAACGCATTTTCGAGTAATGACTGCTACAGGAATTGAAACCAAGACTTGGATCCCTTAGAATAATGTGTCTAAGTGCTAAATTTAAGAGGAGGCTCCAAATAAATCCTTCTAAGTGGGTTAAACAGATCTCCCACACTTAGATGTCCTCAAAACGTGCTCGGTGAAGGGACTACAGCGATACATGAACATAACATGGAGCAACAACGTTATTATTGTGAGTTGTGAGGCATGAAGATACAAAATATCCTTTCTTTGATATTATAGCAGCAAGAGTATACAATGCTTGAGGAACCAATCACTCAAGTTAGGCAATGGAAGCCTCAATGAGACATGTATATGACAATAGAGAAACACTGCTATGCAGGAATGTCATAACGCTAAAATAACACAGTTCATTGGAGACACTGCAACATACAAAATGATAATATGATGATATATCAATATCAACTCAAGAAAATATGGGGGGGAGCAAGCTCTCAACCCCTGAAAACACTAATACAACAATAATACACAATCCTTGGAAGGATTGGCTATAATATACATGAAAATGACAAATCTGCAGAAATGTCAGAGTTGCTGGGTAGCAGCTGCAACTCAGGAAATAGAACTAGATGGAGAAGACTGAAGATGCTGCATTTGATATCAATATCTCCTCCAATGGATCTCTCAAGTGGAAGGCTGATCCTTACAATGAAGATCTCACCCTCCGATCAACACTACAAAACCCCACAGCAAGTGCTCTATGAAAATAATGCAGTTACTGAAGCAAACTGCGTTGTAGGAGAAAAGGAATGAGTTGGCCCAATTCCAAGATCTGCAATAAGCTCCAATGGCTTCCAAACTGATCCTCCAAAGGAAAGAAAGACTCCCCCTCTGAAAAACAAGTGATAGAGGAGGTGTTGTAATCCCTCACTGCAACACCCTGCAACACAACATTATTCTGCTGCAGAAATAACGTTGTCTTGGAGGAGGATGCTTGGCCTCAAGCCTGGATGTGAGGCAAATCAATACAACTCCTTCAAGAGGCTTCTCAAGAAAGGAGAAGGATTTCGAAACAGAAAATCATTGTGCTAAGCAGCACAACAACTCAGCTGAACAGTCAGGACTGCAAATAGTCTAAGCAGACACAAAATCAATAATCATATGCATATCAAACAATGGTTGCCTTGCCCTCCTTTTAAACACATGAGAGCTCCCTCTCCATGGGTCCCACTCTTTTAGGGTTTCCTCCTTCAAGGAATATTCCCTCCTCTTTCTCTGCGCTGTCCCACAAGATGCTTTCCACCTCATACCTCTGCGTTGTTTGATTTGGTCAAACTTGACCTAGTCTCTTTGCAAATGTTTCCTTTCACACATGAGGGTGTGAAATCTAGTTCCAAGGCTGATGCCCTTTCATACTAGAGGGATTTTATCCATATTTTTATTGTGAATGGGCCTTCTCACCCAATTATTCAACTCCTAAGTGAAAATAACAAAAGTTAATATTCCAATTTATTGAAGGAAAAATTTGGAATATTACAGTCCTCCCCTCCCAAATGTTGTTTTTCCTCAAGCAACTGCAATGATAGAACTGAGGAGTTGTCTCCCAAGGCATGGAGATTGAAGAGTATTGGGAAAACATCTTCCCCAAGCAATCATCCAAACAAAACGAGCCACCTCCCAACAAGGCAACTCCTAAAAATCTCCTTCCACCTCAAGCTTCAGAAATGAAGGTGGGCTAAAAATCTGAACATGGTAAGCATCATAGCCTACCCCAAGATGTCCTCCTCTCCACTTATGATAAGTGTAGAGTGTGTGCTGATCCTGGGCTACGAAAGTATTGCCCTCAAATGACAAAGTGAAGAACAATCCTCCAAAGAGTTTGTTGGTGTCCCATGTTTTGATAGTTTGGAAAATCAAAAGACAAGGCAACATCAGAACCAATCTTTAGAGTTACAAGATCTAGTCCTCCTGTTCTCAGAGAGGGATCTATCAAATTTTTGTTTGCAAAAGTTTATCTTGTGTGCTTATAGTATTGATTTTAGACTAGTTATTAAGTGCAGGTGTTTGTTTGTTTGGTTGGGATTGAATTGATAGAGCAGAACATGAAAGGTCTAGGAAAGATACACAGAATGGAGAAACATCTGGTTCATTGGGCAATGGAGTCAAAATAAGGTCATGAAAAACTCATCAAAGGATATGGGATATCAAAGGGCAAATCTAACTTGGCCACATGATCCTTTTGTTTTTTGGAATGGGATGAACATTAATGATTTGGAACGAGAAATTGAATTCTCAACAAAGGGAATTTGAAAGCATAATTTGAAACAATAAAGAGTTCTTTGATAGATAGGGCTAACCATAAATTCTACAAATCACACCTTCAAGCAAATAATGATTTCAAACAACTTTTAAAATGAAATCTAAGATTCGGGGAACACCCTATTTCATCAAAGATTTTATTCTAAAAGATTTAGAAAACATAAAAGATTTACTGAAAATTACAGTCATAGAAGAGGGAACACCTAAAAACATCTATGATTATAATTATAACGACCTTTAAGCCAACTATTTAAGTGAGGACAAAGGGCAAGATTAAAACAGACCTCTCTGATTCACTGTAAGCAAAGAACTTCAAAGGGAGACTTCAATAATAGTTTTTAAGTGGCAGCAGACAAGCAGGGAGAACCATAAATCATGCTGAAACCAACTGTTCAAACTATTAAGGAAATAAACAAGCATGAAGACTAAAGAGAAATATTAAAGCCTCTGAAATACTTCAGCAGAAGAAAACATAAAACAGTGAAGGATGAACAGGTCTAAGGTGCTTCCAGGGGTCATTTCTTAGCCTAATACTTTCTATCCTACTGTAGTAAGAAATTATGGAACATAATGAAAACAGAGGAAAACATAAAACAATTCAGAATACTTCACCAACAACCAAGCTCATGGATCCAATGATAGAGCCTTCTCAGTCACAAGCATACAACAACATTATCAGGGCTCTAAGACTTCTATTTGTCCTTCAACTTCAAGAGACTATGTATTTACTTCAAAGAGTTTCAGTGTTACAACTTGTGATCAAAGAACAACCAACAATTTCTCATCTTCCACATAAGTATTTATGGAAGGATGAGGAGGTGAAATATGATGAAAGATCCCTCAAGGAAATTAATACAGATTCAAGACTTCTTGGCCTTTTGAGGGGCTCGATGAAGAAGTTTACAGGTGGTTCTGCATTAACTGTTTTACAATTAATATTTAAACTCGGTGGGAGCTTTGTTGACTTCCAGGCTCTGCATAACGTGGAGTAATCCCGAAGATATTTGTTGTATTAGCGTCCTGTGGCAGAATTAACTTCTTAGCAGCGCTGGAGGCAGATATTTCTTTAATCAATAACTTCGGCCTCTGTTTTTAATGCTTTTAAGGCACAGGTGGCGTTTATGGTAGCTGAGGAATCAATTTGCCTCAAAATGTAGCGGTGGAGGTCCTTTCTGCCTGTTAAACACTTATAACTTCCTTTGACTATGTTTGAATGCAGGGAACAAGATTTTGATCATTATTTTAAGTCGTAGTTCCCTAAATATGTCTTCAGTCTTCATCTCTGCTGCGCTCTGTCTTTCAAACTGATACTCTTTTTAAATGCGGTTTTGCACCACAGTGTCTTGTCAATGTGTAGAGCCGCTGGGCTTTTAAAGGTATCAATGCCCATGAAACATTGATAAAACATTGAATGAAACCCTGCGAATGGTTTTCTTTAATAGTTCAAAGGCGCGGAAAACATCTTTCTCGGCCTTCGGTCCTTCTTCATTATACAATGGAAAACCATAAAAAACACCTGCAAAACACAAAAATTGTTAAGAAAATCCTGCGAAATGGGTTAAACTGCTTTGGAAGGCGGGGGAGGAGCGTAGCCGTTGGATCTGGACACGTGGACGGTCTAGATTTAATTGGGAGATTTGCAATCGGCGGGAGGAGAAAAGGGGTGCGATGAAAAAACTCCGATGTGATTGCGCGATTGAAAGGGCCGAGGCGATTTAGCGATGGCCGTTGATCTAAGAACGAGATTAACAGTGGAGAATGAATCGGGGGAGTCGTAATCGGAGGTCGGGAATGAGGTGATGTGATTGCGATGATCGGGGAATAGGCCGATGCGATTGCGATTGCGCAATCGAAGAATAGTTTGATGCGATTGCGATGATCGGGGGATAGGCTGATGTGATTGCGATAATCGGGCTATCGCAATCGGCGGTGGTAACATTTTAAACTGCACCAAAGGAAAATTCCGATGCGATTGAGCGTTCAGTTGTGGGCCGGGTTTTAAATAGACCTCCGATAGGCCCGGGGCTATGTATATAGGGGCTAATCGGGGTCGGGCCTTTGGGCTGGGGCTTTTCAATCTACCCATTGAAATTTGCCGATGCGATTGCGCGTCGGTCTTTTTAATCAACCCATTTTAATATTTAACACGTGATTTGGCTTTTTATAACAAAAGTTTGGAAAAGTGGATTTTATATTTTACAAAGGGAAAAGCGGATCGGAGAAGAAATATTATAAGATTTAAAGTGCCAAGGTGGGCCCACAGGATATGTATAAAATATGATGTGATCGGGGGTTTATAATACAAAGGATTTTAATCGCATCGGGGATTCTCAATACAAGGCATGATCGCAATCGAAACTTTTAATCATAGCACAAGACTTGCACGTTTGGATATTTCCGATGCGATTGCGCAATCGGCCTTTTTCAATCTAACCATTTATTTTAAACACATGACTTCAGTTTTTAAAACAAACTTTGGATAAATGGGTTCTTCGTATTTTATAAAACAAAAAAGGAGATCGGCAGGTTTATAATACAACGGGTGATCGCATCGGAACTTTTTAAAGCGACATGGCAAAAGACTTGCGCTCGCTTGAAATTTAGCGATGCAATAAGCGCCATGAGGGGCTTAGCACTTGGTTTTTATGGTAAGGGCATGTGGGGGAAGTGGTTAGGGAGGTTTGGCAAATGGGGCTAAAGCCTGTCATAAAAACATGAATTTTTATGGTTTTTTCAATGTTTTCAAAGGGATTTGAAGGTTTTGATAAGGTTAAAAAAGTGGGTTTCAAACCTTATAAAGTGGATTTTTATGAATGGAAGAAGGAAACGCATAAAAAATAGGGGAATTTTATGGAAGAAAAAGGGGAAGAAAATGAAGGTTAGTTTTTAGTGGGAGAAGGGGACAATGATGGTCTTTGCAGCAGTTTTTCCTCATGAAATTAGCAGAATTTCTGAATATAAAATGGGAAACAACAATGAAGATTTTGGACAGAGGCATGAGGCCTTTTAGGAGCCAACAAAGTTTTAGCAATAAAATTTGTTTCTTGAAGGCTCAAAAAGTCTTAACCACCTTTTGGTATAACAAATTTTTATAGGTGGCTAACAGAGTTCTCCTCCAACATTGAAGAACAAGCTGGCCCAAAATATTCCATCCATGATGAATTGGACATGATCATCATAGAACATCCTAATGAGAAGTTTGCTGCAAGTTTTACATGATGATGCATGATACAGACAATATCTCAAGAGGATACAACGCAGTCTCATCCATTGCAACATCAGAAAATATCATGGCTAGTAATATACAAGAATCATCACACCTACTAATGGATAGTAAATGGCTGAATGTGTCAAAAATACATGATCAAGTACTTGCCCATGATTATACAATGGATGAATGTCAAGCTCATGGCCCACCCCAAGAGAAAACAAATATGTGGCTATGGTGGCCATATCTCCTCCCATGCTCCCATTAGAACATGTAGTGCAGAAAATATGGGAATTTTCTTCCTTGAAGGACACATCCAACTCATGTGTCAACCTCCCAATCATGCTTCCAATATAAATCAGATCCATATCAGCAATTGAAGTCATGATCAACAAAAAGATGAGGAAAATGCTAAAGGTTTCATGTGGTGCAAGAAGGTACCAACAGTTTTCCCAATAGTGACAGCGCAGTTTCCCAAATTGTTGCTTCAGAAAATTACAAGGCAAGATGTTTCTTGATACATAGTTAAGCATGTATGTCATCATTTGGAAACTAGTTGGACATAAAAACTGAACATACATGTAATGAGAAAACATTTGCTCAAGGCCATATAAAATATGGCTGTCTCCATCATATAGATTGGCCCAGCTATGAACATGGAGCAATGTGAAAAGCTTGCCCTCTTGTGGAGCAATGCACTGCAAAGTAATGGTAAGAGTATGGAAGTCAAAACATGTAAAACCAAACTTCTTACCATATGCCGGAAGTAAGATGGTACATGGATCCATGAGTGAGTCCTCCATAGTGTTTTGGCATGCTATGAAGAAGAATGAACCATGTGCTGCAAGAAGAGAATTCCTCTTATGCTTGGAAATCCAAGTCAAGAAGAATATGTCATAGTGATAGATGTCTCTATCCACTACTCTATCATCATCACCTCCTCCTTGTCCACCAAGTGCATCCAATGTGAAGTGATTCTGGGGACACTCCATCCATTTTTACTCCCAAGTGACAGCGCTGTGAGGTCATGTAAATAAGCTCCTGCCAATACAAAGCTCTGTTCTTTGACATGCTCCTTGTTAAAGACTCCTCTAGTAATGCTGCAATACATAAGAATTTCCTCCCAAAGTGGAAGTACCTCTATATCATCTAAAGCCAAGGAGATAATGCCATATCCTCCTCCTGCAACATCATGCAAAGTGTAAGAGAAAATCTGCTCCTGCTCTCCCAAGAACAAGCAAAGCAACAAAATATTTTGCTGCCTTCCCATACTTCCATCATACCAATCATTGGATGAAAACATAATGAAGGATATGAAGATCATACCAACACCATGCATCCATACTCTATGCTGCCCAATGATGCAAGTATCCTGCCATCTTTTCTCCTTCCTCATATTCTTAGGAAGAGTGTATGCCAAGTGATGGCCAAACTCTTTCAAGAGTAACCAGCGCAGCCAAGCCTCCTGCTGCCCGGTATCATAAATTTGCAAGTAGCCTCCCAGCTCCTTGCTCATCAACCATATCCACTCAATCACTTGTGGATGCCTTCTCCTTCACTTCTTCTTGGTACTCCTCCCATGAGGGCTACCATCCTCCCAAACCAAATCCCTGTCTTTGCACTTCATGGGATTTTGAAATGCAAGCTTCTCAAGGATCAATGACACCCTATAAGGACCCAAATAGGTGGTAGGAAAAACCCTCCCATCATGATGTGTATGGCTCAAGGAATTTCCAACACAAGCATGAGAGATGTTATCCATCCTAAGATGTCCTCCATATTCTATCTTCTCCTGTGAGAAAGGAAGAAAATCTTTGCACTCCATGGTGTGTTGAAGTGCACCTCTAATGAGATCTCTCCATGAGACCTCCCTCTCAACAATAGTCTTCCAAAACCGATGTGGTCTTGGACCTGCTGAAAGTAGAAGTTTCTCTTTGAGCTGAGAGGAGCTCATTGAGAAAGGGTCATCTAGAAAGGAGAAAGGGTTTCTCACTTCAAGATGTCTACTATCCTCCTTTAAGTCTTCAAACCCCAACCTCAAATGTGATATGCAATCCAACCATGGCTCATGAGGATGATGGTTTGTTTCCTCCTTGAATGTTTCCATGTTGCACAGCGCAGTGCAAGCACGCTGCTCTATAGTAGCAGTGTGATTTGACCCTTGGTCATGTAAAAGCAAATCTCCACAATTATCAAAAGAATTTGCTGCAACAATAGATTGTGGAAATCTTTCCATACCTTGATGAGATTTGGGAACTTCTTGTAGGGCTGCAAAAGTTCCTTCCTCCAAAGTGTTGGCTGCCCCAACTGTTGATGCATGTCGCTGCTCCTCCATGAGTGTGACAACGTTAGGGCAAAGCTCCTCAAGTGGCGGTGTGAGTTTTTCTTCCTTTGTTTCTCCTCCATCAAAGGTTTGGATCAACCTTTGAGTGAACTTTGCAAAAGTTTTCACCCTTGCATTGCTCAAGTGGCTGAACCACCAAACATAGGCTTCACCCTCCATGTGCAGCGCTGAGATTTCAACAACTTTTTCCTCTACTATAGGATGTAGCAAGAAAAAGGCTTCCAGATTTCTCACCCAAGTCTTTGCTGTAGATGACCCATCAAAGGTAGACAACATAAATCTATTGCCTCTGATTTCTCTTCTGCTGCATAGTATCTTCTCTTCCTTCAACTGGATGAAATGAGGGAAAGCTAGAGTCTCCTTGAAGGCTCTAGGTTGAGATCTATACTCAACAAGGTAATCACTTAGAATTTGATAATCCAAGTGTCCTTCATGCTGGTCTTCTTCTTGATGAGAATAGGAAGTGCATGGTCCTTACTCTTCTTTTTGCTCTTCCTCTTTGGAGAGGATCTTCTTATTTCTGAATACTGATGAGAGCAATCTCATCTTCTTCATCATTCTGATCTTCTTGGGCTTAGAATCATAGGCTGAGCCAAAAAAGTTTCTCTGATACCACTGTAATATTCCAAATCTAGAACAACTAGCAAGGCATGACTGGAAAACACATTTTCCAGTAATAGCTGCTACAGGAATTGAAACCAAGACCTAAATCCCTTATACAATGTGTCTAAGTTCTAAATCCAAGAGGAGGCTCCAAAGAAATCCTTCTAAGTGGGTTAGACAGATATCCCACACTTATATGTCCTCAAAAAGTGCCCGGTGAAGGGACTGCAACAATACATTAACATAACATGGAGCAACAACGTTATTATTATGAGCTGTGAGGCATGAAGATATAAAATAGCCTTTCTTTGAGATTATAGCAGCAAGAGTATACAATTTTTGAGGAACCAATCACTCAAGTTAGGCAATGGAAGCCTTAATGAGACATGTATATGAAAATAGAGAAACACTGCTATGCAGGAATGTCATAAGGCTAAAATAACGCAATTCATTGGAGACACTGCAACATACAAAATGATAATATGATGATATATCAATATCATCTCAAGAAAATATGGGGGGGGAGCAAGCTCTCAACCCCTGAAAACACTAATACAACAATAATACACAATCCTTGGAAGAATTGGCTACAATATACATGAAAATGGAAAATCTGCAAAAATGCCGGAGTTGCTGGGTAGCAGCTGTAACTCAGGAAATGGAACTGGATGGAGAAGACTAAAGATGCTGCATCTGATATCAATATCTCCTCCAATGGATCTCTCAAGTGGAAGGCTGATCCTTACACTGAAGATCTCACCCTCCGATCAACACTACAAAACCCCACAACAAGTGCTCTATGAAAATAACGCAGTTACTGAAGCAAATTGCGCTGTAGGGGCAAAGCAATGAGTTGGCCCAATGCCAAGATCTGCAATAAGCTCCAATGGCTTCCAAAATGATTCTCCAAAGGAAAGAAAGACTCTCCCTCTGAAAAACAAGTGATGGAAGAGGTGTTGTAATCCCTCAGTGCAACACCCTGCAACACAACATTATTTTGCTGCAAAAATAATGCTGTCCTGGAGGAGGATGCTTGGCCTCAAGTCTGGATGTGAGGCAAATCAATACAACTCCTTCAAGAGGATTCTCATGAAAGGAGAAGGACTTCGAAACAGGAAATCCTTGTGCTAAGCAGCACAACAACTTAGCTGAACAGCCGGGATTGCAAATAGTCTAAGCAGACACAAAATCAATAATCATATGCATATCAAACAATGGCTGCCTTGCCCTCCTTTTAAACACATGAGAGGTCCCTCTCCATGGGTCCCACTCTTTTAGGGTTTCCTCCTTCAAGGAATATTCCCTCCTCTTTCTATGCGCTGTCCCACAAGATGCTTTCCACCTCATACCTTTGCGTTGTTTGACTTGGTCAAACTTGACTTAGTCTCTTTGCAAATGTTTCCTTTCACACATGAGGGTGTGAAATCTAGTTCCATGGCTGATCCCCTTTCATACTAGAGGGATTTTATCCATGTTTTTATTGTGAATGGGCCTTCTCACCCAATTATTCAACTCCTAAGTGAAAATAGCAAAAGTCAATATTCCAATTTATTGAAGGAAAATTTTGGAATATTACACAGTGTTGGTCCAAAAAATTACCATTCACCGATGTGTCATTGACGAGGGTGCATCCACATGCATAATGTCAAAGAACATTTGGCAGAAGTTAGGGTCTCCCGAGCTAAAGCCATCAGACATCATGCTTAGAGCATACGATGGTTTCCCTTCAACCCCCATCAGTATCTACCAAAACGTCCCAGTCTGCTTAGCCAGAAAGACGATCCTTATAGACATTGAAGTCTTAGACGCCCATTTGGACTACAATATACTCCTTGGTTAGAGTTATATGTACGCCATGTCAGCCGTCGCCTCCTCCGTCTTCCGAACAATGATGTTCCCCCATGAGGACCGCATCGTTACCGTCGACCAATTGACGCATAGCGAAAAGTGGCTCCTAACAAATACCGATGTCATCCTACCTACGTAGATATATCCGTGGATGCGCTTTCATGGTACCAAGAATATGGCCCCGACCAGTTCAAACTTTCATCCATCCTAGGATCATTCCTAGGAGTCCACCTGTCATACTTGAGTCATCACCTGATGTCACAGGAGCTCCGGTGTGCATGATGTCAACATCAAGCATTGAAGCTAGCCAGGACGTGGACATGAGCGGTAATGACATTGAGTCCTCGGCAATGACAACCTCTCTAGCATACGCCGCTTCCCAAACCCCTTTCCTCTACCCCCCAATTGGTTTCGTATCCCAGCAGGTCTTGGCCACAATTGTGTTACCAAAAATATCTTTTGCAATACCAGTTTGGTACCTCGTTCCCCCTACTGGGACGGGAGCCACACACATCACTGCCACAGGGTTAAAGCCCCTCAGTCCTGAGGAGGCCCCACCCGTTCAGAAAACTGTCGAAAACATCCTTGCAAAGGAAGTTCCCATTGCAAAACCGTTGATTACAGCTAAGAACACTGAGAGAAGAGGAAAGAAGCTGGAAACTCTTGCCACACAACGAGAATCACTATTTTGCGCCATATGTGACGTAATAGGACACCCTACCCATATTTGCCCAGAGCTGGACGAACTAAAACCGCTCCTTGGCTCTGAGACAGACATCGCGACCCCACGTTCCCGAAGAAAGGAAATTTCCACCAAAGGATAAGGCAAAGCATTGTGGACCAATCATGCATGCGCTATTTGCATCAATTATGGGCATTATACCCATCACTTCCCAGAAATCCCATGATATAAGGACGCCTTACACGCCATCAACGGATCCTATCAAGAGGATCCCGCCACCCAGTCATCTGGTTATGAAAATTGCATCATCCTGTACCTACAGGAGGAACGACGATCACCAGAAATACACCCGTTCATATTTTCCCCTCCTATCATACGCTACATGTTGTGCGATGAACGTGGTCACTTCATTGAAGAATGCGCAGCCGTAGAAATCATCCACAGATGGTATCCAATAGAATGGGTTCATTACGTAGGTTCGCGGACAGCACAATTCACGTCCTTTATGTGCCGACAACCACCTTCTGGAAAATTACTACTATATCCCCAGTTTCGATTGGCACTGGCTAGTTTGCGCTCAGCCATAATCTACCTCTCCCAAGAAGATGGCACAGACTCGGAATCCATGAACAACTCGACAACCCAAGAGGATGCGACGAGCAGATCCATTCTCTTCCTGTCAGTTGAAAAGCGACCAATCAGGGAACCCTTAGTTACCCCCAACCGCTCTCTATAGAGAAGACCAATATGTGCGTTATGTAAAACGCCCAATCATGTGGTCGCCACTTGCCTTGATTTAGCAGCGTTACGACACTGGTACCTCATCAGACCACAAATTGAGCACAATGGGACCCCCATATGTAGGCTATTTTTCCCAGTATGTCAAGGAAATCACTATGGACAACGTTGTACCTATATCTTGCAAGTTTGTCCTATCATTGATATGATTCATACAATAGAGAAGAAACAAGACGATTTCCTCAAACGACATAGAAAGTACATCACTCCCAGGCCATCATCCCCGCACCCACATCAGCGTTATGGGAAAACTAGAACGACGCACCAACCCAACATGACCCAGGTCCAACCTAGGATAACATGTGGACTATGTGACCTGATTGACCACCGGGTCAACCAGTGCAAAGAACTAAAGCACCTAGAAATTTTTTTTCGTAGAGTCTCGTCTCTCCCATAGAGATTTATCTCTAACCAAGAGAGAATTATGTGTACCCATTGCCGGATTTGTTCACACTTTCATCATACAATTAAATGTGAGAATCTCCCCAAGCTAAGAGCGGCAAGAGTAGCATTGAGTCTACACTCCCCAAAAGAGTTAGACACACCCAAGCCAACGACACATAAATGGAAGCAGAAAACCTCATCTTTACAACAAATCCTTTCCAAGCGTTCACATCTGCGACGAAGAGTAGTGTTGATTCCCACACAATCTACTCGGCTGGCATAGTGGTACCATGCACCAGTTGCACTGGCCATAACCACGAACCAGAGGCATGCCCACTAATGGAAACATTCAGGTACCTCTACACCCGACACAATTTCCACCGACAAGAAATTGACCATCCTAACAAGGGACCCAGCCTTGCGCTCACACAAGTTCGCATCACGAAAATCCCCCCCAAGCCACCATACACCTACCAGGTATAGGGGAACCTAGTTGCCTCATCCTCTTGAGTTACCACGCGCATCCATTATTGCATACTGTTTGATCGAGTCTTTGGCCCAAGGTCACCTAGGCAGCAATAATCTGTAATACTATGATCAACACTTCATAATGCCCAAAGGAGGTACTACACATTTACACCTCTGAAAAATTAAATTTTTTTTTTTAGCGCCGACAGGTATGCTCTCTCTCATCTTCTTTTTAAAGCACATGTTTTTCAATAATATTTGAATAAAGAAGATGCTTTCACTTGGGGTATTTGTTTTTGTAGGTAGTATGCAAAACTAGCCACAACTCCATCCACTAAAAGTTCTAGAGCAGGTATCATTCTACCCCCAGCATGATAGAGTCCCATAAAAACTCTGCATATCCTGACATCACTTCTCTATTAGAAATCATCCATAGGTTTCAAACATCCGACCATGTTTATCATCACCTCACCTTGCACATGATAAACATCCTCGTTGGTCAGTAGAGCCTCCCCCCCATGGCGCTCGTCACCCACAGTACACCATATATCACAACAATAGTGACGCCATGGCTGTACCACTTTAGTCTGGGAAGCACCTCATTCCCATTCAGTCATCATGCATAAGGTCAAGTTTTACCATATGAAATAAAACCCCTTTCTCGGACGACTAGGTAAGTGTACAAAGACCGCAAACGGTGCACTATGTCCCCAACCCACTCATTCATTTTTTCTCCCTTGGTAGCAGTACGTGACCACCCTTGGTTGGAGTATACCACCTTCACAAAAAATCCACTATGACATTCATAACCAGTTTATACCCACCTTGGAAGTCCTACCGACTCCAGGGATTTCCCCATCAGAAATAGTTATGACTACCGCCAAACTGCTTTTTATACTCCGATCTTGGGCCACTGAATCCTCATCATAAATTTCCAGTCACCCCTCGCCATCATGCCTATGTTAAACCCATCACATACAGGATCCTGATCCTCTATACCAGTGACCCCCTTATTCAGTTGAGGCTTCCTTTTTTTCGACTTCAACACTTCTTTTCCAAAAAAAAGGCGGTACCTTGGATTGCCCCTCTTCATAAAAGGGGAATCCTCGGGTGGCACTGTGAGAGACATTGCTTATAGATGTCATCGATCCTCCTGACATTTGACTACAGAAAAAGCTTTCATGTCAAGATGGTATCGTACCTTACAACCATTTCACTTTGATCAAATTCATCGAAGATCCATGCCTTTATAAGCGTCTCTTTTAGCAATGCTTACACAGGAAGGTCCCAGCCAGCGCCTATGCATACAAGGAGCAGTTCGATGCCATACCAAATTTATGCACATGGGTACCACTTTCCACCCATTGTCAAAGCAAAAACGCCCCCGATGGCATCATCAGTGGTCGTCATCAACCAACAGATCACTACCATATTAGTGACACAGAAAAAATCTGTATCTGTCAAATATATTTGTTTAAACTAACCAAAGCATTATGAGCATGGGACATGCTTGCCTCTTAGAAAATTTGTATATATTGTATTATACCATTGTTTATAGGGATACCACAGGACATGGTTTCCTTTCGACCTGGTGCAGGGTGTCTCCAATTCCGAGCTACACGCGGGTCTCTCTCTCTACACACAATATACAGAAAAGAAACTATAATGTATTTCGGCTGTACAGTTCTCCCTAGCCCTCACACATTAGGGGGCAACTATTATCACTGGAAAATCGTACAAGAAAAGGTGACATTGTTGGCGAAAAATACAAAAAGAGTCCAAGTTCAAAATTCAAAACTTAAACAAAAAACAAAGAATTTAACGGACATTATTTAATGTCAGGCATATGGATTTACAGGGCTGAGAGACATTAGAGAATCTGAAATTATTTAAAAATCTCTATGGTCTGGGAAAAAATCAAATTGCGGACAAGAAGGACTAGTCAAATGTGCCTTTGCGCGCAAAAGTATTTGATAACCGCGCCTTTGCACTCTTTTTAATCCAAAATGTGCGCAATCCTGGGAGTGGCAAAATTCATTTTCCGGTATGGGAGGAAGCATGCAATACAATAGTATTTGTGCAGAATCGTAGTCCTCATCAGATACTTGGCATGAGTACACTAGAGGAGGATTTTTCAGGTAAGAGACCAGATGTGTCGTATTTTAAAATTTTTGGTTCATCTGTTTATTTCCATGTAACCAAAGATGTCATGGAGAAGCTAGATCCAACAATAGAGTTTGGGATATGTGTGGGATACACTGGTACACCCCACAATTATCGGGTGTATTGTCCAGCACAAAGGATGAAAATGGTCATAAGAGATGTGAAATTAAGTGAAGAGAAAGCCATGCGATTGTCCCTTGAGAGGGAGCTTGAGTTGCATGCAGTTGAGGAGCTCTTGGCTCCAAAACAAGAACCTCAGGATGTGGAGTAGCCATAAGTAGAGGAACAAAGAGTGGTAGAAACCACTCATGCAGAGCCATCTACCAGAGATGGAAGGAAGCACACTAGAGAGGATGAAAAATTATTGCTAGATGTGAGAGATAATGTGGGAGCACCCACATCACAATGCACACAGAGAAGGTCCCCAGAGCGGTACACTGGATACATGGCTCTTATGAGCGAAGGTATTGAGATAAAACCACCCTCTTTTGAGGAACTAGTGCAACATGAGCCAGTGTGGGTGGATGCCATGGTTGAGGAGTATGACTCCATTATCAGAAACAATGCATTGGAAGTTGTCCCAAGACCAGTGGGGAAGTCAGTTGTAGGATCCAGGTGGGTCTACAAGGTTAAGCATGCAGCAGATGAGAGTTTGGAGAAGCACAAGGCACAATTTTTGGCTAGAGGGTTCTCTCAGGTGGAGGGGATTGAATATGGCGATACTTTTTCACTAGTCGCAAGGTACTCTTCTATTAGATCCATCCTTGCACTGTCAATGCAGATGGGATGGAAATACATCAGATGGATGTAAAGACAACCTTTCTCAATGGAGTTATTGAGGAACAGGTGTACATTGATCAACCAGAATGTTTTGAGATCTTAAACAGGGAGTCACATGTGTGGAGACTCAAGAGAGCACTGTATGGGCTGAAGCAAGCACCTTGTGCTTGGTACACCAGGATCGACAACTATTTCACCGGGTTGGGTTTCACCAAGAGTGAAGAAAATGCGAACCTATATCATATCGTGGTTGATGGTAAAATTTTGATTATTGTACTTTATGTCGATGATCTGATACTGAAAGGTGATGAACAACTCATAAAGTCTTGTAAAGAGTATATTGCAAGAGAATTTGAGATGAAGGACATGGGGCTCTTTCACTATTTCCTGGGATTGGAAATATGGCAAAGAGATGGGGAGCTATTTGTATCTCAGGGAAAGTATGCCAATGAGATCCTAAGGAAGTTCCACATGGAAGGCAACAAACCCATGGAAACTGGAGGAAGGAGGATGCTACTTTAGGCAGAGTAGTGGATGCTACTGTTTACAGGCAGCTTGTGGGTTAACTCATATATTTGGTGAACACACGACCAGACATATGCTACACAATTAACTAACTTAGTCAAGCTATGGTGAAGCCTACCAAGCTCTTTTGGAAGGAAATAAAGCATGTGTTGAGATACCTCAAAGGAACTACAAATTATGGATTATGGTACAAATAGAAAAATGGAGTGAAGCTTCAAGGATTCACCGATGTAGATTTGGCAGGGATTCCATCCGATAGGAAGAACCAATCAGGGAGCATCTTCAACATAGGATCAACAATAGTTTCCTGGTACAACAGGAAATAGAGATTAGTTGCACTCAGTTCAGTAGAGGAAGAGTACATGACGGCCAATCAGGAAACATGTGAGGCCATCTGGATGAGGAAGATACTTGTTGGTTTGTTTGGTCGACAGATGGATCCGACAGGGATACATTGTGATAAATAGAGTTGCATCAAACTCTCGGTTAATCTAGTTTTTCATGACACGTCTAAGCATACTGATATCCGGTATCACCATCTTAGAGATTGTGTGCAAAGGTGCATTATGTCATTAGAGTACATTCCCACGGAGGAGAAGGATGCAAACATCTCGACGAAGGAAATGGAAATAAGCAAATTTGAATTGCATAGTGACATGATCGGGGTAGTAGATAATCCCTTGTTGAGAGGGAGTTTTGAAATGACACCCAATGGGGGCTTCTGATTTAATTTTCCCTCAATTAAATTGGAAGAGAAATTGTAATTTCATCTCATGACAACTTGCATTAGTTAACTAAGTTAGAAAAACTGAGTTAACTTAGGAAATTCAAGTTAGGGGTCTAAGAGGGGGCATGCAGAGTATTTTCCTATTTTTAGGGGGTCCAGTTATAGTTATTTGTGAGTTGTAATTAGTTAACTCAATTTTTTGAGTTAAAATCAGTTTAACTAGTTATAACTGAGAGATGAGCTATTGATAGGTCCAGTGAATCAAATCCGATTTAACTCACAAGTAGTGATCAATAAATTAACTGATAATTCACTATAAATAGTTTTTTCATGTTAGTTCTAAGGAAGGGCAAGTTAAGAGTGAGGTTAAAGGGAAGATAACTATCAGTTGTATAAGTAGAAAATTGTACAGGTCATGCATGAGGTCATCAACTTGCCTTAGATGAATTGCGCAATCAATTCCAAGGATTTTCCTAATTAATAGGGCCACAATTCCTCCAGGAATGCGTAAGCAAGTCTGGGAAGACAGGGTCTAAGAATTGGTTAAGTATTGGACCAATTTTTCCTAGATCATAGTGAGACAGTTAACAGAGTGCAGAGGTTTCTCAATGTGAGGAATAAAATTGTATTGTTTCATGGTCTTGAATTTATGCAATATACAAATAACAACATTTTGAGCAGTTTCTTTCCCCAGATACATATTATGTTGTGCGATCAATTGATTTATTTCTCTTGCTTGTTTGTGATATGCAATTGAATTTGGTTTCCACAAATTTTAGAAGTGATTCAGTACTTTGTTTTAGTTCATTACAAGATCATATTGAATCCACTGGTATAATTTCTACTACAAGGTGGAAAGTTGTCACTGTAATTTAATTAGGTAGGTATTTCAATCGTGGGACCTTTAATTTAGTCTTCCCATGGTGAGATTTTATAGTTATACTTTTTATGGTTTTAGTAATGGAACTTATCTTGTGTCTTCTTATGAATTTTTCACATAGTTTTTCCCTTTAAATAAGTAGAATCCCTCCAAACATGGACTATCCAATTACATTGACAACACATAACTATAATCCATTTCTTGCTTTTAGAGTAATAATAGAAACAATGGTTGCCTAAAACAATAGATCCCATAATATGTACTATGGATGGTATGAATATGTAATAAAAATTATAACCATGGTTCATTTATGTTGGGCTTAAGGTACATGATTTATTTTCGAATACAATAGGTTCAAATACATAGTTGACTAGATATATAATCCATCATTTTCGAATACAATAAGTTCAAATACAAATTTGACTAGATATATAATCCAGGCTAGAAGCTCAATTAACATAAACATTTAAAGATCATGAAAGTGCTTAAATTATATAAAATATAGTGTCACACCATAAGATTTTACTCTGGAAACCTTTAATTGGGAAAACTAGCTAACCTTTGAGCTTCACTGCTATTATACTCTTAACTGAATTGTAATGCACACTCCCTAATTATATTATGTTATGCATGGTTATTTCCCCTCCCACTAAAAGATTGATCGTTTTTAATTTCTTGTTGGTGTTATTAGTATATTTACAAGGTATGCATATCCTAGCTACTTATACACACCTTAGATGAATATGCTAGTATTTCTATGATATGCTTCATTAATGATTAATTAATGTGACTTATGATTATAATATTAATTAGTAACTTTATTAATGATTAATTAATGTAATTTTATGATTAAATTATACTAATTGGTTTGTATTCTTATTTAATTATGAACCCATGTAGCTTTATGTTAAGTAATAATAATTAGTATTAATGATTTGTTAAAATTGTAGAATTTAAGTGATCTTTATGATAATTTAATGTTAAATTAAAATTGGTCTTAGTGATAGGGTAATCATTGGTTTTGACCTTGATTTAATTATTATTAATGGATTGGTTGTCACATCATATATTGTTGGGGGTGGGCAGGCGATTGGGGGGGGGTTTCGAGGAATGGAGACCTTGACATTAAAATAACAGGGTTAGGTGAAGCTTTGCAAGGGGTGGACATTTTAGTTGGGGAGGGTTTATGATATGGTGGGAAAGACATTAATGGGGGGAGATATTTTGAAAGAGAAAAATAAATAAATGATAGGAGTAGAAAGCACGATAGGTGCTTCATCTTGGGTTGTTGTTTTTGAGTCTTAGAGAGGGGGAAGAAATTTAGAGAAATGGGTAGTGGGAGTCGTTATAATCAGGGGAGATTGAGGAAGGTGGTTGGACATACACACACAATGAGCTGCATTTTTGGGACTTGGGCAGGAAATTCTAGGGAACTTATGGAGGTTTCCTGGGGCTAGGAAGTTGGATAAGTTGTTCCTAGTTAGATGGACGGAAAATTTAGTTGGGTAGTTTCAAGGAGCAGGAAAAGAAAGCACCTCAAACCTAGATAAGGAATCTACAAATTATGGGGGACTCTTCCATGTTAGGAATCTGTAATCAGCAAGATTGGCAAAGTTCGATCACAGAAACAACATCGTTTCAAACACTTTGGGATTCTAGGATCTAGCCCTCCTGAATCCGGAGAGGGATCTCTCCAATAAGTGCAAAGATGGATTTTTCTTTGAAGTTTTGGCGTAATGATATTAGGCTAGTTATGAAGGCCAAGGGTTTGTTTTGTTTTCGGATGGTTGAGCATGAATGCTGTTTGAGGTGGAAATTCCTAAGTGCAAAAGTTTCAAAGGTGAGAAGTTGCAAGTGAATAGAACAACTAGGCTAAAAAGATAGATATAACGCTGGTTTTAAGTCCATTGGGCTATGGAGTCATAACAGGGCTTTAATTGAGCAACAACATCAAGAGTGATCCAAGGGGCAAGTCATCTACATCACAAGATTATTGAGATAAGAGTTATGGAATGGAAACGATAAATTGTTGGAGAGGTGGAAAATGATAATAATTTCACAAAGGATTTATAGTCAGTCCAAACAAGAAAAGCCTCTTAAGTAACTGTTTAAAACCAACCAAGGACAGGACTAACCATTGACTCCTTGGGCAAGTTTGTATTAAAACAGCTTAATTGACAAACAATCTAGTAATCCACATAATTACCTTCAGAAAGTATGAAAACATATAAGAGAAGACAAAGTGTAACTTAAGATCAGATAAAGAACTTTTAAACCTAGTATGCTTTCAGCCAACACCAAGGGAAACTTTCAGAATCTGCCTTTGGAGAAAAGAAGCTAGAAATAGGGCAAACCATCACTTTTCTAGTCTAACTTTAATAAGAAAATAAGGAAAATAACTTTCAAGGACAATGTTTAAAGCAAACAATAGGACGAGGGAACTCCATCATTCCTAATTGCTTAAACTATATTAAATCATTCTTAAATAAACAAATTGGATGAAAACATTGAGATAAAGCTTTTCAGTCAGAGAAGGTTACTGATATACAGTAGGTCCTAACTCTATAAATGCTGTTCTTTGTCAGAGAATAGTGAACAATATGACATACATAGAAGGAAAACAATAACAAAGAAAGGGGCACTTCACCAGTGATATAGACCAGGATCCTAAGAAACAACTTGTTATTGATGTCAAACCAATTACAGTACTTAGGTCCAATGTTTCAGTTCAACAATCATCTTCACTATCCAGCCTAACTAATCTAACACAAACAGAGCCTCAAGTGCCAGTGAACACTATTTACAGATAGAATTCTCAAGCTCAATTACATTACAATGTTCAACAACCTAATCAACCAACCCCTCTCTCATCTTTTGCAGAAGTATATATAGAAGAAGGAGGAGGTGAGATCTGATAAAAGATCTCCAATTACAATTAATATAGATTTAATGGCTTCTTGGCCTTTGGGAGGCTCAATGAAGAAACTTACAATAGGTGTCTTCTGTATTAAATGATTTACATAAAGTTTTAAGCTCGGTGGGAGCTTTTGTTGACCTTTGAGGCTTTGTGTGATGTCGGGGTTACTCTATAGATATTTTTTGCATTAAGTTTCCTTGCAGAAGTAACTCTCTGGCTGCGCTGAGGCGAATATCTTCATTTGATCAATAACTCCGGCCTCTGATTGAATACTTTGAGGCACATGTGGCATTTCGATAGCTGGGAGGAATCAATTTGCCTCAGATGTGGCAGTGGAGGCTTTTTGTTGATAAAACACTTAAGATTTTCTTCTTTAACTGTGTTTTTAATCGGGCATTAGGATTTTGATAATCATTCTTAGCCGTAATCCCCACAAAACCTGTGTTCAATCCTTTGCTCTGGTATATTTTAGTTGTCGACATTGATACTCTTTGATTTGTGATTGACTTGCTCTGTTTTTCTAGTGTGCAGGGCCGCGCAGGGGCGATATGGCATCAATGCCTCATGAAACATCGATGAAATGTGAAGTTTAAAACCTGCAATTGATTTTCTTTGATGGATCAGAGGCGGGAGGATCGTCACCCTCTGCTTCTGAATTTTCTTCGGACATGGCGGAAAAACCATTGAAAACCCTGCAAAATACAAAAAACAATTATAAAATCCTGCATATATAGGTCTGCTGCTTCAGAAAGCACGTGGAAAGAGTAGGGCCATTGGATGGCATCATCCAACGGTCGAGATTGATCGGGGGGAAAAAAAAGGAAGGCGGAAGAATAATTTAAATCAGAGCCGTCGATCGCGCAGAGATCGACGGTCGGGAGCGCATGTGGAAAGTCAAAACGGAGAAAACGGGTGATGAATTTTGGGCTGTCGATCTGCAGATCAGATCGACAGCGGAGACACTATTATCGCTGCGCCGGACCCTGCGTTATCACGTGGGTATCTTCGGTGAGTGATCGCCGTCCAATGGGTGAGATAGGACGGTGGACGTCCATATCGCGCCGGGTCCACGTCCGAACTTTAACGCGCGATGGATGGCGGTTTCATGAATAGTTCCCAAGGCACGTGTCGGCCAGCGTATGGAATCACTGCGAAATGGAATAAACCGCCGCGCGCTCGGAAGTGGTGCGATGAAAACCGTCCGATTTTGCAATCGGTGAGTGGATGGCGAGGACCATCGTGGTGATAGACTCTGTGCCGTCGATCTGCATATCAGATCGACGGTGGGGATTGACTGAAACTTTGAACCGACGCAAAACTTAGAAAATAATTGAAAACCCAAAGTTTGAAAATAACATAAGGTTTTAATATTTTCGGGGGCGGGATATATATCTAATATGATCAGGTGCCCGGTTGCGGGGCCTTTGGGCGCATGGAGAATTATATGACCGGGGGTTAAAAGGAAAAGGCCAATCGCAACCGAGCAAAGCGATGAGCGCTTGGGTGGCCAACGCCTGGTTCTAGCACCAGGGCGTATGGAGGGGAGGGTTAAGGATTTAGCCCAAAAGGGCTTAAGTCCATGATAAATGAAAAATATGATTTTCATGGATTTTCAAAGGTTTATAGGGGTTCCAATAAGGCAAAGAAGGAGTCTTTAAACCTTATCAAAGGGGTTTTGATGAATGGGGAAGGGGAAAGGCATGAAAATGAAGGATTTCATGGGCGAAGGAAAGGCAGAAAATGAGGTTAGTTTTGGAAGAAGGGGAAAAGGGGAAAAATGGTGTTTGTAGCAGTAATCTGTCTTGGAAATCTGCAGGATTTCTGAATGTAGAATAGGCATAGTAGTGAAGATTATGGACAGAGGCATGAGGCCTTCAAGAGTCTTCAAGAGCCAACACCTTTTAGCCATAAAATTTGTTCCTTGAAGGCTTAAAAATACTTAGCCACCTTTTTCTATAACAAATTTATAGGTGGTTAACAGTAGCTCCAATTGGGGATGGTGCCTTCTTGAAGGTATCAAGAACTTCAAACTTGCACTCTCTGGGAGGCTGACCTGTGCCACATCCATTGTCTACCTTTCTTTCTGTGGATGATGTTCTTTTGAAAACATATTAGTAGCCATAAAAACAATGGTTCTTTCATCAACAATCTTTCTACCTACCCAATCCTACAGATCTAACATTTTTTCTTCATTAGAGTGCACTTGGGTTGGAAAACTCTTTCACAAAATTTTATTATTTTGAAAGCAGGAAAAATAATCTATTTCTACTCCTTATTTCTCCATGGACTCAGATTAAACAGTTGAGCCCATATGATTCTCTACCTAATCTACTAATCTGTTAGGATTAAACAGTCTAACAAATTTTTATTCTCTAAATTCTACAATAGAAATTTAAAAGAATACAAGTCAGGATTAAACATTCTAACTTGATGCTGGTCTATGGCATAAAAAACAAGCTACACATAGATATTATTTTGCAGAAAATTAAATCAAAATTGGAAGGCTTAAGATCTGAAAGTTTCTCATCATGGCCTTCTCTTTTCTTTACAACTCTATTTTGAATTTGTTTGAGTTGTTTTGTCTTTATCAACTGGTTTGGATTTTGAGTTGATTGGAACTAGATTTTACATCTCTCAACTCAAAATTTGAAGCAGATTTGAGTCATTTTCTTTTTGAAACCTTAGGTTCAGATTTTGATCTTGTTTGAACTTTTAATTTCTATCCTAAACTATCTACTGATAAGCCAAGATTAAAAATTTTGGCAAATCGAATTCACTATCCTATCAGTAGAAAATTTAAAGCTAATTAGTCAAGATTAGATAGTTTGACTAACTAGAAGTGTGTTATTCAGGAGTGGCATTTGAGCTTGCACACTTTCAGATTTGTTTCTATTTTTTGGTATGGGGCTGTACCTTTCTTGTTTTCACAATCTGCCCTCTTTTCTTTCTTTCACTGTTTTTGTATTTTTTGATTTTCATAACTTTGAATGCAATGGTGGATGAGATATTTATAATGAGAAAAAGATAAAAAGGCTTTCAGAGCATAACATGGATCAAGAGAAGTAATGTTTAAGCATCCTTCCATTGACAGGACCCCTAAACAATTCTGCTCCATTCAACTCCTGTAAGAAAAATGCATTGTTACCAGCAGCTAAATGAATAGAGTAAGGGCCAAGCCATAAGTTGTCAAATTTTCCATGCTTGCCCTTTTCTTCCCTCCTTGAGTCCCACTTTAAAACTTTGTCCCCAATTTTGAAATTGCTGGCCTTTGTTCTTCTGTCAAAAAGCTTTTTAATGCTGATCTATTTCTGCAATGCTTTGTTATAAAATTCCTCTCTGGTTTGCTGAAGATGGATGGTATGATTTATTCTTCTGATCATGTCATTATCTTCAGTTTGCAACTCTTGAATCAACTTCATCACTGGTACACCAAGGCTGTTTGGAAAAATTGCATCAGTACCATACACCAGCTGAAAAGGTGACATGCCAATAGATTTCTTCAAAGTCAATCTGTCAGCCCACAGTGCATGAACTAGCTTTGTGTGCCAAGAATTTTTATTTTCCTCCAACAGTTTCTTGATTATGTTCACTAAACTTTTGTTTGAGGATTCTGCAAGTCCATTACCTTGAGGGTAATAGGCCGTGGAATGCCCCAATGTTATCTGATATCTGTGACAGAATTCAACTATCTTCTTTGATCCAAATGCTGCTGCATTATCAGTGATGATCTTGGTAGGACAACCAAATCTGGAGAGAATGTTAATCTCCATGAATTTTATAATAACTGAATCGTTGGCCTGCCTACAAGGTATGGCTTCTATCCACTTAGTGAAATAGTCTGTGGCAGTAAGAATCCATCTATGCTGGGCAGAATATGGTGGATGGATTTCTCCTATGAAGTCAAGTCCTCATTGTTGAAAAGGGGCTTCAACAGTGATTGGATGCAGAGGCAGGGGTAGCAGTTTTCTTTTGCCTTCAAAAAGTTGACATTTATGATAGGCTATGATCATCTTGTGCACATCATGGAAAAGAGTAGGCCAATAGAAACCAGCCCTAAAATTTTTGTTGGTTGTTGCCTTCCAGTACAAATGACCTCCACACTCTCCTTCATGGAACTGGTGTTTGACCTTCTCTGCATCAAACTCAGGCAAACATTTAAGAAATACACCACTTGCATTTTTCCAATAAAGACATTTATTTAAAATGCAATAGTTTACAGCTTTCAATTTTAGGAATCTTGCATTTGTTTTTGTCAAACCAGAAGGTGTATTTAAATTAAGCAAAACATAAATAATATCAGCATACCAAAGAGAAATCATAAAATGGTCTTCAACAATAGGAGTTGAGAATCCTTCTTGGTCATCCAAAGCATCAGTCATATTAATATCAAGAACTTCAAAATTGGATTCAGCCATTAATCTAGCTAGACCTTGGCCTTTGATGAGTTTAGTGGGTTTTATCTCTAAATCATATTCAAGGATAACCGCAATCCACTTACCTCTCTTACCATCTGGGTCCTGTGTTAGAATGTCTTTAAAAACTGAGTTTGGGACAAAGGCAATGATGTGTGAATGAAGAATGTATACTCTGAAGTCTTTCAAAGCTTTGACCAAAGCAAAAGCTTGCTTCTCCATAATGTTATACTTCAGAGGGGAATCCCTCAATGCCTTGCTAAAAAATGCAATAGGCTGCTCTTGTCCTTGTGGATTTTTCTGTAAAAGGACAGTAGCTATGGTATGTTCTGATGCAAACGAAAAAATATAAAAATCTTTTGAAAAATCAGGACTTATTAGAATCGGTGTTTTGGTTAACGCTTGTTTCACCAGCTCAAAAGACTTCTTTGCTTCCAAGGTCCATTTTACCCCTTGCTCCTTCTTCAACATGTTTGTGATATTCCTAAGGAGCTCGGCCATGTTGGGAATGAACCTTCTCAAAAAGTTAATCTTTCCAATGAAAGATTGCAACTCTTTGATGTTTCGAGGATGAGAGATTTGCAATATGGCCTCAATCCTCTTTGGATCTATCTTAATATCCTCCTCGAAAATAATGTGCCCAAGAAGTTTACCTTTTTGGAGACCAAATAGTGTCTTCTTAGGGTTTAAAGATATCCCAAACTTCCTGCATTTCTCGAAAATTTTTCTCAAATGTTCTAAGTGCTCTTCATTTGTTTTTGAAAACATAGTGATATCATTAAGGTATATAATGATGGAGTAGCCCAATTCTTTCGAGAATTCTATGTCCATGGCTCTTTGAAAAGTTGCTCCAGCATTCATTAGACCAAAGGGAATTTTCACATACATGAAAGTGCCCCATGGTGTAGTAAAGGTTGTCTTTAATTGATCAACAGGGTGGACTAGGATCTGATTGTACCCTGAATAGCCATCCAGCAAAGAAATTCTTCTAGACCGTACCACCCTTTGTAAAATATGATCCATCTTGGGTAAAGGGTAGTTATCTTTCAATGAAGCTTTGTTTAGGTCTCTAAAGTCTATACAAAGCCTGATCTCTCCAGTTTTCTTCCTAACCGACACCAGATTAGACACCCACTCAGAATATCTAATAGGGACAATAATACCAGCATCGTACATTTTCATGATCTCCTTCTGAATCAAAGGTAATTGAACAGGGTTTATTCTGCACAGTTTTTGTTTGAATGACTTTTGGTTTTCTTTGAGGGGAATTTTGTGCTGTATTATTTCAGTGTCATAGGATTTAAGATCTTCGTAACTCCATGCAAAAACATCAGAAAATTCTTTAAACAGCTCTATGTATTTGATTTTAATGAGAGTTGGTAAAGTTTTAGACAGTTTAATCATTTTCAGTTTTTCCTCACTGCCTATATTGCACTCTTCCACTTTAGTCTCTACAGGTTCCAATTTTGGTTTCTTGGCCACATCGTTAAAATCAAACAACTCTTCTAAAGGCGCTAGACCGCTGGTCAAAGCTTCATCTTTAGAGTGCAGAGTTCCTAACTCCTCTGTTTCTAGCTCTGCAGTCATTTCTGTTTCGTTTTCAAGTCTGCTAGATAACAGGTTTATATTAGCAAGTTCAGGAGACGACTCTTCTTCACTAAGAAAATTTTCTTCACTGCAGTCTGTCTCATAATTTGAGTTCGAGCTGTTTAGTGCGAATTCATTTCTGAATTGCATGAAGTCTTATATTTGTTTGTCATTGTCAAACACCTGCAAATAATTCTCATTATCAGGCATAGCTGGTCTAAATTTTATCTGAGTTGTGCAGTCTTTGGTGTTATATGGCGTTAAACATGTTCTAGCTACAAAGGCTAAATTGTGGGCTGCAATATTTCTTTTTCTTGGGACAAAATCAGTTTGGACTCCTTAAATATTTTCAAAAGATCCATGACATCGTTTCGGTAGGCCCTAAGTTTGGGATGATTTGCGTTATACTCCCCATTGACTTGCCTAATGACTAACTTCGAATCCCCATAGACATTGATTCTTCTGGCTCTTAACTTTTTCAATAAATGTAGGCCTAAGAGAAGGGATTAATATTATGCTATGTTATTGAAACACTAAAATTTTAGTTTGCAGGAAATGCTTTCTATGTGGTTGTTTTCAGTGTTAGTAATCCATACACTTGCACTAACATTGTTCTTAGTGCATGACCCATCAAAATACATACTCCATAGAGGACTAGTTTTAATTTCATTTGTTTGGTGAATGTCCTCTTCAACTACTGTGCTTTCTGATTGTTCTTGATTATCAGCACTCAGTTGAATTTGTTTCATTTCCTCAGATATATTATTGGGTTGATGACTGCTTTCTTGATTGTGAATGTTTAAAAGCAATGGACACCTAACATGTAGCTCAAGACCTTTGTTTAGTTTGCTAATGTCTTCAAATGCAGCAAACTGTTTTGACACTTCTGCATTGTGTTCCTCTTCCTCCCTATCGGCCATTAATCCCATTAAAGTGACTTGTTCACTAAGCGTTTCATCATTAAACATAATAAAATAATCAAGGACTGTATTTATAGAATACAGGGGAGATTTTTGTGGTCTGTCTTGACTTGTAACTGTGTATTTCATATGGGACTCCCTGTAAAGTCTTCTATTCTGATTGAAAATAGGGATAGTCACATAGGTCATGTCCATTTGCATAGTCCCTTGTAACTTAGCCCCCCAAGATCTTGATAATAAAATTCCATACTTTGGGGGCACATCAACCACAACAATATCCATGACTAAACATTTTGCTGGAATTTGGGCTAGGTTAACACATAGGTCTTTGATTAATCCTAAACATTTTACTCTGCTGGAATCAAAGGAGTAAAGGTTTTTGTAAGGTCTGGTGATTTTTAGACCCAGGCTCTCCATTACAGATTTTGACATCAAATTATGAGAAGCTCCTGAGTCATGCATAGCGTTGTGCAAAATTTTGTCATGAACGTTTAAACTTACATAAAAGGGAGGAACAGGTCCCTCTTGATATCTACCTTCAATCTTAGGACCAAAAATCAGCTCTGGTTGGTCCTCATTAAGATTGATAGTGTCCTCATTCTCTTCAATGTTTAAAGCCTTCAAAATTTGGGTCTTATATACATGTTGGGCAGCTAACTCAGTCAAGGGAACAGAGATTTTGATCTTTGAAATTTCCTGCTCCAGGCTGAAAGGAATTTGGTTCTTTGAAGAACTTGTTTCAGCCCTATTAGCTGTCATTCTATCAGCAATATCAGCTTGCTGATTTGTTTTATTTACACTTGAAAAATTTGTTTTCAAAGGAGTACTAGCTGAAGTGTTAGTACTACTGATGTCTGCACTCTGTTTTTCATTGTTTTGAGTGTCTTTCTCTTTATCATTACCAGAATTTATAGCCACTGTTTTATCATTTTGTTTGATAACTTTCGGCTTGGTTGCAGTGTTGTTTTGTGAAGATTTGTCAGAGGTTTTATTGTTGGGAGTTTGCTGACTGGTTTTGCTTCTAAGGTCATTTTCTCTTTGAGATTCTATGATGACATTTTCCATGTCTCGGAAATAACTTTCGTCATCATCTCTTTTGTCGTCATAAGGTGTGTATAGACCTTGTTTTCTATCATAATTAACTTCAAAGTCATCATCCTCTACCCCAAACATGTTGATATCATCTTCCTTTGTTATTTCATCCATTTCCTCAACCTCACTTACATAGTTTTAATGAAAGGGAGGAGTGATCTGCTGATCATCTTCCCTAGGTATGTTTGGAGGTTGGTTCCTTCTGAAATTCTGGTTTTGGTTCTGGTTTTTATTTTGAGGAGAAATTTTATTTTGGCTTGCTTGTGCTCTCTTAATTATGCTCATCTCTTTCATCATCTCTTCCATCATTTTCTCCAATTTTGAGTTGGAAGTAGAAGGTGTGGATTCCTCTCTAAAAGATACTCTCTTTTCATTTTTCATTCTTGCTCTCTTCTCCATCAGGTTGACTTCCACAGAAAGAGCACCCTTTTGCATCTCTTCAAGAGTTGCAAAATCTCTTTCCCTTAGCTGATAGGCCATCTCAGGGTCAAACCCTTCAGGAAAATTGTTTAAAGCTGAGCCTTGGATCTGGGGAAATGCATTATATACACTATTAAATCTAGTACAGTAAGCTTGCACACTTTCCCTAGTGTTTCTGTGGAGGTTCTTGTAATCCGAAAGGACTTGGAGATGATTCTTATTTACCTCCAATTTGTTTAAGAAAGTTTGATGGAAGGTTTGGAGATCATTGATACAATGGGGGGTTAAGCCTTTAAACCATTTTCTTACTTCCCCCCCTAAACTTTGAGCAAATAATCTAAGCTTGACAAAATCACCATCAATTTCATTTCTGTCAAAATAGTCATTCATTTTATCCACATGTTGTGATGCAGTTGTATCATTACTAGCATTATATAACGGAACTTTGGACTGGTAGTCCTGTGGAAGATTGACTAATGGTAAAGGAAGGACTAAGGGAGCATACCATGTTGCCATGATATGTGGTGGAGGTGGATTTAAAAGAGGTGGATTAACAAAAGGGAAAGTGGGCTGAAGTGGAGTGGTTTGACAAGTGGATGTAGGATGGGCAGAAGTGGATGGACCAGGAATAGATTGCTAAGCTGATCTTGGATGAGAGAGACCTAGGTTGTGAAGGAGATGTAAATCAGGAGGTGTTTTTTCTCTGCTACCAGGATGTTCACTTGTCTCTGGGGATGAAAGTGAAGACTCAGAATCTAATTGATCTAAATCACCAAGAGACCTAGTTCTAAAATGATTCACTAAGTCAACTTGTGATTGTTGGAGAGCTCAAAGATTTTCAGGAACTGAATTAGCTCTCAAGGGTGATCTGAAAACAGTTGATAATTTAATCCTAGGAGACTTCCTAAGGATACTTTCTGGGTTATCAACTAACTCAGGTGGATCAGGGTCAAGATAGGATCTAGTGTGAATCTTTCTAGAAGCCACTATGCTGTGTTTTTTAGACCCAAATAAACAGGAAAAGTTCAACCAGGTATGACAATCTTTGAGAGGTTAACTAATCTGTTTACACAAATATTAATCCTACAGCCTTCTAACTGGGTTTGAATAATGTTACAATGATGAGGGTTCTTCCCAGTGGAGTCTTAAGGTCTGTTCAGGATTGTGGAGTCGCCAAGTGGAAGTTTTTAGCTCTTTTCAGAGGTAAAAGGCTTTATGGTCCACCACCATGTTTATTGAATACCAATCTGAAATATTTTTATGTTTTCTGAGTTATTTTTCAGTTGTGTGGTTTCTAAGAATGTCCTGACTCTATTTCAAAACTTAGCTATGGTTATGCGACAAAGACAATCTACTCTTATGGCTAAGCTAGCTGAATTTTCAAGGTTAGATAAAGTCTTATGAGAATCCTAGGGTTTACCTAGTTTGTCATTGATTCAAACAAGTTTCACCATGATTACCATTCCTTGGTAGTGCTTGAAAAGGCCGCTTATTACTCACTGCACAATTTTCTTGAATCAAGGGTTTTCTGAGGTCTTTAAAGGTATCAAAAACATTCAAATTCCCCAGTTGAGTCGCCAGAAATGTTAGGAATCTGTAATCAGCAAGATTGGCAAAGTCCGATCACAGAAACAACATCGTTTCAACCACTTTGGGATTCTAGGATCTAGCCCTCCTAAATTCGGAGAGGGATCTCTCCAATAAGTGCAAAGATGGATTTGTCTTTGAAGTTTTGGGGTAATGATATTAGGCTAGTTATGAAGGCCAAGGGTTTGTTTTGTTTTTGGATGGTTGAACATGAATGCTGTTTGAGGTGGAAAGTCCTAAGTGTAAAGAGTTTCAAAGGTGAGAAGTTGCAAGTGAATAGAACAAATAGGCTAAAAAGATAGATATAATGCTGGTTTTTAGTCCATTGGGCTATGGAGTCATAACAGGGCTTTAATTGAGCAACAACATCAAGAGTGATCCAAGGGGCAAGTCATCTACATCACAAGATTATTGAGATAAGAGTGATGGAATGGAAACGATAAAGTGTTGGAGAGGTGGAAACTGATAATAATTTCACAAAAGATTTATAGTCAGTCCAAACAAGAAAAACCTCTTAAGTAACTGTTTAAACCAACCAAGGACAAGACTAACCATTGACTCATTGGGCAAGTTTGTATTAAAACAACTTAATTGGCAAACAATCCAGTAATCCACATAATTACCTTCAGAAAGTATGAAAACATATAAGAGAAGACAAAGTGTAACTTAAGATTAGATAAAGTACTTTTAAACCTAGTCTGCTTTCAGCCAACACCAAGGGAAACTTTCAGAATCTGCCTTTGGAGAAAAGAAGCTAGAAATAGGGCAAACCATCACTTTTCTAGTCTCAATTTAATAAGAAAATAAGGAAAATAACTTTCAAGAACAATGTTTAAAGCAAACAGTAGGACGAGGGAACTCCAGCATTCCTAACTTCTTAAACTGTATTAAATCATTCTTAAATAAACAAATTGGAGGAAAACATTGAGATAAAGCTTTTCAGTCAGAGAAGGTTACTGATATACAATAGGTCCTAAATCTATAAATGCTGTTCTTTGTCAGAGAATAGTGAACAATATGACATACATAGAAGGAAAACACTAACAAAGAAAGGGGCACTTCACCAGTGATATAGACCAGGATCCCGAAAAACAACTTGTTATTGATGTTAAACCAATTACAGTACTCAGGTCCAATGTTTCAGTTCAACAATCATCTTCACTATCCAGCCTAACTAATCTAACACAAACAGAGCCTCAAGTTCCAGTGAACACTATTTAAAGATAGAAGTCTCAAGCTCAATTACATTACAATGTTCAACAACCTAATCAACCAACCCCTCTCTCATCTTCTGCAGAAGTATATATAGAAGAATGAGGAGTTGAGATCTGATAAAAGATCTCCAATTACAATTAATAAAGATTTAATGGCTTCTTGGCCTTTGGGAGGCTCAATGAAGAAAATTACAATAGGTGTCTTCTGTATTAAATGATTTACATAAAGTTTTAAGCTTGGTGGGAGCTTTTGTTGACCTTTGAGGCTCTGTGTGATGTCGGGGTTACTCTACAGATATTTTTTGCATTAAGTTTCCTGCAGAAGTAACTCTCTGGCTGCGCTGAGGTGAATATCTTCATTTGATCAATAACTCCGGCCTCTGATTGAATACTTTGAGGCACAGGTGGCATTTCGGTAGCTGCGAGGAATCGATTTGCCTCAGATGTGGCGGTGGAGGCTTTCTGTTGATAAAACACTTAAGATTTTCTTCTTTAACTATGTTTTTAATTGGGGATTAGGATTTTGATAATCATTCTTAGCCGTAATCCCTACAAAACCTGTCTTCAATCCTTTGCTCTGGTATATTTTTGTTGTCGACATTGATACTCTTTGATTTGTGATTGACTTGCTGTGTTTTTCTAGTGTGCAGGGCCGCGCAGGGGCAATATGGCATCAATGCCTCATGAAACATCGATGAAATGTGAAGTTTAAAACCTGCAATTGATTTTCTTTGATGGATCAGAGGCGGGAGGATCGTCACCCTTTGCTTCTGAATTTTCTTCGGACATGGCGGAAAAACCATTGAAAACCCTGCAAAATACAAAAAACAATTCTAAAATCCTGCATATATAGGTCTGCTGCTTCAGAAAGCACGTGGAAAAAGCAGGGTCGTTGGAGGGCATCATCCAATGGGCGAGATTGATCGAGAGAAAACAAAATGAAGGCAGAAGAATAATTTAAATAAGAGCCGTCGATCGCGCAGAGATCGATGGTCAGGAGCGTAGGTGGAAAGTCAAAACGAAGAAAACAGACGATGAATTTTGGGCCGTCGATCTGCAGATCAGATCGACGGCGGAGACGCTGTTACCACTGCGCCGGACCCTGCGTTATCGCATGGGTATCTTCGGTGAGTGATCGCCGTCCGATGGGCGGCCTCAGATCGGACGGTCGACGTCCATATCGCGCCGGGTCCACGTCCGAACTTTAACGCGTGATGGATGGCGGTTTCATGAACAGTGCCCAAGACACGTGTCGGCCAGTGTATGGAATCACTGCGAAATGGAAGAAACCGTCGCACACTCGGAAGTGGTGCGATGAAAACTGCCCGGTTTTACAATCGGTGAGTGGATGGCGGGGACCACCAGGGTGATAGACTCCGCGTCTTCGATCTGCAGATCAGATCGATGGTGGGGATTGACTGAAACTTTGAACCGGCGGAAAACTTAGAAAATAATTGAAAACCCAAAGTTTGAAAATAACATAAGGTTTTAATATTTTCGGGGGCGGGATATATATCTAATATGATCAGGCGCCTGGCTGCAGGGCCTTTGGGCGCATGGAGAATTATATGACCAGGGGTTAAAAGGAAAAGGCCAATCACAACCGGGCAAAGAAATGAGCACTTGGGTGGCCAACGCCTGGTTCTAGCACCAGGGCGTATGGAGGGGAGGGTTAAGGACTTAGCCCAAAGGGGCTTAAGTCCATGGTAAATGAAAAATATGATTTTCATGGATTTTCAAAGGCTTAGAGGGGTTACAATAAGGCAAAGAAGGAGTCTTTAAACCTCATCAAAGGGGTTTTGATGAATGGGGAAGGGGAAAGGTATGAAAATGAAGGATTTCATGGGAGAAGGAAAGGCAGAAAATGAGGTTAGTTTTGGAAGAAGGGGAAAAGGGGAAAAATGGTGTTTGCAGCAGTAATCTGTCTTGGAAATCTGTAGGATTTCTGAATGTAGAATAGGCGCAGTAGTGAAGATTATGGACAGAGGCATGAGGCCTTCAAGAGTCTTCAAGAGCCAACACCTTTTAGCCATAAAATTTGTTCCTTGAAGGCTAAAAAATTCTTAGCCACCTTTTTCTATAACAAATTTATAGGTGGCTAACATTCCAAACAAGGAAAATTTAAGGACGGAAATTTATCTTGAAGTTTAAAAACATTGGTGAATCTCACTAGTCCCTAATATGCAAATTATAAAATGTTTATTGATGTATTTGTAAAATTATTCAAATTTGTAATGATTTTATATATACTCTCTATATAATTTTGGCGATTTTTAAGGTAAAATTATTTTATATTGTAAAATTTGGGCGAATCATTTTTATAAAAAATGGAAATTGGCGAAACTTTTTTTTGGAAAAGCCTTGGAAAATTAGCCCACTTGCGAATATTAGCCCTAAAATTTTCCATGCTTCCAAACCTCTCTTATGTAATTTATAATTGAATATGTTGTTTAAGAAAAAAAAACTATGCTTTGCAATATGTTGTTTAAATTTAAAAGAAACATAAAATTTATGTTGATTAAAAAGGGAATTAGTTTTGACTTGTCAACTCAAATCACGGATTACAATCTTGGGGCCTCATGTAAGGAACCTCACATTTGGCATTAGAGCTTGGATTTGAAATCTGAGGCCTTAAAAAGAAAGAAAGAAAAAAACACCTGTACCCTTGTGCACCTTGGATCCTACCCAAAAATATTATGAGGTGATCCTAATTAACCCTATCTAAGTGTGAATAACCATATATATATATATATATAGAAAATTTGATAGGAAAGAACAAATATAGTAGGTTGCTCCCTGTTCCAACCTCTTGGTTACTTGTAAGAATGCTCATTTGTAGGGGGTAAAGACAAAAGAGCTATGATAGTTAGATTTAAAAAATATCTATGTACATGAAGATATTGTATATATATCCAACATTTTTTCATCGCATATTGCAATAGGTTTAATACTACTATTTACAAAGCCAATGGTTTTATTAAAATTCATTTAGGCATGTTTAAAATCACTCATGGTATCACAATTGAAATAAAAACATTCTCGTTGGAGGCAGAAGTGTGCAATTTGTGGTTGAATCAATAGTTTAGCTATAGTAATAGGAAATATATACAAACTCTTTAGAATAATGATTATATACTAAAATGCAATCAAACAAAACATAAGCCCATGAAAATCAATGTTCCTTTGAAGAACATTAAAAATAATTTAAAAAGGAGGATACACAGTGTGAAATTTGTACACATACAATATACAAATGCTTGCCATGATACCCCATTGACGAACTAGTGGAAGTTTTGGCCTTGAATGCAAGGAGAGAGGATTACTTCTATAACGTTGCAATTTTTTTTTTTGAGGGTACAAAGTTTTTTCTAGTAGTGCCAACCAAACACTAAATCAAACTTAATTTTTCATCAATTAAAAGTTTCAAAATTTTGTTGAACCTAATATAATTATGAAATTCCACTGGGGTACTTGCACAAACTTGTGAGCAAGGATAGTGTTCATAATGGCCTCGTTCAAGGATAGTGTTCACAACGATCTCCTTCCTCACAGTGTGTTTTAAATTTGAGAGGGTATCGATGGTACTCTTCCTGCATGACTTATCTTTCCTCCTATTATGGAGGATTTATATAAATAGATGATTCTAAGACACTAAATGTTATTATGGTGACAAAGAGTAAGCTTGGATGGATGCCCATTTTGTTAGCAATTAGGTTGATTAAAGGAATGCACAAAAGAAAAAATAGACCCTACAGTATGATATAACAAGAAGATGTTATTCTTGTTAGTGTCAGAATATGCATTCTGCCATGAAGGATGAAAATCACTCTTTTCATTCTCATTTTAGGTGTCCCACTCTGAAATTTTTATCTCATTTCATTAGGTCATGCTAAAAATTGTTTCATTGATGGTAGCCTTAGTCATAAAACCTCACCCTCCCTCACAAAATCTCATTTGCTGGCCCACCTTCATGTCTTGCTGAGCATAAAAAACTTTTGAAAAGCTCATTTCACTATCTTATCTCAGTCAAAGTCAACTATGGAGTTAGGTCATTCAAGGTCCATTAGGTCATTAGGTTTCATTTTTCAAGGTCCAAAAATGCACCATGTCATCTCAATAAGGTCAGCAAAAGGTGTGAGAGTGATCCAATAAAAATTTCATTATCATTTGCAAAGAATTATCAACATGTAAATAAAGTATTTTAAAGTTGTAATTATAGTTTCTAGTATGATTTTCATGCTCAAATGTAAATTTTCAAAAAACAGAGTTTTTATTTATTTCATTCCTTATGTAATTTTATGCTTCTTATATGTAATAAGTAACTTCCCTAAAAGATGTCAACTCCAACTTCCATTCCAAAATTGAGGATCACCACTAAATCAAAGTGACAAGTGTCAAACTCCAACAACTTCATCCTGCAAAGAAGAAAAAGTCAAAGAAAAGGCATATTCAACATGCTTTCAAAAAGTGAGAAAAAATATAGGAAAAGTGGGTTTTTGGATCTAAATCTAAAATCACTTAAGTATTTAAGCCTCATAGACATCAAATTCAAATTCATTTCCCTCTTATTTCATCGAGCAAGCAACCAAGGAGAGTGAAATTTGCGATTTTCTGAGAAAAAATGAGAAAAATAGAGCAGAAGGGCGTTTATCCTCTTAGCGTCGTGCTTATGATCTTGGCACTGCACTTATCCTCTTAGCGATGTGCATATGCTCTTGGCATTGCACTTATCCTCTTAGCACTGTGCGCATGATTTTTCCGCTGTGCTTATCCCCTTAGCGCCACGCATATGACCAGAAAGGATTAGAAAGTCATCAAAGTTGCAAAAAATCACCCCCAAACTTCAGCAATCATTCTTCACACTTCCAATCAAGTGACTTTTACATCATTTTCCTCTTCATCAAAGTCATTTTGAATGTGTGAGTTGGTTAAAAGAAAATTTGGTGTCTTCTTGAATGTGAAACCCTAATTTTTCTCCCTTGCACTCATAATTCCCAAAATCCCATTTCCCTTACACTCAGTACCATCCCTACATTGTTAAAATTCATTCCCAAATCCCTGTTATCATAATCCCTATACCTAAGCTGCTAATTCCCAAAACCCTAAGCCCTAGGTGCTATTTTTACCTAGGCTCCTAAATCCCAATTCCCATCACTCTTTCACTCCTTTTCCCTTCCCCATTCCTCATATACCTAAACACTATTTCCCATAAAATTCCCTTTCCCCATATCCTATGTCAAAATTCATCTTCCACACTATCACTTACTTCCCTAGGGTTTGAGCACAAACACACCATGGTAGCAGAAGGAGAACATAACATATCACATAGTGAGGAAGAGAACACAGAGGCTAGGAGGCCACATAAAGGGGGCAGGATAATCAGACATGAACCTATCAGCACTAGGGAACTTGTGGATTCTCCAATGATAGTGACATGCTTTAAACATGTTGGTTGTTATGATTTATGTGAACAAATTCATAGGGTTCAACATCATTCCATGTTAACTAGGCTCTTCATATCTAAACTATATAAAAAATAGGTTACCCTAGCTGGTGTCACCTCTATTGTCTCAACTGCCATCATTTCAGCTACCACAAGGATCCCAAATGTTGGGAAAAGGTGGTTCAAAAAGAGTGATTTGGAAAATTGGAACTTTGAGCCCTTTTTAAAACCTAGATAAAAGAATGAGAAAAAGAGGATGTTTCCTTTTTCCTACCTCCTCGACAGATTTTAAACCATGATGAAGATAATCATGAATTACTTTACATGTGAAGATAGATTGTCAAGGCTGTATACCTATCACATCCGGCTTCTAATGCATTTCACTAGCGTAAGGATGTTCAATATACCTTACTACCTTTTCCTGAATGTTGAAAATATGGCTTTTATTGCTCAGAAAAGGGAGTATGAACACCAAATGAAAAGTATTTTCCATCATTACATTATCAAAATAATTGTCCTTTACCATCTCAATGAGCTCAACATTGCATGGGATACCTTCATAGCCCATGATATCTTCAGAGATCCTCCTACTCAGCATGCTCAAAATCTGCCTTCATCATCTCAGCCATCCACTTCCATCCCTCCATCTCAGCCTACTGTACATTCACCATCATTATATCAGTCCTCTTCATCCACTTCACCACCATTATCTTCATCCCACATTGACACTGAATCCCCTATCAGAAATGAGATATATGAGGCAGAGAGGGCTAGTATGGTTGAGGTTGAGCCATTTTCAAAAACCTACCAGAGAGGCCACATGCATGTGTTTGCTCCACACATAGTGGGAGGGGCCATGTTTTCTACATCAGAAAAACAAGTGGACAAAGGTAAAGGAAAGTTGATTGAGACAGAAACTCAGCCAGAGGTGAAACATGATGAAAACCTCCATGAGACTGAGCATGAGTTTGAGTTGGTTGACCTAGGTGATTATGACGACAGCCTGATCATTAACATGGCCATCAAAGGTAAGGATGCAAAAATCTGAGACCTCCAAAACAACCTTCACAGAGCCAAATATGTTATAAATTTCCTTGAGCAAGAAAAAAAACAATTAAAGACTAAACAATTCATTGATGAGGTGAATTACATCACTGCTCAAAGGAAGAAAAGGCCAAAGTGAAACTTGATGAGCCCTATGGTAGGTATGGTGACGTTGATGAAACATATGAATATGTACCAAGAAGAATACCTAGAACTAGAGGGCTGAAAAGAGCTCTAGCTCTAGAAAGGCAAAGGGAAGCTGAGCTTGCTGATCAGCTAACCCTAAATTAGCAGCTTACTATAGAGATCAATAAGAACAGGAAGGCATGGCTTGATAGAGCCAATCAACACTTAGAGAAGCTACTAGCAAAAGGAAAATAAGGATAATGAATTGTTGAGGAGGAAAGTCAAACATCATGCATGAAAGGAGAAAATTGCATTAGCCAAGCTCAAAAGAGCCAATGCTAAAACTGAAGATCTCACTCATCAAAAGGAGAAGGACAGGTTGGAAATACTTGTTGAGGCTTCAATCCAAGCCTAGCCACCTCATCAACACCATGTCCAAAATTTTTGAGGCAAGTTGCAACATGTTTGTCAAAGATGTACATGATTGTGATTTTCTGCAAATGAAAATATCAGAAAAATGGTCATAAGCGCAACGCACTTGGCGTTGCGCTTATGTTTGGGGAACTTTTTGAGAGAAATAAAACCACCATGAGATTTGTAATGACATATACATCTAGAAAAACTAATTTTCCAAGCTTGATTTGCAGTTTCAAGAGGTGAAAAAGCCAAAAAACCATAAAAAAAATGTTTTTGCCCTTGTTTTTGCCTAGGCGCTGCGCTCATACTAGTATTGGGAGATTGCATTTTTGAGGGGTGAAATCAAAACCATTTTCTAAACCGGAGGCATATTCAGAAATATGACAGGATAAGCTTTCCAACAAGCTATCCTGGGCCCAATTTGGACACCGGGAAGGCCTCCAAAAGTGGCCTTGAACATGGAGGGCGCTTATGACACAACAAGGGCGCTTATGATAGGAAAATGGCGCTTATGCCAGTTTACTCATTTTTTTGGTTTTTCACTGTAATTTTTTGTTTTACCTCAAGAAATGATTTTACTATCAATATAATTCATCATGGTAAATGTAATTATGTAAATGATAAGTTACCTAGGGGTAGATTCATTAGGTAAATTTATCCTTTAATCAAGGAGGAATCAGTTTGAATGTAATGAGGAGTGAGTCACTTGGACCATCCTACACTTCAACTATCAGTTAAATTTTTGTGGATTCCTTCCTCACCTCATGGATTCAACCCCTGAGGATGAGTGAAGGTTGTTTTGATGTTTATATATTCCCTTTATTTACTCTTAGCAAGGGTTGGAATCAGTTTGGATGTTAGCTTTGTAATCAAGGAACTATTGTAGTCAGTTTGGCCATTAATACAAGTGGAGTTGTAGCTAATTTTTGGGATAATTGTGGTATGATGTTTATCATTGTTTTCTTCTTCAGTATCATATGTTAAATTTATTATTTCCATGTTTCATCACATCTCTATGGTATGATATCTCGCAAGTTGATAGGCAGAACACATGCTTTCTCATGTATGTTTAGGGTTAGTTATCATAATTTGTTCATTTTCCTCTGTTTAGGAAGAATACATCTCCCATGCTTTTTCTAGCTTCTCATCAGTTCTAAAAACCATCTCATCATAATCATCTAAAATTTCTAAGCATTATGCCTACCTTTTCCCGTTGAATCTCTGCAACCCTACCTCATTTTCCCTGAGCTAGCTCCCTTGACCATACTTTCATCCATCTGCCCGGCAAAATCAATTACCAAAACCCCTTTGCACTTCTTACCTAGCATAAAACCCTAGTCCATTCAAGCTTCTGGGCTGTTTTTTGTGGAGAGATCCCTCTCCGACTTGGTACGGCTAGCTACCAAGTCAAAATCTTGGTCTGTGGTTACCTCTGTTGGGATTCCTTCTTTAGCCTTGGGAATCTGGTGGAGTGATAATAGTTCTAACCATAGTATCTTTGAGTGATTTAGGACAATTAGGGAAAATTTTGACGATAATAGAGATGTCGACAAAGTCAACCTTGGAGAATATTGGCTAGTTACAAATCCTGCCAAACCATAAGCAAGAGTGTGAGGATGAGTGGAAGTCAATGATTTCAACATTTTCATAGGTCTTTGGGTATGAAATGCAACATTAGCTTCCTTGCTACCAAACGAGTTGCGAATGGGTTGGGGAAGATTGCTTGGATTACTCATTTATAGTATAAATTGTAAGTGTTGAGTCAAGGCAATGTGTGGAGGCATCTACTCCACCAGACGAAGAGATAGATGTGGAAGAAGTGAGCTAGGAAGTTTGAGACCTTGCAACTATTGTGAAATTTTGTATAAAATATATGGGACTATGAATTACAACTCACCCCAAAATGATTATAAGAATGGGGGTGTGTGCTAAAGGAAGGAAAATAAATCATATTGGTATTGAGATATTTGTGCATGGAGCACAATCATATCCAACATTCTCTCGAAGCCTTGGAAGTGAATATCGAGTGTACACTCTTCACTGAATACACCAAGGGAGGACACATTATCTAGGAACAAGAAATGTAGCCTTGGGCACATCGAGAAGAGATGTCATACGAAGAATTTAAACATAGTATATTTAGTGGATTGGAGGAGGGTGGCGACATTATTTTGACATGAAAAGTTGTAGAGATAGTAGTTGGAAACTCAGTAGCATATTAACACACTTGTTTGGATAGATAGCATAGTAGCCATGGGAAAGGATAAAAATTTATCCTTTAGTCAAAGAGTTGGATAATAACACAAAGTTGTAAATGGAAAAAAACACCCTTGGACATAAAGATATTCATTCTCTTGGGATGGACATGAGGGTTGGACTAGTCACCCAACTAGTCTGAACTTGGGGGATCCAATGTGTGTGACACATGAACAAAGGATTCGAAGTATGATTAAAGTGATAGATAAAGACGATCCAAAACTTGGACAAATGTTACAATTTTCTTAAGAAATTTGTGGTGACGACCATGGTGGGAAATGAAAGTATGAAGGTAAGTTGCATGAATTGGAGATAACACCTTTATGATTATGTATGATGGACATTGTTGAGTCAATAATAAATTGAGTGGGGGATGATGCAAGGATTTTGGCATGACCACAATGCACACACTCACACAATTAGCATGGAGACTTGGAATAACAATAGGTTGGTGAAGAGTGCACTTAGTTTGGTTCAATGAGCCAAGTGGAGTGGTGATTATCTTATATAGGTAGTTAGTAAGAGCATTTTAGGGGGATGACTTGAATGTACCATGAAAAAGTGTTGTACTATACAACACCCCCCATTTATTTTCACTAAATGGGGACCCTTTAAAATAAATAGGAAATTTATTAGTTTGATTTTATCTTAGCCTAAACCTTAAAAACTTTAGGTAATAAAGTTCTTTCCCTTTTCGCTTTGATTTCTTAAGCGCTCATCGCAAATCGCATAGCTTACAAGCCTAAATTGCATTTCTTAAGTTCTTAAGTATTGCAAGCTGCGATATGCACTAAACCTTTTCAATTCATATAAAACTCCCGTTACAAAATTTTTAAACACTTCTTTAAAAGAAAATCATGTCGCACCTTTTAAAAAGGATCAACTTATAACAATTCGGTAAGAGTCACGATGAGCTGGAACTGATGAATTAATAAAAAAACAAATCATAAAACTTCAAATGTTCGACATAGCCCATCATCGTGATCCCATAGCGTACCTCGAATTTCACAGCAAATAACCAAATGCAAGTTTTATTACCATATGAAAATTGCGATATGCGATTTGCGCTAATCGCATTTCGCGAAATTCATCGGTAATGGAAAACATAACTAATAAAAATAGAATTGAGTTTCGATATGCGATTTTGATAGTTATTTCTCAAATGTGCGAAATAAATCATATCTAATCAACTAAATATAAGATATAACATCTTAAATTGATTGATAGACATTTGATGTAAAGGTGTGTAAGAGATTTGATTGGAAGAAATATGGGTGATTAACGACATTTAATGAGAGTAAAGGTTTGAAAGATTCATATCTACTTCGAGCATGTTTTGAATGGTTGAACGTCAGATTTTTTATTATATCTCTTTAACTCTATCCTTCTCTTCATTTTACCTCATATATAAAGTTCCCTTTGTTCACTTGAATTCAAGAAACCACTTAACGGAGCAAGGATAACAAGGATGAACAAGAAAGGCAAGGAAATTTCCCAAGCATCATCTACTGAAGACTCATATATGTCTGCCTTATTCTCAGATACCACCTGCAACAAGGATTGTGGCAATTCCTTGTGGGAGGCAATGTACCAACTCTTCGAGAGTGAAAAACCAAAGGTAATAACCAAAATTGCTACAACAGGAGCGTCAGTTTCTTCAGACCCTTCTTATTTCGACGTTGCATGCTCATTCCTTCATAAAGTAGCAACAACGCTGAAGATCCTCCCTTTTAAAGATATGGTTAAGTGGGTAATTCACCACTTGAACATAGAAGATATGACATTTAAGAATTCAAATGGCGAGAACGTTGGTTCATTCACGGCAAAAGATTTGAAGACAATGTACCACTTACATGTCCCGTAGCAGAACTATGACAAAGCTTTTGTTCAAAGCTTTACAAAGAAACATTCAAACCTAATGAAAGTTGTAAAGGAATGGAAGGATGACCAAGGCAAGCTGAAACAAGACAAACTTGGTATGTACCCGATAGCACAAATTCCTTCCCCTTATTTATATGTTGCCGGTATGTTGTGTAGATTGTTTAAAAAGCCTGATACTACTAGGTTTTCTGTAGATTGGGTCCCATTAATTGACGCAATCTTCAATTCTTTAATTTTGAATTGGGAAAATATCCTCTCTGATAATTTAGCCAGAATTATCACGGGTTATAGAAGTAAAAGAAGTGTTTCCTCTAGGGTGATACCACCCTTTTACATGAGTGCCTGTCATGGATGATATTTGATTTTGTTCGAGTTTTTCTACCATGGGATGGAAGTGGACGGCCCAAGACCCCAATCCAATGCACATTTACCATAGAGCCCTTTGGGAGTCATATTTTCATATTCATTTTTACAAAATTTTCTATAGATTCATTCTGCCTATGTGTCATATTATATTTAAAGAGAAAGCCCTTGGATTTCCAAAGAAGCTAGTGCAGACATTTTGCCTATTGCGAGATGGTTTTCCGAAGAGAGTTTCACCTATATCAGAGTTTTTGGAATTTATGATTCTCCCCACGTCCTACCCTATTATGTTCTTGAAAAACTATTTGCTAGAGAGATTTCTTACCAACTTGTGGTAAATGGTATTTCAAAGAAACTCAAAGATGCTAAGAAGGCCATTTGGCCTAATTTCCCTCTGTAATGCGGTACTTTTTCACTTTTTGATATTGGTCATACCTTAAAAGAATTTTCAAATGTTAATTTATTGAATTTGGATATAATGCCAAAGTGGCCATATGACCCCAATGATGTGATTAAGAATTTCACCACAGAGCTCAAGTTGAAGCCTTTTCTGAAAGAGATTGATAGATTTGATGATTTCTTCAAAGGAATTGAAGAGTTTACAAATGTACTAAAAATTCCATCTAGTCAACTCAATCAAGATGACTTGGAAGCCTTCCAAGCATACAAAAACAAGAGACTGGAAAGAATTCCTGTAGACTTATTGATTATTGAAGATGTTGATAGAGTAACTCTGAGTATTAGCTCAGATAATGAAGCTAAGGACATTTCTGAAAATGAGTTAGGGCAATCAGAACACAATTCTTAGAATTCAGATCATTCTGATAATGAATCTGAGAACATAAATGAGAGCCCATAAATGGTAATTCATAAAGTAATAAAAGGGATTGAAATGCAAGAGAAAGGAGGAATTAATGGAACTGAATCCTCTTCCCAATAAATTCAGCACAACCAAAATACATTTGATAAGGCAAAAAAATCTTAGCCAAAGGATTTGAAGAGTGAATGGGATGAGTTTTCTAAGGCACTGCAACGTCTCAAAAAAATCCTAATACTGATCAAACTACTAGTTTTCAGACACCAGAACATTCTCAGAAATTAGTGGAAACTGAAACTCCGCTACAACAGGTACCTGAAACTCATGATCGAGAGATCATTCTGGCCTACCCAATAGAGAAGATAGTTTTAAAAATTGAGGAAATTCCTTCACTGGATGTCTTCTATAGTCCTAATTGTTATCACAAAATTGGACCTGATAGGCTGCTTGATCAGACAATCTCATGTAACTATTTCAAACCTAATCTTTTGACTGAGGCTTAGCCTCCTCAGCCTCAGAGGGCTCTTCAAGGGTTAAAGATATGGATAAAAATATAGATGGCTAACTCTATTTAAGAAATAATCTGATAAAATGATAGATGTAGGTTGAGAATCACATTAACATGTATACATTGGGCTTATGAGTCAAAACAATTCAGCAATTCAGTGAATCTACTTAACATGGAAGTTGAGGCATATCAAAGTTTTAGTCATAAGGTACACACACATGAAACTATAAATACACAGTCAACTCACTTATATAGGAAGTCAGATTATTTAATAGATGAATTCCGAGTAATATAGATGAACACCACTGCAAATGAGATATATAAGAGATGAAAATAGAAGAGGAAAACACTAAAACTACTTCTGAATCTGAAGTTGGTCAAGTAGAAGATCTTTGTATTAGCTGAAAACTAGTCTATTCACAACAAGCATAGTTTTACCAAAAATGTCCATCCCTTGAAAAATTCGACCTCTTGGTCTTTAATAGACATCTTACAACATGAGATGATCTGCCTCTAGGCTAGATACATCAAATTTCTATCCCTTGACACCTTACATAATCATAAAACATGGAATTTATTACAAAAGGCCACCTATCCTACTTAACAATCCTATTCCAAAAAGGACTCAAACTCTTTATCACTACCTATAAAAACCTTATCTATTTGAATTTACATAATTTCCAAGTGTATCATCACATGGTCGAATTTGGATGATGGGCTTCATTTCTTCATGACCACTTTGCTGACCTCCACAAAAATAGGAAACAATACCCTCTTTTTTAGGCATAAGACCTTTTGCATTCTTTGAACATTATGACCATAATTTACTCTTCATTTCAAGGTCCTTGGTTGTTGGAAGTTGGCTTCACACATCCCATAACTCATCCCTAGCCTCCAACTGTCTAAAACCGCTTTAAACACTGCTCAAAATGTTGTAATGTCCTGCACTACGAAAACACAACAGTTTCGTAGCGCTTTTGTAGCGTTGCCATTTCAAGTCTTTATCCTCCAAAAACTCAATTATTTCTTCTGCATCACTTTAATTACCCTTTAATACAACTCCCATAGAAAATTTAGTTCTTAACTCAGTCTTCAACCCTTTAAAATCTGATCAAAATAAGCAAGAAAGGTAGCTACAACATTTTCGTAGTGCTTTTTTTCTTTTTTACACTGAATACGCTATGAAACTGCTAAGTATGCAGATTCTTCAAAAATTTTCCAAGTGAAAACTGTGTCTGCCTCCAAAACTCAAAACATAACCTTTCTTCAGTATTTACAATTCATACAAATTGTAAACCCACTTCATTCTAACTTTCCTAAGGTTCCTTCTTCATTTACACTTGGTTGAGCTATTGGTTCTTCTATGACTATCATTTTAATGCCTCTTCTTTTTAACTCATCATGAATTAACTTTAGCTGTTGCTCTAAATCCTTCACCTAGTTTTCAAGTCCTCTGTTAGTAGCTCTCAGATGAGTGTTTATTATTCTGACAAACTTAGCTTCTTTTATTGCTGGAACTGTCCATTTGAAAAATTTCTCTGTATTACTTAAGTTTTTAGAAGCAGAATCAACTTTTCCTTTCCAAATTGCCTTCATTATTTTAAACTGTACTTTCTCGGCACTGTGTTTTCTAACTCTCTTTTTTTTTACAACAATTTCTTGGTTTTCCAACCTTAATTTCTCTTCAAGGCGCTGAAACTCTGTTTTCTCTGTCATTTTCTCTTTTCCCCTTTTTGTTCTGCTGATTGTATGCTTCACTGTAGGTGATGAAAGATCAACAAATTATTTAGGAGATTTAACTATCTTAGTGGGTATTTGAACCTCCTTGCTACTCTCTATCAATTTCCTAGCATGCCTTGTCATAGGCTTTCTTTCTTGAAAAATGAAACCTACATCTTCCCCCTCAAACTCTAGCCTCTTTGCAGACTTGGCCTTTTTCAACTTATGCTCATCTTCCCCAATGAACTCAGCTTGGAAAATGGGTGTTTATTCTATGTCAATAGCATGAAGAATATCCTCTAGATTCCTCTTTGTTATTGGGCTGTCTTCTGTAGCAACTATCTTTCCTTTCAATGCTACTTCTTGGCTTCTAGTTACTCTTTTGGTCCCCTGTTTGCTGATATCTTGTTCCTGTTTTGCATCTTTGACAACCTTTGATATCTGTTTTGTAGGTGGGAGAGTTGGTGTATCAAGAGTTTGCATTTAGTCTGGCCCTTTCTCAGTTTGCTTTCTTGGCTTCACTCTTGCAGTTGATTTTGGTTTTGCAACCATAGGCTGGCTTGGTTCTGCTGCTGGTGATGATGGAACTCCTTTAGCTTTATGGTTTCTTGCAGGAGTTAGGGTTTCCAACTCAAAACCATTTATAAACAAGAATGATGACTAATCTCTGCCTATCTTCTGAAGTTCATCTAAAATTAATAATTTCAATAAGCCATGATGAAATAAGGATGTTTCACTCCCTTCATATTTTTCGTACACCATATCAAATTTTAACCTTTTGAACTAGGTTTCTTGACCTCTTGGTATCTCTGTAATGACAACAATGACCTCTGGTGTAATAGACACACTTAGCATCCCGAATTTGGTGTTTGTTCCATTAAAATTAATAGAAAATTCCTTGGATACCTGTGTGTGACAGCCCTGCAACTTCTCACAAAACCATAAGAAACCTACTCTTCTGAATGCTTCCATCATTGCTGGGTCTTCAATTATTGCCTTCATGTCTTCAGGTTCATGCCTTCAGCACTGTCCTCCTTTGTGAATTTTTCTTTCCTCTGCCATATTCTTTAGGAAATATTTCAACCTCGCTTGATAAATGTATCAACCTCACTTGATATGGGTGTATTAAAACCTTTGTATGAACCAACCACAGGTTTAGCTTGAAACTTAGAGCTCATAAATTTCGAATGTAGGCAAAAGGATGAGAATGACTAATTAGGAAAGATTTTGAAATTTAAATGTCCTCTCATAACTAAAATGATGCCTCATTCATAACCTATAATGACCATGATGACTGCAAACGTGGGTGTGTACTTCATTTTCATCAGTACATGACTCAACATGCCACTATCCTACCCTTTCTCAATGGTTTTTGACATTTTCAACTCAAATGACAAGACAGTTACAAAACCACGCTTTCGTAGCACCTGCATTGTAAATTTTCCCGTTTGCGCTATGAAACTATCAGCGCTTTTGTAGCGCAAAACGACTTTTTTCAACTGGTGGCACTACGAAACTACGGTTTCTCGGCTAATTGGACAGTTTTGATGATGAAACTTAAGGAAATGAAATGAAACCAAAAATGATTAATGTTTGACATGAAAGAGCAAATAAAGAAGGCTTTATTTGAAACTTAGGATGAGCTTTGAACTATAAAAAATCTAAAACCTTCCCTTGATCAAACCTAAATTGACTCATAAAATCCTATTTTGATCCATGAAATTTTGTAACCTTGTCAAAATGATGTTTTGAAATTTTTTGGGTGATAATCGTATGGCTCCACTTGGGATAGTGTGCCCCTATGGTACACTAAGAACTAGTTGTTCTGGTGCTGCTATCCATTTTCCTGACCAAAACAGAAAAAAAATTGAAATTGCCAAGCTTTCTCCTCAAGCTTTAATGGCCTTCACCTTAGGCTCAAGCTTGCTGATTTAGCTTGTCATTATTAGTATAAAAACTCATAAAATGGAATATATATAGTGATATGAACGATCAACGTATTTTAGGAAGAGTAATACTTTAAAAACCTGCCATTGATAGGTCCTCCAACATATGATTTTCCATCTATCTCTTGCAGTATGTAAGTGTTTTTTCCATGGAAGGTAGCTATTTTGAAAGGACCTTTCCATAAGTTTTCAAACTTACCATGTTTGCCTTTCTTTTCAATTCTGGCCTCCCATTTCAGCACTTCATCCTGAATTTGAAAAATTACTTCCTTGATCTTCTTATCAAATGTCCTCTTGATTCTGTTTTGAGATTATTGATTGTTGTTATAAAATTCATTCCTCTTCTCTTGTAGAGCTATTAACTGATTGATTCTTCTCTGAACTGCATTTGGTTCCTCTTCTAATCCTTGAATCATCTTCATGATAGGAACCCCTAGAGATGTAGGAAAAATGGCTTCAGCTCCATATACCAGTTGATATGGTGAAGCTCCAATTGACCTTTTTGTGCATATCCTATTAGCCCATAAGGCATACTTCAGCTTCAAATGCCAAGCCTTCTTATTTTCCTGCAACACCGTTTTAATGATCCTCACAATGCTCTTGTTAGAAGATTCAGCAAGACCATTCCCTTGCGGATAATATGTAGTGGAATGCCCAAGAGTAATATGATATTGATGACAGAAATTAATCAGCTTCTTAGACTTAAATGCCTATGCAACCAAATCTTCACGGGGCAACCAAATCTAGACAAGATATTATTTTCTAAAAAAAAAATAACAGAATCATTTTCTTACCTAGTTGGGATTGCTTCAATCCATTTAGTAAAGTAATTAGTCGCTATGAGAATCCAACGATGCTGACCTGATGATGACGGATGAATATCTCCAATAAAATCTAGCCCTCATTTCGGAAATGACGCTTCCACATAGATAGGCATTAAAGGTAAAGGTACAAGCTTCTTCTTACCATAAAAAATATGGCATTCATGGTAGGCAACAATCTTTTTGTAGACATCCTTAAACATTGTAGGCCAATAATACCCTGCTCTAAGAATATTGTTCATTATGGCCTTCCCATAATGGTGACCTCCACAATCTCCTTTGTGGAACTCCTGAATCACTTTATCAGCCTCCTCTTCCAGCAAAAAAATCATCAAAATACCGCCGGTATCCTTCCAAAACAGATTTTTATAAAAAATGCAATAACTCAAGGATTTTAGCTTCACAAATATTGCCTTAGACTTTGTTAGCTCAACAGGTGCTTTATGATGATGTAGGAAAAAAACAATATCCTTGTACCAATCTGAAGTGATGTACTTTTCTTCAATAGGGACTAGTTCTTCTTCCTCATCTGAAATTTCTACAATTAAATTTATGTCAAGATAGTCAAATTTTGACTGTGCCATCAGCTTCACTAAGCCCTGTCCTTTGACCAATTTTTTTGGCTTGATCTCTATATCATACTCCATCAATTTAGCAATCCATTTTCCCCTCTTACCATCAAGATCAACTTGAGTTAGGATGCCTTTCACAACAATATTAGGAACAAAAGCCACAATATGAAAATGCAGAATATAAATTCTGAAATCTTTGATAGCCTTAACCAAGGCATAAGCTTGCTTCTCTAATATATTGTACTTCATCTCAGAGTTGACTAATGTCCTACTAAAAAATTAAATGGGTTTCTCAATACCTTGCTGTCCCTTTTGCAATAAAACTCCAGCAATAGTATTTTCTGATGCAAAAGTGAAAACCATAAATTCTTTTGAGAAATCTGGGCTGATCAATACCGATGCTTGAGTGAATGCCTTTTTTATCTCCTCAAATGAGTGCCTTGTCTCCACTATCCACTTAATTTCAACTCCCTTCTTCAACATCTTGTTATGTCCTTCACAATCTCAACAAAATTAGGAATAAATCTCCTTACAAAATTTACCTTTCCAAGGAAAGCTTGAATCTCCTTCCTGCTTCTAGGAAAACCCACCTTCTGAATTGAATTGACCCTATTTGAATCAATCTTAATCCCATATTTGTAAATCATGTGTCCAAGTAATTTACCTGAAGTTAAAGCAAAAATACTTTTGGTGGGATTTAGAGAGATACCAAACCTTCTACATTTCAGCAGAATTCTTTCTAGGTGTTTTAAGTGATCTTCTTCCCTTCTTGAGAAGACTGTTATGTCATCAAGATAAACAACCACCATCTTGTCCTCCTCTTTAGAAAAAACAATGTCCATTTCCCTCTGAAAGGTATCTCCTGCATTCATGAAACCAAATGGCATCTTGGCATACATGATAGTGCCCCATGGTGTAGTAAAGGCTATTTTTTCCTGATCATCTGGATGCACAAGGATCCGATTGTAACCTGAAAAACCATCAAGCATGGAAATCCTTTGAGAACCAACAATATTTTGCAAAATTTGGTCCATCTTTGGGAGAGGATAGTCGTACTTCAGAGAGGCTTTATTCAAGTTTTTGAAGTCAATGCATATTCTGATTTCTCTACTCTTTTTCCTAACCGGAACCAAGTTTTCAAGCCAATTTGAGAAGTGATTGAGACAATGATTTTGGCATCAAAGAGTTTCTTGATTTCCTTCTCAATCAATGGCATGAGAAGTGGATTAATCCTCCTCAAATTTTGCTTGAAAGGATTTTCATTTTTTTTGATGGGAATAGTATGCTGAATAATTTTGGGGTCATACTCTTTCAAATTAGCATAATTCCAAGAAAAAACATCTATAAATCTCTTCATCATCTCAATATATTTGTACTTCATATCAACTGAAACAAACTTTGAAAGTTTAATAATTTTGGACATAACTACTGTACCAAGGTTACAACTCTCAACCTCTTCATCTTCTTCATCATCAGCTTGTTTCTTAGGAGATTTAAAAATATCATTCTGATCAAAAAGTTTTTCAAGAGGTATGAGACCCTTTGGTATGGAATTATTCTTTAGTTGCAAAACTTCAGAATTTCCTTTAGATTCAGCAAGCATATTTTGTTGATCTACTTGTATATTTTCAAACTCTTCTTTAAGCTCAATAAATTTCTTCACTTGTTGGTCATCCTCAAAAAATTACCAATGAGTAATATTATCAGGGATATCTAGTCTATGGTGAACTTCAACCTCATATTTTTCAGTGGAATGTATGGGAATAATGAAAATACTTGCAGAGACAGCAAGAGAATCAGTGATGAAATTTTGATCTCTAGTTTTGACAATGAATGAGTAAGCTTGGAAATTTTCCAACATGTCCAAAACTAAGTTTCTATATGCCCTCATCCTTATATCCTTTGTTTGATAAGCACCTTTAACTTGTTTAATGACTAATTCTAAATCTCCAAAAACAAAAAGCTTTTGAGCATTCATTTTTTTCAAGACTTCTAAACCCAAAATCAAGGATTCATACTCAACCATGTTATTTGTGCAATCAAAGTTCAATTTGTGGGAAAGAAACTTACTTTCATCACTTGGAATTGTGATCCAAAACCCTGCTCCTGCCCCTTATTTTCCTGCTGATCCATCAAAATGCAATGACCACCAACCTTCCGCCTCCTTATCACTGACTTGTTGATCTTCTGTTTGCTGATTTTCAGACTGCTGAATTTCAGATTGCTGATTTTCTGCTTTCTTCTCATCCTTTGTTTCATTAGTCAACTCATTGAAAAGAATAGCAGATCCAAGTTCAGTATCAAGAGCATAAATTGGAAAATTCTGAGGTTTGTCTTTACTACTCACCATGTAAGCCATTCTTGTTTCTCAATACAATCTTCTTTACTCACCAAAAAAAAGAATAGTGGCATAAGTAAAGTCCATCTGCATTGTACCTTTGTTTTTCTCTACCCATGACCTTGATAATAGCATATCAAACTTTGGTGGAATGTCTGCTACCACGATGTCCATGACCATTGTCTTGGTAGGGACTTGTGTAAGACCAACAACAACATCCTTAATTAAACCAATGCATTGAACTCTTTTCGAATCAAAAGAAAACAAGTCCTTATATGGTCTAATTATTTCTAACCCCATCCTTTCCATGATTAATTTGGGAATAAGGTTGTGAGAGGCTCTTGAATCTAACATAGCATTATGTAATTTCATGTCATGAATGCTAAGGCTCACATAAAAAGGAGTCACCTCCTCATTTTGTTCATCTTCTAATCTTGGACCCAAGTAAATTGTTGGATGATCCTCTTGTACATTTAAAATATCAACAAATCCTGGTTGTGAATTCAACATTTTAACAATATTGCTTCTATACTCATTGACTTTGAGAATCTCACCAAAATTTATTGGTATTTTGATCTTAGGAATTTCATTTTCCAAACTAAAAACAGAAACAATTTTTTCAGCTTCTTTGATAGGAGGAAAAGGTGGTGTATCTTTCTTACCTTCAATAACCTTAGGAGTATCTTTCTTGCCATTAGCAGCCTTAGGTGTATCTTTCTTAGGCTGTGTTTTATTTGCAATAATAGGTATATTTCTATTTCTGAGATTGTATTGTTTTTTCATTTCAAAAATAGCATGTTGATACCCTTTGAGATAATCTGATGGTTCCTCTCCATGATTACCTTGGTCTGATTCATCATGTTCCTCTTTAGTTAAGAAAATTCCAAACATTTCTTCATCTAAACAGTGAATAGACTCTTTAGGAATTTCAGGGTCATCTTCTTCATCAATCAAATTCTACTGGAAAGGTCTCACTGGAGGATCAGACTGTTGATTTCTGTTTTCTCTTGGTCCTTGCTGATTCTGAGGTCTCCTGAACTGAGGGTTTCTAAACTCAGGTTCATGTTGTGCAGGAGGAACAGAGGTATTCCCAACAATTAGCCTATCCAACAAATTTTCCATTTTTTTCATCATTGAATCAAATTTATCATCAGAGGTAGAGGAGGAAGGTTTCTTCTTTTAACTTAGTCTTACCCATTTTTGATCTTTTGGCTGCTATCATATTAACCTCCACCTTCACTGCATCATTTTTCATTTCAGCAAGTGTAGGGGATTCTCTCTCTCTTAGCAGTATAGAAAAGTCATAATCAAAAGCTTCGGCATATCTCATCTGAGCTAAAGCTTGTGGAGGTTTTAAATGAATAGGAATAGAATCATAAGACTTATTAAACCTATTTGAAAAGTTTTGAACAATTTCATCAACAACTCTTCTTAAACTATTATACTCAGTGAGGGCTTGTACTGGATTAGTTCTATTTCCCCATTTTCTCAAAAAGGTATCTTCAAACTCATTCCAATTATGAATACTTCCAGGAGTAAGGGCTTTGAATCACTTCCTAACTTCACCAGTAAAGCTCTGAGTAAACAATCTCAATCTGACATCTTCATGATCAACCTCCTCCTTGTCTATAAAATCATTAAATTAATCCACATGTTCTTATGCTATTATCTCTTCATCACTTCCTCAAGTTTTCATTCTAGTAGCATATTTGCTAGGGAGGTCATGTAAAACAGTTGGGATAAAAAGAGGGGCATATCTAGCAGGTGCAACAGGTGGATGAAGTACATTTCTAGCGATGGTAAAATGGACTGTGGTGGCTTTAGGGATAGCAGCAATAGAATATGAAGAACTGTTATGAGAAGGACTGTTTGGTCTTTGTTGTCCGCTAACAATTAAACTCCAATAAGGAAGAGGTAAACCAACTTTACTATTCAACAAGAATTCAAAAGGGTTAAGCTCTTTCAACTTATCTAAAGACTCTCTTTCCAACAACAAATCACAAGTAACAGCTTCCCAAAACTCTTCTTTGTCTTCCTGTGTTACTATGGCTGAGGTATCAATACCTCTCTTATGCAAGTCTAAGATGATTTCAGTTAATTCTTTTCACTTTCAGATCTAAACAAGACTTCCTGGATTTTATCATCAACTCTTTTATCTTCAAGACTTCTTAATATTTTAGAGGCCAATGATTTTGAATGTGATGGAGTACCTGATATTTCAGAGATGCCTTGATTTCCTCTGGAAATGGTGTTTGGATTGTCCACAATGGTAGGTGGATTTGGGTTAGGATTAATCTTCGTGTATCTCCTGTTCGAAGCCACCTTTGATCATATAAATTTTGAATGGAGTCACCAAGGTAGATGTAGCCTCGAAAAGATTCCTGAGCTCCTACTACCTTCAGAAGTTCAACTTCAAAATTTCGGGAAAGTATAATCTTTAGGCTCCTGACAGACACACCAAAATGTCATCAAAAAATGGACCTAATAGGCTGGTTGATTAGACAATCTCATGTAACTATTTCAAACCTAATATTTTAACTGAGGCTTAGCCTCCTCAACCTGAGAGGGCTCTCTCAAAGGTTAAAGATATGGATAAAAATATAGATGGCTAACTCTATTTAGGAAATAAACAGATAAAATGATAGATGTAGGTTAAGAATCACATTAGCATGTACACATTGGGCTTATGGAGTCAAAAAAATTCAGTAATTAAATGAATCTACTTAACATGGAGGTGAGGCATATCAGAGTTTTAGTCATAAGGTACACACACATGAAACTGTAAAAACACAGTCAGCTCACTTATATAGGAAGTCAGAGCACCTAATAGATGAATTCTGAGTAATATAGATGAACACCACTGCAAATGAGATATCTAAGAGATGAAAATAGAATAGGAAAACAAAAAAAAATTTTCTGAATCTCAAGTTGGTCAAGCAGAAGATCTCTCTATTAGCTGAAAACCATTCAATTCACAATAAGCACAATTTTACTAAAAATGTACAACCCTTGACAAATTCGACCTCTTGGTCTTTAATAGACATTACAACATGATATGATCTGCCTCTAGGGTAGATACATCGAATTTTTATCCCTTAAAACCTTGCATAATCATAAAACATGGAATTTATTATAAAAAGACACCTATCCTACTTAACAGTCCTATTCCAAAAAGGACTCAAACTCTTTATCACTACCTATAACAATCTTATCTATTTTAATTTACATCATTGCCAATTGTGTTAATCCAAGTTTTCATTGATGGCAACAGGTTGAAAGACTTAATGATAACATGGAAGATATCATTTGAAGTTTTCTCCTACATGATGGTGCTATGACCCCATGATTGATAAGCCAAACATTGGAAAAGACAAATGAAGAAGAAGCCAAGCAATGGAGAAGGCATTCTGTCCTATGCATTTTCTGCACACAAAAATTAAGGACAATCACAAAGAAAAATTATTTTTACCTCCTTAAAGGCATCCTTCTAAATTGACACCTATGCCATCTCTTAGAGCATATTTTTGTCTTTCCGATGAGCTACTACTTGGCCCGAAAATCCATGCCATTTGGGAGATATGAATTTTTCAAAATAAGGATATATTTCTGTGTTTTGAGCCGACCTATGCTCAGGGATACAAGTCGACCTCCAAAAAAGGTCATGTCTGTTCATTTGTTGTTGCAAAGAAGACTATATATATATACTATTTTTACTCATTTAAAAAATACAGGTTTCGGTGGTCAAGCATAGCACTTGGTTATAAGAGATACACCACAGAAACTCATTTCACACCTCGTGAGCTTAATGAAGTTTTAGAAGCCGAGAAAGATTACTTGACATCTGTGATAAGGCTTGACTGTTGGAAAAGCTGTGACAAGTGAGCTTGGACAAACTGCCTGTAAAAAACTCTCCACGAAATCGTAGAAGTATAGACCTGTGGAGGAGGCCAAATATCAGTCACTCGTAGCTGTAGCTTAAGGCTGGTGGGCAGTAATAAGGAGCTTGTAAATTCTGTGGGTACCTTACACTCTCCAGTACCTTAGACCATTGTGAACATTCACTGTAGAAGGCTCGAACTTCTCCTTACACCTGAGGCTGGAAATCCCTTGAACGTCAAATCTGCGGTAACTACTGTGGTAACTCACTACAATTTTCGAAATTCAAACCAGTAATTTGTGAAGGAATTACCCTCGGTCCTGTTGAAGATTTCGAATAGTGTGGAAGCTACCTAGTGCAGAATTTTGGACAGCTATCGTTGATCAAGTGCTCAAAACTGTGGAGAAGTGTTTGGACAGTGGTCTGTGAAGCTCGGATTGAAGAAGTCTTGTGGAAGATTGTAATTGATAGTCAAGCATTTGTAGACAAGGACAGTCACATATGACAGATGACTCTTGGAAAGATTTTATTGGACAGTCAAGGGCAATTTTGGATCAAATTAATTGAATGGTGAAGATTCTTGTTGAAGACAATTAAGTAAGTACATCTCACATTTTCTCTCTAAAGAATTGTGAAGGATTGGTGTCCTTGGGGTAGGTGCCCCTAAACACAAGGTTGGTGCCTTGAGAAGATAGGGTCGAAGCCCTAGAGGTAGGAGCCTCGTCAAAGTCCAAGTTGGTGCCTATTTCATTAAAAGGGTTGGTGCCCTTCTCTCATCTATTGTATACTATTATTAAAAAGGGATTGAATTTCTCTTTAATTCTTAATATCATTATTATGTATATATCTCTGTATTTATTTGTGAATAATCTAACTGGAAATAATTAACAATTGAAAAGAAATACTGATTCACCCCCCTCTCAGTATTTCTAAAAATTGGTATCAGAGCCAACTTCTTCATTTTCAGCCTAACAGTTGGAAGAAGGATTATTAGGCACAATGAAGAACATGGAAGCAATAGGGAAACTCCCTATCTTTGATGGAACAAATTTTAGTTTCTGGAAAAAGAGGATGTCCTACTATCTACTGTCTCTTGGCCCTGAAGTATGGCACTCTGTTTTGGACGGATACAAAACTCCCACCGGTCTTCCAAACTGATCCTGATGAAAGAAAAGCCTACATTGCTAATGCCAAAGCTTTAAATTCCATCACTAGTGGAATCACCGATTCTGAATTTACGAAAGTCATGAACTGTGACTCAGCCAAAGAAGTATGGGATAAATTGGTTTTGCTATAGGATGGGGACTCCAAAGTTAAGAAGGCAAAACTTCAAACCTATAGAAGACAATTCGAGAGTCTGAAAATGGATGATGAAGAAGATATTGCATCATACTTCCTCAGAGTAGCTGAAGTGGTTAACTCTCTTAAAGGACTAGGGGAAAATATTGAAGAAAGCACTGTAGTTAAAAAAATCCTGAGATCACTTCCTGACAGATTTGACTCCAAAGTAAGTGCCATAGAAGAAATGAAGGACCTAGATACTCTCAAGATGGATGAACTTCATGGAATTATTATTGCCTATGAGATGAGGAAAGGGATCCCAAATTTCAAAGAAGTAGCTTTCAAAGCCTCAAAATCTACAAAAGAAGGAAAATGATGGAATTACAACAACGATGAATCAGATACTGAAAACGAGTTAGCTCAATTTGTACGAAGACTAAAATGGGGATCTAAGCTAAAAGGTAAGTACCCTCTTATTTGTTTCAATTGTGGAAGAATAGGTCATTACGCTGCAAAATTTCCTCATAAACATGATAGTGATGATGAAAAGGACTCTAAAAGAATGATGTACAAGAAGAAAGGGTTTAATAAGAAGAACTTCTTCTCTAAACAAAATGAGTCTGATGAAGATGAATTCGTAGTCATAAAGAGGAAATCAACTAGAAATGTGCATTAGCACAAAGAAAGCAATGATGGATCAGATAAGAAAAGTAATTATGTTGGAAGCAAAGAAACACTATTCATGGCATTTACAAATGATGATGACTCAGAAATAGAAGATGAAAGAAAAATGGATAGTTTGCTAATGAGTGCCATTGAAGAAAATGAGAACCTACAAATGAATATAATTTCTCTCAAAATAGAAAGAGAGGAAGCAAAAATAAGGGAAGACTTCTTGAACATCAAGTTAAAAAAGAAGGATAATATCTGTGAAAAATGTGAAGTTGAAATAGTGTCCCTAAGAAAGGAATTGGAGCAAATCAAAAGGAATTGGAAAAGCTCTCTAGATCTTGAAAACATTCTTAACGCTCAAAGACTTCAACAGGACAAGTCTAGAATTGGTTTCAAAGGAGAATCATAGAATACGAAGAATAATACCAGAAGTTATGCTGATGTACTCTCTTGCCATCCAAAAGAAGAAAAATCATCTCAGGAAAAAGGTCACATCTCAAAACCAAGATTTGAAAGAGAAAATTCAAGGAAGGATGTTGATTGAAGCTATGTATACTAAAACATGTATCAAACTATTTTTCTTGGGCATTGTTACAATTGTAAAAACTTTATGGATCAAGCTAAGCATTTCAAGGCTCATAAGAATGAAGCACCAAGATTGAATAATCAACCAAACCAATTACGTGGGCCTAAAGAGCAAGAACAAATAAAAACTTAAAATTCCTTTGAACCTTTGGCTAAGTTTGATCCGTCTTGCTCATTATGTGATGATTATGATCATAATGAACAAAATTTCCCTCTCAAAAGGGAAAAAGTTAAAAATGTAAATCTCAAAACTGATAAATGTGACCTAGCTCTATGTGCTCATAGTGAAGAAAATCATTGGTTCGTGGATAGTGGATGCTCGAGACATATGACAGGTGACCAAAAGAAGTTTATCTCATTGAACAAGAAAAATGGAAATGTATCCTTTGGAAGTGGATCTGCTAAAATCGCTGGAAAAGGGACTGCTACCCTTGTCAAAGGAATAGGAAAGGCTCAAAATAAATTGCTGGTAGAAGGGTTCAAACACAATCTCTTAAGTGTTAGCTAGATTTGTGACCAAGGACATAATGTTGTCTTTAGTACAAAAAATTGTGAAATAAGAGACTTGTTCTCAAGAGATCTTGTGGCGAAAGGAGTAAGAACACCAGATAATGTTTACATTCTCAGTAGAATCCAAGAAGATAAATTTTACTTAAGTCAAACAGATGAAAGTTGGTTATGGCACAAGAGATTGGGGCATACAAGTTTTGATAACCTAGTCAACATTAGAAAAATTAATGTAGTAAGGGATATTCCAAAAATGTGCAAACCAAATCAAGTTTTATGTGGCCCATGCCAACATAGAAAGTAAACTAGAACTAGCCACAAAACTAAGGAGTTCTCAACAACAAAACCTTTGGAAATTATTCATGCAGATTTGTGTGGGCCAACTACAGGTCCAGCTCTTTAGGGTGAAAGGTACTTTGCTCTATTTTTTGATGACTATACTAGAATGATGTGGATATATTTCATAAAATATAAATCCGAAGCATTTGAATGTTTTAAAAATATTAAGGCTCTCATTGAGAATGAGACAGATTCTAAGATTAAATGTCTTAGAACGGATAGAGGAGGAGAATTCACCTCAAAAGAGTTCAATATATTCTGTAAAGAGCATGGAATAGAAAGAGAACTCTCTACTGCTAGGACACCACAACAAAATGGAGTAGTTGAAAGAAGGAACTGAACCATTCAAGAAATGGCAAGGACAATGCTAGTAGCAGCCGATTTTCAACCAAAATGTTGGAGAGAAGCAGTTGGCAGTGCAGTTTACAACTTAAATCAAACTCAACTAAGACCAAATAATGAAAAGATTCCTTATGAATTATGGAAAGGAAGACTTGCTTCAGTAAAATATTTCAAGGTTTTTGGAAGAAAATGTTTCATAAAAATAAATGATGACTCACTAGGTAAATTTGATTCAAGAGTTGACGAAGGAATATTTCTTGGATACTCCACTAGGAGCAAAGCTTACAAATTTTACAACTATCGTCTACGAAGACTAGTGGAAAGCATTGATGTAAAGATTGATGAAGGCCTTCCTGAAAAAGGAATTGAAGATCATGAAGTTGAGCCTTTATTTGAACAAAGTGAAGAAGAAGAACCTGAAAAAGAAGAGGAGAATGAAGAACCTCAAAGAGAACCTCAAAATGAATCTTCACAAACTCTCTCCAAGATCAAGTTTGTTCAAAGATATCATCCAGAAGAACAGGTCATCAGAAATATAGATGAAGGAATCCAAACTCGAAGAAGGATGATAAGCACCCCTAGAAAAGATGATGTGGCTCTATTATCTTTAATAGAACCTGAAATTTTTTCTCAAGAAAGCAAAGATCCTCATTGGATAAAGGCCATGGAAGAAGAAATGTCTCAAATCGAAAAAAGTGAGACTTGGGAACTGGTACCTCGCCCAAAAGATAAAAATATAATTGGGATAAAATGGGTATTCAAAAAAAAGATGAATGAAGATGGACAAATCATCAGAAATAAAGCCAGAATTATCTGCAAAGGATACTCGCAAATCGAAGGAATTGACTTCGAAGAAACCTTTGCACCAGTAGCTCAAATGGAAGCCATAAGAATGTTTCTAGCATTTACTTTCTCAAAAGGATTCAAGGTTTATCAAATGGATGTAAAATCAACATTCCTGAATGAAGATCTCAAGGAGGAAGTTTACATGGAGCAACCAGAAGGATTTGATCTTGCTGAAGGAAAAGACCTTGTATGAAAACTAAAAAAAGCATTGTATGGATTAAAACAAGCCCCTAGAGCATGGTATGCAAAGTTGGATCACTATCTGCAACAAGAAAGTTTCAAAAAGGGAGTGGCTGGTTGCAATATCTACATGAAGATGGACAAGGAAAAACTTCTGATGACTCTTATTTATGTTGATGATCTAATCTTTTCTAGCAACGATGAAGAAATGAGCCATGAATTTGCTCTAAATATGTCCAAAAAATTCGAGATTTCCATGATTAGTGAGCTGTCTTACTTTCTTGGGCTACAAATATCTCAAAAATTTGCAGGCATGTTTTTATCTCAAGAAAAATATCTTAAAGACATGCTTAAAAGATATGGGATGGAATATTGTGCACCTATGAGCACACCAATGACCACAGGTTGTAAATTAAGCGAAGATGATGATACCCCCCAAATAGATGCAACTCTTTACAGGTCAATAATTTGAGCTCTCCTATACTTAACTGCTACAAGACTAGATATTATGCAAGCATTAGGCATGGTAGCGAGATTTCAGTCAAGTCCTAAACAATCCCATCTAGCAACTGTGAAAAGAATTTTCAGATATTTGAAAGGAATGACTGATTTCAGTATTTGGTATCCTAAGAGTTCAACTCTTATTGTGACAGCTTATTCTGATGCTGATTGGGCCGAAAGTGTGTATGATCGAAAAAGTACCAGTGGAAATGCATTCTTTATGGGAGATTGTCTTATATCTTGGCTCAGAAAAAAAAAAATCATCTATATCCCTTTCTACAGCTGAAGCCGAGTATATAGCTACTGCTGATTGTTGTAGACAAATTCTATGGATGAAGGAAGCCTTTAAGGATGTCAACATAGAAACTAAGCAACCAATTACTGTTTTTTGTGACAATACTAGTGCCATCAGTCTTTCAAAGAATCCAGTGATGCACTCAAGAACCAAACATATTCCAATAAAATACCACTTTCTCAATGAACAAGTTGTTGAACAAAATATCAGGTTGGAATACATTAATACAAAAGAGAAAATTGCAGATATCTTTACAAAACCCCTTCCACGAGAAGCATTTGAGTATCTTCGCCAAAAGATGGGGGTCAATGCTCTTGCGTCACATTAAATAAAGCAGCATGTCAAGGGTACAGTATGTTAGGGGGAGAAGTATGACAGGGGGAGCACTTTGGCACCCCATTGCCATTGATGTCAAAGGGGGAGAGAAGAAAAATATTTCCATACAATGGCAAAGGGGGAGATTGTTAATCCAAGTTGTCATTGATGGCAATAGGTTGAAAGACTTAATGATAACATGGAAGATATCATTTGAAGTTTTCTCCTACATGATGGTGTTATGATCCCATGATTGATAAGCCAAACAATGGAAAAGACAAATGAAGAAGAAGCCAAGCAATGGAGAAGGCATTATGTCCTATGCATTTTCTACACACAAAAATTAAGGACAGTCACAAAGAAAAAATATTTTTACCTCCTTAAAGGCATCCTTCCAAATTGACACCTATTTCATCTCTTAGAGAATATTTTTGTCTTTCCGATGAGTTATTACTTGGCCCGAAATTCCATGCCGTTGGGAGATATGAATTTTTCAACTGAAGGATATATTTCTGTGTTTTGAGCTGACCTATGCTCAGGGATACAAGTAATCCTCCAAACAAGGTCACGTCTCTTCATTTTTTGTTGCAAAGAAGACTATATATATATACTATTCATACTCATTTAAAAAATACAGGTTTCGGTGGTCAAGCACAACACTTGGTTATAAGAGATACACCACAGAAACTCAATTCACACCTCGTGAGCTTAATGAAGTTTTAGAAGCCGAGAAAGATTACTTGACATCTGTGATAAGGATTGACTGTTGGAAAAGCTGTGACAAGTGAGCTTGGACAATCTGCCTGTAAAAAACTCTCCACGAAATCGTAGAAGTACAGACCTGTGGAGGAGGCCAAATCTCAGTCACTTGGAGCTGTAGCTTAAGGCTGGTGGGAAGTAATAAGGAGCTTGTAAATTCTGTGGGTAACTTACACTCTCTAGTATCTCAGACTGTTGTGAACAGTCACTGAAGAAGGCTCAGACTTCTCCTTACACCTGAGGCTGGAAATCCCTTGAACGTCAAATTTGCGGTAACTACTGTGGTAACTCACTACAGTATTCAAACTTCAGACGAGTCATTTGTGAAGGAATTACCCTCGATCTTGTTGAATATTTAGAATAGTGTGGAAGCTACCTAGTGTAGAAGTTCGGATAGCTATCGTTGATCAAGTGCTCAAACATGTGGAGAAGTGTTTGGACAGTGATCTATGAAGCTCAGATTGAAGAAGTCTTGTGGATGATTGTAATTGATAGTCAAGCATTTGTAGACAAGGACAGTCACATATCACAGAGGACTCTTGGAAACATTTTATTGGATAGTGAAGGACAATTTTGGATCAAATTAATTGAATAGTGAAGATTCTTGTTGAAGACAATTAAGTAAGTACATCTCACATTTTCTCTCTAAGGAATTGTGAAGGATTGGTGTCCTTGGGGTAGGTGCCCCTAAACACAAGGTTGGTGCCTTGAGAAGATAGGGTCGAAGCCCTATAGGTAGGAGCCTCATCAAAGTCCAATTTGGTGCTTGGCAAACAGGTTGGTTCCCTTCTCTCATCTATTGTATACTATTATTAAAAAGGGATTGAAGTTCTCTTTAATTCTTAATATCATTATTATATATATCTCTCTGTCTTTATTTGTGAAGAATCTAACTGGAAGTAATTAACAATTGAAAAGAAATACTGATTCAACCCCCTCTCAATATTTCCAACAAAGTTTATCATCACATGGTTGAATTTCGATGATGGGCTTCATTTCTTCATGACCACTTTGCTGACCTCCACAAAAATAGGAAACAATACCCTCTTTTTTAGGCATAAGACCTTTTGCATTCTTTGAACATTCTAACCATCATTTACTCTTCATTTCATGGTCCTTAGTTTTTGGAAGTTGACTTCACATGTCCCATAACTCATCCCTAGCATCCAGCTGTCTAAAACTGCTTTAAACAGTGCTCAAAATGCTGTAATGTTCTACGCTACGAAAACACAACAGTTTCGTAGTGATTTTTGTAGCGCTGCCATTTAAAGTCTTTATCCTCCAAAAACTCAATTCTTTCTTTTGCATCACTTTAATTACCCTTTAATACATCTCCCATAGGAAATTCAGTTCTTACTAAGTCTTCAATCCTTTAAAATCTGATCAAAATAAGCAAGAAAAGAAGCTACAACAGTTTCGTAGCGCTTTTCTTCTTTTTTACACTGAATGCGCTACGAAACTGCTGAGTATGCAGATTCTTCAAAAATTTTCCAAGTGAAAACTGTGTTTGCCTCCAAAACTCAAAACATAACATTTCTTCAGTATTTACAATTCATACAAACTGTAAACCCACTTCATTCTAACTTTCTTGAGGTTCCTTCTTCATTTACACTTGGTTGAGCTATTGGTTCTTCTATGACTATTTTTTAATGCCTCTGCTTTTTAACTCATCATGAATTAACTCCAAATGTTGCTCTAAATCCTTCACCTGGTTTTTAAGTCCTCTATTAGTAGCTCTGAGACGATTTTTTATTATTTTGACAAACTTAGCTTCTTTTATTGCTGGAACTGTCCATTTGAAAAATTTCTCTGTATTACTTAAGTTTTTAGAAGTAGAATCAACTTGTCCTTCCCACATTGCCTTCATTCTTTTAAACTGTACTTTCTCGACACTGTGTTTTCTAGCTCTCTTTTTTATGATAGCAATTTCCTGGTTTGCCACCTTAATTTCTCCTCAAGGCACTGAAACTCTGTTTTCTCTGTCGTTTTCTCTTTTCCCCTTTTTGTTCTGCTGATTGTATGCTTCACTGTAGGTGATGAAAGATCAAAAACTTCTTTAGGAGATTTAACTATCTCAGTGGGTATTTGAACCTCCTTGCTGCTCTCTATCAATTTCCTAGCATGCCTTGTCATAGGATTTTTTTCTTGAAAAATGAAACCTACATCTTCCCCCTCAAACTCTAGCCTCTTTGCAGACTTGGCCTTTTTCAGCTTATGCTCATCTTTCCCAATGAACTCAGCTTGGAAAATGGGTGTTTCTTATATGTCAATAGCATGAAGAATATCCTCTAGATTCCCCTTTGTTACTGGGCTATCTTCTGTAGCGACTGTCTTTCCTTTCAATGCCACTGCTTGGCTTCTAGTTACTCTTTTGGTCCCCTATTTGCTGACAACTTGTTTCTGTTTTGCGTCTTTGACAACCTTTGATCTCTGTTTTGCAGGTGGGAGAGTTGGTGTATCAAGAATTTGCATTTTCTCTGGCCCTTTCTCAGTTTTCTTTCTTGGCTTCACTCTTGCAGTTGCCTTTGGTTTTGCAACCATAGGTTGGCTTGGTTTTGCTGCTGGTGATGATGGAACTCCTTTAGCTTTAGGGTTTCTTGCAGGAGTTAGGGTTTCCAACTCAAAACCATTTATAAACAAGAATGGTGACCAATCTCTGCCTATCTTTTGAAGTTCATCTAAAATTAATAATTTCATTAAGCCATGATGAAATAAAGATGTTTCACTCCCTTCATATTTTTCCTGCACCTTACCAACCATATTTCTAAGACTCCTATGCAGATAAAAAGGTAAATCAAGTGAAATCTTACCAGTGAAGTGTAAAAGAAATTTGAAATGATATGAATAAACCTTGTGATATCTGCCTTCACAGGTAAAATATTTCTAAATGTTGAGCAGCAGTTTTGAGTAGTTATCTTTGATGCAGCTTCTAGGGATAGCATTATTAAGGTCCATGTCTATGTGCTCAGGTGTCATGAACTCTTTACATTGCTCCATATCAAATTTGAACCCTTTGAACCAGGTTTCTTGACCTCTTGGTATCTCTGTAACGATAGTAATGACCTCTGATGTAATAGACACACTTAGCATCCCGAATTTAGTGGCTGTTCCATTGAAATTCATAGAAAATTCCTTGGATACCTATGTGTGACAACCATGCAACTTCTCAAAAAACCATAGGCAACCTACTCTTCTGAATTCTTCCATCACTGTTGGGTCTTCAATTATTGCCTTCATGTCTTCAGGTTCATGCCTTAAGCACTGTCCTCCTCTGTGAATTTTTCTTTCCTCTGCCATATTCTTCAGGTTAGCTTTCAACCTCGCTAGAACAAATCTTTCAGCCTTGCTTGATATGGGTGTAGTAAAACCTTTGTATGAACTAGCCACAGGTTTGGCTTGACACTCAGAGCTTAGACATTTCGAATGGAGGCAAAAGGATGAGAATGACTAATTAGGAAAGATTTTGAAATTTTAAATGTCCTCTCATAACTAAAATGATGCCTCATTCATAACCTATAATGACCATGATGACTGCAAACGTGGGTGTGTACTTCAATTTCATCATTACATGACTCAACATGCCACTATCCTACCCTTTCCCAATGGTTTCTGACACTTTCCAACTCAACTGACAAGACAATTACAAAACCGTGCTTTCATAGCACCCGCAGTGTATTTTTTCCTGTTTGCGCTACGAAAATATTAGCGGTTTCGTAGCGCAAAATGACTTTTTTCAATGGGTGGCGCTATGAAACTGCGATTTCTTGGCTAATTGGATAGTTTTGATGATGAAACTTAGGGAAATGAAATGAAACAAAAAATGATTACCGTTTGACATGAAAGAGAAAATAAAGAAGGCTTTATTTGAAACTTAGGATGAGCTTTAAACTATAAAAAATATAAAACCTTCCCTTGATCAAACCTAAATTGGCTCATAAAATCCTATTTTGATCCATGAAATTTTGTAACCTTGTCAAAATGATGTTTTGAAATTTTTTGGGTGATAACACCAATCATAAGGCTGTAGTCAAGAGAATGAAAAGGAGAAGAATTGATGATACATTTTCAAATCTTACAAATGAATTTGTTGATGTCTTATGGAAGGATCCTCTAGTTGATCCTTTTGAACATTTAACCAAGCTGTTACAGTTTGCAGGGGCATATGCTATTGCCATTATTGATACGTCCACTGAAGTTCAATTGTTACTGAAGTAGAGAGAAGAAAAAATACAAGATTTAGAAAGACTGTTAGAGAAAAAAATGTCTAACTCCAATAGGCAAATGGAATTGAAAATTTCTCAATTTCAAATGGATTTTGAAAGGTTAACTTTGCAGCATCAATTGCAGCTTACAGAAAAGAAAACACAACTGGAAGCAGCAATGAAGAAATTAAAAAGACAATCACATGTAGAGAAATTCAAAAGAGTTGCATTGGAAGTAAATATTAAGCTAAAATAGTAACAAGAAGTATTTTTCCAACAAGATTCTATTACTAGCTCTTATTATGATTCAAGTGAAATCTTGATCCAGCAAGTGGCTATCCAGAAATTTAAGTGTGAGAAAATTGAGAAGAAAATCAATGAATACATTCAATGGAAAGAATCACACTCAAGAAAGGAAGCTGATCTACCCAAGCTAGATAAATTTCACAAGGAAATCTTATATAAAGATTGGGAAGCACCACTAAGACAAGTAGACAAAGCATCAAAAAAAGCATCAAAGTTAACAAAAGAAATTACTGAATCTGTATGTGAACAAATTTTGAAAGCCTAGTTTATCAAATATTCCACATCTGAAGTGCTATCAGAAGCAAAGGATAGAAATGCAGGAAGAAATGATTAAAAAATTAAACGAGTTTGATCAAGAAAATTATTGGAATTTTCTGATCAAACCTTATCATCAATACGAAAACCTGTTGTCATTAACCGATTCAACAAAAAGGTCGCATCCATCAGTTACAAATGAAGTATTCAAGGGCTAGGTCAAATCGATAATTTCGCAGCCATCTCAGCTTAAACCTGTGCTAGATATTTGTCAACTTTGGGATCAAATCCAAAAGGAAGATCAACATTCATAGTTATATTGTTACTTTATTTTCCTAGATTGCAGTTGAAGTTTGTCTTATGAGGATGTTTGTTTGAAACCTCCTCTATTTTTATGTAATAATTTAGTTTTAAACATGTTTAGTTTAGTATTTAAACCCTTCTCATGCATTTAGAGAAGGGTCTAAAAATTTGTCAAAAACATTTGCAAAGAATGCAATTTTGTAAGTTTGTAAATGCTTTGATGGATTAATGGAACACAGTTTGTTATCTTTTGACATTTGAAGCTGTTTAACTGATGTTTCACTATTGTAATCTTTAAATTTCTTGAAAGTGAAGAGGGGCAGAAAATCTATAGTCCGTTTACATGAGTAGGAATTCGTATATATGGTACTTCTGTTCATTTATATTAATTTTTGATTTCTAGATTGATAACTTTCTTTTTTTTGCATTATATATTTGAACTGTTATCATAAATGAATGTTAAATGCACTTCTGTACTAATATTCGTCTATGGTTTCTTATTAGATATATAATCACACATATGGATGCGATATACTTTTCACAATTTTTTTAATCAAACTATTTTATTAAAAGAATCATCTTTACATAATTTTCATCTCTTTCAACTGTTAAATAATCTTCATTACTAATAGTTGAAGCATATATTTTAAGATCACATAAAGGAAGAGACACCTCGGGTATATGGTAGAATAGATAAATGTTAGATAAATGCATATGATAGATTAAAATTATCTCCCGTTGCATGTTATATAAACAAAACATACCCCAAAATAATCCTTATTTGGAAACTGGTCCTTTCATCCCTAGTTAGAGCCACCACACCAAACAGAAAAGGACTTGCTCTAAGGTATAAATTGGGTGGATTTCCCCCATGTTGTGGCAATAGAACTCCAAGGCCTCAACATTTTTGCGCTAGAATGAGGGAATTTGTGAATTGAAAGAAGATCAGATCAATCTAAAAGTCAATATAAGAGTCCCTCTCCCTCTAGATCCCCTTCAACTTCCATAACATTAGCTAGATATAAATCTTTAAGATCTAAAGTTGAACATCCTTCTCCTAAGTCTCCTAGTGATACTCAACCCACACTATCTCCTGATTTTCATCAGTTTAGTCTTTGATAGAAAATTTAGAGAGAGTATCCATTTCTGCTGAAAATCTTGAATCTTCTCAATCATCTGAGATTAGTATTTCATCTTCTTTACAACCTAGAAGAATATTAATTAGATCAAAAACTCAAAAGATAGGAATCCTTCGTTTTGAATTTCCCATCGATACTTATCGAAGGAATATAAAGAGGACTTAATCAGAGTTAATCACCAGTGAGGTCTTATATAATAATCCACCCCATTCACCTCCATTACCTCCACTCACTTCCACAACTTCCATTCCAACAATCAATGTTACTTTAACTAGTTCCAGTACTCAAACTACTATTCTTTCAACTAGTTCTAGCACTCATGCTGCCTCTTCTTCAACCCAAACTCAATCCATCACATCCACGCAAGGACCAATGGAAGGCCAAGTACCTCCACCAAATGTACAACCTTGGAACAATCCAGGGGCTGTACAAATTCCTGCTCCTCTTCATCCTCTCCCAAAATACCTTGAAATATGGTTACCTAAATTTAATCCTGATGATGGTCTTCCAGCTGAAGAACACATTCATAATTACTGTTATGCAGAATTATGAATTATGGATAAATCATTATTCCATAGATAGGTTCTAATCTAGAAAAACAGGTCAAAGGATTTACAACTATCTTTCCTAACTGTAAATATACACACATAATGAAATAAGGAACCTACTTGGGATCCAAGCGCTTCCAAAGTCTCATTCTGTCGCTTTTGCTGTAGCTTCAAATTACAGCTGGCTGTGCAAAATATTTCCTACAAGAATGAACAATAAACAGCAAGAGATAGCAATAATATAGATGTTTATTCAAGTTATTTAGCTAAATCAATAAAGCATAAACCATATACATCAACTAAGAAATCATGATATTGAAAATCAAAGCTTATACAGATGCATATAGGGAAAAATAAGCAGTAATATTTATTAATGATAGAAAGGGAGGTTACAACCCAATGATTGATTTAGTGTCACCATCTCCAGCAACATCTTAGCCTCATCACAATGCAGATATCTCCAGCAATCTGTCACTCAAATCAATCTCCTCATTGGAAATTCCACCAACATTTCTCTCCACAAATTCTTCCTTATCAAACACTAAGATCTGTGCTCAATTTATAAAGGAGCCGAGGTAGTTTCACAATAAATGACTTTCCAATAATAGGCAAGACATGTTCCCGATCTTGTAGATGTCAAATGGACACATGGATTCGAAGTTTGACACATGTGAACTCTTCTAGAAGGCACTGGACAAGTGGAGATTATGGAACAATGAGGATTTCGCTCCCAATGTGACCAACACACCCATGAATGTCAGGAAGTGCTTTACAGAGCAGCCTTGCATAGGGCTACTTGCATATGCAACACAATTAGTCCCTTTAAAGGCAACGTTGGTGAGCTCTCATATTATATATTATAAACTTCAAACTTTGGAAACTTTTACAGATGAAAGTCTTTGATTGATTTGTCTTATTCTTTGTCTTAGGGCATGTAGCAACTAAAATTTTAGGGGATGATAGACCCTATACATTGGTCCTGGAGATGATACCCAATTAACCAGGTCATTGGGAATGATGCCCAAATTGACCTATACCAATTTCCCCCTAAAGCATGAAGTTAGAATAATAACAACAGTATTTTGATTGATATGTTTTACACTGTGATGGGTTGGAGATGAAGCAAAGTGGCGACCTGTATCAATATTACAATACATTACATCATGATATATCCTCTTGATCATAATTTTTGAGGGTAGGCATTCCCATTTTCAACACACAAACAATCTAATAACATGTACATAATTCAGAAAGTCATCTACTTTGGAATGTTGCCCAATATAGACATGCCTACAGATATAGGCCCATGTTTGGATGACGATTTTAATGTAAGGTCACTGTACAGATGATATGTACAACAATCCTAAAATCACAGCTCAGATGGAGAACTAGATCCGGGGTCTTCTTATCTCGTTCACTCGATCATTCAGGTACAAGAGTAGCCATGTGAATATATCATTTGTCGTCAAACATAGAAATACATCGTTTGATTACTAGCCAATGATGTGAGCTGTTAACAAACACGAGAGAACCACCATTGATGTCAATGGCCCTCAAGGTATTGCAGTACATTTCATAAGACATGAATAGATGATTTGATGTCGAATTCCAAACAAAATATTTTGGTCAAAAGTCTAGAAGCGAGGATCTTGTCGATGCTGTAACAAGCCTCATGGTACTGGAATCTGGTGTTTCTAATTGAACTTCCTGAATAATGATTTGTTGTCGAAATGGAGTCATCTTATTGCAAAACAGGATTTACTAATTTTAGAGACAAGGGTACGACTTGATATAGAAATTTTCAGGGATGACGGTCATGAGAATAAAAGTTTATGAGTATTGCAAAAGGATGAGTTATTCACTAGATAACTTCTCTTGAACATATCAGTGACACTGAGATGAGTTGGAAGCATTGATCCAAAATCGAAGTGAAGGTATGATGAACCATAGTTATGAATGAACCATCAAGATGATTACCCAACCCAAACAGTTATGGACATGGAGTGAAGGAAGTGTCATGTCCAAGAGCGACTTGCTACCATAAAGAATTTTGCTCACTTTTCCAAAATTTTCCCTGGTCATTTGTCGACTAGTACCTCTTTATTTTTTAACAAGCTTGGATAACATTTGCTTGATCTATAATTCAACCCTTTGGGCGAATAAAGTATCGCTATTTAATAATTTAACGTGTTTAGCGATGAATGAAACTCGATTCTTGCCATGATCGACAAGCCTGTCACTATTTTATGTTTTAACGAGCTTAACGACAGTGAAAACCTGGTCCTTTTTCATATTTAGAGAGTTTGAAAAAGAGGACGAAAGAAAACTCCATAAGTACTTTTTCGTAAATTTGTCGCATAGATCCGAAAAAGTATAAAATAATATCTGAGAGAACCTCTTTGGTCATGTTTAACCAAGGTATTCCTTTTTCATAAATAATCTATCTCAGTTTGGAAAAGGGTTAAACTTATACTGAGTAGATATCAATTCATTTACTTTTACGAGCTCGAAAATACAAGTGCTCGGTAATCTGTCACATTATCAGAGTCTGAAAAGATCTGAAAGAAAACTCCAAGGGTTCCTTTTTCGCTATTATCGAAGAACGAAAAAGAGATAAAAGTGCGCTTCAAATCCTTTTTCGTTTTTAACAAAGCTCGAAAAATAAGGATAAAAAGTATGCTTTGTGGTTAAATCATTCTTGAAATAAATATGCACGACTAATCTGTTCAACAGTTGTAAGACCTGTTCAGAACACCATCAAATGGATTAAAAAGACCCGTTTCATGATAAAAACATAATAAAACTATAGTCATAGAAATATATTCAATTTGAAAATAATTAAATGACTATTAAAAGTAGTTTCACTATTCATTTTTACCATTCCATAGTTACCATTTGCATTTTGGAGCTCTGAACCTGTTTTGGCCTCTGAACTTCAGCTGCTGATTGTGATCGTTTCTATAGATGGTTTTCGTTGCTGTTTGATATAGGTTAGTGATATAAACCTCCTCTTTCCTTTAGTATTCATTTCATTTCCAATTTCTACAAATTTTTGGGGTTTTAAGGCCCCTAGGTTAAATTTTACCCAAAAAGAGGGCAATGCACCCCTGAATGTTGAAACCTGTATTGCATAGCAAGTATAGTGAAGGTTACTTGCATACACAACACATTGTCTCTTGTTAGGGAGTGCGTTGGGCGCAATCTAGATTTTTGTTTCTCACATTATGCCCAAAATTTTCCTAGTTTTTTGCAATGAATGGAATCTAATGGATCTTATGGTTGTATTTTATGTTTCCATCAGATTAAAATGATGATTACATGGAGGGAAAGAGAACATGAGGAACAGGATATGATTGCCTTAAATGATCTGGGTCCAATAAGAGCCCTAAGAGATTGTGGACCACTTAAGTACTTCAAATTGTCTGGGATGAAGCAACAAATAGAACTATTGGAGTTCTTAGTTCGAGCATGGGATCCAATTATCGAGGCATTTCATATTAAGAACCAAGTAGTTCCTATAACAGTTGAGAATGTGTAATTTTTAATAGGTTAGTCGAGGAGAGGCTTGCCCGTTTCGCTCTCAGGGTCTATTGTTGGAGAAGAGACAGTGAGAGCTTATGTTTTGCAACATTGTTATCCAGGGGCAGAGTCAAGAAAATATGGAAAGATAAACATCCGAGATGTTAGAGATTTTCCATTGAGAACTATCCTTTTCACGATCACAAAACTTGCTAGCACCGTTACATGACTACATGTAGCGAATAGATCATATATGCAGTATGCGCTAGAGTGTATGGAGCCAACAGTCTTCAACTAGTCTGAAGTTGTTCTTTCTCAGATAAAGGAACAACTGAATAAGGCAAAGGGAGGAAGGAAGAAGAATTTCAGTTATGGTTCTATCCTTATAACTTTCACCTAGGAATGGATTCCACTGATGCAGCCACAACATGTGACCTTGGATGTGTCTAATCCTAGAGATCTGTGGATGCAGAGATGGGTGGAACTCATGGGTAGGCATGTAGGCCAATCTACCATTGTGTTCTCGACTGCATTTTTCACCTAGTTCCAGCGACATATTGTCGCCATCGATGAGTATGCATACACAGGCGTTGATTTCCGAGGAGATCCAGATTTAGCATTACCAGAAGGCGCTCAGTGGGGTGCAATAGCTAAGAATGTTTTGACCATGTTTTTGATTTTCCTAAGGTTTATACAATTTTTTTGTATTTTTTTGTTCCCAAGACTAAACTAAATGTTTGATGTAATGCAGATGTTGGTCGTGTTCAACCAGTAGTAGAACCAGAGTGCGAAGCAGATGTTCCAGCAGAGAGGGTTGTCGGGAGAGTAGTCCTTCAGGATCTTGATATGGCTGAGACTCTGGCTAAGCTTCGACAACAAATTGAGGGTTTGACCTTCGGAATTCCGGATTTCCAGATCGAAGAGCTACCCATGCGACTATAATGACACACTATTGGGGTTCCTAACTGCTGGATGTGGTTACTTCGTAGGATAGCTAGATCTATAGCATGTTACCACAAGCACTACTAGTTTACTTGTGACATTTTGCACACATTTTGAGGCTAGATGACCAATGTGTCTTGGGCATACATTTTTGTAAAAACCTATAACTATCTATCTATATGATTTTAGTGTTCTTCCTATGTTTATTATGCAATCCTATTCAATGATGTGAATGTTTATTTTACATATGTTGCAAATTTCTGTCTAAAACTTGATTAGCTAATGAATCAGTCAATGTGTTCAAATTTCTGGAAATGTTTTAATATTGTATAAAATCAAAGTGTCTTTCCAAAATTCGAAATCTTAGGAACAATCTATGCAATGTTGGATTTCTAACAGTATAAACACTAGTAATTTGTAATACCACAAGTTGTGAGTCTAAAACTATGATGATACAGTTAATACCAAATGAAATGGCATTAGAGAGAAGTTTGATCAACACACTATACTTAGTGATATTGTTCTTCGATATACCAATACAAATCCCTTGAAAACTCACTAACTCGCCATTCGGAGCGAAAATGGTCGACACTGCAGAGGATAGATTCTACGTACTACGACTAGTACCATCAACATACCCAACAAAGGGTTCTGAAGATTAGGACATCTGCAATGAAATGTAAAGTGGATTAATAACATCAAGAAAAATCTAAAAACAAATTAAGATAGTGAATGCAAATCAACAAAATATATATACAATATAACACAAAAAATTACTACGCTCATGATTAAGCATACTAACATTTCAAATACAACCCATTTCTAGGCTGCGCCAATGGAATTCCATTGTAATCAACCAACCCATAGGCGCCCTTAGCAAGAACTCTTTTGACAATATAGGGGCCATGACATAATGGCTCAAACTTTCCTGTACCTATTACATCAAATTTTTGATCGTAAAGAAGGACCAAGTCACCCTCTGAGAAAATGCGACGCTGGACATTTTTGTCATATTGCACCTTTATACGTCTCTTATGCGCTTCATTGGCCAATTGGGCTTCACGACACGTTTCATCAAGATGGATGAGGTTAAGGAGACACGCTTCTTCTTCTGTGGTGTCAGGTAACAAGTTGATTGCGAGTTTTAACGAAGGTATTTCACATTGTATTGGTAAGATAGCTTCCAGACCATACACCAATTGAAAAAAAGTAAAGCCAGTTGCATTTCTCACCGAGGTTCGATACACCCACAAGGCAGAGTACATGATCAAATGCCAATTTCTTTTACGAACTCCTATCATTCGTTGAAGCATATGTTTAAGAATTTTGTTGATAGCTTCAACTTTTCCATTTGATTGTGGATAATAAGGAGTAGAATTATCATGTGACAATCCTAACTTGACAGTCAATTCAGCCATCATGTGGTTGTGAAAATGCTTCCCATGATCTATAACTATAGCTTGTTGGACCCCAAACTGTGCGATAACATGATTAAAGAAAAAAAATGCAACTGTTTGTCCTGTGTTGTTGAATGTAGGCATCGCTTCGGCCCATTTGGTAAAATAGTCCACTGCGACAATAATATAACTGCGCCCCCCAGACGAACGACGATAAAAAATCTAGCATGCATGACAACTTCTGACCGTGAGGATGCAATCTCGAAAAATAGTAGGCCAAAAGAAACCGGCGTGGAGTATCTTTTGTGTGGTAGCGTAATCAGATAAATGTCCACCACAAGGCCCAACATGACAATCATTTAATACTTTTTCGGCCTCCTCATGAGTGAGGCACCTCCTTAAAATGGTATCGACACCACGACGATAAAGTGTATCGCCGACGATCAGATAATATTTGGCTTGGTATCAAATACGTCACTATTCAGAGCGAGAGGTATTAGGTAGAAAAGTTTGAGTTTGGAGATAAATGATGAAATCACCATACCAAAGATTAGATGATCCGATCAGAAATAGAGACTTGTCAGGAATTTATGGTTCCGACGTAGTTGCAGTACTATCAGAGGGAAGGTCACAGAGAAGCTCAACCAAAACTAAAGACTTCTTTGACTTGGATTAGATGAATTCCAAATCAAATTCTTGCAAAATGACGATCCATTTTGAATATTTTCCCCCTAGCAATTGACGTGATAATATGTAAGTCATGGGGTTGTAATCCGAAACGATAGAATTTTTCCAGAGTAGGATATAATGGTGAAATCTTTGGACAGCTTGAAAAACTGCCAAGGAAATATTTTCTACGTATGAATACTTAACTTCCGTATCATTGGGATTACGACTCAAATAATAGATCAGATTTTCAATTCCATTTTCTACTTGGACCAATACCATAGCAATGGTCGTTTCGGCCACGATGATATATAGGAAATAATCATTTTGTTAATTAGGGGGATACATTAATGACGCTTGGACAAGAGTGTCCTTGACAACATCAAAAGAAGCTTGCGCAACTTGGTCCCAATGGAAGGGAACCCATTTTTCAATAGTCAAGTAAATCCTTTAGCCATTTCGGCATAGTTTGGAGTGAATCTTCTTAGGAAGTTAAAATTTCCTTGAAGTTTCTGTATTTGAAGTAAGTTTGATGGCACAGACAAATCAAGAATGGCCTGAAACTTCAATGGGTTGATTCGAATTTCTTATTTTGAGGTTATGAATCCAAGCAAACGACTAGAACCAAAAAAAAAACATACATTTATGTGGATTGAGGCGTATTTTGTAGTGTCGGCAGCGTAGGAAAATGGCTCTCAAATGCATTGGGTGATCAGTATGATTTCGTGAATGTGTTGGTAGATCATCTAGATAAGGTTGAAAAATGTGCTTGATGTCATTGAAAGCATAGTCCATTTCTCTCTAAAATGTTGCCCCAACATTCTTTAAACCAAACCGTAGTTTCCTATAAGCGAATGTGCCCCAGGGATAGATGAATGCTGTCTTATGTTGATCCTCTGGGTGGATGTTAATTTGAATGTAGCTGAAAAATCCATCCATGAATGAAAAGATTTCACATCCTGCACAATTATCAATAATATCGTTGATAAAGGGAGTAGGATAGTTGTATTTTGGACAAGCAAGATTGACATCCCGATAATCGACGCACACTCTAATGGTTCCTTTCTTTTCCATGACAGGAATGATATTGGAAACCCACTCAGTTAGCGGAACAGGGTATATAAAACCAGCACGCAAAAGTTTTTCAACTTCTTCTTTGATGGCAGTGGATTTATTTGGATGAACAAGACGAAATCATTGAAACACCGGTTTGACATCAGGATACATATTAATAGTGTGTTCAATGGTACTAGTATCTATGCCCGGAATTTCCTCGTAAGACCAAGAAAATACGTCACAGAATTCACGAAATAGAGAGTGATATGATTTGAGTTCTGATGGAGAACAAGATACACCGACATGAATATTTTCTACAACGCCAGGTTTGGTCGAAATATCGATAGAAATTGTTTCTTCATTATTTGACAGATTTCGATTGGAATCGATTGCATTAATGGGTAAAGAATTCAAAAATAAATTTTTATGGATGGATGATATAGTTCATTAAGATAATTTTCTTCATAATCAGGAAGATGGGAACGATGATGATAATATTCCCATGGTTCTACATCATGGCTTCCAAAATATTTGCATCTGTCAAGAACATTGAGGAAAAATGATCAGAGGGAGTATCAAAATCTAAGGAATGATCAACCCAAACACTCAGCGATGCTAATTTTGGATTTACCGCCCAAGCTAGATAGATTGATTTCTATGCCAGCTCAATAGGGCCGGGCGACAGAAATTCATCCAACGTAGTAATTTCAGAATCACCCGTACCCTCCCTTAAGCCAAATAGAGTGGAAGAGATCATGTAGCAGGTCTCTATATTTGCAATTTATGCCGACGTCACGGGCGGAAGTAATGCAAAGGTTCCCATTAAAGTGGAATCATTTAAGAGTCCCACACCATTGTTCTGAAGTTCTAGTTGGGGTATGTGAACAAACATAACGTTTCCAGTTACCTGCGAAGCAGAGGCAAAGAAGGATAGTTGATTAATGACTGTGATAGTACCTTTATGTGGAAAGGAAATCATTATAAAATATGTAGAAACAATTGCAGTCATTGCATATACCCATGGCCTTCCAAGTAAAATATTATAGTCAAGGGGTCCATCAACAACCTCAACATCAATATTCACTGTTTTCCCCCTTAGTTCAACATGCATGTTATTAATAATACCACAAGGTTTATATGTACGTCCATCAAATGCCTTCAACGTCGTTAATGATTGTGATAAGCGTGGCGAGCCGAGTGAATTCCAACAATTTAGAGACATAATGCATGTATATTCTCCCTCATCAATAATAGTGCGATGAAAATGGTGATTGAGACATTTACTTGTATGGAGGATGCCAATTCTGCTGGTAGTTGCGGCACATAGCCCGTATGATTAAAGACGACAAGATTAGAATCAGTCTGATCAATTCTACCAATAACCGTCAATAAAGCTTGTTTTTGGGAGGGAAAATTTTGTAATACCTCAAGAGCAGACATAGCTAAAGGGGACTGAGCCAAATATTCAACTATATTATAATTTTGTGTAGCTCTTGCTCGAGGATTATATGTCGATTTGTGAATTACTCCCTTTGGTGGCTTGATTGTCAATTCAAGAATAGAAGTAGGCGATATTGATTTTGTAGACGGATTCATGGTCAAGGTAGTAGGTTGATCAGTGGCCTGATTACCATAATATTTATTACTCGTTGACACCAAAATATATGTTGAAGGTTTTGTGACAGATAAAATTAACACTTGGGAACTAGGAGCTGCATCCGTAGCAACCATGTTTGTGTCCGGATTTGGAAATGGGTCTATCAACATAGCTGACGCATGGGAAGTCTTGATGATTTTTGAGACTTCAACGCGGTGAGGGAAATCCCTAACAAAGTGTTCCTCATTACAAATTATGCATGGATAACGAGGTTTCCTAGGTCTAGACGATTGATTAGATGATCTTTTCTGCGGGTTAGAATTTTTCCTTTTCTTAGATTTCCCCTTTTTCTTACTTCTAGGTTGCTTGTCACTTTTTCCTTTTTCAAAAGACATGGCATTAATTTCGGAAGTAGGAGCAGGATCAGATGCAGTAGTGTGATGTGTGCTTGCAGTGCCAATCAAGCCATCTCTGGCATGAAAGTCCTTTAATTGAGGAGGAACAATAAAATTAGATCTCGACGCGTTAGGAATTTTTTCATAGAGCGTGCCAGACTTAGTATAAATCAATTCTAAATACTGGGCATGAGCGATAACTTGCTCTTCTGTGATGACGCCACCCTTAGTCACATCCTCAGATATAGATGGTAACAGGGACTTAATGAACCATTCAGCAAGGAGCTGATCTGGAACAAATGTCTTAACCATTCTACGACAACGATGCTACTCATGAATATGATCAGAGATGTGAGTAGCATTAGTCCATTTGAAATTGTTCAAGAGTTCCGTTCCAGTTTCATATCGGATGGGTAACTGGAAATGAGTCAAAAAGATAGTAGCTAGGGCTATGAAATTATCAAAAGAAGCTCTAGGTAACTTAATATGTCATTTTTCAGCCGAACCTGTGAGTGTACGCCGGAAAAGACGTAGTCAAACAAAATCATCATTCAGGGTGTTTGATGAACACCATAAATGATAAGTCATAACATGAGTCAAAAGATCTTCTCCAGGGTTTCCATTGAACTTAGGAATATTCGAGGGTAATTTATGAGGTATCATCAGCCACCAAGGAGCATAGTTAATTGGATCATTAGTTAGCCGATTTAATTCTGGTAACTCTAAAGATGCGACAAAGGGCAACTTTCAATTAAGGTTAGGTTGAGCATAGCTAGGGTAAGATGGAATTTCTTGAGAAATAGGCCTTTGAGCACCAGTATAAGGGATTTTCTGCTGGTAACCCAAATAGGGGTTGTTTTGAAAATCAAATGCTTGAGGATTTTGTTGACCAAAACTTGGATATGATAATTGTTGAAACTAAGTCTGAGGCATTTGGCCTGTGGCTGCCAAGGGGTCTGTCCACCAATGTTATAACCCAAATTAGGATAACTTGGATTCAGTTGATAGGTGTAACCAAGTTGCAGTTGTGACATCCCGTAAAATGGTAAACCAACTTGTGAATAAATGTGTAATATTCCAAAAATTTAGACTTCATCGAAATGGAATATTATAGTTTGTTTTATCACTAGGTAGATGAATAAATGGGTGGGGAGACTCATAAAACCACTTTAGAAGGAATAATAACACTCCTAATGTGAAAGGAGGAAGAATAAGCAGTTGTATTAAGCACCTTTGGGTGTGAACATGGATTGGATCATGTTGATTCAATCAACGTTGCCAAATAAACAGCGCTGCCATGGAAGAGTGGTCTTTATGATGAGACAGTGCAGTTTTAGTGGAGGACAACTTGCATGAGATTGGTGGCAAGTATGGATGGGACCCAATGTGAGGAGGCTCTCATGCTATATATAGAGGGGATAGCAACCATTGTTATTCATGTTTTAGCTTATTATTTTGACATTGGTCTGCTTATACTATTTGCTTCCTCTTGCTGTTTAGCAGGGTTGCAATGCTGTTTAGCACCGGGTGTTCCTGAGCGGGAATCCCACCTCTTTCCTTGAGGGGCCTCTTGGAAGAGTATTGTATTCATTTCTACATTCAGGTTTTCAGGCCAAGCTACAGCTTTCTTGATTAGCGCAGTTTCTGCAGGTTATTGTGCTGTGTTGCAGTGTGCAGTAGTGGAGGGATTAAAATCCCACTTTCTGAGCTAGTTTCTCATATGAGGGAGCTTTCCTTCTCTTGAGAGATATGTTTGGAGAGTTCTTGGGCACAATTCAAATCTTTGGCATCAGGCCATACATTTCCCATCATTTCCAGCACTGTTTGAGCCAGGAAATGCGTTATTTTGGAGGGCAGCTTCAGTGGCAGATCTTGTGGGTTCTTTGTAGTGTTTCCTTGTGATTGAGGGGTTCATCCTTTCATGGGAGGAGACCTTTGAGGGGATTTACATAAGGTCTGATTTATTTCATCCTTATACACTCTTGTCCTTCATTTTGCAGTGATTATTCAGTTTATTTCTGAAGATCACCATTGTACTTAGAGTGAATGGCAAGAAACCCTTCCCAGGTTCTCTTGTATTTGTAACAAGGAGACTAGATCTCAGTTTTTAAGCATGATTGATTAATATATGAGCAGATCTATTTGTCTCTACAATTTCTGAGTTGAAATCCTCATAATACTATGCAATCTCTTTCATGTAATAATTCTGTGTAGCAGTTTTTTGGGGATTTAGTGTTTTTCAGCTATACTAGGTGTGGGAGGTCTGTTTACCCCACCTAGTTTGATTTGTTTTTGATATCCTCTTGGATTTAGATGCTAAAATGTGAGATATAATGAATCCAAGTGTTAATTTCATTTTTTATGGCATACATTTATGAAAATGCGTTTTAAGTGCATGCTTGCTGAGTTCCCCAATTTGGGATATTACAGTGGTATCAAAGGATAATCTTGGCTTAGCCTGTGCATTCAAGACATTATGCCATTTGAAGGTGAATATTATTCTCACAGAAAAGAGAAGATGTATAGAATAAACAAAGGCAATACTCCATTATTTGGATAAATGAAGGAAGACAGGATCTCCCAGCTTCTTTTCCAAACTATGAAAATTATCAAAGAAGATCTCAAAGAGATGAAAAGGGAGGAGTGTAGAAAAATTCCAAGAGGGTTTGAAGGTGAAGCAAGCCCTAATTATTCATATGATGGGTGTGAACATTAAACCAAACATGCAGATCCAAATCATAGTTATTTTCCCACATTCACTGCAAGAAGGATGGAGGAAGAAGATGCACCAAGGGAGGAGACCTTGAGTGACTATATTCAGGAGTATGAGTCTCAATCATGGAGATTCAAAGAGCACTTGGACTTCCAAGGGTTTTGAAAACTCAAGGAAGACAAAAGATCCAAAAATAGAAGTAAGGGAGGTAGAATATTTATATCTAACTTTGATGGATCAACAAAGTGCACAACCAAAGCTTGGGTGGAGGAGCTAGATTCCTATTTCCAGCTACACCAAGTTTCAGAAAAGGAGGCCATTAGAGTAGCAGTGCTGCACCTCAAAGGTATGGCCCATTATTGGTGGTTTTATAATTCTGATTCATTTTATCATGTAAATTTAAACACTTATGCAGGGTTCACTAAGAAATTAGTGAGGAGATTTGATCTTAAGCATTGTAAAACATCTCTTATTGAACCCAAAAAATCAAAACCTTTGCATGAGTTGGAGAGATTTATTTTGCCAACTCCACTCCATAATTTTGTTGAAGGGGATAGAAACATGCATGATGCCTTACCAAGGGAAAGATCCCTACTTCTTGAAGAGCCCTCTTCTATAGATGAAGACATGGAGCTTCCTCCTTCAAGGGAAGACCAAGATCAAGGGTCTCTCATTGATGATGAGGCATTCTCACATATTGATGAAGAGGATGAGAAAAGAAGAGCTAACAACACTGTACCTTCAGGAGGAGATCCATCACCACATGGAGATGGGAAGGGAGCCATTTCTTCCATTAGAGGAGCCCTTGTGTCTTTTCAAGGAGTTCCAACTGATCCAACATGTGAAAATCAAAGCATAATTCCGGAGAAGCATGTATCAGTTTTTGTGGATTGTGAGATGGGAAGATAAGAAGAAAGGAAGGATCAAAATCAAGGGATGATTCACCCTTATCTATTTTAGGAGGTTTCTACACAAAACAAGGAGACTGTATTATGCAGTGAAGAGAGGGACAAATCAATCCACTCATATATACAGTCCACTTCAGATTTTGATGTCTCACTACATGGGGGCATTCCACCTGGGTGGCCACCAAATCTAGAGTTGGTAGGAGAAATTTTTCCATTTGGTTCACCACTCTTAGATTCTGGAGGGGTGAAGACCTTGGAGGAGTCCAGTACAATGCAAAGAGTTTGGGTTAGATTCAAGGAGGAGGGAGACATTCTCCCATTTTCAGCATCACCCACTCTCACTACACATACTGCACTGACAGAAGCTACTGCAGTGATGGAGGATGGCACCTTCATGGTGCAAGGGAGCTGATCCATGGATTTGGAGAAATAGAAGGTACTTCCTCCTTTGACGAAGGAATCCTCCATATATTGGAGTATATGGAGGCCACTCATGCTTACATTGGCCAAGATCAGGAGATTATTTTTGGACGGTAGGTTCTCATAGGAGGCCAACTTCCAAAAGTCACCACTTCTACTTGAGCATGAGCACCTGCATGATGGGCATGGCAACATTTTGGAGGATGAATTTGGAATGAGGGATGTCAAAGGAGAAGACAACAACATGGGGGGAGCTTCATATTTCAAATCTTTAGCGCTCTCTTAGGAGGATTGATCCATATTGGAGATCTAAACTCTTGGTAGAGTACTCCAAGGATTTTGGTGCTTGCATGATTCTTGATGACCTGGAGGGAGATGATAGATATATGGTGGTTGGAGAGGTCATCTATTCTCATGGCAGAGTATTCTTGAATAGAGTTTCTGAGCTCAAGAGGAAGCTACTACATGCAGCACATGTGGACTTCCTTTCCATGCACTTTGATGCATTCCATTATTTGATGGAGGGGTTCACTTGGGAGGGCATCCAACAGGATATATATTAGAATTGGGAGAGATGCATAGCCCAGATGGTGATAGAGAGGATTTCACAGCCACTTCCCTACCCATTAGGGGTGAGGGAGAATTTTCAGTTGAGCCATTTCAGCCCAAGGACTAAAGTACATGGTAGAGAAGGTACAATTTTGCGTTATGATTTGTACTTTTTTACTATATATGAGCAACATGTTGTACCAAGAAGGATTATCCCTTCTTGCATATTATATTATGATGTACTTGAGGCCAATTTCAGCATTGAGGTTGGCTATTCTATTGGTGGTTTGTGGGCGAAGCCACATGACTCTTGGTGTGCGCCATTGACACCACATTGTACTTTCATGATTCCATATTATGGGATGATTGTGGCAGAAAAAAAGTGGCTAGAAGGGCACTTGTTATTCTTTGTTTTGAGGCAGGCAAGGGATGCCCTGCGCTGGGTCCATGCATGGAACTGTGATCCACTTTCCGGTTGTCATATGGAAGCTTGTTTTCATTGGTTTTTACTTCCGTATATTGCTGATATTTTTATATTTATGGGGAGATTTGTTTGGAGAGTGGGATAAAGGTTGGAAGTGCCCATTGGGAGGAACAATGGGCAAACCATGATTGCCATACTACATCTCTTTTCTTCATGTGGAAGGAACCATTTGGAGAACTTGAGTTCTTAGAGGAGACACTTCATGGCTGATTTGTTTGGTGGGGTAACTTGGGCCATTCTTAGAGGCCATGTAATTTCAACCCAAGATCAATAAAAACCCCATACTTACCATAAATGGAGAGAGAAACAAATTGGATGGGAAAATCTAAACTCTCCATGCAGCCCCAACACATTGCATAGACTAGGGGTTGAGGATTTCTTTGATTAGATACCTAGGATGGCTCATTTCATTTGGATGATAGCATGGGTATGGGAGTCTCTCATTGAGAATTGGGTTCCCCATATTTTTCATCACTCCTACCTTGAGGAGGCCCTTGAACAGCAAGAAGGTTTCCACTTACACCTTCCACCTTTTCATGATGTGAACCATTGGGTTTTGCATATTTGGGAGGAACCATTGGAGGGCAGATTTATTGCAGATTATGCAGTGGTGGAGACTATTTGATGAGGAGGCTAAAAGAGGAGGAGAGGAGAAATTTTCTCCACCTTTAGAGTTGCTTGAGAACAAGCAACATTTTGGAGGGGAGGACTGTAATATTCCAAAAATTTAGACTTCATTTAAATGGAATATTATAGTTTGTTTTATCATTAGGTAGATGAATAAATGGGTGGGGAGACTCATAAAACCCCTTTAGAAGGAATACTAACACTCATAATGTGAAAGGAGTAAGAATAAGCAACTGGATTATTCACCTTTGGGTGTGAATAGGGATTGGATCATGTTGATTCAGTCAACTTTGACCAAATCAACAACGCTGTCATGGAAGAGTGGTCTTTATGATGAGACAACACAATTTTAGTGGAGGACAACTTGCATGAGCTTGGTGGAAAGTATGAATGGGACCCAATGTGAGGAGGCTCTCATGCTATATATGTAGTAGATAGAAACCATTTTTATTCATGTTTTATCTTATTATTTTTACATTGGTCTACTTAGACTATTTGCTTCCTCTTGCTGTTTAGCAGGGTTGCAGTGCTGTTTAGCACCGGGTGTTCTCGAGTGGGAATCCCACCTCTTTCCTTGAGGGGCCTCTTGGAAGAGTATTGTATTCATTTCCACATTTAGGTTTTCAGGCCAAGCTACAACTTTCTTCATCAACGCGGTTTCTGCAGGTTATTGTGCTGTGTTGCGGGGTGCAGCAATGGAGGGATTAAAATCCCACTTTTTGAGCTAGTTTCTCATAGGAGGGAGCTTTCCTTATCTTGGGAGATATGTTTGGAGAGTTCTTGGGCACATTTAAGATCTTTGGAATCAGGCCATACATTTCCCATGATTTCCAGCATTGTTCCAGCCAGGAAATGCATTATTTTGGAGGGCAGCTTCAGTGGCAGATCTTATGGGTTCTTTGCAGTGTTTCCTTGTGATTGAGGGGTTCATCCTTTCATGGGAGGAGACCTTTGAGGGGATTTAAATTAGATCTGATTTATTTCAGCCTTATACACTCTTGTCCTCTAGTTTGCAGTGATTATTCAGTTTATTTCTGAAGATCACCATTGTACTTAGAGTGAATGGCAAGAAACCCTTCCCGGGTTCTCCTGTATTTGTAATAAGGAGACTAGATCCCAGTTTTTAAGAATGATTGATTAATATATGAGAAGATATATTTGTCTCTACAATTTTTGAGTTTAAAACCTCATAATACTGCGCAGTATCTTTCATGCAATAATTATGTGTAGCAGTGTTATGGGGATTTAGTGTTTTTCAGCTATACTAGGTGTGGGAGGTCTGTTTACCCCACCTAGTTTGATTTGTTTTTTCTCTTCTCTTGGATTTAGATGGTACAATATTAGATCTAATGGATCCAAGTGTTAATTTCATTTTTTAATGCATACATTTCTGAAAATGCATTTTAAGTGCATACTTGCTGAGTTCCCCAATATGGGATATTACAAAATGAATCCGGATAGAGGTTGTAGTAAATTAACCGAAGGATTTGGACTCTGTGGACCCAACATTTGAGGATATTGAGTTAAAGGACTCGTTTGATAAGGTTGTACAACATTTTGATTTTGTAACACGGGTAAATATGTATTGAAAGGTGGAAATGATGTGGGTGTAACAGGTTGAATTGGTTGATACGAGTCTACCACTGTTTGTGGTTGGTGTTAAAACATTTTTTGGTCATATAACCTATTACTATTAGATGGACCTAAGTACACCATGTAAGACCAATTTTACCCTATGTAAAATTGCTTTCACTATGAAAAATAACTTAGTAAAAAACCTTTATTAAGTTGTTTATGGTCTAAACAGGAAACCCCATGAGGAAATATTAAATAAATCCACATTTGTTTGATTTTCCTCAAGGAATGATTAGTTAAACAAAAGTTTAATTAATATTCCTGATCATATTTAACCCAAAACATGAAAACTAATTAGATAAATTATTATTTATGTTATTATTCCATTCGTTCATCACCTTTTGTTGCCTAAGATCACTCTGGATCTATACTTTTGGTCTGAATTTGATCCACCATCATTGTTATATTTTTCTATCCTTTTGCTTGTGAGCTCCCTTTGAGTTCCATTTTTGTATGTGTTTTATACACCATCAAGAGAGAGGAATTTTAGATCTGAAGTGCTGAGAATTTACAAGAACCCATCCCATTGAGGAGAACTGGTAACATCCTTCTATGTTTTCCTCCCAGGTGCCCTTAATATAAAATTCATTCAACATATTCTTATCTTTTCTATTGGATGAATGGAGTAGATCTCATTTTATTTACTGCTTAATGTCTTTTGATGCATAGATCTAGATTTTTGCAGCATTTATCTTGATCAACTAATTGCAGATTTGAAGATATTGGTAGCCATATTTGCTGTTAGGGCTGTTTGTTATGCACATCTAAAGTGGTATTTTTTCGTACACTTGCAATTAAGATTCATACTAACAATTGGCGACTCCACATGGGTTTACGATTACGACCACTGTCATTTTTCTGATCCCTGAATATCTAGCTGCTTCAAACCCTAGGATTTCTCTTCAACTTTTTGTCTTGATTTTCTTGATGTTGTTTTTAACCTATAAAACCCTAAAACATTAAAAATTCTAACTTCTGTGTGTTTTCGGACCTATTGCGCAGGTGACAGACATCAGTCGCAGCTGAGACGACACTTTTTGCTGAAATATGTTGTCGAGATTGCCGGAAGTGCAGGTCACACTTTTTGGCCCTAAACCTGTGACATGGAGCTTCAGGATGCACTTTTCAGCCCAAAAACTGTGACCTCTGCAGAAAACAGGTCAGAAACTGCGACTTGGACTTTTTGTGGGAGTTTTTCTGAAATTTTTCTAGGTTTGTCTGGGCCTCTGTTCAGGGTTGTCTGACCTCCGTATCCACCCATTTTGGACATGTACTCGTTATTTTTTACTCAAATAAGTGGGAAACTAGCCCCCTAGGGCTTCAGTACCCTCCACACTTTGTGGAAGAGTTTTAGTTGCTGCAGGTTGTCTGAAATTTTCAGAGTGTTCAACCATTTTTTAGATCTGATACCTCACCTTCAGATCCACTTTATACTGGCTAATTATCTATACAAATCACCTCATTTAGTTTTGTTAGGGTTTTCCTCTAGGGTTCACTCTGTTTCCCTTCAGGAGATAGCCTTTTTCCACCTCATTTACAACAATCTTTCCTCTGATTTGTTGCTGTTTTCTGCACCACTTTCGAGCAGATTTTGACCTTTAGATCCCCATCCCTCCCAACCTTAGATATATTGGCTATTTTGGTGTGTTTTGACTAGTTTTTTTCCCACCTATAGATTACTTGTTGAGAGTCCCGCCTCCTTGGGTTTAGATTATCGCATTATTAGTTGTTTATTTACTGTTATTTCAGTTTCATATAATGTTATCTGCAGGTTTATTTAAAGTTACACATCGCACTTTTTGTTTTTATCTACAAACATTTGGGTTTAAAAATTAAAATTTACACCCTTTAAACACACACCTTAAGCGAAAAAGAGCTTGGTTAACACCGCCAAGCACAAAATCTAAAACATTGAAATCAATTGATCCTGCACCTCTTCGCCCTTGTTTCGACATTGTAATTAGTTGATCCTACACCTCCTTTCCCTTGTCGGTCTCTTTTTCCTTTGTGTCGTGTTTGTGTCATCATCATTTCGCCACCAAGGCATTTATCCCGGAGACTTCTTGGCCTTCATCCTCAGTTTCCGGTAGGAAGACTTACTCCTCCACGTAGGATTCGAGTTAGTCCTCTTCTGAGTCCACACTCCGACTCTTTTTCTGGTTCATTGGGTTCTCCTTCCCCCCTGGTTCTCTTCTTGTCACCTTCACCATGTCTAGTTCAGGACCTAACGCTGGTGGTAGCCTCGACCCTAATACTGGGAATACTACTAGTGGGACCGCAACAAGAACTATCCCGGCTGTTCCCTTGCTCCCCTATATGGCAGGCCTCAATCTTCCCGATTTTGACCAGTTGATAAATGACTTTATACACCATGACGCTAGTTGTCCTGCTATGCCAACTAAGCTCCCTTCCGACACCCTAAATTTTGAAGGCCTTGCTGGAGAAGATCCTACAAATCATGTTCAATCTTTCCACATGTGTTGTTCGTCTAACTCCATTACCGATGAATCCGTCCGTCTTCGGTTGTTCCAATGTACGCTTATAGGTGAAGCTTCTAAGTGGTATGTCGATTAGGCCTCATCCTCTCATACCACCTTTGCGACTCTTGCTTGGGATTTTTTGTCTTATTTCTAGCTTCCCCTTCGTTATGACACTGGTACCGAACTTTTGACTTCTTTTCGTCAATCGTCTGTGACTCGCTTATCCAATCATGCCCAGGAATGGCGGAGAAGAAAGAGCCTATGTTGATCCCCTACATTCGAAGACCGTGTCTAAGTGGATTGGTTCCTTAGATCTCTCTTGCCCCCTATCGGCATCAAATTTCCCTCAAACCAAAGAAGCCGCTCTCTAAATTGAATTAAAATATGACCTGATCTACGCTCAGTCGGGTTATGTTTTTACCATTCTATTTGATCTTCCTAGACCTGGTGGTGCCAATGCACCGGGGGCATCTCATGCTGCTGGCGGTATCGTTGGAGCTCTCTCTCATCCATATGCTTAGCCTCCCATGGGCTATGGTTTTCCTTAGGGGGGGCCAACACCTTCTGCACTTTTCCCCCTCCCGGTAGCATGTATCCAGGATACGAAATGCCTCCTCCTTTTGCCCAACCTCCTGTTTGCCACAATATTACCCAACCTCCTTATTATCCATATCCACAGCCTGGTGCTCCAGATCCTCCAGCATTAGCACCTCCTCCTCCCTTACCTTCTCAACCCCCGCAACAGTAGCCACCACCCCCTTAGGGGCAAGTGTATGCATAGAAGAGCGCGACTAATCCTCCTCCCTCCAAAAAGAAGAGGAAAGGCACTCAAAATCAATTTTCTCCTGGTAATCCTGGACCTAATCCTCAAAATAATTATCCTAACATTGCTAACTAGCAACAGGGCACTCAGCCCAAGAAGGATAGGCCTGTTCGCATGAACAAGCTTTGTTCTTGTTGTGGTGTTTATGGTCATTACACACATGATTGTCCTCTTTTACCACAGATGAAGCAGATATGGGAGTCTCAAGCAACATTGTGAGGACAACAAGCCTCCCATTCTGTTCCTCCTAGTGCTGCGCCTAGTCAACCGGCTGTGTTTACTAATCCTTTCCCTCAACAAGGATTTATGGCTACCCAACCACCTGAAGGTCAGGTGGCCACTCAAACTCTTCCATTTGGTACCTCTGATTACCAGGTTTTCATGATGAACTCTGATCAACCTCTAACCATAGACATCAATCTTCAGACTCGGTCCCGTCAGTACAACAAGCCTCTCGCTACATTTGTCCCCGAGCCACCTCCTTCGGTCTCTACAAAGCCTATTTCGACACCAAATGGTCCCTTGCAGATTCCTCAGCCTAAGGTGGAGGTTCATACCAAGATTGCTAAGGGACCACTATGCCGAAATGCTGCTGCTGGCAAAGCTGCCCATTCGTATAGCATAGTAGATGACTTGGTGCAATCTCCTGCTGCCATTTCAACGCTGGAACCCATCCAGTCATGCCCTTCACAACGAAAAGTGCTAATATCTGCCATGGGCGCTGTAGACCTTTCTGACAATCGATTGATTGTCTTTGATGTTGACCGGTCAGAACATCCTCCTCTCCCTGCTTCCGTCACCTTCAAAATCCCAGTCAAGATTCAGAACGCCAACGTTTCCTGGTGCATCATTGATGAGGGGGCATCCACCTATGTGATGTCCGCTTCGGTTTGGAAGCAACTCGGCTCACCTGAGTTGGCTCCTTCCACAATCACTCTCTGAGCATGGGATGGCCATGCCTCCCAGCCCATTGCCCTATTCCATAATTTTCCTATTACTCTTGCGGGTAAGACTGTTTGCGTTGACATAGAAGTCATAGATGCCCCCTTAGATTATAACATTCTATTGGGTCGTAGCTACACGTATGCGATGTCTGCTGTCCCATCTGTGGTTCATCGCAAGATGTCCTTCCCTCATCACAGAAATATAGTCACCATTGACCAGTTAACATATTACGAACTGAAGTCTCAGACCTCCCCTGAGTCCATCATCTCTTCGGTGGCCAATAAGAAAACCGTCGTTCCTTTGACTAGTGTCTCACTCAGAGTCTACAAAGATTCCTCATTTCTTGGTACATTCCTTGGTTTTCCTCCTCTTATCTCTGATCCAGCTCATCGAATGTTTGCATGATGCAATCGTCTCAGGCTGCCCTCAGGCGGCCCGCTTCAGCTAGTCAGTAGCCTCCTCGCCCTCCGCAGCCTACTCCTAGCCCTTCGATTAAGCCTTCTGGACCTCCTCCTCCTGGCCCTTCACCTACATATGGTATCCATGAGCCTCTTTACCCTCTGGGAAAGGTTCCTCTAGGCCTTAACCATCTTGGAGCCTTCCCGCCTAGCCATTACCCCTCCAATCAGATATCGTTCCTAGCTCCCCCCAGGAGTGTACACAGTACCTGTCATGGCTACCCTCTCTCTCCCTAACATGACCCTTGGGATTCCCGTCTGGTACCTTAATCCTCCAGCCGCTACCCCGCCTAGTCAACCCAAACCTTATCTTGCTTTGACCCCGGTTCAACCGGTCCCCATGACTTCTCTCGCTGCTCCAGTGCCTGAGCCACCTCAACACGAACCAGCTCCTGTTGCGACCACTTCGAGTAAGAAGGGTAAATCTTGAAAGGAGGCAACCAAAGACAAGGCCACCTCGACAAAACTTGCCCCCCCTCAGCCGCCAAAACGCACTATCCAGTGTGCTTTGTGTGATTTTTTCAGTCACGCCACCCATACTTGTCCAGAGTTGCCTCACCTTAAGTCCATGGTCAATGAGATGTTTCCGGAGTCTGATATCCCTGAGGTTTACGTCACTATATCCGATTCATTCCCGAAACTCAAAACCTTGCGCACCAATCACCCTTGTGCTTTGTGTGATTTCCATGGCCATTACACTCACCTCTATCCCTGCCTTGAAGAGTATCGTTCCTCTTTGGAAGTGTTTCGCCAATTCGAGGCCAAGAATGACAAGTTCACCTCTCACTTGTTTGCGAGTTCTACTCCAGCAGAAACAAAGGATCTTCCTGCTCCCATTGACATTCCAACTCCCGATGTCGAAATGACGGAGCCTTCGGCCAACATTTTCTACCTATCATCATTCATGAGACCCTCAGTGGAAGTCCCCTTGGAGACTTCCCCTGATGTTTCGCCTGATCTCCCTTCAATGATCACCCTGGGCTCAACAATGGTAGATCCCTTATCTGCTTACTCTTTTATCATCCCCCATGACGTTGCGCATGTGAGCCTTTATTCACATGATGATGAGTCAGGTAGCTCTACCGCATCAAGTGGTCTCTCTTCCTCTAGTCACCCCATCTTACATTCAGATGAAGACATTATGGAAGCTATGACCAAACCTGACTTTTAGTGGGATGATATGCACCACCGCACATACTTCCTCCAACAACAGTCGCATGACCAATATGCCGTGGAAACTAAAGGCTTCATTCCTGATGAAGTCGATTGGTTTAGAAATCCCATCACTGCACCTGACGCTTTTGAAGAAGGAAACATGGAAAATATCTCTCCTACCATTAAAATTGACATTTCTGACAAACAAGGGATAGAATAAAATATCACCTTTGGCGCCCATTTCACCTTGGAAGAGGTTGAGGCTTACACCAATCTATTCAAAGAATTCCGTGATGTTTTTTCCTGGTCCTATTTAGAAATGCCCGGACTTGATCCTGCCATTGTCGAAAACCATATCGATACATGGCATGATGCCAATCCTGTCCGTCAGAAGTTGAGACCCATTAATCCTTCTAGACAAGAAGTTGTCAAAGCGGAAATCGATAAGCTCAAGCATGCTGGTTTTATCTATCCCATAGAATACACCACTTGGGTGTCCAATCCAATTCCCATTCTCAAGAAACAAGGCACCATCCGTGTCTGCACTGACTTTCACGATCTGAAAAAGCTTGTCCCAAAGACAACCTCCCCACACCATTCATTGAAGAAATCATTGATGAGTGTGGGCGACATGAGGTTCTATCCTTTATGGATGGTTTCTCCGGGTACAACCAAATTTTTATCTGTCGTGCTGATCAACTTAAAACCGCGTTCATTAGTCCGTGGGGAACCTTTGCCTATCAAGTCATGCCGTTCGGCCTTAAAAACACCGGAGCCACTTTTCAGCGGGCTATGTATTACTGTTTCCATGACCTGGCTCATATTATCCTTTCTTATTTAGATGACCTCACTGCACGTTTTGAACATCGGATGCAACACCTCCATGATCTGCGTACCATCTTTCTCCGATGTCGCAAGTATAATATCTACCTCAACCTGCTGAAGTGTGTTTTTTGTGTACCTGCTGGCCAACTTCTTGTCTTCATTGTGTCTAAAGATGGTATCACGCTTGACCCTTTGAAATTTCAAGCCATCCTTGAGCTTCCTATTCCTCATAATTTACGCTAGTTACAAAGCCTCCAAGGCAAAGCTAATTTCCTTCGCCGGTTCGTACCTAACTATGCCACCACTGCGCATGGGTTCCTTAGACTCCTTCGCTCTAATATCCCTATTGTTTGGGATGCCTACGTTCAAGAGTATTTTGATGGCCTGAAACATGATCTCACGTATGCCCCCTTGGTTCGTCCCCCCGACTTTGATAGGGATTTCATCCTGTATATCTCCGCTTCCACCTACTCAGTCGCTGGAGTCCTCATTCAGGAAGATAACAATGGAAATGAGCATGTTATCTATTATGTCAGTAAGAACCTGGTTGGATCTCCTGTATCCTATTCACATGAAGAGAAATTAGCACTGGTTGTCGTGTTCTAGATCTAGAAACTTCGTCATTAAATCCTTATGCATTCCACCAAGGTCGTGACTAATTCCAACCCGATGGCCTTTTTATTGAGTTACCGAATCATCAATGGGAAGTACGCCCATTGGATGGTGATCCTCCAGGAATTCGATCTTGAATTTGTCACACCAAAAAGTAAGAAAGGTTTAGCCCTCGGTCAACTCATTTAAAAACTACCTACAGTACGCAGGATCCTCCAATTAATGATAATTTCCTCGATGAGCATTTATTTGCCATTACCACCGATGACCCTTGGTATGGCGACATCCTCATTTATTTGCGAACCAAAAAGTTCGCCCTCCATCTTGACCGTGATGCTCAACGATGTTTCCGATACCAGGCCCTCCGCTATTTTATTATCGGTGATGACCTTTATCGTCGCGGTGTAGATTCTATCCTTCATCGTTGTCTCATAGACGTTGAAGCAGAACAAGTCCTCAATGCCTGTCATAGCAGCACTTATGGTGGCCACTGCCCAGAAAATCATGCGCGCTGGGTTCTTTTGGCCTTCTCTCTTTGGTGATTGCATTGAGGCAGTCAAACACTATCCCAATTGCCAAAATTTTTCCCCTAAGGCATGAGCCCCTCCGGCTCCCCTCCATCCTGTCATCTCCGCTGGTCCCTTTTGTATGTGGGCCATAGACTTTATGGAGTGTCAACCGTCATCGGCTGGTAACCATAAGTATATCATCGTGGCGGTTGAATATTTCACCAAATGGGCTGAGGCAATGCCAATGTTTAACAACATGGTAGCTACCACAACCCTCTTTTTATTTAACCATGTGGTCGCTCGATTCAGAGTTCCGAAAAAATTGGTCTCTGACCATGGCCAAAATTTTGAAGATGAGATATGGCGTGAGCTATCCTCACTGTTGGGCTCTGAGCAAGAATATTCCTCCTCCTATTACCCCCAAGGTAATGGCCAAGTTGAAGCAGTCAATAAAATCCTTAAAACCATGCTTCAACGGATGGTGGATAAGCACAAAACCTACTCGCACCTTATTCTCTTCCCTACTTTGTGGGCCTATAGAACTTCTGTTAAAACCGCCACCGGGTTTACTCCTTTTCACCTTGTTTTTGGAGAGGAGGCAATCTTACCGATCGAGTGTGAAATCCCTTCCCTTCATCTAGCCATTGAAATTCTCCTTGACACCCAACCTTTAGAACAATGAATTATCATGCCTGAGCACGCTTCTGAAGACTGCCATGTTGCATTGCAAACCATTGAGGCGGCTAAGAAATGCACCAAAGCTCAGTATGACCAAAAAGTCCACCCTCGTACTTTTCATGAAGGTGATCTTGTTATGGTGTATGACCAAGCCCATGATGTCCTTAGTCATGGGAAGTTTGACTCATTATGGCTAGGATCATACATCATCAGTAAGCATTTAGGTAAGGGGGCATATCTCTTAGAGGACTTCAAATGCCATACCCTTCCTAATCCTCGCAATGCACTCTATTTGAAGAAATATTACCCTTAGCATTTCCTTCTGGAAATACATGTTTTATTACTTTAGGTCACCAGATTATGATTTTGTGATTTGATACTTCACCAGGACACATTTTTTCCATGAAGCATCACTTCACCACTCCTAAAATCAAATTTCTTCACTTGCAACACTTGTACTTGGGGCACCATTTTGCCTTCATACTTGTCCATGCTCGGGTCGATTTTCGTCGTGAGTAACCATCATGAGCTCATGTTTTTATGGTCCCCATTGGACCTTTTTTGTGTGGCAGCATCATCGAGTTGCCCTTGTTTAGAGCATTCGAGTTGAGTCATCATCGCATTCATGGAGTCTATCCCGAGTCCCTTTGTATCCCGCTATAGTCCTACATCCTTCATTGCTTGGTTCCTTTCTTGTGTTGCACATTATGGCCTTCAGTCCTTCTATCCCAAATCCCTTATGATATTGTGTTAATCGCTGCCAGGTCATCCATGCCATTTATGCTCTAACAAGGGAAGTCGTTTGTCCACTACTCAGTACCCCCCATTTCATTGTCAACCCTGGTGTCAGTCTATCAGTCACTTTACTATTTTCTCTCGTGCCTTAGGTGATGATCCCTTATTGCCTCACCTATGGCGGACCTCCTTCTATCGACATCAGATCATTCATTCCAGAAGACAGGTCTAGAGGGCGGTGTACCTTGGTTCCATCTTCCACTCTTGTTCGGTGCCTCAGATCAGGCAAAGGGACTGCTTATTTCCCTTTGACTTGATTTTTTCTAAGCTCCAGCTCCTTTCAGCATAATCGAGATCCGTATACTTGATGGTTCAGTGATGCAACAACTGATATCGGTGATTCTTGGGTGTGTGTGAGATGTCTCAGCCCTCATGAGGGGGTGGCCCTATAGGTAGCCCCCCACATGATCGGATGACCTCTTCATTATAGCCTTTGATGTAGCTCCATATGTTTGATGATGTTAGCCTTAGCTGCTTGCAGCGCCTTTTTGTTTGCATGTATCAGTCAGATTTTCAGAGCCTTTTCCTGTTTACAGGGATATTTGGGTTGTATTTGTATCTCATGTACTCAGTGTTACACCATTTTTTAGTCATCTAACCCATTGTTATTAGATGGACCCAAGTACACCATGTAAGACCAAAAATAACTTAGTAAACCACCTTTATTAAGTTGTTTATGGTCTAAACAGGAAACCCCATGATGAAAAATTAAATAAATCTACATTTGTTTGATTCTCCTCGAGGAATAATTAGTTAAATAGAAATTTAATTAATATTCTTGGTTATGTTTAACCCAAAACAGGGAAATTAATTAGATAAATCATTATTTATCTTATTATTTCCTAAGAATAATTATTTAAACCTTATTTAAATAATATTCTTTGTTGAATATGACTAAATCACCCTTAAATAATTAAATAAATCATTATTTATTTGATTATTATCAACCACATCCTTAAAAGGATAAATAAATAATTTATTTATTTATTATTTACAAATAAAGAGATTTGACCCAAGTCAAATTCCTTTTCCCTCCAACAAATATAATAAAATATTCCATAAAAGTTGGATCTTTATTTGGTTAATAATATTTTAACTATGCACCAATATCTAGACTAACTCAATATTTTGTTATAAATAGAAGGATTTTCGCATTCATTTACCACCTTTTGTTTCCTAAAGATCACTCTAGATCTATGCTTTTGGTCTGACTATTGATTCACCATCATAGTCATATTTTGCTACCATTTTTGTCTGGGTTTTCTACACCATCAAGAGAGAGGAATTTTAGATCTGAAGTACTGAGGACTTACAAGAACCCATCCAATTGAGGAGAACAGGGAACACCCTCTTGTATTTTCCTCTTAGGTGCCATTAATACAAAATTCATTCAACATATTATTGTCTTGTCTATTGGATGCATGGAGTAAATCTTGTTTTTTCTACTGCTTAATGTCTTATAATGCATAGATCTAGATTTTTGCAGCATTTATCTTGATCACCTAACTGTAGATCTGAGGATATTGGCAACCATCTTTGCTGTTAGGGCTATTTTTTATGTGCAGCTAAAATGGTATTTTTTCGTATGCTTAGAATTAAGATTCATAATAACAACTAGCGACTCCACAGGAGTTTACGATTACGACCGTTGTCGTTTTTCTGATCCTTGAATATCCAGCTGCTTCAAACCCTAGGATTTTTCTTCAGCCCCTTGTTTTTGATTTTCTTGATGTTTTTTAAACCTATAAAACCCTAAAACGATAAAAATTCTAACTTCCATGTTTTTTCGGACCTATTGCACAGGTGACAGACATCAGCCGCAGCTGAGACGACAACTTTTTCTGAAATCTTCTGCCGAGAGTGTCGGAAGTGCAGGTCGCACTTTTTGGCCCAAAAACTGTGACCTGAACCCTCAGGACACACCTTTCAGCCCAAAAACTGTGACCTTTGCTGAAAACAGGTCAGAAACTACGACCTGGAATTTTTGCAGGGATTTTTCTGAAAGTTTTCTGGGTTTGTTTGAGCCTCGTTTCAGGGTTGTCTGACCTTCGTCTCCACCCGTTTTGGACCTGTACTTGTTCTTTTTTGCTCAAATAGGTGGGAACCTAGCCCCCTAGGGCTTGAGTACCCTCCACTTTTTGTGGAAGAGTTTTTGCTATTGCAGGTTGTCTGAAATTTCAGAGTCTTCAGCCATTTTTTCAGATCTGATACCTCACCTTCAGATTCGCTTCAGATCAGCTTGTTATCCAGCCAAATCACCTCATCTAGCTTTTTTTGGTTTTCCTCTAGGGTTCACTCCGTTTCCCTTCAAGAGATAGCCATTTGCCACCTCTTTTAGAACAATTTTTCCTCTGATTTGTTGCTGTTTTCTGCACCACTTTCCGGCATATTTTGTCTTTTAGATCCCTGTCACTCTTGAACTTAGATCTATTGGATTTTTTAGTGTGTTTTGCTTAGTTTTTTACTCACCTATAGAATATTTGTTGAGAGAATCGCCTCCCTGGGATATGTTACACCATTTTTTGGTCATCTAACCCATTGTTATTAGATGGACCCAAGTACACCATGTAAGACCAATTTTACTCTAAGTAAAATTGCATTCACTATGAAAAATAGCTTATTAAACCACTTTTATTAGATTGTTTATTGTCTAAACAAGAAACCCCATGAGGGAATATTAAATAAATTTACATTTGTTTGATTCTCCTCAAGGAATAATTAGTTAAATAGCAATTTAACTAATATTCCTAGTTATATTTAACCCAACACAGGGAAATTAATTAGATAAATCATTATTTATCTTATTATTTCCTAAGAATAATTATTTAAACCTTATTTAAATAATATTCTTTGTTGAATATGACTAAATCACCCTTAAATAATTAAATAAATCATTATTTATTTGATTATTATTCAACCACATTCTTAAAATGATAAATAAATCATTTATTTATTTATTATTTACAAATAAATGGATTTGAACCAAGTCAAATTCCTTTTCCCTCCAACAAATATAATAAAATATTCCATAAAAGTTGGATCTTGATTTGGTTAATAATATTTTAACTATGCATCAATATCTAGATTAACTCAATATTTTGTTATAAATAGAAGGGTTTTCCCATTAATTTACCACCTTTTGTTGCCTAAAGATCACTCTGGATTTATACTTTTCGTCTGACTATTGATCCACCATCATAGTCATATTTTGCTACCATTTTTGTGTGGGTTTTCTATACCATCAAGAGAGAGGAATTTTAGATCTGAAGTGCTGAGGACTTATAAGAACCCATCCCATTGAGGAGAACAGGGAACACCCTCTTGTGTTTTCTTCCCAAATTCCATTAATACAAAATTCATTCAACATATTCTTGTCTTGTCTATTGTATGCATGGATAAATCTTGTTTTTTCTACTGCTTAATGTCTTATAATGTATAGATCTAGATTTTTGCAGCATTTATCTTGATCACCTAACTGCAGATCTGAGGATATTAGCAACCATATTTACTGTTAGGGCTGTTTGTTATTCACAGCTAAAGTGGTATTTTCTCGTACGCTTAGAATTAAGATTTATACTAACAACTAGCGACTCCACACAGGTTTACGATTACGACCGCTGTCGTTTTTATGATCCTTGCATATCCAGCTGCTTCAAACCATATGATTTCTCTTCAGCCCCTTGTTTTTTATTTTCTTGATGTTTTTTTAACCTATAAAACCCTAAAACCATAAAAATTCTAACTTCCGTGTGTTTTCGGACCTATTGCGCAGGTGATAGACATCAGCCGTAGCTGAGACAACAATTTTTTTTGAAATCTACCGCCGAGAGTGTTGGAAGTGCAGATCGCACTTTTTGGCCCAAAAACTGCGACCTAAACCCTTAGGATGCACCTTTCAACCCAAAAAATATGACCTCTGCTGAAAACAGGTCAGAAACTACGACCTGGACTTTTTGTAGGGGTTTTTCTGAAAGTTTTCTAGGTTTGTCTGAGCCTCTTTTCAGGGTTGTCTGACCTCCGTCTCTACCCGTTTTAGACCTGTACTTGTTCTGTTTTGCTCAACTACGTGGGAACCTAGCCCCCTAGGGCTTTCAGTACCCTCCACTTTTTGTGGAAGAGTTTTTGTTGTTGCAGGTTGTCTGAAATTTCAGAGTCTTCAGCCATTTTTTAGATCTAATACCTCACCTTCAGATCCCCTTCAGATCGGCTTGTTATCCATCCAAATCATCTCATATAGCTTTTTTGGGGTTTTCCTCTAGGGTTCACTCCGTTTCCCTTCGGGAGATAGCCTTTCGCCACCTCTTTTACAACAATTTTTCCTCTGATTTGTTGTTGTTTTCCGCACCACTTTCCAGCAGATCTTGTCTTTTAGATCCCTGTCCCTCTTGACCTTAGATCTATTGGATTTTTTAGTGTGTTTTGTTTAGTTTTTTATTCACCTATAGACTAGTTGTTGAGAGACCTGCCTCCTTGGGATTTGTTACACCATTTTTTGGTCATCTAACCCATTGTTATTAGATGGACCCAAGTACACCATGTAAGACCAATTTTACCTTAAGTAAAACAATTTTACCCTAAGTAAAATTGCATTCACTATGAAAAATAACTTAGTAAACCACCTTTATTAAGTTGTTTATGATTTAAACAAGAAACCCCATGAGGAAATATTAAATAAATCTACATTTGTTTGATTCTCCTTAAGGAATAATTAGTTAAATAGAAATTTAATTAATATTCCTGGTTATATTTAACCCAAAAAAGAGAAATTAATTAGATAAATCATTATTTATCTTATTATTTCCTAAGAATAATTATTTAAACCTTATTGAAATAATATTTTTCTATTTGAATATGACTAAATCACCCTTAAATAATTAAATAAATCATTATTTATTTGATTATTATTCAACGAAATCCTTAAAATGACAAATAATTCATTTATTTATTTATTATTTACAAATAAAGGGATTTGACTAAAGTCAAATTCCTTTTCTCTCCAACAAATATAATAAAATATTCCATAAAAGTTGGATCTTGATTTGGTTAATAATATTTTAATTATGCACCAATATCTAGACTAACTCAATATTTTGTTATAAATAGAAGGGTTTTCCCATTCATTTACCACCTTTTGTTGCTTAAAGATCACTCTGGATCTATACTTTTGGTCTGACTATTGATCCATCATCATAGTCATATTTTGCTACTATTTTTGTCTGGATTTTCTACACCATCAAGAGAGGAATTTTAGATCTGAAGTGTTGAGGACTTATAAGAACCCATTCCATTGAGGAGAACAGGGAACACCCTTTTGTGTTTTCTTCCCAGGTGCTATTAATACAAAATTCATTCAACATATTATTGTCTTGTCTATTGGATGCATGGAGTAAATCTTGTTTTTTCCACAGCTTAATGTCTTCTAATGCATAGATTTAGATTTTTGCAACATTTATCTTGATCACCTAATTGCAGACCTGAGGATATTGGCAGCCATATTTGCTATTAGGGCTGTTTGTTATGCACAACTAAAGTGGTCTTTTTTTGTACGCTTGGAATTAAGATTCATACTAACACTCATATATTATTGCATAAGTCCTGGCTGTTATCCCAGGCAGAGTATGTATGTGAGATTCATTATCATGTTTTTACCTGACTCATGTTTATGTTAGCATGTACTATATTGTTCAGTCCCTTGTTTACTGGACGCATGATTCTTTGTAGTTTGTCTCGGCGGGCATAGGTATGCCTCCCCCGCTGCCTATAGCACAGGTACTCACTCATAAAATAGACTTGTCGCACCTGTAAGTCTCACCTTCTCAGGGTGTAGTCCTTTAGTGCTTTGGTGTACCTTATATTTCTCTCACTTTGACTTCCCCTTCAGTGTCTAATGATTGAGTTCTTACAACGTACTTCGATCATACGATTAGCTCCTAACGCTGGCACGTTGCGGGGCAATCTGTTACACCATTTTTTGGTCATCTAACCTGTTACTATTAGATGGACCTAAGTACACCATGCAAGACCAATTTTACCTTAAGTAAAATTGCTTTCACTATGAAAAATAACTTAGTAAAACACCTTTATTAAGTTGTTTATGGTCTAAACAGGAAACCCCATGAGGAAATATTAAATAAATCCACATTTGTTTGATTTCCTCAAGGAATAATTAGTTAAACAACAGTTTAATTAATATTCCTGGTCATCTAATTATTTTCTAGGAATAATTATTTAAACTTTATTTAAATAATATTCCTTGTTAAATTTGAATAAATCACTCATAAATAGTTAAATAAATCATTATTTATTTAATTATTACTCAACCACATCCTTAAAATAATAAATAAATCATTTATTTATTTATTATTTACAAATAAAGTGATTTGACCCAAGTCAAATTCCTTTTCCCTCCAACAAAAATTATAAAATATTCCATAAAAGTTGGATCTTGATTTAGTTAAAAATATTTTAATTATGCACCAATATCAAGACTAACTCAATATTTTGTTATAAATAGAAGGATTTTTCCATTCATTCATCACATTTTGTTGCCTAAGATCACTCTGGATCTACACTTTTGGTCTGACTTTGATCCACCATCATTTTCATATTTTTCTATCCTTTTTCTTGTGAGCTCTCTTTGAGTTCCATTTTTGTCTGGGTTTTCTACACCATCAAGAGAGATCAATTTTAGATCTGAAGTGCTGAGGATTTATAAGAACCCATCCCATTGAGGAGAACTAGTAACATCCTTCTATGTTTTCCTCCCAATTGCCCTTAATATAAAATTAATTCAACATATTCTTGTCTTTTCTATTGGATGCATGGAGTAAATCTCGTTTTATTTACTGCTTATTGTCTTTTGATGCATAGATCTAGATTTTTACAACATTTATCTTAATCAAATAATTGCAGATCTGAGGATATTGGTAGCCATATTTGCTGTTAGGGATGTTTGTTATGCACAGCTAAAGTGGTATTTTTACGCACACTTGTAATTAAGATTCATACTAATCGTTGGATAGGCACAGTGGGTTGCCATTGAAAAACATTCATTTTGACATTAGGTTGACCAAAAAGTGACGGAGTACTGTCATATTGGGTGACCAAAGGTTGCCCCCTAGCATGTGGAGGATAATAAGACGGAAAATGTTGCTCTCCAAATGCTGGGAGTCCAGTTGATATGGTACTTGAAGGAATAGACCCAAAAAAACTGGCTTGATATTGCCCTGAAGATGTGTATAAAGAATCAAGTTGTTTAGTACTCACTATAGGATTACCAGTTAAAATACCAGATGATGACATTGGTAAATTCTATGTAGTCAATTTAGTGTCCTAAATTGCTAACATAAATTATCAACCAGGGCTAGTAAACTGATGAAGTGTGGTGCACTATATGTGCTTAAGTGACATCTTCCTTACTTCGTTGTATGTATTTTATTGATGTTTTTGGGGGTTTTGTATTTTTAGTATTTATGTTCAAAAGATGAAATCAAATCTATGTCAAAAAGAAAAGAAAATGAAACCTTAGACTCAAAACAGAGTGTAATTGTAAATTCTATCCCTAATTAGGAAAATGGTGAAAAGCAGAACATTCTAATCCATGGATATCCTAGCTTGCAAATGAACATGAAATGTAACTCAACATAATACAACCAAGTCTCTTTCATCTAATATTGATATGTTGGAAGAGATTTTAAGAAAAAGAATGGTTGTAAGATAATGAGGATCTTTTAATCTAATTACAAAACAGAAAATGCTAATTAACTCAACATGATACAACCAAATCTCTTTCATCTAATATTGATATGTTGGAAGAGCGTTTTAAGAAAAAGAATGATTGTAAGATAATGAGGATCTTTTAATCTAATTGAAAAATAGAAAATGCTAATTAACTCAACATGATACAACCAAATCTCTTTCATCTAATATTGATATGTTGGAAGAGCGTTTTAAGAAAAAGAATGATTGTAAGATAATGAGGATCTTTTAATCTAATTGCAAAACAGAAAATGCTAATTAACTCAACATGATACACCAAATCTCTTTCATCTAATATTGATATGTTGGAAGAGCGTTTTAAGAAAAAGAATGATTTTAAGATAATGAGGATCTTTTAATCTAATTGTAAAACAGAAAATGCTAATTAACTCAACATGATACAACCAAATCTCTTTCATCTAATATTGATATGTTGGAAGAGCGTTTTAAGAAAAAGAATGATTGTAAGATAATGAGGATCTTTTAATCTAATTGCAAAACAGAAAATGCTAATTAGCTCAACATGATACAACCAAATCTCTTTCATCTAATATTGATATGTGGGAAGAGCGTTTTAAGAAAAAGAATGATTGTAAGATAATGAGGACCTTTTAGTTAAACAAATAATGCAAGACATGAATTAAAAGCTACTTATCTAGAAAGCATGTAGAAGCCTCCTTGGATAGTAGGGGCCCTCTGCTACCAATTTGGTGAAATCCTTCAGCTCCTTAAATTTGTAATCAAAACAGCATCAAAGAACTAAATTTCTCTATTGAAAAACTCACAAATCTACATCCCATTCCATCTTAAACTTTGTTACAAAAGACTCTCTATTCCTTTCTCTTCTTCTCCTATTTTTCACTACTTTTTCATTACCCATGATAGGAGAAAGCTTCTCCTATTTATACAAAATATGAGGAGTTATCTCATTAATGGGAGTCCATGAATCTCTCCTTCCATCTCTAGAGTTACAATCAAAATAGGAAATGATAAGACACATGTTTTTCTAGAGTTTCAACACAACTAAGAAATGAGACACATATCCTCTTAGAGTTTCAATACAACAAGGAAGTGAGACACATATCCTCTTGATCCCATAATCTTCTCCAACCAAATTCGAATTTGGCCTTAGAGTGCCACATAAGGTTCTTCTAGAAGTCTCCTTTTGACCTACACATGTCACAAAACTCATAACACATATATAGATATATGAAACTATGTTAATTTTCTAGTTTCTAATCATAAATTCACTTTAAATACATAAAATACATAACTTTGGAAAACAAGAATCCTAACCCATATATTTATGAAAATGGTTACTTGATGTAGGGTTTTAGGTCAGATGGCTATGAAATAAGAGCTAAATGGTTATGACATAATGGAAATATGTATGAATACGGAAAACATTTTTAAGACTCAACATACCCCTCAACTGAAGTTGTTGCATGTCCTCATGCAACTATTGCAATGATTCATTTGTCCATGAGTTGATCTTTTATGAGTTTTGACTCATATAGATTCGTTCCAAACTTTGCTTCTTGATATTTTCCTTTTTGGCAAAGTATAATACATTTGATTGCAACATTTTTTTTTTTGAGCAATGGTTCTTGTGTAACAATGCTTTATTTTCTTTGTTGCATCAAAGTTCATGAAAACATTTAGAATCAATTACTTCATCAATGAATTGATCATTTGCAAGACATATAATCTTTTGGATCATGTTGCAACAATAGTTGGTTGGGAAGTATATGTGGGGGGAAATGAAATGAAAATGTGTGATAGTGTATGACATGTGGATATGAAATGATGTCCCTCCCCCCCAACTAAAGATATGACAATGTGAAAAAGGGAGTGATGAATTTTCTCAAAGTTACAATTTTAGCATTCTAATGAATTACATGACTAAAAATTAGAAAACAATATACCTTCACTTACCTTAAATGTGGATGAGTTGTGTATGTGTGGTGGCTGCAAAATTTTGATCATATTCTTCTTCAAGTGGTTGAACAAGAGGAGTCATGGATAAAGAGATAAGATGACTTTTTATTGCTCCTACTAAAACTTGCTGAATCTGCTCCAAAATGTTGAAAATAATAGTCTTCATGTCTTCAAAACTCATTGGCATAATTCCTACTATGTGAAAAGATGTTCTGATGTCGAACATAGTAGGAAATTGTTGACTTAGTGGCCATTAATGGATGCCACTAGTCAACACGAGAACTCTCACCATTGATGACAATGAGAGTCAAGATGCCCCAAACACATCTTGCTAGGTACGAATGATTTTGCCGATGTTGAGTCACTTAGAAGATCTGACGAACAAGGGACATTAATGTATTCCCATTGTTTGTCAGCATGAGAACTTGCCATTAAGGCATGCAAGCCTCAAGATGTTTTTACAAAGAACTTAGACTCAAAGGACTATGGACTCAATAATTTGCATTGAAGCAGGGCTTATTTGCGGAATGAAAATGACAAGAAATGGAAGATGAAAATGGAAGATGGCAATGGAGAGTAGAAATGGAAATGGGCAATAAGCATGTGAATTAGTCTCTTGCTTTTATTTGTGGGTTATGAATGGACAAAAAGAAATGGAAAGTAGATGTGAATGTAAATGGAAAATATAAAGTGAAATGAGGGGAATGGTTTATTATGAGGTATGAATGTGATGGAGACAATAGTATCTGAAAGTTTTTCAAATGTTTGGATCTGATTTTGCATCAGCACATTTCCTCTTTGTTGTTGATCAACCTCTTATGAAACAAATTGGTTTCTTAGAGAGACACCATTCTCTTGTAGTCATTTGTCCTTCCTCCTGGAACCTGCAAAAAAAACTAATACTTCTTCTGCAATGGAATGTAAGATTATCAAAGGAGAGAGGTGATCAATCTCTTTAGTTATGATATTTACACACAAAACTAAGAATTTGTATTAATGAAACAATTTCTCAAAGGAAAAATCAAAAGAATTTATACATGTTTTGGAATTAGTGCCTCAAGTTGAATGTTGCTTCTTTTCAGCAATTTATTTCATTATTTACCATTTCAAACTCTAATGATGGATTTCTCACTGTGTAGATCTTGTTGAGACCTTTCCAACGATACTTGAATCATCAAAATCTGATTTTGTATGAGAAAGTTAGGCTGATTTGAACAATGAGGTTCTTTTCTGCTGCTGAATTGGAGAACCGCTGCGGAATTGGACTTTAGCTGCAGAATGTCGACGGTTTCTGTAGCTAAAAATCTTGAATAAAAAGTTAGCCATTCATATTTTATCATCAGTCCAAAATTAATCAAATACCTTCAGAAAAGTGAGCAAATAACTTATTCATTTCATTGATTCAAAATTATAAATTTTTTTTTTTTTTAATCAAAACAAAATTGAAAAAAGAGAAATGCAATTTTTTTTTTATTTTTATTTTTTAATAACAAAATTGAAAAAGATTTTTTTTTTTTTTTAAAATCAAACAGATGGCAGTTGTTTTGAAGCAGCTTAACATGAATACATCTGTACAGCGCTAAACATTGCAACTAGAATGTTGAACATAAAACAGTTAACATAATCAATTGTACCGGGTAGATGCTTTGCCAGAAAATTTGACCCTAAAAAGGGACGCAAATACTCTATGAATGCACTGAACTTAATGGCATCAAAATCAACAAGAACAAGTTTTGCATCTCTAGCTAGACAGCTCATTGATAATATCTAAAATTTGGCTTCTCATCTCTCCAACTGTAGATGCTGTCACTCGGCGCTTCAAGGCAGCGTCCCAATCATCACCAGAAATGTTTCCTTCACATGCACACAGCTCTTTCACTATGGCTAAGAGAAATAAACCACAGTCATAGTTATTTCTTTGAAGAGGTGTGAAATGCAAGGTCAATGTGGCAGATGATGCAGGAGGAAAGCCATCGTCAATGTGGGTGAAGATCCGGCATCAGCAATTAGTGGAATGTGGATTGAATGCCACGATAGACTTTGATTTCGATTAAAATTCTTCTTCTTGAGATCTAGAAAACCGAATTAAGGGTGAAATCAATGCAGAGTGCCGTTCTCAAACTCTCCACTGTGTAAAAACCGTTTTCCCTCACGCGGCAGACAAAAATGGGCTTCAAAGAACCGAGAAATTCTCCCAGACCACCACGAATTTCTTAAAACGATTTCTGGGTTATCTAATTGACCCTATTGGCGAAAAAACCCATGTTTCCGTTTTTTTAGATTTGCTCTATTTTGTTCAAAAACGGCGTTTCAAAATTGGGTGTTTGTGCTGCTACGTTTTCTGGCAATTACGTATTCTCTAAAAAAAAATCAATTTCGAATTTGATTGCTGTTTGTCATGCCATTGAATTTTTATTTTATTTTATTTGAAATATTCTATCGCTCTTCACTGAATTCTCCTTTGAATTGTGTTTTAATGGAATTTGATTGTTGTTGCAGGGCGTATGCGGGACTGACAGTAATACGAGCAGAGGTGTTTGTCCAGATTATGGTAAAATTTCCAGATCTTCTTTCTCCAATTCGATAATCTCAACCTAGAAGAATGGATCATGTGGCTGAATTTTGACTCAGAAATTGATGAATGATTGCTGCCCTTTCATTTGTACAGTCGTGGGTCTGCTGCTATTCATGGCAGACTGACTTGCCATCCTGTTCTTGATCCCAGCAGCCATCGTCATGAAAACCTACTCCACATTAGTTGCATTCTTTGCACTTGTCTCCAAAAATGGAATGCCAATTTCATCCGCAAATGCCTTAACTGTATCGTAATCAACAGTTCTGTTAGCAGTCAAATCAGATTTGTTTTCAACAATCAACTTGTTGACATTCTCACTTGCATAGCGATCAATCTCATTCAACCATTGCTTCGGTAACATCATAAACCACAATGATCCCATGTGCACCACGGTAATAGTTGCTTGTAATTGTTCTAAATCGTTCTTGCCCCGCTGGAAGGCTTGAATGTTTTTTTTTTTTTTTTATTAAATGATTTGTTATTAAAATTATATATATATTTTCAAAAAATTAAAAATATACATATATATTTTAGTAAACAAAACAATTTAATTTAATTTTTTTTTTTATAATTGATTTGTTAATAAAATTATGTATGTTATATTTTCAAAAAAATTAAAAATACACATATATATTTCATTAAACAAAGCAATGTATTGGAATTTTTTCATTTTTTTTTTTTTTTTTAATTGAATGAATTGAAATGATGAAGTTTATTTTGTCTCATTTTTGTTTTTTTTTTTATATAACAATTCTTTTTTCTGATCCTCCAGATCATACAAAATGCAGGAGGAGAGCATACTCAAGAATTATTAATTTTTTTTTTAGATGTAAGAAATAAGGTCTCCTAATTACACTTTCCCGGCAACGACGCCAAAATATGTAGTCAATTTAGTGTCCTAAATTGCTAACATAAATTATCAACCAGGGCTAGTAAACTGATGAAGTGTGGTGCACTATATGTGCTTAAGTGACCTCTTCCTTACTTCGTTGTATGTATTTTATTGATGTTTTTGGGGGTTTTGTCTTTTAGTACTTATGTTCAAAAGATGAAATCAAATCTATGTCAAAAAGAAAAGAAAAGGAAACCTTAGACTCAAAACAGAGTGTAATTGTAAATTCTATCCCTAATTAGGAAAATGGTGAAAAACAGAAACATTCTAATCCATGGATATCTTAGCTTGCAAATGAACATGAAATGTAACTCAACATAATACAACCAAGTCTCTTTCATCTAATATTGATATGTTGGAAGAGATTTTAAGAAAAAGAATGGTTGTAAGATAATGAAGATCTTTTAATCTAATTGCAAAACAGAAAATGCTAATTAACTCAACATAATATAACCAAATCTCTTTCATCTAATATTGATATGTTGGAAGAGCGTTTTAAGAAAAAGAATGATTGTAAGATAATGAGGATCTTTTAATCTAATTGCAAAGCAGAAAATGCTAATTAACTCAACATAATACAACCAAATCTCTTTCATCTAATATTGATATGTTGGAAGAACGTTTTAAGAAAAAGAATGATTGTAAGATAATGAAGATCTTTTAATCTAATTGCAAAACATAAAATGCTAATTAACTCAACATGATACAACTAAATCTCTTTCATCTAATATTGATATGTTGGAAGAGCTTTTTAAGAAAAAGAATGATTGTAAGATAATGAGGATCTTTTAATCTAATTGCAAAACAAAAAATGCTAATTAACTCACCATAATACAACCAAATCTCTTTCATCTAATATTGATATGTTGGAAGAGCTTTTAAGAAAAATAATGGCTGTAAGATAATGAGGGTCTGTTAGTTAAACAAATAATGCAAGACATAAATTAAAAACTACTTATCTAGAAAGCATGTAGAAGCCTCCTTGGATAGCAGGGGCCCTCTGCTATCAATTTGGTGAAATCCTTCAGCTCCTTAAAGTTGTAATCAAAGCAGCATCAAAGCACTGAATTTCTCTATTGAAAAAAAACTCACAAATCTACATCCCATTCCATCTTAAACTTTGTTACAAAAGACTCTCTATTCCTTTCTCTCCTTCTCCTATTTTTCACTACTTTTTCATTACCCATGATAGGAGAAAGCTTCTCCTATTTATACAAAATATGAGAAGTTATCTCATTAATGGGAGTCCATGAATCTCTCCCTCCATCTCTAGAGTTACAATCAAAATAGGAAATGATAAGACACATGTATTTCTAGAGTTTCAACACAACTAAGAAATGAGACACATATCCTCTTAGAGTTTCAATACAACAAGGAATGAGACACATATCCTCTTGATCCCATAATCTTCTCCAACCAAATTTGAATTTGGCCTTAAAGTGCCACATAAGGATCTTCTAGAAGTCTCCTTTTGACCGACACATGTCACAAAACTCATAACACATATATAGATATATGAAACTATGTTAATTTTCTAGTTTCTAATCATAAATTCACTTTAAATACATAAAATAAATAACTTTGGAAAACAAGAATCCTAACCCATATATTTATGAAAATGGTTACTTGATGTAGGGTTTTAGGTTAGATGGCTATGAAATAAGAACTAAATGGTTATGACATAATGAAAATATGTATGAATATGGAAAACACTTTTGAGACTCAACAAAGTCCATGGGTTTGAAGATGCACCAGAGAAAATGCCAGATAATGATTTGTAACCTGATGGGACCAAAAGGCCACCATAAAAATATGGCTCTGGTGAAGTTGTAAACATCGACATGGTAGCTAGGGCAGGAGTTGACATAATTGGAACAGATGGCCCAACCGAAGAAGTTGGTTTAGGCATGGTTACTTAACCAAATGTATACCCTTTTGAATCGACAGGAGTTGAAAAGGAACAAGATCAACAAAAGCATATGGTGTCGATTAAGGAAAAGACTCATACAGATAAAGGTCCTCCCTAAAGTGGGTTGGAGTTAAAGGTGTTTCGTCTTGTGGGATTTCTTCAATCACAATTAAACCATGGGGAAGTATTTCATCATCAGGCCCAAAGTATATTTCAGGTGGTTCACTATGTGATATGGGAGATTCAATAGCTACATAAATTTGTGGGATGACCAAGGTAGGAGCAACTTCCGATTGTATGACTTCAGGATTCATATGTTTTGGCAAAGAAGAGATAGGATCTGGATCAATTTCTTATTGAACAACGTCGGGTCTAGGAGGTATGGTCTCACTAATTGGATGGATCGTGACCACGGGTAGCTGTGAAGATTCCGTTTCGACAACAGTAGATGAACCGGGATGTGTAGAAACAACTTGAGCTAACTCTGGTTTATGGAAAGATGATGTTTCACGGAAGGTACAAATTGTACTTGATTCGACAGATCGTGATCACCTTTGTCTACTAGAAGTAACTTCTGGTGGTGAAGGTGGTTTTAATGCTATTCTACGTGAACGACAGGAGAAATGATTTTATTCTTCCACGAAAACTGATTTATTTTAATAAAAAAAAAATAAAAAAAATAAAAGGGTAATGCTAGGCAAAAGGGTTTACCAAGAAACTGTGAACTGCAGAATACCTCCTGGCGAACCAAGAAGTACGAGCAGGAAATCTCTTCGAATGCTGTGTTCGGTGTATCACAATTTATGAGGCAGCCAACTCAGTTCACTATGGATGAATAACACCTAAAATTTTTCCTCCCAAATATACCCAAAGGTACGTGGAGGCCCAAGTCCGTATTAGCGCTGTCTGATGTGAAACTGTACAGTGAGAGCACCCCTTTATACTTATCGTACTGTAACACTGCCCGATATACTCGAAATTATGAGGACGAGCTACGACATACTTACGTACGTGGAGTGAGGTATCACATTCGGAATGTATCGCAGACAAGTTAACGACAACTGTTATGTTTTACGATGCCGGAACACGTCTCTAGCCTAGACCTTCTAAATGTTATCGTTATGGTTCTAATGCTTTGTTAGGTAAATTGAGATTAATTTTATGTTGATCTTGCTTAACAATTTTCCTTTCAAAGGTTGACCGCGATGATGTATTGGAAAATTCCTAAAATGAAACTAAGAATGATAAGCAATCTTTCACTTTTAGTTTCTCAATGAAAATCCTAGTTACTAGAGGGAAAGAGCAAACGATTTGCGAGCAAAAAAATCAAAGAACACAAACTAAATGCAGATTTCCTAATTGTTCCTTTTGAAAAACACACAAACCACTACACACAAATGCAGATTTTTCTTTTTAGTTCCTTTAATGTTATGAATGCAGAAAAGAAACTAAGTGCACTAAATCAATAAAAACAAATGCCTTTTAATTTTGGGAAATGAGGAATACAAACAACAATTTCTCTTTTGAAGGAAAAATGAGGAATGAAACAACAATTTCTCCTATCAGGAAACGAATATTTTACGACAATTTCCTTTTTCAAAAGCAAATGAATGTAATGCGAAAATAAAAATACTTTGAAATTAACTTGCCAATGATAAAGAAAAATGCTTTAAACAAACATTGAACAAATTTTCTTTCAAAGGAGGAAGAGGTAGATGAATTCACTGGTCAATGTGAGGCTTGGGATTTTCAAAATATAGCAGCAAACAAACTAAAACAAACTGCAAAGACAAATTCAAGAGAATTTGGATGGTTTCAGGAGGCAACACAGTCTTTAAAGAGAGAAGTGCTTTGCAACGCAGGCCTGAAAGGGAGAAAGTGCTATGCAAAGCACTATGTTCTGTCCAAGAGTGCGTTGGGCGCAATGTATAAAGAAAAACACAACTGTTTAACACATTTCTTTTGCAAATTTTGATCTTAAAAAGCCTAATATTTATGAGTAACAACTATTGGGTGAATAAACAGAGAAAATCAGAGGCTAAAACACCTAGGATAAAGAGTAATCTCCCCAGCGGAGTTGCCAATTTGTTATGCGGAATTATGAATTACAGATAAATCATTCTTCCCTAGAGAGGTGTTAATCTAGAACAATAGGTCAAAGACTTTACAACTATCTTTGCGAACTGTAAATAGACACACAGAATGAAATAAGGAACCTACTTGGGATCCAAGCGCTTCCAAAGTCTCTTCCTTTCGATTTTGCTGTAGCTTCAAATTCCAGCCAGCTGTGCAAAATATTTCCTACAAGAATGAACACTAAATAGCAAGAGATAGCAATAATAAAGATGTCTATTCAATTTGTTTAGCTAAACCAATAAAGCATAAACCATATACATCAACTAAGTAATCATGATATTGAAAATCAAAGATTATACATATGCATATAGGGAAAAATAAGTAGTAATATTTATTAATGATAGAAGGGGAGGTTACAACCCAATGATTGATTTAGTGTCACCATCTCCAGCAGCATCCCAACCTCATCACAATGCAGATATCTCCAGCAATCTATCACTCAAATAAATCTCCTCAATGGAAATTCCACCAACATTTCTCTACACAAATTCTTCCTTATCAAACACTAAGATCTGTGCTCAATTTATAGAGGAGCTGAGGTAGTTTCACAATCAATGACTTTCCAATAATAGGAAAGACATGTTCCTAATATTGTAGGTGTCAAATGGACACATGGATTCGAAGTTTGACACATGTGAACTCTTCTAGAAGGCACTGGCCAAGTGGAGTGTTGAACCCTTAGTTAAACTGAGAGGGGGGGTGAATCAATTTAACACATTCATGGACTTTTAAAATTTTTCTTTAAACTTATTTACACTTTCATTCCATGATCAACTTATTACATAATGTAACAACAATCTTAATATGTGAGAAACAAGTATTAAGCAGATTAGATACACCATATCAACACATAACATCATGCACATAGACAATAGATATAAGTGGAAACCCATAAGGGAGAAAACCACATATTATTATTGTTGTGATGCAAAGTCAAGCTCCAACTCCCTCTCACCACTTATTTTCTGTAGGCTCCAACCTACAAGAGGCTACTACCTCAATTCTGCAAGCTACAACTTGCACGGAAGCTCCAACTCCGATCTATTTTCTGCAGGCTACAACCTACAGGAGGCTCCTACCTTAGCCAGCTATAACTGACATCTATCAAGCTACAACTTGATATGGAAGCACCAACTTCCTCACTCTTTTAAAAAAAACACATGCTGATTTACTTGGATATCAGCTCTGTTCTGTTCCTTCTTCACTACTATCCACCAACCTTCATATCTGCCTTATATCATCTATGAACCTTCACAGCTTCTCTATCTACTCCTCCTTCTTCTTACCCTCTCTGCCTCATTTCTCCATTCTCTAACCTATTTTTGCATATCTATGTGATATCATTTATAGAGTTCACCTAATGACTGTTTGTATTCCACAGGGAATTTGAAGTGAATATATATGACTCTTTGCCTTCAACCTTCTCGTTTTCTTGCCTAGCAGATTTAGAAAAATATAACAATATGTATATATTTCAATATTACAGTGGGGTATTTATTTGCCTACGGAGACTTGCCTTTGCATCACAAACAATATAAAATTAATTAAAACATTTACATTTACATTTGCAACAGATATATCTCATTCAACCCTTTCAGTTCTTGGCTGACTGTGTGTTTTTCTTTTCTGCTACTGTAGTGTAACAATTCTGCATACTCTCCTGCTTTCTATGCATGTAGAATGCATTTCCAAAATTATGGTCTAAATCTGGCAGCTTTACCAAAACCCACATTCTCTACTCTCATGCATATAAAAATTCATCTCCAATTTTCAATCCAACACAAATTCCCAATCTGAAAATTTCAATGTTTTAATTTTTGAAATGGAAATTTAAATTTATGCAGAAGCTTATTTCATCTATGGTTATGAAACCATACATATGGTAATCTTCATACTTCAAATATGCATATACAATTAAGCCCAAATTCTAACCTCAGTCAATACACTTATGAGTAAAATGCATTTCCATTAGTGCCCAAACTAAATTCACTTTCTGGGCAAATTCAATAATAATGATTTCTGAAGCTTCTATATCTTGAATCACAGATTTGAGATATTGAAGTAGTTTTCTTCTATATGCATATAAAATGCCCTATGTCTTTATGTGTCACACCTATTTCTCAATATGGAAATATTTCAAAGTGGAGGCTCTACTTTTTAACAAACCATAAGAAAAAAAACCCACCTTATGAATTGTCGAATAACCTTTTTGAATTTCATTTATGCTTCAAATTAAATCTTGGGTTTTCACACTTACCAATTCACCTTAATCTCACTCTTCGAATTTCATTCAAAGCTCAATATAATAATGGCTCACGGAATTACCATCTCACATCAACCACGATATGTTAACATATATTTCACCTTCCACATTATAATAAAACCTTGATTTTAATTTAAAACCAAACCCCACAAATATATGAATGCCTGTTTGTTCCCACTATTATTTTAACGTACCATTCGCCTGTGCTACTTCACTTGTGATCCAATGGTCTATCTTTCCTCGCGTTCCAAAACTCAATTACTCACCCATCTGATGATCATCATGCTACCAAGATGCACGAAGCTTATTTCTCAGAAATTACGCGATAAAAATGGTTTTTAAAAACCACTCTTTGCCACCCGTCCACTGGCTAACCTTATCGCGTTGAAAAAGGAAAAACAACTTACCACTTAATTAGCCACATGATACTGCTGGTTTTATTTCTCAAAACGACCTCCTCATTCACTGTTCTACCTTCTCGTTTATTCATGGTTCCGCCTTCTTATTTACTCAACGAACCATTGGATTTCAGTTCATTAACCCCAACACCTTCTAATTCGATCATGCCTCTTTAACTTGATTTCTGCTACATAACCAGAGTTCCTCTTCTCTTCAAACCATGCCATCACTTATGGTGCTTCCACTCGATTCATTCGAAGGTGCTCCAGTTATTCTTTATTGAAGACTGCTTTCAATTCATTACTGAACCTAAAATTCGTGATTGTAAAAAGACCGGTTCTCTTTCACAGTTTAACAGAATCAGGGTTCTACCCAGTAATTAAACCTCACCAACGTACCTTCTTCCTCTCGACATATTCAAGGATTGTTACTTTGTGCCTTCAAGTTTCATGATTCTACAACCTCAATTCAACTCCCATTACAATAAAAGCCCTATATGGACTTCGAAACCCGGAACTTTACGACACCATAATTACACAATGGAACTTGTAAGTTTCCTTCAAGTGCCTTATTCAATACCTATTTCGGTCAAGAAATTTTTGAATTCGATAAAGGTTCATGTAATTTCAATTCAATAGCATTGATTTGAATATATTCATTCCAGAATCAAAACTTTATAACATGACCCCCGACATATTCGAATTGCTTATGAATCAAACATTGACATTAACCCTTAACATAGAGTTTATCACGTACTGTTTCTTATACGATTTCTTATTGAAACTCAAAGCCTACCACACAGAACTTAAACCAAATGATACCCATGTAATACTGAAACAGATTCCTCATATATGCAGATGATATTACTTACAAAGGCTTCTTGTCTTGACTAGATATTTAAATCAAATGGCCCTTTTCAACTGCCCGTAGGCTTACAGGAACAAACCCCTGTTTACCCAAACTGAAGCACTCACACACTCTACAGATCTCTAAAGACCCTAAACCTTTCTTTTCTTTAACGCAACTCCCTCCTGAGCTTGTTTTGTATAAGATCTTTGGCCCTTGCTGTATCTTGCAACTCCGCTACCTCTCTTCTTCTTTGCTGCCTCTGCTTCAATTCACTGTCTCTGCTTCTATTCACCTATCTGTTTCATCTGTTGCCTCTGATTCTTGTCTAATGCTGCCTTTCTACATTTGTGACAGCAACAAAATTGAATCCGACCCCAAGGAGAGTTGGTCTCTAAACTCTGCCCATGATTCCTTTTATGTAGCTTCATTTAAAACAAGAATTCTCCTCAATTCTGTTACAAATTTATTTATCAATTTCAAGGAAATTGAAAAATAAATGTATTAATTCAACGTTGATCTATAGCCCAACACAAATACATGTATACATTGCCTCTTTCATTCTCTATTCCCCTGCACCCAGTCATATACATATACTTTCATATTATACTCATTCCAATATTAAGACCTTGGGAAATTTTAAATATATCCCCGAACTTTAATTCTATCGCTGAACCTTAGAACTAAGGTTATCACCCTTCAAAATCTTATATTAATAACCTGACGCATTATAAGTAAACACTTATAACAACTTTAGGCCTCGGGCCCACCCATACAATGCGGAATTTAACACTTCTTAAATGCCCATACCTTAGATTATCCTCCGAGCTCCTTCAAAAGCGATCACAGTTCGATGAGCCAGCCTTCGATCGGACGACGTACATCGATATCACGCTGAGTCCACAGTCGACAGTTAATGCACGATGGCACGCGATGAGGGCAGTATCTCCAAACCGCTTAAGGCCACGTGTCAACCTATGGCATAGATCGCGTTCGAGTTGGAAATACAACTTATCCCACAAAGGCGGTGCGATCAAACTGCTTCCGGCTTTTGAACAGTAGGTGACTGTAGTTTAAACCAGGGTTAAAACCCTTCTTCCTATTCACTCCGGTTTACTAACTCAGGTTCGACTCTTGGACAACACGCTCAGTTCAAAATAAAACAAAATTATTTCTCTGTGAGTGGGGTTTTCACAACCTGGGCTTGCGGAAAACATCTTTACGAATTCATTCTTAGAGACGGTATGGGTACAATGTAAGTCTATTACGAGGACTAATTACATCCGGCTATGGCTTCTTCCTGGGATTTACTTCAACAGAGCCTATTCTGACAATCCAAGAGAAATCTACAATCAACAATGGATAGAGAGGCATGTAGAGATTACACGGTAATTTTATTCAATAATTATACACAGAATGGTGTTTCAACCACCTCGCAATTAAACAAACTCTCACACAAAGATCAATTCAAAGACAATTAGATAATTGATGAACACTGTGTTTTATTCAACAGGAAGTAATTGCTTGACACCAACTTTTACTGCGGAAATCTCCTCCCCTTCCATGCATTCAAAGAATACAATTTATATATATATTATTATGTGTCTCTTCGGTACCTCTGTGAGGACCGTTTCTACTCTATCAAAAGGCCTAAGTACATTCATTCGAATAACTGAATAGGACAGATGGACTGAACCTAAAACTATTCGACTTCTACTGACTCTAACTGATCTAAATGCAACAGACAGCTAAGGTATTGACACCTTGCTGTTACAAATTCAAATTATTTTGAACCTCCTAGCCACAACATGTGGACAAAACTCCTACATTGCTGACTAGTGTCTAATGCCCCTGCATCAGACTCCCGAGGGAAAATTTCCTTCATGGACTCCTGTCCATGAGTTCTTCCACTGATATGCCTATCTTTTGCAACATTCCTTCAGTCATCCAAGTGGCATCTTCCTCTAGCTGGTCCTTCCACTTGATTAAGTACTGAAAGTACTCTTGTCCTCTGGTCTTCTTGGACACTCTTTGTTCCAATATCTTCTCTAGTTGCAGTGGTTGTGCTTGAGGTAACTGTTTTGTCCATTCAATCTGTTCCTTATCCATTGGTCCTTCTCTTGCACCATCATCTTCGTACTTGTACAAATCTGCAACATTAAAAATGGGAGATATTCCAACATCAGGAGGCAATTCAATCTCATAAGAATTAGTAGAAAACTTTCTAAGTATCTTGCATGGCCCAATATTTTTAAACTCCAGTTTATTATACTGCTTCTTTGGGAATCTCTCCTTTCTCAAGTGCGCCAAAACCAGATCTCCTACTTCAAAATGGACTTCTCTTCTACTCAAGTCTGCTCTGCCTTTGTATTTGATGCTGCTGCCTTGTAGCTGTTGTTTCAATTGTTCATGTATGGCTTGGATTTCTGAAGCAAATTCCTCACCATCAGCACTCCTCAGCTCAGCCTTTCCTAGATTTCTTAACTCTGATATTTCTCTGGGGTGCATTCCATAAACAATATGGAATGGAATCTGCCCCGTGCTTCTGTTTGGTGAGTCACTATATGCATATTCTTCCTGGGGAAAAATATGATCCCACTGCTTGGGATGCTCTCCTGCAAGACTTCTCAACAACTTTCCCAGACTCCTATTCACTACCTCAGTTTGTCCATCAGTCTAAGGATGATAAGCTGAGATGAAACTCAGTTTAGTACCAAGTTTCTTCCATAGTGTCCTCCAAAAAGGCCCACAAATCTGGTGTCTTTGTCTGAAACAATACTCTTGGGAAACCCATGCAACCTAACAACTCCTTTGAAAAACAAGTTAGCAACATGGGTGGCATCACTAGTTTTATAACATGGAATAAAATGTGCTATTTTGGAAAATATGTCCACTACAACAAAGACTGCATCATTCCCTCTCTAAGTCTTGGGAAATCCTAGAACAAAATCCATACTCACCATGTCCCAAGGCCTGTCTGGTATAGGCAAGGGAGTGTACAATCCTGCATTTTGGCTCCTTCCTTTGGCATATTGACAGATTTTGCAAATTTTCACAAACTTGTCCACTTTTGCTCTCATCTTGGGCCAATAATAGAAGTGACTCAGCTGCTCATAAGTTTTATCAGTACCAAAGTGCCTAGCAAGTCCACCACTATGCTTCTCCTTGATCAAATTTTCTCTCATGGAGCATTTTGGTACACACAGTTGGTTTCTCCTGAATAGTAAGTCCTCCTGCAAGAAATAATCTAGCCACTGGCTTCTATCTATTAGAACAAGGTTACAACATGCCTCAAATGATTCCTTAAATTTTGAATCTGTTTTATACAGTTCTTTGAGAAAATCAAATCCTACAACTTCAAAATTGGTTTCTTGAACAAGCATGTGCCTCCTACTCAAAGCATCAGCTACTTTATTTTCTTGGCCACTTATATGTTTCAAAACAAAGTCAAAACTTTGGAGATACTCAACCCATTTCACATGCTTATGATTTAACTTGGGCTGCTGTACAATTTATTGCAAAGCATGATTGTCAGAGTATAATACAAATTATTTGGACATTAAATAATGCCTCCACTTTTTCAATGCCTGAATAATTGCATAGAATACCTTCTCATAAGAGGAATACTTCCTTCTGGTGTCATTCAAATTCTCACTGAAGTAAGTTATAGGCCTATCATCCTGACTCAGCACAGCTCCAATGGCTTCTCCACTGGCATCACACTTCACTTGAAATGGTTTAGTAAAATCAGGCAGAATTAAAACAGGCTTTTCAGTCATCTTTTGCTTCAAAAGTTTAAAGTTTCTTTCTACTTCAACATTCCATTTAAATGGTAGTTTGCTCTTTTGTATTGTCTCAATGATGGGTGCATTAATCTTACTGAAATTTCTTATAAATTTCCTGTAAAAATTGGCAAGTCCATGGAAACTTCTTACCTCAAAAACATTTCTGGTTGAAGGCCACTCCACAATTGCCTTAACCTTTTTTGGGTCCATCTTCAATCCTTTTGCAGAGACAAAAAAGCCCAAATACACCAACTCTTCCTTCATGAATGAGCATTTCTTTAATTTTATCAACAGTTTCTCTTGGTGCAGCTTATTTAAGACATAATTAAGATGCCTTAGATGTTCTTCTTTAGTTTTGCTGAAAACTAATATATCATCCAGATACACTATCACAAATTTACCAATGAATTCTTTCAACACATCATTCATAAGTCTCATAAAAGTGCTAGGTGCATTTGACAACCCAAAAGGCATCACCATCCATTCATACAGTCCTTCATTCATTTTAAAGGCAGTTTTCCACCATTCACCTTCCTTTATTCTAATCTAATGATATCCACTTTTTAAATATAACTTTGAAAAATACTTGGCACCACTCAAACAATCCATTAAATCCTCAACTCTGGGCAAAGGGAATCTGTACCTGATTGTTATCTTATTGATTGCTCTGGAATCAGTACACATCCTCCAGCCTCCATCCTTCTTTGGGCTCAATACTATTGGTACTGCACATGGACTCAAACTCTCTCTGATCAGCCCCTTATCCACCAATTCCTGTACTTGCTTCCTGATTTCCTCATTTTCTATGGGAGTCATTCTGTAGGCTACCTTATTTGGCAGATTTGAACCTGGCATAAAATCTATCTGATGGCTGACCTTTCTCACAGGGGGCAGCTCATCAGGTAAATCATCCACAACAATGTCACAATAACTGTCTAACATCTCTTGGATTTCTATTGGCAAATAAAAAATCTTTGTAGAAGTGAGAACTACCTTAGGTTTGCAAACTAAAGCAAAGCTTACCTCTTCTTCTTCAATATGCTGTAGATACTCCTTCCCGCTCAACAAAAAGGTCTTTGGATCAGCCACTCTACTTGATGGTTCTCCTTCTTCCATGGGTATCAATGTATGATGTAGCCCATCTTTGAAGAACTTGTAAGTGTTCTTCTTGCCATCATGCACTGCTGCTCTGTCAAACTGCCAAGGTCTACCCAGCAGTATGTGACATACATCCATGGGCATCACATCACACAAGACTTTATCTTTTTAGTTTCCCATTTGTAGCTCTATCTCACACTATTCCTTTACAATCAGCTGGTGCCCTTTATGCAACCAGGACACCCTGTAGGGAGTTGGATGCTCCCTTGTCTTCAGCTTCAACTTCTCTATCACCTCAGTGGAAACCAGATTGTCTGTGCTGCCACTGTCAATGACTAGCCGGCAGCATTTCCCCTGGACTTTGCATATGATCCTAAAAAAAGTCTTCCTTTGTGCAGGCTTAGTGACCTCTTTGGCTTGTTTCAACAGGACCTTATTAACCACCAAGGACTCTCCCCTCTCTGGTAGAATTTATTCTTCAATTGCTGTCTCTTCTCCAGCCTGGGCAACAACAACATTTCTTAGACCAGCACCCACATTCTCTGGGCACTCATAGTGCTTGTGTCCCACTTGATGACATCTATAGCACCTCAATTCTCTTCCTCTACTTTTGCCTCCTCTTCCTCTGTAAGAACCCCTTCTGCCTCTTGCATCACCCTCTGTAGATGCATTCTGAGGTGAGCTACTGTTAGCTCCATCTCTAGGTGTAGTAGACTTTCCTCTACCACCCTAACTTCCCTTTCCACGGAAAGTACCTCTCCCTTTGGCAGACTACTTTCTCAGGAGTTTCTCCTCTGCTTTCAAGGCCATTTGATAGGCCTCTTCAACTGTCTTAGGAGACAGAAGACCAATTTCATCTTGGATCTCTAGCTTGAGACCATTCACATATCTGGAAATTTTCTCTGGTGTGTCTTGAAATTTCCCAACTCTTATACTTACTCTATAGAATTCTTCTGTGTATTCCTTTACTGTCAGCAACCTCTGTCTTAGGTTCTGCATTTTCCTAAACAATGTTAACTGATAATCACTAGGAAATAATTTACCTTTTATCTTAGCCATCATTCTGGTCCAGCTTTTGATAGGCTATTTTCCAGCTCTCCTTCTTTCTGTTTGCACTCCATCCCACCAAAGTGCAGCATGTCCCTTCAGCTTTGTTACTACAAACTTGACCTTCTTATCTTCGCTCATTTCTTCATAGTCAAAGCACTTGTTCATTTCATTAATCTAGTCCACCAGCTCCTCTGGATTCAGTCCTCCTACAAAACTTGACACTTCAATCTTGGGCTTAACTACAGACCCCAAAACGGTTCTGAGGAGCCTCATCTCAGGAGGAAGCTCAACGTTTTCTCCAGCTTCTTCTATCTTAGGTTCACTGATGTCTTTAGGATCTCTAGGCTGTCCTCGCTCCATGGCATCGATTCTGGCTTTGAACCTCTGCAAGGCCTCCAACACTTCTACATTGGCAACAAGTCTGCCTCTCCTTTTGCCAGCACCTCTAGCAACTCGGATTGCCATGTTAATTCTCTGCAAAAACAACTCAAAAACAGATCTGATACCACAATTGACAGCAACAAAATTGAATCTGGCCCCAAGGAGAGCTGGTCTCTAAACTCTGCCCATGATTCCTTTTATTTAGCTTTGTTTAAAACAAGAATTCTCCTCAATTCTGTTACATATTTATTTATCAATTTCAAGGAAATTGACAAATAAATGTATTAATTCAATGTTGATCTACAACCCAACACAAATACATGTATACACTGCCTCTTTCATTCTCTATTCCCCTGCACCCAGTCATATACATATACTTTCATATTATACTCATTCCAATATTAAGACCTTGGGAAATTTTAAATATATCCCCAAACTTTAATTCTATCGCTGAACCTTAGAACTAAGGTTATCACCCTTCAAAATATTATATTAATAACCCGATGCATTATAAATAAACACTTATAACAACTTTAGGCCTCAGGCCCACCCATACAATGCAGATTTTAACACTTCTTAAATGCCCATACCTTAGATTATCCTCCAAGCTCCTTCGAGAGCGATCACCGTTCGATGAGTCGGCCTTCGATCAGACGACGCACGTCGATATCATGCTGAGTCCATAGTCGACAGTTAACGCACGATGTCACGTGATGAGGGCGGTATCTCCAAACCGCTTAAGGCCACATGTCAGCCTATGGCATAGATCGTGTTCGAGTTGGAAATACAACTCACCCCACAAAGGCGGTGCGATCAAACTGCTTCCAGCTTTTAAACAGTAGGTGACTGTAGGTTAAACCGGGGTTAGCACCCTTCTTCCTATTCACTCTGGTTTACTAACTCAGGTTTGAATCTTGGACAACACGCTCAGTTCACAATAAAACAAACTTATTTCTCTGTGAGCAGGGTTTTCACAACCTGGGCTTGCGGCAAACATCTTTACGAATTCATTCTCAGAGATGGTATGGGTACAATGTAAGTCTGTTACGAGGACTAATTACATCCGACTATGGCTTCTTCTTCGGATTTACTTCAACAGAGCCTATTCTGACAATCCAAGAGAAATCTACGATAAAAAATGGATAGAGAGACTTGCGGAGATTACACGTTAATTTTACTCAATAATTATACATAGAATGGTGTTTCAATCACCTCACAATTAAACAAACTCTCACACAAAGATCAATTCAAAGACAATTAGATAATCGATGAACACTGTGTTTTATTCAACAGGAAGTAATTGCTTGACACCAACTTTTACTACGGAAATCTCCTCCCCTTCCATGCATCCAGAGAATACAATCTATATATATATTACTATGTGTCTCTTTGGTACCTCTGTGAGGACCGTTTCTACTCTATCAAAAGGCCTAAGTACATTCATTCGAATAACTGAATAGGACAGATGGACTGAACCTAAAACTATTCGACTTCTACTGACTCTAACTTATCTAAATGCAACAGAAAGCTAAGGTATTGACACTTTGCTATTACAAATTCAAATTATTTTGAACCCTGCTAGCCACAACATGTGGACAAAACTCCTACATTGCTGGCTAGTGTCTAATGCCCCTGCATCACTTTGCTGCTTAACTATTGTTCCTTTGTGCTCCTTTGTCTTGATGATAATTCAGGTGCTACTCCTGTCTTCTCCTTTGCCATCAATGGCAATATTTCCAACAGTATCCCCCTTTGGCATTGATGGAAATAATCCACCAATACTCCAATACTTTTTGGACTTCTTCCCCCTTTCATTTTGAAAGGTGTGTTTTGTCTTCGTCTGCCTATCTTCTTTTGCTTGCTTTTCCTGCCCCTTTGACATCAATGGCAAAGGGTTGCACATTTCCCACTGTGGATTCTATATTTTCATTTACTCTCTCTGAGTTGTGTTTAGGCCTTCTTCTCATGGCTTTATACCTTGTCTTCCTGATTGGTGTACAAGAGTTGTTGGGAGAACACTTTTTTATTTATTATTTATTATTTATTATTATTATTATTATTATTTTTATTTTTTTATTTTTTTATATTTTATTTTATTTTTTATTTTTTCTGAAAATTAGACTTATCTAATCAGGGATGCATCATTGGAACAATATTGAAATATTGAGAATGCTTCATACGAAATTTAAAGTCTGCTCCAAATATACTTTAGTCCATATTATGATATTCATCTAAGATACATATCTGGATTACACATCTATTCAAATATGATGATTCCAATATATCTTTTATAGATGTGGTTCACCTTTACTGCCTGTTGGTGGTGATAAGAGCTAGGCTGCTGACAGGGATATTACACTTAATAGCTGAAAGACCCTTGATACTGATGCAAACAATGAATTAACCATAATTTAATCTAAGAGATCAAATGACTTTACTACTTGTACAGAGTACTTTCAACACTAACCCTTGAGGCTAGATACATTCAATGTGTTAGTCAGTCTCACTTATCAATCTTGCAGTTTTCTTTATGACATAAGGGGGTATGTATGTCAATGATCAACCTCTTTTCAATGGTGACATACTGGAAATTCCTTTCTGTTGAAGTAGGCTTTAGATGTAACATTAATAGACTCTTGAGCTTCAAATGTAATATCAACACAAAAATTCCTTCATAATTCAGATACTTTAACTGTTCTATCATGATGATCTTCCGCAAAAACATATTCAAGATTTTTAATTTAAATCTCAGCAAAAAGACTTCACACGGTGTTATGAATGATCTTAAGAGAGAGGCCTTGAGGATATATATTACTGACTTCAGGAAGGCATGCAGTTATATATAGAAATACATACTGCTTCAATGCTCAATATAATGCTTCAAGTGTAAACAAAATAATGATCCTTTAACACTGTTATTGACCTTTTCATGCTTTAGTATTGCAGATAATGCTGGGAATACTACCTTGATGTACTTCTGATCTTGAGGACCTGTACCATACCACTGATCTATTTAGGACACCTGGTATTTTGCTGATAGGCAGACTGAATGATCTAATACCAATCGATACTACTTTGATAAACCAATCAGTAATTTCACTTCAACTCGCACATGCACCCAGAGTTAAGACAACCTTCATAGTTTCTACTATTGAGCTCTCCACTGTTCTCAACAACAATCATCAATATACTGAATCTGATCTTGGAATCATTAACCTTTTGCTTATTATGTCATTCTGGTTTAAAAGAATGTCACTGCATTTTCCTTTCTAGGACTGCTCCAGAATCATTGCTGCTTTATATACAATTCAACTGTTCTAACATAATGATCTTCGGGAACACATCTTCAATTTCTTTACTTGGAATCTTCATGGGCAGACCACTCAGAGATTTGTCACTTATTTAACTTCATTCCTCCAAGGGGACTTTTCATATATGAATGATGTAATGATATAATGATGATAAACATTTCTCTTACTCATCCTTCTTAAATTTGATTCATTGTTAATTCTTGCAGTGTGATGCACAATGTGATCATCCTCTGTGGATTTTTTCCAGTTTTATAGTTTGAAACATAATTTTTTGTGATTTAACCATTCATCACTTAGTGTGTTGTTGTCTTCTTAGCTTACACGATCTTGCTTGATGTTCTCTCTACTACCATGGCTTCTTGTTGCCTTCTCTTCTTCCATCAATCTGTCAGCTATTGAATGCTTCAGATAATCTTCTTCCTCTATAGTTCTCTGTTAGAGGAATTTTCCTCTCCCTTCCTGACCTTTTAGCTGGTGTTATTTCATGGAGCTCTTCTTAGACTACTTTTATGGGGACTATTTATGAACTGCTCTCCCCCTAGGATGTTGCTTCATATCTATCACTGGTTGGATATTTGCGTTGCTTCCTAGAGCAGCTCCCCCTGAGACTATGATGGATTCATTATATTATTGAGGTAACAGGCTCCCCCTTTCTCTTTTTCTTCCATACTTTATTGGGGTTCTTCATAATGTCTACACTTATTTTTGATTCATAGTTTTGTTTGATTTGATTAGATTCCATCATCTGTCTAGAGTTCTTTAATGTATATGGCAGAATACAACCTTTTTCTTTATGACTAAGCTTGAGGCATACATAACATCTTATTTCACCAAGGTACGTTTGAGCTGATGTATAATATTTTATGCTCCCTTTTGAACATAATTTACATTCAACAAGTTTATGACCAAAATTATTGCAAGCATAACAGTAGCCATGGAAATGATTTATGTACCTGGTGAGTGGTTGTCCTTTCCATTTTTTTGCTTGAGGTAGTCTTCTCATTTGCTGCATCTTTTGCTGGTTAAACTTGATTCTCTTTGTCTTACAATGAGCTGCTACGTGTCCAAATTCATTGCATGAATAGTAGTAGCCACAGAAATGATTTGTGTACCTAGTGAAAGATTGTCTTTTCCATTTTCTTGCTTGAGGGGTTCTTCTCATTTGCTGCATCTTTTGCTGGTTAAAGTTGATATGCCTTGTCTTACAATATGTTGCAATATGTCCTAGTTTATGACAAGAGAAACATGTGATATTTTTCATAGGAGGAAAGAACCTCCTTTGAGATCTTCCGAACTTGTTCAATCGATCTTCAGGAACAATTGAGCTTTTTGCAACTGCTTGCTTCATCCTCTCATTCTTTGTCCTTTCATGTTGCTGCTTGTTTCTGTTTGTTTAATTACACATTAGGTTCTTGCTGGCTTCTACTTCTATGGTTTCTTTTCGAGTTGCTTCATCATTCCTTTCAATGTCTGCCTTCTCCGAGTTCTCCATGGAGGAAATCTCACCTTCGAGCTGCTTACACAACTTGCTCCTTTATTCCATCAGTATTCTAGCTGTAATAAGCTCAGATTGTTGAGGGTTAATTTTATCTTTTACAGCTTTCACGAAAGTGATATCCTTGTTATCTTCAACCTTGGACTTACTGGTTTCTCCTTCATAGCCTATCCCAGCCTTTATGGGAGGGGATATTTGAGCATTTAGAATCTGGTCCAACTGTCCAGAACTTTTCATTTGTGAAATATTTGTAATTAATTCCCTTTGGGCCTTTTCTGATTTCTTCCTTAGGCTTACCATTTCTTCTTCCAATTTTTCACATTCCTAATTTTTCTCCTTTATTTCCCTTTTTAGAATATCCTCTATTTTTCTTAATTCTTCTAGTTCAACTTTCACGTTAATAAGGTCTTCTGAGTCTGGTTCTTATTTTACATATTTGCGGAGAATGTCTTTCTGTTTTCTGGACTTGAGTTTAAGTCTGTCTATTTCCTCCAGGGAACTTCTTAGCTCCCCCTCAAGATCTACCTCACATTCTTCATCAGATTCCAGGAGATCATCTTCAAATTATTCCTTGTCCATTAAGACAAATTCAGAGGTTCCTTCTTCGTTTGAGGATTCATCTGAGCTTTCAGATGCACTGCTATCTTGCTGAGCATAAAATGTTTTTCTATTGAATCTCTTCCCTTTCTGCTAGTTATTTGTTATGGTTTGCTCTGTTTCTTGAGTCTGATTCTTTATTTTCTTATGAGGACACTTAGACGCATAGTGCCAAACTCTTCCACAGTTAAAGCATTTAAATGGAAGTTTACCTTTATATTTTCCTGAGCCTCTATCCAATCTTTTGACAAATTTGGCATCTTATTCATCAGAGCAAGAGCATATATCTTCTTTTTCTTCTTTGTTCTTTTTTGTCTTAAAGGTTGCCTCCCTCACATTTTACTTCCTCTGTGGCAGTATCATCTCATAGGCTGTTAGGTTTCCAAGTAATTGGTTCATGGTCAGAGTTTTCCAATTAGCTGTTTCTTCTATGGCAGAAACCTTGGGGTTAAAGCTAGATGGTAAAGATCTTAGAATCTTTTGAACAATTACACATTCTTTATTGGTTTCTCCTAGAGCTTTCATGTTATTCACAATTTCTGCAACCCTCAAGAAGAAGCTGGCAATGTCTTCATCCTCATTCATTTTTATATTTTCAAATTGAGCTCTATAGACTTGTAGTTTGGCTATCTTCACCTTTTTGTCTCCCTCATGGATGCTTTCTAATGTATCCCATATTTCTTTGGCAGTCTTGTTGTGCATTACTTTGATAAATTGTACCTCACACAGTCCACTTAAGAGAGCATTCATGGCTTTTGCCTTAGATACAAAATCTAGTTTGGTATCTTTCTCTGAGTCAGACTCCTTTGGGGCATATACCAATTCCACAGCAGCCCAAACTTCTATTCCTAGAGACATTATGTATGTCCTCATTCTTATTTTCCAGAAGGAATAATTTGTACCAGTGACCAAAGGGGCTTTATTTGTTGAGCATCCTTCTAGACTAGCCATCCTGGGGACCTAAGATCTCCTTCCAGTTGTTAAACTGATACAGAAGGAAGCTGCTCTGATACCAATTGTTGAACCCTTAGTTAAACTGAGAGGGGGGGTGAATCAGTTTAACACATTCATGGACTTTTAAATTTTCCTTTAAACTTATTTACACCTTCATTTCATGATCAACTTATTGCATAATGTAACAACAATCTTAATATGTGAGCAGCAAGTATTAAGTAGATTAGATACACCATATCAACACATAACATCATGCACATAGACAACAGATATAAGTGGAAACCCATAAGGGAGAAAACCACATCTTATTATTTTTGTGATGCAAAGGCAAGCTCCAACTCCCTCTCACCACTTATTTTCTGTAGGCTCCAACCTACAGGAGGCTACTACCTCAATTCTGCAAGCTACAACTTGCACAGAAGCTCCAACTCCCATCTATTTTCTGCAGGCTACAACCTACAGGAGGCTCCTACCTCAGCCAGCTACAACTGACATCTATCAAGCTACAACTTGATATGGAAGCACCAACTTCCTCACTCTTTTAAAAAAAACACATGATGATTTACCTGGATATCAGCTCTGTTTTGTTCCTTCTTCACTGTTGTCCACTAGCCTTCATATCTGCCTTATATCATCTCTGAACCTTCACAAATTTTCTATCTGCTCCTCCTTCTTCTTACCCTCTCTGCCTCATTTCTCCATTCTATAACCTCTTTTTGCATATCTATGTGATATCATTTATAGAGTTCACCTCATGAATGTTTGTATTCCATAGGGAATTTGAAGTGAATATGTATGACTCTTTGCCTTCCACCTTCTCATTTTCTTGCCTAGCACATTCAGAAAATTATAACAATATGTATATATTTCAATATTACAGTGGGGTATTTCTTTGCCTACAGAGACTTGCCTTTGCATCACAAAAAATATAAATTAATTAAAACATTTACATTTACATTTGCAACAGATATATCTCATTCAACCCTTTCAGTTCTTGGCTCACTGTGTGTTTGTCTTTTCTGCTACTGTAGTGTAACAGTTCTGCATACTCTCCTACTTTCTATGCATGTATAATGCATTTACCAAATTATGTTCTAAATCTGGCAGCTCTACCAAAACCCACATTCTCTACTCTCATGCATATAAATATGCATCTCCAATTTTCAATCCAACACAAATTCCCAATCTGGAAATTTCAATGTTTTAATTTCTGAATTGGCAATTTAAATTTATGCGGAAGCTTTTTTCATCTATGGTTATTAAACCATACATATGCTAATATTCATACTTCAAATATGCATATACAATTAAGCCCAAATTCTAACCTTAGTCAATACACTTATGAGTAAAATGCATTTCCATTAGTTCCCAATCTAAATTCACTTTCTGGACAAATTCAATAATAATGATTTATGAAGCTTCTATATCTCAAATCACATATTTGAGATATTGAAGTAGTTATCTTCTATATGCATATAAAATGTCCTGTGTCTTTATGTGTCATACCTATTTCTCAATCTAGAAACCTTTCAAAGTGGAGGCTTTACTTTTTAACAAACCATAAGAAAAAAAAACCCACCTTATGAATTGTCGAATCAACTATTCGAATTTCATTTATGCTTCAAATTAAATCTTGGGTTTTCACACTTACCAATTCACCTTAATCTCACTCTTCGAATTTTATTCAAAGCTCAATATAATAATGGCTCACAACCTTACCATCTCACATCAACCACGATATGTTAACATATATTTCGCCTTCCACATTATAATAAAACCTTGATTTTAATTTAAAACCAAACCCCACAAATATATGAATGCCTGTTTGGTCCCACTATTCTTTTAATGTATCTTTTGCCCGTGCTACTTCACTTGTGATCCAACGATATATCTCTCCTCGCGTTCCAAAACTCAATTACTCACCCATCCGACGATAATCGCACTACCAAGATGCACGAAGCTTATTTCTCAGAAATTACACGATAAAAATGGTTTTTAAAAACCGCTCTTTGCCACGCGTCGACCGGCTAACCTTATCGCGTTAAAAAAGGCAAAACAACTTACCACTTAATTAGCCATGCGATACTACTGGTTTTATTTCTCAAAACCACCTCCTCATTCACTGTTCCGCCTTCTCGTTTATTCATGGTTTCGCCTTCTTATTTACTCAACGAACCATTGGATTTCAGTTCATTAACCCCAGCACCTTCTAATTTGATCACGCCTCTTTAAGTTGATTTCTGCTACATAACCAGAGTTCAGCTTCTCTTCAAACCGTGCCATCACTTATGGTGCTTCCACTCGATTCATTCGATGGTGCTCCAATTATTCTTCATTGAAGACTTCTTTCAATTCATTACCGAACCTCAAATTCGTGATTGTAAAAAGACCGGTTCTCTTTCACAGTTTAACAAAATCAGGGTTCCACCCAGTAATTAAACCTCTCCAACGTACCTTCTTCCTCTCGACATATTCAAGGATTGTTACTTTGTGCCTTCAAGTTTCATGCTCCTGCAACCTCAATTCAACTCCCATTACAATAAAAGCCCTATATGGACTTTGAAACCCAGAACTTTACGGCACCATAATTACACAACGAAACTTGTAAGTTTCCTTCAAGTGCCTTATTCAATACCTATTCTGGTTAAGAAATTTTGGCCTTCGATAAAGGTTCATGGAATTTCAATTCAATAGCATCGATTTGAATTTATTCTTTCTAGAATCAAAACTTTATAACATGACCCCCGGCATATTCCAATTGCTTATGAATCAAACATTGACATTAACCCTTAACATAGAGTTTATCACGTACTGTTTCTTATACGATTTCTTATTGAAACTCAAAGCCTACCACACAAACCTTAAAACAAATGATACTCATGTAATACTGAAACAGATTCCTCATATATGCAGATGAAATTAATTACAAAGGCTTCTTGTCTTGACCAGATCTTCAAATCAAATGGCCCTTTTCAACTGCCCGTAGGCTTACAGGAACAAACCCCTATTTTCCCAAACTGAAGTACTCACACACTCTGCAGATCTCTAAAGACCTAGAACCTTTATTTTCTTTAACGCAACTCCCTCCTGAGCTTGTTCTGTATAAGATATTTGGCCCTTGCTGTATCTTGCAACTCCGCTACCTCTCTTCTTCTTTGCTACCTTTGCTTCAATTCGCTGTATCTACTTCTAGTCACCTATCTGCTTCATTCGTTGACTCTGCTTCTTGTCTAATGCTGCCCTTCTACCTTCTCTGCTTAACTATTGTTCCTTTGTGCTTCTTTTTCTTGATGATAATTCAGGTGCTACTCCTATCTTCTCCTTTGCCATCAATGACAATATTTCCAACATGGAGATTATGGAACAATGAGAATTTCGCTCCCAATGTGACCAACTAACCCATGAATGTCGGGAAGTGCTTTGCAGAGCAGCCTTGCATAGGGCTACCTGCATATGCAACACACTTAGTCCCTTTAGAGGCAACGTTGGTGAGCTCTCATATGATATATTATAAACTTCAAACTTTGGAAACCTTTGCAGATGAAAGTATTTGATTGATTTGTCTTATTCTTTGTCTTAGGGAATGTAGCAACTGAAATGTTAGGGGATGATAGACCCTATACATTGGTCGTGGAGATGATAGCCAGTTAACCAGGTCATTGGGAATGATGCCCAAATCGACCTATGACAATTACATGTTAGCCATTAATTTAAAAGATGTACTCGAAGAAGATTGTGTTATAAGATTATTTCCATATACTCTCACAAGATCTATAGAATCCTAGTATTTTTCATTACCTGCCCGCTCTATAACTAGTTGGAATATGTTCGAAGAACAATTTCTAGCTAATTTTGGGGATGAGAGAACCACTGCATCGCTCATCAATGATTTTTCAAATTTGAAGTCTAAAACAGGGGAGAAAATAAAAGATTTTATTTCAATATTTAATAAATTTCTCATTAAAATTCCTACTACAACAGTTCTTGGTGCAGAAGTTCAAATTGAGTGGTATATTTCGTCTCTCCCATCTAATATAGCCATTTTTTTTTATAGAGAAAAACTTCCTACTTTAGCAGAAGATATGAAGGAATCTTTATCTGTAGAGAAACACATAATCGCTCTTGAAAAGAAGAATTCCTAAGAAGTTAGGAAATCAAAGAGAGTATCCTTTAAAGATGATTAAAAAAAGAAGCCATCCAAAGACCCTTTTGATGTAGAAGTTCTTCAGAAATTTTTAAATACTATGTCAAATGAGATGGCAGATATGAAGAAACAAGTTTCTGCAATTTTTAGCTCAAAAATTAATTTCAGACCCTTCAAGAAAAACCAGTCTTCTAATTCTCAACCATGAATATCATATCTAATGTTGAGTCTGATCAAGATACAGCTGAAGAGAAAACATAGGAAGAAGAAAATGAAGAAGAATAAGAAGTTGAACTAAAAGGAATGTGGGATTTTATCCTATCAAATGAAGAACAACAAGAAGCTTTACCTGTAAGTAGAAGGATAAAAAATACTATTGAAGCAACAGAACCAAATAAAAAATAGAAGAATTCAACGCTTGCTAAAGATAAAACAGTAAGTAAAAAGTCTACATCTAAGACTACACAAACAAACCCTCCTACTTCATATGTTCCATCTACATCAAAGACTATGGTAGTCTTTGACACTATTGAGTATAATGTAGTTGAAGATATGAAAAAAGCTAGGGCTAATATTTCAATTCACGAACTTACTAAAGTAAAGAAGTAGCAGAAAATCTTACTCAGAGATTTAAATGCAGTTCTTACTTCAAGCTTACCTACTCCAGTAGTAGTCCAAGCTGCTACTCAAATGGGTAAACCTCCTTCTCCTTGAACTAAAATATATGCTAAAGACTTGATTATGATAGGTGACCAATCCATCTCTCATACTCCATTTATTTTAACCTATGAGATCTATAATAAAAATGTTCATAATTGTGTAATAGACTCACGAACTTCCTCTAATATCATGCCAAAATCAGTTTGTGCTAAGTTGAACATAACTCCTCAGAGTTCCCTCGTTCATATAGTACAACTTAATAGAACTAAAGAAGAGGTTGTAGGAGAAATAAATTTTGTCTCTATCATATGATAGTCAAATTTTAGATGAAAATGAACATGACACTAAGATAAAGGATGAGCAAGATGAAAATCCAATTCCTAAGTCAAATTTCAAATTAGAAGACCTTTATGATCTAAAATATAGGTTTAAAAGAGTTACTAACTCTAAAACTCAAAGTTGTACCTTAAGATTTGAGTTAGTAAACCTTGGAATTGATGATAAACTTCAAAATGTTAATTTAGGTCTTGGTTTATCTTCTGATGAAAGATTATCATTTATCAAGTTATTAAGGATGTAAAAAGGTGTTTTTTCTTGGGATTACACTGATCTTAAAACATATGACACTTCTGTTATTTAACACACTATTCCTATGATTTCATAAGAGAAACCTATACAAAAACAGTTAAGGAAAATTCACCTAAATCTTGAAAATGAAATCAAAACAGAGTTGAATAAAATCCTCAAAGAAAAGATCATCTTTCCAGTTAGACATTCTAAATGGGTCTCAAATTTGGTTCTTGTCATGAAGAAAAATGGTGATATTAGGATTTCTATTGATTTTAGGAATTTAAACAAAGCATGTCAAAAGGACAACTTTCCATTACCAACCATGGAACAAGTACTGCAAATAGTAGCTAGTTCTGAACTTGTGTATTTCCTAGATGGATTTTCGGGATATAACCAAATCCTTATACATCCAGATGACAGATTAAAGACTACATTTAGGACTAAGTGGGGAACTTACACCTATCAAAAGATGTCATTTGGGTTAATTAATGTAGGTGCCACTTTTCAAAGAGCCATGTACACAAATTTTAAAGGAATCATCAACAAATCAGTGGTTATTTATCTAGATAACATTACAGTCTTTTCTAGACAAGCAACCAATCATTTGAGTGACCTAAAGAAAGTCTTTTAGTGATGTAAAAATATGGAATTTAATTAAACCCAAAGAAGTCATATTTTTCTTTAGATGAAGGAAAATTTTTAGGATTCATTGTGTCAAAGAGAGGTATCTATATTGATCCTAAAAGAATTGAAGAGATTAAAAGAATTCCTTTTCCTCATAACAAGAAAACTATGCAGTCATTTCTTGGACAAATTAATGTTGTAAAAATATTTTTCCCTGACGTTTCGCAACTAGTTTTACCATTGCAAACCATGATTAAGAAAAATTCAGTCTTTAAACGGGGACATAATGAAAGAGAAGCATTTGATTTTATCAAACAATGCATTATCAATTCTCCATTCCTGACTACCCCCAATTTTCTTAATCCTTTTAATTTATACACCTTCTCATCAGATACATCTTACGCTGTTGTTTTAACACAACTTAATGACCAACAAATTGAAGCACCAATATCATTTTTTAGTTCCAATTTGCAAGTTGCATAACTAAATTATTCATCTGTTGAGAAATAAGAATTTACTGTCTTTAAAGCTATAAATCATTTTAGACTATTTATCCTTAAAACTCACACCACAATAATATTTCCATTCTCTGCAGTGAGACAAATGTTGATGCAAAGAGAATTAGGAGAGAAAAGGGCTAACTAGGTACAAGAATATGATGTAGAAATAAGACGTTCTAAAATTGTTAGAGTCCAAGGTTTTTACAAAATGCTAACAGTATCATCCCATTTATCATCAGAGGCATATTCAGGTAATAATGTGCAAATATCAGAGGTAAGCCTCAAACGATGTGCAATATCAATACGTAAATCTCAAATTTTATTTGAAAAATGGATATGTCCCAACCCAACTAAGTTATAAAACAAAACATGATTTGATATTAAAGGCCAAGTAATATGAAATAATCAATGACAATTATTTAGAAGAAACTTTGAGTCTGTGTCATTAATATGCTTAGAGAAAACTGAAGCAGAGAAAGTTTTGTAGGAACTCTTGATGGACCAGCTGGAGGACATTTTGGAGGAAATACAACAACACATAAAATCCTACATGCAGGTTACTATTGGCCTACACTTTTCAAATATGCCCATGAATATGCAAGAAAATGAAAAATTTGTCAAAGTGCATTTGGAAGACAAAGGAAACTAGAAATCCCATTACAACCAGTTAATATCGAGCAACCATTTGAGCAATGGGGATTATATATAATCGATGAGATCGTTCCTAACTCTTCCAGACAACAAAATTATGTTCTCACTACTACAGATTATTTTTCTAAATGGGTGGAAGAAATTCCTCTTAAGGTAGCCAACCCTAAGAATATTATTGAATTCATTGATCAATTTATCATAACTAGGTTTGGTTTACCTACTAATTTAATGTTCGATAATGCATCTTATTTCTTAGGAGCTGCTATGATAGAATTTACGATCAAAAGAGGTTTTAAACTTAAGTATTTTGTAAAGTATTATCTACAAGGAAATGGTTTAGTAGAATCCACAAATAAAAACCTTATTAGAATCATCAAGCGAACTGTTGGTCAAAACCAATGAAATTGGCGCAAGTCATTAACATTTGCTCTTTGGGCAGACTGAATAACTCAAAAGGCCTCCATTGGCACTTTTCCATTCAATATTGTTTATGGAAAATAAGCTATTCTTCCTAAAAATGTAGTTATTCCTTCTCTTTCCTTAATTCAAATTATTTATAAATCTCATTCTTCTTCCTTAAAAGTAAGACAATTTCAAATTCTTAAGCTTGAAGAATAAAGAGAAAAAGCTAAAGTTATTCATGCACATCATCAAAAAATAGTAAAAGCTTCATTTGATTCAACTTCTGTCACTCCAAAAAACTTTCAAATTGGTGATATGGTATTGAAATGGGACAAATCACATGAGAAAAAAGGTAAACACACCAAGTTTCAAAGAATGTAGCTAGGTCCATTTCAAATCACTGAAGAAATAGGATCATCAACATTTTTATTACAAGATATATTAGGCAAAAGAGATTCTTTGCCTGTTAATGGACAGATTTTAAAGAAATAATTTTCATAGGAGGCAACCCCTTCTATTCCTTGTATATTATTGTCTTTTCTTTTCCTTAGGAAAATAAAAGTTGCATAGTATTGATTTTTGTCTTTTCAAGAAAACATCTTAGAAAATATTTTTGATTTATCGCTTATAGAAATAAGAAATGTTAAGGAAATAATCGAAAGATTAAAATATCAAATAGATTCTATTTTTACTGAAAGATACAATTTCACTGAAGTTATTTATTCTCCGATGAACGATCATCTTTATAATGCATGGTTATTATGTTATCAGTCAAGAAAAGAATCTTTAACATAGTAAAGACTCTTTTACAGATAAACAATCTTAAAACTCAAAAAATTATCATCCAGAATCCTCAAAAGGACTAATGATTCACCCCATCTGGGAAAAATTATCAATTTTTAGAAAGAAATTCAAAAAAATTATGTCAAAAAACTTAGAATGTAATAAGTCTCATCAAGAGCTTGTTTACCATGTTCATAGGGAAATAGTTGAACTGACATTACCAATACTGCCTACCAAAACAGGGTAATGACTTGAGATTATATCAAGAGGACAAGGAGTCTCATCAAGAGCTAGCTTGATCAGTTTAATTACAACCAGTGAATGGCATTGTCAATATTTGGTTACCAAGCCAAGACAATGACTTTTAAGTGAATAAAAGTACAATAGAAAATATCTACAAAAAATAAAAAAAAGTTCCAAAAGGGATTAGGTATAAAAAGTTGTAATTTATTTTTGAAGATCGTAAGAAAGACTGGATGGGACAATGAATCATTGCTGGGTAAAAGGCATTTCTGCCAAAAGATTAAATTTCCTATTAGATCATAGGCTCTACCTGTGATAAAAGAGCATATATTTATAAAGCTAATATGAAAGAACCATGTACTTCATATTTTTGAACTGAGTAAAGACTGACATAGATACTCATACTTTTATTTTTAAAGTGAGATTCTTATGAATTATAATTAAGAGAGATTTTTTTGCTTAGTGAGATATTATTTCTTGAAATGAATTCCCGCAACTAATTTTATTTCAAAAAAGTTATTAGAAATTTCAAAAAACTAATCAGAGATAGCTGTTTCTCCCCAGGGAATCGCTAATTGTTGTACTATAAAGAACCCCCCATTTATTTTCACTAAATGGGGACCCTTAAAAATAAATAGGAAATTTATTAGTTTGATTTTATCTTAGCTTAAACCTTAAAAACTTCAGGAAATAAAGTTCTTTCCCTTTTCGCTTTGATTTCTTAAGCGCTCATTGCAAATTGCATAGCTTACAAGCCTAACAACTTAAAACATCTTAAGTATTTCAAGCTTCGATATGAGCTAAACCTTTTAGAGTCATATAAAACTCCTGTTACAAAAGATTTAAACACCTCTTTAAAATAAAATCAGGTCGCACCTTTTAAAAACAATCAACTTATAACAATTCGGTAAGAGTCGCGATGAGCCAGACCCGACAAATTAATAAAAAAACAAATCATAAAACTTCAAATTTCCGATAGAGCGCATTGTCATGATTCCATAACACACCTCGCATTTCACAGCAAATAACCAAATGCAAGTTTTATTACTGTATGGAAATTGTGATCTACGATTTGTGTAGATCATATTTCGTGAAATTAATTGGTAACATAAAACATAACTAATAAAAATAATCTTGAGTTGCGATATGCGATATTGATAGTTATTTCTCAAATGTGCGAACTAAATCATATCTAATTAACCGGATATAAGATCTAACATCTTAAATTGATTTATAGACATTTCACGTAAAGGTGTGTAAGAGAATTGATTGGAAGAAATATGGATGATTAATGACATTTAATGAGAGTAAAGGTTTGAAATATTCATATCTACTTCGAGCATGTTTTGAATGATTGAACGTCAGATTTTTGATTATATCACTTTAAATCTATCCTTCTCTCCATTTTACCTCATATCTAAAGTTCCCTCTGTTCACTTGAATTCATGAAACCACTTAACGGAGAAAGGATAATAGGGATGAACAAGAAAGGAAAGGAAATTTCCCAAGCATCATCTACTGAAGACTCAGATATGGCTGCCTTATTCTCAGATACCACCTGCAACAAGGATTGTAGCAGTTCCTCATGGGAGGCAATGTACCAACTCTTCAAGAATGAAAAACCAAGGGTAATAACCAAAATTGCTACAACAGGAGCGTCAGTTTCTTCAAACCCTTATTATTTCGATGTTGCATGCTCATTCCTTCATAAAGTAGCAACAAGGCCGAAGATCCTTCCTTATAAAGATATGGTTAAGTGGGTAATTCACCACTTGAACATAGAAGATATGACATTTAAGGATTCAAATGGCGAGAACGTAGGTTCATTCATGGCTGAATATTTGACACAATGTACCACTTACTCGTCCCGTAGTAGAACTATGACAAAGCTTTTGTTCAATGCTTTACAAAGAAACATCCAAACCTAATGAAAGTTATAAAGGAATGGAAGGATGACCAAGGCAAGCTGAAACGGGACAAACTCGATATGTACCCGATAGCACAAATTCCTTCCCCTTATTTTTATGCTGCTGGTATGTTGTTTAGATTATTTGAAAAGCCTAATACTACTAGGTTTTCTGTAGATTGGGTCCCATTAATTGATGCAATCATCAATTATTTAATTCCGAATTGGGTAAATATCCTCTCCGATAATTTAGCCAGGAGTATCATGGATTATAGAATTAAAAGAAGTGTTTCCTCTATGGTAATACTCCCCTTTTACATGAGTGCATATGTCATGGATGATATTTTCTTTTATTCGCATTTTCTTACCATGGGATGGAAGTGGACGACCCAAGACCTCAATCTAATCCAAATTTACCACAGAGCCCTTTGGGAGTCAGATTTTCATCTTCATTTTTACAAAATTTTTCATAGAGTCATTCTGCCTATGCATAAGATTATATTTATCTAGAAAGCCCCTAGGATTTCCAAAGAAGCTAGTGCAGACATTTTGTCTGTTGCCAGATGGTTTGCCGAAGAGAGTTTCACCTATGTCCGAGTTTTTGGAAGTTATGTTTCTCCCCATGTCCTACCCTATTATGTTCCTGACAAACTACTTGCTAGAGATATTGCTTACCAACTTGTGGTAAATGGTATTTAAAAGAAACTAAAAGATGCTAAGAAGACCATTCGGCCCAATTTCCCTTTGAAGTGCGATAATTTTGCACTTTTTGATATTGGTCATACCTTCAAAGAAGTTTCAAATGTTAATTTATTGAATTTGGCTATATTGCCAAAGTGGACATATGACCCCAATGATGTGATTAAGAATTTCACCACAGAGCTCAAGTTGAAGCCCTTTTTGAAAGAGATTGATAGATTTGATGATTTATTCCAAGGCATTGAGAAGTTTACAGATGTACTAAAAATTGCATCCAGTCAACTCAATCAAAATGACTTGGAATCCTTCCAAGAATACAGAAATAAGAGACTGGAAATAATTCCTTTAGACTTATTTATTATTTAATATGTTGACAGACCAACTCCGAGTATTAGCTCAGATAATGAAGCTAAATACATGTCTAAAAATGAGTCAGGGCAATCAACACACAATTCTCAGAATTCAGATCATTCTGATAATGAATCCGAAAATAGAAATGAGAGCCCAGAAAAGGTAATTGATAAAGTAATCAAAGAGATTGAAATGCAAGAGAAATGAGGAAGTAATGGAACTGAATCCTCTTCCCAAGAAATCTAGCACAACCAAATACATCTGATTAGGCAGAAAAATCTCAGCCAAAGGATTTGAAGAGTGAATGGGATAAGTTTTCTAAGGCATTGAAAATGTCTCAACCAAATACTAATACTGATCAAACTACTAGTTTTCAGATGCCAGAACATTCTCAGAAATTAGTGGAAACTACAACTCTGCTACAATAGGTACCTGAAACTCATGATCGAGAAATCATTCAGGCCTACCGAAAAAAGCATATAGTTTTACAAATTGAAAAAATTCTTTCATTGGATGTCTTCTATAGTCCTAATCATAAGGTTGTAGTCAAGAGAAGGAAAAGGAGAAGAATTGATGATATAGTCTCAATTCCTACAAATGAATCTATTGATGTCTTATGGAAGGATCCCCTAGCTGATCCTTCTGAACTTTTAACCAAGCTATCAAAGTTTTCAGGGGCATATGCTACTGCCACTATTGATAAGGCCACTAAAGTTCAATTGTTACTAAAGCAGAGGGAAGACAAAATACAAGATTTAGAAAGACCGTTAGAGCAAGAAAAGTATAACTCTAGTAGGCAAATGGAATTGAAAATGTCTTAATTTCAAATGGAGTTTTAAAGGTTAACTTGGTAGCATTAATTACAGCTTACAAAAAATCAAACACAAGTGGAAGCAACAATGAAAAAATTAAAAATCTAGCCATAGGTAGAGCAATTCAAAAGAGAAGAATTGGAAGTAAATAATAAGCTAACGTAGCAGTAAGAAGTATTTTTCCAACAAGCTTTTACTACTAGCTCTTATTATGATTCAAGTGAAATCATGATCCAACAAGTGGCTATCCAGAAACTTGAGTGTGAGAAAATTGAGAAGAAAATCAATGAATACATTCAATGGCAAGAATCAGACTTAGGAAAGGAAGCTGATCTACCCAGGTAGATAAATTTCAAAAGGAAATCTTATTTAAAAATTGGGAAGCACAACTAAGATAAGCAGACAAAGCAACAACAAAAACATCAAAGTTAACAAAATAAATTACTGAATCTGTATGTGAACAACTTTTGAAAACTAAGCTTATCAAATAGACCACATCTGAAGTGCTCTCAGAAATAAAGCCATTTGAAGCACAATGGAAACAAAGGATAGAAATGCAGGAAGAAATGATTAAAAAAGTAAATGAGTTTGATCAAGAAAATTATTGGAATTTTCTGATCAAACCTTATCATCAGTACCAAACCCTACAGTCATTAACCGATTCAACAAAAAGGTCACAACCAACACTTTCAAATGTAGTATTCAAGGGCCAGGTCAGATCGAGAATTTCACAGCCAGCACAGCTTAAACCTATGCTAGATATTTGTCAACTTTAGGATCAAATCCAAAAGGAAGATCATCATTCATAGTTATATTGTTACTTTATTTTCCTAGATTGTAGTTGAAGTTTGTCTTACGAGGATGGTTGTTTGAAATCTCCTCTATTTTCATGTAATAATCTATTTCTAAACATATTTATTTTAGTATTTAAACCCTTCTCATGCATTTAGAGAATGTCCAGAAATTTATCAATTTTTTTTTAAAAGAATGCACTTTTGTAAGTTTATAAATGATTTGATGGATTAATGGAACACAATTTGTTATCTTTTGACATTTGAAACTGTTTAACTAATGTTGCACTATTGTAATCTTTAAATTGCTTGAAAGTGAAGAGGAGCAGAAAATCTACTGTCAGTTTATATGAGTAGGAGTTCGTATATATGGTACTTATATTCATTTATATTAAGTTTTGCTTTCTAGATTGACAACTATCTTTTTCTTGCATTATAATTGGAACTATTATCATAAATGAATGTTAAATGCATTTTTGTACTAAGATTTGTCTATGATTTCTTATTGGATATGTAATCACACATATGAATACGATATACCTTTCACAATTCTTTTAATCAAACTATTTTGTTAAAATAATCATCTTTACATAATTTTCATCTCTTTCAACTATTAAATAATCTTCATTACTAATAGTTGAAGGATATCTTTTAAGACCGCATAAAGGAAGAAACACCCGAGGTATATAGTGGAATAGATAACTGTTAGATAAATGCATATGATAGATTAAAATAATCTCCCATTGCATGTTATATAAACAAAACACACCCCAAAATCATCCTTATTGGGAAACTGGTCCCTTCATCCCTAGTCGGAGCCACCACACCAAATGGAAAAGGACTTGCTCTAAGGTACGCACTAGGTGGTTTTCCCCCATGTTGTGGCAATTGAGTTCGGAGGCCTCAACAAAAGGAAAATTGTGTCCTTAATTGTGATAAATGTTGTGGTTGGACAAGTTTGTGTAAGACAAATGCTAACCCAGTTGCATAAGGTACAAACGATTAACTCGAACCATAGGAAATTTGGGAGAGAAACCTAACACGATGTATCTATGGAAATTAGATCTTGGGTATGTGACAAGTTAACAAGTTGGATCATGTGAAAATTTCTTAATCCAAATTACAGAAACCCTACTGCAGTATTCTGATTTACTTCTCCTACTTGTTTGATTTAATTAACAAGTTATTTTTTCTGAAATATTCAGTAAAAGATCAAAGTAAACACTACTACATCCTACACATACAGACAGATCAAGTATTTAAGAATAAATCCCACATGACAAAGGACACAATATTTTTTGGAAAAAATGTCTCTGGAAAAACCCAATTGAGGAAAACTAGTGCAACAACTCTTAGAGGGTTTTATTATTATGAAAAATTATGAATACATTCAAGGGAACTAGACATGGTTTTCTCAAATAGAGAAAATCATGGCAGATGTACCTCTATCTCTCAGAGACAGAAAATATGGCTAATTCAATTGAGGATGAAGAATCCCACGGGTGCCTACGCAGTCACTACATCACCCTTCACTGTGGCCGCTTCACACCTTATGGATCTATTGAGAATGAGCCCTTTCTGGCCCACTGGAACCCCAATGCAACCTTTCCTGGCACCGCGTCAACCCTACGGCCCTGGATGAGCCTCTCCACAACCTATGCGTAAACTGTGTCACCTTGACTGAGCCTACACTGCCTCTGTGCAGCTCTGGCTTGGCCTCCGTCACCTTGACTGAGCCTACGCTACCTTTGTGCTGCTCTGGTTGGGCCTGTGTCACCCTTTCTGACCTCTTCTCTACTCTGGTTCGAATCTGCCTCTCTGCCAATGTATTCTTGACCTCAAATCTGAAATCCCACTGTTGATCTTCCCCTCACTGCACTGCAAGCTCACTTGAAAATTCTCAGTAAACCGCACTCCAGAATTTTGACTTAGCTCAAGTGATGCCACTCTATGTGTGTTCTCCAATTGACCCCAAGAATTACTTTAATACTTTTCTCATTGAACAATCAATGACCATGATCGAATCTCTAATTGGCGACTAATATTAGAAAAGTCTTAATCCACGTTTCTTAGAACATTCTCACCCACATGTCTAAATTAATTCACTTTAATTATTTAATTTACCTAAGTTAGACTTAGGGTCTCCATTAAAATAATTAATATTTTGAATAACTTAGGTTCTGGGTGGAATTTCTCCAAAGGATTTCTAGGTCTTGGAGATCTCATGTGTTCTAGCCCCTCCACAAAGTTTCGAAACTAGAGCACATCCGATGCTATCCAAAATCTCAACACTCCCTCTTAATGAGGAGTGTGATCTAGCAACACTTCACTCTAGAAACATTACTCTGATCCATGGCATCAGTCCCCTGCGCCGTTGATGCTTGGCTTGCTGCCCCTCATCCACTACGCTGCTACCTTCTGTACTGCCGCCCCTTACTCTGCCACAATCACTGCCTCATTTGTACTACAGCTCCCTCTTAAATGCTGTATCATGCAGCCAACAACACTACCACTGTTAATTGTTGCATTGCAACTCAGTTGCTAAGAAGTAAGCAAATGAAGGACATCAACAAAAATAATGATAGACAAGTCAGTTTGGCTGCATATCAATATTGAAGCACACTCTGCTGTTGGACTGCGCCAAACCTCTAAAGCTCTGCACTGCCCCTTTGCGCTGCCAAAATCCCATAAACCTATGCATTACTGCTTCCATGCTGCTGCTGCCTCTGCACTGCGCTGCTCCAGTCTTCAACGTCCTCACTGCCAATGTGCCTCCATAATCCTCTGCACGAACTAACTCCAGTCATCCTGCTATTGTATTTAAGGTCTCTCATAGCTCGTATGTGATCCAAGAGTTTGGGTACCTCAAGGATCCTGCCCCCCACCATCTGTAGTTCAATCTACAGATATATGTCACCCCACCTCTTCTCTCAAAGTACATGAGCACTCATGGCCACATCATCATCACTGCCATCATCCCCATTGGCTGCCGCAACCTTGGAATCAAAATCTTCATTGCCCTTCTTCTTCTAAGGAAAAGTATTAGAGAAGTGTCCGAATTCACCACATTTGAAGCAACAGACCTTTGAGAGGTCCTTCTTCTTATTCCCTTGTTGCTTCCTCTGTCCCTTAGATGCAAGAGCTACATATTCCTCCTCCTCCTTCTTGATCTTGGCTCCTCCACTGTTGCTGCCCATCTTGATCTTGATGAAGAGTTGCCCACATTTCCTCCCAATTTGGAAGTTGTGCTCTGCCCAAAATAATTTGGACAAAGGTCTCCCAATCATCGGTGACTGCATTCAGGGCAGCCCTCACCATGATACCATCATCAAGAGTTCTCGCCATAGCAACCAAATGATATCAAATTGCCTTCAATCTTATGAGGAAGGGGTCAATTTCCTCTCCCTTATGCATCTGAAATAGTCATAGCTGATTCTCCAGAAGCATATTCCTCTGGATGAAGGTGACTTGATACAAATTGATCAATGTTGTCCTCATGTCATTTTCCGTGATCTTATCGGTAATATGTGGGACCACATGATCCTTCACTCCATCCATAATCAAGTGCTTAGCCCGTGCTTGATTTTCCTCGTACTTCTTTACGGATCAACATCGACCAGAATGGCTACCACCCTCTCAACATGATCTTTGATGCGATACTCATCCATGATAGATAGGATCCTGGCCTTCCATATGATGAAGTTAGATGCAACATCTAACCTGTCCTGATCCCTCAATCCATGAGAGGTCATCTCTACTCAAAAACTGTCGAAATGGATGCTCTTCTCCCTTCTTCTGCTGTTGCTCTTAGCAAGAAACTAGATTTGGGTTTCTTGGCGATAGAAAAAAATCTAGAGAATATGATCCCTTTGACTAGTGATTTCCTTCTCGGAAATCCTCCACCAATCTGTTGGAGTCATCCCTATCCAATAACTCCATTGATCAGATCTCAGACTTCTTGGCTAAAAATTCTCCTAACGAATTATTTCCCCTTATTTTTTCAACCCTGCTAGACACTCTTATGCACTGACAGAAACAATGCCCCACCATCAACTTCTAAGATAAAAAAATACACCTCCAGCCATGACAACTGGCACAACGTCATGCCCTCTCTGACTGAGTCACCCTCTTGGGCCTGCGTTATCCTCTGCATCATCTCTGCATGAGCTAGACAGGCTTTGCATCACCCCTACTGGGTCTGCGCTGTCCCTTAGGTGCTGCACTACCTCTTTATGGATCTGGGCTATCTCAGCCGCTTTCCTACAAAAAAATCTTTGTCACTTCGCTGATGGCTTCAACTCACCCTGATCTTCAATTTCTTTGATACCATCTAAAAATTTTTGAATCCAAATTACAGAAACCCTATTGTAGTATTCTAATTTACTTCTCCTACATGTTTGATTTAATTTCTGAAATATTTATTAAAACATAAAAGTAAACACTATCGCAGCCTACACATACATACAGATCAAGCATTGGAGAATAAATCCCACATGACAAAGGACAAAATATTTTTTGAACAAATGTTCTCAGAAATAACCCAATGCGGTAAAACTGGTGCAAAAAATCTTAGAGGGTTTTATTATTATGTAGAATTCTAAATACATTTAAGGGCTCTAGACATGGTTTTCCCAAACAGAGAAAATCATGGCAGATGTACCTCTATCTCTCGTAGAAATAAAATATGGTTGATTCAGCTGAGGATGAAGAACCCCATGGGTTCCTACGCAGTCACTGCATCACCCTTCATTGTGTCTGCTTCACACCTTCTAGATATGATGAAAATGAGCCCTTTATGGCCCACTAGAACCCCAGCGCAGCCTTTCCTGGCACTTCGTCAGCCCTACGACCCTGTGTGAGCCTCTACGTAGCACTGGCTAGCCTTGCGTCACCCTGGCTGAGCCTACGCTACCTCTGCGCAACTCTGGCTTGGCTTGCGTCACCTTAGCTGAGCCTACGTTGCCTTTGTGCTTCTCTAGCTGGGCCTGCGTCACCCTTGCTCGATCTCTGCGCTCCTCTGGTAAGAATCTGCCTCTCTGCCAATGTATTCTCTACGTTGGATCTGAAATCCCACTGCCGATATGCCCCTCATTTCACTGCAATCTCACTAAAAAATTCACGGCAAACTGCGCCCCAGAATTGTGACTTAGCTCAAGTGTTGCCACTTGGTGTGTGTTCTCCAACTGACCCCAATCCTTCCTTTAAGACTTTTGTTATTGAAAAATCAACGATCGTGATCTAATCTTTGATCAACATCTAATATTAGAAAATAATTGATCCACGTTACTTAGAACATTCTCACCCACATGTCTAAATTATTTCACTTTAATTATTTAATTTCCCCAAGTTAGAGTTAGGGTCTCCATTAAAATAATTAATATTTTGAATAACTTAGGTTCTGGGTAGAATTTCTCCAAACTATTTTTGAGTCTTGGAGATCTCATGTGTTTTATCCTCTCCACAAAGTTTTAGAGCTAGAGCACATTTGATGCTACCCAAAATCTCAACAGATCAACCCATAAAATTCTCGTGCAAAAATTTGAAGGTTTAGGTCAAATTTACATATCAAATGATTCAAAAGTTGGAGTATGGGAACAAATGCATATATATTTAATGGACAGATAAGCTAGAGCACATAAAGGAATCAATAAACAAGCAAGGCAATAAGGAATTGGGTGATATTACATTTGGAAAGAATCACAAGATAAAATGATTAGAAAAGTAAGTCAAGAACGAGGGCTTGCAGTCATTTCATAGGGTTCTAGATGTTATAGGTTAGGCAAAATGGATGTCAGAACAATCAAGTGAGAAGGTTTAGTTGGAGAAGGGGATGTGTGAGATAGAGTTTTAGTCAAGTTATCAGGATGACGTTGCCAGGGCCCATCTTCTATTTTACGATCCGAGCCTCTTTCTCTTGTAACCTATATAACATCATATATTATACTAATGCATGGATGTTAAGCACAATTCCTATTACTCGAATCATATTAGTTTTATTCCATTATGTTGAATGTTTAAATATAATTTCTTAATACTTAAAATGTGAATCATTAATGATTGGAATTTAAAGAGTTAAATGCGCTGAACAACACGGTGCAATGGTGCATGGAGCTATCCATTCACATTGAGTTAGGAACTTGACATGATTTGGTTGTAACTGGGGAAGAGTATGGGTGTGCTTGAGTTATACAGTGTAGTTTGGGAAAATTAGATTTATGTTTGGTCAAGCCATTGAGATCAAAACATCATGGTGTTGCATATGTTAGGAATATGTAATTTTAGTAGATTGGTGAGACTAAAACTACAGAAGCAACATCGTTTCAACCACTTTGGGATTCTAGGATCTAGCCCTCTTGAATCCAGAGAGGGATCTCTCCAGTAAGTGCAAAGATGGATTTGTCTTTGAAGTTTGGGGTAATGATATTAGGCTAGTTATGAAGGCCAAGGGTTTTGTTTTGTTTTTGGATGATTGAGCATGATTTACTGTTTGAGGTGGAAAGTCCTAAATGCAAAGAATTTCAAAGGTGTGAAGTTGCAAGCAAATAGAAAATCTTTGGCTAAAAGATAGATATAACATTGGTTTTTAGTCCATTGGGCTATGGAGTCATAACAAGGCTTTAATTGAGCAACAACATCAAGAGTGATCTAAGGGGAAGGTCATCTATATCACAAGATTATTGAGATTAGAGTGATGGAATGGAAACAATAAAGTGTTGGAGGGGTGGAAACTGATAATAATTTCACCAAGGATTTATAGTCAGTCCAAACAAGAAAATCCTCTTAAGTAGCTGTTTAAAACCAACCAAGAACAGGGCTAACCATAGAATTCTTGGGGAAGTTTGTATTAAAGCAGCTTAATTGACAAACAATCCAGTAATCCACATAATTACCTTCAGAAATTATGAAAACATATAATGCACAGGGCTCTCAAGGCATCAATGCCCATGAAGCATCGACAAAACGTGGATCTTGAACCCTGCGAACGGTTTCCCTTTATGAATCGAGGGCACGGGAATCGTCATTCCTGGCCTTCGGAATTTCTATTATATATAATGAAAAACCATTAATCCCTGCAAAATACAAACAATAATTATAAAATCCTGCGTTATTTGGGAAAATATGCTTCAGAAGGCGGAGGAAAGAGCATGGCCGTTGGATGGCAGCATCCAACGGTGGAGATCTGCATAGAAGAGGTTAAAAAAGGAGAGCAGGGGGAAGAACAAGACGAGAATGATTTGGGACCGTCCAATCTGGACACGTGGATGGTCCAGATCCAATTGGAGGATCACAATCGGCGGAGGAATCATGTTGATGTGCTCGGCAAAAAACTTGCGATGCGATGTAGAGCGGGCAGTTGATCTGAGGATCAGATCAACGGTGGAGAATGAATCAGAGGGATGGCCGATCGGGAGGAATAAACAAACGTACCCAATGAAAACTTGTGATGCGATGTTGTGCGGGCCGTTGATCTGAGGATCAGATCAACGGTGGGGAAAGATTTCAAAGCGAACCGGCGGAAAACCCTTTATTTCTTATGGAAATCCAAAATTTTAATATAAAAAAGGTTTTGATATGGGCGGGATATATGTATGAAGTGGATAGGTGCTCGACTATGGGGCATTTAGTTATATGAAACATGATGGGCCCGGGGTGTATACATCAAAGAGCCAATCGCAATCAGAGCCTCGGGCTCGGGCTTTTCAATCAACCCATTGGATTTTTGCGATGCGATAAGCGCTGTGAGGGGTTTAGCACCTAGTTCTAGGGTGTGGGCATGTGGGGGAAGTGGTTTAGGACTTAGCCCAAGGGGGCTTAAACCCTTAGTGAAAAAGGACTTATTTTTCATGAAATTTTCAAAGTTTTCAATGGATTTTGGTGTTTCGGCATAGTTTAAAAATGAGTTTTAAACTATGTAAAGAGGATTTTCACGAATGGGAGAAGGAAAATCATGAAAAGTAGAGGAATTTATGGAGAAAAAGGGGAGCAAATGAAGGTTATTTTTGAGTGGATAAGGGGAAAAATGATGATTTTGCAGTAGTTTCTTCATATGAAATCAGCAGAACTTCTGAGTATAAAATAGGAATAGCAGTGAATATTTGGACAGAGGAATGAGGCCTTCAAGAGTCTTAAAGAGCCAACAATTTTTAGTGATAAAATTTGTTTCTTGAAGGCTCCAAAAGTCTTAGCCACCTTTTGATATAAAAATTTTTATAGGTGGCTAACAGTGGCTCCACTTGGGGATGGTGCCTTCTTGAAGGCATCAAGAATTTCAGACTTGCATTCTCTGGGAGGCTGACCTGTGCATCCATTGGGCTGCCCTTCCTTTGTTGGGATGAACTTACAATGAAAACATATTAGCAGCCATAAAAACAATTGATCTTTCATCAACAAGATTTCTACCTACCCAATCCTACTGATCTAACATTTTTTCTTCATTAGAGTGCACTTGGATTGGAAAAATATTTTACAACATTTTATTCTTTTGAAAGCAGGAAGACTAATCTATTTCTACTTCTTATTTCTCCATGGACTCAGATTAAGCAGTTGAGTCCATATGATTCTCTACGTAATCTACTGTCTGTTGGGATTAAACTATCCAACAGACTTTATTCTCTAAATTCTACAACAGAAATTGAAAAACAGTCAAGTCAAGATTAAGCTATTTGACTTGTTGTGATCTATGGCATAAAAATGAGCTGCACATAGATATTTATTTTGCAGAAAATTTAAATCAAAATGGAAGGCTTAGGATCTGAAAATTCAAAGCACTTCCTTCATCTTTTTTACAGCTCTGTTTTGACTTTTGTTTGAGCTATTCTTTCTTTCTCTCTGGTTCAGATTTTGAGCTAATTAGAATCAGATTTACATCTTTTTTGACTCAGAAAATAAAACAGATTTGAGTCACGTCTCTTTGGAAACTTAGGTTCAGATTTTGAGCTTATTTGAACCTTTAATTTCTAGCCTAATATATCTACTGATAAGCCAAGATTAAACAGTTTGGCAAATCGAATTCACTATCTTATCAGCAGTAAATTTAAAAGCTAATTAGTCAAGATTAAGTTGTTTGACTAACTAGAAGTGTGTTCTTCAGGAGTGGCATTTGAGCTTGCACACTTTCAAATTTGTTTCTCTTTTTTGGTATGGGGCTGTGCCTTTCTTATTTTCACAATCTGCCCTCTTTTCTTTCTTTCATTGTTTTTGTATTTTTGAATTTTATATTTTTCTTCAAAGCAGAAAACAACAACTAACTACATGCTCAGAACTGAGCTTTATTAACATTCCTATATAACCTATTCTAAACATGGAGTATTTACATATTCATATGATACAAAAGTGCCAATGCAGCCAGCTGAGTAATGTCAAGAAGAAGAAGAAACTCTGGTTGCTTGTCAGAGGTATCCATAGTATATTTTGAAGATTAATCTTCAAAACCAAGACTATCACAAGAGGTGACAACTTTTCATGTCTCTGGCTCTTGCAAAGGATCACTTCTTGATAATTTGAGCCAGTTGGGATTTCCACACACTCTTCCATAGGATCAACAAAGAAAAGATGAATATTCTCTTCCTTTTGGCCCTCCATGTCTGGTAGGTTGTCTACTTTCAAGGCTTCAACTTTGAGGAGTATATCTTCAGAAAGTTGCTTGGAAGCATCATCATTATTAACACAAAAGGAAGAAGATTCTTCTTGAGAAGATGGTATATCCTTAGTAGGATAGTCTTCTATTTGTTTCTCTCCCTCTTCTTCATCATCATTTGAATTGGAGGACTCATCATATTTGGCAGTGTTGTCCTCTTGTAGCCCTGGTAAGCTCTGGTTTAGTGGACTGTACTTTATTAGGGGGTTATTATATTCTTGAGCAGGGGTATGTTCAATTGCTTCCTCTTTTTTAAGGAAAATCTCTTTGATTTCAACCTGCCCAAAAATTTCTTTGTTTCTTTCCTCCTCATCCCTTGAGCCGAAAGTTTCTAGGCTTTGAAAGCTTTCATCATCAGTATCGTAAATAGTCTGCACTGGCTCATTACTTCTTTGAATAAGTAATCTTCCTCGCATAAATCTGCTAATGATGATCTTGCAAAATTAATCTTTGTTTGGGAAGCATCATCACTAGGTAGATCAAAGTTAGGAGAATTGTGAATATAAGTAATACTACCAATCAAACATACTGGGTTATCAGCAGATCCTTCTTCATTTTGATCTACAAAAGAACTTTCTAAATCTGTACAACAAATTTCTCTATGTAAATGGGCAAGAGTGTTTGTTTCGCAGAAAGTTTCAGAGGCTGACTATTTATAAATAGTCTGATCTATATCTTTTTATATCAAAGGGAAGGATGTTTCTACGTTCCTTTGAACAAGAGTACAACAGTTCTCTGTCTCTTGCGAAGACTGATTTTGAGGCTGGATGTCTTCTTGAGCCTCGGCTATAAGGGATGATGAATCAATATTTGAGTTTTCAGGGATATCTTGAGGAATGTTCTTTACTGCTTGGATCATATCTTCCTCAACTGATTCATCTATGTTCTTAAAATTTTTCAATAGGATATTAAACTCATGAATAGCTGTTAAAAGATCTTCAGGATGCATCTCTTCCAAAGCTTCCTCATTATCTATAATGTGTTGGGTGATGTTTTGTGATGGATCATAATATATTGCACCCAATGATAATGGTGTAGTGTTTTCTTTATAGTTCTCATAGAACACATATTCAAGGTCTCTTAAAGAAAACAAACTACTAGATCTTAAGCATTCATACCAATCCCTAGCTTTTCCTTCTAATGTTAACATGAAAATTTTCATTAGGCAGTCTTCATGCCATTCAACTTTCAACCTCCATACATGTATATGAAATTTGATGATATGTAATAGAGGGTCATCAAACTTTTCACCTTGAAAAACAGGTAGGTTGTCATTCCAATTCACTTGGGGCATCTTATGTGGAAACCCAGGGATATGATCTCTACTCATTAGGGCATATCTTCGTTGTATTCTTGGAATCATTTTTTTAAATAAGGAAAGAGATCACTGTGTCTGGTCAATCAGTTAAGAGTCTTCTACCAGTGGAGTCATTTGGTCTTCTGGGGGTTTCAGAGTGTGGAGTCGCCAAGTGGAAAATTTTTAGCTCATAAGGAGGTAAAATGTTTTATGGTTCGACCACCATGTGTTTCTTGTGGAGCTGCAAGATTTTCAGGAACTGAATTAGCTCTCAAGGGTGATTTGAAAACAACTGATAATTTTATCTTAGGAGACTTCCTAAGGATACTTTTTGGGTTATCTACCGTCTCAGGTGGGTTAGGGTCAGGATAGGCTCTAGTGTGAATATTTCTAGGAGCCACTATGCTGTGTTTTTCAAACCCAAATAAACAAGAAAATTTCAACCAGGTATGACAGTCTTTGAGAGGTTAACTAGTATGTTTACACAAATTTTAAATCCTACAGTCCTCTAACTGAGTTCGAATGATATTAAAATGATAAGGGTTCTTCCCAGTGGAGTCTTAAGGTCTGTTAAGGATTGTGGAGTCGCCAAGTGGAAGTTTTTAGCTCTTTTCAAAGGTAAAAGGTTTTATGGTCCACCACCATGTTTATTAAAAACCAATCTGAAATATTTTTCGTTTTTTTCTGAGTTATTTTTCAGTTGTGTGGTTTTTAAGAATACCCTAACTCTGCTTCAAAACTTAGCTACGGTCATGAGATAGAGACAATCTACTCTTATGGCTAAGCCAGCTGATTTTTCAAGGTTAGATAAAGACTTATGAGAATCCTAGGGTTTGCCTAGTTTGTCACTGATTCAAACAAGTTTCATCATGATTACCATTTCTTGGTAGTGCTTGAAAAGGCTGCTTTTTACTCACAATGTTTTATAAAGTGTTTAAGGGAAGTAGTCCCCAGCGGAGTCGCCAGAAATGTTAGGTGCTGGTGGCTCAGATGGTTAATATAGAAAATGTTCTTGAACCAAATCCCTGATATCCTATGGTTACCCTCAAATGAAAATGTTTATGGGTTTCTTCCCCAGCGGAGTCGCCAAAAATGTTAGGAATCTGTAATTTTAGCAGATTGGTGAGACTAAAACTGCTGAAGCAACATCGTTTCAACCACTTTGGCATTCTAGGATGTAGCCCTCCTGAATCCGGAGAGGGATCTCTCCAGTAAGTGCAAAGATGGATTTGTCTTTGAAGTTTGGGGTAATGATATTAGGCTAGTTATGAAGGCCAAGGGTTTTGTTTTGTTTTTGGATGATTGAGCATGATTTACTGTTTGAGGTGGAAAATCCTAAATGCAAAGAGTTTCAAAGGTGTGAAGTTGCAAGAAAATAGAAAATCTTTGGCTAAAAGATAGATATAACATTGGTTTTTAGTCCATTGGGCTATGGAGTCATAACAGGGCTTTAATTGAGCAACAACATCAAGAGTGATCCAAGGGGCAAGTCATCTATATCACAAGATTATTGAGATTAGAGTGATGGAATGGAAACAATAAAGTGTTGGAGGGGTGGAAACTGATAATAATTTCACCAAGGATTTATAGACAGTCAAAACAAGAAAAGCCTCTTAAGTAACTGTTTAAAACCAACCAAGAACAGGGCTAACCATAGACTTCTTGGGAAAGTTTGTATTAAAGTAGCTTAATTGACAAACAATCCAGTAATCCACATAATTACCTTCAGAAAGTATGAAAACATATAATAGAAGACAAAGTGTAACTTAAGATCAGATAAGGTACTTTTAAACCTAGTCTGCTTTCAGCCAACACCAAGGGAAACCTTCAGAATCTGCCTTTGGAGAATAGAAGCTAGAAACAGGGCAAACCATCACTTTTCTAGTCTAACTTTAATAAGCGAATAAGGAAAATAACTTTCAAGAATTTTTTTTAAAGCAAACAGTAGGACGAGTGAATGCCAGCATTCCTAACTATTTAGACTGTATTGAATCATTCTTAAATAAACAAATTGGAGGAAAACATTGAGATAAATCTTATCAGTTAGAGAAGGGTAATGGTAAAAAGTAAATCCTAACTCCATAAATGATGTTCTTTATCAGAGAATAGTGAACAATATGACATACATAGAAGGAAAAAAAATAAAAAAGAAAGGGGCACTACACCAATGATATAGACCAGGATCCCAAGAAACAGCTTGTTATTGATGTCAAACCAGTTACAGTCTTCAGGTCCAATGTTTCAGTTCAAAAATCATCTTCACTATTTAGCTTAACTAATCTAAACACAAACAAAGCTTCAAGGGCCAGTGAACACTATTTACAGATAGAAGTCTCAAGCTCAATTATATTTCAAAGTTCTACAACCAACAATTGCTCATATTCTACAGAGGTATTTATAGAAGGATGAGGAGGTGAGATCTGATAAAAGATCTCCTAGGGAAATTAATATAGAGTAATGACTTCTCGGCCTGTGAGGGGCTCGATGAAGAAGTTTACAAACGTTCTGTCTGTATTGACTATTTTACAATTAAGATTAAATCTCGGTGGGAGCTTTTATTGACTTTAAGGCTCTGTGTCATGTGGAGTAACTCTGCAGATATTTTTTGCATTAAGTTTCATTGCAGAAGTAACTCTCTGGCTGCGCTGAGGCGAATATCTTCATTTGATCAATAAATTCAGCCTCTGTTTGAATGCTTTGAGGCATAGGTGGCACTTATGGTAGCTGGGAGGAATCAATTTGCCTCAAATGTGGCGGTGGAGGCCTTTCTGTCTATTAAACACTTATGATTTTCTTTTAACTGTGTTTTAATTTGGGGGATTAGGCTTTTGATAATCAATCTTAGCCGTAATCCCCGCAAATCGATCTTCAATATTCTGTTCTTCTGTGCTCTGTCTTCAACACTGATACTCTTTTAATTGTGATTAAAAATCACAGTGTCTTGTTAATGTGCAGGCCGCACAGGGCTCTCAAGGCATCAATGCCCATGAAGCATCGACGAAACGTGGATCTTGAACCCTGCGAACGGTTTCCCTTTATGAATCGAGGGCACAGGAATCGTCATTCCCGGCCTTCAGCCTTTCTCTTATATATTATGGAAAACCATTAATCCCTACAAAATACAAACAATAATTATAAAATCCTGCGTTATTTGGGAAAAACTGCTTCAGAAGGCAGAGGAAAGAGCATGGCCATTGGATGGCAGCATCCAACGGTGGAGATCTACGTAGAAGAGGTTAAAAAGGAGAGCAGGGGGAAGAATAAGACGAGAATGATTTGGGACCATCCAATCTGGACACGTGGATGGTCCAGATCCAATTGGAGGATCGCAATCGGCGGAGGAATCATGTTGATGTGCTCGGGAAAAAACTTGCGATGCGATGTAGCGCGGGCCGTTGATCTGAGGATCAGATCAATGGTGGAGAATGAATCGGAGGGATGTCCAATCAGGAGGAACAAAAAAATGCACTCGATGAAAACTTGCAATGCGATGCTGCGCGGGCCGTTGATCTAAGGATCAGATCAACGGTGGGGAATGATTTCAAAGCGAACAAGCAGAAAACCCTTTATTTCTTATGGAAATCCAAAATTTTAATAAAACAAAGGTTTTGATATGGGTGGGATATATGCATGAAGTGGATAAGCGCCCGACTGTGGGGCCTTTAGTTATATGAAACATGATGGGCTTGGGGCGTATACATCAAAGAGCCAATCGCAATCGGAGCCTCGGGCTCGGGCTTTTCAATCAACCCATCAGATTTTGCGATGCAATAAGCACTGTGAGGGGTTTAGCACCTAGTTCTAGGGTGTGGGCATGTGGGGGAAGTGTTTTAGGACTTAGCCCAAGGGGGCTTAAACCCTTAGTGCAAAAAGACTTATTTTTCATAAAATTTTCCAAGTTTTCAATGGATTTGGGGGTTTCAGCATAGTTTAAAAATGAGTTTTAAACTATGTAAAGAGGATTTTCACGAATGGGAGAAGGAAAATAATGAAAAGTAGAGGAATTTATGGAGAAAAAGGGGAGCAAATGAAGGTTATTTTTGAGTGGAGAAGGGGAAAAATGATGTTTTTGCAGCAGTTTTTTCTTATGAAATCAGCAGAACTTCTGAGTATAAAATGGGAACAACAGTGAAGATTTGGACAGAGGCATGAGTCCTTCAAGTGTCTTCAAGAGCCAACACTTTTTAGTGATAAAATTTGTTCCTTGAAAGCTCCAAAAGTCTTAGCCACCTTTTCATATAACAAATTTTATAGGTGGCTAACAACACGATCTTAGGTGTTGGATGACTAGGGTGCACCAAGGTAGGTTAAAATGCAAGGTGGAATATGGCCATGTGACATGCAACCTCCCATGCCTCCACCATCCAATGAGTTTAAAATCACTACTATAATGTGGTGGAGGCGTGTGGGCATCATTGCATGGCAACAAATTTGTAGGCAAATGAACCCATGGGAAAGGGGGAAGGGTAACTCCAAGAATCTTCTCCCACCCCATTTCACTTGAATCTTTTAAGTGAAAAGTTTTATAGAGGGGGGTTGTGTGGTGGACGGTTCCTAGAATAACTCTTCTATCCTTAATTTGTATTTATTTTTTATTTATAAATTAAAATTTTCACATAGCTTTTCTTAAAAAAGTTTTTTTTTTTTTTTAATTCTCTTAGGTCACACAAACACACACACACATCTCGTAATTTTTCCATCCCTCCTTCTTCCCATCGGATTTTTGATTTAATTTGGGGTTAGAATATTGAGAAAATTTAATTGTTAAGGGTTGGGAAGGAGTAGGCATTGGCAGCGTAGCCTGAATAGAAGGATCATATTGTAGAGACAACTGCTGCAATTGATTCAAAATCTTAGTCATGCTACTATCGATTGAAATTAAAATCCCTTCAACATGGAGATCTAGCTTTGGTTTGGCTTAATCTATTTTGGAATGAGGAGCATCAGACAAGATCTTATTAAGAATCCCAGACTAAGAATAGATCAGTTTCAACTGCTGGGCTCTAAAGATAGCTTGCTCCTCAGTGAATACCCCAAATAGAGATACATCCTTTGAGATTTATGGCTGTAAGGATTTGAGGAACCATTTGAGAAGGAGTTCATTGGGAATATAGGTTTTAATGATCCTCTTCCTTCTCCTCCATTCCTGAATATGATCAGAAATGTGCGTTACATTGTCCTGCTGGAAATTAGCCAGAAGCTCAGTCTCAACATCATAACGAACAGGAAACTAAACAATGTTTCAAAAACATGGTAGCCAACTCGCTAAACGAAGAAAAAGTGCCCCCAGTAAGCTCAATGTACCATTTAACAACGTTTCCAGTTAGGGTTCACTGAAATAACCTCAACCTTATCGAATCATCAATGAGGGAGTTCGATGAACACCATAAATGGAAAGTGGTAACATGGTAGATTGGATCCTCACCAGTGTTTCCTTGAAATTTTAGAATATCTGATGTAATTTTAGTAGAGATCAGAGGCCAACCTGGGCTATACTGAATAGGATTATTAATCAACTTTGATAGATCTGGAAAATATAGGGTTTTTAGGAATGATAAGAACAGAGGACCTCGAGAACTCCACCCACCAAGGGAAGGATCCCCAACATTCTGAAAAGAATAACCCAGATTTTTTGAGGCACCAAGTTTCCATGGATTATTCGTAGAAAAAGCTGGACCATAAGAAAAACCTTGTGGCCCAAAGGAGCTTGGAGTAGGACCTCATCATACTGCAGGGTTACCATAAATAGGAATGTCCCCCCCAATCGAAGTATTAAGCGAAGATGAAACCCCTCGGTAAGGGTCATGCATTAGAGAATAGAGAGAAACCCTAAGAAGCACCTATGGAGGAGAAAGGAACATTCCCCTGCTGATCATACATAAACTGATTCCCAATTCCCAACGCATTGAAATCAAGATTCCAGCCTTAAAAATCAATAGAGCTTTGACCTCCTAGAAAAGGATTAAGACCCTGACCTTGCACGGAGAAAGGAAAAGATCCTAAGGAAGGGTTCAAATGAGGGATATGACCACTTCCGAAGGGAAACCCATGAAAAGAAGCTGACTCACTAGCCATAGAAGACATAGGAATGGAGACAACATATGCGACAATGAAAGAAACTGAAGGAATTTGTTATCAAACCAGCTCCAAAAATAGAAGAAAAGAGATATCAATGCCTTAGAAATAATACATTTTGAGGGGGAAACCTCCTTTACATTGCATAAATGAACAATTATTGGATGATACAAATGATAAAACCTCCTCTCTATATATAGGAGTCCATGGGGTCACAATATAATCCTAACCGACCTAACAATAATAATGTAAGGGCAGAATAATAACAATATGGGGGATACAGGGGTACAAAAATAACAATAAGGGGGCTACACTAACAACAGTAAGGGGATACACTAGTATTATAGGGACCTAACATGCCCCTCTCCTTCAAACAAGTTTTTCCCTCAACGCTTGATTATTTATGGATGTTTCTGTATAAAATTCTCATCCTCCCATGTGGAATCTTCAACGGGAAAGTTCTTCCACTTGATGAGATACTCTGAAATTGATCGATTTGGTAGTTTTCGAGTTCTTGTTTTTGTGACTGCTTCAAAACTTCTTTCACTGCGATGTTTTTCTTCTTGTTGTTTCATTCGATTTTGCACCAAAGTTAAGTTATCCTTTGAGAGTTAGAGAACTTTTTTTTTATGCTCGATGTGATCTTCCATTACTCTATGATGCCAGGATACAGGTTTAAATCCGATCCTAGCATATAAAATAGTGTGTTTCCTCTAACATGAAAACACTCATCTAATTCTTCATTAAGAAAACAATTTACAGCTTAAAATATACATATATGAAAGAAAGCTACAAAAACACAAATATACTAATGTACAATAACATAAGAGATTCCCGGCCAAATATTACAATGAATGGCCTTTCGGCTCCCAGCCCTTTACAAAAAGCTCTCCATTCATCACTCTCTTTGTATTCCTTACTTCCTCACTTGGTTTTCATCCTCACACAATCCTCCTATTTATACATAAATATGAATTTATTCCACTCCATAAATTCCTCCACACAAATCTCGACTAAAATCCAATTTAGATTTATCTTATTTTGGCCTCAACTAAGTCCCATTTATGGAATTCCTAATCCCTATATTATCAAACTAATTCCATTCCCTCATATCCTTAATTATTTAAAGAATATTTACGATAATCCTCACATTTATATTTTCTCTCCTAATTTATTAAATTTGAGCAAAATAATTAATAAAATAATTAAAACACCTCACCCCCTAAAATTACATAATTGAATAATAAAATTTAAGCTTGATGCTCTTGCATCAAACTCCCAAGGTTGAAAATAACCACGATCTCCTGATCATGTGTTTCAGATCTTTTTCTTCCTGGATCCCATACCTTGTTCTGCAATTTCCCATTTGTTGCTGCCTTGGTTTGTTGTTTTTCTCTAGGTCTCCACACTTTATGTTGCATTGCCCCACTGGCTATGCTTTCACAGTCTTCTGCTGTCTTTCTCTTGCTACTCCTTTTTTTTTTTACTACTACTGTCTTCTTCTGGGATACTTCCAACATTATCCTCCTTATCAATTCAATTTCTCTATCCAATAGATCTTTTGTCTATTGTTTACTGTCACATCGTGACTGCTGAACTTTTACTGCCGCCCTTTCATCCTCGCCCTCTTGTTTACTGTTGTCTTGCACCTTCATATTCTTCATTTCCCAATATTGAAATTGAGATTCCTCTTCATGCCTTGAATCCCGATTTTCCAGCAATCTAATCTATCGGTTCCATGGATTACATATTTCCACAAAAAATTCTTCCTTTTCTTTTACTTGTGTCGAATTTCCTTCAGTATCTGCAATAAAACCTGTACTCACAAAAAAATCATTAAAATAAAAAACATAAGGCCTCAGTGCCTCTTTATCCTTTGGTAACATTTCAGTATGTTGCTCTGAAATTTCCTCTTCCATCAACACATCAGTAAGCTGATTTAAAACCTCTATGAGACTATCAGCTAGTCCCTCCTCCATATCATCTATTTCAAGAATGTCTCCTTGTTCTGTTTCCAATAATGGACTTCTTTGATTCGCTGAATCATTCCTACATCCTTATCCTTTGCTTCTGATTATTATTCAAGAAAATTTCTTTGTCTTCCTCTTTCAGCAACTCACCTTAAGCATAGATCCTTTGCTTTTCTAACTTTCTTCTTTGAAGATCTAACTTTCTATATAACTCAACAATCTCAATTGGAGTAGAACGTGGAAAATTTACAAAAATTTCCATACCTTCACTTGTTGTTGACCAATCATCAAATGACCCTTCTTCCTCATCTTCAATACTATGCTGGTTATTCCCAGCTTCATCCTTCTTCTGGCAATATTCTTGAGTTGTCCTGGTTTCTGTTCCATCACATTATAAAATTCCGTCAACAAATTCACTAAACAAATAAAATTGTTTACCTCCTTGGAATATCTCTTCGGCATTTCCTTTATGCTCCTACTCCATAATAGCTTCAATTGACTGTCTTACCCCAACCAGGATTTCTTCCTGCTGTAACAAATCAGTACCTTCCTTCTCTGAAAGGCTTTTTCCATCAGACTTTACCTCAAGAGTTTCATTATTCTCTGTGACAGATTCACTATACTGTTCACCATATTTCGCACATATTGCAAACATACATAAACTGTGAGATTTAAAAATACAAGGCTTCTTAGCCTCATCTGCTTCTTTCGCCAACACATCTTCAGATTCTTCCGAACTATCCCAATAGTTCATGAGATCTTCCTCATTGATCTCTTCACCCAAAATTTCACCCTGTTCAGGGTCACAAATGGAAAAAGTCCATTTTTAACTCAGCCTCTCTGAGTTCTTCACACCTCAACATCTGCTCGAGCTTCCTCAGATCTTCTTCCAACTGTATGTTTACCTGCTTTTCCCTCTTTGCATGTAGTCTCTGCCACTTTACCTTCTTTCTCATGGTCCAACCATGTGTCTGGTCTTTCACATTTTCTTGCAACAATTCCATCAATAACTCAAGACGAAACTTTATCTCAGCTTTCTCCCGCTCATAATCTTCATCAGTTAGCTGCTCACATATGCCACTTACCTTGGCACTTTCCCTTTTCTGCCTTCGGTTGAGGTTTTTCTCAGAACCTCTGAAATGACTATCCATAGTATTTTCCTCCTCCTTTGTGAACTTCATCTGTTCCCTTTTGGATTGCATTCAATCCAATTTTCAGCAAGTCTCCCCACTTTCCATTCAACAATGCAAGCTTTTTTTCTGGTGCTTGACCTCTTTCAGTTCTCTGTCTTTGGATTAGTCTCTGGTAATTCTCTTTCTTCTCTCTGCTGCAAACAACACTTTAGTAATGCATGTGTTACAATGAAAAATTCTTTGGGTGTCGGGCTCTGCCGATCATGCACCCAATTACATTCAAAACTTTGACTTTAGCTTACGACTCTCTAACTTCAGACTTACACCAATTCTTCATCTTGAATGAAAATACTCAATCTTAACCCAAACTATCCAAAATTTCATTTGACTTCAAGGCTTTGCCAAAATAATTATGATAGTGGATATTTTGACAAACATACACCCCTATTACATTTTTTTAGAATGTAACATCTTCATTCTCTTGCATACTTCATTCTTATGAAAAATCATCAGTTTTCCCTTATCATTTCACATGATACTGAAGTCTTTAGTTGAAATGAAATCCATGTTTTCAGAGATTTATTTTATGGTGAAAATAAATAAACCACTCACTTTTCAACATTCAAAAATACCTGTATGAATTATCATACCTTATGCCCTGTTAAGGTTATTAACAAACCTTCTCTTCTCAATCTCAATTCTCTGGTTTCCATTATTCTGTGTTATCTTTGTCATTGTTAACATCGCATGCCCTTCATACCATAAGCTCATCATTTTAATGCAATTTTTTTTTTTTTTTTTTTTTTTTGCACTTTTATGCACCACACAACATCAATTCACATCTCTTCACCTGTGTACAAAGAACATGTTTTTAACCTCTTCGATGAATAATGCACAAATCGTACATCACTCTCATTCTGAATAACACCTCTTTAGATGCTGCCATATGATGGTAAAAAAAATGTTTTACATATCAAGCAATTATGGTTTGTTTGCATTTTCAACCATAAACAAAAATCACAAAATTCTCCTATTTCCAACTACAAACTTTGATCCAACATGATGCAACTAAATTTGCAAAGATCCACACCATGCATAATAAGTCATCCTATATATTATAAGATGCATGCTTCTCTTTATATCAAGGTTTAATACCATTTTGTTACTTGAGCCAAGTGAAAGTTTTTCCAATAAACCTTACCATAAACCTTTGGCATACTTCAGCATTATATCTATAAACTCAGACTTCATAATTTAAAAACCAAACATTCACCATAGCATAGGTTAAAATTATATATCCGCTTTATTTCTAGCCCATATCACATCACAATCCTTTACTGGATTTCATTTAACCAAAATTTTATGTTATAAAGTCAACATAACACTTTATAACTTACCAATCCATCAATCCAATGATTTCATGATCAATAGGCCACACATATCTCGAGGCTCTTCCTCCACTCTCCATTGTCGATTTTGACTTCCATCTCATGCTCATCAGATATATCCTCTCCAACTCGTGTTCAGAAAAATGACATATTTCTCAAAATTGGTAGATATGAACAAAACACTTCGCTTTTGAAAAAAAAAAAAAAAACAAAAAAAAATTACCTTCTGAGAGATAAAAAACGATCCATTGCCAATTAATCATTGTCATTGTATTTGGTGGTGACAATCACCCTCTCAACAACCAAATACGCAGAGTAGAACCCACACCAAGATGACCAATCATGCTAACATCAACTGCAAGAGGGATCTATCGACCTTGTTTCGCAAATCGATGGTAGTACCAGACTTCCACCATCTCCAGCACTTTATTGCATCAGGTACAATGTTCCATAGATTCCGAAAGCTGGACCAAAGTATCCATGGCTTCATTGATTTGAACTAATTTCCCCTCTCAGCTCCAGCCCAAACAAGATCATGCTACCTTTCAAATGTGGAATCCATCCTTACAAACGCTGCCCACGGTCCATACATCAATCATATTACATTTAAAACGTGTTTCTTTGTACTAATCTTCACATAATGACTCAACGAAAATGACAAGCCACCATCCAAAAATGTTAACGCAGTTCCTCAACGCAATATTTATGCTTGAACCACGTTCATATAAATCAACACGACAACATTGACTAACACAATTTATATAATTCAACTCCACAAATCATATGTGCTTGACGGTACTAACATCAACGCCAATGACATGCCACTCTACAATACAGGGAATTCGAACTACATACACCAGAACATGAACACAGTGACTGTGAGCATATTTGAATAGCCGGCTCATAACAATGATCACGCAGCTTCCTCCTTTTACACTACGCATGCCAATTTATCCACAACGATTATTTTATGCTTAAAACGTATTTCTTTGCAGTGATGAAATGCTGCCATATGAACCATCGCACCTAAGGCTAGAAAGCCTACGCATATGCCCAACGCATCCTTGCAGGGGTGTTGACACTATCATCGATTCCTACCTATGCCTGCGTCCAATACCTGTAGCTTCTCCCCTCCGATACTTGCTTGAATTAATGTGTTGGTTGTTTTCAAATTTGATCTTCAACAGAACTCTGTCACATTTATGCTGTGTTAAAAAATATGCTGGATGCCATGGAATCCTAACTGTGATCTCATGCCTATGATAAACAACGCACTGCCCACCCATGTATTATACACTATGCAATTTTTTTTTAAATGGATGCTATTACAAAGCATTACACAGAAAATAAAGACATTGCAACCCAAAATATGCGATGTCAAACAGACTGAATTTGCATATTGAAATGTGTTTGTATATATACATTTTCTCCAGTTCTTATAGCATACCATATGCCACAGACTCGTGTTAACTCTCCACACAGAATCCAAGACGAGAGCCGCACATTCCAACATTTTCAATCCACAAGGATGTGGTGAAGGGTCGTCAGAACATCTGTTCCTTCTCTTCCACAGTTAATACGATACCACATGGTCATATTCTCAGCATATTTCATCCTTAAACACTTCGCCGGTGAGAGGTAGTGGTTTTATATGATCGTTGACCATACCTACGACGTTGTCTTCGGAGCAGGCGGTGCTAGCTTGAGGGCTGCCATCAGGCTTTCGGTGTACGGATTTGACACAGCTTGCATCACCAAGCTATTTCCCACTGCATTCACGGTAGTGTGTTAAGACTGCACACCCTCTACTGTGAACTCGTTCTTGCATTCAAAATTCATATACAACATATACATAATTCAATCAATTTTCTCCCAAGAAATATGACTTGCTCTCCTCGCTAACAAGCAATCAAACAAAATAGCTCCACTGTAGGAGAGACTCATCCCCAACTTATCTCCTTTTCTCTTATACCAAATGATGCCAGGATATGGGTTTAAATCCGATCCTAGCATATAAGTTTCCTCTAACGTGAAAACATTCATCTAATTCTTCATTAAGAAAATAGTTTGTAGCTTAAAATATACATACAAGAAAGAGAGCTATGAAAACGAAAATATACTGATGTAGAATGACATAAGAGATTTCCGGCCAAATATTACAATGAATGGCCTTTCGGCTCCCAACACTTTACAAAAATCTCTCAATCCATTCCTCACTCTCTCTGTATTCCTTACTTCCTCACTTGGTTTTCATCCTCACACAATCCTCCTATTTATACATAAATATGAATTTATTCCACTCCATAAATTCCTCCACACAAATCTCAACTAAAATCCAATTTATATTTATCTTATTTTGGCCTCAACTAAGTCCCGTTTATGGAATTCCTAATCCCTATATTATCTACCTAATTCCATTCCCTCATATCTTTAATTATTTAAGGAATATTTACAATAATCCTCACATTTATATTTTCTCTCCTAATTTATTAAATTTGAGAAAAATAATTAATAAAATAATTAAAAGACCTCACCCCCTAAATTACATAATTGAATAATAAAATTTAAGCTTGATGCTCCTGCATCACTTTATCCTCCATATTAGCTTTCATTTGATCCTTAAAACCGTCCAACATAGCCTCAATTTTTTCTTTTAAACCATCTATGTCATCTTTGATTTCTCTTTGTAAGATCGAAATTTGTTTCACTTGGTACCATAATTTTGATATCTCATACTGCAATTCTTCCTCTTCATGCATCATAGTAAAGAGTTGTAAGGGCATAATGGGTGTGGAATTATTTTTAGGGGGCATTTTACAACCTAATACTGATATCTATGCTTCAATATTCCCTGGGAATCACTTCAAACTAATTTTTCAAGACTTATGCAATTTGAAAAAAAATACACACCTTTTTCTTGATTTTGAGTAGCTCGATATTGAAACTGAATTATATGTGATTTCAGATCTTCAATATCTGAAATTCAGTCCTGTAGTATCCCTTTGAATCTCCTTTCCAATTCCACAGGTCTAACCTGATTTGGATTCTTCAAGGAAAAGTTATGCCCAATCCCCCACAATGACCTAATTATGGACTAGTTCAATAGAGAAAACTTGTACGGTGTGGCATGTGTCATTGTTTCCTCCTTCAGCTATAAAATTGATATATAGGAAACTATAGTCCATGCACTTGTGGCCACTTTTTACAAAATTACAATCCGATACTCAAACATAGAGTTATGATGGTTTTCCCACGATCACCTCTTTGAGATGAAATTTGGGATCCTAAAAACACCCTAATTTCCACAGATCATATATCCAAAAATGTTGCAAACCAAGATTTGAAATTTGCACACAAAGTTCCTACAGATTTCAGCGTTGCTCTGTAAAAATTTCAAATTTTACAACTTCGTAGAAAAAATGTTATAGAGAAAATTCCATGATGACCTGTTTAGGTGAAATTCAGGAGCCTGAAAAAACCCTAACTTCCACAGACCATATCCCCAAAAATGTTGTGAAAAAATATCTGAAATTTTTACATGACATTCCTCAGGAGTTAATCTTCGTTATGTAAAAATTTAATCTTCTGAACCTTCGTAGAAAAAAATATATAGAGAAAATTCCACGATGACCTGTTTGGAGCAGCGAAACCCCAGAATCCAAAGCTCTGATACCAAATGTTATGAAACCAACTCCAAAAATAGAAGAAAAGAGAGATCAAAGCCTTAGAAATAAGCCACTTTGAGGTGAAAACCTCCTTTACATTACATAAATGAACAATTCTTGGATGATAATAATGACAAAACCTCCTCTCTATATATAGGAGTCCATGGGGTCACAATATAATCCTAGCCGACCTAACGATAATAATGTAAGGGCACAATAATAACAATATGGGGGCTACGAGGGTACAAAAATAACAATAAGGGGGCTACATTAACAACAATAAGGGGATACGCTAGTATTATAGGGACCTAACAGAATTGCAATAGAAGGCATCACAAATGAAAAGGGACCAGTATGGGAAGCAATATCTTGGGTGCCCTCACTCGTAGACAGAATGGAGGCAGAGCCAAAAATTGCGGTACTAGGAGTGATGGTTGAAATAGTAATGGTACATCCTCCCTTTTCTGAAAGAGGAGTATGCACACTTGAAGTACTCATAGCTGAAGCTACATTCCCAGATGTGGCCATCGAAAGAAAAGGAGAAAAATGAGGGTTAGCTGGTTTGTGAGATAGAGGCCCAACGTATAATAAAAAGTTTGAAAAACTAGCAGGAAGAGGAGAGGAAGGAGTAACTAGAGGTTCAAGAATTTATTCAACCTCAAATTCTTCCGTCGGGAAAAGGACACGAGAAAGGAGTGGAGTAATCCTCTCTAAATCATGACTAGCACTAGGACTACCCTCAGAAATAATAGCCCCAAGCGGAGGATCACTCTGCGATGTGTTTTCTACTACTGGTTGAAATCACCAGCAAAATTTCTCCTACGCCTTCTAGAAGAAGGCTCGACACTCGCAGGAGAAAGCCCACTAAGCCTCCTTGATTGACGAATCGATCGGTCAACCACTTTTAATTATTATGATATTTTATATAGACTCAAAAAATTACAAAGCTAGGGAAATCTAAGAGAAAATAACACTCTTTACAAAAATTTCCCTAAGATTTAGCAATGAAGCAACTCTCAAGTATGTATGCTCTGGGTTATTAGTGCTAGACACCAAAATACAAGAAAGTGAAAAAAAGGACCTTCTGAGAATAGTCTAGGGTAATTATGCCCCAGGCCTATTAGCGAAGGTAACAAAAGAAATTACACTGACCTCCAGATAAAAGCCTTTACTGGTGCAAGTACCCAAGATTTGCAAGGGCACCCCCTAGAAGTACTAATAAGAGTGATGTAATGTCTACCTCAGGTACCACGGGTATTCCCCCCCGTAGTCACCTATGTGATACCTAGGAATGGAAACTATGGGCACTAGTTCGAATCGTCAGCCGAGCGGAACGGTATTTGGTCGGGATCTAGCAAATAGGAGATATGGTATCTCTCTTCTCTACCTTCACTCGCCCTCGTTCTTGACTCTCTAGAGGAGAGCTTTACCAGTCCACTTAATGAGGCTGGATTTCACTCATTAATCAACTTATAAGTTTGAAATTTTGAGTGGCCTTGGAGAGTTAACTCTCCACTCACCTATTCCAAGGAACTAATGACCTAGACTAGTTTGTGTATATTAATTACAACTCAAAAGTTATAGTTCATTTCAAATTATGCGCTTGATTTTAATGGTTGTTCTTTTTAAGTCAGGGGTAAACGAAGAAAGAAACTTGTGATGTTTTGATGCGAAAGAGAAATCAATAGAAACCTGCTACATTCAAAAATAGAACAAAGATTAGAACATAGAGATCAGAACACAAAACACACAGATAGAGAAAACTCCAAAACTTTAGAATACCATTATAACATTTATTTTTACAATTTATAGATCAATTTCCCTGTTAACCGGTAAAAACTTTACCTGTTAACTGGAACTATTCCTAAAGCTACTTTAGGCCGGAATCTAGGACGTCGGCTCTATACTTTTTTTTTTTTTTACTATAGCCTTTAAAGACAATACACAGTGAAGATTCTTAAAAGGACGAACCCCACGAAAGCCTTTAAGGACAATACACAGTGAAGATTCTTAAAAGGACGAACCCCACGAAAGTCTTATTTCTAGACATAATAATTGAGATAAGATATGGATATATTTGAGGGATCCATCAAATATTTACAAGGACTGATATTGGAATCTGATCACTATTTTCCCAAGGTTCCGGATCTGACTCATGATCTGCAATCTGGGCATCCAATAATTGTTGCTCAAAGTCATCATGATAAAGGATGGGAATAGTGTTGTAAAGCCAAATAGGTGGTTGATCTCTGATACAACTATTTAATGGAGTTGAAAATACTCTTTGTGCTCTGTGGAATTATGGAACTGAGATATCTCCTCGGAAGATTACAAACAAACTGAAATTTGGTGACCAGTCACTGTTTTCTGTCAAATCTACAATTGTATCATCATGGACCAAATCAAATTCTAAAATATTGCCTTGTCTGCTTGCCAGATTCAATTCCCATTTGAGAGTGCTAATAAATTCGGCTAGTGTAAAATCAACCAAATAATTAGTTCGAGGAAGGTACTTATATAAAATTAATTTAAACCATGGACTCCATATTTTAAATGGTAAAATGAATTCCTCTGTGAATATGTAAATTTTAATTCTCCCATTTATCCTGCACCTTTGATGAAGTAGAAATTAATTGGTCCATGTTAAATCTGGATTGTGGATGTATGCATAAAATATTTCTCTCCCTTCTCGATGAGCCAAGTTAAAAAATATACTCCATACAGTATCTCTATACAGTAGCTTAGAAGTATAGCCATATTGACAATCTTTTGAATGAAAATATCTCTGCAAGATAATTTGTAGAACCTCTGGAGGCAGAGATTTGATCTTCTGTACAACGCAATCCCAACAATATTTATAAATACAATTTGAACAAATATCCACATGCAATCTTGCAACTGATGTATTGGAAGAAGAGGCTCCATCATCCCTTCCTTGTTTTCTCCAGCCAAAATGAAACATTTTGACTTCTGTCATAGCTTCAACTCCTTCTTTGGTTAACATATCAGCAAGACATTTTTCAGTACCAGCTTTATAAACAATCTCAAAATCAAATCCATCTAAACAGAGTGCCCATCTAAGAACTCTAGAACTTCCTTGTTCTAGAAATTTCTTATTAGACAACATGACTTTCATGTGTTTGAGATCAGTTCTAACTATGAATTTTGTACTTTTGAGAAATAGTCTGAATCTATTAATGTCCCTCTTGACAGCTAGAATTTCTTTATGAGATGAAGGATATTTTAGTTTTGTACTGTCAAAAGTACCCAATGCATAAGCACAAACTAATTCTTTTCTTCCATGCTTCTGTAATAATACTGCTACCCAAGTATGGTCTGATGCATCTGTTTCAAGGATAAACACATGTTTAGAATCAGGAAGTTTCAATCCTGGAAGACACTGGATCTTTGCTTTGATATTCCTGGCTGCTACAGTCATTTCATCAGTCCAACTATTTCCTGGCTTCAATCTTTGTTGTATAATCCTTGTATCTTTAGCTTGCTGTTCATAAAACCGTCGAACATAATTCAAGCAGCCAAGGAATCTCTGCACCATTTTTACATCATTTAATTGATCTGGAAACTTTAAAAGGTTGGTCAAAATATGAGGTTGAAGCTGTACACGACCTTGAGAAATATGTAGACCAATATAGTCTATGGAGACTTTGCCTATTTGGAATTTTTCTTAAGAATAGGATAGAACCAAACCATGTTTATATGCAAGATCATAAAATTTCTCTAGATGGATCTTGTGCTGTGCTAAATCTCTTATAAAAACTAGCAAATCATCAATATATACAATTACAAATTCAACTCCTCCAAATATATCTTCCATACGTTTTTGGAATTCTGAAGGTGCATTATTTAGCCCAAATGGTATGACTTTCCACATATACTGCCCATGAGGGACAACAAAAGTTGTTTTATACCTGTCTTCAGGAACAATACCAATTTTCCAAAATCCACTTTCCAAATCAAATTTGCTAAAAACATTTTCATTGGAAATCTTTGCTAAAAGGAGTTCTTTATTTGGAAGAGGATACTTGATTCGTAGCAATGCTTCATTCAATGCTTTATAATTAATTACTAACCTCTTTTTTCCTCTCTTTTGCTCTCTGTGCTTATTAACATAGAATGCTGGACAGGCCCAAGGGCTCTTGCATGGCTCTATCAATCCTTGTTCCAACAATTGTGTGATCTCCTTCTTACACAGTTCTTGCTCTGATGGGCTGATGTAATTAGCAGATGATTTTTGTGGCTTAGCAGAGAAGCCTTATTTGTAAGGCAAATTCAAAAAATAATTTTCTCTGGTCCAAAATGCATCTGGACGACTTGCAGTGAAATCCTTTTTCAACTTTTCTACCATGCCCGAAAGTGTTTTTTCTCCATGTATTTCGACATTCTTGGAAATTTTCTGGATTTTGATCAGATCATTCAGTGAGTGCTGAGCTAAGTCAGGCTTATCAGGTTCAATAACAACTTTGTAGTCACTCTTGGATGGCAAGGTGACTGGTCCTTCAGAAGAGCTTAGAATTAAGGAATCATGAGTAAACGTTACTGGCAAATGTTTTTTCAGGAAATATTGTCCAAGATGGACATCAGACCCTGAATCAAAATTGTACAAAGTGAAAAATGTCAAAACTGAACCAATATAAACAGGAAAATCAGGTGCAATATGACTAATTTCTATTGACTCCTTATTGAGAGCTTTAAAAAGTATTTTTGTAGGCTGCCAAAAATACTCAGGGATTGCACCATGCTTGCAACAACTGCTCATGGCACCAGTATCAATTTGAGCATCAAGAGTATAAGCTTTCAGAACTTCCAACTTTATTTTTATTGGTATTACTACTCGGTCACTAATACTATGCATTTCTGCAAGTTCAATATTTTTGGACTTATCTACTGAATCTTGATTGGCTTTATTCAATAGTAATCGAGACAATTTTGAAGTGCAATTTTCATAAGCAGCCATGTGTTCTTGAAGCTTTGTAGAAAGAAGCATCATTTGTTTCCGGCTTTCTTGCATTGACTTTTCAAGTCTTTCAACCTGTTTTAGCAACTTTTCTTCTTCATTTTCATTTGTAGGTTCAATAGGAATTTTTTGTAAAAACCAACCTTCTTCTTCAGTATCACACTCTTCTCTAACAAACATGTCGACTATTTATTTTATTGGAAGTTGATATTCCAAAGTCTTCAATCTTTCTTGCAATCTTCTTTTAACTGTGAATTGTCCTGTCTACAAATTAGCAAGTTGTCGTTTGACATCATATATCTGATTCTGCACAGGATCATAATGGAAAATTTTGCATTCAGACAAAAAAGTTTCATCTGAATCAGACTCTGTCATGCCATAGAGATTATCAATTTTATTGCACAGATCATTAGACTCATCTTCTGAACTTAATATTTCAAAATATTCTCCTCCAGAATGAGATGTGAGATCCCATTCATCTGGCTTGTGAATGGTGGTGAAAATATCCATAATTTTCAGTTGCTTTTTCCTTTCTTCTCTTGACATTTTTTTGCAAAGTGTCCTTCTTTGCCACAAATAAAACATTTTGGCTTATTAGAAGGTTTATTTCTTCTTCATAAAACATACCTTTTGTGACCAAATTTCTGTCTTGGAGAATACTTCTTTGGATAGAAACTTCCTTTGTGATAAGACTGCTTGGGCATATCACAGTTATAAGATTTACTAACATGCTTCTTTTTCTTTTGCTTGAATTTGTGACAGCCAAAATCACAAGTCTCATTGAAATTATTACATAGTTTCTGACTAAAATTCATCTGTTTTTTGAAATTTTTATTCACCTTTGCTGCAGCACATTCCTTTTGTAAGATAGTGACAACATGCTGATGTAATGAAGAAAAAGACAAAGCTTCAATTTGTACATTGTTTTTCTGGAAATAAGATTCAATAAATTATGGAATCCTACCAGGCAGCGAAGCAAAATAATACCTTAGGTATGCTACATTATGGGGATTAGTTTTTCTATATAGGAGTGATTGCATGGTACAATAATATTCTGGAAACTGATCAATGTCATAGAGCTTTTGTGAGAGAAACAGTTGATAATGATGGGAGGAATCAGTTGGAAAAGCTCCAAGAAATACATGAACTAAAGCTTCAAATAGAGTTTGAAAAGGATCATCATTCTCTATAATTGCATTTTTATCTCCTTCTGGGAGATGTTCCCACCATAATTTCAGAATGCCAATAAAAGCCCAAGTTATTTGTGTAGAAATATTTGACCATGAGGCTTTTGATTCTGCTTTCCTTTGTAAAGGCCATGCATACACATTTTGGAAGACTTCTAGAACATTATCATGAGATAAACAGTCTATATTAAATAATAAAGTATTTCCATACCCCTTTTGTGTATTATTTTCAAATCTGACATTGATATTTTCCAAAGTGATGGCATATTTAGAAAATGCAGAAGTTTTCTTTTGCTGGTCTTCTCTTTTAGGAGATTTATTAGTAAAGGAAAAAGTATCTTCTCTTGGTCTCTTATTGCATTCTCCTTCTGTTTTAACTCCTGGGATTCTTGTCTCAGCTTACAAATTTCCATCTTCATCATACATGGATGATGAGTACATGTGAATAGCTTTTTATTTCCTATCAAAATGGTCTCAAAGGCTGACATAACCTTTTGGAAAATTTCTCACAGGTGGAAGAGCTTCCAACCTAGACCGCATCAAATCAATTTTTTCTTTGGCCAAATTAATTCCTTGAGCAACCTTTTTCAAAGTTTCTTCATTTGGAAAATTCATCGCTTTAAACAATAGGCTCCTAAGTCCCGGTTTGGGTTGGTTAGTGCTTGGAACGAGATAATTCAACTTATAACTTGATCTTTCAGTTTCTATATATTTGGGAGGAGACTGTTTATCTTTCAGAACAGTAGAGAAATTTTCAATTGCTTTTGAAATTATACCCATATTTGACTGGATATCATTTAATGCTTTCTAATTTTCATGATGCAGTCCCAGAGTATCTAAATAACCAGTATGCAGCTTTTTAATATGATCTTTAATCTCTACAAAATCATTTTCTAAATCATCAATATTTTGCAACATACATGTAATTTGGTAATTAGCAAAATTCTACATTTTTACTGACTCTTCAGATTCAGGTTGTGTAAGATTCTTCATTTGTAACCATTGAAAATCTGATTTCATGATTCCATTTCTAAAGGTTCTACTTGAGTTTCCAGGCTCAAGATACCTTTCGGGAATACATTCTTTGCCCTTATTTTCCTCTTGGTAGGGTGAAACTCTTAAAGTCTGAAGTGATAATTGTTTTTACACACTCATGGTAGTCTTTATGTTGGCCATTATGTTCGGAATCAACAACTTGATATTTTGATATGAGTGCAGAATGCTTTGGAGATGCTTGGAAAAAATCACAATCTCAAGTCGAGGCTTTAGATGATTGAGGTTTTGAAGGTAAAGCCTCTTTTGGAGTCTGGAAGTATCTAGGAATTCCATTCCCTCCTCGAAACATAGGATTTACAAAATAAGAAAATTTAGAAGCAGAACTAGAACCCGATCGAGATAGCTTTGGTTTGACAAATTGAAAACTTTTAGTACCATCAGCTTTACTAACTAGTTAAAGATTTTGTGGTATGTGAGGTGGATTATGAAACTGAGGATATCTTTGTGACAGAGGGACATATGTACTATCCCATTCAGGAGAAGGAATACATTCAGAAAATCCAATTTGAAGAGGAATAACATTTCCTAGATCAACAATAACTCCTTTTAAAGCTCGATCTTTCAGCTTAGGATTTAAAGGATGCATGGTGGTTGAGACAAACCGAAGACAGACAATAGTATGCAATTGGGCGATATGTGATTGACTGGCAACATCAAACCCATGAAATTGGATAAAAGCCTGAAGGAAATCATTGATATAAGGATTTGAGAGAGAGACTTGGTATCTAGGGACTAATGAAGACCAAGCAGGACCATTATTCAAAGGACTCTGAAATCCTCCTAACAAAGCATCTTGAAATTGATTTAGACGAGTATCTAAAACACATGTTAAACAAGAAGTGTTTAAACCAGGTCACACTAAAGGATTAATTCAAAATTGGATCATTCCAATATGAATGTAGTTATAACCACGATCAATACCCCATTGGACATCTTCAAATTTAATGAGAGGTATCTGGTAAACAGACTGATCGACAGAGACAGGAATATTTATAGATGTAAATCTAAATAACTGAGCTGAATTAAATTGAAATGCAAGAAGACGATAAATCGTTTCTATATTAATCTCTGGCAATGTCCAGTTTGGCTGTGGTTCAAATTCTTGAGAAACAATCCTTTCATCATACAGATTTATATTGGAAGGGCGATTAAGATATTTAGATAAAAATGCTCAATGTTTTTGATGAGCTCATTTCCTTTCTTCTGGGGTATTTAAAATAAATCTAACAAAATTTTCAGCTATGGATCAAATATAAGAATGAATAGTGCACCTGCAAACTCCTCGACTAATTATCACGCCTCTGGAAATGGCAGCATATGACTCCCCTGGTCTCCCCGCCGCGTCGACAGTGGCCTTACAGTATAATTAGTAGTTATCAATAGGTTTGCCAAACATCCTACTCTCAGAAACAGAGTGGAAAATGACTGATGGATATATGTGAAAAACAGAGAAACTAAGAGAACCAAACTAAGACAAAGAACCAGATTGGCTCTGATACCAAAATAGAACAGATAGAGCAAACACACAGGTAGAGCGAACACAGATAGAGCAAACTCCAAAACTTTAGAATACCTTTATAACATTTAGTCTTACAATTTATAGATCAATTTCCCTGTTAACCAGTAAAAACTTTACCTGTTAACTGGAACTATTCCTAAAGCTACTTTAGGCCAGAATCTAGGACGTCGACTCTATACTCTTTTTTTTTTTTTTTTACACAGTGAAGATTCTTAAAAAGACGAACCCCACAAAAGCCTTTAAGGACAATACACAGTGAAGATTCTTAAAAGGACGAATCCCACGAAAGCCCACATAATAATTAAAGTAAGATATGGATATCTTTGAGGGATTCATCAAATATTTACACAGTGGAGATTCTTTAAGAGGAGCAACCCCACGAAAGCCTACATAATAATTAAAGTAAGATATGGATATCTTTGAGGGATCCATAAAATATTTACAAGGACAAATATTGAAATCTAATCACTATTTTCCCATGGTTCCGGATCTGAATCATAATCTGCAATCTGGGCATCTAACAATCTTTGTTCAAAATTTTCATCATAGATGATAAGAAGAGTGTTGTAGAGCCAGATGGGTGGTTGATCTCGGATACATCTATTTAATGGAGTTGAAAATTCTCTTTGTGCTCTATGAAGGTCTAGAACTAAGATGTCTCCTCGGAAGATTACAAATAAACTGAAATTTGGTGATCCATCACTGTTTTTTGTTAAATCTACAATTGTATCATCATGGACCAAATCAAATTCTAAAATATTGCCTTGTCTGCTTGCCAGATTCAATTCCCATTTGAGAGTGCTAATGAACTTGGTTGGTGTAAAATCAACCAGATAATCAATACAAGGGAGATACTTATACAAGAATAATTTAAACCATGGACTCCAGGTTTTAAATGGTGAAATGACTTCCTCTGAGATTATATAGACTTTCATTCTCCCATTTATCCTGCACCTTTGATGAAGTAGGAAGTAATCATTCCATGTCAAGTTTGGATTATGGATGTATGCATAAAATATTTCTCTCCCTTCTTGATGGACCAAGTTAAAAAAGATACTCCATACCATATCTCTATATGGAAGCTCGGAAGTATAACCATATTGACATGCTAATGAATCAAAATATCTCACAGCTAAGATAATGCGTAAGAACCTACGGGCGAGTTTTGATCTTACGTACGAGCAATCCCGACAATATTTATAAACACGGTTTGAACATTGATCGGTGCGTAGCTCAGAAGTATAGCCATATTGACAATCTGTTGAATCAAAATATCTCTGCAAGATAATTTGTAGAACCTTTGGAGGAAGAGATTTGATCTTCTGTACAAGGCAATCCCAGCAATATTTATAAATAAAATTTGAACAAATATCCACATGCAATCTTGCAACTGATGTATTGGAAGAAGAGGCTCCATCATCCCTTCCTTGTTTTCTCCAGCAAAAATGAAACATTTTGACTTCTGTCGTAGCTTCAGCTCCTTCTATGGTTAACATATCAGCAAGACAATTTTTAGTACCAACTTTATAAAAAATATCAAAATCAAATCCATCTAACCAGAGTGCCCATCTAAGAACTCTAGAAATTCCTCATTCTAGCAATTTATTATTAGACAACATGCATTTCATGTGTTTGAGATCAGTTCTAACTATGAATTTTGTACTTTTGAGAAATAGTCTGAATCTATTAATGCCCCTCTTGACAGTTAGAATTTATTTATGAGATGAAGGATATTTTAGTTCTGTACTGTCAAAAGTACCCGATGCATAAGAAAAAAATAATTCTTTTCTTCCATGCTTCTGTAATAATACTGCTGCCCAAGTATGGTCTGATGCATCTGTTTCAAGGATAAACACATGGTTAGAATCAGGAAGTTTCAATCCTGGAAGACACTGGATCTTTGTTTTGATATTCTTGACTGCTGCAGTCATTTAATCAGTCCAACTATTTCCTCGGTTTCAATATTTATTGTATAATCCTTGTATCTTTAGCTTGCTATTCATAAAATTGTCAAACATAATTCAAGCAGCCAAGGAATATCTGCACCATTTTTACATCATTTAATTGATCTGGAAACTTTAAAAGGCTGGTCAAAATATGAGGTTGAAGCTGTACACGACCTTGAGAAATATGTAGACCAAGATAGTCTGTGGAGACTTTGCCTATTTGGAATTTTTCTTCTGAATCGGATAGAACCAAACCATGTTTATATGCAAGATCATAAAATTTCTCTAGATGGATCTTGTGTTGTGCTAAATCTCTGCTAAAAACTAGCAAATCATCAATATATACAATTACAAATTCAACTCCTCCAAATATATCTTCCATATGTTTTTGGAATTCTGAAGGTGCATTCTTTAGCCCAAATGGCATGACTTTGCACATATACTGCCCATGAGGGACAACAAAAGTTGTTTTATACCCGTCTTCAGGAACAATACCAATTTGCCAAAATCCACTTTCCAAATCAAATTTGCTAAAAACATTTGCATTGGCAATATTTGCTAAAAGGAGTTCTTTATTTGGAAGAGGATATCTGATTGGTAGCAATGGTTCATTCAATGCTTTATAATTAATTACTAACCTCTTTTTTCCTCTCTTTTGCTCGCTGTGCTTATTGACATAGAATGCTGGATAGGCCCAAGGGCTCTTGCATGGGTCTATCAATCCTTGTTCCAACAATTGTGTGATCTCCTTCTTAGACAGTTCTTGCTATGATGGGCTCATGTAATTAGCAGATGATTTTTGTGGCTTAGCAGAGAAGCCTTCTTTGTAAGGAAAATTCAAAAAATACTTTTCTCTGGTCTAGAATGCATCTGGACGACTTGCAGCGCAATCCTTTTTCAACTTTTCTACCACGCCTGAAAGTGTTTTTTCTCCATGTATTTCGACATTCTTGATTTTTTTTTTGATTTTGATTAGATCATTCAATGAATGCTAAGCTAAGTCAGACTGATCTGGTTCAATAACAACTTTGTAGTCACTCTTGGATGGAAAGGTGATTGGTCCTTCAGGAGAGCTCAAAATTAAGGAATCATGTGTAAACGTTACTGGCAAATGTTTTTTCAGGAAATCTTGTCCAAGCAGGACATCAGACCCTGAATCAAAACTGTACAAAGTGACAAATGTCAAAACTGAACCAATATAAATAGGAAAAGCAGGTGCAATATGACTAATTTCTATTGACTCCTTATTGACAGCTTTAAAAAGTATTTTTGTAGGCTGCCAAAAATACTCAGGTATTTCACCATGCTTGCAACAACTGCTCATGGCACTAGTATCAATTTGAGCATCAAGATTATAAGCTTTTAGACATTCCAAATTTATTTGTATTGGTATTACTACTCAGTCACCAATACTATGCATTTCTGTAAGTTCAATCTTTTTGGACTTATCTATTGAATCTTGATTGGCTTTATTCAATAGTAATTGAGACAATTTTGAAGTGAATTTTTCATAAGCAACCATGTGTTCTTGAAGCTTTGTAGAAATAAGCATCATTTGTTTTTGGCTTTCTTGCAATGAATTTTCAAGTATTTCAACCTGTTTTAGCAACTTTTCTTCTTCATTTTCATTTGTAGGTTCAACAGGAATTTGTTGTAAAAACCAACCTTCTTCTTCAATATCAGACTCTTCTTTAACAAACATGTCGACTGTTGATTTTCTTGGAAGTTGATCTTCCAAAGTCTTCAATATTTCTTGCAATCTTATTTTAACTGTGAATTGTCCTATCTGCAAATTAGAAAGATGTCGTTTGACATCATCTATCTGATTCTGCATAGGATCATAACGGAACATTTTGCATTCAGACACAAAAGTGTCATCTGAATCAGACTCTGTCATGACATGGAGATTATCAATTTTTTGCACAGATCATCAGACTCATCTTCTGAACTTGATATTTCAAAATATTCTCCTCCAGAATGAGATGTGAGATCCCATTCATCTGGCTTGTGAATGGTGGTGAAAATATCCATAATTTTCAGTTGCTTTTTTCCTTTCTTCTCTTGACATTTGTTTGCAAAGTGTCCTTCTTTGCCACAAATAAAACATTTTGGCTTATTAGAAGGTTTATTTCTTCTTCTGAAAACATACCTTTTGGCGACCAAATTTCTGTCTTGGAGAATACTTCTTAGGATAGAAAATTCCTTTGCGATAAGACTGGTTGGGAATATCATAGTTACAAGATTTAATAACATGCTTGTTTTTCTTTTGCTTGAATTTTTGACAGCCAAAATCATAAGTCTCATTGAAATTATTACACAGTTTCTGACTAAAATTCATCTATTTTTTGAAATTTTTATTCACCTTTGCTGCAACACATTTCTTCTGTAAGATAGTGACAACATGTTTATGTAATGAAGAAAAAGACAAAGCTTCAATTTGTACATTGTTTGTCTGGAAATAAGATTCAATAAATTCTGGAATCCTACCAGGAAATGAAGCAACATAATACCTTAGGTATGCTACATTATGGGGATCAATTGTTCTATATAGGAGTGATTGCATGGTACAATAATATTCTGGAAACTGATCAGTGTCACAGAGCTTTTGTGAGAGAAACCATTGAGAATGGTGGGAGGAATCAATTGGAAAATCTCCAAGAAATTCATGAACTAAAGCTTCAAATAGAGTTTGCAAAGGATCATCATTCTCTATAATTGCATTTTTATCTCCTTCTGGGAGATGTTCCCACCATAATTTCAGAATGCCAGTAAAAGCCCAAGTTATTTGTGTAGCAATATCTGACCATGAGGCTTTTGATTCTGCTTTCCTTTGTAAAGCCCATGCATGCACATTTTGGAAGACTGCTAGAACATTATCATGAGATAAACAGTCTATATTAAACAATAAAGTATTTCCATACCCCTTTTGTGCATTATTTTCAAATCTGACATTGATATTTTCCAAAGTGCTGGCATATTTAGAAAATGCAGAAGTTTTCTTTTGCTGGTCTTCTCTTTTAGGAGATTTATTAGTAAAGGAAAAAGTATCTTCTCTTGGTCTCTTACTGCTTTCTCCTTCTGTTTTAACCCCTGGGATTCCTGTCTCAGCTTTCAAATTTCCATCTTCATCATACATGGATGATGAGTACATGTGAATAGCTTTTTCTTGCCTATCAAACTAGTCTCTAAGGCTGACATAACCTTTTGGAAAATTTCTCATAGGTGGAAGAGCTTCCAACTTAGATCGCATCAAATCAATTTTTTCTTTGGCCAAAGTAATTCCTTGAGCAACCTTTTTCACAGTTTCTTCATTTGGAAAATTCATCCCTTTAAACAATAGGCTCCTAAGTCTCGGTTTGGGTTGGTTAGTGCCTGGAACGAGATACTTCAACTTATAACTTGATCTTTCAGTTTCTCTATATTTGGGAGGAGACTATTCATCTTTCAGAACAATAGACAAATTTTCAATTGCTTTTGAAATTATACCAATATTTGACTGGATATCATTTAATGCTTTCTGATTTTCATGATGCAGTCCTAGAGTATCTAAATAACCACTATGCAACTTTTTAATATGCTCTTTAATCTCTACAACATCATTTTATAAATCATCAATATTTTGCAACATACATGTAATTTGGTAATTAGCAAAATTCTGCATTTTTACTGCCTCTTCAGATTCGGGTTGTGTAAGATTCTTCATTTGTAACCATCAAAAATCTGATTTCATGGTTCCATTTCTAAAGGTTCTACTTGAGTTTCCAGGCTCAAGATACCTTTCGGGAATTAATATTATGTACCCTTCTTTTCCTCTTGGTAGGGAGAAACTCTTAAAGTCTGAAGTCATAATTGTTTTCACACACTCATGACAGTCTTTATGTTGGCCATTATGTTCGGAATCAACAACTTGATATTTTGATATGAGTGCATAATGCTTTGGAGATGCTTGGCAAAAATCATTATCTCAAGTTGAGGCTTTAGATGATTGAGGTTTTGAAGGTAAAGCCTCTTTTGGAGTTTGGAAGTATCTACGAATTCCCTTCCCTCCTTGAAACATAGGATTTACAGAATAATAAAATTTAGAAGCAGAACTAGAACCTGATCGAGATAGCTTTGGTTTGAAAAATTGCAAACTTTTAGTACCATCAGCTTTACTGACTAGTTCAATATTTTTTGGTATTTGAGGTGGATTATGCAATTGAGGATATCTTTGTGACAAAGGGACATATGTACTATCCCATTCAGGAGGAAGAGTACATTCAGAAAATCCAATTTGAAGAGGAATAACATTTCTTGGACCAACAATAACTCCTTATTTTAAAGCTCGATATTTCAGCTTAGGATTTAAAGGAGGCATGGTGGTTGAGACAAACCAAAGACATACAGTAGTATGCAATGGGGCGATATGTGATTGACTGGCAACATCAAACCCATGAAATTGGATAAAATCCTGAAGGAAATCATTGATATAAGGATCTGAGAGAGAGACTTGGTATCTAGGGACTAATCAAGACCAAGCAGGACCATTATTCAAAGGACTCTGAAATACTCCTAACAAATCATCTTGAAATTGATTCAGATAGGTATCTAAAACACAGGTTAAACAAGAAGTGTTTAAACCAGGTCACACCAAAGGATTAATTCCAAATTGGATCATTCCAATATGAACGTAGTTATAACCACGATCAATACCCCATTGGACATCTTCAGATTTAATGAGAGGTATCTGGTAAACAGACTAATCGACAGAGACAGGAATATTTATAGATGTAAATCTAAATAAATGAGTTGACTTAAATTGTAATGCAGGAAGACGATAAATCATTTCTATATCAATCTTTGGCAATGTCCAGTTTCGCTGTGGTTCAAATTCTTGAGAAACAATCCTTTCACCATATAGATTTATATTGAAAGGGCGATGAAGATATTTAGATAAAAATGCCCAACGTTTCTGATGATCTCGTTTCATTTCTTTTGGGGTATTTAAAATAAATATATCAACATTTTCAGCCATGGATCAAAGATAAGAATGAATAGTGCACCTGCAAACTCCTCGACTAATTATCACGCCTCCAAAAATGGCAGCATACGACTCCCCTGGTCTCCTCGCCACGTTGACAGTGGCCTTACAGTATAATTAGCAGTTATCAGCAGGTTCGCCAAACATCCAACTCTCAGAAACAGAGTGGAAAATGACTAATGGATATATGTGAACAACAGAGAAACTAAGAGAACCAAAATAAGACAAAGAACCAGATTGGCTCTGATACCAAAATAGAACAGAGATCAGAACACAGAGATGAGAACACAAAACACACAGATAGAGAAAACTTCAAAACTTTAGAATAACATTATAAAATTTAGTTTTACAGTTTATAGATAAATTTCCCTGTTAACCGGTAAAACATTTACCTGTTAACTAGAACCATTCCTAAAGCTACTTTAGGCCGGAATCTAGGACGTCGGCTCTATAATTTTTTTTTTTTTTTTACTATAGCCTTCAAGGACAATACACAGTGAATATTATTAAAAGGCTGAACCCCACGAAAGCCTTTAAGGACAATACACAGTGAAGATTCTTAAAAGGACGAACCCCATGAAAGCCTTTAAGGACAATACACAATGAAGATTCTTAAAAGGACGAACCCCATGAGAGCCTTTAAGGACAATACACAATGAAGATTCTTAAAATGACGAACCCCACGAAAGCCTTATTTCTAGACATAATAATTAAGATAATATATGGATATCTTTGAGGGATCCATCAAATATTTACAAGGACTGATATTGGAATCTAATCACTATTTTCCCAAGGTTCCAGATCTGACTCATGATCTGCAATCTGGACATCCAATAATTGTTGCTAAGTCATCACGATAAAGGATGGGAATAGTGTTGTAAATCCAAATAGGTGGTTGATCTCTGATACAACTGTTTAATGGAGTAGAAAATTCTCTTTGTGCTCTGTGGAATTCTGGAAATGAGATATCTCCTTAGAAGATTACAAACAAACTGAAGTTTGGTGACCCGTCACTGTTTTCTGTCAAATCTACAATTGTATCATCATGGACCAAATCAAATTCTAAAATATTGCCCTTTCTACTTGCCAGATTCAATTCCCATTTGAGAGTGCTAATTGATACCAGGGAGAGGCAGCTATAAAGCAGGACAGTCCGGGAATTCTTGGTGAGGTGGAATAATTTGTCGGATGAGGATGCCAGTTGGGAGAGTGAGAAGATTTTGTAGCATCCATCACTTCAGTTGCTTGAGGACAAGCAACATTTTTCCAGGGGAGACTGTAATATTCCTAATTAGTGACAGCTAATTGGAATATTCGATTTTGTTTAGTTTTGCCGTCTATATTCTATAAATAATTAAAAAGTGAGTGGAGAGGGTCTAACTCACTTAAGTGAAATAAAACACCCTCCTAGTAGCACAACGTTGTGACTTAAGGGGGAGCCAAGGGGGCCAAGCACCACGTAGAGAGGAGGCCCACATTAGCTATATAAGCTTCTAAGCAGGAGAGGTTGGGCACGTGGCAAGAGATGGAGGCTATGTTGAGGAGATGGCCTTAGGGTTGGAGGAAGGCCAACGTTATAAAAGAGGGAGGAGCCTTCTCATTTGATTCATTCTATTTTTGATGATATTGAGCTAGACATTTTGTCTTCTTGAGCATGCTGGCCGTTTAGCTTGTCTGCAACACTGTTTAGTGTGTTGAGTGTCTTCGGTCGGAGATCTCGCCCTTAGTCCTGAGGGACTTCTAGTGCCTGCTTGGGCAAGGTTATTTCTTCAGTATTTTGTGAGTGGTTTTGTTGTTTGGGTTTGCTGTGGAGCTAGGCTTTTATAGAGACTGCGCAGTCACTAGGAGAGAGGACGCAGTCCATTTTAGAGGTGCTCCGGATCGAGATTTCTGCAGGAGATTGAGCCAAGATTTTGAGCAGAGGATCGGCCTTTGCCTGTGGGAGGATTTTGGTGGAGTTTTAGGCGATGTTTCAGTCATTCTCATTGAGCCTCTACGCAGAGCCTTGGAGGCCAGCGTAATTCCCCAAGGGGGTGTTTTCTGGAGGTTTTCGGGGGTCGGCCATTTTTGATATGGTTTCTGGTTTTTGTTGGGATTGGTGAGTAGAGGAGGATTGCAGATTTTCAGCTCATTCTGGCAAGGGGATCAACCCCTAGTCTTCATTTCATTCCAGCAGTAGCAGCTGGGATGCAGTTCAGAGTGCAACCATTTCCTGTATATTCTGAAAGTATTTCTTCACTTTCCTTGAGCAAGATTAGGTGCCATCACTTTGATCACCTATTGTACTTCCTTATATTTATCAGATTAATAAAATGGCTTAGCATTTCCTCTCTATGTTTCTGGATGAGTTGTCGTATTTTCTTTCTCTGCTATTATATGTCTACTGCACTGTTATTTTTATATATTCTTGAGCATTATAGTTCTATACCACTTGGTGTGTTTATCTTTCACTCTTAGACAGAGTCTGGAAAGGGCCAGGTAGCCTCCGGATCTCGTCCTCTTTTAGAGGCGGAATATCCAGTAAATGCCCTTCCAGTCCATATCTGGTTGGAGTTTGCCGTGTTTTAGAGATATCCTCGAAACAAGATTTTACATAGGCTTGAGGCCAAGCATCCTCCTCCAGGACAACATTATTGCTGCAGCAACATAATTCTGTGTTGTAGGGTGTTGCAGTGAGAAGTCACAACACCTATTCCATTGCTTGTTTTTCAGAGGGAGAATCTTTCTTTCCATTGGAGGATCATTTTGGAAGCTATCAGAGCTTATTGCAGATCTTGGCACTTGGCCAAACCATTATATTCCACCTACAACATAGTTACCCTCTTAGATTGTGTTATTTTCATGGAGCACTTGAAGTGAGGGATTGCAGTGTTGATTGGAGGGTGAGATCTCAAGTGTAAGTATCAGCATTCCACTTAGGAGATCCATTGGAGGAGGTCTACTTCAGATTGATCATCATCTTCAGCCTTCTCTATTGAGTTCCAGATTTGAGTTGCATTAGCTGCCCAACAACTCCAACATTTTTGCCATTTTTTATATTTCAGCCAATCCTTCAAAGGATTGATGTATTATTGTTTCTAAGGGTTAGAGATTTTCTCCCCTATTGTTGGTGAGAAAATATATCTCGCAGAGAAGACTCGGGTTCAGGGCTGAGGGCCAACAAGGTTTTGCGCCGTAGTCTAGATTCACGCCAACATTTCCACTCTGCTCTGAAGGGCAGAGAGTCTCACCTGAGGCGTGCTATGACCCTACTGTGATTGAGAGTAGATCGATATCATTTCTCCAACATCCAAACAGGTGAACCAAAGCTAAACTAAGGAATTAAACAGCCATGAGAGAACATTCCGCAACATATATTCTTCAGGGAAACAGTTAAACCAGCGGTAATTTTTTTTTTAAACACAACTATTAATAGCACTCATTCATATTCAACATCACATAGCATAACAACCATCTTGGATATATTAGTCAACAGCCATCATAGGAAAATCATTACAAAGCTTTGCTCAAAAGAGCATAGAACAGAATAAAATACAACACGTCTCGAGGGACAGAGAGAAACTACAGTGATCCCGAAGAGAGGGAAACAATGCAACCCGATGGAGCTATCATGTGGCTCCCTGTTGCCTATTCCCATTTGTACCAAATTTCTCCTCCATTGGTTGGTTGCTTATTTATTCTCATACTCACACGATTGACAGTTCTTCCCCTTTTCTTGCTCGACTATATTTCCTTTCTTTCTGTTCACCGGGAGTTCACTACCTGTTTCCTTCCGCGCTCTTCCACTGTCTATGCTTGCTCCTGCAACCACTGCGACACCTGTCCTCTACCCCTCCGCAACCTTGACACCTCCTTGCCTACCGAGGTTACGTTCCGCCATGTTCTCGTCCGCACTCAAAATATGCTGATCTCCAAAACAAGGGCCCCAACAGGCCCCGACCACATCCTTTTAACTCATCCCGAGTCAATTGTCCTGAGCCATTTCCACCTCCATGGGGCTGCCTAACCCTATGCCCTACTCTGGCTACATGCCTTCTCCTTGCTGTCCAAACAAGGGCCCCAACTCTGGGACCTTGGTCAGAGCTGAAACTTTAAGCTCTTAGAAAGTTTCCACGGCTTACTGCCACCCTTGCAGCAATGCGTCAGTCTCCACCATGATCTTGGTGACAACTTCCTCCCCGACGATTGCTGGTACAACACTAAGTACTGTGTTGACCTGGTTCCTGGCCTCAGAGGCCAAATACTACATCATTGAAGTGCTGATCTATATGGGCTGGCGAAGCTCCCGAATTTCCTACTTGGCTGTTATCGATGTCTCCTCTACTTGTTGAATTTGGACCTCTAGCACATCCTCCTGGGCATACAATTGGTCTAGCCTAGTTGGGTCCGTGGCTTCCTGTATTTCTTTGGAGATTTGTTGCAGTTGGGTGAAAATCAGTTGTGTCTTCACTATGAGGGCCGTTGAGCATTCTTGTAGACCTTTTAGGAGGTCGTAGGCATCTCTGGCTGTAGTACTAAGGACTTCCTACATCTTTGTTACCTGGCACTGTTTCTCTAAGATTTGTGCCGTGTACAAAATTGCTGGGTTGGGCAGTGTAGGTTGTGCTGCCAATGCTGCCTTGAGTTCTGTATTATCCTAGTGGAGGTTGGAGTATGCCACCCTGAGGTGGATTTATGCTCTACTACTGCCTTCTCTTGCACATCAGCTGTTATCTGATTGTAGTGGGCCGTCACTGCAGGCCAAACTTCCCTAAAAACCCTGGCCACTATGTCTAGCTGGTTCTATAGCTTCCTGTTTTCCACTGTAAGCTACTCATGCTGTTCAGTAAGCGTGACTATTTTATGCTTCTATTGCTCACATCTCTGTTGTAGCTCTGAGTAGAGCCTCTCGGCCTGTTGTGCTGCCCTCTGGATGAAATGGTACAGCTCTCGGCACTTGAGGTACCCTGATCTGGCCACCGCTCCTGAAGTGGTTGTCCATTGGAAACCGATCTTGTTGATTGGCCTTGAGGTGATTGCGGCGGAGTTTGCTGGGGTGCCAAGTCCACCATGTTCAAGTTCGGTCGCTCCCCTTGATCTGCTTGGGTGGGCTGTTGGAGCGGAGTAGGCTTAGGGAGTGGCGCAGTTGTGTCTTCAAATATATGTTACATTTGAGTGATTAGGTTGGTAAAAGTGGTCTAGGGTTCCACGGTGGGGTTGGATAGAGGTACCACTTCTGTACTCGAGTCAAACTATGTCCCGTGGTCCCTATTGAGTAGTTTCCTGATAACTGGATCAGACACGGTGGCGGATGAGGTGGTAGGTGGTAGTGGATCGGTACGAGGTGGTGATATACGGATGTTCAGGAAATCGAAGGGGTTAATGGGGTTGTGGGGTGGTAACCTGCTTGCTTCCCCTGTCTCAGCTATTGGCTCTTCTTTGATTAGGACCCCTGTGCTCAGTTTCCGGGGTGGATCCTCCCCTGTGAGGTCAACCACCGGAGTTGATTCTACAACTTTGGCCCTCTTGGCCTTGGGTGCCGCTATGGGTTTCACGGACCTACTCTTTCTCGCCAGCGGTGTGGCTTCTAGGCTTGGTGAACTGAACAATAAATTTGGAATGGGTGTGGGGATGGAGGTCGTGTTTGGAAGTGGGGTCGAATAAGAGACTTGGAATTCTGAAAAAACTGGGAATGGAGTGGCACTACTTGATATCACTTGAAATACTTTGTTAAAGCTTCGTACCTTTTTATTTAGTTGTTGAATGATCGGGAGGAGTTGCAGGTTTGATACCTTGTTTGTTGCCTCCTCCGCCGTTTCTCCTGGCAACCGATGTGGTAGCATCTCGTCGAAAATGTATGTGTACACCATGTTTCTGACTTCCATCGCAACCCCCGACCATGAAAAAACTTCTGTATGGAAAGCTGCTTCATCAATTTTGAATTTCAACGGCCTCATCTGGAATTTTGCCTCCAATACACAAGTGGGTCTGAGGAACGTGTGCTTGTGCGTGACCCCAAACCAGACTTGCTCACTATATCCATCCAACAGGTTTCTAGGGATCCTTTGTTGGCTTGTTACCACATCAACCATTAGGCCATACCAACTTTTGAAGGCCTCTTCATTTACTTCCTTGGTGTTGGGGTCTCCCGACACCTTCCATGGGGTGAACTTCATCGCCAACGGCTGATCCTCCGTTATCTCCACCGGTATCCTAATGAGGGGGAAAGTCCACTTCCACATGGCCAATGCTACTATCAAGTATCCGTATATAAATCTCATTGCCCTCTTATAATTGTCTTCACATGCCTCAAATAGCTCCTTCAGCAGGAAGGAGCACTAGTTCAACCTGGTCCCCTGGACGTAGTGATCCGCGATCGAAATTGTGTCCAAGGTACACTCCCCTTTGGTGTAATGCCTCATTGCCTTGTTGGAAATGAGGTAGCATGCGAATTTGATCTCTGGCTTGTTTATTAGCTCAATTTTTTCCCCCTTTCCTCCCCTTCGGGTGCCATACTTTGCATAGTAGTCTGTATCCCCTGACTTCTTTGCCTATTTGGAGATGGTATGGAATGCTGAAGAGATGTCCCTTCCTTCCTATGAGAGCCCTGTTAGCCTATGAATGTCTTCGGCGTAGATCGGGATCTCTTTCCCCAGCCACAGAGAGCCGTTATGAATTCTACTCAGAAATAATTTGGTGCACTGCATTGTAGCGCTTATCGTCCCAAACATTGGAGAGTTCCTCAAATTCAATATTGAGGACTGCTGGATACCTCTAAACTCAGGCAAGACTTTTGCTGTCACCCGACCTGCTTCTGTTGTATAGTTTTCAATGTATGCTTGTCTTTTGAGCGCAGGAAACTCAAAGGAGTCTATGAGGTCTGCATCAATTAAGGCTGCACTATCATATTTCCCGACAAGGGACTCCATTTTTTGAATCTGCTATCCAGCTCCTATTCTACCATTACTGGGCTGACTTTTGTCATCTTTGCTCGTCGCTGATACACCTGCAAAATAGTTTTTGGCCCCTTCTCTTGGCTTTCTTCTTCTGGACACCTTCTCTGCTCTGGTTCTGCTCCAACTTTCTTCACTCCTTCGAAGGTTTCTAACTCTAACTCGGATTTCTCCAGCATTCTCGCGCTTTTCTGCATGCAAGTTATATCAGTAACCAGCACGGGTGAGGTTGATGAGACCCCATAACTAATTAATTTTTCCCTGGCTTCTCCCGCGGCTACGATCATGCGATCCGTTAGCTACTGAGGTGGGTTCTAACACTGCTGACTGTGGTCTTGGGATGTGGGCAGACGCGACAGCTGGTGGTGATGTCTAGTTATGGAAAATTTATTACGGTATGGATAGTTCTAATTATGGCCATTATTTCTAAATCTTGGTGATCCTACGGACTGACACTAGTACTATGTTGAATGATGGTGGATTGATGTTCGACACACTTTTCTACCTGATGTGGACACCACACTGGATGCTACCCCCCCCTCGACCACTACTGGTTGCGTTGCGGTCTCCGCAACTAAGCTAATGTTTATCGCAGTAAAGTAAACCTATCTATGTAATCTCGGGTGCGAGAGACTTATTGACCCTAATATACCCTACTTACTCCTCTCAGGTGCGAGAGTTATTGAAACATAAATGAAAAAATTACTCGTGGTAGGGTTTCAGGCGTACACCATTAACCCATCCTTGTAGAATCTGACCGTCTAACTGTGCCAAGTGGACTGCTCCTGATGGTTTGATCTCTATGACATAAAATGGTCCCAGCCAATGCATTTGTAATTTCCCTGGGAACTTCTGGAACTTCCTGTCATAGAGTAGGACCTTGCCTCCAACGTGGGAAGTCTTGTGTTTGATGTGTTGATCATGCCAAGATTTTTTCCTCTCCTTCTCTACTATCTGGTGGAATTCCGCAAGAAACCGTCCTTCCTCAAGTTTCTGTAGCTCAGGTTTAGCCACTCCTTTAAAGACTCATCTTTAGATAGCTGTAGTGAGGTGCTAATCAGAAGGCTTGGTACCATGAATTCTGTTGGGAAGACCTCTTCCCGTCCATAGACCAGCTGGAATGGTGTCTAATTATGCAGTCATTTTACCGTTGTGTGGTATGCCCACAGGGTTGCTGGTATTCGTTTGTCCCAGTCATCCCGTTCCACGCTGCATATTTTTGTTAGGCCTTTTTCCAGTATCTTGTTAAATGCCTCCACTGTGCCATTTTCCTGTGGATGATATGGGCTACTCTTGTGGTGTTGTATCAGGAATTGCTGTAGGAGAGATTTAATTGTTTCATTGATGAAATGTGTACCCTGGTTGCTGGTTAGGATTCTTGGGCACTCAAATCAATTGATTATGTTTTCAAAGATGAATTGAGCAGCTATGTCTACAGTAAAGTTCCTTACTAGCGCCGCTTCTGCCCAGCGGGTCAAGTATTTGGTCGTTGTTATGATGTACCTTGCCTTTGAATTTCTTGCAGGTGGCGCAATGGGTCCCACAAAGTCGACTGCCCATTTCTCGAATGGCTGGAGTGTCCTTATGGGATGGAGCGGTAGCTCATCCCTATTGGAGGGTCATCTAGTTCGCTGACATACATCACATTTCTGAACATATGCTAAACTGTCCTTGTGCACTGTTGGCCACCAGAGACCTACTTGCAATACTTTGCGTGTTGTTGGTCTTGCTCCCACGTGCCCTCCCGCAACACCAATGTGGCTTTCCCATAGTATAGCTTCTCGTTCATGATACAAAACACATCTCCGAAGAACTTGGTCCAGCCCCATCTTGTATAGCTGCCCTGCGATCAGCTGATATTCCGCCGCTTGAACTACTAGATGTTTCTTTTGTGTTGTAGCATACTCCTGTAGACACTGTCCCGTGGTGAGGTAGGTTGCTATTTCATTCAGGTAGTTCGCGATGGCTTCTACTCTAAAAATATCAGCGTCCGGTAGCTGATCATCTAGAAAACCTCCACTTTCGCCATTCTCTAGTCGTGATAAGTGATCAGGCCCTACATTGAGCCTTCCTGGCTTCACAATTACCTCGAATGTGAATTCTTGGAAAAGTAGGAGCCATCGGTAGATTCTCCCTTCTAAGACTGGTTTTTTTACCAGATATTTTAATGCGGAATGATCCGTGAAGATTTTGAACTTACCTCCCAATAGTTAGTGGTGGATTTCTGGAGAGAGTACACCATTTCCAGTGCTTCTCACTCTGTTGTCGTGTAGTTGCGCTCTACTATTGACAACTTGCGACTGGAAAAACACACTGGATGATCAACTAAGGAGTCCCCCGGCTGAGCTAGAACCGCACCAAGTGCAATGCCAGATGCGTCAATGTGTACATGGAACTGTTTGTCCCAGTTCGGGTGGACTAGTATCGGTGCACTTGCCAATTTTTCTTTCAACACGTCCAGTGCATCTCTGCAATTATCTGTCCACTAAAATTTCTCTGATTTTTTTAGCAGTCTTTCCAAGGGCGCTGTTATTTTGGCGTAATTGCAGATGAAACACCGGTAGTAGCCTGTGTGTCCCAGAAGTGACCGCAGCTATTTGACGGTCTTCGAAGCCTCCATATTTACAATAACTGTGACTTTAGCCAGATCGACACAGACACCTTGACTACATACCACATGCCCCAGCAATGTCCCGAATGGTACATAAAATATGCATTTCTTCAGATTCAATGAGATCTGTAGTTGTCTACACCTATCAAACATTACTCTTAGCAGGCTCACATGGACTTTCAGCAAGCTATACACAGTCCAGTCATCCATATAGACTTCTAGGAACTTGTGGATGTATTCTCGGAACGCTGCTATCACAATGCGAGAGAAAACTGCAGGTGCATTCTTCAGTTCGAATGACATCATGTTGCATGTGAAGGAGCCCCATTCGGTAGTGAAGGTTGTCTTTGTCTTGTCTTCTTTTTCTATTCTCAACTGATGGTAACCTGAAAATCCATCCATGAATGAGTATGCTTCGTTCCCTGCAACATTATCGAGCACTTCGTCACTGAATGGGGTAGGGAACGGCTCATGGACACATGCATTGTTGAGGCTTCTATAATCCACGTAGACTCGTATATATTATTTCTCCTTTTTGATTTGTATAACAATGGGGCTTACCCATTCTGCCTCTTTTATGGGGAATATGAGCCCGACTTTCAGCATTTTTTCGATCTCTACTTTCACTTTTTCCTTCACCCTTGGGTTTAACCGATATGGTCTATGTTTGACAAGCCTAGCATCAGGCTTCAATATTATTCTCATTTCCCCCATATCTCCTTTTATGCCTTTGAGATCTTCTACTGATGACGGAAACAAGTCCTCATACTCCTCAAGTAGACTAAATATTTCATTTTTTGTCTGTTTGTCCCAGTAGTCTCCAATGGTCGCCAGCTTGGGTTTGTCCTCTGTCCCAATGTTTACCTTTTTTATTCTGAGTGGTAGGAGGTGGATACCTTCTGTAGTGGGTTCCTCCTTAATGTCCCTCTCCCCCTCTATTTCTTTGAAATACAGGTGTCTGAGGTCCTCCAAATTTTCGTCATCCATCTCACTATTATCTTCTGACACGCCACCTTTTGCTGGATACCCTGGTACCATAGTGACTGCTCGTTCATCTGGAGGTTATCAGGAAAGAAAAATACCTGCTTGATAGCTTGCAAGGCTTGTGTAATCTAATCTATTTGTCCCTCAAAGGTGAAACACTTTATGAATTTCTCCACAACTCCCTGCCAATCTTGGGTCCCTCTTCTCTTTTCTTCCATTAAGTACCAGGCCTTTGGGATCACATCCAAGGAGTGGATAAAATTGTGGACCCACAGTTCCTCGGGGTATCTGTCAGCTTGCCACTATGCTTCACATTCTTTCATATGGTTTCTGGGACTTGCATCCCCTTGGTACCAGTCTCTCCACTTGGGTTCCTTTTCCTCTTTAAATCTGGCTTTCATTGCTGCTGCCACCTCATCCCATCGCGTCAGTGAGTCGTGATGGTTACTCCACCATCTTGCAGCTGTGGACTGCAATGCCATGTCCATCAAGGGTATTCTCTAGTCTTCTGGCACCGTGGTTTCTACTTTTTCTATGAAAACACTTACATCATTCATATATGACAATATTGGGTATCCTTGAAGTTTAGCTCCAATCCAATTGACTCTTGCAACACTGGCACACCTCCTTGTGTTTGTTTCATAGCCTCCTTGCTGCCAATCATCCCATGCCAGTTCTGATCCTAGTTCCGAGCTTTGAATACTTCTCCAGCTTACCGAGCCTTCTGCCATCGGGTTGATGTAGTCTTCCCTTCTTCCGGTGGTCATCTGGTAGAGATGGTCCAAGAGCTGAGCATCTTCTCGGTTATCTACAGTTTTGGTATACGTTGGTCCTTGGTAGGGGTTGAGTGGTTGAGTGACTCTAAATTCCCCGTCCTCGAAGATCATCAATTCTTTCTTTAGATCAATTACCGCATAATTTTCAAAATCCCAATCGATCCCCAACAGTGCTGGGTACGAATCCTTGTCCCCCATGATGTCAATGACTTCGAAATCTGTAAATGTTTTTACCCCCGCAATGTCAACCTCAACATTCTCTAGGAAGTCGATGGGGTCAATGCAATACTGATTTTCCATCCAAAGCTGGATTGGAGAGTATGTCAATCTTGGCCTCTCGAGTGCTTCCCAAGTTTTCCTTGGTAGGATGTTGATGTCGGATCCAAAATCAAGCATGGTGTCCTTAATCTAGAATCCTGACACTTGCGTATTTACTTGAAACTTTTTTCCTATCCTTCGTTTGTTTCTTTTTATTCTTTGAACATATTTATGGTTCGTTTCTGCTGCTTCTTTTTCTCCTGTATTCTATTTTAGCACCCCTTCCAGGTTTTTCTTCAGCCATTCCAACATTGGTGCATTGTTAACAATATTCAGGAACAAATGGAACCATTCCTGTATTAAGGCTTCATTAATATTCTGTGTCTCCTTGTCTTCCTAAATTTTCTGTAACTCGATTCCTTTATTTCCCCCCAAATAGGCAAATTTTTCTACTGCTTCCTGGAAAAATTGTTTCTATCGTTCGGGTCTAAACAAGAGATTTGGGGATGCTGGCTGGACTACTTTTATGGGATCCATAGTGTGTGCATCCTCCCTCGTTATTTTGCCACCTAGGGTCACTATGGCCATGTTTTGCATCAGTTGGGCTCCCGTTGGCCTGGGTTCCACATTTACTAGATTCACACCCCTCTGTCTGGCCCTTTCCTCCCATCTTTTGATGAGCTTCGGGAAGTCTTATGTTGCGTGTGAGTTAACATGGCATTGTGAGCACCATGGTCTCCTAGTGAGTGGACACTCTCTAGCCACATGTCCCTCTTGGTTGTAGTTATAGCATCGCACCGGACCTCTCCCTCCTATTCGGCCCCCTCGCATGCCTCCTCCTCTTCCTCAAGGAGCTTCATTTACTTTGTATGATGGCCGGTCCAACCGTTCCGCCAGTGTGTCTAGTTCTCAAAATTGTTCTATGCTATGGGTGGTCGAGGCACAGAACTCACAGTATACATTATTTGGAACATTGGAATACTTCTGTAGGATCGAACACATGCAGGGTTGATGACCCATACTTTTACATACCTCACAATATTTGTTGGTGGCTAGACCTGGTCGTGCAGGGAACCCTGTATATGGTTGTTGTGGTGGGTATATTCCTTAGGTGTTGATTTGCGTGACTGCTTCTAGAGGTGGGGCCCCCTGTGGTCCTGCCGCAAATGTCCCCACCGTTGGGCCTCGCAACCAAGGGTATTCCATGGCTACATGTCCCTCCACGAGACAGGCGTGCACCACACATTAGGTCTTGGTGGTTGCATGGGTTTCATTTCCTTAAGCTTCTCTGTCAAACTGGCTATGTGATGCTACAAACCTAGTATGGAGGGGTCCTGTACTACTGCACCCCCTTTGAACTCTTGTGGATAACCCGCCATGGCTTCTATCTTCATCGCCTGTTCCAGAGCATCCTACAGTGTGTCGATCCTTTGTTGGGTCAGTGGAGTTCGGGTCAAGGGTAATAAGGATTTAATGAACCAATCCCTCTGATGGTTAGGGTTGATTGGGTAGCTGAGTTTCCCAATGGCATCCTTGAATCTCTGCATCAAATCCCAAGTAGTCTCCCCTTCTCTTTTCTTGATCTCCCACATCTATGACAGGCCTTGTTGGTCTGTCTGAGGCAGTTTGAATTCCTTGATGAAATCCCTCTTTACATCAGGTATCGCTAGATTCAGGTGGGCCTCTGACCACTTCATAAACCATCGTAGGGCCCTCTACCTAAGAGTGGTTTGAAATTATATCAACTTTCCAACATCTGGTGTCTGTCGTGCCCTCCATATGGCCTCACAGAGATACCAGTGATGTTCGACATCATCATTCCCTTTGCCAGAGAATTCTGGGTACCATGTGAGTGATCCTTCCATGCTTACTTGATTGGGTGGTATTAAAATGAAGTCGTTGGATATTGGTTGTGAGACAGGGCCACTAAAAATCCCGCTACTAACTTGTGCTCCAATTGGAGACTGACAGTGATGCAATATACTTAATTCACATAACTTAACAAAAAATTCACCTATGGGCTTGTAGAGCACCAGGGGAAGGTCGGGATTAGAGCTAATAGAACTGTGGGGACTAGGAATACCTGGGGATATGGATGCCGACCTTTCTTGAAAGAGTTGCTCCATTGCAACGTACATCTCCACATCAGACACCTCCTCTGGGCGCGCGTCTGTACCTTCTTCATCAGACTTCTTTCCTTGCTCCACCTGGGCTGGACTCCTATAAACCGGTCATACTTCTTTCATGACCCCTTCTATATCCTAGGGACCCACCTGACCTTCCATTCCCTTCATCTTCTGAGGCGCCTCTTCTTTTCCCTTCCGATTACTTGCTTATCTCTTTAACTCCCTCATCACCCTCTCTTGCCACCTTTCTGCAATCTGTGCCCTCCGATGTGCTCGCCGCTCCCTGAGCCTACTGGCACCCTCAAAATCCATACTCCTACTCCCCTTCATGATTCTAATAACATCTCTCCCTCAGTTACTTCCCCCGGCACTGGGGTTTTACACTTCCATCGCTACTTTCTGGAATCCCATCAATCCTTCGTCTACCATTAATGCCTTGATCCACAAGGGAATCTCCTTCAACATCATTCCCCTTAACCAAAATTTGAAGGTACTTTCTGCCTTTGAGAAATATTAGTAGCACTCGGCTGCGAACTCTACTATGTATCCTTCCAAAGTAGATTCCACCCAAAAATCTACATCTCAGGTTAAATCAGTGTCCAACCGATGAAGTATCACCAGATATTCATGGGCCCACTGGCGATTGATCTTGCGTGACTTCCCCTTGACGGTCTTGGTCTAAAGCCTCCTCAACCAGTTGTAGAGTTCTTCTAGGAACTTTCCCTAGAAGATTTTGTAGGTATCACTAGCAGAGTCAGAGAATAGGACCAAGTCTTTAATCGTCTTTTCTTTCTGTCGTCTCAGCTCCACTTGCTGGGCTATGAACTGGTCTAGGTGGTTATCCCACTAGCTTCGTATTTCTCTTTCGAAGATTTGAGATACCATGATCTAGCTTCCAAATGTATTTTGAGGTCCTGACAATAGAACCATTTGTTGGCAAGAAAATAGGTCTTGCAGAGAAGACCCGGGTTCAGGGCTGAGGGCCAATAAGGTGTTCCGTCGTAGTCTAGATTCACGCCGGCATTTCCACTCTTCTCTGAAGGGCAGAGAGTCTCACCCAAGGCGTTTCGTGACCCTACTATGATTGAGAGTATATCAGTATCATTTCTCCAACATCCAAACAGGTGAACCAAAGCTAAATTAAGGAATTAAACAGCCATGACAGAACATTCCGCAACATATATTCTTCAGGGAAACAGTTAAACCAGTGGTAAAAAATTTTTTTAACACAGTTATTAACAAAAATCATTCTTATTAAACATCATATAGCATAACAACCATCTTGGATATATTATTCAACAGCCGTCAGAGGCAAATCATTACAAAGCTCTGCTACAGAAGAGCATAGAAAAGAACAAAATACAACATGTTCCAAGGGACAAAAAGAAACTACAGTGATACCGAAGAGAGGAGAATAGTGCAACCTGATGGAGCTCTCCTGTGGATCCCTGTTGCCTATTCCCATCTGTACCAACCTTCTCCTCCGTTGGCTGCTTGCTTATTTATTCTCCCGCTCGTGCGACTGACAGTTCTTCCCCGTTTCTTGCTCGACTGTCTTTTGCTTCTTTCCGTTCGTCAGGAGTTCACTGTATGTTTCCTTCCACACCCTTCCACTGTCTATTATTTCTCCTGCAACCATCGCGACACCTGTCCTCTGCCCCTCTGCAACCTTAACACCTCCCTACCTACCGAGGTTGCGTTCTGCCATGTGCTCGCTCGCACTAAAAATATGCTAATCCCAAAACAAGGGCCCCAACACCTATTGTATTTGAGCCATATATTGTCATATTAGTGTATTGACATCATTTTGCAGTAGTTATCCATAATATACTGCGCTGTCATATCTAAGGGTTTCATACATGCATTAGTGTTTCTTCATTTCCATGTACATGTCTTGTTGAGGCTTGCATTGCCTTTCTTGAGTGGATGTTTCCTCAAGAACTTGTACTTTATTTTCTGCTATAACATTATTTGTTGGCTATCTACATATTCTTGTCTCACAACTCATAAAATAATGTTGTTGATCTATTGTATGTTCATGCATTAGTTGCAGTCCCTTCATTAGGCATTTTCAGAAGACATTTAAGTGTGGGAGATCTGTTTAACCACATTATAAGGATTTATTTGGAGCCATCTCTTGGATTTGAGACTTAGATACATTGATCTAAGGGATCTAGGTCATGGTTTCAATTATTGTAGTAGCCATTACTAGAAAATGTGTTTTCCAGTCATGCCTTGCTAGCTATTCCAGATTTGGAATATTACAAAATATTGTCATTGATGGAAAAGGAGCATAAAGGAGTAGCATTAGAATCATATTTAAGGAAAATGAGTAGCAAAGAAGCAAAGGAGAATACTAGGAGCATCAAAACGCAGTAAAGAGACAACAAAAAATATAGGAGAAACATGACAAAGAGGCAAATGAAAATCGTGAATGAGCTGGGTCGAGTTAGACTATTTTACACGTAGAACAGTGCACAAGGGTGTATGTAGTTCAAGGGGATGAGTCGGGTCATTTCTGGTGAAACGCGTGCAGAAAAATGCTCAACAGAGGGCAAAGAAATTGCAAATCGCAATTCGACATTGGAAGGAAATCGCATTTCACAAATCCCAGTTGGAAGAAGAAATACGAGAGATGACGTGTCATGATGATGTGGCAGATGATGTGGATTCCACCCCACAAATAATAATTAAATTATGATGACGTGGCAAATGATGTGGCAAGTGACGTGGGAGATGACATGGAAGGCGATGTGGCAGATGACATGGAAATGACATGGCACCCATAGTGGGTGTTGATTTATGGTAGCATCGAATGTTCTCTAGCCATGTAATTTTGTATATAGGCTAAGACACATGTATTCCATAAAACCCAAAAATGGTTTTAGAAAATTCCACTTAGAGATGATTTAATTAAATCAATTTATCATTTTTAATGTTTTCCTAAGTCTAAACTTAGGGAATTTGATTAATTAAAGTGTATTAATTAAATCAAGTGTGAATCTTCTAGAAAAAGTCATGGATAATCTCCAAGTTATTCTTAGCCCTTGATTATGTTTTAATCTTGGTTGTTGAAGGTTCAACAGAAGAATATAAGGAGGGTGAGGGGCCTATGGAAAAATACATCAGACGGAGAAAGAATCAAGAGTTCAAATTCTTCAAAGTGAGGAAGAATTGAAGTGGTTCTCATTTGCAGAGAGGGGAAGGTAACATATCGAGGAGGGAGAATTTATTTAGCATAAAGAGTGCATGAAGAGGATTGAGAGAGGAACCAAAGCTTCAGTGCATAGTTACCCTAGCAGCAATTATGTTGGGGCAGCATAGACAAGAAGAGGGAGTTACGTTTTCTATTGGAGGAGCAGCGGAGGGTTCACCCGGTGTCAAGAGGAAATTTTGGGAAGGAAAGAGCACTCTAGTCTCATGTAGCAGCAAGCCCAGAAGCAACAACAACAAGCAGCAGAAGCAGTGATGCAGTGACAGCGTGAGTGACACAGTCACTGCATAGAAATCACGCAAAACCAGTTAGTGTGGGTGTAGGCCAGTGCCAGAACTTAGACAGTGATGTGAGAATTTTTTCACTCAGCCTTTTCTCATTAGAATTATTTAGGTGATTGATTAACATTTACAATCACATTTTGTAATCATATTTTTCTGCATAATAAAGAAACCCTCAGATATATTGCACCATTTTTCCCAAATTGGGTTTTTTCGGGGACAATTGTCCAAAAATAACGATGTTTATGTGTGATTACTTGTGCTATTTTGATATGTGATTTGTCAATTGTGAAGTCTGGAGAATATTTTATTTTTTTATTTAACACAAGTGAAATGTTAAATAATTGTGTTGGATAATACAATAGAAGAAATTTAATAAGTAGCTGCATTAGAATTCTCCATTATAGAATTTTCATATGGTATCAGAGCTGTCAGATCCAAAGGAAGCTAGAAGCTTCAGAGGGGAAGAAAAATAGAAGAAAGCACATATAATTATGACAAATTTAGATGTTTTATCCTCTAGGTTAAAAGAGGATGATGCATGCCTATAAAGTTCAGCACCTACGGGAATCTGGTATATTGATAGCGGGGCTTCAGCTCATATGACTAGAGTACGAGAATATTTCTCGAGCTATAGGAAACAACAGATGAAATTCCAGATCAATATGGGCAATAGCACGAAGTGAAATGTAGTTGGGAGAGGATCCGTAGTGTTTTAGATGGAAGCCGAAACCAGTGTCAGGATCACAGATGTACTACATCTGCCAAGGCTTGGGATGAACCTAATCTCAGTATCCCAGTTGCAGGAAAAAGGGTATGGCATACACTTTACCGGAAAGAAATTATATGTCAAGTATCTTAGTTGGAAGAAAACAAGGTAGATCAGAATCAGAAGCAACAGACTTTATAGATTGCAGATCGAAACCCCAATGGCACTAGTCAATAGTAATCTTGAAGACAAGAAGGGGTTGAATGAACTTTGGGATAGAATAATGGGGAACTTGCATCACAGTGCATTGAAGATGCTCAGAGAAAGAGTTGATGGAACACCTATTCTCAACACAAATCATGATGATGTATGATGAGGATACGTACTTGGGAAGTACGCTAAGGCAACTTTTCCCAGAAGTGAAAGCAAGGCAACAAGAATTTTAGGATTGATACACTTATATATATGTGGTCCAATTTCCACTAATGCTCTCAAAGGTGGCAAATAATTTGTCACATTCATTGATGATCACTCCAGGAGGACCTGGATTTACTTCCTGAAGACAAATGATGAAGTCTTTGAAAAGTTCAAATAATTCAAGGCTCTTGTTGAAAACATGATGGGAAAGAAAATCAAGACATTGAGTTCAAATAATGGTGGGGAATACATAGATGGAGACTTCATATATTTCTGCGCAAAGGAGGGAATCATGAGAGAATGGACTACACCATACAATCCAGAGCAGAATGGTGTGGTAGAACGGAAGAACAGGAAAATTGTAGGAGCAACCAAGGACATGTTATTTGACCTTGATTTACCCAGATATCTATGGGTTGAAGCCTGCAACATGACAGTGTATATCAAGAATAGGACACCTCATAGGGCATTGAAGAAGAAGACTCCTGAAGAAGTTTTCATGGGGAAGAAACCAAAGGTAGGACATCTTCAGATATTTGGTAGCATGACATACGGTCATGTACCTAGTGAGAAGAGAAGCAAGTTAGATAAAACTGTAGAAAGGGGCTATATCGTAGGGTACAATGACACTTCCAAGAAATATAGGATCTATATTCCTAACAGTAGTAAGGTTGTGATAAGACGCGATGTTAATTTCATGGAGGATAGAAATTTTCAGAAATCACGTGATATGCCAGTAGAAGATCAAACTACCGAAGTTCCCGTGGTCCAAGAACAATAGGGGCATAAGGAGGAACATATAGAAAGATAGATGTTGATACCAAGGACAAGTACTAACATTTTCACATAGGAAAATCATGAATATACTTAGTTAGTGGAGTCGCTAGATCAGGGGGAAGAGTTGAGAGAGCAGTCTTCCACTAGTGGTTAGATCAACATAGAAGCTTAGCAAGTACTGAGGGACACAAAGAATTTTATTGGAACTCCTAGGATTGGGAAGAGACAACGCTGACCTCCTGATAGGTATCAGGCCTTGGTGGCTCAAGTGGAGGAACCATCCAACTTCCAGGAAGATTTTTAGCTCCAAGTATGGGTAGATTCCATGATAGAAGAGTATGCTTCTATCATGAAAAATGATGTCTGGGAAGTTGTACCCAGACCTAAGAGCAGATCAATTGTTGGATCACATTGGATCTACAAGATCAAGTACGCTGCAAATGGTAGTGTAGAGTGTTAGTATGAATCCTTTGTCGAAGTGTACGAAAAAAGACCACTTTAGCTACGCATAACTAATAGCCCTAACATCAAAAGTGGCTGCCAATATCTTCAGATCTGCAATTATTTGATCAAGAAAAGAGCTGCAAAAAACCAAATCTATGCATAGAAAGACATTAAGCAGTAAAAAGAAGGGTTTGCTCCATATATCCAATAGACAAGACAAGAACAATTTTTGAAATAATTTTTGTATTAAGGGCACTTGGGAGGAAAACAAGAAGGCGTATCCAATTCTCCTCAATGGGATGGGTTCTTGGAAGTCCTCAGCACTTCAGATCTAGAATCTCTCTCTCTTGTTGGTATAGAAAACCCAGACAAAGATAGAACTCAAAGGGAGCTCACACAGCAAAATAATGTAGAAAAATGTGACCAAGTGTATAGATCCAGAGTGATCTAATAGGCAACAAAAGGTGAATAATGGTAGGAAAAAACCTCCTATTTATAACAAAATATTGGGTCATTCTAGATCTTGGTGCATGATTAAAATAATGTTAACCAAATCTAGATCCACCTTTTATGGAATATTTTATTATATTTGTTGGAGGGAAAAAATATTTGACTTGGGTCAAATCCCTTTATTTGTTAATAATAAATAAATAAATGATTTATTTATCTTTTTAAGGAAGTGGTTGAAGGATAATTAAATAAATAATGATTTATTTAATTATTTGTGGGTGATTTGGTCATATCTAACAAGGAATATTATCTAAAAAAGATTTAAATAATTATTCCTAGAAAATAATAAGATAAATAAAGGTTTATCTAATTAATTTCTTTGTTTTGGGTTAAACATGACTAGGAATAATAATTAAATTATGGTTCAATTAATTATTCCATGAGGAAAATTAAACAAAATGGGTTTGTTTAATATTTCCTTTTGGGGTTTCCTGTTTAGACCATAAACAACCTAATAAATGTGGTTTATTAAGTTATTTTACATAGTGAAAGTAATTTTACTTAGGGTAAAATTGGTCTTACATGGTGTACTTGGGTCCATCTAATGATAATAGGTTAGATGACCAAAAAATGGTGTAACAGATTGCCCCCAAGCATGCGAGTGTTAGGAGCAAATCGTATGACCAAAGTACGTTGTAAGAACTCAATCACCAGACATCAAGAGGGAAGTCAGAGAGAGAAATGTAAGGTAGACGAGTGTGCTGAAGAACTAGACCCTGAGGAGACGAGATTCGCAGGTGCAACAAGTCTCTTTTTATGAGAGGGTACCTGTGCTAAAGGCGGCGGGGGAGGCATACCTATGCCCGCCGAGACAAAGTACAAAAGAATAGTGTGTCCAGTAAATAAGGGACCGAACCATAAAGTACAACCGGCATAAACATGAGCCAGATAATAATACAATGAGGAATCCCACATACATGCTGTGCCTGGGATAACAGCCAGGACTTATACAATAATATCTGAGTACATGAGATACAAATACAACCCAAATGCCCCCTATACACGGGGAAGGGCTCACAAGATCTGACTGATACATGCAAATCAAAGAGGCGCTGCAAGCGGCTAAGGCTGACATCATCAAATATATGGAGCTGCATCGAAGGCTGTACAAAAGAGGTCGTCCGGGCATGTGGGGGGCTACCTGCAGGGCCACCCCCTCATGAGGGTTGTGACATCTCACACACACCTGGGAATGATCAAAGGCTGCTGCTGCATCACTGAACCATCAAGCATACGGATCTCGATCGTGCTGAAAGGAGCTGAAGTGGATAAACAATCAAGTCAAAGGGAAATGAGAGATCCCTTTGCCTGATCCGAGGCACCGAAAAAAAGTGGAAGCTGGAACCAAGGTACACCGCCCTCTAGACCTGTCTTCTGGAATGAAGGAGCTGATGTCGACAGAAGGAGGTCCGCCATAGGTGAGGCAATGAGAGATCCTCAACTAAGGCACGAGAGAAAATAGTAAAGCGACGGATAGAATAATACCAATGATGATGGTGGAATGGAGGGGACTGAGTAGCGAATGGACGACTTCCCTTGCTAGAGCATGAAGGGCATGAATGACATGGCAGTGACTGACACAATATCATCAGGGATAAGGGACAGTGGGAATGAAGGCCATAATGTGCGACACAAGAGAGAAACCAAGCAATGAGGGATGGGGGACTATAGCGGGGTACAAAGGGACTCGGGATAGACTCCATGAATGTGATGATGACTCCGCTTGGATGCTCTAAACAAGGGCGACTCGATGGTGCTGCCACACAGAAAAGGCCCAATGGGGAACCATAAAAAAATGAGTACAAGATGGTAACTCATGACGAAAATCGACACGAACAAAGACAAGTAAGGAGGCAAAATGGTGCCCCAAGTACAAGTGTCGTAAGTGAAGAAAGGAGAGGTGAAGTGACCCTTCTTGGACAAAATGTGTCCTGGTGAAGTATCAAATAACAAAAAACTAACAGATACCCATTTGAGGGCTTGGTGAGAGCTTTCCAACGGTGCAGACGGTTTGTCAAACGGGGCTACGGTATGGTCGGAGCAGGCAAAAGAAGAAACAAGGGTTCTCTTTTAATAAGGCATTTTTCCCTCCAAATTCACTCATTTGCTAGTGTTGTTGTGGTGAATGTAGAGAGGAGAGAAGGCCCTAAATCTTGCGGCGAGTGTAGCGGATAAACCGACCGTTGGAATCGAGATCCGTCAGTGGCAGGTAAGAGGCCTAACCTTACTCTTTCAATTTGATGGATTGAAAGTTCAGTTTAGGGCCCAAAATCTCAGTAACAGACCCTCCTTCATCTCTACAGCCGGGTCGCACTTTTTGGGCCAAAAAGTGTGACTTGGGAAGCAGGTTTCAGGGCAAAAACTGCGACCTGTCCCAGAATTGGGCAGAAAAGTGTGACCTGGAAGATGAGGGGGTCTTAGTGCTATTTTATGGCTGAGAGTTGGGTTTTTGTGTTTGGTTATGGTATTCCCTATCTGTATGCTGACAAAGATGATGTTTTTGTGCAGATATGGCAGATATACGGGTTAACTGGAGAGAGAGAGACCTGGGTACATTACGGGCAGAGATCCAGGCAGATCAGGGTGTCCGTCGTGTGTTGGCCAGGTTTGGGGTTCTAACGTTTTTGGAGAACCCTTTGATGAGAGCGGGAGAGCCTTTGTTGGCACGGATTATCAGTTATTGGGATCCAGAGCATGAGGTCTTTGTAGTGCAGGGGCACAGGATCGAACTGACAGTCTAGGATGTGTATTTCCTGACGGGTCTCCCGCCACTAGGGATGGTGGGAAACATGCAGCCAGTATTACCGCGAGGGCGGCATATCATGGAGTTTGTGGAGCGACGTTGTTGACCGGGTCTCCAAGTCAAGGGGACTCGGATACCGATCGGAGATCTAGAGAGATTAGAGACCCGTGCAGTGGCCGCAGCGGTGCTGCGTATCCTGGGCAACCAGGCGCTCCATCACATCACTGGGGGGCAGATGATGATTGTGGAGAGTGTGTTGAGTGGGACCTACTATGGGTGGGCCCAAATGATGCTGGTGTCACTAAAACGACAGTTGTCGCTCTGCAAGCGGCAAGTGAACCACGATTGCTTGTATGGGACTTTATTGTGCGCCTTCTTCTTTGAGAAGATCCTAACCTTACGAACTCGTATACAGCTCCCACATGGGGGCCCGAGAGAGCCCAAGATGCGCCGGTGGCGGCGGCTACTGTGTAGAGGAGGAGGAGGGGCGGTCGGGCGAGTGTTTCAACCCGAGTTCTTTGCCCATTGGGATCAGATGCCGTTATACATTGACGACTATCCCTATAGTGGGATGAGTTATTGTGGAGATCCGGACCTGCCACTTCCACCTGGTCGATTATGGGGGCTCGATGGTAAGTGACAGATTACTATTCTTGTATGGGCATGTTAAAGTTATTGAATAGTAGATATGGTACTGATTCATGTACTTTTGGTATGTAGATATAGCTCCGGTAAAACCGGCCGGATATATGGGATGCCCGACAGCCTCTGGAGCTACAGGGTCGAGTGGGTCGAGAGCAGCGTGCGATGAGGATGCGGCTGCCCTGCTGGAGGACATCGGTCGTAGATGCGAGAGGTTGCTGACCGGAGTTTCAGAGCGCGGGTGGCAAGACTTAGACGACCAGTACGTGGAGGCATGCATTGGTCTTCCCTCGGAGTGGCGAGGTGTCATGCGGTGCATGGCGATGGCCGGTCAAGGCATACGTGATCTATGGGCCACAGGGGCCGAGCCATTGGCTCGGGATCCGCCAGATAGTGAGTAGGTGTGGGGCCTATGGTGCCCCCTAGTTTGTATGTAGGGGGAGGTGGTGCCCCCAGTTTTGAGTTTTTGTAACATGCTATGGGCGTGTCATATGTATCAGAGTAGATGGACTCTAAACACATGTTTTGCGACACATATTATGGATATGCATCGTTTCTAATGATTATGAATGTTATTGTCTTGTATGAAATGCGTGTGATAAATGCCAATCTAGAACATGGTTTGCAATACTATCTACATAGTGATTTTGTTCTCGAGGTACATGGTTGAAAGTTATGGTTTCAAATTCACGTATCAAGAGTTTCACTCATAAATATCGTCTAAACAACACAGGGTTATGCACACAATAAACACCATTTAGTTGCATGACAAGAAGTAGAGAATCCAAACGAACATGCAGATGGAGGATGCGATGAAAGAGGGCATCGGCTAAGAGACCACGCACTGCATCATATTCGGCCTGATTGTTGGTGGCAGTACCAATGCAGACCCCGTTTGAGAGAACAAGGGCATGCAAGGGGGTGAAAATGGCCCAACCTGCCGAGGCTAGATTCCGAGAGTAACGACTTGCACCATCGGCGTAACCGATAAAGGGTGGGGACGGGAGGTCCTGCGGAATGGTGTTACAAGACAACAAATGGGGGGAGGAGATACAATGACGGCAGCGTGAGTGTACAGAAGACATCGAGCGGCAACTGCGGGAGGGAGTGCAATGAGCAGGATGGCTATGACTCATATACAAACTAGAGGGTGGTATATGAGGGCTATAGGAGGTATGGCGGGGACTCGGGCTGCGGAGGTCAACAGAGATACGGGTGGAGTGATCTCGTGTATGGGTAGAAACGAGGGGGTCAAGGGTGGTCGCTGAAGGGGGGTCAAGCGAGGCCACAGGGGAGGATGCAAGGGGACTGGGCTCTAAAGGTCGCACAGAGGAGGATAGGTAAAGAATGGTCGTAGTAGACTCCGTCATCTGAACATCAGGGGGGGGAATGTCGATGGGAGCAGGGGGATCCTCAAGCTGGCCCGAAGCATACTGCGTGAGTATGGGAGAGGCGGATTGATTTTGTTCAACCTCATACTCTCGAACTACTTCTAAAGAGGCGCAGTAATGTGTCAGGTGAGGACAATGGTGGGAGTAATGGCCATGGATACCACACAAAGCGTAGGGTTTGCTAGTGCGAATAGTCTTTGGGTTCTTCGTTACGGATGAGGACAGAAGAGAAGGGTCGGAGACCGTAGACTCAGGGAATACGACTTTAACCATGGGTTGAATGCGGGGCAACTCAGGACAAGTATGGGTGGCGTGACTGACGACATCACACAAGGCACAAGGCTTTGTGGGTGGGGGAGGAGCAGGGTCAGTCGGGGTGGCCTTGTCTTTGGATGCCCCCTTGCGAGCTTTGCCTTTCTTTCCTGGAGCTGTCACCACAGGGGTAGGGTCCTGGGGAGGTGCAGGGGGCATGGTAGCAATGGAGGAAGCAAGGGGGACCGGTTGAACCGGTGTCAAAGCAAGATAGGGTTTGGGGTGACCAGGAGGGGTAGCGGCTGGAGGGTCAAGGTACCAGACGGGTATACCCAGGGTCAAGTTAGGGAGAGAGAGGGTGGCCATGACGGGGACCGAATAGACTCCGGGAGGGGGAGCTAGGAACGGTATCTGACCAGCGGGATAATGACCAGGAGGGACGGCTCCGAGGTGGTTAAGGCTTGGGGGAACCGATCCAGGGGGATAAAGGGGTTCAGGGATACCAGCTGTAGGAGAAGGGCCAGAAGGAGGAGGTCCGGCTGGCGGAGATGAAGGGCTAGGAGCGGGTTGCGGTGGGCGAGGTTGAGTCTGAGGTTGCTGACTAGCCGAAGCGGGTCGCTTAAGGGCAGCCCGAGATGATTGCATCATGCAAACATTCGATAAGCTGGGATCAGAGATATGAGGAGGGGGAAGACCAGGAAAAGTTCCAAGTAGGGAGGAATATTTGTAAACGCCGGGGGAGACACTGGTCAAGGAATCAACGGTTTGCTTATTGGCTACAAAAGAGATGGTCGTCTCCGGAGAGGTTTGAGACGGTGGCTCATGGTAAGTCAACTGGTCAATGGTGACTATCTTTCCATTATGAGGAAAATACATCTTGCGAAAAACCGCGGATGGGACAGTAGACATGGCATAGGTGTAGCTTCGCCCCAATAGAATGTTGTAGTCTAGAGGGGCGTCGATGACTTCGACGTCAACGCAAACAGTCTTACCGGCAAGGGTGATAGGACAATTACGAAAAAGGCCAATGGGCTGGGAGGCGTGGCCGTCCCACGCTCGAAGGGTGATCGTGGAAGGGGCCAACTCAGGAGATCCAAGTTGCTTCCAAACCGAAGCGGACATCACACAAGTGGATGCCCCCTCATCAATTATACACCGAGAAACGTTGGCGTTCCGGATCTTGACTGGGATTTGGAAGGCGACGGAAGCAGGAAGAGGAGGATGCTCTGATTGATGGGCGTCGAAAACAATCATTTGGTCATCAGCAGGATCTACAGCGCCCACGGCAGATAGCAGAGCCTTCTTTTGGGAAGGGCACGACTGGAGGAGTTCCAACGTGGAAATGGCAGCAGGAGATTGCGCCAAATCATCTACTATGCTATACGAATGAGCAGCTCGACCAGAAGTAGCATTTCGACGTAACGGTCCTTTAGGAATCTTGGGATGGACCTCAACTTTGGGTTGAGGGATATGTAAGGGACCATTGGGTGTCGAAAGAGGCTCTTTAGAACCAGAAGAAGGGGACTCGGGGGCGAACTTAGCAGGAGGCTTGGGGTACTGGCGAGACCGAGTTTGAAGGTGAAGGTCGATGGTTGGGGAAGGATCAGAGTGCATCATAAGGATCTGGTAATCGGAGGAAACAGAAAGGGAAGGTGGAGTGGCGACCTGGCTATCACGCGGTTGGGTAGCCACGAATCCTTGCTGAGGGAAAGGATCAGTAAACACAGCTAGTTGGGTAGTGGCCACATTAGGAGGAGCATGAGGGGAGGCATGTTGTCCGCGCAATGTGGCTTGAGACTCCCACATCTGCCGCATCTGGGGTAAGAGGGGACAATCGTGGGTGTAATGACCATAAACACTGCAACATGAACAAGGCTTATTTGTGCGAAGCGGCCTGTCCGGCTTGGGCTGAGTGCCCTGTTGCTGGTTAGCAGTGTTAGGGTCAACACCTTGAGGATTGGGTCCACGAGTACCAGGGGAAAATTTATTTGGATTGCCTCTCTGCTTTCTTTGAGAAGAAGGGGGATTAGTCACACCCTGCTGTGCAAATACTTGCCCTGGAGGGGGCTGTAGGTGTTGTTGCTGGGGTTGAGGAGGCAAGGGAGGTGGAAGCGCATATGCTGGAGGAGCTGGCACACCAGGCTGCAGATAAGGGTAATGGTTAGGTTGGGAAACATTGAGGTAAGCAGGAGGTTGGGCATAAGGATGAGGCATGCCGTATCCTGGATACATGCTACCTGGAGGGGGAAAAGTGCTAGAGGTGCTGGCCCCTCCCTGAGGGAGACTATAGCCCATAGGAGGTTGAGCATACGGATGGGAAAAGGCTCCAATGATACCGTCGACGGAATGAGATGCTCCCGGGGCGTTAGCGACTCCGGGCCTGGGGAGGTCAGGAAGGACGGTATAAACATAACTAGACTGAGCGTAGATCAGGTCATATTTCAAGGCTATTTGGAGGGTGGCTTCTTCGGTTTGAGGAAATGGGAGGCGACATCTTTGCCAATGGGAGCTAAGAGAGAGCGAAGGAACCAGTCCATATAGATCCGATCTTCGAAGGGGGGAGCTTGACATAAGCTTCGTCTTCGTCACCATTCCTGGACATGAGCGGAAAGGCGGGTCGAAGAGGTTTGCTTGAAAGAGGTCAAAAGCTCCGTACCAGTATCGTATTGGATAGGGAGCTGGAAGTAAGCTAAAAAGGATTGGGAAATGGTCACAAAGGTGGTATGGGAAGAGGTGGCCTGGTCAACATACCATTTAGAAGCTTCGTCGGTAAGCGTGCGTTGGAACAACCGAAGATGGATGGAATCATCGGTAATGGAGTTGGAGGAACACCACATGTGGAAATATTGGACATGGTTGGTTGGATCTTCTCCAGCAAGGCCTTCGAACTTAGGGATGTCGGAGGGGAGCTTGGTTGGCATAGCAGGCCAACCAATATCGTGGCGGATAGGGTCATTGATCAACTGATTGAAATCGGGGAGGCTGAGGCCTGTGATGTACGGCAACAAGGGTGTGGCCGAGGTAGTTCCTGTGGCGGTTCCACTAGTAGTAGCTCCGGCATTAGGGCCGGGAGCACCGCTAGCATTAGGCCCTGGACCAGACATAGTGAAGGTGACAGGGGGAGAACCAGAAGGAAAAGGAGAACCCAAAGAATTAGAAGAGGAGTAGGAGTGCAGACTCGGAGGAGGACTGGCTCGACGACGGCGGGACGGAGCAGGTCGATCGACTGGAAACTGAGGGTAAGGCCAAGAAGTCTCCCGGAAGTGCACCTTGGGGGTGCAATGATGACAACACAAACACAACACAAGGGGAAGAAGAATGACCACAAGGGCAAGTAGGTGCAGAATCAAGTGATTACAATGTCGAAACAAGGGCAGATAGGTACAGTGTCAATTGATTTTAGAGTCTTTGCTTGGCGGTGTAAACCAGGCTCTTCTTCGCTTAGGGTGAGTGTGTGGCGTGCGTTAATTTTAATTTTTAAACCCTTTTCGTTTTGAGAGCAAGAGAAAAAGTGTGCTGCGTAACTAAAAATAAATCTGCAGAGAACAGTATATAATGCTGAAATAACAGAAAATTAACAGCTACTAATGCATCGATTCAACCTAAAAAGGCGGGTCTCTCAAAACTAATCTAAAAGAGGGAAAAAATCTAATCAAAACACACAAAAAAGAGGCCAATAGATCTAGGGTTGAAAGGGAAAAGGATCTAAAGGAGAAAGCTGCTGAAAAGAGGTGCAGATCACAGCCAAGAGACAGAGGCAAGGTGGCTGGAAAAAAGGAGGAAATCAACAAAAAACGGAAAGGACAGGGAGGAGGTCCTAAAGGGAGGTCCAAAAAAAACGACAAGAGGTGATTTGAAAGGAAGAAAAGCTGATTTAAAGGGATCGGAGGAGGAGGTATCAGATCTGAAAAAGGGAAGGCTGAAACTCTGAAAAACAGATGGCTGAAACAGCTAAAAGACTCTTCCACAAAAAGTGGAGGGTACTGAAGCCCTAGGGGGCTATGTTCCCACTTAGATGAGCAACAACAGATCAGAACCAGGTCAAAACGGGTTGAGACAGAGGCTGGAAAACCCTGACAGAAGTCTCAGCAAAACCCAGAAAAATTGCATAAAAACAACTGAAAAATTGGTAGGTCGCAGGTTCTGACCTGTTTTCAGTGCAGGTCGCAGAAAATAGGCTGAAAAGTGCGACCTGGAGGTCCAGGTCGCAGGTTATGGGCCGAAAAGTGTGACCTAAAGCTCTGGGTGTCTCGACGGCAGATTTTCAGAAAAGTTGTCGTCTCAGTTTCGGCTGATGTCGGTCACCTGCGCAATAGGGCCAGAAACACGCGGAAGTTAGAAATTTTAATGTTTTAGGGTTTTATGTGAGAAAAACAACATAAAATAGGAAAAACAAAAATTTGAAAAGAAACCCTAGGGTCTGAAGTAGCTGGATATGCAGGAATATGAAAAACGACAGCGGTCATAATTTAAAACCCGTGTGGAGTCACCATTTGTTAGTATGAATCGTTTGTCGAAGTGTACGAAAAAAGACCACTTTAGCTACGCATAACCAATAGCCCTAACATCAAAAGTGGCTGCCAATATCTTCAGATCTGCAGTTAGTTGATCAAGAAAAGAGCTGCAAAAAACTAGATCTATGCATAGAAAGACATTAAGCAGTAAAAAGAAGGGTTTGCCGCGTATATCCAATAGACAAGACAAGAACAATTTTTGAAAGAATTTTTGTATTAAGGGCACCTGGGAGGAAAACAAGAAGGCGTATCCAATTCTCCTCAATGGGATGGGTTCTTGGAAGTCCTCAACACTTCAGATCTAGAATCTCTCTCTCTTGTTGGTATAGAAAACCCAGACAAAGATAGAACTCAAAGGGAGCTCACACAGCAAATAATGTAGAAAAATGTGACCAAGTGTATAGATCCAGAGTGATCTAATAGGCAACAAAAGGTGAAGAATGGTAGGAAAACCCTCCTATTTATAACAAAATATTGGGTCATTCTAGATCTTGGTGCATGATTAAAATAATGTTAACCAAATCTAGATCCACCTTTTATGGAATATTTTATTATATTTGTTAGAGGGAAAAAGTATTTGACTTGGGTCAAATCCCTTTATTTGTTAATAATAAATAAATAAATGAATTATTTATCTTTTTAAGGAAGTGGTTGAAGGATAATTAAATAAATAATGATTTATTTAATTATTTGTGGGTGATTTGGTCATATTTAACAAGGAATATTATCTAAATAAGATTTAAATAATCATTCCTAGAAAATAATAAGATAAATAAAGGTTTATCTAATTAATTTCTTTGTTTTGGGTTAAACATGACTAGGAATAATAATTAAATTATGGTTTAATTAATTATTCCATGAGGAAAATTAAACAAAATGGGTTTGTTTAATATTTCCTTTTGGGGTTTACTGTTTAGACCATAAACAACCTAATAAATGTGGTTTATTAAGTTATTTTACATAGTGAAAGCAATTTTACTTAGGGTAAAATTGGTCTTACATGGTGTACTTGGGTCCATCTAATGATAATAGGTTAGATGACCAAAAAATGGTGTAACATAGAGAAATACAAGGCAAGGTTCATGGCAAAAGGGTATGCTCAGAAGGAAGGCATTGACTATGAGGAGACCTTCGCACTAGTTGCCAGATATACCTCCATTCGGATTGTTGTCTCTTTAGCAGCACAGATGGGATGGGAGATTCATCAAATGGATGCCAAGACAACATTCTTGAAAGGAGAAATTGAGGAAGAGGTATATATCAAATAGCCAAAGGGTTTTGAGACTCATGAAAGGGGGTCTCATGTATGTAGGTTAAAGAAAGCCCTGTATAGGCTTAAACAGGCTTCGAGAGCATGGTATGGTTAGATAGATAGCTATTTACAAAATATTGGATTTGTCAAGAGTGGTGCGGATTCAAATCTCTACTATTTGCTGGTAGAGGATGAGCCATTGGTACTAGTACTATATGTAGATGATCTGTTTCTCACATGATCATCCAGACTCATCAAGGATTTCAAATGGAATCTAGAAGTTGAATTAGACATGAAGGATTTGGGGTTGATGCACTACTTCCTAGGATTGGAAGTTGGTCAGAAAGATGGAGATATCTTCATGGGATAGGAGAGGTATGCCTTGGAAATTCTGAAGAGGTTTAGAATTTAGGATTGCAGGCCCATGGCCACACCCATGTTCACCAATTGGAAAAATATAGATGCATAAAAAGATACAAAGGTAGACCCCACCTTATACATATAACTCATCGGGTCATTGATGTATCTAGTTAACACCAGACCAGACATTTGCTTTGTTATCAACACTCTTAGCCAGTTCATGGTGGAACCGAGAAGAGTGAACTGGGCCACAGAAAAGCACATACTGAGGTATGTACGAGGGACAATCAGATTCTGTATTAGATATGGCAGAGGAGAGGATGTGAGACTCAATGTTTCAATAGATGCAGACTAGGCAGAAGCTTAGTGGACAGGAAAAGTACATTTGGGTATTGTTTCAGCGTTGGATCAGGAATGGTGTCCTGGTGTAGTAGGAAACATAAGTCAGTAGCATTGAGCACAGCCAAGGCGGAGTACATGGAAGCTATTGCAACTACATGCGAAGGAATCTGGCTTCAGAAACTTCTTGTGAGTCTATTCAGAAGTAGGATGGAGCCAACTAGCATTTACTGTGACAATCATAGTTGTATCAAACTCTCTGAAAATCCATTATTTCATGATCAGTCCAAACATATTGATATCAGGTGTCATTTTATCAGAGAGTGTCTTCAGTGTGGGGCATTACAACTCTAGTACATCCCCACAGGTGAGCAAATAGCATATATACTCACTAAGGCTCTGGGGAAAATTAAATTCCCTCAATTCAGGGAGCAGCTGGGTATGACTGAAAATCCATTTTAGTAAGAAATGGATCCTCAGTGCAGTTGAAGGGGAGAGTTGCAGTATAATGGAAGTTGGCAGCAGCATGCAGAGTCAACAACAGTACAGTTGCAACATTTTTGTGCAGATTTGGTGAGCAACATCAATAGCACAACAATAGATGCTCCAAGAAATCAGATCAGCAAAACATGGAGGTGTTTTGCTAGAGCACTTTCCTTGCTAAGGGGTAGTGTTGATTTATGGTAGCATCGGATGTGCTTTAGCCTTGTAATTTTGTATATAGGCTAAGATACATGTATTCCATAAAACCCATAAATGGTTTTGGAAAATTCCACTTAGAGAAGGTTTAATTAAATTAATTAATCATTTTTAATGTTTTCCTACGTCTAAAATTAGGGAATTTGATTAATTAAAGTGTATTAATTAAATCAAGTGTGAATCTTATAGAAAAAGTCATGGATCATCTCCAAGTTAATATTAGCCCTTGATTATGTTTTAATATTTGTTGTTTAAGGTTCAACATAAGAATATAAGAAGGAGGGTGAGGGGCCTATGGAAAAATACATCAGACAGAGAAAGAATCAAGAGTTTGATTTCTTCAGAGTGAGGAAGAATCAAAGTGGTTCTCATTTGCGCAGAGGGGAAGTTAACATCTCTAGGAGGGAGAGTTTCTATAGCATAGAGATTGCATGAAGTGGAGTGAGAGAGGAGCCAAAGCTTCAACATAGAGTTACCCTAGCATCAATTATGCTGGGCCATCGTAGAGAAGCAGAGGGAGTTACGTTTTTTGTTGGAGGAGCAGCGGAGGGTTCACCCAGTGTCAAGATGAAATTTTGGGAAGGAAAGAGCACTCTAGTCCCATGTAGTGGCAAGCCCAAAAGCAACCACGACAAGCATCATAATCAGTGACGCAGTGATAGTGTGAGTGACGTAGTCACTGTGCATAAATCACACAGAACCAGTCAGTGTGGGTGCAGGTCAGTGCCGAAACTCAGATGGTGATGTGAGAATTGTCTCACTCGGCCTTTTCTCATTAGAATTATTCAGGTTATTGATTAACATTCACAATCACATTTTGTACTCAGAATTTTCTGCATAATAAAGAAACCCTCAGATCTGCTGCATCGGTTTTCCCAAGTTGGTTTTTTCCGAGGACAATTGTCCAAAAATAACGGTGTCTATGTGTGATAACTTATGCTATTTTGATATGTTATGTGTTAATCATGAAGTCTACAACATATTTTATTTTTTTATTTAACACAAGTGAAATGTTAAATAATTGTGTTTGATAATATAATAGAAGAAATTTAATAAGTAGTTGTAGTAGAATTCTCCAATATAGAATTTTCATAGTGCGACCCAAACCCTTATACCACAAATCACAAATAATATTTCGCAAGAGGTGATAACCTTTGATCAGAGCAAAGAAGCGATAGGAAATTGTGATGGGAAATTGCGATGGAAAGTTGCGATAAGACAGGTGGGACCCCTTTGCATATCGCAGATCGGGAGTTTAGAAGGACTAGAGAACAATGCATAACAATGAAAAGTGCCAAATTGCGATGAGAGACCAGATGCGATACCTTCCAAAGGTAATTTATAATACATTTAAAATTCTGAGTGTATGTGTATTGAGTTGTGAAATCGCATCAGGAGAAAGAAAGGCGTATATAACATATAACATAGAGGAACGCCAAATTGTGATAAGAAACCAGATGCGATGGAATGACAAAGCCAAAGACTAAAGGATTTAAAGTCTGGCGTGGGACCCAATTGCATATCGAAAATCACAAGCTCAGGAGGATAGCACCCATGAAACATGTTGAATCGCCGAAATGCGAAGTGCGATAAAGGCCAGGATGCGATGTAGTTTCAAAGATGAACTCCAAAGGATCTCAAATCCAGATGAAAATAATTTCCTTTGATTAAATCGCATCAGAGGAGGAAAAGGAGTATTATCACGTAAAACCTATGGAATGCCGAAATGCGATAAGTTACTGGACGTGATATTGTACAGAGTTACTATTTAATATATTTCAGGTCCAAGGTTCTAATTGTTTACATCGATTTATAAAGAAAAGTATGAACGCAGGAGTAGGCTCGGGTGAAAAAGACCCGACAGTCGTGCAGAGGTGTTATGTGGCTGCAGTTGTTTATCAAAAAAAAGTCTAAACGTGGATGCAAACTCAGGTAAGTGACCCGACACAAAGTGAAGAGCAACGAAAGATTACCATTGTAGCTATGAGGAGATAGGCACCATGGGTCAAGTCATGCTTAGAAAAATTGCGGGCAAAGAATATTGAACGTTGTGGTTAATCGATATAATAGGCAGATTCGGGCAAAATTCCATTATGTTACATTGTTGGAAACATGGGAAACATGGGTCAAGTTGGGAAAAAAGGTGGTTATGCAACACAATTAAAATATAACAGTAGAAACATAAAAGACAAAGGGACACCAAGCATAAGAGGACAAATGCACAGAAAAGCTAAGAAGTTGAATGGGCTGAGTTGAAATATTTTGTATGAAGGTAGATTTATTGATATATTTTATATTTTTTGTGATGTAAAGGAAAGTCTCCAAGGAAAATAAAAACTCCATTTGATACTGAAATAATGTATATATTGTTGTAACATCCTGAATATGCTGATTGAGGAAATGAGTGGGTGGAAGGAAAAGGGTCATGCATGTTCACTTCATTTTCCCATACAAAATTCAAATAGCCATTAATTTATCTCTACAAATGATTTTATTGTAATGTGCATAGAGATGTTAGAGAGCGGAAGAATTAGAGAGAATTGATAGAGATGTTGTGCACATTAGGATTTGATATGAAGCAAAAATGCAGGCAGAAAAGGAAGCAGTGAAGAAGGACGATAATAGAGCTGATATCCAGGTAAATCAACATATGTTTTTCATGTTGACTGAGGGGATTGTAGTCTCCTTTCAATTTGTATCTTGATAAATTTCCAGTTGGAGCTGGATGAGGCAGGAGCCTCCTGTAGGTTGTATCTTGCAGAAAATAAATGGGAGTTGGAGCTTCCTTGCAAGTTGTAGCTTGCATAATTTGAGGTAGTAGCCTCCTGTAGGTTCAAGCCTACAAAAAATTAGTTGTGAGAGGGATTCGGATCTTGCCTTTGCATCACAACAATAATATGATTTGGTTTTATCCCATATGGGTTTCCACTTATATCACTTGTCTATGTGCTTGATGATTATGTGTTGATGTGATGTTTTAATCTGCTTAATTACTTGTTGTCCACACATTAATGTTGCTGATTCATTATGTATTATGATACTTATAAAATGAAGTAGGTAATGGGTGTAAAGAAAAGAGTTTAAATTTCAATGAATGTACTAAACTGATTCACCCCCCCCCCTCTCAGTTTAGCCAGGGGGGGGGGGCGCCACGGTGAATCAATTTAGTACATTCTAGTGTTGCCATCAATGCCAAAGATGGAGACTGTTGGAAATATTTTCATTTATGGAAAAGGAGCATAAAGGAGCAGCATTAGAATCATCATTTAAGGCAAGTGAGTAGAAAAGAAGCAAAGGAGAAGATCAGGAGTAGCAAAATGCAGTAAAGAGACAACAAAAATTATAGGAGTAGCATGACAAAAAGGTAAAGGAAAATCGTGAATGAGTTGGGTCAAGTTAGAATTTTTTGCATTTAGAACAGTGCATGAGGGCGCGTGCAGTTCAAGGGGTTGAGTTAGGTCATTTCCAATGAAATGCGTGTAGAACAATGTTCGACAGAGGGCAAAGAAATTGCAAATCGCAATTCCGCATTGGAAGGAAATCACATTTCTCAAATCACAGTTGGAAAATATGAGAGATGACGTGGAAGATGAAATGGATCCTATTATCACTCAGAACAAGTGAAACATCATTTGAAAAAGTCTTAGAAGTTCATTTGTCAAAGGTATGGTCATAGAGTTCATTAGGAAAATTTAAATTTTTTTTCATATTAGCCTATCCCAAGGTCCAAACCCACCCTCATTTAATTCATATCATGTCCCATCAGTCATTATTTTCCGACATATTTCATTTCCCGAGCTTTTGAATTCGAAAAGGTCACTTTAGCCAATTTTTCTTGTTTTCGTAGCAAATTACACAGTAACAAGGCAATTTTCACTACGAAACTGCTAATACTTCTGTAGCGAAACTACCCGGAAATGAACTAACTATGCTACGAAAAGAGGTTTTTCTTTTTTTCTTTTAAAATTCGGCGCAAGGTTTCAGTAAATGATTATAAATGTTAGGGTGGATGTCATTCAAGATAGTTAGGGTTAAATCAAGGTACAAAGGTTATGGCTGAGGTCATTATTACTATTTTTAGCATGTATGAGTCATGATTAAGCCATGAGATGCCATAGAAGCTTTAAAACATTACCCAATTGAGTATTTTGTCATTCTTCACTTCATCTTTGCATGTTACTGAGCTCTGGAGAGCTGTTTCACCAAGCCAAGTTGGTTGCTAGCATTTTCAAAAGTTGCAGGTGTCACTAATAAAGCAATGTAGAGAAGGTATAAAAGCACCATGGCTGCAAAGAGGAAGACCAACAAAGGTGGCGATTGCCTCATATATGAGCCATCAGACATGAATTTGTTGAATAAAGACCCAACTTCCTTAGAAGTTTTTAGAAGAATAGGGTGTTTGTAGTTTTGTAAAATATTACAGGGGTGCCATGTGCAGGTTTCTAAGGAGTTTGCCATAATTTTCAATGGGACAACTTCAAAGGTGGGAATGTTGAACCTCACTGTAACACTAGAGACCATTGCAGCAACAACATGAATCCCTAGAGGAGAATAGCAATGACTCAAAGGCTTCAAGTTCACCATGCAGGACTGTAAGGAATTTATCAAGCCAGAGCATAGTGAGATTGATCTCACAAATTCCATCCCAAGGAGTTACATGAAAGACAACTTCTCAAAGCTGCTGCTAATCATTTAGAAGTAATTCACCTATGAAGGGAGGTATCATATGGTTTATTCTTACCACCTCAGGGTTCTGCTACATTTTGTTGGTAAGAGGTCTCTTGATCTACCTTTTTACTTATACAGAAGCTTAGCTAAAATTTTAGACAAAGTTCAAGCTAAATCTGAAGGAAATGAAATGTCACTCTTTCATCATGGTTTAATCAAGTTGCTGGTATTAGAAGAGTTAAGAGATTAGGTAGAGAATAGTCATACTTTCTGTTCATAAGTGGTTTTGAAATAGATTCCATCACTCCTAAAAGAACTCCTAAACCTAGAGATATCCCATCACCTTTAGTGGTAGAGAAAATTGAGCCAGTAATCATGGAGACAGAGCCATTGCAGAAAGCTGACACACCGAAAGTTACACCTGCAAAAAGCCAAACAGTGACTAAGGGTAACTTAGGAGACATTCTGCATGCTATTGATATTGAAGAAACTCATATAGTCCAAGGTGAAGATATAGATGAGGGAGGAAAGAAGATCAAGAAAGGAAAAACAACTAAGAAGTTAGAGTTTGAAGGTGAAGATGCAGGATTCATGTTTCAATCTAGAAAACTAATGACAAGACATGCCAAAAAGGTCTTAGAAAGCAGCAAAGAGGCTCAGAAGGTCACTGAAACTGTTCAGCCACCACCAAGCATAATAGACCTTTCCTCACCCACAAAAGAAGAATTAGTCATTAAAAAAAGGAAAGGAAAAGATAAAATCATTGAAAAAACATAGATTGAGGTCCTTAAGGTGTAGTTGAAGCTGGAAAATGATGAAATATCAATCTTGAAGAAAGAGGCAAGGAAACACAAGATTCAGAAGGTGCAGTTTGAGAAAATGAAAGAGGTTTGGGAAGAGCAGGTCATTAGTGTGTCAAAAACCTTAGACAATACACAACAATTGATCAAATGGACTCAGCCATTGAGAGGAGAGGTGAAGCATATCAGAAAAATGAACCTGCACTTGCAATCTAAGAATAGGACACTAAAGGACCAAGTCAAAGACCTTTAAGAACAACTGGAATTGATTCATAAAGAACTGGAGAAGAAGGGTTTGAATATGACTATGGTTGAGGAGCCCATTGCTCAACTAATAATTAATGAAGAGGAAACACCTCAAGGGTCTTAAGTTTAGTTTGAATGTGTTTTAGAAGGTTCATGGCATGCTGAAGACCAAGATTTTACAGCTGGAGGTCACTTTTTGAGACAATGTTGAAATCTGGAAATTCTGTAGTTTTTCATAGTTTTGTAGCATTTCCAAGGCTTAAAGCCAGGAAAACACTATGAAAATTTCTGTAGCAACCTATTTTCTCCCAAAACCACTTTTTGTAGTTTTTAAGGAGGGAGTTTAATGGTGGAGGTGTCATGTCTTGGTTGACACCACATAACGATAAAAGAGAAAAATTTATGGGTACAAAAACTATTTTTTGGACGCTGTTTTTGAAGGTTTTGGAGCAGCTTAATGGATGTTTTGGACAGTTGGATTCCTCCAACATTGCAAGGGACCTTAATATCAAATATTTATGACTTGAAGAAAGTGTTTTGGATACAAGTCATCAACTAAAAGCTCTCATTGAAGATAAGGGTCATATTCCTGAAAAATAGGGTTTTGTCCCACATGTCTAGGAGGATTTTTAATATGAAAAGTGGTGATGAACTATGTCATAGCCTATTCGAGCATGTGATGCTTATTTTTAATTGACATGTAATTGTTTCAAAGATAAGGTAGACTGATGTAATAAATATGAGTTTGAGTCCTATTAGGAAATGTCTTCTTTAGGGTGTAGCTCTCATTTTCTTGTCAGAAGCCATGTTTTTCAGTTATGTGATGTGTCATAGGAAGAATTCAATGAATCTAGCCATCAAGCAGATCATCCTTGCTGTAAGAATGTCTATTTAAAGGAAAATCATCGAAGTAGTAGAGGGTTGAAGACTTTTTTCACCAAACTGCTACTTTATGTATTTTGACTCATATCAGTAATACAAAGTGAATTTCTTCTAGACAGACCTGAGATTCTCATGGGGTTTTTAATGTTTTATTGATCTACATATTATGTTTTACTACCTGTAGTAGATTTCATTGCTATTACTTAGAAATCATAACTCTATGCTCTGACTTCATTTAGTAATGAGATGACTGTGTTTTCCAATGTTCTATGAGTGAATTACCTTTGTTAAAGACCCCTATCTATCCCAGCTTCCATGTCAAGAAACCTTTCCACTGAAAATACTAATTTTTGAGTCCATAAGCCCATTGGTAGCAAGCCTGCACTTATTTTCAACCTACATATATAAAAAAAAAGTTACATTTTAAATAGAGTTAGCCATCTAGTACTATCATAATCAAATATCATAAACCCCTTTGAGAGAGCCCTCTCAGACTGAAGAGGCTAAGATTTAGTCAAAATCTGGTTTGAAACAGTTACATAGAGTTGTCTGATCAGCAGCCAATCAAGTGCAATTTTGTGATAACAGATCTGACCCCAAAAATCTCAATTAAATTATGATGACGTGGAAAATGACGAGGCAGGTGACGTGGGAGATGACGTGGCAAGTGACATAGTAGATGACGTGGCAATGACAAGGCACCCCCGGTGGGACCTGAAACCTTATACCACAAATCGAAAATCGCATTTCGCAAGAGGTGATAACCTTGGATCAGAGCAAAGAAGCGATGGGAAACTACGATGGGAAACGGTGATGGAAAATTATGATGAGATAGGTGGGACCCCTTCACATATCATAGATCGAGAGTTTATAAGGACGAGAGCACAATTCATAGTAATGAAAAGTGTCGAACTGCAATGAGAGACCGGACGCGATACCTTCCAAAGATAAATGATAATACATTTAAAAGTTTGAGTGTATGTGTATTGAGTTATGAAATCGCATCAGGAGAAAGAAAGGCGTATATAACATATAACATAGAGGAACATCGGATTGTGATAAGAAACTAGATGTGATGGAATTCAAAGCCAAAGACTGAAGGATTTAAAGTCCTACGTGGGACCCAATTGCATATCGCAAATTGCAAGCTCAGAAGGATAACACCCATGAACCATGTTGAATCGCTGAAATGAGTAGTGCAATAAAGAGCCTAGATGCGATGTAGTTTCAAAGGTGAACTCCAAAGGATCTCAAATCCGAATGTAAAGAATTTCCTTTGATTAAATTGCATCGGAGGAGGAAAAGGAGTATTATAATGTAAAACCCATGGAACACCAAAATGCGATAAGTGAACGGACACGATATTGTACATAGTTCCTTTTTAATATATTTAAGGTCCAAAATTCAATGTGCTTACACGAGTTTATAAAGAAAAGTATGAACACAAGAGTAGTCTCGAGTGAAAAATACCTGACACTTGTGCAGAGGTGTTATGCGGTTGCGACTATTTATCAAACAAAATTCTGAACACGGAGGAAGACTTGGGTAAGTGACCCGACATAGAGTGAAGAGAAGAGAAAGTTGAACGTTGCGGCTATGAGGAGATAGGCACCATGGGTCGAGTCAGGCTCAACAAAACTGCGGACAGAGAATATTGAATGCTGTGGTTAATAGATATAATAGGCAGAGTCGGGCAAAATTTCGTTATGTTACACTGTTTGAAACATGGGCAACATGGGTTGAGTCAGGAAAAAAGGTGGTTACGCAGCACAGTTAGAATATAATAGCAAAAACATAAAAGACAAAGGGACAAAAAGCAGAAGAGGACAAATGCACAACAAAGCTAAAAAGCTGAAGGGGTTGAGTTGAAATATTTTGTATGAATGTAAATTTATTGATATATTTTATATTTTTTGTGATGCAAAGGAAAGTCTCCAAGGCAAAGAAAAACTCCATTTGATACTGAAATAGATGTATATGTTGTTGTAACATCCTGAATATGCTGAGTGAGGAAATGAATGGGTGGAAGGAAAAGAGTCATGCCTGTTCACATCATATTCCCATATAGAATGCAAACAACTATGAATTTATCTCTATAAATGATGTTATTGTAATGTGCATAGAGAGGTTAGAGAGCGGAAGAATCAGAGAGATCTGATAGAGATGCTGTGCACATCAGGAGCTGATATGAAGCATAAATGTAGGCAGAAAAGGAAGCAGTGAAGAAGGAGGATAACATAGCTGATATCCAGGTAAATCAACATATGTTTTTCATGTTGAGTGAGGGGATTATAGTCTCCTTTCAAGTTGTATCTTGATAAATTTCCAGTTGGAGCTGGGTGACGTAGGAGCCTCCTATAGGTTGTAGCCTAAATAAAATAGATGGGAGTTGGAGCTTCCTTGCAAGTTGTAGCTTGAATAATTTGAGGTAGTAGCCTACAAAAAATCAGTTGTGAGATGGTTTTGGAGCTTTTCTTTGCATCAAAACAATAATAAGATGTGGTTTTCTCTTGTATGGGTTTCCACTTATATTAGTTTTCTATGTGTTTGATGAGTATGTGTTTATGTGATGTTTTAATCTGCTTAATTACTTGCTATCCACACATCCAGGTTGTTGATTCATTATGTATTATGCTACTTATAAAATGAAGTAGTTAATGGGTGTAAATAAAAGAGTTTTAATGTCCATGAATGTACTAAACTGATTCACCCCCCCTCTCATTTTAGCCAAGGGTTCATCATATAATTGTAAAAAAATAAGTAGTATAGGTGAATTATATGCTTGCCTGGTAACGTACTAAACCATGTGCTAAATCATTTTTCGTCTGTGTAAAATTGGTATCTCCACTATGTTCAGCTTCTTTGACCAATGTAGACATACCATACCATGATAACCTACAATTATTAGCTTGTTTTCATCATTCAATACATACCATCATCCAATCAACATTGTTTGCAATGTATAAATGTATTGAATCCCACTCTCGATCGACTATATTAAAACATAATAGTTCAGATGTGTATATATAATTAGTTAACACATTATACCGCTATAATATTGGATTGTGCATGAATACTTAAAACTAAATAAGTATTATATACATAAAAAAAAATGAAATGTAGTATAAATCTCCACTATATACTTACATCTCACTTTCCTCATTGTACCTTTCTCCGATAGGTGCTCCCCTTCAAATTTGTTCATGGAGTGGACATCCAAAATGCGATCCAATACATTGATACTTTTTCCTATTGTCTGACTATATTGAAAAATATAAAACATGGTTTGATATACCATATATTCCTATACCATAGAACCATCAGGATGTTCTCTTTGTCAGACCAAAGCCTTCAAAGATTTCAAGTGCCTCTCAACCATCCACATTGATCTTGTGTGTACAGGTCCACACTTTTCAATCTCCTCAACTTGGTGTATGACGTAATGTTCTTGTGCATTGAAAAATTCCATAGGTAGATACTTTTTAATTTCACACATTAGACGAGGAATTTGTTTCCTCTAATACTTTATATCTTCTTTATCGATTTCTTTAGATGACAACCATCTACAAATGAAACAAGAAAATCAAAAGTTTCAACAATAAGATATATAATACATTACAAGTAAAACACATGCAGTCAAATAAAAGTTAATGTACATGTAATATTCCCAAATTTTCATATCATATTTGGAATATTAGAGTCCTTGATTTTCTTAACGAATTAATTAAATAAAAGGGTGCAGGGACCCATAATCCTCAGTATGAATAAATATCCACTTTGTGTGTGTGAATGTGGATCAACTAAGCCTAGTTCTGCATAATAAGGTAGTTGAGAAACTACTAATGTGAAGGGAATTGGAGATCATGTCTCATTTATGAGATGGATCATGGAGGTTGACATAGTCAACTAAGATATTGAAGATGTCAAACAGAAGATCATGGAACATTCATGATAAAGTGATGGAGGATGTTGTGCAATTAAAGCACACATGATGGAGAGGGTGTGCATTGCACCTAGACATGATGCTTGATTTGGTTAAACAACGCAGTCAAACTTGGAGGATCTTGTCCACATGAACAACGCAGTCTAGATGAGGGCCAAGGCATGGGAAGGCTCAAAAATTATATAAAGAAGATGAAGGCAAGGATGAGGGCATGCTGGTTATTCTTGATGTAAAGATATTTTCAGATTTGGAGTGTTCATGTGACATTGCATTGCTTTCTCGGGCTATTTAGCAGAGATTGCAAGTGTTGTTTAGCATAGGGTGTTCCTGGTTGGGAATCCCACCTCTTTCTTAGAGTAGCTCTAGAAAGAGTATTGTACCTCATTCTACATCAGGAATTTGTGCCACATCCCTTTTCCTACTTTCCGTAGAACAATCATATTAAAAAATTGTAGATTTCTGAAGATCAGTTTGGAAGATGGAAGTTGTCTTCAGTACTTCAGTTGGAGAACTGGTGAGGGTTTATTCCAATCACCTTGGGCTTATAGATCAGCTTCCCAGAACTTCATTTCAGATCTGGCATCAGGCCAAAAGTTATTGACCTCCTAGCAGCAGTATTTCCTTCAGGAATTACACTGTCCATTTTGCAGATCCAAAAGGAGGAAGGAAGTTACTAGCTTTTCAGCTAGTAATCCTATGAGGGATCATCCCCTTACATTGCCGTCAGTCTTACCATCATCTTGGAGTTTATTGCAGAATTTTTAGTAGGCAGAAGGCCTCTCTTTCCCTCACAACATAGTTTTTATTGGCAGTTGTGTTGCAGCAGTTGTAATCATCATTGGAGGATTGAGAAGCTAGATCTAAAGATTCTAGCCTGTAGATCTGAAGATGGGATTAGCCCTTCAAGCTTAGATATGATCTTGCAACAGATTTCAGCCATCTATTTAACAAATATAGCTTCAAATCTATATTTCCCAGTAGATCAAGGATCAAATCCTAGGGAGGTGATTTTCCAAAGTTGTAGATCTGGAAAATCCTTTCTGGGTTATCTTGGAGTCCATCACATTGGCCATATCTTGAATCTTGGCATCATCTGAGCTCCAGATTTGAGTAGATCTACATTTTACTTTTCATCCTACAATCATATGTTCATATTCTGCTAAAGGGACAGTGAAATATTTTCTTTAGTGGCTTTCCAGTTACGTTGTACCTATTGTAGCATGTTTTCTGGGTGACTCTAGACCATATTTTTGGCTAGATCTACTCATATATTGTACATGGTGTAACTGAATCTTCTCCAATATAATAAAATGGCTCAACTTCTATGTAAATTATGATGTTGTTTTAAGATTTATTTTTTATCTTCCTGCAGTTCTTATATTGTGTTTAAGTATTACTGCATTCTCCCTTTTTGGATATTACAGTGGTATCAGAGCATGATCTTTGGCTCAGCTTGTGGACACTTCATCTTTTACATCAAAAGAAGAATAAGATATATGAGCTCTATCATGGAGGATGATAATTCTGCCACTCCTTTCTTTATATCAATGCAAGATATATCCAAGGAGGTCAATCCAATGAAGAAGGAAGGACAGAAAGAAGATCCAAGAAGAATATGTGATGAGGAAGGTCCAAGCACTTCCTATTAGCAAAGAAGAAAACCGGAGACTCTTAGATCTCCCCATAGATCCACTATGCCCACTTTCTTTGGAGAAGGTGGAAGGTGTAGAAATGAAGAAATAAATGAACCTGAGACTCAAGAGACTCTCAGTATATATCTTGAAGAGTACAAAGCACAATATAGAACATTCAAGGAGAAGCTAACTCTCCAAAAATTCTTCAGAATCAAAGAAGAAAGAGGATACTATAGCAGCAATAGAAGGAAGAGGCATAATAGATTTTATTTGCCTACATTTAATGGATCTTCCTCAAGCATTGTTAGAGCTTGGAGGAGAAAGTTAGATGCATTTTTCAGGCTACATCCTATACCTGAAGGAGAGGCTATTCAAATTGTAGCACTTCATCTTTTAGATGAAGCCAATGATTGGTGGTTTGGGCACATGCAACATGTAAAGGTGACTAAATATTCAGATTTATTTCAGAAGTTGAGGGAGGAATTTGATGTGAGAAAACCAGAGATGTGTCACAAAGTGACATTCCCCAAGGAAACAAAGGAGGATTTCAATCTTGTCACACTGGACAAGGAGTCACTACATTCACCACTAGCTGCAGAAGTACTTGCATCCAGAGAAGAGACACTTGCATCTTTGCAAGATAGTCTTGAGCTCTTCACATATAGAGTCCCATGCATGATTCAAGAGATGCATGAGGCAAAGGAGGAATATTCCAACGCTGGTACACTTGGAGAAGAGTAGCCATCACTCTTACCAGCAATTGGAGGCACTATTGTCCCGATTGGAGGAAATCTTGTGTTATGTCAAGAGGTTCCCACATATCACTTGATCCAAGGTATGCATACACATTCATCACCTATTGTTTCAGTAGATCTTATTGAAACTTATGGGGACATGCCATCAGGGCCAATGCATGACCAAGGGTTAGATCCAAATGCTGATTTGAAGCAGCAAACTATCATAGAGCAAAGGACCCTTGATCTAATCAAGGAGGAGATGAAAATATATCCCAGTTTGCCATGGATGGACTACATTCAAACTCTTGAGTTGAAATGTAGAGTTTTAGAAGAAAGGATGAGCATGATCCTATGTACAATGACTGGTCATGAGATCATTGTTGTACCTTGCTTTGAGACAGTTGATGTATTACCTTACAGATGATGAAAATATATCCCAGTTTGCCATGGATGGACTACATTCAAACTCTTGAGTTGAAATGTAGAGTTTTAGAAGAAAGGATGAGCATGATCCTATGTACAATGACTGGTCATGAGATCATTGTTGTACCTTTCTTTGAGACAGTTGATGTATTACCTTACAGATCTACAACACTGTCACTTAGTAGCAGTGATAATGATGAGGCCCCATTATTCTTGGAGCATTCTGAAGGTAGCTTCACTCATGAAACAATGGAGGACAAGATGATGAATGGTAGACATCTAGATATGAGAAATATTTTCTCCTTTCTTGATGATACTTTCTCATTGAGCATCTCACAGCTCAAAGAGAGACTTCTACCTACAGTAGATCCAGAACCTCATTGGTTTTGGAAGGCCATGGATGAGAAAAAGGTATCATTAAGAGATCTTATTGGAGGTGCACTTCAACATTTCATGAAGTGAAAAGTTCTTCATCAGTTTGGGGAAGATGGTATTCTACAAAGGGAGTATACCATGATTATGCAGCACATCACTCATCTTCCATATTGGGGTGAGTGGGTGAGGATGATAAGCAAGAGGTTGCATGAACACTTGCATATTTATGACATGGGCCAGCAAGCTTGGTTATGTTGGTTTCCCTTGGGAGATTCTTGTCACTACCCAAAGGCTCCTATTTCTTTGATCCATGCCTTGAGGAACACTTATGAAATGAAGAAGGAGGCATGGGTGCGCGGGTTGCTCTTGGGTGAGTATGGTTACCACCCAATAGCTCATATTTTTCTGATTCATGCCTTGTGTATCAATGATAGAATGCAAAAAAAGAAGGCATGTTCATTTTGGTTTCCCTTGAGAGATATTGGCCACCACATGACATCTGTAATATTCCAAAAATTTAGCCTTCAATTAAATGGAATATTATAGTTTGTTTTATCACTAGGTAGGTGAATAAATGGGTAGGAAGGCTCATAAGTCTCCTAAGTAGCAATAAAAACACTTCAAGTGTGAAAGGAGACCCTTTTAGTAGTTAAATAAAGCACCTCCAAGTGTGAAGATGGGTTGGATCATGTTGATTCAGTCAACTTTGACCAAGTCAATAGCGATGTCATGGAGGAGTGGAGATTAAATGAAGAATAACGTAGTTTTGTAGGGAGATGGATCTCATGAAGGAAATGACCTAATTGAGTAGGGCCAAGGGAAAGTAAGCTCATATTCTATTTAAGGAAGAGGATGGCAGCCATATGAGCTCATTTTTTAGATTATTATTTTGATATTGGTCTGCTTAGACTTTTTCTTCCTCTTGCTGTTTAGCACCAGGTGTTCCCGAGCAGGAATCCCACCTCTTTCCTTGAGAGGCCTCTTGGAAGAGTATTTTATTCATTTCCACATTCAGGTTTTTAGGACAAACTACAACTTTCTTCATCAGCACAGTTTCTGCAGGTTATTGTGCTATGTTGCAGGGTGCAGCAGTGGAGGATTAGATCAGGTGTCTTCAGAGCTAGTTTTTCAGTGGAGGAAGGTTTCCATCCATTGGGAGGCCTATAAAGAAACCCCTTGGGCTTATTTCACACATTTGGCATTAGGCCAAGCAGTACTCATCCCCTATAGAGTAGTTTTAGTCTTGATCTACATTATTTTAGGGAGGAGTTGCAGGGGTGGTTGCAGAGATTGTTTTCAGAGGAGATTTCTTCAGTGGAGGAGTCACTCTTTCATCCGGAGGATCTATTGGAGGAGTGCTGTAGATTTCTACATTAGCTTCAGCCATATCTTCTCATTTCTATTGTTGTAGCATATCTTCAGCCCTAGGGCTGCACCTTACATTGGCACATTGTGTGCATTTTCCGGAAACCCTCTTGGGTTGTCTTGGAAAGCTGATCTAGTGCTTGGATCTGTATGTTTAGATTCTATTGGGGCCTATATCAGTATTTTTACATAATTTTATCATCTCCGGTTGTATTTATTCATAATATAACTGCGCCGTAGTAGCTCTCTGACATTTTGTGTTGCATCAACATCTCACTTTTGAGAGTGTTTATGTATTGGAGGCTTGTGTGATCCGGTTCTATGCTTAGTGCCTCATTTTTTTGTACTTATCTGCTGTATACATGATGAATAAGATGGAATTATATTGGTCTCATGATTTAATGTGTTAAATAATTGTTGTTTCTTTCATTTTATGAGCTATATTGCTGCTATTTCCAATTTGGAATATTACAGTTGTATCAGAGCATAATCTTAGCTCAGCATGTGCATTCAAGACATTATGCCATTAGAAGGAGAAGCTTCTTCTCATAGAAAAGATAAGTTTTATAGAAGAAGAAAAGGCATGACTCCATTATTTGGAGAAATGAAGGAAGAGAGGATCTCCTAGCTTCTTTTCCAAACCAATAAAAATATCAAGGAGATGAAAAGGGAGAAGTGTAGAAAATTTCCGAGAGGGTTTGAAATTAGAGCAAGCCCTAGACATTCACATGATGGGTGTGAGCATTAAAATACACATGAATATCCACAACATAGTTTATTGCCCACATTTGCTACAAGAAGGATGGAGGAAAAATATGCATCAATGGAGGAGACCTTGAGTGACTATCTTCAGGAGTATGAGTCTCAATCAAAGAGATTCAAAGAGCACTTGGAATTCCAAGGGTTTTGCCAACTCAAGGAGGAGATGAGATCCAACAACCATAATAGAATCAAGAGAGGTAGAATCTTTCTATCTAACTTTGATGGTTCAGCAAAGTGCACAACCAAAGCTTGGGTGAAGGAGCTAGATTCCTATTTCTAGCTACACCAAGTTTCAAAAAAGGAAGCCATTAGAGTAGCATCATTGCACCTCAAAGGTATGGACCATGATTGGTGGTTTTGTAGTTTTTCTTCATTTAATCATGCAAATGTAAACACTTATGCTGGGTTCACTAATAAATTAGGGAAAATATTTGATATTAAACATTGTGAAACATCTTTTGTTGAACCCAAAAAATCAAAACCTTTGCAAGAGTTGGAGAGATATTTTTGCCAACTCCACTCCATATTTCTGTTAAAGGGGATAAAAACATGTATGATGCCTTGCCAAGGGAAAGATCCCCAATTATTGAAAAGCCCTCTTTTGTAGATGAAAACATAGAGTTTCCTCCTTCAAGAGAAGACCAAGATCAAGGATCTCTCATTGATGATGAGGCATTCTCAACTATTGATGAAGAGGATGAGAAAAGAAGAGATAACAACGCTACACCATTGGGAGAAGATCCATCACCACATGGAGGTAGAAAGGGATCCATTGCTTCCATTGGAGGAGCTCTTGTGTCTTTGCAAGGAGTTCCAAACGACTCAACATATGGGAACCAAAACACAATTCAGGAGCAACATGCATCAGTTTTTGTTGATTGTGAGATGGAAGGGGAAGGAAGGAAGGATCAGCATCAAGGGATGATTCACCCTTATCTATTTCAGGAGGTTTCTGCGCAAAATAATGAGACTTTAGTGCGTAGTGAATTTTGAGGTATAAAAGGTGTCTTTTTAACTCCTATTTATCCCACATTAATTATCAATCTAGGTATGATTTTTTATTTCAAGAGTGTACTCAGTCTGAGGCGGAAATTTAATCCAAGAGTAATCTTTTTCCAATTTGTAGTACAATGTTCCAAATACAAGAGTAAATGGATGATTGAAAATAAAATCTAATTCCAATTACAAGAAACTTAATGTTTTGAAACTAGATCACTCACTCAGGAAACTACAACAATCATCAATCAAGGATGCAGTAGTAATAAATCTTTCCTCCGTCAACTGATGTAAATGAAATAAAACATAAAGAAGATCCTCAATCTAAGAACTTAGACAGTAATAGCCACTGTCCTTTACAGTTGTTGACCTTGCACTCCACACCAAAACAAGTAATTGGAAATGATAATTGAATTAAATTAATAATGCTGCTAATAGAAATGGAATAAAGACACTCACTGCAATAATATTCTAAAGAAAAACCAAATACCTGCAGGAAAGAGATGAAAAATGAATCTTATTTAGTAGTAATGAACAACATAGCTATTTAATAGAAATGAACAACAAAATCCGAAATGAACAGTGAAGATTTATACTTGAAATGAATAACATAACAATATAAGCTGCAAAGGATAGTAATCTTGTTATTGTGGAAGGGAACGACAAGGCGGTTCAATCACAACTTATGCAATAAAATGATTTCATAAAATATTGAAACAGTAAACTATAAAACAGAGAACTGTAAAGCAATGCGATTAAAGGAAATGAAAATTAAAGAAAACCATCACACGACTGGAATTGTAAAGTAATGGTAAAAATAGCAAGTGGATCCACTAGGGCCGGGCCCTTTTCCGCCAGTGAAGCACTGCCGAACTACTCCATATCAAATAATTGAACAACAACCAAATTATATATTAATCATGTGTAAAGAAGTTTACAAGCAATCGCACTTTGTTTTAACCAACGAGAGTCGATGACCAAAGTGAAAACACAAAAGGGAAATCTGAATAATGGCAATAAATGCTCTCCCTGATTTCTACAAGCGTTGTCCTTTTATAACAGCCAGACAAACAAAATGAGAATATAGATGAGCTTTGAAGCATCAATCCCGTAGGATCAAAACATCCTAAGGGATTCGCTCTATCTTCTATCTCCAGTCATCTTTTGTCTTCTTGCGCTAATGCCGCGCTTTTCCTTTCCTTTCCTTGAATGTGCATTCTGATCTCAATATTCTTGTCTGGATATGGATTCTTGGCAAAGGGACAACAGTTACTTCTACTTTTTATTTTCCTCCCAAATGGTGGCTTTCTATTTCTTCTATTTTCTGTATAGAAGAAAAGACAATATTTAATCAATTTGCAATGATCACAAATCTCCTTAATTCTACTATAATTCTTTGATATATTACCATTTTAGAATATAAAAGAGTTATGATTAAAGAAAAATATAAAGAGAAATGGAAAATTCATACCCTTTCCATCACTAAACACACCCCCCTGCTTACCCTTTTTCATGCCCTCATGAAAACCATGTAATTTACATGCAAAGCAGTTAGAGAATAGGCCAGAGAGGGATTTTTGTGAAGTGGTCTAAAACCATGATTTGCAGCTAAAGCTTCAAAAATACGCGCTGTCTGCCCTTCAGGAAATTCATATATGGCCTTATATCCTATTGCAGGATACCAAATAATAGGGCTTTGAAATCTACAACCTAGCCAATACGGGCCTTCCCGCAAGATGAGGTTACCATAGGTAACCAGGCGGTTGACAACTAACTTAAAATTTTTGTAATTGAATGGCTCTCTATCCCTAATATTCCGATTGTAAATCTTCCATCGGAGTTTAGCTGCTACTATGGCCTGGTCTTTGATGGACATAAAATATTCTACCCCTTACTGGACAATTACTTTGTGGATGGGTCCATATGGGTCCAACTGTTGGTAGTTCGGATACCTCAGCAATTACTGCATCCGTTACTATTATTCGCCTTCTTCTTATTATGGAATGATCCTCCTGTAAATTCTACAAAAATTCGATGGCCACAGTTTCATGGGGCTGCTGGAGTCGTGAAAAGTATGTAATCCATCCTGCTCTTACCAAGATTTCTCGTGCAACATTGGAAACTATTAGTACTTGTGGTTCGCTGCGTACTGGTCGACTTCCCATTTCTTCTAAGCTCTGCACATTGTTATTTTTTCACAGCAATACACAGAAATGGAAATAGAATAACAACCCATGCATATCGAAAAATATCAATACCATTAAACTTGCTACTTCCGGGATCTGATGAAAATAAGGAATTGACACGTATGTAGGCGTATTTTAGAAGTCACCCATGCCCCCCTAAAATATGATAGGTCGTCCTCGACCAGGAAAATGGAGGAGCAGCGTACTGGATGACAATTGTACAGTATAGAAAGGCATACGTATCCATGACATGATCACAAAAAGTATCGAATTACTGAAATCGAGGCTTATGATGAAATCATGAATAGATATGGAAATGCTATGGAATGATGTGAAAATAGGGAAGAGGACAGCTGACGTAAGTAAAAATTCTTATGCGGTCATTATTCACTTGAACCATTATGATTGATTTTTAAACAATATTTCATGTATAAGAGGTTCGAAGAAAAAAGGGGTTTAGGAGCATAATCTCATTTGAAATCAAGATAAAGATATAATAAAAGGGTTTATAATTACTATTGATTTGTGAAAAATATGACTCCAATACCATCAGCAGAGCTCTATTTCCCGCAGGTGTTTATAACCTTGAAAAAGTTGATTTTTCACCTTTGGAACCATAGTCCTTTATATATGCCTAGGAAAGTGCTTTGTAATGTCAGGATGGAGGCAATTGTGCTGGCTTGGTAACCAAATGAATCAAAATGCCATTCACCAGGAAGAAGTGAAAGGTGGGCAGGCCGGCTCGTGATGAGACCTCCTGTTCCAAGGACTTTTTATTTTTTTGATTTGCCCATTGGATCATATCCCTGGTGTGGTGGCCATAGTGGGAATGCCACTTCACTGCTTCCTTATGATCATGGTAGGTTGGCTCTTGATGAGACCCCCTATCCTCCATCTGACAAATCATAGAATTGTTAGTAATCATATATATATATATATATATATATATATATATATATATTCTTTTATATAGAACTTTCCTATTTATATGTAGAGGATGGCTCAACACTCCTTAAGAGTAGGGATGGTGGAAGAAGTCTGAACATCTCAATAGAGGAAAATATGCCCTTATTCTTATTCAATAATAAAAGTCAAAGAGAGTTATGAGGATTAGGGAAGAACCAACATGATAAAAATAATCAATCAAATTAGTTTTAGTGAAGATAAAGACATCAAAGTGATATAGATAGTTGTGTCCTTTCCTTTTTGCTTATCAATACAAAGCAATTTCTTTAAAGATTACAAATTTTCCTTGATTTTTTGATTTCAGTAACCTCTAATTTTTGTGTCCTTGCATAAATTTGTATCTTTGCCTTGAAAGGCTCATGAAGAGTGAAGCATTATTCACAAAAATTCTCAAAATGCTATTCCATAAGAGAAACAAAAAAAAATGCACTAAAAAATGTGGTTCCTTTAAGAGGAACAACAAATAAAAGAAAAATATACATGTGAAACTGTTGTTCCTTAAGAGGAACAACAGTTGTTCCTTAAGCGGAACAACAGATAAAGCAAGCACAAAATAAAATGCTGATCCTTCGGCGGAATAGCCTAAAAACATTCCAAATTGAAACTGTTGTTCCTTAAAAGGAACGACAGAAAGTGAAAAAAATGGTGAAAGGGTTGTTCCCTTTAAAAGGAACAACAAAAACAATCGGGCGGAAGTGTTGTTCCTTTAAGAGGAACGACTGCTGTTCCTTAAGAGGAACATCAAACAAATATAAGCACGAAAGATTATTGTTCCTTAAGGGGAACGACTGTTGTTCCTTTAGAGGAAAAACAAACAAATATAAGCACGCAATATTGTTGTTCCTTAAGGGGAACGACTGCTGTTCCTTAAGAGAAACAACAGTGGTTCCTTAAGAGGAACAACACGAAGAAAAAAGAAAAAAGAATATGTACAAAAAATAGTTTACACAAGAGAAATTAAAGAGAAAAGCTTATGTACAAATTTCAGAAACAAAGGAATTTTTTAGTGAATTAATGCTGAGGAGGAGTTATCTTCCTCAGCAAGAATCTGCATAGTGGAATCTCCCCGTAATCACTGGTAAAAGGATTCCCGATTAAGCGGTTTGTGGTAAAGTCGTACTCGATGACCGTTTGCTTTAAAAGAATGTCCAGATCCGTCAATGGTAGTTAATGTAATGGTGCCATTGTCATGCAATTTCTGTATCTCATAAGGGCCAAGCCATCGTGTCTGGAGTTTTCTAGGGAAATCTTGAAACCTGGAGTTGTATAGAAGTGCCCAATCTCCTTCGTGGAAGATTTTATTTTTAATAAGGGCATCGTGCCATTTTTCTCTCTGATGTTGAATTAATGCAGTGTTTTGAAGGGTTGAGAGCCTAATTTCATCTAACTCGTTGATTTGCTGTAATCTGCTAACCTGGGCCTCATTTAAGTTCAAACCCACCTCCTGCGCCGTTCTTAATGTTTGAATTTCAAATTCTATTGGAAAGATGGGTTCTTTTCCAAATACTAATTGATATGGTGAATACCCGATGGCATTTCTCCACATTGTTCGGTATGCCCACAAGGCTTCTGGAAATCTTGAAGCCCAGTCACGTCTGTGTGATGCAACTGTTTTTGTAAGTATTGCCTCTATCACCTTATTCGTGCTCTCTACTTGGCCATTTTCCTGTGGGTGGTATGGGGTTGTAATTTTGTGCCGAATGTGGTATTTTTTTAATGTTGTGGCGATTTTATTACCTACAAATTGCAGTCCTCCATCTGTAATTATGTCCCTCGGGAGGCCATATCGCACAAATATTTGGAATAGGAAATGTATTTCAGAGTCCTCTGTAGCTCTTGGAAGTGCCACTGCTTCAACCCATTTGGTAACATACTCTGTTGCAACTAGTATGTACGTTTTATGATTTGATGATGGGTTAATAGGACCAATAAAATCGAGTGCCCAACGCTCAAATGTCTCGATTACTAATTTTGGATTCAAAGGCGTTTCATCGGACTATCCAAGACATCCTGCCCTTTGGCAACTATCACAGGCTTGTACAAACTTTTTAGCATCTTCAAAAATTGTAGGCCAGTAATAGCCTGTTTGTAAAACCTTTTGACCAGTCCCGCGAGCTGCAAAATGTCCTCCATACGGCCCATCGTGGCATGCTTTCAGAATGTCAAATATTTCGTCTTCTCAGACGTATCTTCTGATGTGCATATCTGCTCCTGTATGAAATAGGTAGCCCCTAATCCAAGAGAATCGGGTACTATGCTGCACTATTTGTTTTCGTTCATTGGGCATTAGATGCTTGGGTAATTTACCTACTGCTAAATAATTTGCAACATCAGCATACCATGGTGTTATGACAGTAACAAAAAATAAATGTTCATCTGGAAACTGATCTTTGACTACTGCTGAATCTGCTGGTTTTGGCATTCGTGAGAGAAAATCAGCTACAGGATTCTCTTTTCTAGGTCGATCCTTTATTGTGATGTCAAATTCCTACAATGGAATCAACCATCTTGTTACTCTACCATTTGTAACAGGTTTATTTGCTAAATATTTTATGGCAGAGTGATCTTTATATAAAACTACAGGATACCCAGTTATATAATGCCTAAATTTATTTACAGCATGTATTACAGCTAAAAATTATTTTTCAGTCACGGTATAGTTTAATTCAACAAGAGATAGATTCTTGCTAATATAATAAATTGCATATGTTTTTTTATCTTCTTCCTGCCCAAGGATTTCTCCGATAGCTGTGTTTGAGGCATCAGATGAAATTTGGAATGGAAAATCCCAATTTGGGCCCCTTAGCACTGGGGTTGTTGATACAAGATTTTTCAGATCCTCAAAAGCATGGTCACACTTATCTGTCCAAATAAAATCAACATTCCTTGTCAGTGCATATAGAGGTGTAGCTATTTGAGAAAAATTCTCTATGAATCTTCTATAATAAATAGAAAATCCCAGAAAACTGCGTACCTCTGTTTGTGTGGTAGGAGTAGGTATTAACAAAATTATCTGAATTTTAGCTGGATCTACTTGTATTCCAGTTGCTGAGATATAATGACCTAATATGAGTCCCTCGGTCATCATCATATGACACTTTTCATGGCTCAAGAAGAGCCTGGTGGTAATACACCTTTGCAACACCTTTTCCAATGTTTCTAATGCTGGTTCAAAATCATCTCCATAAGGTGTGAAATCATCCATATATACTTCTAGCCCTTCATTTATTAAATCTGAAAAGATGCCGAGGATGGCCCTCTGAAATGTGGCAGGGGCATTGCATAGTCCAAAGGGTAAAACTCTGTAAGAAAATGTTCCCCAAGGACAGGTAAAAGTAGTCTTATCCTGATCTTCAGGGGAAATCTGAATCTGATTGTATCCACTGAAGCCATCTAAGAAAGAAAATAATTTCTTTCTTGCTAATGTATCTAATACTTGATCAATGAAAGGAAGGGGAAGTGGTCTTTCTGGGTTGCTTTGTTTAATTCTCAGTAGTCTATACATATCCTCCACTTTCCATTCTTCTTTGGCACCACTACTAGTGGAGAGACCCACTTGCTATCAGATATTGGATAAATAAAGTTTACATCCAAAAGTTTTTGTAATTCATCTTTCACAATATCCTTAAGATGAGGGTTTAATCTCCGTTGGCGTTGGCGAATGGGTCTAGCATCTTTTTCTGTATAAATGTGGTGTGTACATAACTGGGGATCAATTCCTTTCATGTCTGGGTAATCCCATGCAAAAGCATCCTTATATTTTCTCAGTAGTTGGACCATCTTCTCTTCTTGTTCAACAGTCAGGTTTTTGTTAATGTTTAGAGTTTTTCTTGGCTCAATTTCTGTAGTTTTTCTATTGTAAATAGAGGTGATAGGTATTGATTGATCATGAGTGTCTTTCAGGGGATATTCTTCTTCTTCATTATCAAATGCTGCCTCAATCATGTGACATTGAAAATGGGATCTGGTTTTTGGTTGGTTAATGAAACCGTTAATGATGTCGTCCTCTGTTTGGTCTTTAAATTTGAGGGCATATTCAATGGTTAATGGTGATCTAATGTTTTCTGTGAGGTATGATACATGTTGTTTCTTTGTTTTCATTATTTTTAAGCTTGGCTAGGTGGGAGGGTATAAGGCTAAATTCTTGACATTACTCCCTCTAGTTATAGTCATGCTGCCTTGTCGGCAGCCAAGGTAAACATCAACAGTTGCTAGCCAAGGTCTACCTAAGATTAAAGGGTGTCCATCTAGCCGATTTTTGGGGTTAATAATCAGAAAGTCGGTAGGGTATTCCCAGGAGTCTACAGATACCATTACATCATGTATTGTGCCTTCTAGCTTGACTACTGATCGGTTAGCCAATTCCAATAAGGTTGTGGCTGGATCTAATGATGTAATGCCAAATTTTTGAAAAGTGGTGGTTGTGAGGATATTGATTGCAACTCCTAAATCAACTAAGGCATTTGGAAAGGATTTTCCATTGATTTGCACCGTAACTATAGGATTTCCTGGGTCCTCATATTTTACAGGTGCTTCTCTTCCTGATAGTAAGTCAGATAGGGTGCCAACTACTTGGACGGTTGGATTAGTTGTTATTCTCCTCTTTGGCTTTATTATACATGATTCTTTGATGGTTTTTGCATAAATTGGAATATCTTGGATAGCTTGGAGGAGTGGAATTTTTATACACAAATTTTTTAGTTCTCCCAGAAGATCAAAATCAGGAAGTTCTATTAGGCGAGGTATGATTAGTTGTTCTGGGAATGGTGGAGAAGAGGTGGTTGCTTGCTCATGAGTTTTTTGTCTAACCACATTCTCTTTTTTTAATTTTTGTTCTAAAGGTAATGAATTTTCAACTTGAACATTTTTATCTCCCTCTGATTCTATCATGTTCCCAGACCTTAATTGAAGGTCGTTGCACTCCCTTAACTCGGTTTCTAGTTCTGGTGCTTCAATTATTTGAACAGATTGAACCGGTCTATTATTAGGGTTCGGGTTGGGTTGGGCTGGGAGTTGCAGTCTTAAGTTGGTCTGGGGATTTTGTTGCAATGTATATGGCGCTGGCATTGTAGGTGGAGGGAGAGGAATCGTTCCAGCTGGCTGATTCATAGATCTTTGCCAGTTCGACTACCAGGTTTGACTCTGCGAGGTGGAGGGGGGCCATTGTGTTGGATATGCATTATTTTTCCAAAATGGTGGATAGTAAGGAAAGTTAGACCAATTGGTTTGATTTGTTTGATTTGGCCATGGCGATCTAGGAAATGGCTGTTGTGACCAACTGGGGAAAGGTGGCTAATTTTTCCATATTCCATTATATTGCTGAGCATTATACTGAGGAGACTGAAAAGAAGAGGATGGATCAATGTGCATACTTGTTTGTCATGGCTGCCATTGATAGCACTGATTGAGTAGGTACACCAGTTCTATTTCTTCTTCCGCTTCCTTGTAGACTGCTTTCAATCTCAGGAATGAGGGCAAACTTCCTATCGAGTGATCTTTTGTGCAGATGGCACAGACTTGGATTGTATCCAGTGGACATTCTTTATGGTTGTGTTTCTTTCCGCATCTAGGGCAGAATATTGCCAAATTTTGTTCGGCTTCTGCTTTCTTTTGTTTAGCTTGCATGACGTCGAGCCGCGTTGTCAGAGTCCCTAGAATATCAGTTTTTGAAATCTTCTAGTAGATTTCCGATTTCTGCGCAGGTTATACCTCCACCAGAGATCTTGCTATCGCTTGTGGTCATGTCACGTTCTGCTAGTTTTAGTCTTGTGCTGCTTCTCGAGCTCCTGATACATAAATCAATGATGTTAGCAAAATTTTCCTAATATATGTCACCTTTATCCATAATGTTTAATGTTTCAACCCATTGTTCCTTCATCCCTTTAATTAATGTATTTTTTAACACATTATCAGGTAAGGGTAAAGATGCATAAGGTGATCTCTGGAGGTTGTGTTGAAAGCGTTCTACATATTCCTCCAATGTTTCATTAGGTTTTGCTATCATTTGAAATATTTCATCCTTTAATTCCCTGGACCTACAATAATCCTGATATTTCCTTAGAAAAGAAGCTTTCATCTCATCCCAGTTATTTATAACACCTCCACCTAACCCCATAAACCATCGTAGAGCTACTCCTTTTAATGTGGAGGGAAATAATTTTAGCTTTTGGGGATTGGTGGTATAGTCATACCCCTGGAATAATACATCAAATTCAAATAGAAATGCATCTGGATCTTCCAATGTCAAGCCATGGAATGTAGGAATATGCTGGAGAGGAATGGCCTTCATAGGTGCATTAACTACAGTGTCCACAATGGGATATTGCAGCGTGGAAGTTTGAGGTGTTTGCTGGTTCTGGGACATCTGATCAAATATGTCCCAATATCCTTATGGGATTTCTAGGGAGTTATTGCTAGGCTGACTAGAAGGAGTAGGGATGACCTTAACAACACTTCCTTGGTCTGGGATAACGAGTGTTCCTTGCTGAACTATTATCTGAGGGGATTTTGGTTTTTCAGGTTCTTCAGCTTTGTTTTGGATGATTTTGGCAACACTTCCCGTATCTGGGCTACTTAGTGTTTGGAATACTCTAAGAGGGGATCTTGGTTCTTCTGTTTCCCCTGTTTCTCCTCCTCCTTCGCAGAGGGTACTAGAATTTTATCCTTGTGAAAGGCTTGTTTGCGGATTTTAAGTATCCCGCAAACTTTGTTCTACCCCTTCAGTTTCACCGTGAATCTCAACATTAGCCACGGATGGTGATCCCGTGGTTTGAAGGAAATCAATAGGACTTCTGTCAATAATAATTCGGGGTGCTACAAATGATTGAGACTCGGATTTTCTTATGATTTTGTCGATAAAGGTTGTTTGCCCAAGGGTCATCGGTCCCTTAGGTTTTTCAGGTCTAGGAGGAATTTTGTTTTGTTTAGATTTTCTAGTCATTCAAAAAACGCAAGCATTCATTCCTACCTTAGACTTCTACATAGTTCTACTATGAAGTGGGCAGGTGAATGAGCATGTTCCTCGTTCGTTACGCAGGTTCTTACCTTCCATTTTTAATACCTAGTTCTTCCTTAGCAGACACTCATCACACTACTCTCTGAAGGAAAAAAAATGACTACACTCTCCCCGGCAATGACACCACAATGTTGAGGTATAAAAGGTGTCTTTTTAACTCCCATTTATCCCACATTAATTATCAATCCAGGTACGATTTTTTATTTCAAGAGTGTACTCAGTCTGAGGCGGAAATTTAATCCAACAGTAATGTTTTCCAATTTGCAGTACAATGTTCCAAATACAAGAGTAAATGGATGCTTGAAAATAAAATCTAATTCCAATTAAAAGAAACTTAATGTTCTAAAACTAGATCACTCACTCAGGAAACTACAACAATCATCAGTCAAGGATGCAGTAGTAATAAATCTTTCCTCTGTCAATTGATGTAAATGAAATCAAACATAAACAAGATCCTCAATCTGAGAACTTAGACAGTAATAGCCAATGTCCTTTACAGTTGTTGACCTTGCACTCCACACCAAAAAAAATAATTGGAAATGATAAATGAATTAAATTAATAATGTTGCTAATAGAAATGGAGTAAACACGCTCACTGCAATTATATTCTAAAGCAAAACCAAATACTTGCAGGAAAGAGATGAACAATGAAGCTTATTTAGTAATAATGAACAACAAATCTATTTAATAAAAATGAACAGCAAAATCTGAAATGAACAACGAAGTTTTATACTTGAAATGAATAGCATAACAATATAAGATGCAAAGGATAGTAATCTTGTTATGGTGGAAGGGAACGACAACGTGGTTCAATCATAGCTTATGAAATAAAATTATTTCATAAAATATTGGAACAGTAAAATATAAAATAGGGAACTGTAAAGCAATGCGATTAAGGGAGCAAACCATCACACGACTGGAATTGTAAAGTAATGGTACAAATATCAAGTGGATCCACTAGGGCCGGGCCCTTTTATGCTAGTGAAGCACTGTCGAAATACTCCAGTATGAAATAATGGAATAGCAACCGAATTATATATTAATCATGTGTAAAGAAGTTTACAGGAAATTGCACTTTGTTTTATCCAACGAGAGTTGATGATCAAAGTGAAAACACAGAAGGGAAATCTGATTAATGGAAATACATGCTCTCCCTGATTTCTACAAGCGCTGTCCTTTTATAATAGCCAGGTAGACAAAATGAGAATATAGATGAGATTTGAAGCAATGATCCCTCAGGATCAAAATATCCCGAGGGATTCGCTCTAACTTCTATCTCCAGTCATCTTTTGTCTTCTTGCGCTGATGCCACGCTTTTCCTTTCCTTTCCTTGACTGTGTGTTCGAATCTCAATCTTCTTTTCTGGATATGGCTTCCTGGTGAAGGGACAATAGTTAATTTTTCTTTGTCTTTTCCTCCCGAATGGTGGCTTTCTATTTCTTCTATTTTCTGTATAGAAGAAAAGACAATATTTAATCAATTTGCAACGATCACAAATCTCCTTAATTCTACTATAATTCTTTGATATATTACCATTTTAGAATATAAAGGAGTTATGATTAAATAAAATAAAGAAATAAATGGAAAATTAATACCTTTTCCATCGCTCAACAGTGAAGAGAGGGACAAATCAGTCCACCATATATACAGTCCACTTCAGATTTTGATGTCTCACTACATGGGGGCATTCCACCCGAGAGACCACCAGATCTAGAGTTGGTGGGATACATTTTTCCATTTGGTTCACCACTCTTACATTTGGGAGGGGTGAAGGCCTTGGAGAAGTCTAGTATAGTGCAGAGAGTTTGGGGTAGACTTAAGGAGGAGGGAGATATTCTCCCATTTTCAGCATCACACACTCTCACTACATATTTTGCACTGATAAAAGTTGCTGCAGTGATGGAGGATGGCACCACCATGGTGAAAGGGAGCTGCTCCATGGATTTGGGGAAACAAAGGGTAATTCCTTTGAGGAAGGAATCCTCCATACATTGGAGTATATGGAGGCCACTCATGCTTACATTGGCCAAGATCAAGAGATTGTTTTTGGATGGTAGCTTCTCATGGGAGGCCCATTTCCAAAGATCACCACTTCTAGTTGATCATGAGCAGTTGCATGATGGGCATGGAAGCACTTTGGAGGATGAATTTGGCATGGGGGATGTCAAAGGAGTAGACAACAGCATGTGGGGAGCTTCACATTTCAGATCATTAGCACTGTCTCTTGGGAGGATTGATCCATATTGGAGGTCTCAACTTTTGGTAGAGTAATCCAAGGATCTTGGTGCCTGCAAGATTATTGATGACCCAGAGGGAGATGATGGATATATGGTGGATGATGTGGTCATATATTCTTATGGAAGAGTCTTCTTGACTAGAGCTTCTGAGCTCAAGGAGAAGCTGCTACATGCAGCACATGAGGACTTTATTTCTATGCACTTTGATGCATATCATTCTTTGATGGATAAGTTCACTTGGGAGGGCATATAGCATGACATATTTCAGCATATGGAGAGATGCATAGCCCAGATGCTAATGGAGAGGTTGGCACAACCACTTCCCTACTCATTGATAGTGAGGGAGAACTTTCAGATGAGCCATTTCAGCTCAATGACCAAACTACAAAGTAGAGAAGGTACATTTTTGCATTATGATTTGCACTTCTTTACTTTATATGAGCAGAATGTTGTATTGAGGAGGGTCATTCCTTCTTATAAATTATATTATGATGTACTTGAGGCTAAATGTAGCATTGAGATTGGCTATCCTATTGGTGGTTTGTGGGGGAAGCCACATGATTCTTGGTGTGCACCATTGGCACCACATTTTACCTTCATGATCTTTCTTATAGGATGATTGTGACAAAAAAAAAGTGGCTGGAAAATCACTTGTTATTATTTGATTTTAGGCAGGCAGGGGATGCACTGTGCTGGTTCCATGTGTGGAACTATTATCCACTTTCCGGTTGTCATATGGAAACTTGTTTTCATTGGTTTTTGCTTCCATATGTTGGAGATGTTCTCATGTTTATGGGAAGCTTTGTTTGGAGAGTGGCACAAGAGTTGGAGGTGCCCATTGGAGGTATGATTCTACCTACTTTACATGTTGCATGTTTCAGGAGAAACAATGGGGAAACCATGATTTCCATACTACATCTCTTTTCTTCATGTGGGAGGAGCCATTTGGAGAACTTGAGTTTCTGGAGGAGGCACTTCTTGGCTGATGTATTTGGTGGGGTAGCTTGGGCCATTCTTGGAGGCCATGAAATTTCAGCCCAAGATCAGTAGCAACCCCATACATACCATAAATGGAGAGAGAAACAACTTGGGTGGAATATTTTACTCCCTCCATGCAGCCCCAATACATTGCATGAACTGAGGGTTGAGGATTCTTTTGATGAGCTACCTAGAATGGCTCATTTCATTTGGATGATAGCATGGGTTTGGGAGTTTCTCATTTGGAATGAGATCCCCTATGCTTGTTATGTCTCCTACCTTGAGGAGGCCATTGGAAAACAAGAAGGTTTCCACTTACACCTTCCACCTTTTCATGATGTGAGCCATTTGGTTTTGCATACTTGGGAGGAAACATTGGAGGGCATATTTATTGCAGATTATTTTGAGTAGTGGTGGGGATTATTGATGAGGAGGCCACAAGAGGAGTAGGGGAGTAATTTTTTTCTCCTTACACAGTTTCTTGAGGACAAGCAACATTTTGGAGGGGAGGACTGTAATATTCCAAAAATTTAGCCTTCAGCTAAATGGAATATTATAGTTTGTTTTATCACTAGGTAGGTGAATAAATGGGTAGGAAGGCACATAAGTCTCCTAAGCATCAATAAAAACACTTAAAGTGTGAAAGGAGACCCTTTTAGCAGATAAATAAAGCACCTCCAAGTGTGAACAAAGGTTGGATCATGTTGATTTAGTCAACTTTGACCAAGTCAATAGCGCTATCATGGAGGAGTGGAGATTAAATGAAGAATAACGCAGTTTTTGAGGGAGATGGATCTCATGAAGGAAATGACCTAATTGAGTGGGGCCAAGGGAAAGTAAGCTCATATTATATTTAAGGAAGAGGATGGAAACCATATGAGCTCATGTTTTCGATTATTATTTTGGTATTGGTCTGCTTAGACTTTTGCTTCCTCTTGCTGTTTAGCAAGGTAGCTGTGTTGCTTAGCACCGGGTGTTCCCGAGTGGGAATCCCACCTCTTTCCTTGAGAGGCCTCTTGGAAGAGTATTATATTCATTTCCACATTTAGGTTTTCAGGCCAAGCTATATATTTCTTCATCAGCGCAGTTTCTGCAGGTTATTGTGCTGTGTTGCAGGGTTCAACAGTGGAGGATTAGATCGAGTGTCTTCAGAGATAGTTTTTCGGTGTAGGAAGGTTTCCATCCATTGGGAGGCCTGTAAAGAAGCCACTTGGGCTTATTTCACACATTTGGCACCAAGCCAAGAAATATTCATCACCTACATTGCAGTTTTAGTCTTGATCTGCGTTATTTTAGGGAGGAGTTGCAGGGGTAGTTGCAGAGATTGTTTTGGGAGGAGATTTCTTTAGTGGAGGAGTCACTCTTTCATCCAGAGGATCTATTGGAGGAGGGCTGTAGATTTATACATCATATTCAGCTATATATTCTCATTTCTATTGTTGCATCATATCTTCAGCCCTAGGGCGGAAGCTTACATTGGCACATTGTGTGCATTTTTCGGAAACCCTCTTGGGTTGTCTTGGAAAGCTGATCTAGTGCCTGGATCTGTATGTTTAGATTCTATTGGGGCCTATATCAGTATTTATACATCATTTTATCATCTCCAGTTGTATTTATTCATAATATAACTACGTTGTAGTAGCTCTCCAACATTTTGTGTTGCATCAACATCTCACTTTTGAGAGTGTTTATGTATTGGAGGCTTGTGTGATCCAGTTCTATGCTTAGTGCCTCATTGTTGTGTACTTATATGCTGCATATATGATGAATAAGATGGAATTATATTGGTCTCATGATTTAATGTGTTAAATACTTCTTGATGCTTTCATTTTATGAGCTATATTGCTGCTATTTCCAATTTGGAATATTACAACATCTCCTATGTCTATGTGTTTTGTATTGGGTAAAGCTTGGCATGATTCTATCATGATGTGCATTGATGATGTTTCTTTGTATTGGGCTGATGTGACATTCCATATGTCCATTATTATGTTTTTGTTTCATGATTCACATGAGGAGGAGAGAAAGCAACAAGATCTCTTGTTGCTTTGGTTACTTTTGGGGGTGTTTGGCTTGTCCATCTTACATGGTGGAGATGGAGGATGGCAGAAAAGGGCCTTACTCTAGTGGTTAAGATTAGGAGAATATGGTTTGACATATTTGTCTACCCATATATCTCATTTTATTGTTTTTCATGATGTTGGAATGATGCTTGGATCCAACAAGGCCAGTAGGGCTAAGGATGAGAGCATATCAATGCTCAATCAAATTCATGAAGCATGGGATGGAGAGATGTATTGTGAGATGGAGATTTTTCTTTGTGGAAAGAGCCAATTTATTTTATGTATCTCATGTGTTAATGATGAAGTTGTAACTCATATGGTTGTCACTTGGTACTGCATGATAGAAGGAGGACATATAACCATACAGTTGGAGGTCATTCTATATGTTTTTGAAAGACAACTTTGGAACCAAACATGCATAACACATTGCAGCAAATGGAGGAAGCCTTCCTTATGTGGATGCCATTGGGAGGGGAATAGATGGCCTTACATATACTTTTGGAGTTGCTTGAGGACAAGCAACATTTTGCCAGGGGGACTGTAATATTCCCAAATTTTCAGATCATATTTGGAATATTAGGGTCCTTGATTTTATTAATGAATTAAGTAAATAAAAGGGTGGAGGGACCCATAATCCTCAGTATGAATAAATATCCACTTTGTGTGTGTGGATGTGGATCAACGAAGCCTAGATCTACATAATAAGATAGTTGAGCAACTACTAATGTGAAGGGAATTGGAGATCATGTCTCATTTATGAGTTAGATCATGGAGGTTGACACAGTTAAATAAGATCTTGAAGATGTCAAATAGAAGATCCTGGAACATTCATGATAAAGTGATGGAGGATGTTGTGCAATTAAAGCACACATGATGGAGAGGGTGTACATTGCACCTAGACATGATGATTGATTTGGTCAAATAACACAGTCAAACTTGGAGGATCTTTTCCACATGAACAACACAGTATAGATGAGGGCCAAGGCATGGGAAGGCTCAAAAATTATATAAAGAAGATGAAGGCAAGGATGAAGGCATGCTGGTTATTCTTGATGTAAATATCTTTTCAGATCTAGAATTTTCATGTGACATTCCATTTCTTTCTCGGGATGTTTAGCAAAGATTGCAAGTGTTGTTTAGCACAGGGTGTTCCTGGTTGGGAATCCCACCTATTTCTTAGATTAGCTCTAGAAAGAGTATTGTACTTCATTCTACATTAGGCATTGGTGCCACATCCCTTTTCCTACTTTTTGCAGAACAATCATATTCAGAAATTGTAGATTTCCGAAGATCAGTTTGGAAGGTGGAAGTTGCCTTCAGTACTTCAGCTGGAGAACTGGTGAGGGTTTATTCCTATCACCTTGGGCTTATAGATCAACTTCCCAGAGCTTCATTTCAGATCTGGCATCAGACCAAAATTTATTGACCTCCAAGCAGCAGTATTTCCTTCAGGAATTACGCTGTCCATTTTGCAGATCCAAAAGGAGGAAGGAAGTTACTAGCATTTCATCTAGTAATCCTGTGAGGGATAATCCCCTCACATTGCCATCAGTATTACCATCAGCCTGGAGTTTATTGCAACATTTTTCAACAGGCATAAGGCCTCTCTTTCCCTCAGAGCACAATTTTTATTGGCAGTTGTGTTGCAACAACTGTAATCATCATTGGAAGATTGAGAAGCTAGATCTAGAGCTTCTAGCTTGTAGATCTGAAGAAGGGATCTGCCCTTCAAGCTTATATCTGATCTTCCAATAGATTTCAGCCATCTATTTGAAAGATCTAGCTTCAGATCTATATTTCCTGTTAGATCAAGGATTAAATCCTAGGGAGGTGATTTTCCAAAGTTGTAGATCTGGAAAATCCTTTCTGGGTTATCTTGAGGATCCATCACATTGGCCAGATCTTGAATCTTGGCATCATCTGAGCTCCATATTTGAGTAGATTTGCATTTTCCTTTTCAGCCTGCAATCATATGCTCATATTCTGCTGAAGGGACAGCGTAGTATTTTCTTTAGTGGCTTTCCAGTTATGTTGTACCTATTGTAGCATGTTTTATGGGTGACTCTAGACCATATTTTTGGCCTGATATACTCCTATTTTGTACATGGTGTAACTGAATCTTCTCCAATATAATAAAATGGCTCAGATTCTTTGTAAATTCTGATGTTGTTTTAAGATTTATTGTTTATCTTGCTGCAGTTATTATATTGTGTTTAAGTATTACTTCATTCTCCCTTTTGGGATATTACAATACAACACATTATTAAACAAATTACACTTTGCATATAAATCGACACTTACCTCATCTATTTTCCAAGATCATATATAACTTGTTTGACATTGTTGTCAAATTTGTCTGGGAGAGATAGAGGTAGAACATACTGTAACAAAAATAATAATCAATGATTATCATTTCTAAAATAAGTATAAAACAAAAATACTAATAATATGTTTCACCATTAATGTAAAAATGTATACACCAAAATAATTACCTTAATGAATGGATGCCAATCATGAGTCTTTACCCCACCTAATTCACCTTTCTTTGTTAGGATATTCTTTATGTTTGAAGAAAATGTAGTGGGAAATTTAATTTTTTCACTAACCTCTTTAACATCCTTGCTTTGCTGCTCCGTCAATAACCATGGAAGGGTGCTTAGATTTTGTTCGTATCTGTTGATATTTGAATGAATCGCACTTTGCATTGCATGATTGGCCTCCTTAATGTCATTACAAATCTTGAAATTTTTTTCTTTATCTCTCCTTCCATCTAAGATTCGCCATAAGTTCTTTGTTACATTCTTCTTGATGTGAATTGTATAAAACAAATGAACAATATCTATGTGCTCATAGTAGGGGATCCTACTGAATTACTCAGGATAGCTTTTAATTCCTCATGGTAGTGCCTCGTGATTAATGCCTTGCCGAGCTGCATGGAAAATTAAAGTTTAAGATATTATAAAAAAAATAACTGTCAAATAGTACAATGAAGAAAATGCAATAAAAATATAAAATAATCCAAACATTTCGTGTATAATGAAAAATAGTCGATGATTTTATCCATACCTTGAGAAATTCTATTATATTGCAACTTGCATAGACCATGTGTCATTCTCTATGGTCTTAGTCGAGTCTATTCTTTCCCATTGACAATATGTTTTTCGATTCTACCTATGGTTCTTAAAGAGGAAGTGCCTATACTCATCAAACACCTCTTCCTAGGCTTCTTGAATGACGAGATTTCAGTTTAGGATGAAAAATTGGACAAGAAAATTTACCCTTTGTTTGAAGACCTACAAGAAATGGGTTAATTTTTATTTCAGTTATTAATTGAAGTATGTATAATGAATGGAATATTTACAAAAAATTGCATGAAATTAACTTCATAAAACTAGTAAACACTATTAAAGTGCATGGTAATGTTATAATATACCAGAGAAATGTGTTAGCCCTGGGGCATCGTGAATTGTCCATACAAGCATGGCATGGATTTCAAATTCCCTTTGTGCATCTGCTGGTCTGGAGATATCATACGTAGTGATGCCCTTCCATAAGTCTAGTAACTCATCGATAAGAGGCTTGATATATACATTCATATATTTGACCTGGTACTTACCTAATTGATTGAACATACAGTACATAATTCCCAAATATATGAGTAACAAAAAAAAGACATAATTATAAGACATGATTGAACATATATGAGTAAACAAAAAAATATAACACATAAGTATGAAACAAACAAGAAAAATCATGATATGTTATTGTCTTAACGAATATATTTATTCTAAACAAAATAATACTTGGAACAATCATTGTCAAAATTATGTGCTCCCTCTTTATTGAAATCCAAGGAGGAATGTAATTATTGATAACAAAATCAAGCCACACCGAGTAAATTGATGTTAGCTCTCCAAATGGATTGAATTTTTCACCTGCTAATGAAAGCTTAGGATTACGAGGTTCTTCATTAAAGTTTAGCCATCTTTTCTCTAATTCGTAAATGTAGATACATCTACAGGCATTCAAAGAACACCATCTTGACTTCTTTTCATTGCATGGTAATCCATAAATTATTTTATGCTTTTTCACCTGAACAATTTTCACAGACATGGAATTATGGGAATATAACGAAGAACCTTGCAAAGCACCTTTTTTGTTACTTTATCGGTTTGATATCTACTCTCATCACATTTTGGGCATTCGTCTTTCGACGCATGTTCTTTATAATAGAGAATATCATCATCAAGACATGCATGTTCATAATAATCAATGTAAAAATACCCTTAATGGGAATTATTCCATTGAATATATTAACAAATCAATCTAACTGCATAGATTTAATGAGTTTATTAATATGAAAACGTAATAGTGAAAATAAATAGAAACTAGTATAGGTCCATATAACTCTGGTTCTATGAAGCATCGAGAGGGATCAAATCCCTTCAGGTGCAAACCCATTTTTTGAGTAAAAAAGTGAGGAGAGGTCAAAAGGAGGACAATTTCAAAACCTAGCACTAGAAAAAGGAACAAATGTGAAACTGATCAATGTTGGAATGCAAAATTTTGGAGACTCCTAGCACTGGAAAAGGGTAAAATTGAAAAATCAATGTTACTATAAAATAGCCTAATTGGAAATACTACTTCTAGAAAGAATTCTAATTGACAAAATCAATGCTAGAATAAAGAGAAATTAGGAAGCCTAGCACTAAAAAAAAGCACATTTAGAATTCCTAGCACTGGAAAATGAAACAAGGAGGAATATTGGCATTATAAAATAAGGTAGATGAGAAACAATATAGCGCTAGAAAGTTAAAAAAGTGAAAAATCTAGTGTTATGAAAAGGACATTTAAAAATCTAGTGCTAGGTGTTAACACTCCACTAGTTCTCCTAAGGCTGCGAAGGAGACCAACAAAGGTAACCAAATACCACTTTGACCTTGTACTAGCCCTACTAGGAGGAGAGGGCTCTCTGAATGATATTCACAGCCAATTTGACTAGATCATGAAATATTTTAGGCTAGGTATGCAAATTAGGGTTTGATTTGATTTTGAAGGTTTGTGTTGGATGGTGAAGTAGGTGTAGTAAAGACTAGGTCAAGGCTTTGAAAATCAGATTTGTAGAGATGTAATGCGTCAAGGTAGGCACAAAGTTTAGCACTTTATAGGTATCTTGGTGAATATGGTATATTTTTAGGGTTTCAAAATGAGCTTTAACATCATGAATTCGTTCATATCAGAAGAAAATGAACATAAATGTGAAAGCTTCTCCAAAACAGAGCATTGAATCAATGAATTATGCTTATCAAACTTAGAAATAAATCACATAAGACATGGAAATTAATATGGAAGGTAAAATAATTCAAAAATATGATAACCAAAGAAGAAACAATGCTAAAACACATACCACATGAATCCCACCACAATAGCTACAAATTATGTCTATTAGTTCCTACCAAAATCACAAAATACACTAGTGTTTCAAGCTAAATTCCACAACATCCAACCTTTGAAACTGATTACAGTGGGCCTCATATAGCCGCTGAGGTTGAAATCCTCCCTTGGAGGTCGAATTTTCCAACAAGAAAGTCAAATACATGCATCTATCTAAAGTCTCCTACACATTAGAGAGGTTACACAACAAATTCCTCCTTTATCTAACCATCAATAGACATATCCTCAAAGAAATAAATGGAGGATAAGACACCTATTCAACTCCATTTTTAAAATTTACATTTAAATTTTTACTTTTACATTCATCCACATTCACCTTTTGACTTTTACAAAAGTCAAACTAGGAATTGTCAAAAATTACACAGTGAACATTTTAATTAAAATCTCAAAAAATTGCAGAAGCACAACGCCATATTAGAGGCCATTTTTAAGCACCTTCCTTTAGTCGAAATTGAAATATGAAAGAACAATAAACTAGCCATGTTTGTCTAGTTTCTAAAAAATCTTGAATTTTGAAACTTACCCATGGGAAGGCCCCCAAAAACTCATTCTCCCAAGGTGTCTCCAGAAACACAACGCCAGTAAAAAAGAGGGGCATAATGTTGATATTTGAACCCTTTTTCTCATTTTTCTCAAAATATGAGCCCTGAATAAAAAAATACGAGGAAATAGGTTTTGATAGGAGGCCAATATATTTCTATAAATTTTGAGATTATGCATTTGGAGCCCTAAGGAAAAAGCACAGCGCCAAGGCACTACACTTCTGGACCTAGTGAAAATTGCCAAATTTCTAGGTTTTTTGGAAAATAAGCCTCAACGATGAAGCAATATGTCACTAACCATGAAATATTTTGCAAGAATGAGAGAGCTATTTGTACCTTGGCATATTAGGAACAACAAAATCCTCCATTTTCCCAAGATTCGTCTCTAATTTTCCACTATCTTCTCTTCAAAAAGATGGCTTAAACAAGACATTCCACAGTCATAAACATAGGATGTGAATATGTGAATGAATCTATAATTGTGTAACACCTGTGTAAAATATGAATTATTTTATTGTAATTTGGTATCTTAAGAACAAAAACCTCCTCCAGTTTCCCAAAATTCATCTTGTTTTGGACACCATATGTTCTACAAAAAGATGACTAAACAGGACATTTCTGGAAAATGTGCCTTCAAAGATTTTTTCAAATTTCATAAATGTTTCTCCAAATTTCCTCAAAATTTCTCCAAATTTTCTTCATGTAGACCTAATATGGTATGCTATTCTATAAGGGAAGCATTAGTAAGAAAATCCAACTTTATCCTTCTCCTTTTGGCTTATTAGGGTTTTCTTAACCTTGTCTTGCAATTGCTTGATTTTGATGTGTGCAATCTGATTTATTGTTTTGTAGGGGGCAACCATGCATTTATGAATCTTGTTATCCATGTTTTCCTTGTCAAGGATATTTTCCAAGCGAGTATTAACACTTTCGAACAAAAATTACATATCTTCATTGATTTCTTTGGCAATTCTTTCATCAAAAGTGAGCTCCTCTTTTGTAGGGTTTTGCTCTCTTTCCTTCTGCAATGCTCTTTTGAGGCCCATGGTTCTTGGCCTCTTCCTTCTCACATTTTTTTCATGCTCATCATATTCATCATGCTCATCTACTACTTTTCCTTACTCATCATGTTTGTTTGCCTTAAACAACCTTTTCTCCAAAATCAACTATTTTGTCTTCAACCGCTGGTTTTCTTGCTCTAGAAATGAAATGACAAAATTTTACCTTGCCAAGTTTTCTTGGAGCTCTTTGATCTGAGATTCCTTGTATTTGATTATCCTCTCCAAGTTTTCCTACTCTTCATGAGCCTCCAATTCAAATAAGTCAAATTCATGTTGCTCCTCACCATGCATGGATGTCTCATGCTCTGCTGATGGTGATCCCTGAAGTGAAGTAGGCTTGGCCCCTTCCTTATTTTGAGGAACAAACACAAGCCTCTTACCTCTATGATAGGTGATAATAACCTCAGGCCTAGGCATCTTTGATACTTCAACAATTTTTCTTGATGATGCAACCTCCATAGGCTATGCAGACATGGCAGGTGACATTAGGAGAATTTTGAGGTCTAAAATGAGCCTCCTAACGAAATTATAAAATAACAGTGGAAATAATAAAATAATATTTGATTACATCATCAAATTTTAAAGGGAAAAAAGAAAAAACTACTTTTTCAACTTGTATTTTCAACTTATCTCCCAAATTTTTTACTCAAATTTAGAGCGGGTGTTGTGGTGGATTTGATACATGGGTGTATGAAATCGTATGCATCTAGAGAATGTGGTATTTTATCTAAACCATAAGTAACAGGCAGTATCTGGGGGGAGCTCAGAAGTATAAGACTTAAAATGAAGTAATACACTTAAGTATGCTCTGTTAAAAAGTAAAAATAAAAACACAAAAAGAAGCTAAATAGAGAGTTCCAAACAATAACAAGGTAAACAATGGCTCGATGGACTCCTTCTCATTGAATGCTTGGAATGAATAAAATTCTTACCCACTTGCCAAAGGGCATAGGTAGAGGCTCTAGGACCCGACGCAAGGATGTTTGTCCTTCAAGTTCTACCTTCTGACACAGTTCAACTCTCTCTCTATGCTGCAATGGACTGAAATTGTTGGGTGGCCAAAAATTGAGTCCTCTTCTTCAGCACCTGCTCCTTGGTTCAGACAAACAACTGGTGTTGCTTGGGCAACTTTGGCCAGCATAACCTTGTGATCACCCATTGTTCATCTCTTTGAGGGTTTATATAGTTGAGCTTTCAAACCTCCTTCCCTCCCTTGGTACATGGTGGATAGTGACCCAAGGCAGGGGCAATATTCCATTGTGGGCTGAAATATGCATTTGTGGGCTCACACAAGGCCTAAGGAGGCGTTGGTTCTATCCTTAGGCAGCTTTCACATAAGGAGAAACTGTAGCGGAAAGGGACTTTTTTCCATTTCTAGGAATGCACATTTATCGGGCTCCAGTGCGCGCAGAAGGCACTCTTCTCGAAGGAAAAAGCATGCATTCGGGCATTTATGACTAGTTCAATCTTGAATTGCTCCAAACCTTAGATATTCTTAATATTTTTGATTCCATAATGTATCCCTATCCTGTAAATCCTTGGGCTCGACATTACGTAATGTCATTTTCTTCTGTAGGATTTTCCAGTGTTAACATTTGCCCCCTAATGTGTGAGGTATAGGAAGAACTGTATAGCTGAAATACATTATAGTTTCTTTTCTGTATCATACATAGAGAGAGAGAGAGAGAGAGAGAGAGAGAGAGAGAGAGAGAGAGAGAGATGCATGCGTGTAGAAGGACAACATGTTGCACCAGGTCTGAGATAACCACTACCTAGAGGACCCCCTGTAAGTAGAAAAAATATACAACATATTTGAAAATTTTCAATGAGGCGGGCATGTCCCATGCTCATGATGCTATGGCTAGTTAAACAAAATTGACAGATACATGTGCTGTCTGTGTCACTACTATGGTAGTGATGTTGGTGGTTGTTGATGACAACTGCTGATGCCCTCAGGGGCATTTTTTCTTTGACGATAGGTGGAATGTGGTACCCATATGTGTAAAATTGGTATGTCAGATCACTGTACAATGTACGCATATGTACTGGCTGGGACCTTCCTGTGTAAGCATTGTTGTCAGAGACGCTTATAAAGGCATGGGTCTTCGATGGATCTTGATCAAAGTCCAATGGTTGTAAGGTACAATACCATCGTGACATGAAAGCTTTTTCTATAGTCGAATGTCAAGAGGATCGATGACATCTATGGACAATGATGTCTCCCATAGTGCCACTCAAGGATACCCCTTTACATGGGGAGGGGTCATCCAAGGTACCGATTCCTTTTCGGAAAAAGAGGTGTTGATGTCGACAAAAAGGAAGCCTTAACCGAACCATAATGGGTTTAAAATAGGCATGTTGGTGAGCGGTGGTTGAAAATGGATGATGGGGATCCATTGGCCCGAGGTCGAAGTATATTTGAGCAGCTTGGCGGCAGTCACAGGTATTTTTTGAAAGGAAAAAATTCCTGGAGTCGGTAGGACTTCCAGCGCAGGTATGAACTGGCTATGATTGTCGTAATGGTGCATGCATGGAGGGTATGAAATAATTTGAACAAGGGAGATGGGGGACTGCTACCATGGGAGGAAAAAGTGCAATATGAGGGTGAAGAGGTGAAGGGCATTGTTTGTGCTTTTTGTACAAAAAGAATAAAATAATGGGGTTTGGTTTGTACAAAACACAGAGACGGGTACCCAAAAACATGAAAGAGGGTTGCTCACTTGATGGTGTGAGGACGGTGTTTTGCTGGGGGTAGGGGTCCCATTGGCTAGTCTCATGTGTGGGGTTGATGAAGCGGAAGATGTCACAGATGGATTAATGTCGATGGAGGTATGGTGGGCCAAATGCGATGCGCGGAGGAGCACTTTCATTCTACTTGTACAACCCGCTCGTCCAGGAAGGGGGTTGAGTTGGAATGGTGAACTTGACCTTATGCATGATATATGGATGGGCATGAGGTGCTTCTTGGATTAAAATGGCATGGCCATGGCATCACTTTGTGGAGTGATGTATGGTCTACTTGAGATGACGATCGCCATGGAGGGGAGGCTTTACCGATCATCGAGGACGTTTATCATATGCAGGGTGAGGTGATGATAAACGTGGTCAGGTGTGAGGACCCTAGGGTTTATTTCTGATGGAGAAATGATGTCAATATATGAAAAATTTCTGGGACTCTATCATGCTGAGGGTAGAATGATACCTACTCTAAAATTTTGGTGGTGATTGTTGTGAATGGTTTGCGGGTTCTTCCTGCAAAAAAAAACTACCTCAAGTGAAAGCATATTCTTTTCATTCAATATTATTTAAAAAACATGAATTTTGGAAAGGAAGATGGGAGGGTGCATACTTGTCAGCACTTGAAAAAATATTTCTTTGGAAATCGAATGTGGGGCATCGCTTTCATTCATCATGGTATACTGATGATGGTGCAACTTACGGTTTGCAGAATGGACCTTCTGATCTCCTGTTATGGACCTTCGAAGTTCTGGAAAAGGGTGATATATAAGGGATTATGGCCCTAATCCTAATCATTTTTACTTGCTGAGTTTGGGAGATCAACGGTGGTAGCAGCGCCTTTCTTGCTGTTGCGGTAAGCCTGTGTACTGGGGATTAGAGATACTATGCCGAGGTAGCTCTCATGATGTCCTGCATTTTGATTTTTCTAGTTTGGTGACGTCGGGGGCCGTACAAATTAGGTTTGTACAGCCTTAAAGGGGCTTTTTCCCTAGATTGTGTAGGTGATATAGGGAAATAGGCGCCCCCTTACACGTATTTCTCAGGTACAGCCACACGAAGGCGTGCTGTCCCTACTTCTTTGCATGCAAGGGCATGCTTGTCTAAGAGACAGGCACGCAAGGGCAGTGTTTTTTGAAAAAACTTGGGTTTTTTGCTATTCTTAATTATTTTTATCCTTTGTACTGATGGGTGCCTGTTGCTTGGTAGGTTAGTGTGGAGAGAGCGAGATTGGCCCGAGATCCAGACTGCTCTGGCTGCTAATGCTGGGGCGCGCCATCAGTTGGCTGCATGGGGCCTCTTGAAATTTGCTGAGAATGAGTGCCTTCGGTCACAAGACTGATTGCTATGTTATATCATACGACATTGGTGTAGGAGGTGCACCATGTTTGTCCTGAGGGGGGAAAATTTGATTATTCGTCTGGAGACGGATATTTACTTTGTGACCAGATTACTGCGTCAGGGAGCGGCGTTGAGGTATCCGCTTCCTGCTGGGCGGGTGAACATGGACAAGTTCTGGCGGGGTCATTGTGGTGGTGTGCCTTTGATTAAGGGGTGCATCAATATCGCCTCAGTGACAGTTGTGGCCGAGTGGTGTGCTCTGGCAGTTATTATGCAACTGGCGGGGTCGTTTGCACCACATTGGGCATCGGGCCCATAGGTGGGAGTTTTACGCCACTTGAGGAACATGAATTTCTTTGATTTTACCCATTTCTATTTTGATGGTATGGTGTTGCAAATGAATAGGGTCCAACGTGGATCCAAATCATTTGCGTACGACAACATTTTTTGCAGCATCATGTATGAGAGGGTCGTGCTGCTAAGGCCCATAGTGCCTGTGCCTATCGGGGGGTCGAGGGAGCCACGTATGAGGAGGTGGGCTCCGGTGATGCCACATGGTGGTGGTGGCAGAGTGGGTCATTATTGGAACGACATGACGGAGGCCTGGTTTGAGGCCAATCCGCAGATTTTTTTGCCATATCCTTATGAAGGGATGGATTTTTAGGGTGATCCAAATATTGGTCTCCCTTTTGGTTATGTTTGGGGTCCCGTAGTTATGTGTTATATTTCTGAATTTATTCGAGTTTTTTTTGTTCTTTAGTGTTTTTTATTGACATTGACATTATTTTTGTTACTCGTGCAAATGTTGGCGAGGTGGGACGCCCAGTGGCCCGGCTGGTGGGTCACAACCCTCCACCACGACCACCTGGTGGTCGGGGAGGTGGTGCCTTCGGTGGACCGGGCAAGGGTGCTAGTGGACTGGGCAGGGCTGGTGCTGGCCCTTCAGGTGAGGGAATCAACACAGGTGCCGTTGGGATAGCAGCAGAGAGAGCTCGTGCAGATGCAGCTGAGGCACATATCATAGCACTTACAGCTTAGGTAGAGGATCTAGAAGACTTCCAAGGTCGAGTGGACCATTTTACCCACAAGATGCATGCTTGAGGTCTTATGGATGACTTCAAGGAGATATGGATAGAGACAGTGATGGCCCGTGAGAGGGACTACCGACCGAATCTACGACAGGTAGCTATCGCTGTGGCGACAACAGCTCCGGTGGTGGCACTAGGAGTGGTGGTGTTCCCAAGTGCTCCTCTTGAGGGGGCACCCCCCTAGAGTAGATTTGTACACAGGGAAAGCACCCAATATGAGGATGCTTCCCTTATTTTTGACGACCTCTGTATTTTTGGGCTGGCCAATGGGCTAGAAATACTATTTTTTGTACTCTGATACACATATTTTTTGATTTATATATGAGAGATATTTTTTGCGGCTCTACATGGTGTGATGTCTATTTCGGTTTATGCATTTGTGTTATGCTTATGGACATATATGTTTTTGGTTTATATGTATGATGGTTTGCTCGCGATGCGTTCTAGTCTAGGATATTGTTAGCTATGCGATCAACTATTTGGTTTTGATTCCTTGATACATGTGAGAATGTAATATAATAAAATTGTCTGCTTAATATTCTGGCACAAAAATATTTTCTAAATAGGTTTGCATCTATGGTTTCAAATGTTTGGTTTAACTGCGAGACTACTATATGGGAATCTAGGTAGACATGCATATGGCAGATGCTCTGGTGGAGGGCCTCGCACATAAGTCAGATAACGACATCATATTCTGCCTGATTGTTGGTTACTGAATAGATGCACATGCCGTTTGAACACAATGGTGATTGGTTAGGGTGATAGATGACCTAGGCGGCTGCAGCTAAGTTTTGAGACCATCGCGATGCTCCATCAGCAAATTCGAAATAGGGTTCAAGTTGGTGATCCATGGTGATATTTTGAGCATGTTTAGGTTTTTTGGGTCAAAAATATTTTGGTGTTGGGGTTTGTGTGTACTCTACCTCTATGGGATAAGGGCTTCTGGGGCCCTTATGGGTAGAACTTATTGAGGTAAAGGCCGTTGATGGGGTAAGTGAGATAGGTCCCGTCCGGTTCCGTCAAGATGTATGCTCCCTGCCGGAGGCAATGTTTGATAATATAGGGCCATTTCTATAGGGTTTCAAACTTTCCTAGCCCTAAGGGTTATTTTGCGACATCATAGTGAAGGACTAGCTCTACTTCGATAAATGAGCAAGGGGTGATGTGGTGGTCGAATGATGCTTTTACCCTTTTCTTATGCGCCTCATTTTGTTGCAGCGATTGGCACCTATTTTCATCAAGTAGCTCTAGTTGTACTAGGCACTGTTCTAGAGGCTGGGTGTCATCCAAGAGTTCGATGGCTGCATTGCAAGTTTGGGAACTCACGAAAATCAATACAAGGGCACAAGGTGCCCTGGTTTTTTGCGACAAGAATAAACCTGAATTCCTGTGATGGAGGGGTTGTTGAAATCCTGTCTTGGGCATGTGATGACACAAGTCATATGTGATGAGTTGTGTCGCTGGCATGCGGTGGGGGAAGGATCTCCGCAATGGAGTCCTGAGTGAGCCAATAGTTGGCCTTCCTGCTAGGATAGTCAATTCCCAGTAGATGGAGGTTGATCTTATCACAGAGATGTCTGAACGTTTGCAACAACGGACATCCCTTTGGTGTGTGATTATGACTAGTGCAAATGGTGCAGGGTATCACAGTGCTAACAGAGTAGATAGTGTGAGAATATACACTACTCGATGTTCCAGATGTGGACGCTTGGAAAGGGTCTGTTATGGACCAAGGCGTCTTCTGTTTCCATTTTTGCGTCGTGGGTTGGAACCTGCCTCCCTTTTTGGTGGGTGGCTGACTTAATGCTTCTCTAGCTGCTCTCATTTTGGGGAGATGTGTGCACTTAAATGTATGATGAAAGTGTGAGAAAATTCGACAGTAAGTCTGTGTAGTCTTCTCTTGATTAGAGAGACGCTTTTGAGGGAGAGATGTGATTATGCGGAGATTATTTGCAAGGGGTTTGAGTTCTCTACATTGATTGATCTAGTGATCGTTTAGATCACATAGGCCACATGTTATCCTCGGTTGGGCTTGAGGTTTACGTGATTGGTTTATGGCCTTAGCAGGCGTGACGAACCACCCTGGTGGCAGGGTTGAAGTAGGCTTATAACACCATCGCGGTGGTAGGGGTGCTGTTGGGTCGACGACATATATTTTATGCCATTCTTGGAGGTTGCTCATCCTCTTTTCTACGACATTAATCATGTCGATAGTGGAACGTAGTCATGAGACATTAGTACAATTTCGGTCATAAAAATTACCTTGACATATCAGGCAAAAATTCTGTGATATGGGTCTCCCATCGTGCATGGTCTGAGGCCGGGCGGGGTACCATCATTGATATGCTACTAGGTCGGGGCAGTGGACTACTATATAGTCCTTATGCTTTCACAATGTGAATGCAGGTGGCTTTCGTGATGTGTCTATGATGGTAACTATGGGTTGCTTGCTAGGCCGTTCTTCGGCTGACAAGAACATGATTGACCCGCTCATCTCCTCTGCTTTGGTCATGGAGTTGCAGATGGATTCGGCATCCATATTGTCTTCTTGGGAAAGACAAACTATGGTTGAGCGAAGACTAGCAAGGGCTAGTCGGAAGCGAGGTATGTAGTGGCAATCCTCCAATAAGTGATTGTCGGCGCATAACGGGCATGTGAATTGTGCTGCCCGTAGCCCCACGTAGTATACCCTCTCGATTGGATACCATTTGTGGATGTGTTCCAATGCGGCGCACTCTTCGAGATAGTGGCCACGTTCATCGCATAGCGTGCAATGTACAATGGGAATTATTGGGGGGCGCTCTACGTATCGGTGCTCCTATTGTAAGTAAAATATGGTCCACGGCTTGTCATTGATAGATTGGATGGAGGGATCCTCTTGATAGGATCACTCGATTGCATGCAAGGCGTCCCGATACCATGGTATTTCTAGACAGTGGTGGGTATAGTGCCCATAGGTGTCACAGAGGACACATGCGTGATTGGTATGCAGTGGTTTGCCTGTACTTTCCATGGCAAGTTCCTTTTTATGGGAATGTCATTTTGAGGTGCTTGCTTCACAACCAAGGAGTGGTTTTAATTCATCCAAATCTGGGCCTATGTGAGTAGGGTGTCCTGTGACATCACATATAAAGTAGGATGATGACTCCCTCTACATGGTGGGGGTCACCAACTTCTTTCCTTTCTTGGAAATTTTATTTATTGTGGTTGTCGGTTTCACAGCGGGGATTTCCCTTGCGGGGGCAGTTTCGACTGCTATTTGGGTAGGTTGGGGCTCCTCGAGACTGGGAGGCTTTAATCCAAATGCAGTAATGTTGGTAGCTAGTGTTCCTAGAGGGGGAACGAGGTACCACACTGGGAATGCCAATGATATGTTGGGTAGTACTAGTGTTGCCAAGACCTACTGGGAGGTGAAGCCAGGAGGTGGGTATAGGAAAGGAGTTTCAGAGGTGGCATAGACTAAGGAGGCTACAGTAGCTGATGCCTCAGTGCCGTTACTGCTTGAGTTTGTGTCTTGAATAACCTCATTTCTTGACGTGGACATCATGCATACCGGGGCCGCTGTGGTATCGGGTGATACATCAGGGATAATAGGAGGATCTCCTACGAAGGATCCTAGGATGGATGATGGTTTGAATTGGCTAGGGCCATATTATTGATACCATGAAAGACCATTAGTGTTTGTGTGTACATAAGGTAGAACCATATCTTTGTTTGTCAAAGGACGCTTTTCAGTGTGCATCAACTGGTCTACCGTAATGATTCGATCCTCATGGGGGAAAATCAAGATGCGGAAAACATAGGATAATATGGTAGACATGGCATACATGTAACTCCACCCAAGGAGTATATTGTAATCCAAGTGAGCATCCAAGACATCGATGTCTATGTGGACAGTTTTTCCGGCTAAGTAGACTGATACATTTTGGAAGAGACCGACGGGGGTCGAGGGCCGACCGTTGTATGCCTTGAGAGTGATGATAGAAGGTTTAAGTTCTGGGGCTCCTAACTTCTGCCATACATTCTTTGACATGGTGCATGTAGATGCACCCTTGTCAATGACACATCGGTGAATAGTGATATTCTATATCGATACTGGTATCTGGAAGGCGACCATGGAGGGAAGCCTAGGGGTGGTTTTGTCTAAATAAAAAGCCATCATGCGTGTGTCGGCAGGGTCGACGATGCCTAAGGTAGAAAGTATGGATTTTTGCTACTTTGGGCACGACTTCAGTACCTCCAAAGCGGACATAGCAGCAGGTGACTGGGCTAAATCGTCTACGATGCTGTAATTTTGGGCAACTTTGGAGTAGTTACCTGCTCGCCTATTAGGCCCTTTAACCATTTTTGGCAATAGTTCCAAAGGAGTATTTGGAATGGTCAAAGGTGCAGTCGGCGCACTCGTACTAGCCCCTAACATATTGGTGTCTGGTGGGGTGTCGTAGCTATGATTCTAGGTTTGGAAAAAAATTTCTTCACCAGCCATGTAAATTTCATGGTTGTTTTTCTTGGAATCGTTGGGGTTTTGCTGCTGAGTGCTAACCGTTCCTTGATGGGGGAAGGGTTCTTGCATAACTGCAGTTATCTGGGAAGATCCTCCTTGTCCTCGGTTACTCTGAAGCTTTTTAAGCTCAGGGAGTTTGGGATAGTGGTGAGTATAGTGCTCGTACTCACCATATATTGAACAAGAATGGTTTGTTCATATAGGTGGCCACTTGCCTTACTTTTGGGCATTGCTTGGCTCCTATTTCTGGTTCCGGTTGGAGTTATTTCCTAGCTGGGGTCATGGTGGGTGTTTTTGGTTGCTGCCCCCCTATCCACGGTTCCCTTTGAGTTTTTTTTTTACCTTTATTTTGACCACATTAGGAGGGTAATTCTCCTGATCATACTGGTGTGTTTGATTTTGGGACGGATGCACAAAGTTCACTTGTGCATTGTTTTGCGTTGGTCGGTTATGTGCTTGGGACTGAGCATACTGTTGTCCTATGTTTCCACCTGGTCGTTGGGGGGGAGTTCTTTTGTCAGTTTTTCTTCCTGTGTATTGGGTCCCTCAGCCGGAGGGTAAGGTCCTCCTTGGTGATAAGCTGGCACCCTATTCGTCAAATTTTGTTGTTGCATATGATGACTTTGAAATCCGGGTTGAGACATGTTCTGGGTAGACCCATGTGTGTAACCGGGATTCTGACTGATGTTGTATAGGTACCCTTGGGTCATTGACCCAATAAGTTCATCTGCTGAGTTCGACGTGCCAGGAAATTCTCGATAAGATTGCAGGCATGGGGCATTAGACAGGATATTGTATATGTATCCTGATTGCATATAGATCAGTTCAAGTTGTTGGGATTTACTGATTGCATCCTCTTCGGATGTGGGGTTATGTTGTGCCACATCCTTTGAAATCTTCACTGTCAGAGTTTTCAAGAATAAATATAAAAGGACTCGGTCGTCGAGTTGAGCTTTGCATAAGCTATGACACTGTCTCCACTCATGAAGATGTTCAGAAATGTGGGTAGAGGGATATTGTCTGAAATGAGTCAGTAATTCCATTCCCGAATCGTGGTGAATGGGTAACTGAAATTAAGTGAGGAACGCATTAGCGAGGGCGCTAAAGGTTTTGTGTGAAGCAGGGGGTTGCTCGATGTACCATTTCGTGGCCACTATGGTGAGAGTGCGTTGAAATAGCCTCAATCGAATAGTATCATCAATGATGCTATTCTATGAGCACCACAGGTGAAAGGTCATTATATGATTCCTTGGGTCTTCTGATTGCTTGCCCTCAAAATTTGGTATGTCTGAAGGGAGATTCGTGGGCATGGGAGGGAAATTGGGGTCGTGCGTGATGGGGTCATTGGTGAGCTTGGTTAAATCTGGTAGATTTAACACTGCTAAGAAGGGTGACTAAGAGGTTGACGCCATGGCAACGTGTGAAGACACGAAGTTCTGGTTAGAACGAGGGTTAGTCTGTGATGTACCCAGTTGTAAATTCAGATGGCTTCCCATATGGGATGCACTCTTCTACCCCCTAGGGGACGAGGGGGGAGTGATGTGTGGTGTGGTGTTCGGAGAATGATTAGGGTTCCCAACAAAGGTTGCTCCCAGAAAGGAGGAACCAACCATTGTGGCAATGTTCCATCTTTGATGCCTAAATGGCGAAAGACTTGGAACCCCTCCCGTTAATGGGGGGAGGTCCAAAAGATGCTTGTACCAACGAGGTTCCATTAGAACCTTTTGAGGGTCATCCAGGTTAGGTTTTGGAAATTTTTTTTGAGGGGATTGAGTCTATGATCACGTCAAATTTATGGCCACATACATAAAACAAAGCGAAAAAAGAAATGATTTTTCCTTTAATTTAATCTATGTGATCAATCAAGAAAAAAATGGTTTTGTTTTTTTGCGCATGATACTCAAAATCCTAGAAGACCTAATAAATTCCTCACACTCTCAAAAGTAACTAGGCCTTGAGAGGATTTCTTGCGAGTGCTGGCACAATGTCTCGAAAGAACTAGCGACGCCCCCATTCAGCCAAAGAGAATCAACCAAGGAAAGGGTAGAGGGTTTCGCGCTTGCCTGAACCGTCACCTATAGGGTAAAGGATGCCCTAGTTTGGGCCACTAAGAACCACCATCCCATGTGAGCGTTTGAGTCTTGGGCTTCTTGGTAGTCAGCTAACAGTACCAAGTATCATACGGGTCAGGTAGCCCCAACTGATACCACACGCACTACGCCTAAGCCTAACCCCCTGTGAATCAGGTCTCTGCTATGCTTGGGTTTTATTTTCTGTGGGCTGATAGGTGGATTTAAAGCTCCCTAAAAATGCAACTTCTATGTTTCAAATGTGAAGCGTGATCAAGGCGGCCTATTGGATGCCTACCCCCTTGATCCTAACTTAAGTTATAATTTCTCTTGTGGCCCCTATGGGGAGAATTTAGTGCGTTGGTTTAAGTTATTTTTAGGTGGCTCTCTTTTCTTAGTGGGTGTGTGTGTGTGAGTGTATGGTGAAAAATATCATAATTTGAACATATGGATATTGGTGATCCTTTACAAAAGTCCCCTAGTTAAACTATGTGATGTTGTTCCTTGCTCAAATAAAAAGCATTTGCGGATAATGGACCACTTCCAAAACCTCCTAATTAGTCTATGTGAGTGAATAAAGGGAGATGGTGAATCAAAAATGTAGAGTGTTCATATGCTTGTCTAGGGTCACCCAATGCGGCGAATACAACAGAGATCACTTGCTCTAACTTGTGATTCAATCCTAGTCCCGCAATTTCCTATATGCAAAAGTTGAAATTTAAACTAAACAATTTCTACACTAGCTTATGCATGTGTGGTCATGAGCCACTTACTTGGACTAGTTAGACTAAGTGTGCATACCGGAATTTAAAAAACATAAATTGTTCAGAAAGCAATGGTTAATTCGCCCCCTACATAAAATATGTGAATACCTTTTGAAAAAACCAACTTAAATGAAAACTAACTAAATGCCTACAAAAAGCAACAAAAATAAGTTTTCAAAAGCTGTGGGGTATCAACACAGGTGTTGGAAGATACATTAGGGGCTGCCCAACATAGTTACAAGAAGAAAAAATGTAACAGATAGGAAGAAAAAATCTCTCTGCAAATTGCGTGCAAAACCTTCTGACAGGTGCGCCTTCCTGTGCGCAGGTCACTCTTGAACGCACGCCCTGTGCGTTTGTGTGTAAATATAACACGCAAAATTCCTGCAAGTAAAAAAAAAAAAATTAGGAGCTGCCTTCTTCCGTATGTCACCTCAGTGAGTCTAAGGACTAGAAGATGGGTCAGAGGACTCTCAGCTCCACTCCAACATAGACTAAGGGTCTCCTGCAAACAATGGCACAACCACATAAACTTGAAACACGTCAGTGGAGTCGCCAATCCTGTTGTGTTGGATTCGAAACATGGGTGTACGAAATCGCACGCATCTAGAGAATGTGGTATTTTCTCTAAACCATAAGTAACAGGAAGTATCTAGGGGGAGCTCAGAAGTATAAGACTTAAAATGAAGCAATACACTTAAGTATGCTCTATAAAAAAGTAAAACTAAAAACACAAAAAGAAGCTAAATCGAGAGTTCCAAACAATAACAAGGTAAACAATGGCTCGATGGCCTTCTTCTCATTGAATGATTGGAATGAATAAAAATATTACCCACTTGAAAAATGGCATAGGCAGAGGCTCTAGGACTCGACAAAAGGATGTTTGTCCTTCAAGTTCTACCTTTTGACGCAGTTCAACTCTCTCTCTATGCTGCAATGGACTGAAATTGTTGGGTGGCCAACAATTGAGTCCTCTTCTTCAGCTCCTACTCCTTGGTTCACACAAATAGCCGGTGTTGCTTGGGAAAATTTGGCCAACATAACCTTGTGATCACCCATTGTTCATCTCTTTGAGGGTTTATATAGTTGAGCTTTCAAACCTCCTTCGCTCCCTTGGTTCATGGTGGATAGTGACCCAAGGGAGGGAAAATATTCCATTGTGGGCTGAAATATGCTTTTGTGTGCTCACACAAGGCCTAAGGAGGCGCTGGTGCTGTCCTTAGGCAGATTTCACATAAGGAGAAACTGTCATTTGCTTGCTTGTGGTCCCAGAAAGGGACTTTTTTCCATTTCAGGAATGCGCGCTTATCGAGCTCCAGTGCGTGAAGAAGGCGCTCTTCTCGAAGGAAAAAGCATGCATTCGAGCATTTATGACTAGTTCAATCTTGAATTGCTCCAAACCTTAGAGATTCTTAATATTTTTGATTCCATAATGTATCCATGTCTTGTAAATCCTTGGGCTCGACATTACTTTATGTCATTTTCTACTGTACGATTTTCTAGTGTTAACATCGAGGTACTCATTAGATGCAAAATTTAATTCCACATCCAAGGAGTACCCAGGTTGCATACTGTCGGTGGATCCTTCTACAAGAAAATTGAGAAATACATGAAAAAATGTGATTGCAATCACATTTTTCATGTATTTCTTATTTTTCATGTAGCAGGGTCCATCAAAAGTATGCAACATGGGTACTCCTTGGATGAGGAATTAAATTTTTCATGTAACGATTACTCCCTCTTGAAATTTGAGTAAAACATTTGGGAGATAAGTTGAAAATACGAGTTGAAAAAGTAGCTTTATTATTTTATTATTTTTTAATCTTTTTACCCTTTTACTTAAAAAATGGTGAATCATCCCCCATGGTTGACATCATCATCTTGAATCCTATTGGTTCTTATAAAGTTTATTTTTGTTGTATATTTTTATTAGGAGGCCCATTTTAGACCTCAAAATTCCCCTAATGTAAGTTTTTCTCCTGAGTTGGTGTATTAGTTGTATGCATCTGCAAGGCTGCCTCAATGAAGGTATCCCATGTCATGTTCTTCTATGCCAACTAATGGAGAAATATGAACTTCACCAAGCTATGGTGAAGTGGCTAGGGTAATGTTCAATGTTTTTTACTTGCACCTTTTCAGCTATCTTTCTCACACTCCTATACAAGAAATTGCATAAATTAAGGGACTTCACCGCTATGAAGTGCATGAGTAGTCTAAGTGATATTTGTACAATCTAGAAAACCCGCCCCCACATGTGAAAATTTTCATCACAACCTTCATGAATGGAGCATACCTCTCTAGCAAGTATCTCAATGGAATAATATGAGAATGAGCCTCTTTGTACTATGATTTTACGAAGGGTTTGTATTGCTCAAGGTCTAGGTTCATGCCTTTGAACCAATATTCCCCACCATTTGGTATCCCTGTAGCAAGAGAGATGGAATCAACTAAAAATGTGAAATAAATCCCTGCAATGGTGGCCTTTTCTCCCCTCAAATTGGTGGCAAACATATCTGTAAGCTTCTCATGGTAACCTACCTCCTCCACTCTTTGACAAAACCCTAGGCAGTTGGCATCTTCAAATCATTTTTTGATGAAGGGTGAGGAATTGATTTCACTGAAAATTGAGGGCTCATACCTCAGTATCTTCCCTCCATGATGATGTTTTCTCTTTTCTCATGGTGAAGAATCTCCTTCCATGACTGAAACCCTAGATGATGAGAAGGGAAAAAAACAGGGAATAATGAGTAAATGGATGAAATGAGGGAGTTAGGGAAGGGAGATGGGAGTAGGAAAATTTGGGGAGATGGTTAGGGGTATTAGGAATATTTAGGGAGTGAAATTAAGGGAAATGAGTGAGGGAAATGAACTAGGAAATTAAAACACAGTCCTACCTAGGGAAATTGCCGAATTTGGTAGATTAGGGCTAGAGTTTATAGGGAGATGATGCAAAATGAAGGGAAATCGGTTTGTGATGGATGGAAATGATGAATAAGTTGCAAACATAGGTGTAGGGATAGTGATAATAGTGTTTTAAAGCATCATTTCATCATTTGTAAACCAAAAGCATGCAATTCATGCAAAACCCTAGGGGACTAGGCTTATGATTTTTTCTTGGTTTGCAAAGGAAGAGAGGGTGTGAAAATGAATATACTTATTTGTTATGATGTTTGGTGGGTGAAAAATATGGATTAGAAGCTTGAAAATTTTATTTTTGTGATTTTTAGACAAGTTTTGGCAACTCTTCCCCATGCGCAACGCAGTTCACTAGTGCACAATGCAGTTCTCGTTCGCGCACCGCCTCCTCTAGATGCGCAACACAGTGCTTCTATTGGTAGCACCAAGAAATTTTTGCCACTTTGAGCTAAGAAACCCGTGTTTTCTCACCAAAGGATGAATTATATCGATGATAAGAGGTAACAGGAGTGCAAATGAAATGTATTTGTGTCGTTTTGGCCTTTTATAGACATGGAATGACTCCATTTGAGTGATGATGGGCCCCACATGTCTTTTTAAGCACGAATTTCATTCTTTTGAACTTTGTAACCTTTGGAATTTGTAACCTTGAAATTTTTGTGGCTTCTTTGGAACTTTGAACTACAAATTTTAGGAACATGAAGTACTTATTACATATAGAAACATAAAATTACATTTTTTGAAATCAAAATTTATTGAATAAACTTGCTTTATTACCACTCCTCCAATTTTCAGATTTTATGAATGAAATGACAGTTTTGATGACCTTGAAACCATAATGACCTAATGGAGACACTGAAATGAATGAGATCATTGTGGTGATGACTGAAATGATGATGACAATATCTGAATAATGATATATTCAACTTATTTGATGACATGGACCAACAATTTAAAAATTTTGGAAGGAGTGAAAAATAGTCCTAAGCCTAATTCCCAACAACCAATTTTTTTTTTTCTTGAAGACCTAGTGAAATGATTTTTTTTATTATGGGACCCTAACAAGACATGATAAGAGTCCATTCGATCACTGGTGATAGGATGCAAAGACTGACACTAACACTAGGAATGAAGAAAATTAGAAAACCTAGTGCTACGAGGGAGGGAAAAATGAAATCCTAGTAGTAGAAACTTGAACAAATGAGAAACATAGCGCATTAATGAGGAGAGGAGGTTAGCTTTGGAGAGAGAGAGAGAGAGAGAGAGAGAGAGAGAGAGAGATCGTCGATGAATTCCAAAACTACCTAGCATATATATTAATTTCAAACTACCATAAATATTAATTCCTAACTACCTAGCATAAATATTAATTGCAAACTACCTAGCATAAATATTCATGAAAAAAGGTAAATATTAATTGATAATTAACTACCTAGAACTCATCATGATATTTTTTCTCAATGCATAAAACACAAAATGAATATTTTGGAAGATTTTCACTTGTGCAATTGACTATATTTTTGAACTAATTAAAGACCATGTCCCTTATGAAATGTATAAGAAATATAAAGAACAAGTCTCTTATGGTCTAATGGATTATAATGAATAAGTACTTACTAATGGATGATATTCAGCTCTACCTTTCAGCATGTTCATAAGTTCTACAATGCTTTTCGGTTATTGTTATTAAAAGTCTCGTTAATTTCAAGCCCTTGCTCTTTTTACAAGGGCAATGACATTTTCTATCCTCCGAAGCCCCCGATGTCGATCCCACATCTCCTTGGCCTAGTCCTTGAGGAATTTTATCCGACATTTTTCCTCACCAAATAGATTTTAGTGATAATTATCAATCAAAATTAACCTCAAAATGGGCCTATAGCATTTCAAAGGCATGGTATGTATAACAATACTGTGGAACTTGTAAATAGGTATTTGGCCCTACATATATATAAATCAATTTCCCGTCGCATAAACATTGCACAATGGTAAAATTCCATTAATGTTGATTGTCGAATATCTGACTCTATGTAATTAACATTAGATATTCGACAATCTTCGGGCTTCTTAAAAAAAACAAAAAAATAAATTAAACGTCTGACAACGGTTCTGATTTTATCCATTTTTCGGATTGCACCGTCGGATTTTAACACGAAATGTGGTAGTGCCTAGAGTGTGGTTTTCCTTGACTGTTTGCCTACATCTTGTGTCCTCTTCTATTTTGTGCTTGGTATTAGTCTTGATGATAAGGAAATATATTTCGAAAGATTAAATAATAATAATGAAAAACATCAGAAGATAATGTCATAATAAGAGAAATATTTTAACTGCCACTCCTTGGATTTCTCAACATGGTATCAGATCTAAGGTCATGATCAAAGGCAGTTTGAAGATCACTTATACATATTTGAATTATTCTTAGTGAAAGAGTATTTTACAGTTGTATTGAAGATCAAGTCTGAAGGATTCAAAGGTATATTGAAGGTCTGATTTCAAAATGTCTGAGAAGTAAAAATCATAGTAAGACAATTCGCTCATTTCATATAATGGGTGATCAAGCTTGGTGCAATATTAGTTATATAAATTTAGTGAAACCTCATAAATCAAGTTCATTAAAAAGGTCGATACAATTTAGAAGAGTAAGTTTTGGTGGATCACTGTGAAGAAGCTTGGATAGTCTTAGTTTTTGGAAAAGGAATTAATGAAACAAGTATAGATAAGTTCTATATTAATATCATAAAACAATTCAGTGATGCATTGTGGTGTATGTGAAGTAAGACAAGTTCGGATTAAACCCAGGGAAGGAGTTTCGGTGTAAATCATAGTCACAGTCATAAAGGATTCAGGCTCAGTGATATATGGTTGAAGTACTGATAAATATATATATATATATATATATATATATATATATATATATATATATATATATATATATATAAAAGAGTTGAAGCATTTTTATGGTTATTGATATATGTAAGATCGAAACAATGAATTAGTATATTATATCTTCCACTCATCGAAGAAATAGAACTTGGCATAACTTTCTATGGATATGTATAAAGGACCTGAGATGATAATACAAGCACAAGGAACCAACTTAAGGTAAATCAAGTAAGTATTCCTTACTTAACAATATGAACTTACAACAAGTCTAATGAGCTATCAAACCATAGGTATGTAAACAAAAGATATGTATGTTCATAAGCTTTTATATTTTTCCAATGTATATATTATTAAAGAGTTCATATAATTCTTGTTTATAGCTAGTAATCCTCATATTCTAGGATTTACAAAGGATTTAAAGCAAAATTCCTTGATTGAAAGAAGGAATAACTTTTCATAAGATTCCCTCCTCCATGGTTATCTAAATTGAGAAATTAAATCATGTTCTTGGTATCACATGTTTTGCTTGAAAGTATGCATCACAGTTATAGAAGATCATGGCTTACACTTCAAAGAATTCCTACAAGGTTTTTCAAGAAACATCCCCAGGTATGTCTTAGACTATACATATTATAAAATTCTCTTCATCTTATTTTGAAATTTGTGTTATATTACTAACATCGCTATGTCAAGTTGTCTTGACATCTTCAAATCATTTTTTGATGAAGGGTGAGGAAGTGTGTTACACCATTTTTTGGTCATCTAATCCATTGTTATTAGATGGACCCAAGTACACCAAGTAAGACCAATTTTACCCCAAGTAAATTCGCATTCACTATGAAAAATAACCTAGTAAACCACCTTTATTAAGTTTTTTATGGTCTAAACAGGAAACCCCATGGGGAAACATTAAATAAATCCATATTTTTTTGATTTTCCTCAAGGAATAATTAGTTAAACAACAGTTTAATTAATATTCCTGGTTATATTTAACCAAAAACAAAGAAATTAATTAGATAAATCATTATTTATCTTATTATTTTCTAAGAATAATTATTTAAACATTACTTTAATAATATTCTTTGTTAAATATGACTAAATCTCCCTTAAATAATTAAATAAATCATTATTTATTTGGTTATTACTCAACCATATCCTTAAAATTATAAATAAATCATTTATTTATTTATTATTACTTAATCACATCCTTAAAATGATAAATAAATCATTTATTTATTTATTATTTACAAATAAGGGGATTTGACTCAAGTCAAATTCCTTTTCCCTCCAACAAATATAATAAAATATTCCATAAAAGTTGGATCTTGATATGGTTAATAATATTTTAACTATGCACTAATATCTAGACTAACTCAATATTTTGTTATAAATAGAAGGGTTTTCCCATTCATTTGTCACCTTTTGTTGCCTTAATATCACTCTGGATCTCAACGCTTGGTCTGGCTATTGATCCACCATCATAGTCATATTTTTCCATTTTTGTTTGGGTTTTATACACCATCAAGAGAGAGGAATTCTAAATCTAAAGTGCTAAGGACTTACAAGAACCCATCCCATTGAGGAGAACAGGGAACACCCTCTTATGTTTTCCTCCCAGGTGCCATTAATAAAAAATTAATTGGATACATTCTTGTCTTGTCTATTGGATCTATGGAGCAAATCTTATTTTTCTACTGTTTAATGTCTTCTAATGCAAGATCTAGATTTTTGCAACATTTTTCTTGATCATATAACTGCAGATCTGAAGATATTAGCAGTCATTTCTGCTGTTAGGGCTGTTTGTTATGCACAGATAAAGTGGTCTTTCTTCGTACACTTCGAATCAAGATTCATACTAACAACTGGCGACTCCACACGGTTTTACAATAACGACCACTGTCGTTTTTCTGATCCTTGCATATCCAGCTACTTCAAACCCTAGGATTTCTCTTCAGCCCCTTGTTTTTCTTTTCTTTATTTTGTTTTTAACCCATAAAACCCTAAAACAATAAAAATTCTGACTTCAGTGTGTTTTCGGACCTATTGTGCAGGTGACAACCATTAGCTGCAGCTGAGACGGATTTTTTTTTTGAAATCTTCCGCCCAGAGTGCCGGAAGTGCAGGTCACACTTTTCAGCCCAAAACCTGCGACCTGGACCTCCAGGGCGCACTTTACAGCCCAAAAAGTGTGACCTCTGCTGAAAACAGGTCAGAAACTATGACCTGAAATTTTTGCAGGGATTTTTCTGAAAGTTTTCTGGGTTTGTCTAAGCCTCTGTTCAAGGTTGTCCAACCTCCGTATCTACCCATTTTGGACCTATACTTGTTTTGTTTCACTCAACTAAGTGGGAACCTAGCCCCCTGGGGCTTCAGTACCCTCCATGTTTTGTGGAAGAGTTTTTGCTATTGCACGTTGTTTGAAATTTCAGAGTCTTCAGCCATTTTTTCAGATTTGATACCTCACCTTCAGATCTGCTTCAGATCAGCTTGTTATCCATCCAAATCTCCTCATTTAGCTTTGTTTGGGTTTTCCTTTAGGGTGCACTCCACTTCCCTCCTGGAGATAGCCTTTCGCCACCTCTTTTTACAACAATTTTTCCGCTGATCTGTTGTTGTTTCTGCACCACTTTCCAGCAGATTTTGTCGTTTAGATCCCTGTCCCTTTTGACCTTAGATCTATTGGCTGTTTTAGTGTGTTTTGATTAGTTTTTTCACTCACCTATAGACTATTTTTTGAGAGGCCCACCTTCTTGGGTTTAGATTATTGCATTATTAGCTGTTTATTTTCTGTTTTTCAGGCTTATATACTATCATTTGCGGGTTATTTACAGCTATACAACACACTTTTTTCTTGTTCTCTATAAATGTCTAGGTTTAAAAATTAAAATTTACACACTTTTACACACACACCCTAAGCGAAAAAGGGCTTGGTTAACACCGCCAAGAAAAGACTCTAAAACATTAAATCAATTGATCCTGCACCTCTCTACCCTTGTTTTGACATTGTAATCAGTTGATACTGCACCTTCTGGCCTTTTTCAGTCTCTTTTTCCTTTGTGCCGTGTTTGTGTCGTCACCATTGCACCACCAAGGTATTCATCTCAGAGACTTCTTGGCATTCATTCTCAGTTTCTGGTAGGGAGACTTACTCCTCCGCGTAGGATTCAAGTTAGTCCTCAGCCGAGTTTGCACTTTGACTCTTATTATAGTCCTTTGGGTTCTCCTTCTCGTTCCGCCTTCGGTTCTCCCCCTGTCACCTTCACCATGTCTAGTGCAGGACCTAATACTGGTGGTAACTTGGCCCTCCCACCGAGAATACCTCTAGTGGGACGCAACGGACACTACCCCGGCTGCACCCTTGCTCCCTTTCATGGCAGGCCTCAACCTCCCCGACTTTGACCAGTTGATAAATGACCCTATACACCACGACGCTAGTTGGCCCACTATGCCAACAAAGCTCCCTTCAGACATTCCAAAGTTTGAAGGTCTTGCTGGAAAAGATCCCTCAAATCATGTTATATCTTTCCACATGTGGTGTTCGTCTAATTCCATTACCGAGGACTCTGTCCGTCTTTGGTTGTTCTAACGAATGCTTACTAGTGAAGGTTCTAAGTGGTATGTTGATCAGGCCCCTTCCTCTCATACCACCTTTGCGACTCTTGCCCAGGCCTTTTTGTCTTATTTCCAGCTTCCCCTTCATTATGACACTAGTACCGAGCTCTTGACCTCCTTTCATCAATCATCTGCGACCTGCCTATCCGACCATGTTTAGGAATGGCGGAGAAGAAGGAGCCTATGTAGAGCCCCTACCTTCGAAGACCATGTATATATAGACTGGTTCCTTAGGACTCTCTTGCCGCCTATCAGGAAAGACATCGCATCGCACTTTCCTCAAACCGAAGAAGCCGCTCTCCAAATTGTGTTAAAATATGACCTGATCTATGCTCAGTTGGGTTATGTTTATATCGTTCTACCTGAACTTCCTAGACCCGATGGTGCCAATGCACTAGGGGCATCTCACGCTGCCGATGATATCGTTGGAGCTCTCTTTAATCTGGATGCTCAACCTTCCATGGGCTATGGTTTTCCTTAGGGAGGGGCCAGCACCTCCTACATTTTTCCCCCTCCCGGTAGCACGTATCCAGGATATGGCATGCCTCCTCTTTTTTCCCAACCTTCTGTTTACCACACTGCTACTCAACCTCCTTTTTATCCGTATCCACATCCTGGTGCTCCAGCTCCTCTAGCATTAGCACCTCCTCCTCCCTTGCCTTCTCAAACCCCACAATAGCAACCACCACCCCCTCAGGGACAGGTGTATCCATATCAGGGTTCAACTAATCCTCCTCCCTCAAAAAGGAAGAGGAAAGGCACTCAAAATCAAGCTATACCTGGTAATCCTGGACCTAATCAAGGTAATGCTCCTAACACTACAAACCAGCAACAAGGCACTCAACCCAAGCAGGACAGGCCTATTCATACAAACAAGCCCTATTCTTGTTGTGGTGTTTATGGTCATTATACGCATGATTGTCCTCTTCTACCACAGATGCAACAACTATGGGAGTCTGAAGCTGTGCTTACTAATCCTTTCCCTTAGCAAGGATCTGTGGCTACCCAACCACCTGAAGGTCAGGTGTCCACTCAACCTCTCCCATCTGGTTCCCCCAATTGCTAGATTTTCATGATGTCCTCTGATCATCCTCCTAAACCTCCTTCTCCTGGCCCTTTACCTTTAGATGGTGCTCATGACCTCCTTGATCCTCCAGCTGCTACCCCCAAACCTTATCTTGCTTTGACCCTGGTTCAACCGGTATCTCTGATTGCTCCCGCTACAACAGTGCCTCAGTCACCTCAACCGGAACATTTTTCCATTGCAACCGTTTCGGGTAAGAAGGGAAAAGCTCGCAAGGGATTACCAAAGGACAAGTACCCCCTTTCCTTGTCCACGTGTTCTGCTTCGGATCTACTTACTACCATTAGCACCCCTCCTCCCGATGCCAACATGGCAGAGCCTTTAGCCTCCTTTTTATACCTATCATCATCCATAAGACCCCCGGTGGAAGCCCCCATGGAGAATTCCCTTGATGATCTGCTTGACCTCCCCCTAGTGATCAACCCGGGCTCAGCATCAGTAGATCCTTTATCTGCTTATTCTTCGGTCATCTCCCATGACATTGTGCATGTGTGCCTTTCTTCAAATGATGATGAGTCAGGTAGCTCTATCACGACAAGTGGTCTCCCTTCCTCTAGTCAACCCATCTTTCACTCTGATGAAGACATTATGGAAGCACTGACCGATCTCGACTTTCTGTGGAATGATATGCACAACCGTGCGTATTTCCTCCTGCAGCGGTCCCATGACCAATATGCTGTGGAAAATAAAGAATTCATTCCTAACAAATTCGATTGGTTTAGAAATCCCATCCCTACACCTGATGCATTCGAAGAAGGAAATATGGCCAATATCTCTCCTACCATTAAAATTGACATTTCTGACAAACCCAGGGTTGGGGAAAATATCACTTTGGGAGCCCATTGAACCACGGAAGAGGTTGAAGCTTACACCAAGCTATTCAAAGAATTCCATGATATTATTGCCTGGTCCTATTCAGAAATGCCCGGACTTAATCCTGCCATTGTCAAACACCATATCGATACATGGCCTGATGCCAATCCTGTTCGTCAAAATATGAGACCCATCAATCCTTCTGGACGAGAAGTTGTCAAAGCCGAAATCGACAAGCTCAAGTAGGCTAGTTTTATCTATCCCATTGAATACACCACTTGGGTGTCCAATTTGGTTCCCATTCTCAAGAAACAAGGCACTATCCATGTCTACACTGACTTTCGTGATCTGAACAAAGCTTTTCCCAAAGACAACTTCCCCACACCATTCATTGACCAAATCATTAACGAGTGTGCAAGACACGAGGTTCTATCTTTTATGGATGGTTTCTCTGGATACAACCAAATTGTTATCCGTCATGCTGATCAACTCAAAACCATATTCATTAGTCCGTGGGGAACCTTTGCCTATCGAGTCATGCCATTCGGCCTTAAAAATGCAGGAGCCACTTTTCAGTAGGCTACGTCTTACTATTTCCATGACCTGGCTCATATTATCCTTGCTTATTTAGATGACCTTACCGCACGTTCTAAACATCAGCCACAACACCTTCATGATCTATGGACCATATTTCTTCGATGTCACAAGTATAATATTCACCTTAACCCACTGAAGTGTGTCTTTTGTGTGCCCGCTGGCTGTCTTTTAGGCTTCATTGTGTCTAAATATGGTATCACTCTTGACCCATTAAAAGTTCAAGCCATCCTTGAGCTTCCTATCCCCCGCACTTTACACCAGTTACAAAGCCTCCAAGGTAAAGCTAATTTCCTTCGCCGGTTCGTACCTGACTATGCCACCACCGCACATGGGTTCCTTAGAATTCTCTGCTCCAATATCCCTTTTGTATGGGATGCCTATGCTCAAAATTATTTTGATGCCATGAAGCATGCTCTCGCATCCGCTCCCTTGATTCGTCCCCTTGACTTTGATAGGGATTTCATCTTGTATATCTCCGCGTCTACCCACTTGGTCACTGGAGTCCTTATTCAAGAATATGACAAAGGAATTGAGCACGTTATTTATTATGTTAGTAAGAACCTCATAGGACCTCCTGTATCCTACTCACACAAAGAGAAATTAGCACTGGCTGTCATGTTCTCGGTCCAAAAACTTCGTCATTACATCCTCATGCATTCCACCAAGGTCATTACTAATTCCAACCCCATAGCATTCCTATTGAGTCATCAAATCATTAGTGGGAATTACGCCCATTGGATCGCGATCCTCCAGGAATTTGATCTTGAATTTGTCACACCAAAAAGTAAGAAAGGTTTAGCCCTTGCTGAACTAATTTCCGAACTACCTACAGGTATGCAAGATCCTTCAATTAATGATAGTTTCCCCGATGAACACTTATTTTCCATTACCACTGATGACCATTGGTATGGGGACATCCTCACTTATTTGCGAACTCAAAAGTTTTCCCTCCATCTTGACCGTGATGCTCGACGACGTATCCGACACCAGGCCCCCCGCTACCTTCTTATTGGTGATGACCTTTATCGTCGCAGTGTAGATTCTATCCTTCGTCGTTGTCTCACACACGCTGAAGCAGAACAAGTCCTCAATGCCTGTCATAGCGGTGCTTGCGGTGGCCACCTCTCTGGTCTGGCCACTACCCAGAAAATCATGTGCACTGGGTACTTTTGGCCTTATCTCTTTGGTGATTGCATTGAGGCAGTCAAACACTGCCCCAATTGCCAACATTTTTCCCCCAAGGCACAAGCCCGCCAGCTCCCCTCCATCCTGTCATCTCCACTGCCCCCTTCTACAAGTGGGCCATATACTTTATGGAGTGTCGACCATCATCAGCTGGTAACCATAAGTATATCATCATGGCAATTGACTATTTCACTAAATGGACTAAGGCCATGCCAACGTTTAACAACATGATAGCTACCGCAAACCTCTTTTTCTGTAACCATGTGATCTCTCGATTCAGAGTTCCGAAACAATTGGTCTCCGATCATAGCCGACATTTTGAAGATGAGATATGGCGTGAGCTATCCTCACTATTGGGCTTTGAGCACCAATATTCCTCCTCTTATTACCCCAAGGTAATGGCCAAGTTGAAGCAGTCAATAAAATTATTAAAACCATACTTCAACGGACGGTGGATAAGCACAAAACCAACAGGCACCTTATGCTCTTCCTTACTTTGTGGGCCTATATAACTTCTGTTAAAACTGCCACCGGGTTCACTCCTTTCCACCTTGTTTTTGGACAGGAGGCAATCTTACCAATCGAGTTTGAAATCCCTTCCCTTCATCTAGCCGTCGAACTTCTCCCTGACACCCAACCTTTAGAACAGAGACTTATTATGCTTGAACGCACTTTCGAAGACTGCCGTGTTACATTGCAAACCATTAAGGTGGCTAAGAAATGCACCAAAGCTCAATATGACCGAAAAGTCCAACCTGGTACTTTTCACGAAGGTGATCTCATTCTAGTGTATGACCAGGCCCATGAAGTCCTTGGTCATGGGAAGTTTGACTCATTATGGCTAGGAACTTACATTATCAGTAAGGATTTAGGTAAGGGAGCATATCTGTTAGAGGACTTCGAAGGCCATCCCCTTCCCAATCCTCGTAATGCACTCTATCTAAAGAAATATTACCCTTAATATTTCCTCCTGACAATGCATGTTTTATTTTCTTTAGGTAGTTAGCCATGCTTTTTAGTGATGTGATACTTCACCAGGACACATGTTGTCCAAGAAGCACCACTTCACCCTTCCTCAAAATCAAATTTCTTCACTTGCAACACTCGTATCAGGGGCACCATGCTGCCTCCATACTTGTCCACACTTGTGTCAAATTTCGTCGTGAGTTACCATCTTGTACTCATGCTTTGATGGTCCCCATTGGACCCTTTTCCTGTGTGGCAGCACCATTGAGTCACCCTTTTTTAGAGAATCTGAGTTGAGTCATCATTGCTTTCATGGAGTCTATCCCGAGTCCCTTCGCACCCTGCTATAGTCCTCCATCCTTCATTGCTTGGTCCCTCTCGCGTGTCGCACATTATGGCCTTCAGTCCCACTATCCCCTATCCCTCATGATATTTTTTCAGTCGCTTCCAAGTCATCCATGCCATTTATGCTCTAACAAGGGAAGTCGTCCATTCGCTACTCAGTTCCCCCCATTTCATTATCATCATTGGTGTTAGTCTGTCAGTCACTCTACTATTTTCTCTCGTGCCTTAGTTGAGGATCCCTTATTACCTCACCTATGGCATACCTCCTTCTGTCGACATCATCTCATTCATTCTAGAAGACAAGTCTAGAGGGCGGTGTACCTTGGTTTCAGCTTCCACTCTTGTTCGGTGCCTCGGATCAGGCAAAGGGACTCCTCATTGCCCTTTGACTTGATTGTTTCTCAGCTCTAGCTCCTTTTCAGCATGATCGAGATCCGTATACTTGATGGTCTAGTGATGCAGCAACTGACATCAGTGATTCTCGGGTGTGTGTGAGATGTCTTAGCCCTCATGAGGGGGTGGCCCTACAGGTAGCCCCCCACACACTCGGATGACCTCTTCATTACAGCCTTCGATGCAGCTCCATACATTTGATGATATCGGCCTCAGCCGCTTGCAGTGCCTCTTTGTTTTCATGTATCAGTCAGATTTTCAGAGCCCTTTCCTATTTTCAGGGGAATCTGGGTTGCATTTATATCTCATGTACTCAGATATCATTGTACAAGTCATTTCTGTTATCCCAAGCACAATATGTATGTGGGATTCATTATCCTGTTGTTTATCTGGCTCATGTTTATCACCAACATTATGTCGTCTTGTGGTTTTCCCGACGCCTTGTTTTTTGTACTTTGCCTCGGCGAGTATAGGATGCCTCCCCCGCCACCTATAGTAAGTACTCACTTATCAAAAAGACTTGTCGCACCTGCAAGTCACCTCCTTAGGGTCTAGTTCTTTTAGCACTTTGGTCTACCTTACAATTCTCTCTGTTTGGCTTCCCTGTTGTTGTCTAGTGATTGAGTTCTTACAACGTACTTTGGTCATACGAGTAGCTCCTAACGCTCGCATGATGGGGGGAAATCTATTACACCATTTTTGGTCATCTAATCCATTTTTATTAGATGGACCCAAGTACACCAAGTAAGATCAATTTTACCCCAAGTAAAATTGCATTCACTATGAAAAATAACTTAGTAAACCATCTTTATTAAGTTTTTTATGGTCTAAACAAGAAACCCCATGGGGAAACATTAAATAAATCCATATTTGTTTGATTTTCCTCAAGGAATAATTAGTTAAACAACAGTTTAATTAATATTCCTAGTTATATTTAACCCAAAACAAGGAAATTAATTAGATAAATCATTATTTATCTTATTATTTTCTAAGAATAATTATTTAAACATTACTTAAATAATATTATTTATTAAATATGACTAAATCTCCCTTAAATAATTAAATAAATCATTATTTATTTGGTTATTACTCAACCATATCCTTAAAATGATAAATAAATCATTTATTTATTTATTATTACTTAATCACATCCTTAAAATGATAAATAAATCATTTATTTATTTATTATTTACAAATAAAAGGATTTGACCCAAGTCAAATTCCTTTTCCCTCCAACAAATATAATAAAATATTCCATAAAAGTTGGATCTTGATTTGGTTAATAATATTTTAATTATGCACCAATATCTAGACTAACTAAATATTTTGTTATAAATAGAAGGGTTTTCCCATTCATTTGTCACCTTTTATTGCCTAAAGATCACTCTGGATCTCAACTCTTGGTCTGGCTATTGATCCACCATCATAGCCATATTTTTCCATTTTGTCTGGGTTTTCTACACCATCAAGAGAGAGGAATTCTAAATTTGAAGTGCTGAGGACTTACAAGAACCCATCCCATTGAGGAGAACAGGGAACACCCTCTTGTGTTTTCCTCCTAGGTGCCATTAATAAAAAAATTCATTGGATATATTCTTGTCTTGTCTATTGGATCTATGGAGTAAATCTTATTTTTCTATTGTTTAATGTCTTCTAATGCATAGATCTAGATTTTTGTAGCATTTGTCTTGATCATCTAACTGCAGATATGAATATATTAGCAATCATTTCTGCTGTTAGGGTTGTTTTTTATGCGCAGCTAAAGTGGTCTTTTTTCGTACGCTTCGAATCAAGATTCATACTAAAAAAGTTATTTCACTGCAATTTGAGGGCTCATACCTCAATATATTCCCCCATTTGTTGTGTTTTCTCTTCTCTGATGGTGAATAGCCTCCTTGCATGATTGAAACCCTAGATGATAGGAGGGGAAAAAAAAGTAAGGAAAAGTGAGTAAAGGGATAAAATAAGGGAGTTAGGGAAGGGAGATAGGAGTAGTAGAATTTTGGGAGATGGGAAGGGGTCTTAGGAATATTTAGAGAGGGAAATGAAGGGAAATCAGTGAGGCAAATGATCTAGGAAATTCAAACACAGTGCTAGCTATGGAAATTTCCCAATTTTGTAGAATAGGGCTAAGGTTTATAGGGAGATGATGCAAAATGAATGGAAATGGGTTTGCGATGGATGGAAATGATGAATAAATTAAAAAAAAATATGTAGGGACAATGATACTAGGGTTTTAAAGCATCATTTAATCATTTGTAAACCAAAATCATACAATTCATGCAAAACCCTAGGGGACTAGGCTTATGCTTTTTTCTTGGTTTGCAAAGGAAGATATGGCATGAAACTGAATATACTTACTTGTTATGATGTTTAGAGGGTGAAAAAGCTGGATTGGAAGCTTGAAAAATAGATTTTGGTGATTTTAGACAAGTTTGGGTAACTCCGCCCCATGCGTAGCGCAGTTCACTAGTGCGCAACGTAGCTCTCCTATGCATGACGCCTCCTCCAGATGCGCAGGGCAGTGCTTCTATGCACATCGCCAAGAAAGTTTTGCCACTTTGAGCTAAGAAACCCATGTTTTCTCAACAAAGGAGGAATGATATCTATGATAAGAGGTAACAGGAGTGCAAATGAAATGTATTTGTGTCTTTTTAGCCTTTTATAGACATGGAATGACTCCCTTTGAGTGATGATGGGCCCCACATGTATTTTTTAGGCATGAATCTCATTCTTTTGAAATTTGTAACCTTTGGAATTTTTAACCTTGAACTTTTTATGGCTTATTTGGAACATTGAATCTCTTTAAAACTTTGAACTGCAACTTTTAGGAACATGAAGTACTTATTACATATAGAAACATAAAATTACATTTTTTGAAATCAAAATTTATTGAAGAAACTTGCTTTTATTAGGGGAATTTTGAGGTCTAAAATGGGCCTCCCAAGGAAATTATAAAATAACAGTGGAAATAATAAAAATATAATAGATTACATCATCAAATTTAGAGGGAAAAAAGGAAAAAACTATTTTTTCAACTTATCTCCTTAAGGGTTTACTCTAGTTTCAAGCGGAAACACTCTTTGGATGAAAATTTTGATTCCTCATCCAAGGAGTACCCATGTTACATACTTTTTATGGACACTCCTACAGGAAAAATGAGAAATACATGAAAAACGTGATTACAATCACATTTTTCATGTAGTAGGGTCCATAGAAAGTATGCAACATGGGTACTCATTGGATGAGGAATCAAAATTTTCATCCATAAAGTACCACCTCTCGAAATTTGAGTAAAAAATTAGGGAGATAAGTTGAAAATACGAGTTCAAAAAGTAGTTTTATTATTTTATTATTTTTTTAATCTTTTTACTTGTTTACTGCAAAAATGGTGAATCATCCCCCATGGTTGACTTCATCGTCTTGAATCCTATTGGTTCTTATAAAGTTTATTTTGGTTGTACATTTTTCTTAGGGGGCCCATTTTAGACCTCAAAATTCCCCTAATTATTACCACTCCTCCAATTGCTAAAATTTATGAATTTTATGATAGTTTTGATGACCTTGAAACCCTAATGACCTAATGTAGACACTAAACTGAATGAGATCATGGTGGTGATGACTGAAATGATGATGGAAATCTCTTCATAATGATATATTCATCTTATTTGATGACATGGACCAACAATTTAAAAAATTTGGAAGGAGTGGAAAATAGTCCTAAACCTAATGCCCAATGACCAATTTTTTTCTTGAAGACCTTGTGAAATGACACAAATTTGATTATGGGACCCTAACAAGACATGATAAGATTCCATTTCATAATTGGTGACATGATGCAAATAATGACAATAAAATTGGCTCCAGCTGGGGATGGAAGCTCCTTGGAGGTGTCAAGAATACCGTAGACCAAGTAGCTTGACCATTGGGCATGGAGTCAAAATTTTAAAAACCAAATTGAATACTGAAAACTTGACATGATAAACTGACTGAATTTGATTGAAATAAACACTTGCAAAACTTATTGATGGCAACATATCACCAAGGCTTGAGGGCTTCAAATCCTGATGAAAATGACCTACCTGCTAAAGACATATGTACAATCATGTGAAGTGATCCTTCTAGTGTAACCAATCCAGCAGATGGATACTTACTTGAATTCTACTCTCACTTTTCTTGAGCAGGAAGAAAAAAAAAACGATAAGCAACTCGGACTATCCACTGAAAATTTCCTCATGATAGATAAATTCAAGAAAATATATCATCTATATTGATTGTAGAAAATCAATGTAAGGATCTTCAATAATTTGAAATGTTACCTTGTCTCAAGATCCAAAAAAAACACAAGAACACCTTTCATTTTGATCTGAAAAGAACACTTGGTTGTTGATCCATAGGAAGGCATAGGGAAGTATGAAATTTTTCTTCCTGAGTGTTGGTTATAAATTCCTGAAGCATGAAAAACTCTGATTCTATCTCTTGCACAATGTCTATCTCTGACTCATTCTCCTTCCATTCATAGTCTAAGTCATCTTTGAACAGAAAGCATTCTTCAAGATTATTAAACATGAAAACCTTATCCTCTTCATGAAAGACAACAATATCTGTTAGTTGGTCTCCTTGCAGGAAATCATCATCACAAATTGGGTTACTCACAATAAATTCCTGTATAGTTTCATCAGTCTCATGTCTGTCATCATTCAAACTCATATTTTCATTTTCAATAATGGAAGAAGTTTTACTAACTCATTCTTGACTATGTGAACACTACAAACCTTCATTAGCTTGGGTTGTAACATGACTGTTCAGGAGCTGATCTATTTCATCTTCACACATAATAGAAAACATATTTTTATAGCAGTTAACATTGGCTTGATCATTTTCATTTTCAGGATCTGGAATAGGCATTTCTCTTTTTTGGTCACTGCCTGTTTCATCCAAGAAGGAAACTACTGATTCTTGTTCGGAGGAAAAATCATAAAGGGCTTCTATGATATCATCATCTAGACACTCTTCATCCCCATACAAATTTTCAAGAAACTTAATGAAATTTTCAGAAATCTCACAACAACTATCAATCATCTACAAGGAATAATTAGAGCTTTGATAATTTTGAAAGAAAACTGAATGAAATTACTTTACAGAATATAAACTAGCATATGGTATACCTTCATACCATGATTTCAATTTTTCCTCCAAGGTAGCCGTGAACATCTTCATCATAAAATCTTCAGGAAACTCAATCTTTAGTCTGTGAATATGAAAATGAAATTTTACCAAATGCAAACTAGCATCTTCTCTGTCCTGGCCTTTAAACTTTGGCAGCCTTGTTTGCCAATCTATACGAGGAATACGGCTTGGAAAACTAGGAATATGAGCTCAATTCATAGGAACATAACTTTGAATAGTTGGATCCATTTTGACAACAATGAATTCACCAAGAAATTCTTCAGACTACCGGTTTTTGAAAAGTGGAGTCACCATGAAAATTTTAAACCTTTGGATTTTTCAACATTGGAATCACCAGGTGAAAGATGCACAACCTTATTGTGCTTGATCACTGTTCACCATTAGTAATCAAATATGATCCTTTTCATTCTTTCCTGGGGAATAACTGTCACTTCATTCCCCGGCAACGACGCCAAGATGTTAGAACTCCACCGGTTCTCCAAAGGTTGTGAAGGAGACTAGAAAAGGTAACCACACACCACTTTCACCTAGTAGCTAGCCCTAATAGGCTGAGAGGGCGCTCTCAATGATATTCACAACCAATTTGACTGGATCATGAAATATTTTAGGTTAGGTATGCAGATTAGGGTTTGATATGATTTTGAAGGTTTGTGTTGAATGGTGAATTAGGTCTAGGAAAGACTAGGTCAGGGCTTTGAAAATAATATTTTCAGAGATGTAATGGGGCAAGGTAGGTGTTATGCAGATTTATGACTTATGAATAAAACACATTCCCTAAATGTGGTGCTCATTTAGAACAACATATTAAATAATTTGCGGACACTTTTACTAAGAGTAAATAGACACACAGAAAGATGGAGAAACCTACTTGGGGTGTAAGCACTTCCTATTCTCCTTATGCTGCTCTTGTTGTAGTTTCTAATCCAAATTTGATCGCCAGACTAGTTCCTACAAGTATAAACACTAAACAACAAAGATATTGCAATATACAGATGGCTATGTATCTTAATCAGTTAAATCAATGAAACATGAAACATATACGTCAGCTAAGAATTCATAATATGAAAGATAGAAGGTTATACAGATACATATGTGGTAAAATGAGCAGAAATATTTATTAATGTATAGAAGGGGGAGGTTACAACCAATGATTTATTTGATTTCACCAACTCTAGCATCATCACAACCTCATCACAATGAACATCTCTCCAGTAGCATATCACTCAAATCAAACACTCAATTGAGAATTCAACATCATTTATCTACCAAATTTCTTCCTTCTCAAGCACTAGGATTTGTGTTCAATTTATAAGTGAGCTAAAGGTAGTTTCACATTCAATGAATTTCTAATAATAGGCAATACATGTTCCCAAGCTCAGAGGTGTTGAATGCACACATGGATTCGAAGTTTGACACATATGCACTCTTCTAGAAGGCACTGGGTATGTGGAGATTCTGGAACAATGAGAATTTCACTCCCAATTGACCAAAGCACCCTTGAGTGTCAGGAAGTGCTTTGCAGAGCACCCTTGAATGGAGGTTCCTACATATGCAAAGGAGTTAGCCCCTTGAGAGACTGCGTTGGTGAGCTCATAGGTGATATAACATGTACTTCAAATCTTGGAAGCCTTGCAATGGAAGTCATGGATGATTTGTTCTTGTTCTTTGTCTTAGGGCATGTAGCAATTGAAATGATAGGGGATGATAGACCCTATTCATTGGTTCTGGGGATGATGTCCAGTTCAACCAGGTCATTGGGAATGGTGCCCAAATTGACCTATAACATATTTCCCCCTAAAGCATGAAGTCAGAATAATAATAACAATATTTTTGAATGAGATGCTTTACACTGTGATGGGCTGGAACTGAAGCGGAGTGGCATCCTGCATCAATCTTACAATACATTACATCATGATATATCCTCTTGATCATGAATGGATGAGGGAAGGCATTCCCATGCTCAGAGCATAAACTATCTAATAACATGTACATAGTGCAGAAAGTTGTCTACATTGGAATGTTGCCCAATACAGACATGCCTACAGATATGGGCCCATGTTCGAATGATGATCTTTATGTAAGGTCACCATACATATGATGTGTACAAAAATTTTGAAATCGCATCCCAGATGGCTAAAACTAGATCCGGGGTCTTCTTATCTCGTTCACTCGATTTTTCAGGTACAAGTCTAGCCATGTGAATATATGATTTGTAGTTGAACATGGTAAGACATCGTTTGATTATCAGCTAATGATGTGAGTTATTAAAAAATATGAGAGAACCACCATTGATGTTAATGGCCCTCAAGGTACTGCAGTACATTTCGTAAGGCATGAATAGATGATTTGACGTCGAAAGCCAAACAAAATCTTTCGGTCAAAATTCTGGAAGCGAGGATCTTGTTGATGCTGTAACAAGCCTCATGGTATTGGAATATGATGTTTCTAAGTGAACTTTCTAGATGATGATTTGCCTTCGACAGGAAGCCACTTTATTGCTATACAGGATTTACTAATTTCAGAGAAAAAGTATGACTTGATATAGTAATCTTTAGGGATGATTTTCATGAGAATGAAGGTTTATGAGTATTGTAGAAGGATGAGTATTCACTAGATGAATTCTCTTGAACATATCGGCAACAGTGAGATGAGTTGGAAGCATTGACCCAAAACTAAAGTGAAGGTATGATGAAACATAGGTATGAATGAACCGTCAAGAATATTACCCAACCCAAACAATCATGGTGATGGAGTGAAGTGTCATGTTCAAGAGCGACTTGCTACCATAAAAATTTCTGTTCACTTTCCCAAATTTTCCCTAGTCATTTTTTGACCAGTACCTCTTTATTTTTTAACAATATTGAGGAGGATAACATATGCTTGATCTATAATTCAACCCTTCGAGTGAATAATGTATCTCTATTTAATAATTTAACAAGTCTAGCGATGAATGAAACTCGATTCTTTCCATGATCGGCAAGCCCATCATTATTTTATGTTTTAACGAGCCTAACGATAGTGACAACCCGATCCTTTTTCATATTTAGAGAGTTTGAAAAAGAGGACTAAATAAAACTCCATAAGTAATTTTTCGTAAAGTTGTTGCTCAGATCTGAAAAAGTGTAAAATAATATCTGAAAGAACCTCTTTAGTCATTTTTGACTAAGGTATTCATTTTTCATAAATAATCTATCTCAGTTCCGAAAAGGGCTAAACTTATATTGAGTAGATATCAATTCATTTAATTTTACGAGCTTGAAAAGACAAGTGCTCGGCAATATTTTCACACTATCGGAGTATAAAAAGAGCTAAAAGAAGACTCCAGGGGTTCCTTTTTTGCTGTTATAGAAGCTCAAAAAAGAGATAAAAGTGCGCTTCAAGTCCTTTTTAATTTTTAACAAAGAGAGAAAAATAAGGATAAAGGTATGCTTTGTGGTCAAATCATTCTCGAAATAAATCTGCACAAATAATCTGTTCATCAGTTATAGAACATGTTTAGAACAACATCAAATGGATTAAAAATACCTGTTTCATGATAAAAATAGTATAAAACCATAGTCATAACAATAAATATGATTTGTAAATAATCAAATGACTAATAAAAAGAGTTTTACTATTTATTTTTACCATTCAAAAGTTACCATTTGTATTTTTGAGCTCTGAACTTGTTTTTTCCCTTGAATTTCAGCTGTTGATTTCAATCGATTCTATGGACGGTTTTCATCGCCTTTTGATCCAGGTTGGTGCTATGAACCCTCCCTTTCTTTCAGTAGTCAATTCATTTCCTTTCATTGCAAATTTTTTGGGATTTAGGCCCCTTAGGGTAAAATATTTTTCCAAAGAGCGAAATGCATCCTTGAGCATCGAAAAGTGCATTGTGGAGGACCTAAATTGAATCCCAGGTTTATATGCAAGGAACTGTCCCTTGTTCAAGGCTGCGTTGGGCATAATTCTCAATTTTTATTCTTGCATTTTGCCCAAAATTTGTCTAATTTTTTGCATTAAAAGGAGTCTAATGAATCTTATGGTTATGTTTCAGGATTTCATCGGACTAGAATGGCAATTAATTGGAGATAAATAGATAATGAAGAATAAAATATGGCTGCCCTAAATGATCCGGGTACAGTAAGAGCCCTAAGAGATTGTGGGCTGTTAAAGTACTTCCTCTTGTCAGGGACGAGGCAACAAATAGAACTCTTGGAGTTCCTAGTTTGAGCGTGGGATTCGACTATCAAGGCATTTCATAACAGGAACAAAGTGGTTCCTATTACAGTGGAGGATGTGTACTTTCTCACAAGTTTGTCTAGTAGAGGCTTTCCCATTTCCCTCTCAAGGATTTCTCTTGGAGGAGAGACAGTGAGAGACTATGTTTTGGAGTATTGCTATCCAGGGGCAGAGCTAAGCAAAGATGGAAAAATAAACATCCGTGACGTTTGAGATTTTCCTTTGAGAACCATTCTTTTCATGATCGCAGAAATTTCCGGCACCGTTACACTACATGTAGCGAATAGATCATATATGCAGTATGTGCTAGAGTGCATGGAACCAACATTCTTCAATTGGTTTGAAGCTGTAATTTCCCAAATAAAGGAACAACTAAACAAGGGAAAGGGAGTAAGGAAGAAAAACTTCGGTTATGGTTCAATCCTCATTTCATTTTCCTTAGAGTGGATTCCACTGATGCAACCTCAACATGTGACACTGGGTGTGTCTAACCCTAGAGATCCAAGGATGCAGAGATGGGTAGAAGTACTAGCTAGGCATGCAGGCCATTCACCCGTTGTGTTCTTGACTTTGTTCTTCGCCTGGTTTAGGTGACAGGTTGTCGCCATCGATGAGTATTCATACACAGGCATTGATTTCCGAGGAGATCCAGACTTAGCTTTACCAGAAGGCGCTCAGTGGGGTGCAATAGGTAAGAATTTTTTGAGCATGTATTTTATTTTTATAAGTTTTATACAATGTTTTTGTATTTTTATGTTTTTCCCAAGATTAAACTAAATTTTTTATGTAATACAGATGTTGGTTGAGTTCATCTAGTGGAGGAACTAGAGTATGGAGTGGCTGAGCCAACAGAGATGGTTGTCGGGAGAGCGGTTCTTCAAGATTTAGACATGGATGAGACTCTGTTTGAGCTTCAGAAGAACATAGAGGGATTTAACTTTGGGATTCCAGATTTCCGGATCGAAGAGTTACCCATGTGACTACAATGCCAAACTATAGGCATTACTAACCACCAGATGCAGTTACTGCGTAGGATAGCTAGATCTATAGAATGTTACCATGAGCATCACTAGTTTACTTTTGACATGTTGCATACATTTTGAGTGCCTTGGGCACAAATTTTTGTAAAAAATTATACCTATCTATCTATTTGATTTTAGTTTTTTCCTATGTTTATTGCGCAATCCTATTCAATTATGTGAATGTATCTCTACATGTGTTGTAAATGTCTGTCTAAAACATGATTAGCTAAAGAATCATTCAGTGTGTTCAAGCTTTTGGAAATGTGTTGATATTGAATAAAATCAAAATTTCTTTCCAAAAGTTGAACTCTTAGGAACAAATGATGTAGTGTTGTATTTCTAACAGTATAAACACTAGTAAGTTGTAATACCACAAGTTTTGAGGCTAACCTTATAATGATGCAGTTAATACCAAATGAAATGACATTAGAGAGAAGTCTGATCGACGTGCTATACTCAACGATATTGTTTGTCGATCTAGCAATACAAATCCCTTGAAAACCCACTAACTCGTTGTTCGAAGCGAAAATGGCCCACACTGCAGAAGATAGATTCTGCGTACTACGACTAACACCATCAGCATATCCAACAAAAGGTTCCAAATATTCAGTCATCTACGATGAAATGTAAAGAAGATTACTAACATCAAGAAAAATCTAAAACAACCTAAGAGAGTGAATGAAAATAAAAAACATATATATATATATATATATATATATATATATATATATATATATAATACAAATAATTACTATGCTCATGATTAAGCATAGTAACGTTTTAGATACAACCCATTTCGGTACTGCGCCAATGAAATTCCATCATAATCCACCAATTCTTAGGCACCTTTAGAAAGAACGTTTTTGACAATATAGGGGCCATGCCATAATGGCTCAAATTTCCCTGTACCTATTACATCAAATTCTTGATCATAAAGAAGGACCAAGTCGCCCTTTGAGAAAATGCGAGGCTGGACATTTTTGTTGTGTTGCGCCTTTATATGTCTCTTATGTGCTTCGTTGGCCAATTGGTCTTCATGACACGTTTCATCAAGATGGAAGAGGTTAAAAAGATGCACTTCTTCTTCTAAGGTGTTAGGTAACAAGTCGATTGCGAGTTTCAACGACGGTATTTCACATTGGATTGGAAAGATAGATTTCAGACCATACACCAATTGAAAGGGAGTAAATATGATTGTGTTTCTCACTGAAGTTCTATATGCCCACAAGGCTGAGTATAGGATCAAATTCAAATTTATTTTATGAACTCCTATCATTCGTTGAAGCATACATTTAAGAATCTTATTGATAGCTTCGACTTGTCCATTTGATTGTGGATAATAAGGAGTAGAATTATCATGTGACAATCCTAACTTGGCAGTCAATTCAGTCATCATATGGTTGTGAAAATTCTTCCCATGATCTGTAACTATAGCTTGTGGGACCCCAAACCATGCAATAACATGATTAAAGAAAAACAATGCAATTTTTTGTCCTGTGTTATTGAATGTAGGCATCGCTTCGGCCCATTTGGTAAAGTAGTCTACTGCGAAAATAATATAACCATGCCCCCTGGACAAACGAGGGTTACAGGTCATGAAGTCAATACCCCATTTCAAAAATGGTCCCACGGAGACAATAAGATGTGTTCGAGCTGGTAGTTTGTGGATTTTATGATAAAAAATCTAGCATGCATGACAACTTCTGACAGTGAGGATGTAGTCGTGAAATATGGTAGGCCAAAAGTAACCAGCACAGAGTATATTCTGTGCGGTAGCGTATCCATACAAAGTTCCACCACAAGTCCCATCATGAAAATCATTTAAAATCTTTTTGGCCTCCTCATGATTGAGGCACCTTCTTAAAATTGTATCGACACCACGATGATAAAGTGTATCACCGATGATCATATAATATTTGGCTTGGTATCGAATATGTCACTAGTTAGAGTGAGAGGTATTAGGTCAAAAATTTTGGGTTTGGAGATAAATGATAAAATATCCATACCAAGGATCAGATGATCCAATCAGAAACAAAGATTTGTTAGGAATAGATGGTTTCGACGTAGTGGGAGTACTATCAGAGGGAAGGTCATAGAGAAGCTCATCCAAAACTAAAGAATTCTTTGACTTGGATTTGATGAATTCCAAATCAAATTCCTGCAAAATGACAATCCATTTTGAATACCTTCCCCCTAGCAATTGACGTGATAAGATGTAAGTCATGGGGTTGCAATCTGAAATGACAATGGTCTTCTGGAACATGAACAGATTCCAAGGCAAGCTTTTCTACGTACGAATATTTTACTTTCGTATCATTGAGATTATGAATCAAATAATATATTGGATGTTCTATCCCATTTTCTACTTGGATGAATACCATAGCAATGGTCATATCAGCCATAGCGATATATAATAAATAATCATTCTGATAATTGGGGGGATACATTATTGACACCCAAACAAGAGTGTCCTTGACAATAGGAATTCCTTCTTTTGAGACTATGAATCCAAGAAAATGACCAGACCCAACAAAAAACACACATTTATATGGATTGAGGCGTATTTTGTAGTGTCGGCAACGTAAAAATATGGCTCTCAAATGCATCGGGTGATCAGTCTGATTTCGTGAATGTGCAGGTAAATCATCTAGATAGTGTTGAACAATGTGTTTGATGTCATTGAAATCATAATCCATTTCTCTCTGAAAAGTGGCCCCAACATTATTTAAACCAAACGGTAGTTTTCTATAAGAGAATGTGACCCAGGGACAAATGAATGTTGTCTTATATTGATCCTCTGGGTGGATATTGATTTGATTGTAGCTATAAAATCCATCCATGAATGAAATTTTCTTACATCCAACATAATCATCAGTAATCTGGTCGATAAAGGGAGTAGGATAGTTTTCTTTTGGGCAAGCAAGATTAACATCCTGATAATCGAAGCACACTCTGATGGTTCCTTATTTTTTCATGACAGGAACGATGTTGGAAATCCACTCAGTTAGTGGAACAGGGTAAATGAAACCAGCACGCAAAAGTTTTTGAAATTCTGCTTTAATGGAAGAAGCCTTCTTCGGATGAATAGGACGAAGGCATTGACGTACCGGTTTGATATCAGGGTACATATTAATAGTATGTTCAATGATACTAGTGTCAATACCTGGCATTTCCTCGTAAGAACAGGAAAAGATATCTCGAAATTCACAAAAGAGAGAGCAATATGTTTCAAGTTATGATGGAGAACAAGACATGCCGACATGAATATTTTCTACCACGCCAGGTTTGGTCAAAATATCGATAGAAATAATTTCTTCAATATTTGAAAATTTTCACTTAGAATCAACTGCATTAATAGGTAAAGAATTCGAAAAGAAATTTTTGATTGATGGGTGATATAGTTCACTAATATTATCTTCATAATAAGGAATATGGGAACAATGATGATAATCTTCCTATGGTTCTCCTTCTGACATCATGGTTTCCAAAATATTCTCATCTGTCAAGAAAGTTGAGGAAAAAGGATCAGATAGAGTACCAAAATCTAAGGAACGAACAACCCAAACAACCGGTGACGATGATTTCAGATTCGCCACCCAAGCCAGATAGATTTATTGCTATGCCAGATCAATAGGGCTAGGTGGCAAAAAATATCCAACATAACAATTTCATAATCACCCATACTCTTCCTTAAGCTAGATGGAGTGGAAGAGATCATGTAGCAGGTCTCTATACTTACAATTTCTACTGACGTCGTAGGCGGCGGTAATGCAAAGGTTCCCATGAGAGTGGAATCCTTTAAGAGTCCTACACCAATGTTCTGATGTGCGAGTTGGGGTGCGTGAACGAATGGAATGCTTCTAGTTATCTGTGAGGAGGAGGAAAAGAAGGATAGTTGATTTACGACTATGATAGAAACTTATGTGGAAAGGCGATCATTCTAAAATATGTATAAACAATTGTAGTCATCGCATATACCCATGAAATTCCAAGTAGAATATTTTAGTCAAGGGGTCCGTCAACGAATTTGACATCAACATTCACTATTTTCCCCCCTAGTTCAACATCCAGGTTATTAGTAATACCTCAAGGCTTGTATGTACATCTATCAAAAGCCTTCAACGTCGTTGATGATTGAGATAGGCGTGGCGAGCCAAGTGATTTCCAACAGTTTAGAGACATAATGTACATAGATGCTCCCTCATCAATAATAGTACGATGAACAACGCGATTGAGAACATTTACTTGTATGGAGAATGCCAATTCTACTGGTAATTGTGGCACATAGTCTGTATGATTAAAGACTATGAGATTAGAATCAGTTAGATCAATTCCACCAATAGCCGACAATAAAGTTTGTTTCTGCGAGGGAAAATTTTGTAATACCTCAAGAGCTGACATAGCTGAAGGGGATTGAGCCAGATATTCAACTATATTATAATTTTGAGCAACTCTTACTCGAGGATTATATGTCAATTTATGAACAACTCCTTTCGGTGGCTTGATTTTCAATTCAAGAATAATAGTAGGCGGTACCGATTTTGTAGAAGGATTCATGGTCGTGGTAGTAGGTTGATCAGTGGCCTTACTACCGTAATATTTATTACACGTTGACACCAAAATATCTATCGAAGGGTTTGTTACAGATAACATAAGCACTTGGGAACTAGAAGCTATATCCATAGCAACCAAATTTATGTTTGGATTTGGAAATGGATTTGTCAACACAGCTGACGCATGTGAAGTCTTAACCATTTTTGAGACTTCAGCGCGGTGAGGAAAATTCTGAACAAAGTTTTCCTCATTAAATATTATGCATGGATAATGAGGTTTCCTATTTCCAGACGACTAATCAGATTATATTTCCTGCAGGTTAGAAGTTTTCTTTTTCTTTGATTTCATTTTTTCTTACTTTCGGGCTGCTTGTCATTTTTGCCTTTGTTAAATGACATGATATTGATTTCAGAAGAAGGTGCAGGATCAGATGTAGTAGCATGATGTGTGCTTGCAGTACTGATCATACCGTCTCCAGTATGAGAGTCCTTTAATTGAGGAGGAACAATCAAATTAGATCGTAGTGCGTTAGGAATTTTTTCATAGAGCGTGCTAGAATGAATATAAATAAAGTCTAAATATTGGGCACGAGAAATGACATGCTCTTCATTGACGATGCCACCCTTAGCCACATCCTTTGTTATAGATGGTAACAGGGACTTAATGAACCACTCAAGATGGGACCTGATCAGGAACAAATGTCTTAACCATTCTACGATGAAAACGCCACTCATGAATATGATAAGAAATGTGAGTAGCATTAGTTTGTTTAAAATTAGTCAAGAGTTTTGTTCCAGTTTCATATCATATGGGTAACTGGAAGTGAGTAAAAAATATAGTAGCTAGGGAAGTGAAATTATCGAAAGAAGCTCTAGGTAATTCAATATACCATTTTGCAGCCGGACCAGTGAGCGTACGCTGGAAATTATGTAGCCGAACAAAGTCATAATTGAAAGAGTTTGATGAACACCACGAATGATAAGTCATGACATGAGTCAACGGGTCTTCCCCAGTGTTTCCATTGAACTTAGGAATATCCGAGGGTAATTTATGGGGTATCACAGGCCACCAAGGAGCATGGTTTATTAGATCATTGGTTAGCCGATTTCAATCTCGTAACTCTAAAGTTGCAACAAAGGGAAACTGTCGATTAAGGTCAGGTTGAGCATAGCCAACGTATGATGGAATTGCTTGGGCAATAGGCCTTTGAGCACCAGCATAAGGAATATGCTGCTGGTAACCCAGATAGCGGTTGTTTTGATAGGCAAACGCTTGAGGATCTTGTTGACCAAAACCTGGGTACAATACTTGTTGAAATGAAGGTTGAGGCATTTGCATCTGAGGCTGCCAAGGGGTCTATCCACCAATGTTATAACCTAAATTAGGATAACTTGGATTCGGTTGTGGATAAGTATAACCTAGTTGTTGTTGTGGAATCCCATAATATGGTAGTCCATCTTGTGAATAAATAATTCTGGGTAGAGGTTGTTGTTGTAAATTGACCGAAGGAGTAGGAGTCTGAGGGCCCAATACTTGAGGGTATTGAGTTGAAGGACCCACCTAAAACATTTGGTGTGCAACAGTTTGAGTTTGTAACAAAGGTAAAGATGTATTAACAAGTGGAATTGATGTAGGTGCAACAGGTTGAACCGGTTGATACGAGTGTACAACCGTTTGTGGTTGGATAGGCAGACCGGGCTGCCATTGACAAACATTCATTTCAACATTAGGTTGACCAAAAAATTTCAGATTACTGTTGGATTGGGAGACTATAGGTTGTCCCCAAGCATGAGGAGGATAATAAGATGGAAAATATTGTTCTCCAATTGCAGGGAGTCCAGTTGAGATGGTACTGGATGGAATAGACCCAGATGGACCAACTTGATATTGCCCTAATTATGGATATAAAGGATCAAGCCATTCAATACTCACTATAGGTTTACCAGTTAAAATACTAGACGATGATATTGGTGAAGTCCATGGGTTTGAAGATGCACTAGAGAAAATTCCAGAAAAATATTTATAACCTAATGGAAGCAAAGGGTCTCCATGTAAATATGACTCTGGTGAAGTTGTGAACATCGAGGGGGTAGAGAGAGCAGGTGCTAACGCATTTGGACCAGATGGTCCAACCAAAGATGTTGGTTTAGGCATGGTTACTTGACCAAATGTGTACCTTTTTGAAGCGAAGGGAATTTGAATAGGAAAAGGATCAACAAAATCAGAGGGAGGTGATTGAGGAAAATACTCGTACAAGAAAATATCTTCCCAAAATGGGTTGAAGTTAAAGGTGTTTCATCTTGTGGGATTTCTTCAATCGAAATCAAACTAGATGGAAGTATTTCATTGTCAGGCCCAAAGTATATTTCAGGAGGTTGACTGTGCGATATGGGAAACTCAATGGCTACAAAAAATTGTGGGGTGACCAAAACAGGAACAAATTCCGATCGTTTGACTTTGGGATTCAGATATTTTGGCAAAGAATAGACAAAATTTGGATCAACTTCCACTTCAACAACGTCAGGTTCGGGAGGTATGGTCTCACTGATTGGATGGATCATGACTATGAGTAGCTGTGAGGACTCTGTCTCAACAATAGTAGACGAACCAAGATTTATAGAAAAAACTTGTGCCAAATCTGGTATATGGGAAGATGATGCTTCACCAGAGGTACTAATAGTACTAGTTTCGGTAGAGTGATTTCGCCTTCACCGACTAGAAGTGATTTCCGGTGGTAAAGGTGGTTTCAATGCTAATCTACACGAACGACGGGGAAAGGGATTTTATTCTTCCACATTGACTAATTTATTTTGTGACCAAAAAAAAATAAACAAAATAAAAGGGTAATGCTAGGCAAAAGGTTTACCAAGAAACTATGAACTGCAGAATACCTCTTGGCGAACCAAGAAGTATGTGTAGGCAATCTCCCCGAATGCTGTGTTCAGTGTATCACAATTTACAAGGCAACCAACTCGGTTCACTATGGATGGATAGCAAACTAAATTTGTCTTCCCAAATATATGCAAAGGCACGTGTAGGCCCAAGTCCATAATAACGCTGTCTAATGCACCCCTTTATAATTTTCGTACTATAACACCGCTCGATATACTCGAAGGTATGTGAATGAGATATGATATACTTATGTACGTGGAGGGAGGTATCACAGACAATTAATGACAACTTATATGTTTTACGACATTGGAACATGTCTCTAGCCTAGACCTTATAAATGTTATCGTTATGGTTCCAATGCTTTGTTAGGTAAATTGATGTAAATTTTAAGTTGATATTGTTTATCAATTTTCATTTCAAGTTTCACCGCGATGATGTGATGGAAATTCATAAAATGAAAACTAAAATGATAAGAAAACTTTTTAATTTTAGTTTCTTCAATGAAACTCCTAGCTACTAGAGGGAAAGAGCAATCAGTTTTGAGAGAAAACAATAAAGAGCACAAACTAATATGCATCTTTCCAAATTTTTTCCTATGCAAAACACACAATCCACTACATGAAAATGCACGTTTTTCTTTTCAGTCCCTTTAATGTGATTGCAAAAAGGAAACTAAATGCATTAAATCAACAAAAACAAATGATTTTTTCTTTGAGAAATGATGAATTTAACAACAATTTATCTTTTAGGAAAATGAAGAATGGAACTACAATTTCTCCTATAGGAAACGAAGAATTTGACGACAATTTACTTTACAAAAGAAAATGGCTCTAATGCAGAAATAAAAATACTTTGAAATTGATTTGTCAATGATAAATAAAAACACTTTAAAGAGACATTGAACAAACTTTCTTTTCAAAGGAGGAAGATTCAGGTAAAGTTACTAGTCTCTATGAGGCATCGGGCAATTGGAAACACAAAAAACAAAAGGTTGAAAGCAGTGGCAATGAAAAATTCAAAGGGAATGTTGTTGGCTTAGGGGGCAACGCAATCTCTAAGGGGAGATAGTGCGTTGAAAATCACCCGTGACTGGGAGACAGTGCTCTGCAAAGCACTGTGTCTTGACCAACAATGCGTTGGGGATAGTCGAGAACAAAAAATCAAGTTGTTAACACACTGCTAATGAAATTTTTAATTTCAAAAAGCCTAATATTTAAGATTTGATTCTACTAGGTGGATAAACAGAGGAAAACACACCAAGGATGAAGGGTAAACTCCCCAGTAGAGTTTCCAATTCGTTATGCGGAATTATGAATTACGGATAAAACACATTCCCTAAATGTGGTGCTCATTTAGAAGAACAGATTAAAGACTTTGCAAACACTTTTCCTAAGAGTAAATAGACACACATAAATATGGAGAAACCTACTTGGGGTCCAAACACTTCCTATTCTCCTTATGTTTCTCTTGGTGGAGTTTCCAATCCAACTTTGATCGCCAGACTAGTTCCTGCAAGTATAAAGACTAAACATCAAAGAGATTGCAATATACAGATGGCTATTTATCTTAATCAGTTAAATCAATGAAACATGAAACATATGCATAAGCTAAGAATTCATAGTAACAAAGATAAAAGCTTATACAGATACATATGTGGGAAAATGAGCATCAATCTTTATTAATGGATAGAAGGGGGAGGTTACAACCAACGATTGATTTTAAGTCACCAACTCCAGCATCATCCCAGCCTCATCACAATGAACATCTCTCCAACAACATATCACTCAAATCAAAGACTCAATTGAGAATCCAACAACATTTCTCTACCAAATTTCTTCCTTCTCAAGCACTAGGATCTGTGCTCAATTTATAGATGAGTTGAAGGTAGTTTCACAATCAATGACTTTATAATAATAGGAAAGACATGTTCCCAAGCTCAGAGGTGTTGAATGGACACATGGATTCGAAGTTTGAAACATATGCACTCTTCTAGAAGGCACTGGCCATGTAGAGATTCTGGAACAATGAGAATTTCACTCCCAATTGACCAACGCAACCTTGAGCGTCAGGAAGTGCTTTGCAGAGCACCCTTGAATGGAGGTGCCTACATATGCAAAGCAGTTAGCCCCTTAAGAGACTATGTTGGTGAGCTCATAGGTGATATAACATGTACTTCAAATCTTGGAAGCCTTGCAATGGAAGTCATGGATGATTTGTTCTTGTTCTTTGTCTTAGGGCATGTAGCAAGTGAAATGATAGGGGATGATAGGCCCTATTCATTCGTTCTGGGGATGATGTCAAGTTCAACCAAGTCATTGGGAATGGTGCCCAAATTGACCTATAACAGTAGGCACACACTTTAGCACTTTATAGGTATCTTGGTGAATATAGTAGATTGATAGGGTTTCAAAATGAGCATGAACATCATGAATTCGTTTATATCAGAAGAAAATGAACATAAATGTGAAATATTATCCAAAATAGAGCATTAAATCAATGAATTATTCTTATCAAACTTATAAATCAATTAGATAAGACATGGAAATCAATATGGAAGGTAAAATAAATTAAAATATATGATAGCATAAGAAGAAACACTGCTAAAACAGATACCACATGAATCCCACCACAATAGCTGCAAATTATGTATATTAGTTCCTACCAAAATCACAAAATACACTAGTGTTTCAAGCTAAATTACACAACATCCAACCTTTGAAACTAATTACAATGGGCCTCATATAGCCACTCAGGTCGAAATCCTCCCTTGGAGGTCTAATTTTCCAGCAATAAAGTCAAATAAATGAATCTATATGAATTTTTCTACACACTAGGGAGTTTAAAAAACAAATTCCTCCTTTATCTAACCATCAAGAAACATATCCTCAAAGAAATAAATTGAGGATAAGGAACCTATTTGTAATATTCGTTTTCGGGAATTTTTGCAATATTCTCACTGAGGACGCTATATAAGGAAATCCATACAATAAAAATGCACAACAGGACTTGTATCCTCTTATATATGATGTATGTAGCTTAAATATGAAATGGCATCAAAAACAAATTATTCTAGCTATATTAAACAGATCTCCTCAACTCATATATGCTCAAAAACACCCCAATCCCACAACTTCACAAAATAGAATTGCCAGAGACTGCAACATCGTAATTTTTATTAGAGAATATACAAAAAATGATGATTTAATACATATCTAGAGCTTTCATTAATCATAGAATTAGAAATGAGAGGTTTGACCTCTTTTACAAGCACATCAAAACATCCCGGCAAGGGTTTCCGACAAAATATCACAATAAAATGCAGTACTGGAGAAAATAACGCAGTCCACTAAAAATTTATATTATATAAAACTGAATATGATGTGAAATAGATGAAAAATATAGAAAATGGCCCAAGGCCCTCCTCAATAGACTTCCCGGAGGGAAATAAGCACCTCCTCCTTTGATATAAGCATAAAATCAAGGGGTTTGACCCCTTCTACTCTTGCAACTATAGAAAAGACGTAGTTACTGGAAGTGACTGTGCTTTAGGTGTTGACGGATGGATAAAATCAAGTTAGATGATGAAAAATGAGCTCAGGACCTCCTCTTTTGATCTCTTAAACAAGCTGAACCAAAGATGAAGGTAGAATTCCCGCATGAGAATTCCTTTGCACCAAACAATGCTGCAACTACTAAACAGCTGAAGCTTTAAATAGTCAATAATACCAAACATAAAATGAATTCTGAATGCCTTCCTTGCTACTATCTCCTCCTTCTTATCCTTGGTGAACTTCCTCACCCCGGACCCCACTCATTGATGAGGTGACTTCCTTGAGAAGATTCCCCTTTCAAAACTGCGCTGCCCTAGTTGGTTTCCCTCTTGTAGCAGTGTTGTTGACTTGTTAAACTAGATATAATTCATTTTCATTGCCCCCTTTCACACCAAAGTGGCTTTATTTGACCTCCTAACCTGATCCATCTTCACACTGGGATTTGTTTTATTGTCTTTCTACTCTTCTACTGCAAAAAATAGAGCAAGTATAATATTCCAACTAGCAGTGGCTAATTGGGAATATTACACTATTCAAATCCATTTTTACCATTTAAATTTAAATTTAAATTTTACATTAATCCACATTCACCTTTTAACTTTCACAAAAGTCAAACTAGGAATTGTCAAAAATTGCACAGTGAAAATTTTAATTAAAATCTTAGAAAATTGTAGAAGTGCAGCGCCATATTAGAGGTCATTTTTAGGCACCCTCCTGAAGTCAGAATTGAAATATTAAATAATGGTAAACTATACCCTACTTTCTATTTTACAGGACATCTTGAATTTTTTAAAACGACCCATGGGAAGGCCTTCAAAAATGCATTCTCCCAAGGTGTCTCTAGAAACACAACGCCAGTAAAAAAGAGGGGCAAAATGTTGATTTTTGAAGCCCCTTTTCTCATTTTTCTCAAAATATTAGCCCTGAATAAAAAATATGAGGAAATGGGTTTTGAGTGAAGGCCAAGATATTTTTATAAATTCTAATTTTATGCCATTTGGAGCCATCAGGAAAAAGCGCAACGCCAAAGCGTTGGACTTTTGGACCTAGTGAAAATTGCTAAATTTCTAGGTTTTCTGAAAAAATAGGCATCAAAGATGAAGCGATATATCACTAACCATGAACGTTTTTGCAAAAATCAGTGAGGTTTTTGTTTTTTTTCATGTTAGGAACAAAAAAACCTCCATTTTCCCAAGATTCTTCCCTAATTGTCCACAATCTTCTTTGCAAAAAAGTGACTTAAGCAGGAAATTGCACAATCAAAAAAATAGGTTGTGGCGATGTGAATGGATATCTCATTCTGTAACACCTGTGTAAACTATGAAGTAGGTTATTGTACTTTGGTATCTTAGGAAAAAAAAATTCCTCTAGTTTCCCTAAATTCATCTTTGTTTGGCCACAATATGTTCTACAAAACGATGACTAAACAGGGCATTTCTAGAAAATGTGCCTTCAAATATTTTTTCAAATTTCCCAAAATTTTCTCCAAATTTCCTCAAAATTGATCTAGAATTTCTTCGTGGAGACTTGAGATGGTATGCTATGCTATGAGGGAATCATCAATAAGAAAATCCAGCTTTACCCTTCTCCTTTTGGTTGATTAGGGTTTGCTTAAGCTTGTCTTGCAATTGCTTGATTTAGATTTGTACAATCTGTTTTCTTGTTTGGTAGTGGGCAACCATGTGTTTATGAATATTGTTATCCTGTTTTTCCTTTTCAAGGAGATTTAACAAGTGATTATTAACCCTTTATAACTAAAATTCCCTATCTTCATTGATTTATTTGGAAATTCTTTCATCAAAAGTGCGCTCCTCTTCTATAGGGTTTTTCTCTCTTTCCTTCTGCAATGCTCTTTGGAGGCCCATGGTTCTTGGCCTCTTCGTTCTCACTTGCTATTCATGCTCATTATAAAAATCATGCTCAACCACTTCTTTTCCTTCCTCATCATGTTTGTTTTCCTCAAACAAAATTTTCTCGAAAATCAACTATTCTGTCTTCAACTGTTGGTTTTATTTCTCTAGAAATGAAATGACAAAATTTTCCCTTGCCAAGTTGTCTTGGAGCTCTTTGATCTGAGAATCCTTGTATTTTATTACCCTCTCCAAGTTTTCCTTCTCCTCATGAGCCTCCAATTCAACTAATTCAAATTCATGTTCCTCCTCGTCATGCTTGGATGTCTCATGCTCTGTAGATGGTGATCCCTGTAGTGAAGTAGGCTTAGCCCCTTCCTCATTCTGAGGAGAAAACACAAGCCTCCTTCCTCTCTGATAGGTGAGAGTAAAATTAGGCCTAGGACTCTTTGAAAATGTAGCAAGTTTTCTTGATGATCCCACCTCCATAGGTTGTGCTGACATGACAGGTGATATGTTCTTCTCTTGAGTTGGTGTAGTAGTTGTATGCATCTGCAAGGCTGCCTCAATGAAGGTATACCATGTCATGTTATTCTTTTCCAACTGATGGAGAAATATGACCTTCACCAAGCTATGGTGAAAGAGGCTATGGTAATTTTCAATGTTTTTGACTTGCACCTTTTCAGCCATCTTTCTCACACTCCTATACAATAAATTGAATAAATTAAGGGAATTCACTGTTGTGAAGTGCATGAGTAGTCTATTGTGATATTGGTACACTCTAGAAAGTCTTCCCTCACATGTGAAAAAATTCATCACAAACTTTATCAATGGTGCATACCTCTCCAACAAGTATCTGAATGGAAGAATATGAGAATGAGGCTCTTTGTACTGTGATTTTATGAAGGGTTTGTATTTCTCAAGGTCTAGGTTCCTTCCTTTGAACCAATATTCCCCATGATTTGGTATCCCTGTAGCAAGAAATATGGCATAAAATAAAAATGTGAAATAAATCCATACAATGGTGGCCTTTTATCCCTTCAAATTGGTGGAAAACATATCTGTAAGCTGCTCACGGTAACCTACCTCCTCCACTCTTTGACAAAACCCTAGACAATTGACATCTTCAAAGCATTTTTTGATGAAGGGTGAGGAAGTGATTTCACTACAAATTGAGGGCTCATACCTCAGTATCTTCCCTAGTTTTTGATGTTGTCTCTTCTCTCATGGTGAAGAATCTCCTTCCATGATTGAAACCCTACATGATAGGAGGGGAAAAAAAGGGAAAATTTAGTAAAGGGATGAAATGAGGGAGTTAGGGAAGGGAGATGGGAGTAGGAAAATTTTGGGAGATGGTAAATGGTCTTAGGAATATGTAGGGAGTGAAATGAAGGGAAACGAGAGAGGGAAATGAGCTAGGAAATTCAAACACAGTCCTAGCTAGGGAAATTGCCCAATTTGGTAGAATAGGGCCAGGGTTTATAGGGAGATGATGCAAAATGAAGGGAAATGGGTTTGTGATGGATGTAAATGATGAATAAATTTCCAAAAAGGTGTAGGGACAATGAAAGTAGGGTTTTAAAGAATCATTTCATCATTTGTAAACCAAAAGCATGCAATTCATACAAAATCCTAGGGGACTAGGCTTATGATTTTTTCTTGGTTTTCAAAGGAAGAGAGGATATGAAAATGAATTTACTTACTTTTTATGATGTTTGGAGGGTGAAAACTCTGGATTGGAAGCTTGAAAATTTGATTTTGGTGAATTTTAGACAAGTTTTGGAAACTCTGCCCCATGTGCAGCGCAGTTCATTGGTCCACAGTTCTCGTACGCGCAACACCTCCTCCAGATGCATAGTGCAGTGATTTTGTGCACAACACCAAGAAATTTTTGCCACTTTGAGCTAAGAAACCAGTTTTTTCTCACCAAAGGAGGAATGATCTCGATGATAAGAGGTAATAGGGGTGAAAATGAAATGTATTTGTGTCTTTTTTTCCTTTTATAGATATGGGATGACTCCCTTTGAGTGATGATGGTCCCCACATGTCTTTTTTAAGCATGACTTTCATTATTTCGAACTTTGTAACCTTTGGAATTTCTAACCTTGAAATTTTTGTTGCTTCTTTGGAACATTGAATCTCTTTGAAACTTTGAACTGAAAATTTTAGGAACATGAAGTACTTATTACATATAGAAACATAAGACAACATTTTTTGAAATTAGAATTTATTGAAGAAAATTTCTTTATTACCACTCCTCCAATTTCCATATTTTATGAATGAAATGACAATTTTTATGACCTTTAAACTAGAACGACCTAATGGATACACTAAACTGAAAGAGATCATGGTAGTGATTATTGAAATGATGATGAAAATATGTGAATAATGATATATCCAACTTATTTGATGACATGGACCAACAATTTAAAATTTTTGGAAGGAGTGGAAAATATTCCTAAACCTAATGCCCAATGACCAAATTTTTGCTTGAAGACCTAGTGAAATGAAAAAAATTTGATTATGGGACCCTAACAAGACATGATAAGAGTCCATTTAATCACTAGTGACAGGATGCAAAGACTAACACTAACACTAGGAATGAAGGAATTTGGAAAACCTAGTGCTACGAGGGAGGGAAAAATGAAATCCTAGCAGTAGAAACTTGAACAAATGAGAAACATAGAACACCAATGAGGAGAGGAGGTTAGTTTTGGAGAGAGAGAGAGAGAGAGAGAGAGAGAGAGATCATTGATGAATGCCAAAATACCTAGCATAAATATTAATTGCAAACTACCTAGCATAAATATTCATGAACAAAAGGAAATATTAATTGATAAGTAACTACCTAGAACTCATCATGGTATTTTTTCTTAATGCATAAAACAAAAAATGAATATTTTGGAAGATTGTCACTTGTGCAATTGACTATATATTTGAACTAATTAAAGACCAAGTATCTTATGGCATGTATAAGAAATATAAAGAACAAGTCTCTTATGGTCTAATGGATGATAATGAATAAGTACTTACTAATGGATGATATTCATCTACGGCTTCAGCGTGTCCATAAGTTTTAAAATTATTTTTAGTTGTTTTTATAAAAAGTCTCGTTACTTTCAATCCCTTTCACTTTTTAGAAGGGAAATAACATTTTCTATCCTCCGAAGCCACCGATGTTGATCCCACATCTCCTTGGCCTAGTCCTTAAGGAATTTTATTTGACATTTTTCCTCACCAAGTAGCTTTTAGTGATGATTATCAATCAAAATTAACCTCAAAATAGGCCTATAAAATTTCAAAAGCATGGGATGTATAACAAGAATGTGGAACTTGTAAATAGGCATTCGGGCCTACATATATATAAATCAATTTCCCGTTGGATAAACGTTGCACAATGGTAAAATTCCATTAATGTCAAAATTTGGCCAATAAAATCCCATTAATGTCAATCATCGAATATCTGACTCTATGTAATTAACGTTGGATATTCGACGATTGTCAGGCTTTAAAAACAAAAAACAAAAAAATAAAGTAAACGTCCGATAATGGTTCTGATTTTATCTGTTTGTCAGTTTCCATCGTCAGATTTTAATCCCAAATGTGGTAGTGCCTAGAGTTTGGTTTTTCCTTGACTGCGTGCCTACATCTTGTGTCCTCTTATATTTTGTGCTTGGTGTTAGTATTGATGATAAGAAAATATATTTCAAAATATTAAATAATAATAATGAAAAATATTAGAAGATAATGTCTTAATAAGATAAACTGTTTAACTGCCACTCCTTGGATTTATCAACATGGTTTTAGAGCTAAGGTCATGATCAAATTTAGTTTGAAGATCACTTATACATCTTTGAATTATTCTCAGTGAAAGGTTATGTTTACATTTTTATTGATGATCAAGTCTGAAGGATTCAAAGGCATATTGAAGGACCGATTTCAAAAGTTCTAAGAAGTAAAAATCATAGTAAGACAGTTCGTTCATTTCACATAATGGGTGATCAATCTCGGTGCAATATTAGTTATACAAATTTAGTGCAACCTCAGAAATCAAGTTCGTTAAAAAGGTTGATATAATTTAGAGAGTAAGTTTCGGTGGATCACTGTGAAGAAGCTTGGATAGTCTTAGTTTTTGGAAAAGGAACTGATGAAACAAATATAGTATAAGTTCTATATTAATCTCATCAAAAAATTGAGTGATGCATTTTGGTGTATGTGAAGTAAGACAAGTTTGGATTAAACTTAGGGAAGGAGTTTTAGTGTAAATCACAGTCACAATCATAAAGGATTCAGGATCAGTGATATACTGATATATATATATATATATATATATATATATATATATATATATATATATATATATTGGAGTTGAAGCATTTCTATGGTTATTGATACATGTAGGATCAAAACAATGAATTAGTATATTATATCTTCCACTTGTCGAAGAAATAGAACTTGGCATAACTTCCCATGGAGATATATAAAGGACTTGAGATGACAATACAAGCATAAGGAACTAACTTAACGTAAATCAAGTAAGTATTCCTTACTTAACAATATGAACTTACAACAAGTCTAATGAGCTATCAAATTGTAGGTATGTAAACAAAAGGTATGTATGTTCATAATATTTTATATTTTTTCAATGTATCTAATATTAAATAGTTCATATAATCCTTATTTATATCTAGTAATCCTCATCTTCTAGGATTTACAAAGGATTTCAAGTAAAATTGCTTGATTGGAAGAAGGAATAACTTTTCATAAGATTCTATCCTCTATGGTTATCTAAATTGAGAAATTAAATCATGTTCTTGGTGTTGGTGAGGTAAATACCCTCTGCGGACAGAGGTGATCCCACTAGCCTTAGAGTGGGTCTAGCGACAAAAAATACATGCTATGACACCAATTCTTAGTTAACAAATGGACGGAGATTTGATAGCTTACTTACTGTATGTCCTGCTCTGTTGTTGTCATCGAAAGAGTGGATGCCTCTCGCTCCTGGTTTGACAGATCATGATCCGCTCATTCCCATTCTCGGACCATTTCACGTACACAAGAAACAAATACAATCTACAACATACTATTTCGCATCCGTAACTATCAGTCACTCGAAGAAGACTAAATCAATGCATCAATAAACACAACACAAAGATGGAACCAATACCATAGTTGAGTATATTAATAAAAGGAAGGAAGAGAACAACCAAGCTTCGACGTTGTGGTCTCCTCCAACAGGTTTCCAGCGGAGCGCATCTCACAAAACTCATCGGGAATTCAGACAGGGCTCTCTCTACGAAATTATCCTTGGTTCTACCTTATCGATAGAGATTACTCAGCTATAGTATCTCTTCTCCAAGTTCATCTTCTTGGCTATATGTTCAGCTAGCTTTCATAAAGGGAGAAGGCATGTTTATATAGTGGGAGAGGGAGAGGTTAGGATCCCTATAATCATGGAAGGGAGACCTATCTTCTAGGAGTGTTCCATGGGAGGAGGAAACCACTACCTAAAGAGGGAGATCCGTGGCTCATCAGATTAACCACTTCTTGTGACTCATCCCTAAGGTGGTTAAAGGAAACTTCCACCTCTGATTTGTTAAAAAACATTCCCCAAAAGGCTGGCATGGGCACAACAAAGAGACAGAGCGCCAGCTAGCATGGCCTCTAGTGTACATCCTCCACACTGGCATGAGGGGTGAACTGGCTACCCACGCCAATGCTAAAACATAGGTTTTTATGGGTTTTTTGAGGAAATTTTCAATAGGAGAAATGATTTCCTTATGCAAAAGGATGAAAAGAAGGTTTTTGCAGAGTATTACACTACTCACAGGTCATGAGAAAGACCCTCCAATATGCGGGGTGAGGGATTGCAGGGATGGTAGAAAAATTTTGTGTAATAGATGCCCCCTAAAGCATGAGGTCCGAGAAAGAGGGAGGGGTGAAATGATTTATGAGAACGCGTTCGACCAAAACACTGTTGTCGGAAAACCTGCAAGTGCGAATACAACTGATACATCTGATACATGACATGTGGCATGGGCATAGCCATCCATAAGAGAGTACATAAACAATGAGATCCAAGGTATGGACACAACCATCCAGCAGTAGGGATAAAAAAATAGACTCAGGTATGGTCGCAACCATCCAATCAAAAGATTCATATAATAAGTCATAGTAATCCACAAAGAACCCGTAGCCTGGATTTCATCAGACAAAACCCAGGGTCTTGTGCGCTATCTCGACCCAAACAAAGTACAAATTCGAGCATGCGAATATGTGAGCTGAAGTCAAACATGCAAGAACATCGTCGGATTACCAGCTAATGATGAAAGCTGTTAATAGACGTGAGAGAAACCACCAATAATGACAATGGCTCTCAAGGTACGAAAGGTACAATCCATGGAATGTGAATAGTGATCTGACATAAAACACCTGCAGAATCAGTCGATCGAAGGCCAATGATGTGGACCTTACGTCGAATTAGAAGAACTTTCCATTGAGGCATGCAGGCTCCAAGGTACCTGAAGGGAGTCTCTAGATCAACTTCCTGGATAATGAGCTAGAGTCGACAAGAAGTGATCTTGATCAAAGGTGGGCCATAACGTTTCCCACACCATCGACACGAGACAGAGGAACATGATGTTTGTGAATCAAGACCAACAGAGAATTAGAGGGAGGTTGAAAATTTAAGAGGAAAACTTCTCTTGAACATATCGGCGGCACAACAATGGATTTGGCAGTATTTGACATTAAGGGATCTGAGGTCATGGCGACGTGGCAAAGAGCAGATGAGTGGTCAAAAGAGATTGCCCAAACCCATGGAGGAAAACAAATAACAAGATGAAATGTCCCCAACCCGACATGAATGCCGACAAGTTCCATGTTCAAGAGTGACATACTACCAACACGACTACAATTTGGTTCCATTTTCCCCACCATTTCTGGAGAGTACCCCAATTATTTTTGAAAACAAGCTTGAAGGGGATAGCATATGCTTGCGATGTGAGTTTTTCCTTCGAAAAAATCCAACCTAGTACATTTTACGAGCCCTAGGGAGGAGGAACTTGAGTAACGTCATGACAAAGGAGTCTGATATCATCAGTTTTAACAAGTCTGACAAAGGGAGAACTCGACATCTTTTCATATTTAGAGAGTTTGAAAAGAAGGTAGAAAAGAAAACTCTAGCTATCCCTTTTCATAGGTAGTCTCACAGATCCGAAAAGGTAGAAAACTGTGTTTGAGAGAACCTCTTAGTCGCGATCGGCTAAGGTATTCCTTTTTCATAAATAATCTATCCCAGCCCGAAAAAGGGGTAAACGTATACTGGGTAGATATCGTTTCGCAGCCAATTTAATGAGTTCAAAATGACAAGCGACTCAGTGACCTTTTCAGTTTTAGAGAGTCAGAAAAGAGCTGAAAGGTGACTCCAGTAGTGACTTTTTCGTGTTTTTACCGAGTCCGAAAAAGAATAAAATATAACTTGTTTCTTCATCATAACCATGTGAAAACCTGTCGCTACACAAAAAGATGCGTGTAAAACATATTCCTCGAAAATAATATGAAAATATATCGACAAATATGTTTTAAAACCTATTTTAGGATTTTGAAAAGTTATAAAATACCATAAGTGGTAAATAATATTTACTTTTCACTTTTACCTCTTTGCAGAGCAACAATGACCCACTTTCCTTGTGATCTAGTGGTGACAATTGTAAACAATCTAGTGAACCAATTCGGATTCTGTCTGTTTCAGGTAAGAGATGACACCATTTGATATCTTTTGAGCTATATTTCATTACATTTAATTGTCATTTTGGATCCCTTAGGGAAGGATTTGTAAAAATTATGGCATCGCGGTTGGCGCGGGTTTCAGGCACGGACCCGCGCCAATCAATCCTTTCTTACACAGGGGTCGCACCAGGTGGCGCGAATGTTAGAAAAACAGTCGCGCCAACCGCGCAACTCAAAATCCACTTTAATTTCAAGAAAATGCAACCATTTGATTACAAAGTTTAATGCCCAAGGAGACTTACAATGTTTATATAAACAATTCATGCAGGTATAAAGAAAAAAAGATGGTAATTGAGTGGAAAGAGAGAGAAAACGATGAGGAGGATGAATAGGCCATGGAAAATAAACAATGCATGAATGTCCTCAGAAATTGTGGGCTCAAGAATTTCTTCCTGACATCGTGTCTCTGGGCTTAGCTCGAATTGCTTCAATATTTGATAAGCATTTGGGATGAAGATCAGGAAAAGTTTGTACTTCGGGATCAGGAGCTTGAACTCAAAGTTTCTGATTTGTATTTCATCATTGGGTTGTCGCGTAGGGGTGTAGTCCATATCTTAATCGGTACCTGGCCTTCCAGGGAAAGCATGGAAATGGTAATTGACAGGGTGTGTCGAGGGGCACGAAAAGGAACAGGGAGTGGTAAAGTGGATATCCAAACCATCCCTGATCTGGCACTAAGAGTAGTGTTGCACACTATCACGCAGGTTGTAGGATCGCAGGCATCACATAAGGCCATGAAGACACAACTAATTCTTGCTTCAGAGTGTATGAACCCAACTCTTTTCAACTGGGCCGAGGCCGTGACTGTCAACATCAAACGGAAACTCACTAAGTGCAAGAAGACCAAACTAAAGAATTTTGGGTATGGATCGATTCTGGTATCATTCTTCTTGGAACGATTACCCATATTCCAACGTCAGGAGGTTATTGTCCCGATGCCACCACCAAGCGAGCCACGGATGGTTCGATGGGCAACACTGATGCCTAGAGCAGGGGGTGGCCAATAGATGTCTTAGAGGCTAGAGATTTTTGATTGGCTTCAACAACAACTTATTGTCATGGAGGATTGGCTCTATGCGAGCACAGACTTCACCGGAGACCCAGACCTCCCATTCCCAGAGGGAGAGTATTGGGATGAAGAGCTAGGTGAGACTCATTTTTTATTTTCATGAGTTTATGATTTTTTGGTATATATGCATATTCTGACAGTTATTCTTATATGTATGCAGATGTTGGCCTAGAGTGTCCTGTAGGTATGTCACCGATAGCGAGGTGAGTTCCTCGCGATTTCGATCCTCATGGTGAGGGTGGCGAGGAGGAGATAGTGCAGAACTTGGAGGGGATCGCCCATGGGGTCCCAGACTATGCTCGCTTGGATGATGTACCTCGGGCTTATCAGAGGCACACTGTAGGAGTGTTGAGTCGTATCCACCGCTTGCTGAGGCAGTTGGTACGGGCGGTGACATGCTATCATGAGAACCACGCTGATTAGGCACTTGGGTTTTATTTTTGCTCATTTTTGAGAGAGTCCATGTTATCTTATGATGTAACTGAAACAAAAATATATTATTTTTTGAGTTTTATGATGCACACGTTGCAAAAAAACGATATATATATATATATATATATATATATATATATATATATATATATATATATATATATATATATATATACATCTATTTTCTACATGGGTCGATTTACATATGATGATGTTTTTATAAATTGCGCAAATGTCTATCTAGCACAATGTTAGCTATTGCATCTGTTAATGTATTCATTCGTCTTGGTATATGTTGATATATAATGAAATCAAATGTATTTCAAGTAAACGAATACGCAAATAAAATCTCAAAATGCATGGTTTTCGAACCAAATAATGACCGTTCATTTTAAGAACAAAAAGTTGTGAATCCAAATTCACAAGCAACATGTGTATGCTGAGGTTAACTGCCTCGGTTGATAGTTCCAAAACAACACTATATTCAATGACATTGTTTGTAGCTAGTCCTAGACAAATACCTTGTAAGTTAATCAACTCACCAACAGGATCATAAATTACCCAGGCTGCCGAAGACAAGTTCCTGGTACTGCGGGAAGCACCATCCGCGAAACCGACATAAGGGGAAATAGACATCTACATAGCAAGCAAGACCCAATAAGAAGAAAAAATCTCACAAAGCACATCAAACCAAATAATGCACACAAAATGAAAAAAACACCTATGTACACATATCATGCATGAATGACTCAAGCATAATACTTTTTCAGGTACAACCCATTTTTGGGCTGCAATAAGGGATAGCCTTCATAGTCAATAAGCTCATAAGCCCCATTCTGTAACACACGTTTGACGATGTAGGGCCCATGCCACATGGGTTGGAATTTTCCTACCCCCAGCTTGTCATGAGCTTGGTCGTACAGGAGAACGAGATCGCCTTCGATAAAAGAACGAGGGGAAATTGTTTGGTCAAAATGGGCTTTGACTCGCTTCTTTTGGGCTTCGATGACCAAGGAAGCTAAGCGATGAGTTTCATCCAATATATCTAAGTAGAGAAGATGTTCTTCTTCAAGCGAAGTATTAGGTAGTAATTCCACAACTAATTTAATTGAAGGGATTTCACATTCAATTAGAAGCGTGGCTTCCAGACTGTATACCAACTGAAACGGGGTGAATTCGGTTGCATTCTTAATCGATGTTCGGTAAGCCCAAAGAGCTGAAAACAACATGAGATGCCAGTTTGATTTATGGATCCCAATTGTTCGTTGAAGCATTGTAACAAGGAATTTGTTTACATCTTCAACTTAGCCATTAGCTTGAGGATAATAAGGCATTGAGTTGTCGTGACACAGACCCAACTTAGACGTTAGCTCAGCCATCATACAATCCCGAAAATGAGAACCATGGTCAGTAACAATGGCTTGAGGGACACCAAACCAAGCAATAACGTGATTGAATATGAATTGTGCCGCTGTCTTACCGTCCGTAGCTAGTGTAGGTATTGCTTCAGCCCATTTCGTAAAATAATCGACGACAACGATAATATAGGCATGCCCCCCGACCGAACGAGGGTTACACATTATAAAATCTATGCCCCATTTGGCAAAAGGACCAATGGTAATTACAGGGTGTAAAGGAATAGGCATCGCACACATCTTGCGTTGATAAATCTGGCATGCATGGCATTTGCGTACTGCAACAATGCAATCTTTAAAAATGGATGGCCAGAAATAGTCAGGACGAAGGATTATCTGTGCAGTGGCATAACCAGACATGTGACCACCACAGGCGCCACTGTGGCAATCATTTAAAACTTTCTCAACTTCCTCGAGGGTCAGACATCGGTGGAGTACAGAATCGACTCCAACACGATAAAGGGTATCTCCAACAGTACAATAAGGTTACGATTGATGCCGAATGTGGCATCGAGCATCTTTCATTAACTCAGACCTGAAAGTAGATTTTTGGAGATACACGATGATATCACCGTACCACGGATCGAGGGTGTTGATAAAGAAAAGATTTTCATCTGAAATATGATCCTCGGAATGAGAAGGAGTAGATTCTGCGGGGAGAGAATAGATCAAATCAGCGAAAACAAGTAATATCTTTGATTTGGCGGTAGCGAACTCCAAATCAAACTCTTGGAGGATAACGATCCACTTTGAGTATTTTCCCCCCAAAAACTACTGAGACAAAATATAGGTCATGGGGTTACAGTCAGAAATCATGGTCACCATGCGTAAAAGGATTTAATGATGAAAATGCTAGACGGCCTGGACCGCAGCCAACGCTAAATTATTGACATGTGCGTAACATGTTTCAGGGTTGAGAAGGTTTCGAGACAATTAGTAAATGACATCCTCATTACCTTCATCATCATCTTGAACCAAAACCATGGTGATTGTACTGAAGGCGACAACTAGGTAGAGGATGAAATCACGATGGTAATTCAAAGGACGTAATAGAGGAGCGTTGATAAGAAATGTCTTAAGCCTATCAAAAGACTGCTGAGCAATATCATCCCAACAGAAAGGGATGTCTTGCTTTAAAATTTGTGTAAATCCTTTGGCTGCTTCGGTGTAGTTCAGGATGAAATGACGTAGGAAATTTTCTTTCCCTTGGAGACTTTGGAGCTGGTGTAACAAGGACGGGGAGGGGATATTAATAATAGCCTCAACCTTAAGCAGGTCAAGATGAATTCCATCTTTAGATATGATAAACCCTAAAAGTATACCGAAATCGATGCACAAGATGCATTTATGTGGATTAAGCCGAATGTTGTAGTGTCTGCAACGAAGAAAGATCTGGGGGAGATGATTCGGGTGGTCTTTTCACGTAACTGAATGAGCAGGAAGGTCATCTAGGTATGGTTGAACAATATGCCGAATATCGTGAAAGGCATAAGACATCATGCGCTAGAATTTAGCCCCAGCATTCTTCAAGCTGAAAGGGAGTTTCTTATACGTAAATGTTCCCCAGGGACAGATAAAATAGGTATTGTGTTGATCAGACAGGAGAATGTTGATCTGATTATAGCTAGAAAAACCATCCATAAGGGAGAAGATTTCACTCCCCGCAAAATTGTCAATGATATGATCGATGAAAGGGGTGGGATAGTTATCCTTAGGACAGGCCCGATTGATATCACGATAATCAACATAGACGTGAATTTCTCCCTTCTTCTTGTCCATAGGAACAATGTTAGAAACCCACTCAGTCAGAGGAATCAGATAAATGAAACCCGCTTTGAGAAGCTTTTCAACTTCAGCTTTGATAGTGGCGGCTTTCCGAGGATGCACGAGACGAAGATGCTGGCGAAAAGGCTTCGTACCTGGGTAGGTGGGAATTTTGTGCACCACAATACTGGGGTTGATTCCAGGCATTTATTCATAAGACTAGGTGAAAAAATCATGGAATTCGTGAAAGAGGATTGTATACACTTGGACTTCCTCGGAAGAGCAAGTGACTCCCACATGGATGTTCTCGACAATCCCTGATTTCACAGAAATGTCAATAGGCATCATTTGAGTAATGTTACCCAAGTTACCTTCAACGAAGACTTCATGAGTCAAAATAGGTGTTTGAAGTTGTGGAGAAGGAACTTGAGATGCAAAACACTCAAGACAGTTAGACATTGCCCTGAGGCAAGGCATAAATGAGGAACGATGACACCCATCACTCCACGGTAGATCTTTGAGAGACATGGTTTCCATGATAGCCTCGTTGGATGGAAACACTTCTTGCAAAGGGTCAGGCGAATCGGCATCGCCGAGCCAGGGGGATTGAGAATACACGTCGAGAGACATGCTCAAAGGAGCAGCTTCAGGAGGGGGAGAATCAGATGCAGCTGTAAGCTCACAATAATTAATTTTGATTAGACTAAGCGGCATCAAATCTCCAAATGAATTAACCTGTTCAGGTAAAGGGATGATCCATGGGTCATCTGACTGAGAGACCATATTGACTTGAATAGTATTTGGTGGTGGAAGGGGAAAGATACCCATGAGAGCGGGATATTTGAAAAGACCTGGCCCTACACTGTCAGGGGGAGAAGGAATTTGATCCACATATTGAATGTTGTTCTCGGAAAACGAGGTAAAGAAAGACAACTAGTCAACAATAATTTTTTTTCCCTCGTGTGGTGTTAGTGTCCCGTGATTTGGCTGATTGGCAAGCCAAATGACAGTGTAACATCAAACCAATCTTTGGAGCCCAAGGACCTAGCCTTCCTGGACTCAGAGAGGGCTCTCTCTATCTGTGTAAGGGATATCTGTGTGTTTGCTTATTGTGTTCTGATTTTAGGCTAGTTATGAAATGGATTTTTGGTTTTGGTTTTTTAAGTTGTGAGGGATGAACTGATCAAAGACATAAGATAGGTAAGAAGATGTTAGATCAACTGGGCTATGGGGTCGAAAAGGCCAAGAAATCTTTCAGATGGTGATACAAGGTTGTTGAAGGGCCGATTTGATTCGAGGTAAAATGGATATTTGGGCAAAATGGAGTGAAATGGACATCAATTTTGTGAATAAAAAAGGATTTCAAGAACAAATATTTTAATAGCTAACATAGACATGGTAGGGCAAACCATTAATCATGAGAAATGTAACTGTAAACTAATCGATGTAGAGAAATAAACATTCAAGCCATGCATAGAGATATATAACTCTCTAACTTTATGAAATGGCTATCAGACTTTGGGGAAACACATCTAAGATAGACAAACAACTCAAATCACTATTTCGGAATGCCTAAAGATAGTACTTTAAGCTATTGGTCACTTTGAAAACAAGATTGCACAGTCCTAGGTAAAGGGCAAGATCAGAACAAGGCCTCCTTGGTTCAACAAATGACAATCTAACCAATCAAAGAGAAGTTTCATAGGTGGAACTATGGCTAGCCATGAGTAAGCAGGGCGTACCATAAATCATACTTAGCATGCATAAAACCATGAATGAAACAAGAAAACAATATTCTTAAGTTATTAAAGAGCAATCAAGAATTCTTTAATGTGACTAAGAATGAAGAAAACATGGAAGCTATAAAGAAACAGGAAATTTGAGGTGCCTCCAAGGGCATGTCTCAAATTTGTTCTCTACTTTCTTATAGAAAGCAAGAACATGGATTTATGAATGAAAACTAAGAAACAAAACAGAGAGAGAGATACACTATACCATTCTACCAAGTCATGGAATCCAACAACAATCCTCTTTCATCATCCAAGAACATCCAAGAAACTATCCAAAAGCATGAGACAAGTATTTATTCCAAATCTTATATGACCATATATTGCTTCCATTCATCAAGTTCAGCCTTTTTTACAATGAAATCCTTTGGAATATATAGTCCAAAGTGAGGAAAACCTCTTAGTTCAACTTGCAATCTCATTGGCCTATCCAAAATATCTGATTTTGTCCTTGACGCTTTGCAAAGCCCAAGGCACAAAATATCTAATAAAATTTCTCAAAAATTCTATAAAAGGGAAATAAATTGAATTTTCATAACTTATCATGTGCAAAAATAGCTAAACGCACATGAAGAAAAGTCACTTTTGAAAGGTTGAATTTTTACAAAAATACTCAAAAAATACATCAGCAAAAGGTCCCCTGACTTGCCGACAACTTTTGGAGGCCTTCCCATTGTAGAAACGAGGCTCATGATAGCTCGTTGGAAAGATCTGAGTGCCTAATTTATCAAAATGTTTATTTTTCTCCCAAGTGACCAATAGAAGTCCTCCAAAAATAGACCTGTGTATAAAAAATAGAAAATAGGCCTTGCTGATAAACGGGGCAGAGTGTAGAAAAAGCGAGTGTTTTTCGCCATTTTTGGGGAGAAAAAGATCTTCAATGGCTCTAAAAATTGTTGAGTATGTGCCCCTAAAAATATGGCATACAATGATACCATTTTAATTCTTTGATGATGCCCCAAATTAAAATGGCGATGCCCATGAGTTTTGGCCAAAAACCCAAAAATGACAAAAAACCAAAACATGTCGAATTTCGCCCAAACTTGGCAAGCATGACCCTCAAGGATTTTCAGGAATATGTTGTGAAGCTGAGGCAAAAATTTGGAGCCTTGAGGTGTCTTTCCTCAATTTTGGTGTCGGGCGCTTCCCTTTAGCCTCCTTGATTTTTTTCTGAGCAACCTTCAACTTCCGCTGGGAAAATTGATTTAGCTTTTTATAATGCCCGGTCATCCTCCGTTGAAGGTCCAAGTCCCTATTTGCCTTCTCCAATTTCTTCTCCAAGTGATCATTAACTCTCTCAAGCCATGCTTCTCGATTTTTCTCTATCTCTTGTTTGAACAATGCAGTGAGAGGGGTAGATTGGAGAAGGGCATCTTCTTCTTCCTTTTGTTTCTCGAGGGCCTTTTTGAGCCCCATGGTTCTTGGCCTCTTCCGCCTGGGCTGATCTTAGCCTTCGCTTTCATCGAACTCACCCATGAGTTCTTCCAATCTCACTTATGCTTCAGAGGCCTCCTTTTTGTATTTGATGGCCCGTGTCTCTTATATAGCCATATGGACACTCATCTTCTTGTTTTGAACTTGCAAAAAGTGATTGAAGTTCCTAGCCCTATCAAGATCAATCCTCAAAGCATCAATTTGGATTTCTCTATGGATCAAGAGATTTTCTAGAATCCGGGCTTCATTATCACTATCATCACTTTGGATTTGGATGATGTCGAATTCCCTTTCTTGTTCATGACTGCTTTATTCCTTGTCCTTCCCTTTGCTTTGGGTGGCTCTTTTAGTCTTCTTCCTCTTGGGCAATTCGACCATGGGCTTCTTGGGAAATTTTCCCTTGCTTCGGAGGGCCCTAGTCACATTTGGAGTTACAACTCTAGGCAACCTTTTCCTTGATGTTCGGGGCTTGGCCACTTTCGGAGAAGAGAGCATGGCCCCTTGCCTAGGAGAGACAACTAGCACATGCTCCATGGGCTCTTTACCCTTGTCACTTTGCTCCTCATTTTTTCCACTGTCTTGGATTTCTTCATGGATGCCTTGGCTATCCTTTTGAATTTTATTTTGAGGGTTGTCCTCCTCACTTTTTTGCACCTGTATATCCTGCTGCCCCTTTTCTTCATGAGGTTGTTGTCCTTTTTAGGAGGTTGTTGTTCATCATCTTCATGGGACTACTCACCTTTTTCATGAGGCTGCCTCTGTTCATCATGTTGTAGCTGTTGTGTATCATTCTGTGGCTGCTATGTATCATGCTGTGGCTGCCCCTATTCAACATCTTCATGAGTCTTCTCACCCTCACTGTGTTGCACATCTTTATGCTGATGCCCTTCATCATATTCAAGAGTCTACTATTCTGCCTCACTATGATGCTGCTCATCATCATGCCCTTCTTCCCCTTGCTGTTCTGTTTCATCATGCTGCTGCTCATCATCACTTTCTTTTTCTTGCTCATGCTCTTCTTCCTCATCATGCTTATTCTTTTCTCCCTCTTCCTACTCTTTTGTTTGTTCTATGGTAAACTTGAGCTTCTTGGGAATAGGTTTGCTAGAAGAAGGTGAAGGATGGTGAGTAGGAGGTGTAGGAGATATATGAACTGGAGGGGCAGTGGAGAAATCTGGATGGGTGATGAAAGTATCCCAAGGGACCTCCTTCTTCTCAAGCTGATGAAGAAAGATGACTTTGATGAGGGAGTGATGGAAGAGGCAGGCTCTTTGCTGTGAAGGAGGCTTTTTCTGAATAGTGGAGGCCATTTTCTCAATGCTTCTATGTAGGAAGAAAGGGAGATTTAGAAATTTGGCCCTCGTGAAATGCATGACCAATCGAATTTGATAGGCATAGACTCGGGAGAATCTTCCCTCACAAGTGAAGTATTTCATGATGATCTTCATGAGGGGGGCGTAGCTAGTCAAAAGATATGAGAAGGGGAAAATGGATGGACATGAATCTTTGTGCTCAGGCTTTAGAAAGGGCTTGTATTCTTCTAAGTCCAGGTGGCTTTGTTTAAACCACTTCTCCCCTACATAAAGAATTTTAGTGGCCTTGGAGATGGACCTTGGAGAGAATTTGAAATCTAGGCCTGCAAGCTAAAAATGCTTCTCTAGAAACCTCAAAGCACAAAGGTGTGTTAAAGGGGAAAAGCTCTTCACCTCTTGTACTCTTTGGAAAAAATATAGACACCCAACCTCATGGAAATTGAACAAGACTGATGGGTGGGCATTCACTTCTTCAGTGGAAATAGGCTCAAATCTCTTATGCAGGCCACTCCTACTATCTTTCCTGGGAGGCATCTTGTTTTGAATGCTCTCTGCACACCAAGCTGTCTCAAATGGCCTTTGGAAAGTTTTTCTCAAGCACACACCTCTATATTTCCTATCATTCACTGTTTGACCAAGACAACTGCTTCAAATGCTTTGTAAAATATTCTCTCAACACCAACCTTCTGCTCCTTACAAATCAAAGTTTTGTCTCCTTTGTGCCAAAAAACAAACAGTTATCAAAATAACAAGCACACAGTCAAATTGTTACTTTGTTTGGGTAAGGTTACAAGGATCCTTTGTGTTTTGGTATAAGCAAGAAAACCTTGTAAAAAACAAAACACCCCTCCCAATCAAAAACACTCCTCTTGTATTTCACTGTTTCACATGCATAGGTAGACAAGAACACTTTCAAATTGATTTAAAAGCTTTTCATAACATACTCTGTTTCATGGATCAAAGGAGGCAGCACTAGTTTTGTGTTTTACCACACATAGAGGACTTTTGAAGTGATAGAATATTTCAGACTTGATCACTATTGTTAAAATTAGGCTCACTGTTTCACCTTTCAAACAATGTGTTTTCCTTTCGAACACTGCCTCCACCTTATAACACTTTTTTCACCTTATACTTGGCTGACAGAGGTTATTTTTGTCCTATCATAGCTAGGACACCTTCACCAATTTAAAAAAAAAAACCTATAACACTGTGCTTTCTTTGACTTGCAAGTAGTGTTATGGTTTATCACTGTTTTGAGGGTAGCTTTAGGCCTGTTGAAACTAATATGAACACTCCATTAGCCTCCCACTGTAACGAAATTTGTCAATATATTTAACAAATCACCTTGATTTTCCTACCAAGACCTCCATTTTTTAATCACCATTTAGTCTTGAAAATATGGCAACAATCACCCATTTAGCAACTCGAATACACCAAGGAGGCAAATAAAAATATCTCGAAGATGGATGGTGGCCTTTGCTTGAAGAGTTGAGCAGGTTCAAGACCCTTTTGGAGGTGTTTTGACTGTTCAAACATGCGCGGCACATTGAAATGGAAAAGTGCCGTGTAATAGACAAGGTGTCGAGTCAACCTTCGGGCAGTTGTGACCGCACCTACAGGCGCGCCGCGCAGTAATGTAACCCCTTTGTAAATTTTCTCCTGAACGCGCCGTGTGCTCTTCCAGGCACGCTGCACAGTTTTAAAACTTCAAACTCTGCAATTTTTTGCTTGAAACGCTTCTTCGGTCCAGTGAGCAGCTAGGAGGAGGTGTTGTTTGCATTTTGAAAATTGCAAATGGGCTTGCAACGATCCTTTTAACCTCTTAAAGTCGAAAGAGTCGTTTACCCTTGAGCTTACTTTGTGAGGGTTTTGAAGGTCCCTTCTGAAAAAGGTGTTGGTTTCAAAACAACAAATGAAGCCCAACTTTATCAATTATAATCTTCAAAATAAAATAAACCCAATATTTCGACCAGGCCTTTCTAAAGTGCCGTGGATGACTGTTTTTGGAGATCTTTATACATGTGACCCCTTTTCACAGTGAGAAATCCATTTTGAAGGTCAACATCTCTTAGTGTTTTTCTCATTAAGGCAATACTATTCTATTGCTTCTTTACTATTCTTTATTAAAGAAGAAACTCTGCCACTGCTAACCTTTTTACTAACCTTTTAAAACGGAAAACTTTGCTCACAGACAGACCACTGATTTGTGAGGCATTCTTTGCCATTCTTGCAAGGATATAGCTCACCTTTTTAAAAATTAAATTGACAGTTTCTGCTCCTGATGTTTTGACGGTGATCATGCCCATTGTGAAACTAATTGAACTGGCAGGTGCTACTTTGAGCCTTCCTCTTGACTGTGGGTGAAAAAACTTATTTGAAATTGTAAGTGAAAATTCTGTTACAAAAGGTCTCCATCATCAAAGCAACTAACTAACCTTAGATTGAAAAAGTAATCCAGTCTTCAACTTTATGAAGATATAGCAGGGGATGAGAGCTAAAGTTTAAGATGTAAAATTGGAAAATTTTCCCTTTGTTCCTTTGTGAAGGAAGTCTACAAGGATAATGAATTTCTCATTCATTTTACCATTTTGACAGTAGTCCCTTTGAAATCTAAACCATACTGAAAATGAATGCTCTTCATATTTACATAATGGTGAGCCTTCTACTTGTAATGAAGGTGGCCTATTTTTGACAAATTCCTAGGTTATTTTCAACTCCTGTTTTAACCAAATGAAAAAAGGTTTATGAATACACTGTTAGTGGTTTTCTTTGTACTTGATGGCAGAAGTCAGTTTGAGACCAAGACTGTTTGACCTCTTTAGCCATTTTCTTAACAATATTTCTTTATTGATAATCACCCCAGTAGCTTCATATTGTATTTCAATAACAGTGAAACTTATGTAAACAACATTTAAAAGCACCATTGCTTTGCCTCTGCTTTTAACACCATTTTCTATTCAGGAACCTTAAATTGTCTCCCACTGCTCCTAAAATTTTCCTTTCAAACAGTGAAAAACCTTAAAATCAAACTCTATCCCTGGCCCTCTGCTTATAGATGAAGGAGGCCTTTATCACAGTGCCTTCAACCCTCTGCCTGTAAAATGAAGGAGGTTTTCTCAGTCTTCAACCCTCTGCTTGTAAAATGAAGGAGGTTTTCTTAGTGATGCCATTTCATCAGTTTTTAAATAGTGTTATCTTTCCTTTCACTGCCTATTCATGCTTAAGCAAATGAAGATGAAAAACTATCAATAATTCATGATGGGAATTTCTCTAAGACATGTAATTCTGCTTTCCAAATACCTTTGCACCTCTTTAGACATCACAAGCAATTTGGCTAGTATTTGCAAAGCATTTCTTGTCATTCATAATTTACTAACCTTTGACTATGATTGCATGAGTTTAATGAAACAACTTTCTGCCCTGTAGCTGCATTCCAGGCTCAAAACCACATGAAAAGCAGTTGTCTTCTCATGTTGAGTTAAATACTGTCTTCTAGAATACTAGTAAACTTCTGCTCTTGAAATATCCATTGAAAAACTGTAAAAATACCTAATATCAGTTTGACCTATGTCACATGCATTGCTGAGATTTCAAGGCTTGTTAGTGGCGCGACTTAAGGGTGTAACCAAACTTTATTTGCAGAATAGGAAGGTCTGTTAGGATTGGTTGATAGTAGATAGAGGTTCTTTGGCTTTTAGGATAGTTTTCCAAGGGAGAAATGCCTAAAGCGCCACTACCTAACTTAGGGGGGGACTTCTTGAACATATTTGGATTGTTTTCTTTGGAGCTGATGGACAAGCTAGTATGGCTGAGGCTAGATAGGGCTTGACAATGAGGTTTTATCTCGTCATGGGTTGATTGAAAAGGTAGGAGTGAAAAAATGTTTATGGGTGTTTTCCAGCTGGCAAATTTGTCAATTTTTTAGATTAGCTGCTAGAAAAATTGGCTGTAACAACTAGTCATCACCAACAAGTGAAAAATACTAATGATTAATAGTGGCTCCATTTGGGGAGGGCAGCTCCTTTTCAGGAGGTGTCTAGAATTTCAGATCTTGGTTCTTTGAAGACCAATGCCTTTATCTATTATCGCAAATATCTTTCTTCCTTGATGCTATTTCTAAAAATTGACAGCATGATTAGCATCAATGATATTTCTACCTACCCCACTATATTTCCTAACAATTTTTCTTCCTTTGGGTGCATTTAGACTAGAAACCCTTTGACAATATATTTTTTGAAAAATGAACCTATCTAGTTCTACACTTATATCTGCCGGGAGTTCAAATTAAGTTGATGAACTCCTTTGTTTCTCTACCTATCCTAGATCAACTGCCAAGGTTAAGCTGTTTGACATGATTTTATTCTCTAATCTAAAACATGAAATTTAAAAATGACCAAATCAGGATTAGACAGTCTGATTTTTCATGTACTTGTGGCACGAAAGACAAGCTACACACAAATATTATTTTGCATAACATGAAATCTAGAAAAGTGGGGCTAGGATACACAATTTGTTTTTCAACCCCGCTTCCCTCTTTGGTTCTGTTTTGAGCATGTGGAACCAGTATAATTTCCTAATCTACTCTCTTTGATAAGTCAAGCTTACAGAATGTTGACCATCTTTTCCACTCACTAACTTATCAGCAATTACATTTAAAACATGTTCAGCTATGATTAGGCTAGATAACTGAACAAGACATTTGAGCACTAGTAGCGACATTTAGACTTGTGCGCTTTCCAAATGACTATTTTTTGAACATGGGGCCTTTTTTCTATTTTTCAAACCGCCCTTTTTTTCTATTTTTCTATTGTTTTTGTTTTTTCTGTTTTTTATCTATTTTTCAAACAATGATATATACAATGATTGAAAATGTTTTAAACTCAGAAATCTTGGAAATGGCGAAACTTAAGCATCTTATCCTCATAAGGATCTCCTACCACTCTTGGTCCACTCAGCTCTTGAAAATAAAAATTTGGAAAATTTTCTCTTTCAAGCATGACTAAAGGATTCAGGCATGAATCTCTGAACAACCCCATATCTTCCTGATGTACCTCTTTATACCTCTGATTTCCACTCCTTCCTTTGTTGTATATATTTTTCAAATAATGTAGATATTCTTTTTCATTTTTGAAGTATATGATACATCATCAAGGTACATCAAAGTGTAGAAATTCAGAACTGGAAACATGGCTTTTAGGAGCATATTTTTGATATTCGACGGTTTTGCAATTCTGGGTTTGAAACTGGAACTTCTTCCAGCATACTAGAAAAATTCTTTGAGTTGTCTACTTTGCAAAGGAATCATTTGGATATAACATGAAACATCATCTTGTAAAGACATATGATTAAAAGCACTTATCATCAATATATCATGGTCTTGGGCAGGAAGGATAAAATTTCTATCACAAGGGTGTGTATTAGTGTTTCTAAAATCAAAATATATCCTATGACCAGCTATTTTTTCTTTGATTATTACTGTTTGGTTCAGATTTTTGTATTTTCTTTTGTCGAAGTTGTTTCTTGGAGTGATGGCAGTGGCATAGTGTTTATCACTATTTTCTCGGTATGAAGGAGTATTTTGAATAAGATTTCCAATTCTAGCAGTTCTAAGTCTTTGGTGGAGTGACAGAATGTTAGCCAGTTCAAGTAATTTAGGTATATTTGGGCTGCAATCATCATATCCCCTCATAAGAAGTTTATAAGGCATTTTTTCTGGATTTTGAGCTGTTATGGCTACAGTCAAGGTTTCATTTGCAGTGGTAGAGTTATGTGATGGTAAATCCTTGAGGTATGGTAAGAACATTAAGCTTCCCTGCTCCTTAGTTCTAAAAAGGTTTGTGATATGTAAGTCTTCTAATGCCTCTATTCTGAAAAAGTTTCCTGATGTTACTGTTGATGTTTGCCTAAGGTTTGAGAAATTTTCTTGATAGTACATAAATGGTTTGTGCTTCTTGCTCTATCCCTGTTTCAAAAGGAACACACTCACTTTCCTCAAGACATAGCTGTTCATGATCATGATAGTTTTGAGTGTCCAGTTCATCATAGAGAACTTGGGGCAGCTGATGTGGTAGGTCTAAGTTTGTTTCAAATCCTTCTGACTATTCTTCAATGTCCTCATCAGTGTGTAAAATGAAAGAGTTCAGATCAGAATGCAAGGAATACATCGGGATGTTATCTGGCCTCTCTTGGCTGCTGATCATGTATTTCATGTGTGATTCTCGATAGAGTATTCTAGTTTGGTCAAACATGGGAATAGTGGCGTAGGACATATCAAGTTGAATATTTCCTTGAATCTTGGCTCCCCAAGACCTGGATAAAAGCATTCCATAGTTGGGAGGGATGTCTACTACCACTATGTCCATGATCAGATGTTTCGCAAGTACTTGGGCCAAACTAAAACAAATATCTTTGATCAAGCCTAGACATTTGACTCTACTCGAATCAAATGAATATAAGCCTTTATATGGTCTTGTGATTTCTAGGTCTAATATTTCTATTACAACCTTCGGCATGAGATTATGCAAGGCTCCAAAGTCTAGCATGGCATTGTGAAGGATTTGGTCATGGATATTCAGATTGATGTAAAAGGGAAGAGTGGTTCCTTCTTAGAATTTCTCTTCTATTTTCGGACCAAACAACACTTCAGGAGTGTCATCAGCTAGATTAAGGGTGTTCGCATCATTTACTATATTCAGGACCTTTAACACTTGGGATTTATAAGAGCCTTGAGCAATAAGTTCAGTGAGAGGCATGGTAATCTTTATTTTGGCGATTTCTCCCTCAAAACTGAAGGGGGCTTGCAGTTTAGACAGGTTTGCTTCAACATTTTCAACCATGGCTTTCTCTATGTTCTGATTTTGTTGACTTTGTTTTGGGATTTTGTTTGACACAACTATCTCGGGAATATTTGTGGTAGTACTAGGAGCAGCTGAGTCAAGACTTGTTTGAATAGATTTATCTTTGTTTTGGTCAGTTTTCTTGACCATGATTTTGTTGTTGTCCACTGCTTTTTTAAGGATGGCATCAGGGGTTCTAGCAGTGTCTGAGCTACCTTTCTTGGAGTTGTCCTGGTTTTTTATGCTTCTAAGGTCATACTACCTATGAGCTTCTATAATGGCATTCTGAAAATCTATGGCAGGATCTTCGGGATCTTCATAGTTGGTTTCGTCCTGATTTGGATAAAAGAACTCTTGCTCTTCTACTGTGAGGTAAACCTCACTCTCGTTATCAGAACCTATGAGGTTCAAATGATTTTAATCAATGGGTTCAATATCCCTATCATCCTCATCAACATAATTTCCATTAAAGGGTGGCCTAATTTGTTGGTCATTTTCCCTTGGTTTTTTTTGAGGTTGTTCCATCTTAAAATTTTGGTTCTAGTTTCTGTTTGGAGGGTTTGGCTGGTTGTCCCTAAGAGGGGTCTTTTCACTTATCTTTTCCCACATTTTGGCCATGGACCTAACTAAGTCATCCATTCTGGGATCTAAGGAAGGGGCTGAAGTGGAGACCTCATCTCGGTATGTGACTTTCCTTTCTGATCTAGTCCTAGCTCTTTTTTCTGCGAAGTTGGCTTCTGCACTTATGGCCACTTTTTTCATTTCCTCTAAGGTAGGGGGGTCCTTGTCTCTTAGTTGATAAGTCATGTCTGGGTCAAAACCTTCGGGGAACTTCGCCAAGGCTGAGCCAAGTGGAGGTTTGAAGTGAGGTGGGAGGGCATTATACACACTGTTGAACCTAGTGCAGTATCCCTGGACACTTTCCCCATTTTCCTGTTTTAGATTGCTATACTCTGACAGGATTTGAATGGGGTTCTTTCGGGTTTCCCACTTGTTTATGAAGGTTTGGTAGAGTTCTAGGAGATTATGGATGTTGTTTGGAGTTAAGTTTTTAAACCATTTTTTGGGTTCTCCGCCCAGGCTTTGGGCGAACATCCTCATTCTGATGGTCTCCTCTTCTATTTCCATGTATTCAAAGGCATCGCTAATCCTATCTACATGTTGTTGAGCTGTAGTAGTCTCAACTCCGGTAAAGTGCGGGATTTTGGATTGATAATCATTTTTTAAGGGAGCCAAAGTCTATGGCAACACCAAGGGTGCATACCATGCTGCCATGATGGGAGCTAATGGATGATGTATAAAATGAGGGCTTGTGGGATGAGCTGAGGTGGTTTTAACAGTAGTGGTTTGGATGGGTGTGGTGGATGTACTTGGACTAGTGATCTTATTTTGAGCAGATCTGGGGTGGTAGGAGACAAAGTGATGGAGAAGTTGAAATTTGGGAGGTGTAGTAGGCGAGGCTTCTCTACTAGGACTCTATGGCAGATCTAGGGGCTCAAGATCGTCAAAGTCTATCTTACTTTGTGACTTGCTTCTAAAAAGGGTTTTTGCATATTTTAAGTCAAAGGGGGAATCCTGCAAGGCTGTGAGATGTTCAGGTACTGATCTTGCTTTATGGCTGGACCTATCGGTAGCTAAATTGCTAGTTTTGGAAGCTTGCCACAGAATCTTCTCTGGGTAATATACTATGATAGGGGGATTTGGGTCTGGATGAGAACTGGTGTTGATTCTTCGTGAAGCCAGATTTCGAGTCTAGAGTTTAGAGAGGACGGTATTTGGGATTGTTTCAGATGGATGGCCTCTCTAGGGTTTTACTAATGTGAAGGATGGTCAAAACAAAAAGATGGACTAGTGGAGTCGCTAGGTGGATTTCTATGAGAACTATGGTCCACCACCAACACTATCAAAGATGCTTTTGGGAAAAAAATTTATAGCAAAATTTGAGATGAAAAATTGCAAAGAAGAGTGATTCACTTGGTTTCAATAGTTTTCTAGGCTATATGGACAAGCTAATGGTTCTTTTTGCAAGGTTACTTCTGTTTATCTCCTATGTTTAGGTGAAGTCTTCTGAATCACTAAGTTATACTTAGTTTGTCACTGATTATAGAGTTTGCACCATAAGTTTTAAGTTTTGGAAAGGATGAGTTAACAGAAAGGTATGATTTATGAATTTTTTTGGTCTTTTAATGGAGTTTTTAGGCCTACTGGAGGCTAGTGGAGTCGCTAGGTGGAACTTGGTTGTTTTTGTAAAGATGTAGCTATGGTCCACCACCAGTAACTAGGGAAAAGCCAATCTAGGAATGTTTTGGGGTTTTTTGAGTTTTATGTGTAGCCTATGGTTTATTAGAGTGTTCTACACCTGTTTCATCACTTTGCTAGGGTGGTGAGAACAAAAAGAGTTTACTCTAAATGATTCTATGGACTGCTTGCCTATTTAATTTTTAAAGACTAATGAATCTACAAGAACTTGGTAGACTGTTATGTACTCAGTTAGTCCCACCGTGATCACCATTATGTTAGTGTCCCATGATTTGGCTGATTGGAAAGCCAAATGACAGTGTAACATCAAACCAATCTTTGGAGCCCGAGGACCTAGCCTTCCTGGACTCAGAGAGGGCTCTCTTTATCTGTGTAAGGGATATCTGTGTGTTTGCTTATTGTGTTCTGATTTTAGGCTAGTTATGAAATGGATTTTTTGTTTTGGTTTTTTAAGTTGTGAGGAGTGAACTGATCAAAGACATAAGATAGGTAAGAAGATGTTAGATCAACTGGGCTATGGGGTCGAAAAGGTTAATAAAGCTTTCATATGGTGATACAAGGTTGTTGAAGGGCCGATTTGATTCGAGGTAAAATGGATCTTTGGGCAAAATGGAGTGAAATGGACATCAAGTTTGTGAATAACAAATGATTTCAAGCACAAATAGTTTAATAGCTGATAGAGACATGGTAGAGAAAACCATTAATCATGAGAAATGTAACTGTAAACTAACTGATGCAGAGAAATAAACATTCAAGCCATGCATAGAGATATATAACTCTCTAACTTTAGGAAATGGTTATCAGACTTTGGGGAAACACATCTAAGATACACAAACAACTCAAATCACTATGTCGGAATGCCTAAACACAGTACTTTAAGCTATTGGGCACTTTGAAAACAAGATTGCATAGTCTTAGGCAAAGGGCAAGATCAGAACAAGACCTCCTTGATTCAACAAATGACAATCTAACCAATAAAAGAGAAGTTTCATAGGTGGAACTATGGCTAGCCATGAGTAAGCAGGGCGTACCATAAATCATAGTTAGCATGCATAAAACCATGAATGAAACAAGCAAACAATATTATTAAGTTATTAAAGAGCAATCAAGAATTCTTTAATGTGACTAAGAATGAAGAAAGCATGGAAGCTATAAAGAAACAGGAAATTTGAGGTGCCTCCAAGGGCATGTCTCAAATTTGTTCTCTACTGTCTTATAGCAAGCAAGAACATGGATTTATGAATGAAAACTAAGAAATAAAACATAGAGAGAGACACTATACCATTCTACCAAGTCATGAAATCTAACAACAATCCTCTTTCATCATCCAAGAACATCCAAGAAACTATCCAAAAGCATGAGACAAGTATTTCTTCCAAAGCTTATATGACCATATATTGCTTCGATTCATCAAGTTCAGCCTTGTTTACAATGAAAGCCTTTGGAATATATAGGCCAAAGTGAGGAAAACCTCTTAGTTCAACTTGCAATCTCATTGGCCTATCCAAAATATCTGATTTTGTCCTTGAGGCTTTGCAGAGCCCAAGGCACAAAATATCTAATAAAATATCTCAAAAATGCTAAAAAAGGGAAATAATTTGATTTTTCATAACTTATCATGTGCAAAAATAGCTAAACGCACATGAAGAAAAGTCACTTTTGAAAGGTTCAATTTTTACAAAAATACTCAAAAAATACATCAGCAAAAAGTCCCCTGACTTGCCGACAACGTTTGGAGGCCTTCCCGATGTCAAAAAGAGGCCCATGATGGCTCGTTGGAAAGCTATAAGTGTGTAAGTTTTTAAAATGCTTAGCTTTCTCCCAAATCACCACTATAAGTGCTCCAAAAATATACCTGTGTATAAAAAACCAAAAAATAGGTCTTGCTGATAAACGGGGCAGAGTGTAGAAAAAGCGAGTGTTTTTTGCCATTTTGGGGGAGAAAAAGATCTTCAATGGTTCTAAAAATAGTTTAGTATGTGCCCTTAAAAATATGGCATCCAATGATATGATTTTCATTCTTTGATGATGCCCTAAACTGAAATGGTGATGCCCATGAGTTTTGGCCAAAAATCCAAAAATGACAAAAAACCAAAACATGTCGAATTTCGCCCAAACTTGGCGAGCATGACCCTCAAGGGTTTTCAGAAATATCATGTGAAGATGAGGCCAAAATTTGGAGCCTTGAGGTGTATTTCCTCAATTTTGGTGTCGGGCACTTCCCTTTAGCCTCCTTGAATTTTTTCTGAGCAGCCTTCAACTTCCGCCGGGCAAACTGATTTAGCTTTTTATAATGCCCGGTCATCCTCCGTTGAAGGTCCAAGTCCCTATTTGCCTTCTCCAATTTCTTCTTCAAGTGATCATTAACTCTCTCAAGCCATGCTTCTCGATTGTTCTCTATCTCTTGTTCGAACAATGCAGTGAGAGGGGTAGATTGGAGAAGGGCATCTTCTTCTTCCTTTTGTTTCTCAAGGGCATTTTTGAGCCCCATGGTTCTTGGCCTCTTTCGCCTGGGCTGATCTTCGCCTTCACTTTCATCAAACTAACCCATGAGTTCTTCCAATCTCACTTTTGCTTTGGAGGCCTCTTTTTTGTATTTGATGGCCCGTGTCTCATATATAGCCCTATGGACACTCATCTGCTTGTTTTGAACTTGCAAAAAGTGATTGAAGTTCCTAGCCCTATCAAGATCAGTCCTCAAAGCATCAATTTGGTTTTCTCTATGGATCAAGAGATTTTCTAGAATCCGAGCTTCATTATCACTATAATCACTTTGGATTTGGATGATGTTGAATTCCCTTTCCTGTTCATGACTTCTTTCTTCCTTGTCCTTCCACTTGCTTTGGGTGGCTCTTTTAGTCGTCTTCCTCTTGGGAAATTCGACCATGGGATTCTTGGGAAATTTTCCATTGCTTCGGAGGGCCCTAGTCACATTTGGAGTTACAAATCTAGGCACCCTTTTCCTTGATGTTCGGGGCTTGGACACTTTCGGAGAAGAGAGCATGGCCCCTTGCCTAGGAGAGGCAGCTAGCACATGCTCCATGGGCTCTTTACCCTTGTCACTTTGCTTCTCATTTTTGCCATTGTCTTGGATTTCTTCATGGATGCCTTGGCTATCCTTTTGCATTTTATTTTGAGGGCTTTCCTCCTCATTGTGTTGCACCTGTATATCTTGCTGCCCCTTTTCTTCATGAGGTTGCTGTTCATTTTTAGGAGGCTGTTGTTCATCATCTTCATGGGACTGCTCACCTTTTTCATGAGGCTGCCTCTATTCATCATGTTGTAGCTGCTGTGTATCATTCTGTGGCTTCTGTGTATCATGTTGTGGCTGCCCTTGTTCAGCATCTTCATGAGTCTGCTCACCCTCACTGTGTTGCACATCTTCATGCTTCTGCGCTTCATCATCTTCAGGAGTCTGTTGTTCTGCCTCACTATGATGCTACTCATAATCATGCCCTTCTTCCCCTTGCTGTTCTGTTTCATCATGCTGCTGCTCATCATCACTTTCTTCTTCTTGCTCATGCTCTTCTTCCTCATCATGCTCATGCTCTTCTCCCTCTTCCTTCTCTTTTGTTTGTTCTGTGGTAAACTTGAGCTTCTTGGGAATAGGTTTGCTAGAAGAAGGCGAAGGATGGTGAGTAGGAGGTGTAGGAGATATATGAACTGGAGGGACAATGGAGAAATCCGGATGGGTGATGAAAGTATCCCAAGGGACCTCCTTCTTCTCAAGATGATGAAGAATGATGAATTTGCTGAGGGAGTGATGGAAGAGGCAGGATTTTTGCTGTGAAAGAGGCTTTTTCTGAATAGTGGAGGACATTTTCTCAATGCTTCTATGTAGGAAGAAAGGGAGATTTAGCAATTTGGCCCTCGTGAAATGCATGAGCAATCGAATTTGATAGGCATAGACTCGGGAGAATCTTCCCTCAAAAGTGAAGTATTTCATGATGATCTTCATGAGGGGGGCGTAGCTAGTCAAAAGATATGAGAAGGGGAAAATGGATGGACATGAATATTTGTGCTCAGGCTTTAGAAAGGGCTTGTATTATTCTAAGTCCAGGTGGCTTTGTTTAAACCACTTCTCCCCTACATAAGGAATTTTAGTGGCGTTGGAGATGGACCTTATAGAGAATTTGAATCTAGGCCTGCCAGCTAAAAATGCTTCTCTAGAAACCTCAAAGCACAAAGGTGTGTTAAAGGGGAAAAGCTCTTCACCTCCTGCACTCTCTGGCAAAAATCTAGACTCCCAACCTCATGGAAATTGAACAAGACTGATGGGTGGGCATTCACTTCTTCAGTGGAAACACGCTCAAATCTCTTGTGTAGGCCACTCCTACTGTCTTGCCTAGGAGGCATCTTGTTTTGACTGCTCTCTACACACCAAGCTGTCTCAAATGGCCTTTGGAATGTTTTTCTCAAGCACACACCTCTGTCTTGCCTATTAGTCACTGTTTGACCAAGACAACTGCTTCAAATTCTTTGTGAAATATTCTCTCAACACCAACCTTCTGCTCCTTAAAAATCAATTTTTTGTCTCTTTTGTGCCAAATAACAAATAGTTATCAAAATAACAAGCACACAGTCAAATTGTTACTATGTTTGGGTAAGGTTACGAGGATCCTTTGTGTTTTGGTATAAGCAAGACAACCTTGTAAAAAACAAAACACCCCTCCTAATAAAAAACACTCTTGTATTTCCTGTTTCACATGCACAGGTAGACAAGAACACTTTCAAATTGATTTAAAAGCTTTTCATAACATACTCTGTTTCATGGATCAAAGGAGGCAACACTAGTTTTGTGTTTTACCACACAGAGAGGACTTTTGAAGTGATAGAATATTTCAGACTTTATCACTGTTGTTAAAATTAGGCTCACTGTTTCACCTTTCAAACACTGTGTTTTCCTTTCGAACACTGCCTCCAACTTATAACACTTTTTTCACCTTATACTTAGCTGACAGAGGTTAGTTTTGTCCTATCATAGCTAGGACACCTTCACCAATTTAAAAAAAAAACCTCTAACACTGTGCTTTCTTTGACTTGGAAGTAGTGTTATGGTTTATCACTGTTTTGAGGGTAGCTTTAGGCTTGTTGAAATTGATATGAACACTCCACTAGCCTCCCAATGTAACACACTTTTTCAATATATTTAACAAATCACCTTGATTTTCCTACCAAGACCTCCATTTTTTAATCACCATTTAGTCTTGAAAATATGGCAACAATCACCCATTTAGCAACTCAAATATACCAAGGAGGCAAATAAAAATACCTCGAAATATGGATGGTGGCCTTTGCTTGAAGAGTTGAGCAGGTTCAAGACCCTTTTGGAGGCGTTTTGACTGTTCAAACATGTGTGGCACATTGAAATGGAAAAGCGTCGTGCAATAGACAGGGTGTCGGTCGGCCTTCGGGCAGTTGTGACTGCACCTACAGGCGCACCGCGCGCCGCTACAGGCACGCCGCACAGTAATGTAACCCCTTTGTAAATTTTCTCCTGAACGCGCCACACGCTCTTCAAGGCATGCCGCGCAGTTTTAAAACTTCAAACTCTGCAATTTTTCGCTTGAAATGCTTCTTCGGTCCAGTGAGAAGCTAGGAGGAGGTGTTGTTTGCGTTTTGAAAATTGCAAATGGGCTTGCAAAGGTCCTTTTAACCTCTTAAAGTCGAAAGAGTTGATTACCCTTGAGGTTACTTTGTGAGGGTTTTGAAGGTCCCTTTTGAAAAAGGTGTTGGTTGCAAAACAAAAAATGAAGCCCGACTTTATCACTTATAATCTTCAAAATAAAATAAACCCAATATTTCGACCAGGTCTTTCTAAAGTCCTGTGGATAACTGTTTTTGGAGATCTTTATACATGTGACCCCTTTTGACAGTGAGAAAGCCATTTTTAAGGTCAACATCTCTCATTGTTTTTCTCATTAAGGCAATACTATTCTACTGCTTCTTTACTGTTCTTTATTAAAGAAGAAACTCTGCCACTGCTGACCTTTTTACTGACCTTTTAAAATGGAAAAATCTTCTCACAGACATAACACTAATTTGTGAGGCATTCATTTCCATTCTTGGAAGGAGATAGCTCACCTTTTTAAAACTTAAATTGACAGTTTCTGCTCTTGATGTTTTGAAGGTGATCATGCCCATTATGAAACTGATTAAACTGGCAGGTGCTGCTTTGAGCCTTCCTCTTGACTGTGGGTGAAAAAACGTATTTGAAACTGTAAGTGAAAATTTTGTTACAAAAGGTCTCCATCATCAAAGAAACTAACTAACCTTAGATTGACAAAGTAATCCAGTCTTCAACTTTAAGGAGATATAGCATGGGATGAGAGCTGAAGTTTAAGATGTAAAATTGGAAAACTGTCCCTTTGTTCCTTTGTGAAGGAAGTCTGCAAGGATAATGAATTTCTCATTCATTTTACCATTTTGACAGCAGTCCCTTTGAAATCTAAACCATACTGAAAATGAATGCTCTTCATCTTTACATAATGGTGAGCCTTCTACTTGTAATGAAGGTGGCCTATTTTTGACAAATGCCTGGGTTATTTTCAACTCCTGTTTTAACCAAATGAAAAGAGTTTTATGATTACACTATTAGTGGTTTTCTTTGTACTTGATGGCAGAAGTCAGTTTCAGACCAAGACTGTTTGACCTCTTTGGCCATTTGCTTAACAATATTTCTTTATTGATAATCACCCTAGTAGCTTCATATTGTATTTCAATAACAGCGAAACTTATGTAAACAACTTTTAAAAGCGCCATTGCTTTGCCTCTACTTTTAACACCATTTTCTATTCGGGAACCTTAAATTGTCTCCCACTTCTCCTAAAATTTGCCTTTCAAACAGTGAAAAACCTTAAAATCAAACTCTATCCCTAGCCCTCTGCTTATAGATGAAGGAGGCCTTTATCACAGTGCCTTCAACACTCTACTTGTAAAATGAAGGAGGTTTTCTCAGTCTTCAACCCTGTGCTTGTAAAATGGAGGTTTTCTTAGTGATGCCATTTCATCAGTTTTTAAACGGTGTTATCTTTCCTTTCACTGCCTATTCATGCTTAAGCAAATGAAGATGACAAACTGTCAATAATTCATGATGGGAATTTCTCTGAGACATGTAATTCTGCTTTCCAAATACCTTTGCGCCTCTTTAGACATCACAAGAAATTTGGCTAGTATTTGCAAAGCATTTCTTATCATTCATATTTTACTAACCTTTGACTGTGATTGCAAGAGTTTAATGAAACAACTTTCTGCCCTGTAGCTGAATTCCAGGCTCAAAACCACATGAGAAGCAGTTATCTTCTCATGTTGAGTTAAATACTGTCTTCTGGAATACTGGTACACTTCCGCTCTTGAAAGATCCATTGAAACACTATAAAACTACCTAATATCAGTTTGACGTATGGCACATGCATTGCTGAGACTTCAAGGCTTGTTAGTGGTGCGACTTAAGGGTGTAACCAAACTTTATTTGCAAAATAGGAAGGTCTGTTAGGATTGGTTGATAGTAGATAGAGGTTCTTTGGCTTTTAGGATAGTTTGCCAAGGGAGAAATGCCTAAAGCGCCACTACCTAACTTAGGGGGGGACTTCTTGGACAAATTTGGATTGTTTTCTTTGGACCTGATGGACAATATAGTATGGCTGAGGCTAGATAGGGCTTGAAAATGAGGTTTTATCTCGTCATGGGCTGATTGAAAAGGTAGGAGTGAAAAAATTTTTATGGGTGTTTTCCAGCTGGAAAATTTGTCAATTTTTTAGATCAGCTGCTAGAAAACTTGGCTGTAACAACTAGTCATCACCAACAAGTGAAAAATACTATTGACTAACATGTGGAAACTTTAGAAGTCGAAAGAGGGTGGACGGAATGCATAGCATAGCATGAGTCCAACTGCGACCGAGTAGAAGATTGTAATTGAGTTTGGTGTCAACGACTTCTACTTCAATGTTGACCGTCTTTTCTTGAAATGTGATCGGCAAGCTAGCGAGAACACCCAAGGGTTTTGATTCCCTTCCATCGAATGCCTCAAGGGAATTGGGTGACAAAGTCAGGGCTAGAGAGCCAATAGCCTTCAAGCAAGCAGATGACATGACACAGGTAGATGCACCTTCATCCACTATGACTCTATGGATGTTGAGACCGTTAATGTCGACTTGTATAACAAGCGCAATCTGGTGCGGAAGTTAGGGGATGAATTTCTCTAAGTCAAAAGAGAGAAGGCTAGAATTAGCAGGGTCAATCTTGTCGATCACAGATAATAATTCTTTCTATTGAAACAGACAACTCTAAAGTAATTTTAACGTGGACATCACGGAAGGCACTTGTGCTAAGTCCTCAACAATATTGTAATGCTAAGTAGCATGGGAGTTAGGATTATAAGAAGATTTTTGGAGAACACCTTTAGAAGGTGGCCATATAACGAGTTCAGCACTAGGCCTTTCAATTTCAAGAGGACCAGAGGTAGGTGGGGGAGGATGACCATCAACGACCTCTTTCCCGGCTGCCTGGTGTGATCCGACATAATCTTTCGACCGAGTAGTGATGGAAACGGGTGCAAAACCGTTCATCATGAAAACTTGAGAGCCAAACGATGCAGATGGTGGAGGTTGCTTGACCATCTGGGTCTGCTGAGATGGAAAAGGTTCCTTAAGGACCGCCGAAGTTCCCTTAGTGCCTTTGAGCAGTTGACTAACCTCAGATCGTCTAGAAAAATCCTTAGTGTAGTGGTCCTCATCACAAATCAGATAGGGATACTTCAACTTTCACTGTGAACCATCATCAGCACAAGGTTTAGACGATTCCAATTTTGGGGCATCGGATTTGACCTTGCCTTTTCCCTTCTTTCTCCCCTTGGAAGTCTTTTCTGCAGGATTGACCTAAACGACGTTGACCTCCGAGGCTTTTCCAGAATCCGGGGTAGGCTAAGGAGAAGAAGTATTGGAAGAATTTGATTTCTGCTTCCCATTGGAAGACTTGCGTGAAGTCTGAGACACGGAACCAATAATGTCGTCGACTAATGGGGTAGGCGGCACTTTAGAGGTCCCAGGTCGAGGGGCCTCAGTCAAGATGTCATACAAAATGCCCGATTGACAGTACACTAAGTCAAGGTATTGGGCACGAGCGATGGCTTGTTCCTCAGTTACACATGCTCCCATGGCGATGTCTTTTGCAATTTGATTGACAAAAGAGGTGTTGAACCAATGAGTAAGAAGCTGATCAGGAATTTCGAACTTGATCAGGCAACGATGTTGTCTCCATTCATGAATGTGGTCGAAGATATGGGTAGCCTGGTCCTGTTTGAAGGATTTTAGGAGATGCGTCCCGGCATCATAACGAACTGGCAACTGGAAATGAGTAAGAAATGCCATAGCAAGAGTGTTGAAATCTTGAAAGATACCACGAGGCAGTTCGATACACCACTTAGTAGCAACTCTGGTGAGAGTGCGTTGGAAGAGACGGAGTCGAATAGAGTCGTCCACCCAAGAATTGGAAGAACACCATAAATGGTATGTCATGACGTGAGCTTGGGGGTCTTCTCTAGACTTACCCTCAAACTTGGGAAAATCGGTAGGAACCTTCGTCGAAACTGGAGGCCAAAAATGATTATGAAGAATGGGATCATTTGTCAATTTGGACACATCAGATAACTCCAACATGGCGAGAAAAGGTAATTGAGGGTTAAAAGGCATAGCAGGTCCTTGATAAGGACCTGTACCCATACTCCATCTTGGTTGAGTATAACTCTGTCCCCATTGGTTCTGTCCCTAAGGATTCAGACCATAAGGTGTATAAGCTGGATAATTCGGTTGATATGGTGGCTGAGGACCAGGATACGGGGGTTGAAGACCAGGATACTGATTCTGAGTATACGAGGGTCCTGATTGAGAAACATAATGATTTTACTGCAGAGTATAAGTATAGCTTGGTGGTTGAGGGTAATAAGTAGGACCTTGAGGCGGGTTGTAAATCGGTCGATATTGACCTTGAGGGAAATAACTGCCTTGGGGTCGAATGGGCTGCTGATAAGCGGGGCCCTGCTGAGCTGGATAAGTCAGGCGCAGAGGTTGATTCGGCTACAGCATAGAGTAGAGCGGTGGCTGAGCAAGGTGAATGGACTATGCAGGTTGGCCACACTGAGCAGGTTGACTTAACTGATGAGGGCCACCAGGTTGCCCCTGCAGAGCAGGTTGGCCTGATGGCTGTGGTGGGCTAGGTTGTGCTTGATAACCAGGTTGACCTCGAGTAGGACCATAAGATGGTCCTGGCTGTGCAACATTTGGACCAACTAGAAGATATGGTTGTTGAGGTTTCACCAAAGATTGAGATGGATGGATTTGCCCCCCTGGACCGTATGAAGGTCTGGGTTGATATACCGGTTGCCCAGCTAGTCCTTGAGGTTGCCCTAGTTGGATCACAAGCTAATCTTGTAAAGGTTGACCTTGAGGATTGTAAGGCTGCCCTTGTGGGCCTTAAAATAATCCTTGTTGGACCTAAGGTTGTCCATATAAGGGTTTCCCTTGTGGGTCGTACACATACCCTTGCTGCACCGAAGGTTGTCCCTGAAAGGGTTGTCCTTGTGGGTCATAAGCATACCCTTGTTGAACCAAAGGTTTTCCCTAAAAGGGTTGCCCTTGTTGGTTAGAGGGTTGCACAGGCAAGGTAGGTCTAAAACCGGAAAGTAACTGATAAGCCTCAGGAGTAGGCAAGTAGACAGGGTTGCCTTGCTCGTCATACTGAAACGAAAGTGAATAAATTGGGGTACCATCCACACCATAATGAGAAAAATAAGACCGATAAGGATCCTGAGGGGACTGACAAGTCTGGGAGCTCTGCTGCTAAACAACCAGCCGATACTCCTCAAAAGAAAGTCCGTCAAGGATCGCCATGGCAATCGAAGTCTCAACCGAAGTCAAAACTCCTGACGACTGAGCAGTGACAACCGGTGCCAAAGCAGCCACATAGACAGTAGGCCTAGTGGGAATAGAAGTAACAAAAGGCATCGAAGACGAGACAGGTGTCATCGATGACATTCCTAATGACGTAAGAACCAGGCCCCTTGGCGGAGTTGATGTTGCCATGGAGGCAATACCGGCTATAATCTGACCCAAAGACCTATATCTGGCTGGAAGTGACACCGATGGTGAAGATTGAGCAAGCTCTTGATGGATGTCTTCCAGGAAAAGTTAGTATTCTTCATCAGAAACTAGAATACCCTCACTGCCATTAGGACCAGACGAGTCCATGTCTGAATCCACCGTGAGATCTTGCAAAGGAGTACGAGGGCTAGGAGGTATGATAGCAGCCAAATGGTGATCCCGTTGTAAGAGGGGGAAAATGTTCCCCAACCCCAAACCCAAACCAAGCGTTTGAAAGAGGCCAATGGAACTCAATCCGTTCCCCAAAGGGGTACTCTGACGGGATGACAGGTTTTTGAAGCTCAGCAGACCTAGAGGTCTAAGAAGTTTCAAGTGAATCGTCCAAGAAAGGACTGCTAGTAGACGAAATGGATGGTTCTGCCACTGTGACTGTAGCACACCAGAAAAGGGAAAAATATCGAAAATGAAGACTCTTGGATTAAAACAAAGGCAAACAAAGATAGGCCAAGTAATCAAAATTTAATGGGCGTGTAATCATAGGTAGTTTATTTTACCACAATGAAACCAAAAATTTGTTGTTTCATGTTTTAAGAGTTAAGAAACAATCAAAGATGGCTCTAGTCTCTTTCATTTTTAAACGAGCGCGAAAGGACAAGTGCTCGATGATCTTTTCAAATTTATGGAGTCAGTAAAGATTGAAAATGATTGCTTAGGTAGTCTAGGTAAAAGGGTGTACCAAGTTCTCGTGAGATGCCATATACACCTTGGTTATAAAATGAAAGAGGAATCAACCAAGGACTTGACGTACGTGCAGGTAGTCTCCCCGAATGTTGTGTTTGGTGTATCATGGTTACAAGGTGGCAGACTCGGTTTCCTACGGATAAAAGGATTGCAACCTAGAGGGGTCTCCCTTTATATAATCGATGGTATGGGGAGCACAAGTCCGTATTAGCGTTGTCTGAAGCCAGATGGCAAGCAACAGTTGCTAGGTTTAAATATGGTCCCTAACTTAGACCACTAAATTTTTCGTTAAGTTTCAATTTTGCCTTAGGTTAATTGAATAAATTTTAAGTTGATCTTGTATTTATGTTTCAATTCCAAGGTCCTACTGAATGTTGGATCTCAAAAATCCCTAAATGCAAGCTACATGCCATAAAATACCATTTCGCTCAATGAAAAGCTATCTACGAGAAATTTAGGAGTTTTCAAGCGATAAAAAATAATGATAACACACAGAAGCATCCACTACAGAACCTGATGCAAACTAATGAGAACAGGAAATATTTCCTAGAATGCCCAATGCTAGTTATGCAAAACATTTTCCAATTCCATAATGCAAACAAGAATGCAAGCATGAAATATTTTTTTTTATTTTTCAATGTAATAGAACAAACAGTGCACTAAATTACATGAAAAATGAATCTTCACACTAGTTCGAGAATGCCAATGCAAGAGTCGAGGCGAAACAATTCAATCAACTCACAAGAAAACAAAACAAAGACTCAAACCAATGTCACAATCTCTCAAATCGAAGAAATATGTCGAAACAAACCCATACAAGCAATGTGGGCTATGCTTGGATTTTAAAGAAGAAAAATTGAATGAAAGAGGCAAGACTCACTCAAGACTCATTCCACCAAATGCAATCACTCAAAATGGATCCACGGAGTCGAATGAAATCAAGCAAATAACGAAGGTGACCGTGAAACAAAAGACCCAAACTCCTACAGGAGGCTCAGCATACCAAAGCACTAGAAAACCCTGAGGCCATGATTTTTAATGAAATGGACAAACAACTGAAGGAAGGAGGCTGTTCACAGTCACAAACAATCCCAACACATTCAAAACAAGTCAAGAAAACACCCAGAGACACCAATACGGACGAAAAACTCCAAAATAGGGAAAACCCTAGCACCTACAGGAAATGGCATGTTTGTCTGGCTATAATCCATGCCAGACAGGGGATGACGCAGGTGATGAACTGGAAACAAGTACCAGTTGGCGCAACTGTCAGATTGGAAACCGCACAAATCAAGCCAACCTTAGAAAAATGAAAATTTTCGAAAAAACAGAGGTCATATCTGATCCTCTGGGGCTGAACATGGATCTAAGACTCAACAAAACAACTAGAAAAGGAAATATAAGTAGACAAAGACCAAGAATAAGGCCTAATGGATGAAAGACAAACTCGCACTGATCCCCAGTGGAGTCGCCAATTTGTTGGTGAGGTAAATCCCCTCTGCGGACAGAGGCGATCCCACTAGCCCTAGAGTGGGTCTAGCCACAAACAAGACATGCTATGACACCAATTCCTAGTTAAAAAATGGACAGAGATTCGATATATTACTTACCGTATGTCATGCACTGTTGTTGTGTAATGTTCCAAAATTTTAGCCTCCAAGCTAAATGGAACATTAGAGTTAGCATCAGCTTTAGCCGGTAAATAAATGGGTAGAAAAGCCCATAAGTCTTATAAGGAGGAAAAAAACACTCCAATTGTGAAAGGAGACACTCTTTCTAGCTCAATAAAACACCTCCATGTGTGAACAAGGTTAAGATCAAGCTGCTTTAACTAAGTCAACAACACAGTTTTAGTGGAGGAGGAATCCAAGGATGAATATCACAATTTTGGAGGGAGATGTAACTTGGGTTAGAAGTTACCTAATTGAGTGGGTACAAGGGCAAGAAAAATCATGTATTATATAAGGAAGAGGATGGAAACATTATTCTGCATTTCTTAGTTCATTATTCTTGTCTGCCAAGACTTGTTGCTGCTTTGTTGCTTAGCAGAGTTGCAGTGTTGTTTAGCATCGGGTGTTCCCGAGTGGGAATCCCACCTATTTCCTTTGAGAAGCCTCATTGGGAGAGTTTGAATTCATCATTCCACATCAGGTTTTCAGGCCAAGCTTTATCCATCTTCATCAGCACAACTTTTCCATAGATTGTGCAGTGTTGCTGGGTGCAGCAGTGGAAGGGATTGGAATCTCGACTTCTGAGCTAGTTTCTCATTGGATGAAGGTTTCCTTCACTTGAGAGATCAGTTTGGAGAGCTCCAGAGCTTATTTCATATCTTTGGTATCATACCACATGTTTCCCATACATTCCCAACATTGTTTCTGCTAGGGAATGCGTTATTTTGGAGGTAGTGTTCATTGCATGGTTTGGTGGCTCCGTTGTTGAGTTTCTTTGTGATTGAGAGGTCCATCATTTCATGGGAGGAATCCCTTGAGAGATCTACATCAGATTAGACATATTTAAAACCTTTTACACTCATGTGATTCAGTGTTACAGTGGTGATTCAGTAAACTACTGAATATCACATTTTGTATGCAGAGTGTTTGACAAGAAACCCTTGCCGGTTTCTTTTGTATTTTGTATAAGGAGATGAGATCTTTGTTCTTCAGCATTATTTATCAATACATGAGTATATATAATTTTTTCCTTCATATATGAGTGTAAAACCTCTCTTATACTACGCAGTCCATTAAGCAGCGACTCCGATATTTTGCAGTCTTGGGGTTTTAGCATTTTTTGGCATTCTTAGGAGTGGGAGATCTATTTAACCCACCTAGTTTGCTTTGTTTTAGCTCTATTATTGGATTTAAGTTTCATATTGTCTAATATATGGGATGCAAGAGTCCATTTCACTGTTTTATTGCATTTGTTGATGGAAATGCATTTTTCATTACATGTTTCATGAGTGGTTCTGAATCTGGAATATTACAGTGGTATCAAAGCATGATATCTGGCTCAGCCTGTGAGATCTAGCTATCAGAGGAAGGAGAGATGGATAGAAGCTAGAAAGCTTCAATATGTGACAGAATAAAGGAAGACAAGCTTACAAAGCTTCTTCCAAAATCTATGCAAAGCTTTCAAGGAGAGCTGAAGGAAATGAGATTGGAGATGGGATCTCCAAAGGAGGTTGAATCTAGAGCTGAATCTATATTTTCACATGGTGAGTGTGAGCATATAGCTACACTCCATGATGCATGGCGTAGTCAAATGCCCAGCGCTATCCTGAGATGGATGGGAGGAGGAAAAATGCCTAAGAGAACTCTTAGTGATTTGTTGCAGGAGTATGAATCTCAAACTGAGAGGTTTAGAGATCATACTAATTTCAAGGAGTTTTGAAAGATCTAGGTGGATAAGAGAAAGCAGCAGGATGCAGATAGATTTCTGCAATATACTTTTGCCAGATCACCTACATGTTCAGCTAGTGATTGGGTGAAGGAGCTAGATTCCTATTTGTAGTTGTACCACATTTCCAAAGGTGAAGCCATCAGAGTCGCAGCACTGCATTTCAGAGGTAAGGCTCATGCATGGTGGATTTCTGAATCTTGTTCTTTAAAGAATGCCAACACTCTCTCTTATGCAAGACTCATAAAAACATTGATGGAGAGGTTTGGTGAAAAACTTCCCAAGGCACATGAGCAAGGAAAACTTGAGAGAACAAACCCCTTGCATGTGATGAAGGAAACTCCACTTCAGAAAACCATGGGAGAAGCAAACATCTTACAGTACACTGTAATATCCCGTTTCGGGGATATCTCTAAAACAAAACAAACTCCAACTAGAGATGGACTGGGAGAGCATTTACCAGATATGCCACCTCTGAAAGAGGACAAAATTTGGAGGCTACCTGGCCCTTTCCAGACTCTGTCTAAGAGTATAAAATAAATGCAGCAAGTGGTATAGAACTAAAATGCTCAAATATATATAAAAATAACAGTGTGGCAGAAATTTAATAACATAGAAATATAGAGAGGAAATGCTAAGCCATTTTATTAAACTGGGAAATATAATGAAGTACAATAGGTGATCAGAGTGATGACACCTAAACTTGCTCAAGGCAAGTGAAGAAATACTCTCAGAATACACCAAAAATGGCTGCTCTCTGAACTGTGTCCCAAGTGCTGGAAAATTGCTGTGTAGCTGCTACCAATGAAATGAAATGATAACTAGGGGCTGCTTCCCTTGCTAGAATGAGCTGAAAATCTGGAATCCTCCTCTACTCTCCAATCCTGAAAAAACCCAGAAACCATATTAGAAATGGCCGACCTCCGAAAAAACACCCCCCTTGGGGAATTACGCTGGCCTCCAAGGCTCTGCGCAGAGGCTAAATAGGAAAGGTTGAAATACTGCCTAAAACTCCACCAAAATCCTCCCAAAGGCAAAGGCTGATCCTCTGCTCAAAATCTCAGCTCAAATCTCCTGCAAAAACCCCGATCCGGAACACCTCCTAGATGGACTGCGTCCTCCCTCTCAATGACTGCACAGTATCTATGAATGCACGGCTCTGAAATGAAACCAAACACCAAAATCTCCCACAAAATGCTGAAGAAATAACCTTGCTTGAGCAGGCACGCGAAGTCCCCCGAGGCTAAGGGCGAGATCTCCGACCGGAGACACTCAATGCACTAAACAGTGCTGCAGATAGGCTAAACAGCCAACGTGCTCAAGAAGTCAAAATGACCAGCTCAATATCATCAACAACGAATTAATTAAATGAGAAGGCTCCTCCCTCTTTTATAACGTTGGCCGTCCTCCAAAACCTTAAGTCCTATCTCCTCAACGTAGACTCTCTCTCTTGCCATGTGCTCATCCTCATCTGCGCAGTAGCTTCTAGAGCATATGTGGGCCCCCTCTCTACGTGGTGCTTGGCCCCCCTTGGCTCCCCTTTAAGTCACAACGTTGTGCTACTAGGGAGGATGTTTTATTCCACTAAGTGAGTTAGACCCTATTCACTCACTTTTTATTTTTTAATAAACTATAGACGACAAAATTGAACAAAATCGAATATTCCAATTAGCTTTCGTTAATTAGGAATATTACAGTCTCCCCTGGCAAAATGTTTCTTGTCCTCAAGCAACTGAAGTGATGGATGCTGCAAAATCTTCTCACTCTCCCAAGTGGCATCCTCATCCGGAAAATTCCTCCACCTCACCAAGAATTCTCGGACTGTCCTGCTCCATAGCTGCCTCTCCCTGGTATCAATAATAGCCTCTGGCTGCAACACCAAATGCTCCTCATCATCCGTGGGTGGTAGCTCATCTGTCACTGTCACCTGCTGCCCCAGTGCCTTCTTTAGGCATGATACATGAAAAACGTTGTGGATCTTGATGCCTTGGGGCATCTCCAACTCATACGCTACCTGTCCAATCCTGTGTATCACCCTGTATGGCCCGTAAAAGAGGGGCTTGAGCTTCTCTGCTCCAATCTACTTCAGTGATGACTGTCAGTATGGTTGTAATCATAGGTAGACCAAGTCCCCTACCTCAAACTGTCTCTCCACCCGACCTCTATCGGCATACAACTTCTGCTAGTTTTGTGTTGTAGCCATATTATCCTTGAGAGCTCGGAGAATGTCCTGACTCTCTTGGATCCAAATATTGGCTTTAGGAGCCTTGATACCACCGAACATCACATCAGCAAAAGATAAGGAATGATACCCATACAAAGCATAAAATGGTGACATACCAATGGACATGTGATGTGTCGTGTTATAGAGGTACTCCCCCAAATGCAACCACTACAGCCATGCTCGCTGTTGTCCACTGACATAGTTATGCAAGTAGCTCTCTAGCCACTTGTTAACTATCTCTGTCTGTCCATCCATCTGTGGGTGATAACTGGTACTCGTGTCAACTCCGTCCCCACTAACTGGAAAAGCTCCTGCCAAAATCCACCCATGAAGCGGCTGTCCCTATCACTGATGATGGTCTTAGGAAGACCATGTAGCCTGAAAACCTCTCTGAAGAACAGCTTGGCCATCTGTGCTACTGTGTAATGCATGGATATGGCAAAAAAGTGCGCATACTTTGTCAGCCAATCAATGACGACAAAGATACAATCCTTTCCCTACACCATGGGCAACCTTGTGATGAAGTCCATCGAAATACTCTCCCATTTCCCCTTTGGAATGGGAAGAGGCTGCAACAATCCTGCGGGATGGCTCATCTCCCCCTTGTTCCTCTGACAAAAATTGCACTCCCTGATGTGCTGGAGTACGTCCTCCTTGAGGCCCTTCCATGAGAACCTCTCTCTAATGGCCCTGTAGGTTTTGGTAAACCCCTGATGGCTTGCCAATGGTGAATCATGTGATGCCTGGAGTATATTCTTCTTAAACTGAGATCCCTTAGTCAAGAAGATCCTGTCCCTGTAGTAGATGATCTCATCGACCACCCTATACCTGTCATCCGCCACCTGTCCATCCAGAACCTCACATGCAAATCTGTCCTTGGAGTACTCCACTAATAGTCGAGCCCTCCAATCTGTATCCAAGCTCATAAGAGATAACATGGCTGGTCTACGTGAAAGGGCATTTGCTACCATGTTATTCTTACCCTTGACATACTCAATGTCAAAGTCATATGCTTGGATCTTACTAATCCACTTCTACTGCCTCTCCTGTAGCTGCTTCTGCTCCAAAAAGAACCTGAGGCTGTTGTGATTAGTCCTCACCCTGAACCTGTTCCCTACCAAATACTGCCGGAATTTGGCCAAGGCATGCATAATGGCCAACATCTCCTTGTCGTATATAGGATACAACCTCTTGTGCGGAAGGAGCTTCTGGCTCTCAAGGGCTATAGGGTGTCTACCCTGCATCAATACTGCACTGATCCCCTCTCCTGACACATCACACTCCAAAAAAAATGGCTGCGTAAAATCCGACAATGCAAGCACTGGGAAGCTACTCATCACCTCCTTGAGCCTGTCAAAGGCTCGCTGCACTGTATCCGACCAACTGAAAGCCCCCTTCTTATTCAAATCTGTAAGGGGTGCAGCAAGCTGTGAGAAATCCTTGACGAACTTCCTGTAATAAGTACATATGCCAATGAATCCTCGAAGTTCCGTGATGTTCCTCGGCTCCGGCCAATCCCTGATGGCTCTAATTTTCTCCTCATGGACTCTCACTCCGTCCACTCCAATAATGTGACCCAAATACAACATCTCCATCATCCCAAACTCACACTTGGAGAGCTTAGCATAGAACTGTTGCTCTTCCAAGATATTTAGCACTGCCTCTATATGCTGGAGATGCTTCTCCCAAGTCCTGCTATATATGAGTATTTCATCGAAGAAGACCAATACAAACTTCCTTAGATGACAACGGAAGATATGGTTCATGCAAGACTGAAAAGTAGTTGGTGCATTGGTTAGTCCAAAAGGCATAACCAAAAACTCAAAGTGCCCATAATGACACCTGAAGGCAGTCTTGGGAATGTCCTGTTCCCTCACGCGAATCTGATGGTACCCTGATCTCAAATCAATCTTCGAGAAGAACTTGGCCCCTCTCAGCTCTTCCATCAACTCATCGATCCTGGGTATAGGATACCTGTTCTTCAGGGTCTTCTTGTTCAGGGCCCTGTAGTCAATACACATCCTCAAGGTGTCGTCCTTCTTCTTCACCAACACCACAGAAGAAGCAAACGGACTCGTGCTCAGTCTGATGTGCCCAAGAGCCATTTACTCCTAGATGGCCTGCTCAATCTCATCCCGATAGGCTTTGGGATGCCTATAGGGGGTAGTAATCACCGCCTAAATTCCCTGCTCAAGCTCTATGGTGTGCTCGAACCCTCATTCTGGTGGCCGACCTGGTGGTATATTCGCAAACACTGCCTCATACCTATCAAGGATGGCCAGTATATCTGGATGAAATGCCTGACCTGTGGTCTCTACCTCTGATGCCCGCAACTCAACCACCCACTCTATGTCTCCCTTCTGGAAATCTACCTCCATCCGGTGTGCCGAAACAGTCTGAGGTGGGTAAGTGTGCATCCCGCGGATCTTCTCGTGCTTCTTGGTCTTCTTATCATCCCACTCCATCTCTAAGGCCTCCCAATCTATGGTGACCTTCCCCAGAGTAATCAACCATTGAACACCCAATACCACATTGGTATCCGGTATGTTGACCACGAAAAATTGATCGGTCATGGTGTAGGTACCCATCGTCACTTCCAACTCTGGAACATACCGGGCACATTGCATCGTCTGGGCTCCTGGGACCAAACCTGAAAATTCGTCAAAGCTCTCGGTCGGTATACCTCTCCGCTCAACCATATATGTATCAATGAAGTTGTGGGTTGCCCCACTGTCAACCAAAACTGACACTTGCTGGCCACATACTGTCCCTCGTACGCGCAGTGTCAAATACTTGGGAACTCCTCGCAAGGCTGCAAGAGTCCCTCCTATGGGTGCAAAAGCTGCACCTCCTGTCCCTGGAGGTGGAGGTGGAAATTGATCCTTGGCCGTCTGACTATATCCTGCCTCCTCATCATCCTCCTCATCCTCTTCCCCGCTATCATCGGAGAAGACCTCAATGAAGTGCGCTTTGCCAACAGCACACCTATGCCCTGGTGCCCACAGCTCCTGACAAGTGAAGCACAGCCGCTTCTTCCTCAGCTCCCTCCTAGCATCATCATCTATCTGTGCCCATCCTGGATTCCCCTTTGGAGGTGGAACCCTCACATCTTTCCCCTTGGACTGGAAACACTGTCTCTGGGGGTAAGGTGTACAAGTCCTAGGCAATGCATCCTCTAAATCCTGCATCTTGCTGATAGCATCCTGGAGTGTAGTTGGTCTAGTAGATCTCACTAAACCCAGAAGTGGCTCTGCTAACCCCTCCACAAGCATATAGATCATCCGTGCTACGGATAGATCTGGCACCATCAATGAAACCCTCAAGCAGTCTGCAATGTAAGTCTCGGGGCTCCCAGTCTGCTTGAGCCTCGTCAGCTCAACAAAATGTTGTTCTGGATCCCTCCGGTCAAATCGCTCCATCAGCCTCGTGGTAAACTCGGCATATGTCATCACTGTAGAATATCCGAGTGTAACCATCCCATGGAACCACCAGTCCTGGGCCTCACCATCCAAATGTAATGTCGCCACCTTGATGGCCTCCGTCTCCGACATCTAGTTAAGCTGGAAATAGATGTCCAGCTTCTCCACCCAAGACTTTGCCAAACTGTTTGATGACCCATCAAACGTAGGCAAATGGAATCTTCTAGATGAGTGGTGGCTATCTCCATCATGATAATGCCGGTGCCCTCTATGATGGTCGCGAGGTCTACTGTCCCACTAAAGCTGAACAAAATCTCGGAATGAGAGAGCATCCCTGAACTCCTGCCCATAGGCCTGATACTCTGCAAAATATTCGCCCATGTGTCCGAGCTCTGCCTCCTGCTGGGCTCCTGCCCCTGTGTCTGCTCCCAAGAAAGTGGGCATGGTAGAGTGTGTAGCTGAACGTGAAGCCATCGACTGAGTAGTATCATGTTGGGTAGCACCATACTCCGGAAAATGGTGGGATGTACCTGATCCCTCTCCTACATAGAATACCTGTGGGGTCTCACGCTGTCTAGCCTCTACAATGGTGAATCTCTGACCCATAACCTCGATTTTCCATGCTAAATACTACACCGATTTGAGGAGTGCCTCCCCAAACTGTTTGGCCTCAGTATCATCTGCCATCGGCTCTCTTTGCTCTGAATCTAACACAGGCTCCTCCTATTCTGCGTCTGTCACAGGCTCCTCCTGCTCTGTGTCCACCACCCGAACACAGTCTCCCTCTCCGTAGGTGTTATCCAACCTACACTCATGGTCTCTATACTTCCTGCCTCTGTAACAAATATATGGCCTCTTTCCCTGTGTCATAGACAACTAGCTCCACAGACTGAGCTAGAACTATGCTCTAATACCACCATAATATCTCATTTTGGGGATATCTCTAAAACACAGCAAACTCCAACCAAAGATGGACTGGGAGGGTGTTTACCAGATATGCCGCCTCTGAAAGAGGACGAAATCTGGAGGCTACATGGCCCTTTCCATACTCTCTCTAAGAGTATAAAATAAACACACCAAGTGGTATAGAACTAAAATGCTTATATATATATAAAAATAATAGTGCAGCAGACATATAATAACATAGAAAGAATGTACGGCAACTCATCCAGAAATATAGAGAGGAAATGTTAAGCCATTTTATTAAACTGAGAAATATAATGAAGTACAATAGGTGATCAGAGTGATGGCACCTAAATTTTCTCAAGGCAAGTGAAGAAATACTCTCAGAATACACCAAAAATGGTTGCTCTCTGAACTACGTCCCAGCTACTGGAAAACTACCGTGTAGCTGCTACCACTGAAATGAACTAATAACTAGGGGCTGCTCCCCTTGCCAGAATGAGCTGAAAATCTAGAATCCTCCTCTACTCACCAATCCCAACAAAACCTAGAAACCATATAATAAATTTCCAACCTCCGAAAAAACACCCCCTTGGGGAATTACGGTTGCCTCCAAGGCTATGTGCAGAGGCTAAATAGGAATTGTTGAAATAATGCCTCAAACTCCACCAAAATCCTCCCAAAGGCAAAGGCTGATCCTCTGCTCAAAATTTCGGCTCAAATCTCTTGCAAAAACCCCGATCCGGAACACCTCCTAGATGGACTGCGTCCTCCCTCTCAGTGACTTCACAGTCTCCATGAATGCACGGCTCCACAACGAAACCAAACACCAAAATATCCCACAAAATGCTGAAGAAATAACCTTGCCCAAGCAGGCACTCGAAGTCCCCCGGGGCTAAGGGCGAGATCTCCGACCGGAGACACTCAATGCACTAAACAATGCTGCAGACAGGCTAAACAGCGAGTGTGCTCAAGAAGTCGAAATGACCAGCTCAATATCATCAACAACGAATTAATTAAATGAGAAGGCTCCTCCCTCTTTTATAACGTTGGCCTTCCTCCAAAACCCTAAGGCCTATCTCCTCAACATAGCCTCTCTCTCTTGCCACATGCTCATCCTCATTTGTGCAATAGCTTCTAGAGCATATGTGGGCCCCCTCTCTATGTGGTGCTTGGCCCCCCTTGGCTCCCCTTTAAGTCACAACGTTGTGCTACTAGGGAGGATGTTTTATTCCACTAAATGAGTTAGACCCTCTTCCCTCACTTTTTATTTATTAATAAACTATAGACAACAAAATTGAACAAAATCGAATATTCCAATTAGTTGTCGCTAATTAGGAATATTACATACACATTGCTGGAAGTGAGACCTGCAGTTCATATTCTTCAACAAGAGGGCATATGGATCACTTTTTCACAAAGGGATCCAATTGTTGAGATGTTGCCTACACACATTGATGAAGGAGAGGGCAACAACACTGTCACATCTAGAGCACATCCAGTGCCTCATGCAAAGGAGGGAAGAGCACATGCTCTAACAATAGGGATTCTTGTATCCTTACAAGAAGTTCCCCAGGATCTCATACATAGAGGTCGAAGCACAATCAGTGAGTAGCATGATTGTGCAGCATTGCAGCTGGATGGAGGAGGTAGGGAGGAAGAGCAGCATCAGTGGATGAGAATCACACACCCTTCTCTATTTCAGAGAGCCAGTGCAAGAAAGAGGCAGACTGTATTGCGCTGTGAAAGCAAGGGCAAGGTTTCCCAACCATATGAGCAGTCTACTCTTGACATTGATGTCTCACTGTATGGAGGCATTCCACCTGGGAGGCCACCTGGTCTGGAGTTGATGGAAGGCATATTGTCTTTGGATTCACCACTCTTAGATTTTAGAGAGGTGAAGAGTCTGGAGGAAGAATTTGGCATGGGGGATGTCAAAGTAGCAGGTAGCAGCATGAGGAGAGCTTCACATGCCAGATCACCAGCGCTGTCTTTGAGGAGGATTGATCCTTATTGGAGGTCTCAGCTTTTGGTAGAGTACTCCAAGGATCTTGGTGCATGCATGATTCTTGATGACCCAGATGTAGATGACAGATACATGGTGGATGATATGGTCATCTATTTACATGGCAGAGTCTTCTTGACTAGAGCTTCTAGTCTCAAGGAGAAATTGTTACATGCAGCACATGAGGATTTCTCTTCTATGCACTTTGATTTATATTTCCATTTTATGGAGGAGTTCACTTGGGAGGGCATCCAGAAGGACATATATCAGCATATGGAGAGATGCATAGCCCACATGGTGATAGAGAGGATGTCACAGCCACCTTCCTACTCATTAAGAGTGAGGGAGAATTTCCAGTTGAGCCATTTTAGCTCAAGACCTCAAGCACATAATGGAGGAGGTATCATTTCATGTTTTGTATTGTACTTCTTTCCCTTATTTGATCAGCATGATGTAACAAGAAGAAATATTTCTTCTTGCATATTGTATGATGATGTACTTGCAGCTACTTGTACCATTGATCTTGGCTATCTTTTTGATGAGCTGTGGAGGAAGCCATATGTCTCTTGGTGTGCACCAATGACACCATATTGTAACTTCATGTCTTCATCTTATGAGATGACTATGACAGACAAAAAGTGGCTCGAAAAGCACTTGTTATTTCTTATTTTGATGCAGGCCAAGGATGAACTGTGCTGGTTCCATGAGAGGGACCATGATTCACGCTCTGGTTGTCATTTGGAAATTTTTTTTTATTGTATCTTGCTTCCATGTATTGCTGATGTGTTTTTGTTCAAGGGAAGCTTTGTATGGAGAGAAGAACCAATTGGATGGCATGGCACCCATATGATAGAGCATCAAAAGACTTGTTGGTATGGGAAATCATAGAAGTTGACCTTCATGACATTAATCTATGGCTTATATGAGGGAGAAATGAGGTAGCAAAAAAAGTTGTTGTTGCTATGGTTGCACTTGGGAGAGTATGGGCAAAATTCTTCCCATACTTTTCATGATATTTCTGAAGAGAAGAAAGGCACATTCATGGTGCAAGGAGGCTACCCTTCAGTATTGGAGGATCATGAGAGACTTCCATGTCGAAAGAAGATCTTCTCACTTAGCAGCATGATGGTGGATGGCTTTGGCATATGGAATGTCAAAGGGAGAAGTCATGGAGTGACAAGAGCCTTGTTACTAAGGCCCACAACGCTGTCACTTTAGAGCATGTTTCTATTGATGGAGTGTTCTAAAGGGAGTATGCACCCTCTCCTCTTGCAGATTTTTATGAGGGGATTCTCATGGGAAGACTCACTCATGGACCTCACCTTCAGCTCACACATCATGCATGGTAAGAAATATGTGCTTGTTGATTACTCTATTGAGTATTTTTACTTCCTCACCATATGTAAACAACGCATTGCTCCACATAAGAGCAATATTATTTATGGGTTTCATAGTCACTTTAGGGCCAAATATTGTAATGTTGATAACCCATATCTACATGACTTTGTGCAAGTGTTGTATTGTTTTGATTGTACAAAGCTGGTATATATGGAAGCTTATTGCTTTATAGTAGATGAGCTAACATGCATAGCTGCAAATTCTTTGAAGAACAGCTTGCCACTTGATGCTTTGAATCAGCAGTTGAAAGGACTGCACTGCATCCACCAGAGAGACCATATGTATCATCCAAACTTGCACATAGCCTTCAGCCATTTTGTTATTTGAATGCCATGTGGTGATGATGTGCCATTCATCTTGTATGGAATGGTTTGGGTTGACATGACTCTTGACTTTGGAGGAAGGGTCTTTGGAGACTCAATCTTCTTCTTGCCATTGGAGGGAAATCATGTTACAGCCCGAGATCAACATACCCTCTACACTTATCATCAGTGGAGAGGAGGACAACGTGGGATAGGCCCTCTTTCCTATCATGTTCATTTATTCATCCCACCTACATATCCGGAGCACAAGGTGGAGGAGACTTTTCATGAGTTAACATGTTGGAGGGTGACTCACTTCAATTGGATGATAGCATGGGTGAGGGAGGCACTCATTTACCATGTTGGTCATCGCTCCTACTTTATGGAGGCCATGAGACAGCTAGCAGGTTTCCATTCACACTTTCCACCTTTGACTGATGCAGACACTTTGGTTTTGCACACTGGGGAGGAAGCATTGGATGACAGTATATTTGCAGATTCTCTTGATGCAGTGATGGAGGCCACATGAGGAAAAGGGGAGATATTTTTTCTCCTTATGAATTTTCTTGAGGACAAGCAAATATTTTGGAGGGGAGGACTGTAATGTTCCAAAATTTTAGCCTCCAAGCTAAATGGAACATTAGAGTTAGCAGCAGCTCTAGCCGGTAAATAACTGGGTAGAAAAGCCCATAAGTCTCCTAAGAAGGAAAAAAACACTCCAAGTGTGAAAGGAGACACTCTTTCTAGCTCAATAAAACACCTCCAAGTGTGAACAGGGTTAAGATCAAGCTGCTTTGACTAAGTCAACAACGCAGTTTTAGTGGAAGAGGAATCCAAGGATAAATAATGCAATTTTGGAGGGAGATGTGACTTGGGTTATAAGTAACCTAAATGAGTGGGGCCAAGGGAAATAAAACTCATGTATTATATAAGGAAGAGGATGGCAGCATTATTCTTCATGTCTTAGTTCATTATTCTTGTCTGCCAAGACTTGTTGTTGCTTTGCTGCTTAGTAGAGTTGTAGTGTTGTTTAGCACCGGGTGTTCCCGAGCGGGAATCCCACCTCTTTCCTTTGAAGAGCTTCATTGGGAGAGTTTGAATTCATCATTCCACATCAGTTTTTTAGGCCAAGATTCAGCCATATTCATCAGCACAACTTTTTCGGAGATTGTGCAGTGTTGCTGGGTGCAACAGTGGAAGGGATTGGAATCCCGGCTTCTGAGCTAGTTCCTTATTGGATGAAGGTTTCCTTCACTTGAGAGATCCATTTGGAGAGCTCCAGAGCTTATTTTAGATCTGTGGTATCATACCACACATTTCCCATACATTACCAGTGCTATTTTTGCTAGGGAATTCATTATTTTGGAGGCAGTGTTCATTGCATGGTTTGGTGGCACCGTTGTTGAGTTTCTTTGTGATTGAGAGGTTCATCCTTTCATGGGAGGAAGAACTTGAGGGATATACATCATATCAGACATCTTTCCAGCCTTTTACACTCATGTGATTCAGTGTTGCAGTGGTGATTTAGTAAATTACTAAATATCACATTTTTTATGCAGAGTGTTTGACAAGAAACCCTTGCCGGTTTCTTTTGTATTTTGTATAAGGAGATTAGATCTTTGTTCTTCAGCATTATTTATTAATAAATGATTAGATCTAATTGTTTCATTCATATATGAGTGTAAACCCTCTCTTATACTATGCAGTCCATTAAGCAGTTGTTGGGCCGTTAATATGCCATTATTATTATCACTTTTGAACACTTATTCCACCCATTTCTATTATTCTTCATCATGTCATTTATTATAATTTATTACATAAATCCATTTTATAATGATTTATGCTCTTATGAATGAATATTATTTATTCTCCTTTATTTCTAATAAATTGATGATTATGTATGATTTTATCAATGATAGTTTTAATAAATCAGTTGTAACATTATTCACCATTTTTAGCCTCCAAGATAATTTCCAGATTGAAGATTTGATCATTAAAAGTGCCAACTCAGAAATTCGCTGGAATAAGAAGTGACGATTTTGCAGTTGAGATTTCGAGCAAATGAAGAAGCATCTGGAAAATCCGGAACATGGGTTTTGTCCAGAACGGACCCAATTAACTTTAGTAAAGAACGGTTTACCCAAATTCGGCTTGTACTGAGAGAAACACAGGGTTCTTTGAGCATGATTTTCTCAGATTTGTTGTTGCGGCCGTCCTCCAAATCTCAGCTGCAAAGCCAAATTCGCCTTCTTCTTGTTGATCAAATGGTTAGAAGCAAACCAATTTTGTAATAGAAATCATGTTATACTTATCTTTATTGTAACTTCTCTCTGATCTCTCTCTATTTAAATGAAAACAGAGATCAGAGATGGGGATGATTTGAGGATGATTTTTGGGGATTCGAATGATGGAATTGAGGATGAATTAGAGATTCAAAATTGAGGATGGCAGAGAGAATGGATAATGGATGAGAGATTGAGAGACTTCTTGTTGTAATCCACTGTAACTCTGCTTTGATATTTTAATATAAATCTAGTTGCCATTCCATCTTTGATCCTGAAGTAACCCAGCAGCATCTGCTGGCGGCTAAGAGCCTAGCCTCTGGTGGAGTATGCTGCTGCTGTATTATATCTTTATGCTTCATATTGACATTCGATTACAAATTAACCGCGGTATATGTTCCTAAATCGGTACAACTGTATGATGTATTCTTGAATTGTGACTGTTGTTTATTCGGGATTGTTGTTCCGTTACACTTGCTGTTACATTATAGTTATGATTCATGCATATTGTATCGAAGCTCGGATTACTGTCCCTTTTAATGATAAGTGTGTTGCGTGCTTGATTTGGATTGTTGTACACATTCATATTTAATCTGCTGTTCCATTTCCTGTTATTCGCATTATCTTTGCTTTGGTGTGAGAGACGATCTGTGGCTGTAGTGAACCTTGGCATTTACTGCCTAGCTCCCAGACCCGTGGTCCATGCTCTAATTTCCTTTCCATCAGTTTCCAAAGGGATGGGCTATTGTTTTCGAACCCTTGACTGATACATTGCTTATTTTTCCGAATGAATGATTTAGGCTTCAAGGTATTTTGTTGTTGATTTCCATTAATTAGAGTTTCTTTGTTGATTCTTTTAATTACGGTTGCTTTAAAGAGTTTTCTAGTTTACTTTGATAGCGGCTTTAGTTCGAATTTGATTTCCTTTTAATTGCTTCATCAGGTACATCGTATAGAGAACATTGGTTATTTCTTTCTCGTTCCAGATTGATTGTCTTGTATTTAGGCTTCAAGGTATTTTGTTGTTGATTTCCATTAATTAGAGTTTGCTATTCAGATTCCTTTAATTACAGTTTGCTTTTAAAGAGTTTTCCTAGTTTACTTTCAATGGCAGCTTTATTTCAATTTCGATTTCCTTTTAATTGCTTTAAAGCAGGACTGTCGACTGTAGAGAACATTGGTTATTGCTTCCTCGTTCCCAGATTGATTGTCTTGTTCCGGTTTGATTTCAATTGCATCAATATCCAGAGGAATGAGTTATCACATCAGATCCTCGATCGATGGTCGCTTGAGTGAAAAATATAGCGAACATTTCAATTTCTCATTGCTCCAATTAGATTTTGTTTCCAGCTTTCATTTACTTTTTCATTTTAAGCACTATACTGCAAAACATTACTCTTGAGTAAATAGCCGCCTCAGACTGAGTACACTCTTGAAATAAAAAGTCGTCCCCGGGTTGATAATTAATGTGAAGGTAATTAGGAGTTAAAAAGACTTTTATCGCCTCCACATTTTCAAGGCGCTCGTCGTCGGGAGAGTGTAGCCATTTCTAAAGAGTAGTGTGAATCTGATGAGTGCCTGCTAGGGAAGAGTTAGATCTTAAAAACGGAAGGTAAGAACCTGTGTGCGGAGCATGTAAAAGCCCTGCGCCATTGTCCGCTTTCCTAACAGATTTGCTGTTGCTTTGTTAGGTAGAAATAGATGTTTGAATTTTTGTGTGAATGACTAGGAAAAAAATAGAAAAAAAAAAAAAAAACGAATCACATGATTTCACTCAAGTGGTGATGTAAGCACCACCCATTTCACTAACTAATTGACAAGAACATTTGAAGAAGGAGCCTCGAAGAAACACATGAAAAACATCTTATATTATGGTAAGAAATGGCTCACGTTTCTACTTTTGAATTTCCTATCAAAGATCTAGGAGGAGTGACACAAATGCACATAATTCCCCCATCTTTACCAAATTTTCATGGTTTAGCAAATGAAGATCCAGATACATTCTTATTCGAGTTCGAAATACTTTGTAGAGGATATGATTATTGTACTAATGATCAAAGATTGAAAGTGTTTCCTCTTACTCTAAAAGGAGCAGCTCTCCGATGGTTCATGAGCCTAGGTGGGAATTGCATCCAATCATGGGCGGACATGAAGAACATATTCTTGAAGAAGTACCAAGACTATTGCAAATCCAATGAAGATATTTTCGGTATGATACAAGGGGAAGATGAAAGTTTGGAGGACTATGTAAATCAATTTCATTATAACCTTCAAAAATCAAAGCATAAGCATTTGGAAAAAGAGATCTTAAAAACACTCCTTCTTAAAGGAATCAAAGATGAATTTTTAGAACTCTTAAATCTGATAGGAAAAGGTGATGTTTTTCAGTTATCATATGATGATGTTTGTGAGTTGTGCATAAGGTATTCAAGAGGAATCTCCAAGGCTGGTAAGAATTCTAGAGATGTTTGTTCTTTCTTTTCCAACTCTGCTACAAGAATAGGAGACATAAGAGCTGAAATCAATGATTTATTTGAAAATTTTAAAGTTGATTTTATTAGCTCTCTAAGCTCAAAATTGGACGTTTTGCAGGTTCATAAAAATGAAGAATTTGATGAAGTGTTTTTCCCTCATGACCGAAAGGAGCAGGCCATAGATGGTTACTCTTCCTTATCTAGGATGGAAGTATCATATCAAAGAGGTGAGGAAGCTGCAACAAGGTCAAAACCATGGAAATCATGGCCTGCAGGTATGGTTCAAAACACTTCTTCTCCATTCTCCTACTTGCATAATCCATTATGGAATACTCATGTTCTAGGGCAGCCATGTCAATTTCAATATAACCACCAATCTTATCTACAAGTTTGGCATGGTTCACCTTATGATTGCATGACTACTCTCCCTCATCTTGTAGCACAAGCACATTCTCCATATTCTCCACCAGCTCTTCCACAACATCCTGCTTGCATATCAAATTTATCCACTCAACCCAACCAACCACATCATCACAATGCTCCATTCCTTACACATTTTCCTACTCAACTAATTCCACACCCCCACCATAATAAACCAGTACAACATGCTTACAATGTTGAACTGCCAAATTTACCCATCCTTCCCACCCATTCTATCTCACATGCGCCATTAGAGAAAACTTACAATGAGATTCAGAATGTTTCAAATTCAAAAATTGTAGAAGCTATGGAAGCAAATGAGCTTACTTCTAGTTTGCATCAACAAACCATTTTAAAAGCTCAAGAACCTCATGGTATGATGGGAAATCAAGAAATTAATGGATATATTGAAGATTGGTTTCACTCCATCACGTGTTTGCATCATCACTCCATATTTCAACAATTTTTGACAACATCTTTTCAAGGGAAGTTGGCTTCTCATACACTAATTTTTATCAACATGCATTTTTCAAATTTGGGTATGTATATATTGGAAGCCTTATTTCTAAAATGGTTCCACTGGAAATACTCTTATACATAAATATATTCGATTCTCAAATAAGAGTAGGATAGTGGAGAAAATAAAATAAAATAAAATAAGGACATAAATAAATGCATTTTGTTTTTTTGTAAAAATAGTTGTTTTTTTTGTTGCAACACGCTATCGAAATCAACATCGGTGATAAATATTTCAATTTATTTGTGTATGTAGATGAATCATAATAGAAATAATAAGTTCTACAAACACTCATTTTTCATTTTTATCACCAATTTGAAAAAATGCTTGAATATCATTTTTTTTGGCTTGCGGGCTTGATGAACTTTCTGGAAAAACAGTCGGGACAGTCATGTTTTGAGGGACCAAAAGTGAATATTTTTAAAACCTGTTTCTACTATAGGTAGCCCTTGATGTCTACTTTCTAACCCAATTTGAATCAATCAATTTGGATTTGAAACGAAAAAGTTAGAACCAAAACATTGACCGGATGTCTAGTGGGCAGCTCAAGAACAGAGTTGGGACAGTCAGTTTTTGGAGGCCTAAATGTTTGAATTTTTAAAACCTGTTACTATGGTAGATTCCCTTATGAATCTAGTTTACAATTCAATTGGAATCACTCATTTTCGATATCGTATGGGGAATTTATGATCAAAATACTGACTGTCTATCGTAAATCAGCACCCTTAAAACTATGTCTTTCCGGCTGTTCCTTACAGTATTTGACCTATCAATTCTTCTTGTCTTCAAAACCTGTTTCTATTGAAAATAAATAAATGAATCTAATTTCATTTCCAATTTGAATCATTCGAATCCGACATCAAACGAAAAAGTTACGCTTAAAACATTAACTGTTGATCTGAGCTGGGTAATTGAAAATGACTATGTTATGCAGGTTGTTCTAACTAAAATTGACATATCATATCATTGAATTTCTAAAACATGTTGCTACTGGAGATAAAACTTTGAATTATCTCTCATTTGGCTCTGGAATCACTCAATTTCGATGAAAAACAAAGAAGTTGTGATTAAAACACTGCTGGATAGTATGGTCGACCACTGCTCTCCCGCAGGTGACAAATAAATTTTACTTTGTTATTTTCTCAATGGATTTGTTATATAGAGTAACTACTTGTTGTTTTTTGTATCATTCTTGGATTAGGGGAGCCCGATCACCTCTCTTTCTCCATGATTTAATGTTTTATTGCAGGTAGACACTCGTTTTTTTGCAGGATCTGGGAAAATAAAGAAGGTCAATTTATGGACGAGTGATTCTTGAAATTTTTTTTAACGAAACAAAGGAATTTCATCTAAGTCATTACCCAACGGATTCATAATAGAAGAAATGAAGAATTGATTTCGATTTGAAGATTCATGTCTTGTCACTGCTGCCAAAACATTCTTCAAAAAGATCATTTTTTTTTACATAATATCATAGCTGTTGTAACTTAATTTACATATTGTTTTAAAATAAAATGTTGTTTCTCTTCTAATTTCTCTTATATTTTGTGTTTCAGGTGTTGCTTCATTCAAAGTGTAACTCATCCTCAGCATCAATGCTGTGAACAGCGAATTTGTTTTTTTTGCATGTTTGCATTTTATGATTGTCCATTTTGCTGTTCCTTTCCGAATGGAACAACACTTCTGCACTTTCACGTTTTGCTGTTCCTTTTCGAATGGAACAGCACTTCTGCACTTTTCATTTTTGCTGTTCCTTTTCCAAAGGAACGGCACTTGCGTTTCTGCTGTTCCTTTTCCAAAGGAACGACACTTTTTGTTTTTGCTGTTCCTTTTTCCAAAGGAACGACATTTTCATTTTCACATTTTTTTGTGTGTATTTTTGCTTTTTGGTGTGCATTTCCTTTGCTGTTCCCTACACGGAACACCACTTTTTGAGTGTTTTTGTTGTTCCTTCAAAAGAGCAACCCTTTGGGAGTATTTTTGAGAGCAACCCTTCCTTCCTCTTGTGGGACTATTCCTAGTTCATCTCAACCACATTTTACTGATTCCCCTTCATGGCATGAAGTACACTATTTTTACGAGGACAAGAATTATGGATTCTATTGAAGCGAGCTAATATCATTCACGTTATGATCTTTAACAGGACAGCTCCTTGATGATAGATTATTTTCAAAAGGGACACAATTATTTATATACTACTTTACTGCATTATTTTCTGTTGAACATGATGTTGATTGATTATCTTAATACCATGCTGGTTCCACCCTTCTGGATTATAATCTTCTCTGTCTGTAATAAATGAGATTATGGGTATATTTTTTTCTATTGACATGTTCAACTTCTTCCACCATCCCTGCTCTTAAGGAGTGCTGAGCCTCCCTCTTTTTATTATAAAAATGTGTAATAATAACAAAATTTTGTTCGCAGATGGAGGATAGGGGGTCTCATTACGAGCCAGCCTACCATGTTCATAAGGCTGTAACAAAGTGACATTCCCATTATGGTCACCACACCAGGGTTATGATCCATTGGATAGCCCAATTATCCTTGGAATAGGAGGTCTCATCACGAGCCGGCCTGATCACTTTTGCTACATCCCAGTGAATGGCAGTGTGGTTATCTGGTTACCACGCCAGCACACTGATCTCTTCTGTAGAACAACAATGTAACTCTCTAGTTATAAATTGAGGATTCTGGCTCATATGGGTTAAAAAGCAACCCTGCCGAGGCTATGGACACCTGCTGGCAGCAGCAGCTCTGCTTATGGTATTGAAGTTATATCTTATCGTCAATTATTATTATAATACCCTTTTCTTATTTTTTTCTTTTTATCAGAGAAGTTATTTCCTTAACTTTTTCCCTGTTTTGAACTTTTATGCATGAGAAATTGTTTTATGATCAATCGCATCATTTTCAGCTAGCATACTATCAGTAAAGCATCTTTTTGGCATATTGTTGTTCTTTTTCTCTTTTTCATCACCTATCATCAATTCAAAGCGTCCTATCTCTTATTCATAACTATCTTTACACACTCTGCTCTCATTATAACCATAACTCCCACTATCCTATCATTGATATGTGTACTCTGCTTCATTCACTGCTATATTGTTCATTCCCTTGCCTTGCCATCAGCACAACACCTCTCATATGCTTTATGGTCATGGAATTCCTTTTCCAATTGGAGGGGGGAATGTATGCATTATGGGATTGCATGCGATACGATTACTGCACTCTGCCATCACTTGCTGATTTGCCAAAATATTAGTATTGCATGTATACATAAGTTTTTCTGATTGAAATTTTTGCATGCATCTTATCTATTGCTTACACTATGGATTCAAGAACATTGTATGCCAAATAGTGCTTTGTTTGCAGGAAAACAACAAGTATGGGCAGAATTCTATTCATAGCATGACCACACTATTACACTTAACAGAAGAGGCTTGCGCACGTGAACAATTCTTCAGACATGATGTGCTTACCTGGATTCCACCTTTTGTATCACTTTCAACACCAACTCTGCCTACATCAGCTTCAACAAATGCCAGTCCATATATGTCATTCCACATTTTTCTTTTTGGAGGTAAAACTTGAGGTAAAATAGCATAATTTTCTGATTTATTACGAATTTAGGAGAATTTACTGAAATCCATTTTGAGCATTATTTATCATCCTTCATTCCACATCTTTACCACTTCCCTTTTTCAGCGGCATATCATCTTTCAGTTTGGGGGAGTGTTGCTTTCATTCATTTCTTTCTTATGACTATGCCATTCATATTCTTTATCATCCATTGCTATTCTTATTCATTCTCAACACCTCCCTTATTCCATGTTGTTTTACACCAAGCATAGAATTCAACAGCTGGTAGCAACCACCTCAATTTTTTTTTAGCATCGCATGAGGGCATGCTAATTTTTCAGAGAGGGGGAGGAATTGCTACGCATGATGGATGTTTTCTATTTTCTTTCTCATTTAAGGCATACAATTTCAGTGCAGAAATCAATTTCCATAATATTTTTAAAACTATGAACTCAATTCTTGTGATTCTTGGAAAACACAGACGTATCATTAATACAAACCCAGACAATTTCAAGATAAATTGGTTCATAAAATTTCGGAAATCATGCACTCTCAGCTACAATCATTTTTTTTATATCTCATGATCCATGCATCAAAACAGTCTGATTTTTGGATCATAAAGGCATTCATATATTATAAATTTACTTGCCAAATTTCAACAAAAGCTGGTTTGTAGTTTTGGAGAAAATGGTTAATGAAGTTTGCTGTTACTTATATCATATTTTGTTGCAACTTCATATATACATATAGTTGAATGTCAATATAAAAATTGTTATGCCTTCATCAAGATTACTAAAAGTGAATATTCATTAATTAAGGAAGAATTCATTTGTTCTATCCATTTCATGAGCTGAGATGAACATATTTTTTATTGCTTAGTTAACACATGGGTTTTTGTCTTTAGGTTGCATGAGGACATGCAATATATTCAGTTTTCGTTGCATGAGGACATGCAACATATTGAGTGTGGGGGTATGTTGGGCCGTTAATATGCCATTATTATTATCACTTTTGAACACTTATTCCACTCATTTCTACTATTCTTCATCATGTCATTTATTATAATTTATTACATAAATCCATTTTATAATGATTTATGCTCTTATGAATGAATGTTATTTATTCTCCTTTATTTCTAATAAATTGATGATTATGCATGATTTTATCAATGATAGTTTTAATAAATCATTTGTAACATTATTCACCATTTTTAGCCTCCAAGATAATTTCCAGATTGAAGATTTGATCATTAAAAGTGCCAACTCAGAAATTCGCTCGAATAAGAAGTGACGGTTTTACGGTTGAGATTTCGAGCAAATGAAGCAGAATCTGGAAAATCCGGAACATGGGTTTTGTCCATAACGGATCCAATTAACTTAACTAAAGAACGGTTAGCCCAAATTCGGCTTGTACTGAGAGAAACGCAGGGTTCTTTGAGCATGATTTTCTCAGATTTGTTGTTGCGGCCGTCCTCCAAATCTCAGCTGCAAAGCCAAATTCGCCTTGTTCTTGTTGATCAAATGGTTAGAAGCAAACCAATTTTGTAATATAAATCATGTTATACTTATCTTTATTGTAACTTCTCTCTGATCTCTCTCTATTTAAATGAAAACAGAGATCAGAGATGGGGAGGATTTGGGGGATGATTTGAGGATAATTTTTGGGGATTCGAATGATGGAATTGAGGATGAATTAGAGATTCAAAATTGAGGATGGCAGAGAGAATGGATAATGGATGAGAGATTGAGAGACTTCTTCGTTGTAATCCACCGTAACTCGTTTGATATTTTAATATAAACTGCTGCCATTCCATTAGATTCCATAACCTGAAGAAAGACTGGCCGCGCTAAGGGCCTGGTGCCTTCGGAGTACGCTGCTGCCGTATTATATCTTTATGCTTCATATCGACATTCGACACAAACATTAACCACGATATGTTCAACCCAGACAACCGTAGAGATTGCACACTTTGTGACCGTTGTTTATTCGAATTCATGAACTCGTTACATCAGTTGTTACTTTATAGTTATGATTCATGCATATCAGACGGTTTCTGATTATCACCCCTTTTAATGATAAGTGTGTTGCGTGTTTGATTTGGATTGTTGTACATTCATTTAACTGCTCCATTCCCGTTATTCGCATTATCTTTGCTTTGGTGTGCAGAACGATCTGAAACTGTAGTGGGCATTGGCATTTGCTGTCTAGTCCCCAGATTGATGATCTGTTCCTTGATTACTTTTGGTTACATCAGTTTCCAAAGGGATGGGCTATTGTTGTCTAACCCTTGACTGATACATTGCTTATTTTTCCGAATGAATGATTTAGGCTTCAAGGTATTTTGATGTTGATTTCATTAATTAGAGTTTGGTGGTGGTTGCTTCGTATTTCTTTTTAATTAGCGCTTGTTTTTAAAGAGTTTTCCTAGTTTACTTTCAATGCGTTCTTTAGTTCAATTTCGATTTCCTTTTTAATCATGCAGCTGTGACTCCGTCGACTATAGAGAACATTGGTTATTGCTTCCTCGTTCCCAGATTGATTGTCTTGTTCCGGTTTGATTTCAATTGCATCAATATCCAGAGGAATGAGTTATTGCTACTGTATCCTCGATTGATGGTTGTTTGAGTGAATGATTTAGTTTAGAACATTTCAATTTCTTGCCGTTCCAATTAGATTTTGTTTCCAACTTTCATTTACTTTTGCATTTTAAGCACTATACTGCAAAACATTACTCTTGAGTAAATAGCCACCTCAGACTGAGTACACTCTTGAAATAAAAAGTCGTCCCTGGGTTGATAATTAATGTGAAGGTAATTAGGAGTTAAAAAGACCTTTTTTATCGCTCCACATTTTGGCGTCGTTGCCGGGGAGAGTGTAGCCATTTCTAAAGAGTAGTGTGAATCTGATGAGTGCCTGCTAGGGAAGAGTTAGATCTTAAAAACGGAAGGTAAGAACCTGTGTGCGGAGCATGTAAAAGCCCTGCTCCACTGTCCGCTTTCCTAACAGATTTGTTGTTGCTTTGTTAGGTAGAAATAGATGTTTGAATTTTTGTGTGAATGACTAGGAAAAAAATAGAAATTAAAAAAAAAAACGAATCACATGATTTCACTCAAGTGGTGATGTAAGCACCACCCATTTCACTAACTAATTGACAGGAACATTTGAAGAAGGAGCCTCGAAGAAACACATGAAAAACATATTATATTATGGTAAGAAATGGCTCACGTTTCTACTTTTGAATTTCCTATCAAAGATCTAGGAGGAGTGACACAAATGCACATAATTCCCCCATCTTTACCAAATTTTCATGGTTTAGCAAATGAAGATCCAGATACATTCTTATTTGAGTTCGAAATACTTTGTAGAGGATATGATTATTGTACTAATGATCAAAGATTGAAAGTGTTTCCTCTTACTCTAAAAGGAGCAGCTCTCCGATGGTTCATGAGCCTAGGTGGGAATTGCATCCAATCATGGGAGGACATGAAGAACATATTCTTCAAGAAGTACCAAGACTATTGCAAATCCAATGAAGATATTTTCGGTATGATACAAGGGGAAGATGAAAGTTTGGAGGACTATGTAGATCGATTTCATTATAACCTTCAAAAATCAAAGCATAAGCATTTGGAAAAAGAGATCTTAAAAACACACCTTCTTAAAGGAATCAAAGATGAATTTTTAGAACTCTTAAATCTGATAGGAAAAGGTGATGTTTTTCAGTTATCATATGATGATGTTTGTGAGTTGTGCATAAGGTATTCAAGGGGAATCTCCAAGGCTGGTAAGAATTCTAGAGATGTTTGTTCTTTCTTTTCCAAATCTGCTACAAGAATAGGAGACATAAGAGCTGAAATCAATGATTTATTTGAAAATTTTAAAGTTGATTTTATTAGCTCTCTAAACTCAAAATTGGACATTTTGCAGGTTCATAAAAATGAAGAATTTGATGAAGTGTTTTTCCCTCATGACCGAAAGGAGCAGCCCATAGATGGTTACTCTTCCTTATCTAGGATGGAAGTATCATATCAAAGAGGTGAGGACGCTGCAACAAGGTCAAAACCATGGAAATCATGGCCTACAGGTATGGTTCAAAACACTTCTTCTCCATTCTCTTACTTGCATAATCCATTATGGAATACTCATGTTCTAGGGCAGCCATGTCAATTTCAATATAACCACCAATCTTATCTACAAGTTTGGCATGGTTCACCTTATGATTGCATGACCACTCTCCCTCATCTTGTAGCACAAGCACATTCTCCATATTCTCCACCAGCTCTTTCACAACAACCTGCTTGCATATCAAATTTATCCACTCAACCCAACCAACCACATCATCACAATGCTCCATTCCATACACAATTTCCTTCTCAACTAATTCCACACCCTCACCACAATAAACCAATACAACATGCTTACAATGTTGAACTGCAAAATTTACCCATCCTTCCCACCCATTCTATCTCACATGCACCAATGGAGAAAACTTACAATGAGATTCATAATGTTTCAAATTCAAAAATTGTAGAAGTTATGGAAGAAAATGAGGTTTCTTTTAGTATGCCTCAACAAGTCATTTTAAAAGCTCAAGAACTTCATGATATGATGGCTATGGGAAATCAAGAAAGTAAAGGATATATTGAAGATTGGTTTCATTCTACCACTTGTTTGCAGCATCACTCTATACTTCAACAATTTTTGACAACATCTTTTCAAGGGAAGTTGGCTTCTCATACCCTAATTTTTATCAACATGCATTTTTCAAATTTGGGTATGTACATATTTGAAGCCTTATTTCGAAAATGGTTCCATTGGAAGTACTCCTATACATAGTCATATTCATATTTCAATCAAAGTAGGTTAGTGAAAAAATAAAATAAAATAAAATAAGAACATAAATAAATGCATTTTGTTTTTTTTGTAAAAATAGTTGTTTGTTTGTTGCAACACGCTATCAAATCGACATCGGTGATAAATATTTCAATTTATTTGTGTATGTAGATGAATTATATTTCAAATAAAAATTCTATAAACACTTATATTCATTTTTTATCACCAATTTGAAAAAATGCTTGAATATCATTTTTTTGGCTTGCGGGCTTGATGAACTTTCTGGAAGAACAGTCGGGACAGTCATGTTTTGAGGGACCAAAAATGAATATTTTTAAAACCTGTTTCTACCCTAGATAGCCCTTGATGTCTACTTTCTAACCCAATTTGAATCAATCAATTTGGATTTGAAACGAAAAAGTTAGAACCAAAACATTGACCGGATGTCTAGTGGGCAGCTCAGGAACAGAGTTGGGACAGTCAGTTTTTGGAGGCCTAAATGTTTGAATTTTTAAAACCTGTTACTATGGTAGATTTCCCTATGAATCTAGTTTACAATGCAATTGGAATCACTCATTTTCGATATCGTATGGGGAATTTATGATCAAAATACTGACTGTCTATCGTAAATCAGCACCCTTAAAACTATGTCTTTCCGGCTGTTCCTTACAGTATTTGACCTATCAATTCTTCTTGTCTCCAAAACCTGTTTCTATTGGAAATAAATAAATGAATCTAATTTCATTTCCAATTTGAATCATTCGAATCCGACATCAAACGAAAAAGTTACGCTTAAAACATTAACTGTTGATCTGAGCTGGGTAATTGAAAATGACTATGTTATGCAGGTTGTTCTAACTAAAATTGACATATCATATCATTGAAGTTCTAAAACCTGTTGCTACTGGAGATAAACCTTTGAATTAGATCTCATTTGGCTTTGGAATCACTCAATTTCGATGAAAAATAAAGAAGTTGTGATTAAAAAACTGCTGGATAGTATGGTCGACCACTGCTCTCCCGCAGGTGACAAGTAAATTTTACTTTGTTATTTTCTCAATGGATTTGTTATATAGAGTAACTACTTGTTGTTTTTTGCATCATTCTTGGATTAGGGGAGCCCGATCACCTCTCTTTCTCCATGATTTAATGTTTTATTGCAGGTAGACACTCGCTTTTTTGCAGGTACTGGGAAAATGAAGAAGGTCAATTTATGGACGAGTGATTCTTGAAAAAAAATTTAACGAAACAAAAGAATTTCATCTAAGTCATTACCCAACGGATTCATAACAGAAGAAATGAAGAATTGATTTCGATTTGAAGATTCATGTCTTGTCACTGCTGCCAAAACATTCTTCAAAAAGATCATTTTTTTTACATAATATCATAGCTGTTGTAACTTAATTTACATATTGTTTTTAAATAAAATGTTGTTTCTTTTCTAATTTCTCTTATATTTTGTGTTTCAGGTGTTGCTTCATTCAAAGTGTAACTCATCCTCAGCATCAATGCTGTGAACAGCGAATTTGTTTTTTTTTGCATGTTTGCATTTTATGATTGTCCATTTTGCTGTTCCTTTCCGAATGGAACAGCACTTCTGCACTTTCACGTTTTGTTGTTCCTTTTCGAATGGAACAACACTTCTGCACTTTTCATTTTTGCTGTTCCTTTTCCAAAGGAACGGCACTTGCGTTTCTGCTGTTCCTTTTCCAAAGGAACGACACTTTTAGTTTTTGCTGTTCCTTTTTCCAAAGGAACGACATTTGCATTTCACATTTTTTTGTGTGTATTTTTGCTTTTTGGTGTGCATTTCCTTTGCTGTTCCCTACACGGAACACCATTTTTTGAGTGTTTTTGTTGTTCCTTCAAAAGAGCAACCCTTTGGGAGTATTTTTGAGAGCAACCTTTTCTTCCTCTTGTGGGACTATTCCTAGTTCATCTCAACCACATTTTACTGATTCCCCTTCATGGCATGAATTACACTACTTTTATGAGGACAAGAATTATGGATTCTATTGAAGCGAGTTAATATAATTCACGTTACGATCTTTAATAGGATAGCTCCTTGATGATAGCTTATTTTCAAAAGGGACACAATTATTTATATACTACTTTACTGCATTGTTTTCTATTGAACATGATGTTGATTGATTATCTTAATACCATGCTGGTTCCACCCTTCTAGATTATAATCTTCTCTGTCTGTAATAAATGAGATTATGGGTATATTTTTTTCTATTGACATGTTCAACTTCTTCCACCATCCCTGCTCTTAAGGAGTACTGAGCCTCCCTCTTTTTATCATAAAAATGTGTAATAACAACAAAATTTTGTTCACAGATGGAGGATAGGGGGTCTCATTACGAGCCAGCCTACCATGTTCATAAGGTTGTAAGAAAGTGACATTCCCATTATGGTCACCACACCAGGGTTATGATCCATTGGATAGTCAAATTATCCTTGGAACAGGAGGTCTCATCACGAGCCAGCCTGATCACTTTTGCTACATCCCAGTGAATGGCAGTGTGGTTATCTGGTTACCACGCCAGCACACTGATCTCTTCTGTAGAACAACAATGTAACTCTCTAGTTATAAATTGAGGATTCTGGCTCATATGGGTTAAAAAGCAACCCTGCCGAGGCTATGGACGCCTGCTGGCAGCAGCGGCTCTGCTTATGGTATTGAAGTTATATCTTATCGTCAATTATTATTATAATAACCTTTTCTTATTTTTCTTTTTATCAGAGAAGTTATTTCCTTAACTTTTTCCCTGTTTTGAACCTTTATGCATGATAAATTGTTTTATGATCAATCGCATCATTTTCAGCTAGCATACTATCAGTAAAGCATCTTTTTGGCATATTGTTGTTCTTTTTCTCTTTTTCATCACCTATCATCAATTCAAAGCATCCTATCTCTTATTCATAACTATCTTTACACACTATGCTCTCATTATAACCATAACTCCCGCTATCCTATCATTGATATGTGTACTCTGCTTCATTCACTGCTATATTGTTCATTCCCTTGCCTTGCCATCAACACAACACCTCTCATATGCTTTATGGTCATGGAATTCCTTTTCCAATTGGAGGGGGGAATGTATGCATTATGGGATTGCATGCGATATGATTACTGCACTCTGCCATAACTTGTTGATTTGATAAGTTTTTCTGATTGAAATTTTTGCATGCATCTGAATCTATTGCTCTTTAAAACTAATACTATGGATTCAAGAACATTCTATGCAAACTAGTGATTTGTTTATAGGAGAACAAGTATGGGCAGAATTCTATTCATAGCATGACCACACTATTGCACTTAACAGAAGAGGCTCGCGCACGTGAACAATTCTTCAGACATGATGTGCTTACCTGGATTCCACCTTTTGCATCACTTTCAGCACCAACTCTGCCTACATCAGCTTCAACAAATGCCAGTCCATATATGTCATTCCACATTTTTCTTTTTGGAGGTAAAACTTGAGGTAAAATAGCATAATTTTCTGATTTATTATGAATTTAGGAGAATTTACTGAAATCCATTTTGAGCATTATTTATCATCCTTCATTCCACATCTTTACCACTTCCCCTTTTTCAGCGGCATATCATCTTTCAGTTTGGGGGAGTGTTGCTTTCATTCATTTCTTTTTTATGACTATGCCATTCATATTCTTTATCATCCATTGCTATTCTTATTCATTCTCAACACCTCCCTTATTCCATGTTGTTTTACACCAAGCATAGAATTCAACAGCTGGTAGCAACCACCTCTATTTGTTTTTTAGCATCGCATGAGGGCATGCTAATTTTTCAGAGAGGGGGAGGAATTGCTACGCATGATGGATGTTTTCTATTTTCTTTCTCATTTAAGGCATACAATTTCAGTGTAGAAATTGATTTCCATAATATTTTAAAAAACTATGAACTCAATTCTTGTGATTTTTGGAAAACACAGACGTATCATTAATACAAACCCAGACAATTTCAAGATAAATTGGTTCATAAAATTTCGGAAATCATGCACTCTCAGCTACAGTCATTTTTTTTATATCTCATGATCCATGCATCAAAACAGTCTGATTTTTGGATCATAAAGGCATTCATATATTATAAATTTACTTGCCAAATTTCAACAAAAGCTGGTTTGTAGTTTTTGAGAAAATGGTTAATGAAGTTTGCTATTACTTATATCATATTTTGCTGCAACTTCATACATATAGTTGAATGTCAATGTAAAAATTGTTATGCCTTCATCAAGATTGCTAAAAGTGAATATTCATTAATTAAGGAAGAATTCATTTGTTCTATCCATTTCATGAGCTAAGATGAACATATTTTTTATTGCTTGGTTAACACATGGGTTTTGTCTTTGGGTTGCATGAGGACATGCAATATATTCAGTTTTCGTTGCATGAGGACATGCAACATATTGAGTGTGGGGGTATGTTGGGCCGTTAATATGCCATTATTATTATCACTTTTGAACACTTATTCCACCCATTTCTACTATTCTTCATCATGTTATTTATTATAATTTATTACATAAATCCATTTTATAATGATTTATGCTCTTATGAATGAATGTTATTTATTCTCCTTTATTTCTAATAAATTGATGATTATGCATGATTTTATCAATGATAGTTTTAATAAATCAGTTCTAACATTATTCACCATTTTTAGCCTCCAAGATAATTTCCAGATTGAAGATTTGATCATTAAAAGTGCCAACTCAGAAATTCGCTGGAATAAGAAGTGACGGTTTTACGGTTGAGATTTCGAGCAAATGAAGCAGAATCTGGAAAATCCGGAACATGGGTTTTGTCCAGAACGGACCCAATTAACTTTATTAAAGAACGGTTTGCCCAAATTCGGCTTTTACTGAGAGAAACGTAGGGTTCTTTGAGCACGATTTTCTGAGATTTGTTGTTGCGGCCGTCCTCCAAATCTCAGCTGCAAAGCCAAATTCGCCTTGTTCTTGTTGATCAAATGGTTAGAAGAAAACCAATTTTGTAATAGAATCATGTTGTAATTATCTCTATTGTAACCACTCTCTGCTCTCTTTGTATTTAAATCAGAACAGAGATCAGAGAGGGAGGATGACTTCAGGGATGGATTCGAATGATGGAATTGAGGATGAATTAGAGATTCAGAATTGAGGATGGCAGAGAGAATGGATAATGGCTGAGAGATGGAGCGATTTCTTGTTGTAATCCACTATAACTATGCTTTGATATTTTAATATAAATCTAGTTGCCATTTCCATCTTTGATCCTGAAGTAACCCAGCAAGATCTCATTTGGCGTTTTCAAGGCCCAAATTTCTCTCAGTGGAGTACGCCGTCGTATTACATTCTTGGTGCTCATATTGAAATCTGACACAGACAATCACATATGTTCCTAAATCGGTACAACTGTATGATGTATTCTTAAATTGTGACTGTTGTTTGGACTCGTGATTGTTGTCTGCTATCCTGGTTTGCTATTTTATAGTTATGATTCATGCAATAGACGGGTTGGACATCATTCCTTTAATGATAAGTGTGTTGCGTGCTTGATTTGGATTGTTGTACATTCATATTTAATCTGTTGTTCCATTTCCTGTTATTCGCATTATCTTTGCTTTGGTGTGAGAGACGATCTGTGGCTGTAGTGAACCTTGGCATTTACTGCCTAGCTCCCAGACTCGTGGTCCATGCTCTAATTTCCTTTCCATCAGTTTCCAAAGGGATGGGCTATTGTTGTCGAACCCTTGACTGATACATTGCTTATTTCAAGGTATTTTGTTGTTGATTTCCATTAATTAGAGTTTGCTGTTCAGATCCCTTTAATTACAATTTGCTTTTAAAGAGTTTTCCTAGTTTACTTTCAATGGCAGCTTTAGTTCAATTTCGATTTCCTTTTAATTGCTTTAAAGCAGGACTGTCGACTGTAGATAACATTGGTTATTGCTTCCTCGTTCCCAGATTGATTGTCTTGTTCCGGTTTGATTTCAATTGCATCAATATCCAGAGGAATGAGTTATTGCTACTGTATCCTCGATTGATGGTTGTTTGAGTGAATGATTTAGTTTAGAACATTTCAGTTTCTTGCTGTTCTAATTAGATTTTGTTTCCAGCTTTCATTTACTTTTGCATTTAAGCACTATACTGCAAAACATTACTCTTGAGTAAATAGCCGCCTCAGACTGAGTACACTCTTGAAATAAAAAGTCGTCCCTGGGTTGGTAATTAATGTGAAGGTAATTAAGAGTTAAAAAGACCTTTTTTATCGCTCCACGTTGTACAGCAACTCTAGTATTTTGTAGTCTTGGGGTTTTAGCACTTTTTGGCATTCCTAGGTGTGGGAGATCTATTTAACCCACCTAGTTTTGTTTGTTTCAGCTCTATTCTTTGATTTAAATTGAATATTGGCTAATATATGGGATCCAAGAGTAAATTTCATTGTTTTATTGCATTTGTTGCTAGAAATGTGTTTTTCATTGCATGATTCATGAGCGGTTCCGAATCTGGAATGTTACATGTTGTCGTCTAAAGAGTGGCTGCCTCTCGCTCCTGTTTTGAGAGATCACGATCTACTCGTTCCCATGCTCGGATACCTACAAGAAACAAAGACAATCTAAAACATACTATTTCGCATCCATAACTATTAGTGAGTGGAAGAAGACTAAATCAATGTATCAATAAACACAACACAAAGACGGAACCAATACCATAGTCGACTATATTAATGAAAGGAAGGAAGAGTACAACCAAGCTTCGACGTTGCAGTATCCTCGAACAGGGTTCCAGTGGAGTGCGTCTCACAAAGCTCATCGGGAATTATGTTAGGTCCCTATATTACTAGTATATTCCCTTATTGTTATTAGTGTAACCCCCATTTTGTTATTATTGTGCCCTTAAATTATTATTGTTAGGTCGGCTAGGATTACATTGTGGCCCACTAGGATTACATTATGGCTACATGGACTCCTATATATAGAAAGGAGGTTTTGTAAATTGTATCATCCAAGAATTGTTCATTTATGTAATGTATTGGAGGTTTCCCCCTCGAAGTGGCTTATTTCTAAGGCGTTGATATCTCTTTTCTTCTATTTTTTGAGCTGGTACACAACATTTGGTATCAGAGGCTTTGGATTCTAGGGTTTCGCTGCTCCAAACAGGTCATCGTGGCATTTTCGCTATAATTTTTTTTCTACGAAGTTTCAGAAGCTGAAATTTTGAAGGTACGAAACTAAAATCCTGAGGAAGATTGTCTAAAAATTTCAGAGCTTGGTTTGCAATATTTTCGGAGATATCATCTATGGAAGTTAGGTCTTTTTTCAGGCTCCTAAACAGGTCATCGTGGCATTTGCGCTATAAATTTTTTTCTACGAAGGTTCAGAATTTGAAATTTTTAGGGTGCGAAGATGAAATCCTAAGGAAACTCTTCAAAAACTTTCAAAGCTTGGTTCGCAACATTTTTGGAGATATGATCTGTGGAAGGAAGTGCTTTTTCAGGCTCCTAAATTTCAACACAAAGAGGTGATCGTGGGAAAACTTCAATAACTCTCTCTCTGAGCATCAGATTGGAGTGCCATAAAAAGTGGTCGCAAGTAAACGGACTTTAGTTTCTTGGCTATCAATTTCAAAGGCGAAGGAAAAAACAGTGACACTTGGAAAGTCGTACAAGTTCGCTCTACTGAACCAGTCCATAATTAGGTCATTGTGCGAGATTGGACATAACTTTGTCTTGGAGAATCCAAATCAGGTCAGACCTGTGGCATTCAAAAGAAATTAAAAGGGCTAATTCAGTGCTAAATTTCAAATATTGAAGAGCTGCAATCACAGAGATAATCCAATTTCAATATCGAGCTCCTCAAAAGCAAGAAAAAGGTGTGTTTTTTTTTCCGAATTGCATGTCTTGTTTGAAGAATCAATTTGAATTGATTCCAAGGGCATATTGTAGAATAGATATCAGTATCAGGTTCTAGAATATGCCTAATAAAAATAATTCAACACCCTTTAAGCCTTCAGAAGGCTCTACTATGACTCATGAGGATGAATAATTGCAACATGATCTATCAAAATTACAAGAGCAAGTGCAACAGATTTCACTCTCGCAAAGAGCAACAAAAAATGAAATGGAAGTTTTGAAGAAAGGCGTGGAAGCTAATATGGATGGCATGGAAGCTAACATGGATGACATGAAAGACAACATGGAAAACATGAAGAATTATCTAAAACTAGACATAGAAGGTTTGACAAATTTGATACAAGAAATGTTTCCTAATGGTGAAAAGATAGTAGAAGAACCTCATGATGAGAACAAAATAAATGTTTATCGTGATTTCATAAACTCTAATGTTGGCGGGAAGAACCACCATATTCCAAAAATGGATATGAGGAAGTTTGATGGAAAGGATCCTGTAACATGGATACTATAGATGGAGCAATATTTTGATCTCCATAACGTGCAAAACACACAAAAGGTATGCATTGCAACTTTACATTTAGAAGAAAATACATTTGTATGGTATCGATGGCTTTGCTCCCGTAAAAAAATTGTCACTTGGTCAATTTTTATGGAGGAAATGATAGCACATTATGAGGATACAAAGAGCAACACCTTCTTTAGCCAATTGATAAATCCCAAACAAAAGGGTTTAGTGGGACAACACATTGAGGACTTCCAAAAATTGAATATAAGGGTAATTGATATTCTAGAGGAACACGGGATCGATCTCTTCATAGGCACTTTAAAGGATAACATCCAACATGAAGTTCGCGTTTTGGAACCGGATTCATTGGAGAAGGCATTCAGGTTGGCAAGAAAAGTTGAATGTAAAATAATGGCGACAAGGAAGCCTACCACTCAATTCTATAAAGAAGGAAGTGTTGCTACGCCTAGATTTCCACAACCTACAAGGTTGACACCACAACAATTGGAAGAAAAAGAGCAAAAGGGCTTTGCTACAGTTGTGATAGCAAATACACTAAAGGTCATAAGTGTGCTGAGAAGAAATTATTTTACATAGATTGTGAAGAGGAAGAAGAAAATGAACAAGAAGAGGATATACACCAAGAACCAGCTCTAGAAGAGGAAGAAATGAATCCGACCATATCGTGTAATGCACTGGCAGGAATTACCACTCCTCAAACTCTCAAGATAGAAGGACATATCAAGAAGAAAAAGTTAATAGTGTTGATTGATTCATGTAGCACCCATAATTTTATTCATTGTAAGGTAGCCAAGGAATTAAATCGTTTCCTATACCCAGCACCAGAATGTCAAGTGATGGTTGCAAATGGAGGAACTATAAATTGCTCTGGAAAATGCCATAATATCAAGCTAACCATGGGGGAATATGTATTGACTAGTCCAATGCTTTCCATTCCTATGGGAGGTGCTGATGTTGTACTAGGAGTACAATGGTTACAATCTTCGGGGACGGTAGCTTTTAATTTTCAAGAAATTTTCTTGAAATTTTTTTCAGAAGGAAAGGAAGTTGAATTACGGGGTATTGCGGGGAAGTCGGGAAAGATAATAAGCTCTAATTTCATGACAAAGCTTCTAAAAAAAGAACAATTAGCCGTCGTTGCACAATTATGCTCACTAGCAGTTCCAACATCAAAATCATCTATTTCTGCAGATCTCCAACAAGTCTTGGACAATCATTCCAAGGTGTTTGAAACTCCCAAAGGACTCCCACCTATTCGTGATCATGATCATGATATTCATTTGATTCCAGGAAGTGTTCCTCCAAACATCAGGCCTTATATATATCCTTACGTCCAAAAGAGCGAAATTGAACATATGATTGCAGAAATGTTAGAGGCGGGTATAATTCAACCTAGTCAAAGTTCTTTCTCTGCTCCTGTAGTATTGGTACACAAGAAGGATGGATCATGGCGAATGTGTTCGGATTATATGGAGCTCAATAAGCTCACCATTAAAGACAAATTTCCCATTCCTGTGATTGATGAATTATTGGATGAATTACATGGAGCAATTTATTTTACCAAGTTGGATCTTCGTTCAGGATATCATCAAATTAGAATGAAGACCGAAGATATTCCAAAAACAGCAATTCGAACTCATGAGGGTCATTATGAATTTTTGGTCATGCCTTTTGGCCTTACCAATGCACCTTCTACATTTCAAGGGTTGATGAATTCCATTTTCAAACCCTTCCTTAGAAAATTTGTGCTAGTATTTTTGATGATATACTAATCTACAGCAGGTCTTGAAAGGATCATGTTCAACATGTTGACAGGGTGCTCAAACTATTGCAGGAGAAACAATTATATGCAAAAACATCCAAATGTTTCTTTGGAGTACAAGAGGTGGAATATCTGTGTCATATTGTATCTCACGAGGGTGTTAAAGTAGACCCTAACAAAATTAAAGCCATTAAGGAATGGAAAGTCCCCACAACCATAAAGCAGTTGCGAGGATTTCTCGGGTTAACAGGGTATTATCGCAAGTTTGTTAAGAATTATGGGAGAATATCAGCACCTCTAACAACATTATTGAAGAAATATGCATTTTCATGGACTCCTGAAGCAACTAAGGCCTTTGAACATCTTAAAGAGGCAATGTGCCTAGCACCGGTCTTAGCTACGCCAGACTTCACAAAAACCTTTATTGTGGAATGTGATGCCTCGAGAAATGGAATTGGTGTTGTTTTAATGCAGGAAGGAAGACCCATTTCTTTTGAAAGTCGTCCAATCAAAGGAAAGTATTTACAGAAACCTATTTATGAGAAGGAAATGTTAGAAATATTGCATGCACTAAAGAAATGGAGAACTTACCTAATGGGAAGACACTTCAAGGTAAAAATTGATCATGATAGTCTTAAACACTTTTTGGAACAAAGACTATCTTCAAAAGAGCAGCAAAAATGGGTCACAAAGATGTTGGGTTATGACTTTGAAATAATCTACAAAAAAGGAAAGCTTAATGTTGTTGCAGATGCACTCTCAAGAAAGAATGAAGAGGTGTAAGCATTGCTTTGTGCCATTTCTATTATCCAACCAGATTGGATAACCGAAGCAAGAGATGAATGGAAGAAGGACAAAGATGTATGGACACTCATTCAAAAGTTGCAGCAAGATCCTAGTACATCCGATACATTTAGTTGGAAAAATGATTCCTTATGGTACAAAGATCGCTTATATCTTTGTAAGAATTCCCAACTAAAACAAAAGATTCTTCTGGAATTGCACACTTCTCCTTTAGGAGGACACTCAGGATTTTTAAAAACTTACCACAGGGTGAAGAAAGAATTTTTTTGGGATAGCCTTAAATCTGATATTCAAAATTTTTTGGCGGAATGTTTGGTTTGCCAGCAGAATAAATTTGAGACAATTAAGACCCCAGTAAGGGCTCTCTCTATGGCATTCTCCTTTTTTATACCTTCTCAATAGCAATTACTCAGCTATAGTATCTCTTCTCCAAGTTCCGCTTCTTGGCTATATGTTCAGCTAGCTTTCATAAAGGGAGAAGGCTTGTATATATAGAGGGAGATGGAGAGGTTAGGATCCCTATAATCATGGAAGGGAGACCTATCTTCTAGGAGTGTTCCAAGGGAGGAGGAAACCACTACCTAAAGAGGGAGATCCATGGCTCATCGGATTAACCACTTCCTGTGACTCATCCCTGAGGTGGTTAAAGGAAACTTTTGCCTATAATTTGTTAAAAAACATTCCCAAAAGGGCTGGCATGGGCACAACAGAGAGACAGAGCGCCAGCTGGCGCGACCTCTAGTGTACATCCTCCATGCTGGCACAAGGGGTGAATTGGCTACCCGCGCCAATGCCAAAACATAGGTTTTTATGGGCTTTCTGAGGAAATGTTCAACAGGAGAAATGATGTCCTTATGCAAAAGGATGCAAAGAAGGTGTTTGCAGAGTATGACACTGCTCACAGGTCACGGGAAAGACCCTCCAATATGCAGGGTGAGGGATTACAGGGACGGTGACAAAATGTTGTGTAACACTTGGTATCACATGTTTTGCTTGAAAGTATGCATTACATGTATAGAAGATCATGGCTTACACTTCAAAGAATTCCTACAAGGTTTGTTAAGAAACATCTCCAGGTATGTCTTAGACTATGCATATTATAAAATTATCTTCATCTTATTTTGAAATTTGTGTTATATTACTGACATTGTTATGTCAAGTTGTCTGGAATAATAAATGTTCTTGTTTAGGGTGATTCATCTTTTGATAAATATATCCTCCTTAAATCGTAGATCATTCTTATAAAACCATAGATAGGTTCTCTGGAAAACCATAACCTAAGGGTATGTTGACAATGTGTGAAGCCCTATCCTGCTTAGGGTTATTTGGAAATTTCTATTATATTTGACATATTGATGTTTGGGGTTTTGGTATGATCATGAAAACCATAGCTTGTTAGGGTTGAAATGGTGTTACCTGAAATCCAGAAAATTTGAGTTTATGGTAAGGTATGGTTTTCTATGTTATGAATTGAAACCCTAGATCATTAGGTTTGGTTTGTTTTGTAAGAAAAACCATTGTTATGTATTTAAAGTAAAGTCCTAGAATGAAACCCTAGGTATGTATTCATTTGGTTAAACCCTATCTTGGTCCAGGTTGGTATATTTCTAATATATTATATTGCCTAGAATATGTTATGCTTATGTTTAATTATGAATTCCTATATATATATGTGTTGAAATAATTATTAATGGTCATAATTCCCAGGGTTTGGAAACAAACCCTAGTCAAAGTTTGATGCTCTAGGATGATGTTTGGGAAATATAGGGCTTTGTAGCTAAACCCTAGTAGTAGTTAAATTCTCTAGTATGTATAAAAATCTGGAATATGTTAATCTGTTTAGTGATTTTTGAAAATTTGTAGATGGAAAATCTAGGGTTTACAACAAACCCTAGTAGAAGCTAGTCTTGTTAATAATTTGTGATTGGTTTTGATTGTTAAACCTCATGTATGAAATCTAGGATCTATATGAAATCCTAGTGAGGATTATGACATATGGATCTTAAAATTTTTTAGATACATTACTTGTTTCAATATTTTCTAGGGTTTGCTATATGAAATAGCTTGTCATGTTTTTGAAAGAATATTGAAAACCTAGATATAATTAGACTGATATTTTGATTTATTTGTTGGTGTAATTTATGGTTTGTAACAAGACCTGGGTAGGAAGTCGAAGTATTTAAGTGTAGTCTCTTTATTATTATGTTTGTAAAGTCTAATGATTTAGTTATTATAATATTTTGATATGGCTAACTTCATGCTTCTATAGTTTTGGTTGTAATTTATATCTAAGTTGTGCAGGTACATCATATTCAAGATGGTGAAGCTGTCCGTAAGAGAATTGATATGATAATCATGATGAGAAGGATGGAAGCCATGAAAGATTTTACAATATCATAAGAAGAAGTTGATCTCCCTAGGTTAAGAGGGAGCCTGGATAGAGGAAAAATCCTTGGTTGAGAGGGAGGGCATAACATAGTTTTGATTAGAGAATGAATTTTGAAGGGTATGTTGTTTCATGTGAAGTAGGAAAGGAAAGTGTAGGATTGAGGAATATTCTGTCAAATATTTGTTTGGTAGCCCTATTGAGATAAGTTGAAAAGCAACAACGAGACCCCGAAGGATTGTTTTTGATGATGTATATTTGAAAGTATACTAATGATTGAGGTTGTGTTTGTATAGGTAAATCTCTTGAAGTTTTGGTAACATGCTGGTTACCAATTAGTTTGATCAGGAGAGATTTATTGTTGAGGCTTTGTGAGTGAATCGTTGCCAGGGGGACATCGGTTTGACACTTTGTATTGATGTATGGTAAGGAGGGTGGCATTGGTTGGATGTGCACCTGGATCCCTGGGTTGATGGTTAGTAAGTAAGACTAATGGTACCTAGAGAGGCTAAAAGCTTTATTCCATATTAGTCTTGTGAAAATTTCAAAACATAAACCCTACTGCAGTGTCTAGATCTACTTCGCCTACTTGTTTGATTAATTTAACAAGTTATTTAACTAAACTATTCAGAAAAACATTAAAGAAAAACAAACTGCAGGCTACACATCTACAGATCATTTACTAAACAATACACACATGTGACAAGATTACACACATAATTTTCAGACAAATGTCCCCAAAAAAACCCAATGCGGGAAAAATGGTGTAGCAGCTCTAGAGGATTTTATTGTTATGTAGAATTTTAATACAACATTTTGGGCACCATAAATGGTTGGCCCTACAGAGAAATTACACGGAAAAATTACCTTTCACTTGGAGACAGAAAATATGGCTGTATCGCACCCTCAAACAAGATTTATAGATCACGAGCCATTTCTGGCCCACAGGAACCCTTAGTGCTGCCTTTATAGCCTATGCATCATCCCTCACTAGACATCTTCCTCACTGTGTCACCCTCAATAGTGTTGCACTACCTATGCACAACCCTATTTGGGCCCGCGTCACCCTAGCTGGTCTTGCATTGCCCCTGCATTGCACTGGCTGGATCTATGTCACCCTGATTAGGCATACGTAGCCTCTGCGCAATCCTCTGCGTGGTGTTGGCTGAACTGGTACTCACCACCTCTCTGCTTCTGTATTCTCGGTCTTGGATCAGATCATCCCTTATTAATATCTGCCCCTAACTGCACTGCAAACTCGCTTTGAATTCCTCAGCAAACCCCTCCCCATGAATTCGACTTAGCTTCAGTACTCTGCCTGTGTGTGTGTGTGTTCTCCAACTAACCCAAAACCTTTCTCTTATAGTTTTCTCATTCGAAAACCAATGGCCGTTATATATTCTCTAATCGACGAATCAGATTAAAAGAATGCTTGATCCACGTCACTTAAAGCATTTCATCACATGTGTTTAATTAATTCACTTTAATTTTTCTAATTCCCTAAATTAGATTTAGGGTCCTCATTAACAAAATTAATTATTTGAATAACTTCAACACTAGATGAAATTTCTCCAAACTCTTTCTAGATTTTGGAGATCTTGTGTGTCTTAGCCCCTCCACAAATTTTTGGAGCTAAATCACACCCGATGCTACCCAGAAATCTTAACTCTCCCTCTTGGAGAGGAGTGTGCTCTAGCAATACTTCCACACTGAAGCATTGCTTGATCTTGGCATCGGTCTCTACGCTACTGATGATTGGCCTGCTGCCCTTCATCCACTATGCTGTTGCTTTTTGTACTGCTGCCCATGTCACTTCCACTGAAACTACCACATCTGTACTGCAGCTCCCTGCTAAATTGCTACATGATGCTTCCCATATCACTACGACTGCTAACTGCTACAATGCAACTCAATTACTGAGAAGTAAGCAACTGAAGAACCAATACCTAATCACTGACAGACAAGTCAGTTGGGTTGCAATTCATCACTGAAGCTCCTTTTGTTGTTGCGCTACGTCGTCTCTTTGAAGCATTGCACTGTCTGAAACTATGCACTACGTAAGCACTTCCTTTGTCCTATTGAAATCCCATCAACCTCTGTAGTACTGCTTCCACACTACTGCTACCTCTCCTTTGTGTTGCTCTAGACTTCAGCATCCCAGCTTTCCTTTGCTTCACTGTGATCTTCACACCACTGCTCCACTCATCCCACTACTGCCTTAAGGCTCTCGTAGCTCGTATGTGATCCAAGAGTTTGGGCACCTCAAGGATCCTGCCTGCCATCTGTAGCTTCTCTACAGATCAATATCGACCCACTTCCTTGGTTCATGAGCACTCATGGCTACATCATCGTTAGTACCATCGTCCCCTTTTGTTGTTGTTGTCTTGGAATCAAAAGATCCCTTGTCCTTCTTCTTAGGAAAAGTGTTGGTGAAGTGTTGAAGTTCACCACAATTAAAGCACTGGACCTTGGATAGGCCCCTCTTCTTCTTCCCTTGCTACCTTTGTGCCTTTGATGCAAGGGTTGCATCCTCCTCCTCCTCTTTATTTACTTTGACTCCACCACTACTGCTTTGCCTCTTGGTAAATCTCATGATTTCCTCCAGACAGAGGATTACCCACATGTATGCCCAGGATGGTAACACTGTCGTGCCCAAAATTATTTGGAAATTTTTTTCCCATTCATCGGTGATTGCATTCAGGGAATTCCTCGCCAAGATCCCTTCATCCAGAGTCGTACCCATGGTAATCACTTGGTCCTAGATAGTTTTAAGTTTAAAGAGGAAGGGATCAATTTCCTCACCCTTCTACATCTGGAACAACTGCATATGACTCTCCAAAAGGATCTTCCTCTAGACGGATCTTCCCTGATACATCATGTTCAAAGCTATAAAAATTTCATTTTCGGTGTTTTTCCCAGCAATATGCGAAACCACGTGATCCTTGACTCCATCTATGATCAAGTTCTTAGCCTGCGCATGAGTCTTGTTGAATTTATTCAGGGGATCTGCATTGGTAGGTACAACTAGGACATTTTCATCATGGTCCTTGATGTCGTACTCATCTAGGACTATTAGGATCTTGGAACTCAAAAAAAAAAAATTAGACACACCGTCCAACCTATCCTGATCTCTCATTCCATGAGAAACCATCTCTGCTCAAATCTGTCGGAATAAGTAATCCTCTCCCTCTTCCTGCTACAACACTAAAAAAAAACTAGATCTAGGTTTCTTGGCCATAAAAACCTCTATAGTAGTTGTTAGTATGAATCTTAATCGCAAGCATACGAAAAAGGCTCACTTTAGCCGTGCATAAAAAATAGCCCTAACAAAAAATATGGCTGCCAATATCTTTAGATCTACAATTAGTTGACCAAGATAAATGCTGAAAAAATATAGATCTATGCATTAAAATACATTAAGCAGTAAATAAAAGCAAGATTTACTCCATGCATCCAACAGACAAGACAAGATTGTTTTAAATAATTTTTGTATTTTTTGACACCTAGGTGTAGGTTTTAACCCTGAACAGAAATTATCCACACACGAATCTTATAACAGAAAATAAAAAATAGCGAGAGCATAAAACATAAAATAGATAAACACAGAGATTTTCCCCTGGATCCCAAATCAGGACGACCAGCTTGATTTTTCATTATATTCCTTTTAGTGTTACAAAACATATATATACATGCCGAAGAATACATAAACCCCAATCCATTAACCCTAGATTAGAACATAACCGTAGTTCCCTTGACCAGATCTACAAAATACCAGGGGCCGAAAACCATCATACCCCAAAACCATGTGCAAACTCATGCACAAAACATGGGTGGGTCCGCCTATCAGTGGGTTCGAACACCAAAACAATTTTCGCCGGGGTGTTGCCTCGGACCCTAACAGTGTGGGCTGCCTCCTCCCTTGTGACCCCCCTGCTGCGCCTGGCGCAACGTACAGCGCGTGGGGCTAGTCGTGGAAAGAATATAACACATACCCAACATTCTCCCACTTGTTGTTTTCTTTCCACAGGGGGCCATAGGAGAGCTTAGTCATTGGGATAATTCTTCAACACCCATTGTTTCTCTACACCAAGAGAACTTCTTAGTGCTCATAGACTTCTTCAATGCATCTGAAACATTCTTCAAAGTGTCCACCTTTACCAGCAACACCCTTTTAGCCTCAACCATATCTCTAACAAAGTGATATTGAACATCAATGTTCTTTGTCTTTGAATGGTAAGCAGGGTTCTTAGCCAAGAAAATTGCACTTTGGCTATCACAGTCTATCCTTATAGCTTGCTATACCAACCCCATACTTGAACACAATCTCTGCAACCAAACTAATTCCTTGCTTGCATGAGTGGCTGCTATGTATTCTGCCTCTGTAGTTGAAAGAGCCACTACAAACTGTCTTTTACTCATCCAACTGACTGCGCCTCCAAATAGGTTAAACACATACCCACTTGTATATCTTCTTTGGTCCAGATCTCCAGTCCAGTCTGCATCAACAAAACCACAAATGTCCAACATTCTTTCCAATCCTGGTCTTCCCTGGTAGCACAAGCCATAATCACTAGTGCCACGTAAATATCTGAAAACCTGCTTCCCTACTGTCCAATGCTCCTACCCTGGGTTTGACATAAACATGCTCAATACTCCCACTGAATGTGCAATGTCTAGTTTAGTACAAACCATTGCATACATCAGGCTACCCACTGCACTTGCATATGGAACACGAGACATATACTCCTCTTCTTCGTGTGTCTTGGGACATTGTTCAACAAAAAAATTTACACCTACAGGAATAGGAACATTCACTGGTTTACTATCCTGTATATTGAACCTCTGCAATATAGTTTCGACATTCTTCCTCTGGTTTAACCAGAGCATCCTCTTTGCTCGATCTCTCTTAATTTCCATGCCCAAAATATAGTTTGCAGCACCAAGATCCTTCATGACGAATTTGGAGAACAGTTGGGTCTTCAAATATTGGATAATTTCTTTGTCATTTCCAATCAACAACATATCATCCACATACAATACCAAATAAATAACATGGTCACCAATTAATTTAAATAAAAACAGTGATCCTCCTTACTTCTGGTGAATCCAATTCCCCATATATAGGTATCAAATTTCTGATACCACATCCTTGGTGACTGTTTTAACCCATACAGAGACTTCTTCAACCTGCATACCAGTTCTTTCTTACCCTTCACCATAAAGCCTTCAGGTTGCTTCATGTAGATCTCTTCTTCTATATCCCCGTGAAGAAATGTTGTCTTCACATCCATCTGTTCTATCTCAAAATCAAATGCAGCAGCAACAGATAAAAGTAATCTAATAGAAGTAACCTTGGCAACAGGAGAAAAAATATCACCAAAATCAATTCCCGACACCTAGGAATAACCTTTTGCTACCAACCGAGCTTTGTATTTATCCACCTTTCCTTCTACATTCATCTTCTTTTTAAACACCCATTTGCTCCCGATGGGCTTCCTTCCAGCCGGCAACTCCACCAGATCCCATGCCTCATTTTTGTGCAAGGATGCCATTTCATCAACCATGGCCTCCTTCCAGAGTTTTCCATCCTCTGAATCTACTGCCTCCCTAACAGTTCTGGGATCATCATCAATTATAGTTAAGGAAAAACCTGAACAGAAAGCAGATGGACTATACCTTCGTGGTTGTCTCTCGAACTAATCTTCTCAAAGCCGGGAGTTTGCTGTTCTTCTCTTCGAATCTTCTTTTGCCATAGAGTTCGATTCATACCTTGTTTGAACTCTATCTTCTCGTTCCTTTGGTATGATTTCATGCTTAACAACATCTTTCACCTTCTCTAAACACCACACATCTCACCAGATAACCTTTCCTTGTTTCGCTGGAAATATGATGCAGAGTGTTGTCCTTGATGGCAACCCACTGAATGAAGATGAAGACATGTGACTGTTGACATGTTTTGTCCTTGATGGCAATCCACCTGATGAAGTTATGCTTGACTTGATGGACTTGGTAAATGATGTAAATCTGATGTGATATGTTGTTGAGTGTTGTCCTTGAAAGGCAACCCACTTGATGAAGATGATGAAAACTTACTTGATGAAGTTGTGCTTGAGAGAATATGTTCCTGATGAAGAAAATATGATGTTTCTACAGTGTGTACAGAAGGCAATGAAGAAAGGAATTCAGAATGTGCTCAAAGAATGATGAAAAGAGTATGTCTCTATGTATACGCGGATATTCCTAGGTGAAGTCGCGTATGCACGCGGAAAAGAACGTGCCAAGTCGCGTATGGGCTAAAGCGCTCAAAAAGTGCAAAACCAAAGGTAACCACCATGGTATTGACCCATTGTATTGGGTAATGATCCGCCTAATTGACCCCGTCCAGGTAGTTTTGGGCTCGTGGTATTGGTTTGGCTCGTGGTATTGAAAAAGGATAAACGTATATAAGGAGAAGAAATTCATTGTGCAAAAAAAGGGGAGTGGTGCAAGATGTCTGAGCTTGGATGAATACTTCTCTCTGAAGTAGATCTGAATGAAAGGGTTACACTTGAATGATAAATATGAATGTATGATGCACCAATGATGAAGAAGGGGATCTAGATCTGAATTGCACTTGTATTTGCTAGATCTAATTATAGAAGGCTTAGATCTGTGATGAGGCGAACATCTAGGCGAACATCTGTCTGAAGTGAAAGGGTAAATCTGAACTGAATATCTGATCTGAAGAAGTATGCTGCTCTATAATGATTGAAGATCTATACGCTACTTCGCCGCAGTGGAAGCGCGTATATACGCAGCTTCGCTGAAGAGAAAGCGCGTATGCGCAATAAAATACATACAGATGTATACGCTAGTTTGTGTGGACGGAAGCGCGTATATACGTGACATCAGTAAAATAAAAGCGCGTATGCAAACTAGGGCTTGCTGAAGAAAAGGGTATGAAATATCTGATCTGTTCTGCTGTGTTTCTGCAATTTGATCTGTGTTGATATGTATCTGTTGGTGATGTATGTTTGTGCTTAAAAGTATGGAAAGGGTCCAGTATGAAAATATGATGAAATGTGGCCTGCAAGTGGTGTTCTATTGAAGTTGTTGGATCCAGTGTGAAAATTGATGAAACGTGGTCCAAGGTGGTGTTGAAGGTTGTAGCCTTCAGTCAGGGGGTCGTAGCTCCCTTCCAGGTGAGGCTGGTAAACGAGATCGGGGGGTCGTAGCTCCCTTCCAGGAGAGGCTGGTAAACGAGTCAGGGGGTTGGAGCTCCCTTCCAGGAGAGGCTGGTAAACGAGCGCAGGTGGGTGCCTGCGTGCCGGTCAAGTCTGCGCCAGCACATATGTTGTAAGATGTTTTCTCTATAATAAAATATTGAAGGCTGAGCAACTGCAGCGGTGGTTTTCTCCCGATTTGGGTTTCCACCTAAAAATCCTGGTGTTCATGTGTGATCCTTTGTGTGATGGTTTATTCTGTTCTTACTGCACATGTTTACTGTTTATTGAACATCCGATGAATGAATGATGGAATAATATAAGTAAAGATTTAATGACAGATCTAGATCTCTGTGTATACGCTAGTTTCATAAAGGGGATCCGCGTATATACGCTAGTTTACTGAAGGAAAGTAGCGTATGGGTTTTAAGGAATGAAAAAGTAAAAAGATTTGATTATGCAGTAAATACCGATTCACCCCCCCCTCTCAGTATTTTTCCCAACAATTGGTATCAGAGCAGGTCCTTCTGCAGAAGCTTAATCGCTTGAAGGAGATCCGTCGCAATGGGAAGTCAAGAAGGAGTAATGTCTATAAAGCCACCTCTATTCAATGGAAGCAATCTGATATTCTGGAAGGTACGAACAAAATCATATCTGCAAAGTCTTGGTGCATATGTATGGGCAATCGTGGAAGAAGGTTATCAATACCCGGCAAGTATTCCTACTGATGCAGCAGAAAGGAAGAAGTATGAAATCAATGCCAAAGCAATAAATTTATTATTAGGAAGCATGTCTGAACCAGAATTTGCTAAATTGATGCAGCTACATTCAGCAAAAGAAATATGGGAAAAAATCATTCTAAGCTATGAAGGAGACACAAAGGTAAAAAGTGCAAAACTCCAAACTCTTAGAATTGAATATGAAAATTTGAAGATGCATAGTGATGAGAGTGTTGCCAGTTTCTTTCTTCGTCTGGATGATATTGTAAATCGAATGAGAAATTTGGCTGAAACCATAGCTGATACTACTCTGGTGGAAAAGGTCTTAAGATCATTGACTTCAAAATTTGACTCTAAAGTTTCAGCTATTGAAGAAAGGTAAGATTTGCAAACTCTTACTATTGTTCAATTACATGGTACTCTGACTGCTTTTGAAATGAGACAAGGAGGCCCTTCTCAAGTAAGAGAAGCTGCTTTTAAAGCATCTACAAAAGGAAAGGAAAAGGAAGTTGTCAAAGAATCCAGCTATATATCCAATGAAGAAGAAGCGAATTTCGTGAGAAAGCTCCAACTAGGCACTGGAAGATTCAAAGGTAAGCTTCCCTTCAAATGTTTTGAGTGTGGAAAATTTGGTCATTATGCTGCTAAATGTCCTTATAGAGAAAAGCACGGTAAAGGGAAACAATTTGAAAAGAGAAAGAGTTATTATGCAAAAGAAGATGATGATGAAGTGTCCAGTGAAGATGAAGAAGATTCTGACCAAGATCTGAAAGTGCTCATGGCTAAGAAGCAAAAGAAGAAGGTTACTCAAGGAAAGGAGATGCCTCAGAAATCATGTATAGCAAAAATTGAAGAAGATGAAACAGATTCCGACGAAGATCTACAAGCACTCATGGAAAAGAAGAAAAAGGAGAAGGCCACTTGTAATACTCTTCTTTGTGCAAACAATAGTAAAGATAGTGAAAGTAAAGTTGAGGATCTAGAAGAAGCTCTCAAGATTGAAGAAGAAGAACTACAAAGTTCATACAATAAGCAAGAAACTATCTATAAAGAGATGATCTCACAAATGAAAGATCAAATAGAAATGCTGAATGAACAGATGGACAAGTATCAAAGGTGTCATACTTATGCATCCAATCGAATTAAAGATCTAGAAGCAGATTTTGAAAAATCAAGCAAGAAGAATGAAGGACTTGAAGCTGCAATCATTTGTCTTCAGGAAGATTTAGAAGCATCAAGTAAGAAAAATAAGGAACCTCTACAATCATTTGGAAAGGAAGGCCTTGAAGCAGAAATCATCTCTCTCAAAGAAGATCTGGAAAAATCAAATAAGAAGAATGAAGAGCTGCAACAAACATGTGAAGGAAATGAAGATTGGTTGAAAGAAGAGATTCTAAATCTGAAGAATCAAGTTGAAGATGGAAGAAGAAAAGAAGAAAGCATGACAAAGCAATGTCAAGCCTTGGAGGTTGAGGTAAACATTCTCAAAGGTAAATTGGAAGAAAAGGTAAAACTGTTGAGGTTTCATGATAGTACTAATATTCTGGACAATATTCTGAGTAATCAAAGGTCTCCTGCTATCAAACATGGTCTTGGTTTCCATGAAAGTGTTAAAGGAGAATCTAGCTCACAAGGAAGTGCCAAAAATTCAGAAGATCTCAATGCAAAACCTGATGTGTTGAAAGAAACAAAAGATCAACCAACAATTATGAATTCTCAAAAGAATTCATTCAAGAACGTTGAATGTTTTAAATTTCATAATTATGGGCATGTTGCAGCAAATTGCAGGAGCAGATCATTTCAGCCACAAACAAACAAGTTCTACTCAGAAAGGTACTCTAGCTTCTTCAGGGGATATTGTTTCTCATGTAACAAGTATGGACATAAAGCAGCTGATTGTAAAAGAAGGAAGATCAGAAATACTCATTATAACTCTTATTACTCTGGACACATAAGATGTTATTCTTGTAACAAGTATGGACATGTAGAAAAGGAATGCAGGCTGAACATATATGAGAAATTGGATAACTTCCAGCACACAAATAGAAAGTTTAAACAAGTCTGGAAAAAGATGGAGGGATGGAATAAGAATCAATCTAGAGAAGAAAATGATACTTTTGTGGATGCTCTAGAAGACAATGATTTTCTTGAAGAAAACACTCAATTCAAGGACCGATCAGAAACGTAGGGAATTCTAACCTTGCTGCAGTCATCCGCTTCTGAAGCTTACTTCTCTGATTGACTGCAGGAATGATGTGAGATACATTATGAGATCTAGTAATGTATCGTCACAAGAGGAGCAATGCATGATGACTCTCATGGTTGATTTGATTATACTGGTTATGTTTACTTCTGACAGCGCATCTGATGTGGAAAGGACAGGTACAGGAGGTACAAGCTCTGGAAGAAAATGAAGGAAGATGGAAATTTTCTATGCTTCACTTTCCATACGCAGGTTCCATTAACTAAAGTCGCGTATACACGCGAGTTCCAGAAGACGCAGTCGCGTATGCATTGATGATAAGAAAATTTATCTGATAGCTGAAGATCTGAAGCAGAGGTCCAGGGGGAGCATTAGTCTGACTGCTGATGATTGCACTGTTAGCATTATTCTGGTTATACTCATAATAATACATGGGTTATTGTGTTGAACATTATGGATGATGCCTGGTTGCTTTATGATGAAGAGCACTCGTTGTTGAGATGAAAGTCTTATAATTCAGAGATGAGGACAGATCATGCAGAGATTGTTGCTGATGACGTGCTGTTGAAAGGTGCTTCAGATTTCAAGCTAAGGAAGAGCATTGGTTTAGGGGGAGTAGCAGGTTGAATTCTAATGGTTGCATTGTTGGAAATATGACTGCTTATTCGTTGGTCTTGGTGATACTCATGCTCAAATGATGATGATTTGGTACATGGATTATTATGATGAGATTTTGAGCCCTGGTTGCTGATAAGTATCTTTGTGTGGATGAGTTGGATATCGTTTGTTTCAGATCATGTAGAGTTTGGTTGCTATGGTTGAGATCTTTTTCCTACATATGTTACTTCATGTTACATCTTGAAGATCATGGTGATTTTGGACCACATGGATGATTGCTTGACACATATCTGAAGATGTTGTTCTGGTATGATAATCTCTTTTGGAAAGAATGTATTGATGCTGCAAAGAATCTGAAGGCTTGGTTACTATTGTACTGATGCCACAACCGTTGGATGACGCTTGAAGACACAACTACATCGTTCTATCTATCTGTAGTACAGGGAAGCATTCAAATGTCTCAGAAAGAAGCTGAACTCTGTCTTTGCCTCACTGAAAATCAGATCTGGTTGAAATTTAGAAGATGTCTTTGGATACGCGGGTTTTGTGAAACACAGTCGCGTATATACGCGAGTTCCTGCAAAGAAAACCGCGTATGACTGATTGCTGACAATTTTTGGTTGGTTCAGCTCTCTTCAGCACAGCTGCAGTGCTGTTTGGTATCTCTGATACTGTTTGGTATCTCTGGTGGTGTTCCAGTTCTCATAATTCTGTTTCTAATGTTTTGATGAAGATGCCTTGATGATTTGCTGGTGGAAGTTTTCAGGATGCACAAACTAAGGGGGAGCCTTAGTCATTTGGAAAGATTGCTTGGTTGCACAGATTCAGGGGGAGCATTAGCTTTGCTGAGTATAATGCAGTGTTGGCATTATTATGGTTCTGAAATATGTTCTTTTTCTTGAGGAATTTCTGGTGTTGGTCATAAATGGTCATATTTATATTTTGGTGAAAAGGTCTTGTTGAGACCCATGATGTAAAAATTGTAATATTCAGTCATGTAAGGACTTGTCTTTTTGTAAACCCACTTGGTTGGGTAGCTAAGTCAAATTTTGTAAACCCACTTGGTTGGGTACTTGAGTCTTATATGTAAATCCACTTGGTTGGATATTGGATGTAAGTATGAGTCTTTGGTGATAGGAAGTTCATAGAGTCATGTACTTCATTGACAAATATGTTTGAAGATTCAGCATGAACTCGGGGGGAGCTTGGCCACTTCAGCACATATCAGATCTGCAGAATGTTTCTTCCACATAAGGAGGAGAATGTTGGTTTTTGATCCGCCCTTTGCCCTTGATGTCAAAGGGGGAGAGTGACATGGTGTTTGAATGAAGAGAAGATAATGATGTCAAATATTTGGGAGAGTGACATTTTTGGGAGAGTGACATGGTATCTATCTGCTGTGGTAACCAAACACCATCGTGGTTGACATCAAGTCCAAAGGGGGAGATTGTTGGAAATATGATGCAGAGTGTTGTCCTTGATGGCAACCCACTGAATGAAGATGAAGACATGTGACTGTTGACATGTGTTGTCCTTGATGGCAATCCACCTGATGAAGTTATGCTTGACTCGATGGACTTGGTAAATGATGTAAATCTGATGTGATATGTTGTTGAGTGTTGTCCTTGAAAGGCAACCCACTTGATGAAGATGATGAAAACTTACTTGATGAAGTTGTGCTTAAGAGAATGTGTTCCCGATGAAGAAAATATGATGTTTCTACAGTGTGTACAGAAGGCTATGAAGAAAGGATTTCAGAATGTACTCAAAGTATGATGAAAAAGAGTATGTCTCTTGGTATACGCGGATTGGCCTAGGGGAAGTCGCGTATGCACGCGGAAAAGAACGTGCCAAATCGCGTATGGGCTAAAGCGCTCAAAAAGTGCAAAACTAAGGGTAACCACCTTGGTAATGACCCATTGTATTGGGTAATGATCCGCCTAAATGACCCCGTCCAGGTAGTTTTGGGCACGTGGTATTGGTTTGGCTCGTGGTATTGAAAAAGGGGCCCGTGGTATTGAAAAAGGATAAACCTATATAAGGAGAAGAAATTCATTGTGCAAATGATATGGTGGGTGCAAGATGTCTGAGCTTGAATGAATACTTCTCTCTGAAGTATATCTGAATGGAAAGGGTTACACTTGAATGATAAATCTGAATGTATGATGCACCAATGATGAAGAAGGGGATCTAGATCTGAATTGCTCTTGTATTTGCTAGATCTGATTATGGAAGGCTTAGATCTGTGATGAGGCGAGCATCTAGGCGAACATCTGTCTGAAGTAAAAGGGTAAATCTGAACTGAATATCTGATCTGAAGAAGTATGTCGCCTTTCCATAATGAATGAAGATTCATACGCGCCCGTCGTTAGCAGCGCGTATATACGCAGCTTCGATGAAGTGAAAGCGCGTATGCGCACTAAAATATACACTGAGGTATACGCTGGTTTGTGTGGACGGAAGCGCGTATATACGCGATATCAGTGAAGGGAAAGCGCGTATGCAAACTAGGGTTTGCTGAAGCAAGGGGTATGAAATATCTGATCTGTTCTGCTGTGTTTCTGCTATCTGATCTGTGTTGATATGTATCTGTTGGTGACGTATGTTTGTGCTTAAAAGTATGGAAAGGGTCCAGAAAATATGATGAAATGTGGCCTGCAAGTGGTGTTCTATTGAAGTTGTTGGATCCAGTGTGAAAATTGATGAAACATGGTCCAAGGTGGTGCTGAGGGTTGTAGCCTTCAGTCAGGGGGTTGTAGCTCCCTTCCAGGTGAGGCTGGTAAATGAGAACGGGGGGTCGTAGCTCCCTTCCAGGAGAGGCCGGTAAACGAGTCAGGGGGTTGGAGCTCCCTTCCAGGAGAGGCTGGTAAACGAGCGCAGGTGGGTGCCTGCGTGCTGGTCAAGTCTGCGCCAGCACATATGTTGTAAGATGTTTTCTCTATAATAAAATATTGAAGGCCGAGCAACTGCAGCGGTGGTTTTCTCCCGACTTGGGTTTCCACCTAAAAATCCTGGTCACCTAAAAATCCTGTTCATGTGTGATGCTTTGCAGGATGGTTTATTCCTGCTCTTACCGCATGTTTATGTGGTTATCGAATATCCGATGAATGAATGATGGAATAATATAAGTGAATATTTATTGACAGACGAGATCTTGCATGCACTAGTTTCATAAAGGATCCGCGTATATACGTTTTAGTTTGTCAAGGAAAGTAGCGTATGGGTTTTAAGGAATGAAAAAGTAAAAAGATTTGATTATGCAAAAGAACACGATTCACCCCCCCCCCCCTCTCGCATTTTTCCTACTGCTTTCGGGTTCCAAAGCTTGTGTAACCTTTTAAACCATCCTTATACCCAATAAAGATGCACCTTTTAGATTTATTATCCAACTTGGTCCTTTTATCCTTTGGAACATGTACATATGAATCACATCCAAATACCCTTCGATGTGAAAGAGAGGGTTTATTACCAGTCCATACCTCATGTGGAGTCTTATCCTCTAACACCAATGAAGGATTCATTCAGATAAAGATGCGCCTCCGCACCGCTCTCGCCCATAATTGTGGCCCTTAACTCAGCATTCATCATTTCTCACTGAGCATGCTTCTTGCCTTTTCCATCAGTGTTCTGTTCATTCTTTCTGCAACTCCATTTTGCTGAGGTGTGTATGGAGTAGTCTTCTGTCGTGCTATACCACACTTCTTACAGAACTCTTCGAATTCCTTCTTGCAAAACTCCCCACCATTATCTGTCCTAAGCGCCTTTATCTTCTTCTCTGTCTGGTTTTCCACCAGAGCCTTAAATTCTTTAAATATGTCAAAGACTTCAGATTTCTTCCTCAAGAAATATATCCATGTATTCCTTGAGAATTCATATATGAATGAAAGACTCCGACATAGTACAGTGTATCTCCAAAGGATGGAACTCGACACAGTCCAAACACATCACCGTGCACAAGTTATAATATTTTGTCCCCCCTCTTAAGACTAGAAGGAAAACTCACCCGATTCTCGCTTTCCCATATACAAAATGTTCAAGGTAAATCGAAATACGTAGAGAAATTAGACATACCTTCTACCATACCATTTCTATGCAGTATCCGAAGGCCCTTCTCTCCAATATGTCCAAGCCTTTGATGCCATATCATGGTCTTTTCTCCAGAGACAGCTAGGCTTTCTGCTCCACTTTCAGGAACCACAGAACTGTTACACCCATCAATAACAATGCTACCTTGTAGCTTGTATAGAGTTCTAGTCCGAACTCCCCGCATTAATACCAGTGCTCCCCAAACCATCTTGCAGACATCTTTATTGAACACCGTTTTTACACTTGCATCATCCATCTTGCTTACAGAAATCAGATTTCTAGCCAATGCAGGAATATGCAGAACACCGGGAAGTGTTCTAATCCTTCCACCTTGCAGCTTGAGCTTCACCTTTCCACGTCCGACAATTATGGCCTTCCTATCATCCCCTAGGAAGACATCACTGCCATCATATTTCTCATACTCGCAAAACCACTCCCGATGGGGAGTGAAGTGAAAGGATGCACCTGAGTCAATCAACCATGACTCATGATCTACATGTGTATTTGAAGAAGAAGCCAACATACATCCCACCTTCATCCGAGGTGGTTTTTGACTCCCCAGAGGGAGCATCAATGTATCCCTTTCCTTTCAGAGCTTTAGTTCTGCTGGGCCCTTTTGTGAGTGCCCTTCCTTTCCGCATTTGAAGATAATTATTAAACTTTCCAGGAGATTTAGATCTCCCTCTAGATTTGATCTCCCACTCGAAACCTTATTCTTGTTTCTGTTCTGGGACCTTCCTCGTACAGATAAGGCATCTCCATTCTGACCCTCCATATTTCTCCGTCTCATTTCCTCCGACAGCAAGGCTGAGACAATGTCATCAAAATTCAAGGTAGTTGTATTGCTACCTATTGCAATAACCAAACTGTCCCATGAGTCTGGTAGAGAACACAACAAACTGATGCACTTATCTTCATTTGAGATTTTAATATCAACAGATGAGAGCTAACTTACCATAATATTGAAGGCATTTAGATGCTCTGTCACTGAGTCTCCATCCTTCATCCTCAGGTTATACAAATTTTTCCGCATTAACAACTTATTCACCAGAGACTTAGATTGGTACAAAGTCCTAAGTTTTTCCCACAAATTCTTTGTTGTAGCTTCCCTAGATACATTCAACAATACTGAATCTGAGACACACAATCGTATTGTACTCTTAGCCTTCTGATCTATTTTCTTCCAATTTTCATCTGACATTGTCGTTAGTTTAGTACCTAGATCTACCGTAATCCACTGATCTTTATCCACCAGCAGATCCTCCATCTTGAGTTTCCACAACTCAAAACTCTGACCATTAAATTTATCGATCTCTATATTTTTGTTGCTCGCCATCTTCTTTCACCACAAGAATCGATCCAGCAGATCTCCCACTGAATAGGGTCTACCTCAAGCCCGAGAAAAAAAAAAACCCTTAGCAAACAGCGTCCCTCGTCAAAATTTCTCTAATACCAAATAACAACTCTAACAGAAATTATCTACACACGAATCTTATAACAGAAAATAAACAATAGCGAGAGCATAAAACATAAAACAGATAAACACAGAGATTTTCCCCTTGATCCCAAATCGGGACGACCAGCTTGATTTTTCATTATATTCCTTTTAGTGTTACAACACATATATATACATGTCGAAGCATACATAAACCCCAATCCATTAACCCTGGATTAGAACATAACCGTAGTTCCCTTGATCAAATCTACAAAATACCAGGGGCCGAAAACCATTGTACCCCAAAACCATGTGCAAACTCATGCACAAAACATGGGTGGGTCTGCCTATGAGTGGGTCCACACACCAAAACAATTTTTTCCGGGGCGCTGCCTCAGACCCCAACAGTGGGGGCTGCCTCCTCCCTTGTGACCCCCCTGCTGCGCCCGGTGCAACATATAGTGCGTGGGGCTAGTCGTGGAAAGAATATAACACATACCCAACACTAGGAAGGGAACATAGAAAGATGTTACCAATCCCCCTCAATGGGATGGGTTCTTGTAGTCCTCAGCACTTTAGATCTAAAATCCCTCTCTCTTGATGGTGTAGAAAACCCAGACAAAAATGGAACTCAAAGGGAGTTCATAAAAAAAATGGTATCAAAATATGACAGTGATGGTGGATCAAAGTCAGACCAAAAGTATAGATCCAGAGTGATCTTTAGGCAACAAAATGTAGTGAATTAATGGAAAAACCCTTCTATATATAACAAGATATTGAGTTAGTCTAGATATTGGTGCATAATTAAAATATTATTAACCAAATCTAGATACAACTTTTATGGAATATTTTGTTATATTTGTTGGAGGGAAAAGGAATTTGAATTTGGTCAAATCTCTTTATTTGTAAATAATAAATAAATAAATGATTTATTTATTATTTTAAGGATGTGGCTGAGTAATAATAAAATAATAATGATTTATTCAATTATTTATAAATGATTTAGTCAAATTTAACAAGTAATATTATGTAAATAAGGTTTAAATAATTATTCCTAGAAAATAATAAGATAAATAATAATTTATCTAGTTAATTTTCCTGTTTTGGGTTAAATATGACCAGTAATATTAATTAAATTGTTGTTTAACTAATTATTCCTTGAGGAAAATCAAATAAATATGGATTTATTCAATATTTCCTCATGGGGTTTCCTGTTTAGACCATAAACAACTTAATAAATAAGGATTACTAAGTTATTTTCATAGTGAAAGCAAGTTTACTTAGGTTAAACTTGGTCTTACATGGTGTACTTTGTTCCATCTAATAATAACATGTTAGATGACCAAAAATTGGTGTAACGGATTTCCCCCTAGCATGCGAGCGTTAGGATATAATCATATGACCCGAAGTACATTTTAAGAACTCAATCACTAGACAACGAAGGGGAAGTCAGAGAGAGAGAAATATAAGGTAGACGAAAGCGCTAGAGGACTAGACCCTGAGGAGGCGAGACTTATAGGTGTGGCAAGTCTCTTTTATGAGTGAGTACCTGTGCTATAGGCAGTAGGGGAGGCATACCTATGCCCGCCGAGACAAAGTACAATATATAATGTGTCCAGTAAACAAAAGACTGAACTATATAGTACACGCTGGCATAAAAATGAGCCAGATAAAAACATGATAATGGATCCCACATACATACTGTGCTTGGGATAATAGCCAGGATTTATACAATAATATCTGAGTACATGAGACATGAGTACAAACAAAGTGCCCCTATAAACAGGAAAGGTCTCTGAAAATATGATTGATACATGCAAAAAAAAAGGTGCTGCAAGCGGTTGAGGTTGAAATCATCAAATCTATGGAGCTGCATCAAAGGCTGTAATGAAGAGGTCATCGGGCATGTGGGGGGTTACCTGAAGGGCCACCCCCTCATGAGGTCTGAAACATATCACACACACCCGGGAATCACCTGTACAATCTACTGCATCACTGAACCATCAAGTATACGGAGCTCAATCATGATGTAAGGAGCTGGAGCTGAGAAACAATCAAGTAAAAGGGCAATAAGGAGTCCCTTTGCCTGATCCAAGGCACCAAACAGGAGTGGAAGCTGAAACCAAGGTACATTGCCCTCTAGACCTGTATTCTGGAATGAATAATTTGATGTTGACAGAAGGAGGTCTGCCATAGGTGAGGAAATAAAGGATCCTCAACTAAGGCACGAGAGAAAATAGTAGAGAAAATCACAGACTAACACCAAGGATGATGATAAAATGGGGAGTACTGACTAGTGGATGGATGACTTCCCTTGTTAGAGCATAAAGGGAATGGATGACCTGGCAGTAACTAACACTATCAAATGGGATAGGGGACAGTAAGACCGAAGTTCATAATGTGCGACACGAGAGAGGAACCAAGAAATGAAGGATGGAGGACTATAGTGGGATACAAATGGATTCAGGATAGACTCCATGGATGCGATGATGACTCAACTTGGATGCTCTAAACAAGGGTGACTCAATGATGCTACCACACAGAGAAGGTCCAGTAGGAACCATAAAAACATGAGTACAAGATGGTTACTCATGATGAAATTCGACACGAGCATGGAAAAGTATAGAGGAAAAATGGTGCCCCAAGTACAAGTGTTGCAGGTGAAGAAATTTTATTTTTAGGAGTGGTGAAGTGACCCATATTATTAAAAATGTGTCCTGGTGAAGTATCAAATCACAAAAAACTAACAGATACTCATTTGAGAGCTCGGTGAGGGATTTCCAACGGTATGGATGGTTTTTCAAACTGAGCTATGGTTTGTTCACAGTAGGTGAAAGAAAAAATTGGGGTTTCTCTTTTAATAAAGCATTTTCCCTCCAAATTCACTCATTTGCAAGTGTAGTTGTGGTGAATGTAGAGAGGAGAGAAGGCCCTAAATCTTGCGACGAGCATAGCGGACAAACCGACCGTTGGGATTGAGATCTGTTAGTTGCAGGTAAGAGGCATAACCATGCTCTTTCAATTAAGGGGATCAAAATTTCAGTTTGGGCACCCAAAGCTCATGAATAGGCCAAGTCACACTTTTTGGGGTATGTTCTATGACCTGTGTAGCAGGTACCAGGTAGAAAACGGCGACCTGTCCTAGGAAATGACCTGAAAAGTGTGACCTGTCAGAGAAAGGGGGTTTCAGTGACATTTTTGGCTAAGATGTGGGATTTTTATGGTTGAGGGGCATAGGTGCCCCCAAGCATGTTCTGGTCATGCCAAAATGTATTTATAAAGGGGGAATCTAAACACATTTTTTATGATGTGGTGTGCCATTTATTTTCTTTATGGTTATGCAGTTTGAGAAAGGGAATGGAGGATTACCAATCTCTGTGGGTACTGCATACATGAATAAAATGGACTTATTTTATGGGTTGGCATACATAGTGTTACTATCCCAAAGAGCGGATTTGGAGATCATGAACTGGGGCTCTCCTAGAAAACCCATAGGTTGGTCAACAAGAATGTATAGGGGACTGGGTTGTTGATGTAAGATGAAGGAATAATGAGGGGTATCATACCTAGAGTGATCTAAAGTGATATGGGACTCTAGAGGTTCTTCTAAATGGGGAAGAATAAGGGTACTAGAGTCGACATGACCATATACACTAGAAAAGTTGTGGATAATTTCTTCTCTTGGTCTCTCAAATATGGGTGCCTCCTTACCCAAACATTGGGTTTCAATGTAATGGCCACAAGTTGTATTTGGTTTGAATGCATGGGTTCGATGTAAGGGGGGATAGATAAAGTCAGGGGTGGTGACTACTTCCATAATTTTGTCATCGTAATAGAAGATGGGGTGACTAGTGGAAGAAAAACCACCTGATGCGGCGAAGATACCTAACTGATCATCATGAGAATAGAGGTTGAAATGCACATCGTCACAAGGGGTGACAGAAAAACAAGTAGATGAAGGATCCACCAATGTTGAGCCCAAGGGGATCACTGAAGGGAGGTCGAGTGAAACAAAAGGGGAAGTCCCAAGGGGGTCTTCCACCTTGGATCTCATAGATGATGACAGGTAGTGGACAGTGGCTGAAGACTCTGTCATTTTTACATATGGAGGGGGAATGTCTATGGGAGTGGATGTGTCCTCTGGTTCTGCTGAAGAAAAACGCGCAAATAAGGGAGCAGTGGACTCATTGCGCTTGGCCTCGAATTGGCGAACCACTTCCAAAGACGAGCGGTACTCTTCGAGGCGAGGACATAGGTAAGTATAGTGGCCATGGAAATCACACAAAGCACAAGGGTGATTTGTGTGCAAAGTCTTGAGTTTCTTGGCTGAATCAGGTAAAGTAACATGGACTTCTGGGATATCAGACTCAAGAAACGATTCGTTGACCATGGGCTTGAGACAAGGAAATTTAGGAAAATTATGGGTGGCATGATCGAAAACATCACAAAAATCACATGAAGGTGTATGCTTTAGAGGCCAAGGAGGAGCAGGTTTTGTCGGGGAAACCTTGTCTTTTGGTGCCTTCTTGCGAGTTTTACCCCTTTTCCCCAAAGTTGTCTCTATAGGAGGAGGTTCTTGTCGAGGTGGATAAGGCACGATAGCAGAGGGAGGGGTCATGAGGACCAGTTGGACTGGCGTTAAAGAAAGATAAGGTTTGGGATGACCAGGCAGGGTAGCGGCTGGGGATCAATGTACTAGACTGGGATCTCTAGGGTCAGGTTAGGAAGGGATAAGGTAGCCATAACAGGTACCAAAAACACTCTAGGATGGGGAGCTAGGAACGGTATTTGATCGGAGGGGTAATGGCAAGGTGGGAAAACTCCAAGATGGTTAAGGCCAGGAGGAACCATTCCAGGAGGGTAGAGAGGTTTATGGATACCAGCTGTAGATGAAGGGCCAGGAGGAGGGGGTCCATAAGGCTAAGTCAAAGTGCTAGGAGAAGGTTGCGGAGGGCGGGGCTGCTGACTAGCCGAAGCGGGCCGCTTGAGGGGAGCCCGAGACGATTGCATCATGCAAAAATTTGATGAGCTTGGATCAAAGATAGGAGGAGGAAGACCAGGGAGTGAACCAAGGGTCGATGGGTCGATGGTTTGATTATTGGCCATCAAAGATATGATAGACTCAGGGGAGGTCTGAGACTTTGGTTCGTAATATGTCAACTGGTCAGTGGTGACTATATTTCCATTATGGGGAAAGGACATCTTGCGGTGAACCACAGATGGTATAGAAGACATCGCATAGGTGTATCTATGACCCAATAGAATGTTGTAATATAAGGGGGAATTAATGACTTCTACGTCAACGTAAATAGTATTGATCGCAAGAGTAATAGGACAATTGCAGAACATGCCAATGGGCTGGGAAGCGTGACCATCCCACGCTCGGAGGGTGATAGTGGAAGGGGCCAACTCAGCTGATCTGAGTTTCTTCCAAACTGAAGTGTACATCACATAGGTGGATGCCCCCTCATTAATGATACAACGGGAAATGTTGGCGTTCTGGATCTTGACGGGGATTTAGAAGGCGACAGAAGCAGGAAGAGGAGGATGTTCTGACCGGTCAACATCGAAGACGATCAATCGATCATCTGAAGGATATAAGTTCCCATGGCAGATGGTAGAGATTTTCATTGTGAAGGGCATGACTAGAGGAGTTCCAGCGTTGAGATGGCAGCAGGAGATTGTGCCAAATCATCTACTATGTTATACGGATGGGCAGCTTTTCTAGAAGTAGCATTTCGGTGTAATGGTCCCTTAGGGATTTTGGTATGAACCTCTGCCTTAGGCTGAGGGATCTACAAAGGACCATTGGTTGTCTAAAGAGGCTCTGTAAAACCTGAACAAGGGGGCTCGAGGGAAGACATAGCGGGAGGCTTGTTGTACTAATGGAACTTAGTCTGAAGGTTGAGGTCAATGATAATGGGTTGGTCAGAGTTCATCATGAGAATCTGGTAATCGGAGGTACCAGATGGAGGAGGTTAAGTGGCTGCCTAACCTTCAGGTGGTTGGGTAGCCACAAATCCTTGCTGAGGGAAAGGATTAGTAAACATAGCCAGCTGACTAGGCATAACATGAGGAGGGACAGAAGGGGAGGCTTTTTTTCCTCGCCATGCTGCTTGAGTCTCCCACATCTGTGGTAAAAGAGGACAATCGTGAGTGTAATTACCATAAAAACCACAACAACAAAAAGGCTTCTTCGTGCGAACAGACCTGTCCTACTTGGGATGAGTGCCCTGTTGCTGGTTAGCAGTGTTAGGTGCGTTACCTCGGGATTAGGTCCAGGATTACCGGGGGCAGATTTATTTTGAGTGCCATTCCTCTTCTTTTTGGAAGTAGGAGGATTAGTTGCGCCCTGCTGTGCATACACCTGCTCTTGAGGGGATGGTCACTGCTATTGCGGGGGTTGAGAAGGCAAGGTAGGCAGAGGTGCTAATGCTTGAGGAGCTGGAGCACCAGGCTGTGGATACGGATAATAAGGAGGTTGCATAACATTGTGGTAAATAGGTTGCGCAAAAGGAGGAGGCATGCCATATCCTATATACATGATACTGGGAGGGGGAAAAGTGTTGGAGGTGTTGGACCCTCCCTGAGGGAAACCATAGCGCATGGGAGGCTGAGCGTATGGATGAGAAAGAGCTCCAACGATACCATCGGCGGCATGAGATGCCCTCGGTGCATTGGCACCACCGGGTCTAGGAAGATCAAGTAGGACAGTATAAACATAACCCGATTGAGCGTAGATCAGGTCATATTTTAACGTGATCTGGAGAGTGGCTTCTTCAGTTTGAGGGAAATGTGATGTGAAATATTTGTCGATAGCAGGCAAAAGGGATCTAAGGAACTAGTCCATGTAGACATGGTCTTTGAAGGTAAGGGGTCGACATAGTCTCTTTCTTCTCTGCCATTCTCGGACATGATTGAATAGGCGGGTCGTATGCGATTGACTGAAAGAAGTCAAAAGTTTGGTACCAGTGTCATAATGAAGGGGAAGCTAGAAATAAGACATAAAATCCTAGGCAAGAGTCGCAAAGGTGGTATGAGAGGATGAGTACTGATAAACATACCACTTCGCTAGTAAGCGTACGTTGGAACAACTGAAGATGGACAAAGTCATCGGTAATGGAGTTAGATGAACACCACATGTGGAAAGATCGAACATGGTTTGTAGGATCTTCTCCAGCAAGACCTTCAAACTTGGGGATGTCGGAAGGGAGCTTGGTTGGCATAGAAGGCCAACTAGCGTCATGGCGTATAGGTTCATTTATCAACTGGTTAAAATCGAGAAGACTGAGGCCTGCCATATAGGGGAGCAAGGGAGAAGCCAGGGTAGTTCCTGTTGCGGTCCCACTAGTAGTATTCCCAGCATTAGGGTTGGGGCTACGACTAGCGTTAGGTTCTGAACCAGACATGGTGAAGGTGACAGGGGGAGAACCGGGGGCGGAACCAGAAGGGGAACCCAATGAACCAGAAGAGGAGTTAGAGTGTGGACTCGGTGGAGTAATAAATTGAATCCTACGTGGAGGAGTAAGTCTTCCTACCATAAGCTGAGGATGAAGGCCAAGAAGTCTCCAGGATAAACGCCTTGGGGGTGCAATGATGAAGACACAAACATGGAACAAAGGGAAAAGAGACCAACAAGGGCAAGGAGGTGTAGGATAAATTGATTACAATGTTGAAACAAGGGCAGAGAGGTGAAGGATCAATTGTTTACAATGTTAAATTATTTTCTTGGCAGTGTTAACCAGGCTCTCCTTTGCCTAGGGTGTGTGCGTTAAGTGTGTAAATTTTAATTTTTAAACCCAGACGTTTGTAGAGAAAAATAAAAAGTGTGTTGTATAACTGTAAATAAACCTGCATATAATAGTATATGGAACTGAAATAACAGAAAATAAATAGCTAATTATGCATTAATCTAAACCCAAGGAGGCGGGCCTCTTAACAACTAGTCCGTAGGTGGGAAAAAAATCTAGTAAAAACACACCAAAATAGCCAATAGATCTAAAGTCGGGAGGGAAAATGATCTAAAGGTCAGATCTTTTGGAAATAGGTGCAAAAAAACAATAAAAAATAAGAGGAAAATTTGTTGTAAATGAGGTGGCGAAAGGCTATAACCTAGAGGGAAGCAGAGGGGGCCCTAGAGGAAAACCCAAACAAAACTAAAAGGAGGTGTTTTGGATGGATAAATAAACAATCTAAAATGGATTTGAAGGTAAGGGATCAAATCTGAAAAAGTGGCTGAACACACTGAAATTTTAGACGACTTGCAACAACTAAAACTGTTCCACAAAAGATGGAGGGTACTAAAGCCCTAGGGGGCTAGGTTCCCACTTTGATGAGAAAAATAGAATAAGTATAGGTCCAAAATGGGTGGAGATGGAGGTCAGACAACCTTGAATAGAGGCCCAAACAAACCCAAAAAAATCTCAGAAAAAATCTTGCAAAAAAGTTTAGGTCGCAGTTTCTGACCTATTTTCTGCAGAGGTTGCAGGTTTTGGCCTGGTTTCTGCACCCTGGAGGTTCATGTCATAGGTTTTGGCCCAAAATGTGTGACCTTCATTTCTGGCACTCTCAGGAGTAGGTTTCAGAAAATTTTGTCGTCTCAGCTGCGGCTGATGCCTGTCACCTGCGCAATAGGTTCGAAAACACATGGAAGTTAAAATTTTCAATGTTTTAGGGTTTTATAGGTTAAAAAAACATCAAGAAAAGAAAAAGAAGAAGCTGAAGATAAATCCTAGGGTTTGAAGTAGCTGGATATGTAGGGATCTGAAACACGACAGAGGTTGTAATCGTAAACCCTTTTGGAGTCGCCAGTTGTTAGTATGAATCTTAATCACAAGCGTACAAAAAAGGATCACTTTAGCCATGCATAACAAACGACCCTAACAGCAAAGATGGCTGCCAATATCTTTATATCTGCAATTATTTGAACAAGGTAAATACTGCAAAAATCTAGATCTATGCATTAAAAGACATTATGCAATAAATAAAAGCAAGTGTTGCTCCAGGCATCCAACAGACAAGACAAGATTGTTTTAAGGAATTTTTGTATTTTTTGACACATGGGAAGGGAACATAGAAAGATGTTACTAGTCCCCCTCAATGGGATGGGTTCTTTTAAGTCCTCGGCACTTTAGATCTAATATCCCTCTCTCTTGATGGTGTAGAAAACCCAGAAAAAAATGAAACTCAAAGTGAGTTCATAAGAAAAATGGTAGCAAAATATGACAATGATGGTGGATCAAAGTCAGACCAAAGGTATAGATCAAAAGTGATCTTTAGGCAACAAAAGGTAGTGAATGAATGGAAAAAACCTTCTATTTATGACAAAATATTGAGTTAGTCTAGATATTGGTGCATAATTAGAATATTATTAACCAAATCTAGATCCAACTTTTATGGAATATTTTATTATATTTGTTGGAGGGAAAAGGAATTTGAATCTGGTCAAATCCCTTTCTTTGTAAGTAATAAATAAATAAATGATTTATTTATTATTTTAAGGATGTGGTTGAGTAATAATCAAATCAATAATGATTTATTCAATTATTTATAAATGATTTAGTCAAATTTAACAAAGAATATTATTTAAATAAGGTGTAAATAATTATTCCTAGAAAATAATAAGATAAATAATAATTTATCTAGTTAATTTTCCTGTTTTGGGTTAAAAATGACCAAGAATATTAATTAAATTGTTGTTTAAATAATTATTCCTTGAGGAAAATAAAATAAATATGGATTTATTCAATATTTGCTCATGGGGTTTCCGGTTTAGACCATAAACTACTTAATAAATAAGGATTACTAAGTTATTTTCATAGTGAAAGTAATTTTACTTAGGGTAAAATTGGTCTTACATGGTGTACTTTGGTCCATCTAATAGTAACAGGTTAGATGACCAAAAATTGGTGTAATAGTAGTTGCTCCCTCTAATAACTGATTTCCCTCCTGGAAATCCTCTGCCAAAACAACTAAATCAGTCCTCTACGATCACCCTCCTGATCGAATCTCAGATATGTTTGGCGCAAATATGTTGAGAAAATTTTCTCCTCCCTCTCTTCTCACCTTTGCTAGGCATTGTTCTGCACCAAAAGAACCTATGCTACACTATCAACTAATGAAGATCAAAATATTTGCTTCCAGAATTTGGTAAATTGCACAACAATTTCCACACAGGCTGCACCCCTCTAGCTGGCCTCTGCGTGAGCATACTGGCTCAGCACAACCTCTGCGCAGTGATTGTGCAGTGTAGGCTGCTCCTACATCGCTTTGGAAGGCTATGGGTTGCCTCTGCTTCACTCATATGGATTTGTGTCAGCCTCTACGTGGCATTTACATAAGCCTGGTTAGGTTGCGTCCCTCTTGTTGATGAACTGCGATATCTGGATGTCTACTGATTCAGCTTCCCTCACTGCAACAATATTCTCCAGTCGCTCTAATGGTGGACCAACATGATCTGCAGTGCTCTAGTACCATGTGAAAATTTCAAAACAGAAACCCTACTGCAGTGTCTAGATCTACTTCACTACTTGTTTGATTAAATTAAAAAGTTCTTTAATTGAAGTATTAAAAAAAAACATTAAAGCAAACACAAACTGAAGCCTACACATCTACATATCAGTTACTGAAAAATACACACATGTGACAAGATTACACATAGATTTTTTGGACAAATATCCTCTAAAAAACCCAATGCGGGAAAGCTGGTGCAACAACTCTAGAGGGTTTTATTATTATGCAGAATCTAAATACAACATTATGGGCACCATAAATGGTTGTCCCTCCAGCGAAATTACATAGAAAAAGTACCTTTCACTCAGAGACATAAAATATGGCCATATCACACCCTCAAATGGGATTTATAGATCACAAGCCATTTCTGGCCCACTGAAACCCTTCGCGTTGCCTCTGTAGCCTCTGCGACATCCATCACTAGCTAGCATCCCCACTGCATCACCCTCACTAGTGTTACGTTGCCTCTGTGCTGCCCTAGCTGGACATGCGACACCCTGGTTGGTGTTGTGCTGCCCTAGCTGGACATGCGACACCCTGGTTGGTGTTGTGCTGCCCCTGGACTATGCTGGCTTGGTCAACATCACCCTGGCTGGGCGTATGCAGCATCTGCGCAGTCCTCTACGTGGTGTTGGCCGAACTGTATCCTCCTCGATGGCTCTATGATGTCTAGTACTCACTTCCTCTTTGTTGCTATATTCTTGGCCTTGGATCATATCATCACTTTCCAATCTCCACCCCTCACTGCACTGCAAACTCGCTTTGAATTCCTCAACAAACACCACCCCAGAAATTTGACTTAGCTTCAGTGCTCTTCCTGTGTGTGTATGTGTTCTCCAACTGACCCCAAGCCTTTCTCTTATAATTTTCTCGTTGGAAAACCAATGGTCATGATCTAATCTCTAATTGACAGCTCATATTAAAATACTTCTTGATCCACGTCACTTAGAACATTTCATCACATATGTTTAATTATTTCACTTTAATTTTTCTAATTCCCTAAGTTAGACTTAGGGTCCTCATTAAAAAAATTAATTATTTTAATAACTTCAACACCAGATGAAATTTCTCCAAACTCTTTCTGGGTTTTGGAGTTCTCATGTTTCTTATCCCATCCACAAAGTTTTAGAGCTATTTCACACTAAATTCTACCCCAAAATATCAACAATTCCCACTCGGATATATTGTCATGGTTAGGAATCTAGTCTGTGGCATTGCAGTGTGTAATATTCCCAATTTTCCACCAGTTAATTAGAATATTATAGTTCTTACTTTGATTAATTAATTAAGTAAATAAGAGGGTGGAGGGACCCATAAACCCCATAGATGAATAAAATCCACTTTTGATGTGTGTATGTTGCATTATGGAGTAGTGGAGCAGCTTCTTAATGAAGGAAGAGTGGAGATAATGGATCATTAATGAGAAGATCATGGAGATCATGGAGGAATTCAAGTGAGATCATGGTGCATTAAAATTAAGATCATAGAGCACTAATTATGAGATAGTGGAGGAAGTTGTGCATCTAATGCACACATGATGGAGAGAGTGAGAATTAAATGCAGAGATGGTGGAGAACATGGAGAGACAACGCAGTCTTCATGGAGGCTAGTGGACACATGTGCAGCACAATTATGAAGTGGGCTAGGGCTATGGAAGGCTCAAAAACCATATAAGGGTGATGAAGGAAAAAATAGAAGGCGGGATTTATATTTTTATTATTGATCTGTTTAGATCTGGATTTTTCATTTGACATTTCTATGCACACTTCAGCTGTTTAGCTAAGTCTATAGTGTTGTTTAGCACACGGGTGTTTCCGAGTGGAAATCCCACCCTTACCCATGGGGGACTTCAACTCTGGGAAGGTTTCTTTGAGTTGTCATATAACATCAGGAGTTATTGCTGCATTCAACCCCTCTCTACAGCACATTCAGTCTCAGGAATTATGCATTCCTGCTTGAGGGTTTGAGAGGAGGAGGTTGTTTCTAGAATTTTCAGCTAGGAAACTGGTGGATGATTCATCATTTCACCTTAGGCTTCAAGATCAGTCTTCTAAGAGCATCATATTCATATCTGACATTCAGGCCAACATTTCATACCTCCATGCAGCAGAAATTCCCCAAGGGGTTGCACAGTCCAGTCCTATAGATCTATTGGAGGAGGGAAGTTTCCAGTATTTCAGCTGGAAAACCTATGAGGGACCATTCCTTCACTTTGGGAATATTTTTTCCATCATTCTTGAGATGATTTGCATTATCTAGCATCAGGCTATAAATTCTCCATCCTTGATAGTGCAGTTTAATCCAACTGTTGTGTATTCAGTAGTTGCAATCAGTGGAGGAGGAAGGAGGAGCTAGATCTTGAGCTTCTAGCTTGAGGATCTATTGAAGGGATAAACCCTTCAATCATAGATCTGATTTTATCACATTGCAGCCATCTTATGATCAGTTCTTGCTTCAAATATGCAAACCAATAGTCATATGTTGCAGGCCCTATGAGGGTGATTTTCAAAGATTGTCAGATATGGAATCCTTTCTGGGTTATCTTGGGTATTCATCATAGAGCCCAGATCTGAAATCTCAGCATCATCTGAGCTCTGAAATTACCATATATACACTTTTATTTTCAATCGACAGTTGTAGTCCCGAAATTTGCTGTAGGGACAGCATAGTATTCCTTCGAGCAGTCCAATAGTTACATAGTCCCTCTTATGGGAGGACTTCATGGTCATTCTAGGGCACTTGTTTGGCTTGAGAGTCTCATATTTGGAGAAATTGTGTACTTGTATTCCACCTCCTATATAATAAAATGGCTCAACTATTCTGTATATTTTTATGGTGTATTTAGATTATTTTTTCATTGCCGCAGTTTCCAGCTATTGTGTTTTTGTATTACTACATTCTCCCTTTTGGGGTATTATAGTGGTATTAGAGTATGATATTTGGCTCAGCTTGTTGGTGTTAGGTGTGGAGCATGATTATTTTCTTTATTTTGTATCACAACATTGGACCCCTATTCTTAACGGGGTGGCAATGCCGCCCATAATTGTACGCTTCCTAGGGGGGGGCTACGACTTTATGGAGCCCCCCCCTAGCGGGAGGTTTCGGGGGCAGTGCCCTTGAAGCTAAAAACATATGTAAAATTGACTTGTAAAAGTATTGTAATTTCTAGTCAATCTGGGCCGTTCATTAGGCGGATGATTTAACAGTAGAAGTTATGTTTATTTTAGGGTTTTTTTCCCTAGAAGGCAAGCCCTCGTTTTGTATGAGGGTATTTTATTGCGGTTATGTATCGTATGTGTATTTTCAGAGTGAGAAACAAATAGGGAGATTGTGAGAGAGAACATAGGATATTACAACAGATCTTATGTAGGTTGTGTCTCTTCATTTTGTTGGATAATAGAAAGGAAGGACTGGCTGTTCGGGGTGGACGTAGCCCAAACTAGGTGAACGATGTATATCTGTGTCTCTCTAGTTTTATGTGCTTTTTGTGTTTGTGTTTTCCGCATATTGTATGTGTTTCATTTCTCTGTAATATATAATTTTCTAAAAACTAGTATCAAAGTTGAAGGTTTATTTGGCTGACAAACTCACAGGAAAGAAGGGTATCTAGTTCAAGTGGGAGCAATGGTGGAAGATGGTAAGTTTAGGGTCAAGAAATTTAACGGCCAAAAATTCTTGCTGTGGAAGATGCAGATGGAATATTATATGTATCAGAAAGATCTGTACCTACCATTGAGCATAAAAACAAAGAAGCTGACTACTATGATAGACGCAGAATGGGAGATTCTCAATAGAAAGGAACTCAGAACAGTACAGTTGTGCCTCACGACATCAGTAGCCTTCAATATTTCGAAGGAAACAACAATCGAGGGTTTGATTAAGGCATTCGGGAAACTATATGAAAAACCCACGGCCTCAAACAAGGTATTTCTTATGAAACATTTATTTAATATGAAGATGTCGGAAGGTGGATCTATTGCAGACCATTTAAATGATTTTAATACAGTTACCAATCAGTTAAGTTGTGTAGGGGTAAAATTTGATGATGAAGTTAGGGCTCTGTTATTTTTCTTCTCATTTCCAGAAAGTTGGAATGGTTTATTTATGGCCATTAGTAACTCTGTCTCTAGATCTAGTACTTTAAAGTTTGATGATGTTGTCAGTGTTGTCCTTAGCAAGGAAATGCGACAGAAAAGCTCCGGTGAAACATCGGGTAGTGCTTTGAGTGTAGAGTCTAAGGGAAGAAAAATGGAAAGAGGAAAGAGCTTAGCATATCGTAGTAAATCAAGGAAAGGTATATCAAGTCTAGTTCAGGGATAATGTGCTGGAAATGCGGAAAGAAAGGACACTTGAAGAAATATTGTAGATCTTCGAAGGGAAAATAAGGAGACACACAAGAAGAATACAATCATGAAGCAAATGTGACAGGTGATGTGTTAGAATATGCTTTGATTCTTTCTCTAGAAAATGCTACTGATTCCTGGGTGGTAGATTCATGGGCCTCATTCCATGCCACACCTGATAAGAAATATTTTCATGACTATGTTCAAGGAGATTTTGGACAAGTTCGTTTGGGCGATGATAAAACCTGTAAAATTGTTGGAATGGGTAAAGTTCATGTAAAAAATAAGAATGGAAACCAATGGTTATTAAAGGAGGTAAGCCATGTTCTAGATCTGAAGAAAAATCTGATTTCAACAGGGTAGTTAGGCGATGGAGGTTGTGTGACAAATTTCACAAATAAAACTTGGAAGGTCACCAAAGGAGCCCTGGAAATAGAAAAAGGAGAAAAGGTTGGTACATTGTATTTATGCAATGGTATTTCTAACTTTATTAATGCTTTAACTTCCAAAGGAGCAGATGCAACATTATGGCATCATAGGCTCAGACACATGAGTGAGAAGGGGATGAAGGTTCTTCACTCAAGAAATTTGTTGTCGAATTTGAAGAATATTGATTTGGATTTATGTGAGAATTGTATTTATGGAAAATAGAAGAGAGTCAGAATTCTCAAAGTTGGGAAAGAAAAGAAGAGCGAAAAATTATAGCTTGTGCATACAGATATATGGGGACCTGCTCAGGTATCATCTCTCAGTGGCTCTCGTTATTATGTTACTTTTATTGATGATGAAACTAGAAAAACTTGGATTTATTGTATTCAGAATAAATCTGATGTATTTGATACTTTCAAGAAATGGAAAGCTTTGGTTGAGATTGAAACAGGAAAGAAGTTGAAGTGTCTCAGATCAGACAATGGAGGTGAATATTGCAGCAATTGTTTGATAGGTATTGTTCGGAGCATGGAATTCGGAGAGATAAGATAGCTCCAAGAACACCACAAGAAAATGGTGTGCCAAAAAGGGTGAATAGAATAATCATGGAGCGTGCAAGGTGCATGAGATTGAATTCGAGATTGCCTTTACAATTTTGGGTAGATGTTGTAGATACTATTATTTATCTAGTAAATAGAGGGCCTTCAAGTTACTTGGATGGTGGTATTCCAGAGAAGGCATGGACAGGTAAAAAGGTAAACTACTATTTTTTAAAGCCTTTTGGTTGTGAGGCCTGTGTCCATATTAATAAAGAAAATAGAACAAAACTTGAGGAAAATTTAAAGAAATGTACCTTTATTGGATATGGTGTTAATGATTTTGGTTATCGCTTATATGATTATGAAAATAAAAAAATCATTTGGAGAAGAGATGTAATATTCAATGAAAAGGTATTGTATAAGAATCATTTGAAAGAAAAGAAACAAGAAAAAGAAAACAAAGAATAAACAGCTCTTGATGAGATCACAGAAAAAGTAAAGGTGCCTAGAAATAATAATAATCAACAACCACAAAAACATCAACCACCACAACATAAACATGCACCTCAAACACCTGAAAGTGGTGTTAGAAGATCTACCAGGATAAGTAGACCCCCTGAACGATACTCTCCTTCATTATATTATTTATTGTTGACTGAATCTGGTGAACCCGAATGTTATGAAGAATCAATGAAGAATCAATGCAGGTTGAAACTAGGACGAAGTGGGAGCTAGCCATGAAAGAAGAGATGGACTCCTTAATACATAACCAGACTTAGGACTTAGTCAGGTTTCCTACAAGTAAAACAAAGTTGCAGAATAAATGGGTTTGTAGGCTAAAGGAAGAATATGGAGGAAAACATAGGTACAAAGCTAGACTTGTGGTGAAGGGCTTTGCACAGAAGAAAGATATTGATTTTGATGAAATATTTTCTCCTGTTGTTAAGATGACTTCAATCAGAACTATTTTAAGTCTTGTAGCAGCGGAAGATTTACATCTTGAACAATTAGATGTAAAGACAACATTTCTCCATGGAAATTTGGAGGAAGAGATCTCTATGCAGCAACCAGAAGGATATGAGGTTAAAGGGAAAGAAAAATTAGTGTGTAGATTAAAGAAGAGCTTGTATGGCTTAAAACAAGATCCAAGGCAGTGGTATCTAAAATTTGATAGGTTTATGTATGAAGAAGGTTATGCTAGATGTCACTCTGATCATTGTGTTTATCTGAAAAAGAAAAATGATGGCAACTATATTATATTGTTATTGTATGTAGATGACATGCTTGTTGCAGGGTCTAACATGCAAGAAATAAATGTGCTCGAAAGAAAATTAGAAAATTCATTTGAAATGAAGGATTTGGGAGCTGCAAAACAAATCCTTGGTATGAGAATAACTAGAGACAGGAAAAATCACAAATTAACATTGTCCCAGAATGAGTACATACAAAAGGTGTTGAAAATATTTAATATGCAGAATGAAAAACCAGTTAGTACACCTTTTGCTAGCCATTTCAAACTTAGTAAGGAGATGTGCTCCAAGATCCAAGAAGAGATGGTTTATATGTGTAAAGTTCCATATGCATCAATAGTTGGAAGCTTAATGTATGTAATGGTCTGCACAGGGCCTGATTTTGCACATGCAGTGGGAGTTGTAAGAAGGTACATGAACAATCCAGGAAAAGAACATTGGATGGAAGTGAAATGGATTCTCAAATATTTGAGAGGTACCACAAATCAATCATTATGCTTTGGTGGTTCAAACATTTCTCTATAGGGATATGTTGATGCAAATATGGCAGGTGATAGAGATAACAGGAGGAGCACTATAGGGTATGTATTTACTGTAGGTGGAAGAGATGCCAGTTGGGTTTCAAAAATCCAAAGTGTTGTTGCATTTTCAATAACAGAATCAGAGTATGTTGCTATTATAGAGGCTAGTAAAGAAATGATTTGGGTACAAAGGTTTATGGATGAATTGGGTAAGAAGCATGATATGGGCACATTATACAATGATAGCTAAAGTGCCATTTGTTAGTCATCAATAATTTTTTCTTTTGTAGATGAATAAATGCTTATCCAATATTTCTAGAAACAAATTTCATGAACATTGTGAGTTCTAGAAATTTCACCGCCTTCATTATCATTAGGATAAATTTTTCACTATTTCATCATCCCATCATTTCAAGTTCAGCCTAGCAATTCCAGAAGACCCATCATGCACTCATGTCACTCATTTTGTCTTTTTTTTCACCTTTTGCCTCAATCCTCTATTTTGTTTTTCCTAACCCCTCCACTGCTACCTAGGGCCACCAATCAACCCTCTCTCTTATATCTCCAGAAATTCCTCAAGCATTACTGGTCTCAAAGCTATCTATGTAGGCTTTTTAGATAAATCAAGAACATTGGATTTTGGATCCTTAATACACCAGTCTAACAAAAACTCTATTTTACACTTGATGACCTCAAAGCCAAGTTTTTTAGTCAAAGGCCAAGTCCAAAAAACCTTCCACTAGGTCACCCAGGGTTTCATAGGTCATAGGGTTGATTTGGTGTTCTAAAAAGTCTCTTTTTTTTCTGTGAAAAGGGGTTGCATTAAAAGAAGAAGAAGGTCAAGTGACTTGTTCCAAACTAATCAAAAATCCATTCAAGAAGGGCCTCCTTGCCCAAAGCACAAAATCTACAAGGGACAACTACCCTTGTTCACATTTCTGCAAAAATCATCAAGTCTGTCATCAACATAAAAGAGGTAAGGTAATAAGATGAATCATCACAACAAGACATCCACAGCAAAGAGAAAGGCATCAAGCCTATGTTTAAAGAGAATTAGATTTTTTGTGATTAATTGACAAGACGGTGTTGCCAAGAAAAGAAACATCACAAGGACCACAAGGACAAAAGACACCTCAACACAATCAAGAACACATTGAAGATCTTCAGAAATCATGAATGAATAAGGGAAAAAGGTTAGGTAAACTGAACATAAATGAATGAATTTGAAAGGGATATAGAGAACTTATAAGACAACACTGCTTACTTTTCTCTAACAACCCTAAAACCTAAGATTTTGGAAACATGGACATAACATGTCAAAAGAAGATGATAAGTCCTCCTTCATAACAACAGAAGGTATTCAAAGGGTTTTCAAGGTGGCTTTAAGGTTTGTCAAAAAACAACAATGCTTCATTGCACCAAAAGAAGAAGTCATAAAGAGTATTAGTGTGGTGGAGCCCAGGTTTCCCAGTACAATCAAGGGTCTTCAAAATGGTCAAGACAAGAAAACATAAGCTTAAATATCAAAATGAAAATCTTGCTGACCCTAAGAATTCCTATTGGGTGACTAAAGGCTGTAGAAGTCCAAACAATGACAAAGAGACCCAAAAACCCTGTGTTATGGCACCTGCAGAAATCAGAAGTGGCCAAGGGGAAGACATGGTGAACCTGATGAAACACACCTTTGCCAAAAGGACATATCACTGCCAAACCTACAAAAGGTAAAAGACATGTTTTAGGTCACCTGCAATCAAGAATGCCTAAGGAGATAAAAAAAGCGTTTTCAGCTTTATTAATACATGCCAAAAATAGTTTGAGTAAGTTCCCAGACTTTCAAAAGTAAAAATTATAAAAATGACATCTATATCCTTTCAGCCAGCCATCACCACAAAAGAATAAAATATGCCTTGAAAAAGCCTTCAAAAACCCCTCCAAAAGATATAAAGAGTATCAGTCAAATAACAAAAAGATTGAAAAAAACATAGGAAAGTGGGTTTATGAGTGTAATTTATTTTTCTCAAGAGGTATAAAGGTGTTTTTGTTTCATTTCAAACTCATTTAGCACTTTTTGGAGAGCAAGAAGGCTTAAGGAGAAAAACAAGGTTTTATGGGCAAGTGTGCTGGCGCTGCACAAATCACTGGCGCTACACTAATACAGGCCGGCGCTGCACTAGCCAGTCCTCTGTCCATTTGAATTTGAATAGCACTATGCTAATTAGCCCCGAAACTACACAAATCTCGGGCACTACACAAACGTAGGCCCGACTCGCCCAGAGACCGACAGAACATTGCATGTGCCTGGCACTATTCTAACGGGCCACCCGACACCTCTGCACAATTTCCTGGGCGCTACACAAACACAAGCCCGACTCACCCAGAGACTGGCAGACAGTGCACGCGCCCGGTGCTACACTAACCAGCGTGCAGGCTTGCTGGCGCTGCGCAAACAAGCTGACCCGACAACTCGGGCAGGGTGCTGCGCAAATGTAGAGAACCTTCAAAAGGCAAAATCTCTTGCCCTAATTCATATTTTCACCCTCCATTCCCCTTTGAGATCTGTAGAAGAGCCAAGAATTGGTAAGTTTCCTTTTCTCCTTGTCCCCAAGAAAATTTTCAAGTTAATTTTGGTCTTTTGTGGCTTTAAAGTGTTCAAACCCTAAGTGAGGTAAACCCTAATTCCTACATGCAAAGTGGCCTTTATTTTTAAACCTCCTTGAAACCAATTTATGTCATGTAAGGGTAACAGAGTTAGGGTGACTGCAATCCACTTTTGAGAAGGCCTCCTAAAGCTACAAAGCAACTAAACCCTAAGAACCCTAGCCTCCACACCACACATTCTCCAAAGTTGACTCCATCACCTTTTTCACCTTGCTTCACCAAACCCTAATTTGTCAAACAACATCCCTAATCACCATGCCAAGAGCTGAAAACAACAGTGGCAGTGAAGGTGGTCAAAAGCCTTTAATACCAAAACATAAGGGAGAGAAAGTAAATATATTGGAACCTCAAAGCACAGTGGCCATCATCTCCTCTCCTAGGATCTTGTTATGTTTTCAGAATACAAGATGTTTTCAATTTTGTGAGAAGGTCAAACAAATGAAGAGCCACCCTGAGCTTACAAGGCTCCTCATTCTCAATTTATACAACAAGCACTCAAGCCTTACAGGAGTTAATTTTGAGATCTCATTAGGTGCCATCTTTGAGGCCACAGGTATCCCAACTATGGGTGAAAAGTGGTTTAAAAAGGGAAAATTGGACAAAGAATTTTTAGAGCCTTTTATCAAAACAAGGTATAGAGGAGGCAGCAAGACAATTTTCCCTTTCTCACATCTCAAACATAGATTTGCATCCTCGATGTTGGTTATCATGAAATAATTCACCTGTGAGGGGAGGTACTCTAGGCTCTATACCTATCATATTAGACTCCTCATGCATTTCACAGGGGCTAAGGTGATAAACTTACATTACTATCTCTATAGGAGCATTGAGAAAATGTCTTTTGTTGTCCAGAGGAGAAATTACCCACAACAAATGCATAGCTTGTTCCACCATTCCTTGATCAAGATGGTGGTATTACACCAGTTCGAGCGGCAGGGTATACCTTGGGATGTTTTCATAACCCATGAAGTATTTACAAACCAACAGCCTCCTCATCAACCAAATCTGCCTTCATCATCTGCATAAGTACCCTCACCATAGGAAAACCTCCCTTCCTCTCCTTCTCTTGGTGCATCAGGTGAAGCAAGAAGTGGCAATGAAGAATCACATGAAGATCAAGGTGAAGGTGATGAAATTAGTGGGGCAAAGACTGGAATTAATGAAGAAGAAGAAGAGGGAAATGATGTTGAAGAGGAGGGAAATGAACATGGCAGTGATGAAGACAAAAAAAGTGAGCATTTGGAGGAAGGCAGTGATGGTAATGATACCAATGATTCAGCCCAAAGTGAAGAGAAGGAGCATGACAGTGAGAAAAGTCATGGTGAAGACAATGAAAATATAGATGAGAATGATGAACATGAAGAAACAACAGATGATGAAGAGGAAATAGAAGAACGGGAAGAAGGAAATGATGAGGCAGAAAAATAATTTGAAAAGGAAGACAATGACAGAGAGGATGACTCTAGTAGTGCAGGCAGTGAAGAACGAGACAACAAGGGAGATAGTCATGATAATCATGACAGTTGTCATGACATTCATGACACCAATAAGCCTCCTAGTGAACATGAGAATGACAACAATGCAGGAGATGATGAAGAAAAGGACCCTAGTGATGAACAAAACCAAATTGAAGAAAGTATAGGGGCTGATAGTCCCAATGAAGACCAAAGCTACAACACAGAAGGCAGTAATGAAGGTAATGATGATGATGGTTTTGAAGGTCAAGAAAGCAACGATCAAACAGGGCATGAGATGACTGATGGAGATCATAGTAAAGGTAAAGAAGCTGATGATAGCTCCAAAGGTCATAGGCAGGATGAATACACTACCAAAACCACCATCATACCTCATGCATGAATATACCAAAAAGGGCCAAGGCAAGTGTTTGCTACCTCCAAAAGGCAAGGGACCTTGCCATCTGCATCAACTCTAAGGCATGACAAAGGCAAAGAAAATATGGAAAAGGGTAAGCAGCAGGTAATGGTAGAAGAGGAGGATCCTGAAATAGAAAGGGAGTTTGAACTTATCCACATAGACAGTGATGAAGAAAATGAGACAATAATTTCACACTCCCTCCTCCAAATCAAGAATTCACAAATAGAAGACCTAGAAGCTGAGTTGGAGAGTGCAAAGGATGTCGTTCACTTCTATCAAATGAAAAACAAGCAAATGAGTGCCCAACAACCCATATATGAGGCTAGAGCACTCAAAGCCCAGAAAGAAGCTCAAAGAGCACAAGTCAAACTAGAAGAATACATGGGCCCATATGAAGAAAGTGAAGGTGAAGAGAAACAACCTAGGAAGAAGCCAAAAACCATGGCATTAAGGAAAGCATTGGAAAAATAGAAGGAAGAGGAATCAGCCCTAGCAGAGAAAATTTCCCTCATTGAACTCCTTGCCATGGAAATTGAACATGATCAGGAGTCATGGCTTGAGAGAGAAAACATACACCTAGAGACCAAGCTGAAGAAGGCAAATGAAGGCTTATAGCTGCAAAGAAAGATGATAAAGTATTATGCAAAGAAGCACAAGCTTGTTTGTGCCAAACCAAAGGAAGCCCTCCTTGAAGCCCAAACCCTAAAGGATGAAAACGAGAATGACAGCCTTGGATTTTTGGCTGAAGCTTCTCAATAGTTTTCCAAGACCCCTTAAGGGAGGTCTCCACTAATTTTGAGAGATTTTGGAGCAATTTTTGTTTTTATTTTATTTTTAAGGCTCATTAGCACAGCGCCACTGGCACTACTCTAATACATGGAGCATATTTAGAAGGAAAATTAAACATTTTTGGACTTCTCACACCTAGTACATTATGCTCACCAAGTTTCATATGATTTGGAGTAGGTTTGACCCCTCAAAAGGTCACAAAACCCCTCTTTTTACACCTTTCTGCCATTGTTTTAGGCCTAGCGCTGCGCAAATGGAACTCTTGAGATTTTTGAATTTTTTACTAGGCTACAGGATATGGATTAGGAATCTACAAGAATTTTTGGAAAGTAGACTCATCAGGCTTTCCAACGATCCATCACAGAGCCAAATCCAACATCGGGAAGAGGTCCAAACCTTGGTTTCCAAAGACACTATTTTCTGCTAAAAGTGGTGCTGCACAAATGGACTGTTTAGTGTTTTTTGGACCAAAAGTCAACAAAACACACTCATTTATTGACAAATCATTTTTAGTGTTTTTTGAAGCAAATCACTCTAGAATTAGGTGCAATAATTTATTCTAGCATTTATTTCATGAGATATTTTGTGCCTCAGGCCTTGCATGGTCTCTTAGGCATAAATGACATTAATGGGTGATTTTGACATTTTCCAACCCTATCTAAGGTTTTTTCCCTCCTTTGCTAAGTTAAATATAGCATGAGGGCTTCATTGTAAATGTTGGCATTTGATGAACTTTGAGAGCAATATATGGTTTTTATGAGCTTGGAGAAGAAATTGGTGTTGTGAAGTTGATGAATGGCTTGCTTGGATTGATGATGGAGAAGCTTGTTTACAGGATTCCTAAGCTTGGTTAATGGTGATGCATTCTTAATTTGTTTATGTTTTCTTGTTATCATTATGTTTCATTATTCTTTGTTGCTATTGAACAGAAAAGTATAAGTTAAGAAATTCTCCTTGAAGCACCTTAGTCCTCTTGTCTTCTATGGCCTTGATGTTTTTCTCTGTTGGGTGTGTTTGAAGAATTTTTAGCTGCTCTTCAAGCCTCCTTATGCTTTTTTGTTTCATCTATGGATTAATATGCTAGTTTACAAATATGATTCATGGTAAGCCCTGCTTGTTTGTAACTATCTAAACTCTATCTTGAAACCTCTCTTTGAAGTACTGCTTGCTAGGTTAAGTCAAAAAGGTCTTGTTCTGATCTTGCCCTTTGTCCATGCCTATCAGTTTTCCTCAGAGTTCTTTATAGCTTGATCAACAATTTTTAGGAGTTCCCTCTTTGATTTATTAAAGTTATTGTATCATCTTCTATGTTTTCCAACTTTGAAGGTGAAATTACTAAGAAAGATAAGCTTTTCTTGCTTTCTTTGTTTCATTGGAATGTTTATCTTGGATATTTATTCATTTAAGTATTTTCATTGAGTAAATGGTTTGCCCTATCTCATGATTAGTATATTTTTCTTATCATATTTAAGACCTTCTTGTTTATGGGTAAATGACAAAGGATACTTCACTGCCCTTTGCCCTACCTTGATTTTCCCCAACTTAATGTCCATTTCACTTCACTCATGACCTTAAGGATCCATTGACCACACTAGATTGGCCCTGTAACACATTCTTATTCATTATTGAGATACCCATGAATTTCGTTGACTCCATAGCCCAATTATTTGAAAACCTCTCACTCCACCTATTCTACCTGTTCATCTTACCCAACCAAAACAATCAAGAAACCCTACACTTAACAACTAGCCTAAAATAAATAATCTAAAAGTAAACAAGAACATATCCTTCGCATCTAATAGAGAGAGCCCTCTATAGGTCCAGGAAGGCTAGGTCCTAGGACTCCAAAGACTGTTTTCATGTTACCCTATCATTTGGTCTACCAATCTGTCAAATCACGGGACCCCGACATTCTGGCGATCATGGTGGGACTTTCTGAGTAAGTTCATGCTTAAATATTCCTGAAAATATTCAGAAACCCTTGATAGATAGTATCTGGTGGTTAATCCAACACCTCATTTCCACAAAACATTCCAACGATCACGGTGGGACCTTCTGAGTTAGTGACAATCTAAGTATCCCTTGCGACTTTAGAAACCTTTGTCAAATCATAGAGAACTCAACTGATAGCCAAGAGTAAACTCTATTTGTTTCAACATCTTAGAAAAATGATGATTCATATATAAGACACTCTTAAAAACCTTAGGGCTACATAAAGGAAACTTAGAAAACCCAAAAAAATTTCCTAGATTGGTTTTTTGTCAGTTATTGGTGGTGGACCATAAACATACATCCTTAAAAACATCAAAAATATCCACCTGGCGACTCCACTAGCCTCCAGTAGGCCTATTACTTCACTAGTACTCATTTGACTCCCTGGATTTGTGTCAAGCCAACCCTAAGAAGTTTATGAACCTAATTATATACTGTGAGAGTTTACCAAGCACTAAGAGAGGATAGCCTTTGGAAAACAATCCTAAAACTTTTAGCCTCTCTAAATTTTAAGTTTGAAATCTCGCTTCACATAGGATTAGTACCAGATCTCATCTAGACCCAAACCCTCCCAACATAGTTGATGACCCAGAAAATATTTTGTGGAAAAATTCTAGATCTGGAAACTTAACCACTGTTAGGACCATCCATAGAGAAAGCTCTGTACCTGAACATCTTACAATTTTTCAAGATCCCCAGTTTGACTTGCACCATACAAAGAACCTTTTTAGAACCAAGTCACAAAATGATATTGACTAGACTGACCTTGAGCCCATAGATTTGCAGCAGAGTTCTAGTAGAGAAGCTTCTCCTTCCACACCACCTGACTTTCAGCTTCTCCATCACTTTAACTCTTTCCATACCAAATCTATTAAGAATCATCTTGCTGGTCCAAGTACTTCCACCACACCCACCCATACCACCACTGTGAAAACCACTCTGCTTCATCATGCATCTCCTTTCACTAACCCTCCTCTTGTAAAACCTCCATTAGCTCCCATCATGGCAGCTTGGTATGCCCCTTTGGCCTTACCTCAACCTATAGTGCCTTTACCAAATGATTACCAGTCCAAGATCCCTCATTTCACAGGAGCTAAGTCCATCACTGCCCAACAGCATGTAGATAGGATAAATGATGCCTTTGATTACATGGAAATAGAAGAAGAAACCATTAAAATGAGTATCTTTGCACAAATATTAGGAGGAGAGGCCAACAAATGGTTCAAAGTATTAACTCCTAACACAATACATGATCTCCCTTCCCTCTACCAAAATTTCATAAAAAAATGGGAAATAAATAAAAATCCCCTCCAAATCCTTTCTGAATATAACAATATTAAGAGGAATGTAGGGGAAAGTGTACAAGATTATTGCACCAGGTTTAACAGTATCTACAATGCCCTTCCACCTCACATGAAACCCCCACAAGGCCTAGCACTAGTGAAATTTCCTGAAGGATTTGATCTGGACATGACATTCCAATTGAGAGAGAGATATCTTGAAACTTTAGATGAAATGTAGAAGGCAGCTATTAGAGCTGAAGTTAACTTGATTGAAAAAAGAGCTAGGATGAGATCAGAAAAGAGATTGACCTACAAAGATGAAACCATGCCCTCAAACTCATCATCTAATACCAAAATGGACAGCCTAATGAGAACAATGGAGAGAATGATAGAAAGGATAAACTTGAATGAAAGGAAAACTCCTAGGGAAAACCAAGCCAATATCCAAAATAGAAATAGAGCTCAAAACTTCAGAAGAGGCACTCCTCAAATCAAACAAAGGGAAAATGACCAACAAATCAGACCTCCCTTTCAACAAAACTGTGTAGATGAAGAACAAGGATAAATTATAGAACCTAAAGAAAGTCATATAAACCTAATAGGTTTTGATATTGAAGATGATGTTTTTCTCACTAAAGAAGAACAAGGTTTCTTTTCCTCAGATCAAACTGACACAAACCATGAGGATTCTGAAGACTACCTCTTGGGATTTGAAAATGCCATAATGGAATTTCCATAGGCAATATGACCTTAGAATAAAAAAGAACCTAGATTCTCCCAAGAAAAGCCAAATAGACACTGTTGTTAGGAAAGCACCTGAAAACACTCCCAAGAGGATAGCAGACACAAACACTATGGCTAAGAAATTTGATCCAAACAAAGAAAAAATCAGCCAACAAAATAGTGACCCAAGCTGCCCTAGTACCTCAACTAGTGGCCCCGAAAAAATCCCATTGTCTAAAGTCCAAAATCAAATTCAGCAAACTAAAATTGTGGAAAAGGTTGTGCCTGAGAAAACTGATGTAAATATGTCTAAGAGACAAGTACCTTTCAGTTTTGAAGGAGAGATTTCCAAAATCAAGATTACCATGACTCTCAATGAACTGATTACCCAAGGCACATACAAGTCTCAAGTTCTGAAAGTTCTAAACATGGGAAATGATGCCGACAATCTACACTTGGCCGATGACACACCTGAGCTATTTTTTGGACCCAAAATAGAAGGAAAATACCAAGAAGGGGCCATTCTCCCTTTCTATATCAGCCTAAACATACATGACAAAATCTTACATAATGCCATGCTAGATTTCGGTGCCTCTCAAAATCTCATGCCAAAGTTTGTGATGGATAGAATAGGCTTAGAAATAACTAAACCTTACAAAGACTTGTACTCCTTCGATTTGAGTAGGGTAAAATGTTTGGGCCTGATCAAGGATCTTTGTGTCAACCTAGCACAAGTGCCTGCTAAGAATCTAGTCATGGACATAGTAGCGGCAGATATTCCCCCCAAGTATGGCATGCTTTTATCCAGATCTTGGGGAGCCAAGCTTCAGGGGAACCTTCAACTAGACATGTCCTATGCTACCATCCCTGTTTTTAATCAAACAAGGAGATTATACCAAGAGTCACATATGAAATATATGGTTAGCAGTCAAGAAAGGCCAGATAATTCACCTCTTTATTCCATACATTCAGATATTGACTCTTTTATTTTACATACTGAAGAAGACATTGATGAGAAGGTATCTAAAGTTGAAACACATCCAGACATATTACAACAGTCAAACCAATATCTTCATGGAGAGCTCAATAGTCAAAACTCTAGTAGCCCTGAACAACCATATAATGATAAATCCAAACTTAAATTACTACAAACTGAAAATGAAATTCCAAAACAAAAAAATAGTTTAGAATCTAAGTCAGGTTGCTCAAATAAAGAACAAACCTCTAAAACAAAACTTTTCCTTTTTATCAATCCAAAAGAGCTGAAATATTCTCACATAATAGATGACTTTGGGAATTTGAATCAAAAGAGTTTGATGTTTTTACCTTATATAGGCACCTCATTATCAGAATTTTTTATCCCTCCAAAAAATTTGTTGACTCTCACAGATGTTGCCATGAATCCTAAAGCAATGTTTGTTGAAACTGATATAGAAGAGTATAATGTAGGCAGCCTAGGAAGACCCAAAATGATTAAGTTGTCCAAAACCTTTCCATTACACACAAAACTTAAATACATACAGTTATGCAAGAAGTTTCAGGATGCTCTTTTATATAGGAATAGAAGCTCTCCTTTCAAGAAAAACCATCAAAACCTTGGGCAAATTATGTCATTAACAAAGAAAGAAAAAGGATGCAGATTGTCTATAGACTTTAGGTACCTAGGAAAAACCTCCATGAAATACAAAAAACATTCTCCCAAGATAAATCATCCTATGACAAGAGTAAGAGTTTCTAACAAGATGGCATTATATGGTAGTGTTTCAAGTTACCATCAAATGATACCAATGCAGATCAATCAACATAAAGACATTTTCAAAGTTCCTTGGAATAACTACATGTTTAACCAAATGCTTCCTGGGCTATGGAGTGCTGAAGACAACTTCCAAAAGGCCATGGCCCATGTTTTCAACTTCTTCACTATGTTATACATTGATGACATCATCATATGTTTTGAAGCTGGTAAAGAACACCCTTTTTACCTAAGGGGACCTTTGACAGAAACAAGTTTTCTAGTTCAAAAGAAGGTCTTGTTTCAGTCATCTAGCCTAATCATGGCTGAAATATGTTTTCAATTTATTGTTGATAAGTTAGTGAAAGATAGCTGGTCAAATCATTCAAAAATGACTTGTCAAAAGATAGATTAGGAATGAAAGATATTGGTTCCACATGCTCAAATCTGAACCAAAGAGGAAAATAGGGATGCTTAGCACATGATTGATCACAACCCTCATATTTTGTAAAGGTATTATTTTGTACAAAAGTAATATTTGTGTGCAACTTTTTCTTATGCCACAAACCCATGGTAAGTCAGATTGTCTAATCCTGATTTAAACCATGTTTTCAATTTCATGTTTATATCTTAGTGAATGAATCTTGTCAAATAGTTTCATATTGACATTTAAGTAGTCTAGGTAGAGAATAAAAGAGTTCACTAGCATAATCTGAACTCTTGGAAGAAATAAGATAGAAGTAGATAGTTTGTTTTGCTTTCAAGATAAAAAAATGTCAAGGGTTTTCCAGTTCAAGTGCACCCAAGGAAGAAAAAATGTTAGGAAAGTAGGTTGGGTAGGTAGAGATGAAGTTGATCTAATCATGTTTATTCCGATTTATTAAGATCACAATTTGAAAGCAAGCATCAGCAAGTGAAAAGAGGTAAAAATCTGCCCATTGGATGAGGCACTGGTCTCCATTGAGCCAGAGATCTGAAAGTTTTGGACACCTCCTGAAAAGGAGCTACCCTCCCCAAGTGGAGCCACTATTAGTCATAAGTAATTTTTTCTTTTGTAGATGACTAAATTTTTATCCAAGATTTCTAGAAACAAAGTTCATGAACATTGTGAGTTCTAGAAATCTCACCGCCTTCATTATCCTTAGGTTAAATGTTTCACTATTTCATCATCCCATCATGTCAAGCTCAACCCACCAATTCCAAAAGACCCATCATGGGCTCATGTCACTCATTTTTCCTTTGTTTTTCCACCTTTGGCCTCAATCCTCTATTTTGTTTTTCCTAACCCCTCCACTGCTACCTAGGGCCACCAATCATCCCTCTCTCTTATATCTCTAGAAATGCCTCAAGCATTGATGGACTCAAACCTATCTCTGTAGGCTCTTTAGATAATTCAAGAACTTTATATTTTGGATCCTCAATACATCAGTCTGTCAAAAACTCTGTTTTACAGTTGATGACCTCAAAGCCAAGTTTTTCAGTCAAAGGCCAAGTCCAAAAAACCTTCCACTAGGTCACCTAGGGTTTCATAGGTCATAGAGTTTATTTGGTGTTCTAAGAAGTCTCTATTTTTCCTGTGAAAAGGGGTTGCATTCAAAGAAGAATAAGGTCAAGTGACTTGTTCCAAATTGATCAAAAATCCATTCAAGAAAGGCCTCCTTGGCCGAAGCACACATTCTGCAAGGGACAACTGCCCTTGTTCACATTTTTGCAAAAATTATCAAGTCAGTCATCAGCATAAAAGAGGTAAGGTAATAAGATGAATCATCACAAGAAGACATCCATAGCAAAGAGAAAGGTAGCAAGCCTATGTTTAAAAGGAATCAGGGTTTTTGTGATTAATTAACAAGACAATGTTTCCAAGCAAAGAAACATCACAAGGACCACAAGCATAGAAGACACCTCAACACAATCAAGAACACATTGAAGATATTTAGAAAACATGAATGAATAAGGGAAAAAGGTGAGGTAAACTAAACAAAAATGAATGAATTTGAAAGGGCTATAAAGAACTTAAAATACAACACTACTTATTGTTCTCTAATAGCCCTAAAACCTAAGAGTTTGGAAATATGGACAGAATAGGTCAAAAGAAGATGATAATTCCTCCTTCATAACAGCAGAAGGTATTCAAAGGGTTTTCGAGGTGGCTTTAAGGTTTGTCAAAAAACAGCAATGCTTCACTACACCAAAAGAAGAAGTTGTAAAGAGTATTAGTGTGATGGAGCCCAAGTTTCCTAGTACAATCAAAGGTCTTCAAAATGGTCAAGACAAAGAAAACATAAGGTTAAATATCAAAATGAAAATCTTGCTAACCCTAAGATTCCCTGTTGGGTGACTAAAGGCTATAGAAGTCCAAACAATGAAAAAGAGACTCAAAAACCCTATGTTATGGCACCTGTAGAAATCAGAAGTGGCCAAGGGGAAGACATGGTGAACTTGATGAAACACACCTTTGTCAAAAGGACATATCACTGCCAAACTTGCAAAAGGTAAAAGACATGTTTCAGGTCACCTGCAATAAAAAATGTCCAAGGAGATAAAAACAGTGTTTTCACCTTGATTAATACATGCCAAAAACAGTTGAATAAGTGCCCAAAATTTCAAAAGTAAAAAAGATGAAAAGGACATCTATATCCTTTCATCCATTCATCACCATAAAAGAAGAAAAGATGCCTTGAAAAAGCCTTCAAAAACCCCTGCAAAAGATATAAAGAGTATGAGTCAAATAACAAAAAAATTGAAGAAACATAGTAAAGTGGGTTTATGAGTGTAATTTATTTTTCTCAGGAGGTATAAAGGTGTTTTTGTTTCATTTCAAACTCATTTATCACTTTGTGGAGAGCAAGAAGGCTTAAGGAGAAAAACAGGGTTTTCTGGCCATTTTCTAGGCAAGTGTTCTGGCGTTGCGCAAATCACCAGCGCTACGCTAATACAGGCTGGCGCTACACATACCAGTCCTCCACCCATTCTAATTTTAATGACGTTGCACTAATCAGCCTCGGTGCTACGCAAATCCCAAGCGTTGCACAAACGCAGGCCCGACTTGCCCAGAGACTGATGGAACATTGCACGCGCCCAATGCTGCGCTAACGGGCCACCCGACACCTCTGCACGACTACCTGGGTGCTATGCAAACGTAGGCCCGACTCGCCCAGAGACCAACAGATAGTGCACATGCCCAGCACTGCACTAACCATCGTGCAGGCCTGCTGGCGACAAATAGGCTAACCAGACAGCTTGAACAGGGCACTGCGTAAATGTAGAGAACCTTCAAAAGAAAAAATATCTTGCCCTAATTCAGATTTTTGTCCTCCATTTGCCTCCAAGATCTATAGAATGACCAAGAATTAGTAAGTGGCCTTTTCTCCTTGTCCCCAAGAAAATTTTCAAGTTAATTTTGGTCTTTTGTGGCTTTAAAGTGTTCAAACCCTAAGTGAGGTAAACCCTAAGTCCTGCATGCAAAGGGGCCTTTATTTTTAAACCTCCTTCAAAACAATTTATGTCATGTAAGGGTAACTGAGTTAGGGTGACTGCAATCCACTTTATAGAAGGCCTCCTAAAGCTACAAAGAAACTAAACCCTAAGAACCCTAGCCTCCACACCACTCATTCACCAAAGTTGACTCCATCACCTTTTTCACCTTGCTTCACCAAACACTATTTTTCCAAACAACATCCCCAATCACCATGTCAAGAGCTGGAAACAACAGTGGTAGTGAAAGTGATCAAAAGCCTTTAAGACAAAAACGTAAGGGAGGGAAAGTAAATAGATTGTAACCTCAAAGCACAGTGGCCATCACCTTCTCTCCTAAGATCTTGTTATTTTTTTAGAATACAAGATGTTTTCAATTTTGTGAGAAGGTCAAACAAGTGAAGAGCCACCCTGAGCTTACAAGGTTCCTCATTCTCAATTTACACAACAAGCACTCAAGCCTTGCAGGAGTGGATTTTGAGATCTCAGCAGGTGCCATCTCTGAGGCCACAAGTATCCTATCTATGGGTGAAAAGTGGTTTAAAAAGGGAAAATTGGAAAAACACTTTTTAGAGCCTTTTATCAAAACAAGGTATAGAGGAGGCAGCAAGACAATTTTCCCTTTCTCACACATCAAACACAGATTTTCATCCTTGATGTTGGTTATCATGAAATAATTCACCTGTGAGGGGAGGTACTCTAGGCCCTATACCTATCATGTCAAACTCCTCATGCATTTCACAGGGGCTAAGGTGCTAAACATACCTTAGTATCTCTATAGGAGCATTGAGAAAATGTCTTATGTTTTCTGGAGGAGAAATTACCCACAAAAAATGCATAGCTTGTTCCACCATTCCTTGATCAAGATGGTGGTATTACATTAGTTTGAGCAGCAAGGTATAACTTGGGATTGTTTCATAACCCATGAAGTATTTACAAACCCACAACTTCCTCATGAACCAAATCTGCCTTCCTCATCTGCACAAGTACCCTCACCACAAGAAAACCTCCCTTCCTCTCCTTCTCTTATGGCATCAGGTGAAGTAGGAAGTGGTAATGAAGAATCACATGAAGATCAAGGTGAAGGTGATGAAATCAGTGGGGTAGAGACTGGAATTAATGAAGAATAAGAAGAGGGAAATGATGTTGAAGAGGAGGGAAATGAACATGGCAGTGATGAAGACAAAAAGAGTGAGCATTTGGAGGAAGGCAGTGATGGTAATGATACAAATGAGTCAGCCCAAAGTGAAGAGAAGGAGCATGACAGTGAGCAAATTCATGGTGAAGACAGTGACAATATGGATGAGAATGATGAACATGAAGAAACAACAGATGATGAAGAGGAAATAGAAGAACAGGAAAAAGGAAATGATGAGGCAGAAACATAATTTGAAAATGAAGATAGTGACAGAGAGGATGACTCTAATAATGTAGGCAGTGAAGAACAAAACAACAAGGGAGATATTCATGACAGTCATGATAGCTGTCATGACAATCATGACACCAATCAGCCTCCTAGTGAACATGAGAATGATAGCAGTGTAGGAGATGATGAAGAAAAGGACCCTAGTGATGAACAAAACCAAACTAAATAAAGTATAGGGGCTGATAGTCCCAATGAAGACCAAAGCTACAGAAAATAAGGTAGTAAGGAAGGTGGTGATGATGATGGTGTTGAAGGTCAAGAAAGCAACGATCAAACACGGCATGAGATGAATGATGGAGATCATATTAAAGGTGAAGAAGCTGATGACAACAACAAAGGTCACAGCTAGGATGGAGAAACTACGAAAAACACCATCACACCTCCAAAAGGCAAGGGACCTTGCCATCTGCATCGAATCCAAGGCTTGACAAAGGCAAAGAAAAGATGGAAAATGGTAAGCAACAGGTAAAGTTAGAAGAGGAAAATCCTGAAATAGAAAAGGAGTTTGAACTTATCCACATAGATAGTGATGAAGAAAATGAGATAAGAATTTCAAACTCCCTCCTCCAAAATAATAATGCACAAATAGAAGACCTAGAAGTTGATTTGGAGAGTGCAAAGGATGCCATTCACTTCTATCAAATGCAAAACAAGAAAATGAGTGCCCATCAAGCCATCTATGAGGCTAGAGCACTCAAAGCCTGGAAAGAAGCTCAAAGAGAAAAATTCAAACTAGAAGAATACATGGGCCAATATGAAGAAAGTGAAGGTGAAGAGGAACAAACTAGGAAGAGGCCAAAAACCATGGGGTTCAGGAAAGCATTGGCAAAACAGAAGGAAGAGGAATCAGCCCTAGCAGAGCAAATTTCCCTCACTGAACTCCTTTCCATGGAAATTGAACATGATCGGGAGTCATGGCTTTAGAGGGAAAACATACACCTAGAGGCCAAGCTGAAGAAGGAAAACGAAGGCTTAGAGTTGCAAAGAAAGATGACAAAGTATTATGTAAAGAAGCACAAGCTTGTTTGTGCCAAACTGAAGGAAGCCCTCCTTGAATCCCAAACCCTAAAGGAGGAAAACGAGCATGACATCCTTGGATTTTTGGCTGAAGCTTCTCAATAGTTTTCCAAGACCCCTTAAGGGAGGTCTCCACCATTTTTGAGATATTTTGGAGCAAATTTTACTTTTTTTATTTTTAAGGGTCATTATCACAGCACCACTGGTGCTACACTAATACATGGAGCATCTTCAGAAGGAAAACTAAACATTTTTAGACTTCTCACACCTATTAAATTATGGTCACCAATTTTAAGATGATTTGGAGCAGGTTTGACCCCTCAAAAGGTCAAAAAACCCCTCTTTTTTCACCTTTCTGCCACTGTTTTAGGCTTGGCACTGCACAAATGACAGTCTTGAGATTTTTTAATTTTTGACTAGGCTACAGGAGATGGATCAGGAATATACAAGAATTTTTTAAAAGTAGACTGATCAGGATTTCCAACAAGCCATCACGGAGCCAAATCCAACATCGAGAAGACGTCCAAAACTTGGTTGCAAAAGACCCTATTTTCTGCTAAAAGTGGCACTGCGCAAATGGACTGTTTAGTGTGTTTTGGACCAAAAGTCAACAAAACACACCCATTTATTGCAAAATATTTTTTTTGTGTTTTTTGAAGCAAATCACTCTAGAATTAGGTGCAAGAAGTTATTTTAGCATTTTTTTCATGAGATATTTTGTGCCTTGGGCCTTACATGGTCTCTTAGGCATAAATGACATTTATGGGTGATTTTGACATTTTCCAACCCTATCTAGGGTTTTTTCCCTCCTTTGCTAAGTTAAATAGAGCATGAGGGATTCATTGTAAATGTTGGCATTTGATGAACTTTGAGAGCAATATATGGTTTTTATGAGCTTGGAGAAGAAATTGGTGTTGTGAAGTTGATGAATGGCTTGCTTGGATTGATGATGGAGAAGCTTGTTTACAGGATTCCTAAGCTTGGTTAATGGTGATGCATTCTTAATTTGTTTATGTTTTCTTGTTATCATTATGTTTCATTATTCTTTGTTGCTATTGAACAGAAAAGTATAAGTTAAGAAATTCTCCTTGAAGCACCTTAGTCCTCTTGTCTTCTATGGCCTTGATGTTTTTCTCTGTTGGGTGTGTTTGAAGAATTTTTAGCTGCTCTTCAAGCCTCCTTATGCTTTTTTGTTTCATCTATGGATTAATATGCTAGTTTACAAATATGATTCATGGTAAGCCCTGCTTGTTTGTAACTATCTAAACTCTATCTTGAAACCTCTCTTTGAAGTACTGCTTGCTAGGTTAAGTCAAAGAGGTCTTGTTCTGATCTTGCCCTTTGTCCATGCCTATCAGTTTGCCTCAAAGTTCTTTATATCTTGATCAAAAATGTTTAGGAGTTCCCTCTTTGATTGATTAAAGTTATTGTGTCATCTTATATGTTTTCCAATTCTAAAGGTGAAATTACTAAGTAAGATAATCTTTTCTTGCTTTCTTTGTTTCATTGGAATGTTTATCTTGGATATTTATTCGTTTAAGTATTGTCATTGAGTAAATGGTTTGCCCTATCTCATGATTAATATATTTTTCTTATCATAATTAAGGCCTTCTTGTTTATGGTTAAATGACAAAGGATACTTCACTGCCCTTTGCCCTACCTTTATTTTCCCCAACTTAATGTCCATTTCAATTCACTCATGACCTTAAGGATCCATTGACCACACTAGATTGGCCCTGTAACACACTCTGGTTCATTATTTAGATACCCATGTCTTTCGTTGACTCCATATCCCAATGATTTGAAAACCTCTCACTCCACCTATTCTACCTGTTCATCTTACCCAACCAAAATAATCAATAAACCCTACAGTTAAAAACTAACCTAAAATCAATAATCTAAAAGAAAACAAGAACATATCCTTTGCATCTAATAGAGATAGCCCTCTCTGAGTCCAAGAAGGCTAGGTCCTAGGACTCCAAAGACTAGTTTCATGTTACCCTGTCATTTGGTCTACCAATCTACCAAATCACGGGATCCCAACACCATTCATCTTGCTAAGAACTCAACATTTCATTCCAGGACTAAACACATACAACTCAAGTACCATTTCATACGGTCAATGTTGGAAGATGGATAGTTGAAGCTGGAAAAGATACACATTAGCCAAAATCCTGCAGATATGCTAACAAAAGTTGTAACTAGGGAGAAACTAAGATTATGCTCAGTTTCAATTGGTCTTCAAGTATGACGATGAATATGAGAAACAAACAGGTCCAAAGTGGAGTAATTTTCTAGAAAATGAAGCAGTAGTGGAGTTGCTATAATCAGTCTCCAAGTGGGAGATTGTTGGGTGTGGAGACTGATTATCTTCTTTATTTTGTATCACAGCATTGGACCCATGTTCTTAATGGGACAACAACATGGCCCATAATTGTATGCTGCCTGGGGTGTCCATGGGGGGCAGTTACAACTTTATGGAGACCCCCCCTGGTGGGGGGTTTCAGGGGTAGCACCACCAAAGCTTAAAACAAATGTAAAATTGCCTTGTAAAAGTATTGTAATTTCTAGTCAATCTGGGCCATTCATTAATCGAATGATCTAATGGTAGAAGTTATGTTTAGTTTAGTGTTTTTTTCCCTAGAAGGAAACCCCTCGCTTTATATGAGGGTATTGTATTGTAGTTGTGTATCGTATGTGTATTCTGAGAGCAAGAAAAGGATAGGGAGACTATGAGAGAGAAAAGAGGATATTACAAAGGATCTGTTGTAGGTTGTGTCTCTTCATTTTGTTGGATAATAGAAAGGAAGGACTGGCTATTCAAGGTGGACGTAGCCCAAACTAGGTGAACCATGTATATCTGTGTCTCTCTGGTTTTATGTGTTTTATGTGTTTCATTTCTTTGTAATATATAATTTTCTAACAACTGGTATTAGAGCCGAAGGTCTATTTGGCTGATAAACTCATAGGAAATAAGGGTTCCTGGTTCAGTTGGGAGTAATGGCGGAAGATGGTAAGTTTACGGTCGAGAAATTTAACAGCAAAAAATTCCAGCTGTGGCATATGCAAATGGAAGATTATCTGTATCAGAAATATCTGTACCTACCATTGAGTGGAAAAACAAAGAATCTGACTACTATGATAGATGCAGAATGGGAGATTCTCGATAGAAAGGCACTCGGAACAGTATGGTTATGCCTCGCGGCATCGGTAGCCTTCAATATTTTGAAGGAAACAACAATAGAGGGTTTGATTAAGGCATTGGCGAAACTATATGAAAAACCCTCAGCCTCAAACAAGGTATTTCTTATGGAAATTTTATTTAATATAAAGATGTTGGAAGGTGGATTTGTTGCAGACCATTTAAATGATTTTAATACAGTTACCAGTCAGTTAAGTTCTGTAGGGGTAAACTTTGAAGATGAAGTTAGGGCTCTGTTATTTTTGTGCTCATTGCCAGAAAGTTGGAATGTTTTAGTTATGGCCATTAGCAACTCTATCTCTAGATGTAGTACTTTAAAGTTTGATGATGTTGTCAGTGCTATCCTTAGCGAGGAAATGTGACAAAAAAGCTCCGATGAAACATTGGGTAATGCTTTGAGTGCAAAGTCTAGGGGAAGAAAAATGGAAAGAGGAAAGATCTCAGCATATCGTATTAAATCAACGAAAGGCAGATCCAAGTATAGATCGGGGATAGTGTGCTGGAAATGTGGAAAGAAAGGACACTTGAAGAAATATTGTAGTCTCGGAAGGGAAAAGGAGATGCACAACAAGAATACAATCGTGAGGAAAATGTGACAGGTGAAGTATTACAAGATGCTTTGATTCTTTCTTTAGAAAATTTTATTGATTCCTAGGTGGTAGATTCAGGGGCCTCATTCCATGCCACACTTGATAAGAAATATTTTCATGACTATGTTCAAGGAGATTTTTGACAAGTTCGTTTGGGCGATGATAAACCCTGTAAAATTGTTGGAATGGGTAAAGTTATTGTAAAACAACAGAATGGAAACCAATGGTTGTTAAAGGAGGCAAGGCATGTTCCATATCTAAAGAAAAATTTGATTTCAACAGGGAAGTTAGGCGGTGAAGGTTGTGTGACAACTTTCATAGATAAAACTTGGAAGGTCACCAAAGGAGCCCTAGTAATAGGAAAAGGAGAAAAGGTTGGTACATTGTATTTATGCAATGGTATTTCTAACTTTGTTAATGTTTTAACTTCCAAAGGAGCAGATGCAGAATTATGGCATCATAGGCTTAGACACATGAGTGAGAAGGGGATGAAGGTTCTTCACTCAAGAAATTTGTTGTCAGGTTTGAATAATATTGATTTGGATTTCTGTGAGAATTGTATTTATGGTAAATAGAAGAGAGTCAGATTTCTCAGAGTTGGGAAAGAAAAGAAGAGAAAAAAAATAGAGCTTGTGCATACATATGTATGGGGACCTACTCAGGTATCATCTCTCGGTGTCTCTCATTATTCTGTTACTTTTATTGATGATGCAACTAGAAAAACTTGGATTTATTATACTCAGAATAAATTTTATGTATTTGATACTTTCAAGAAATGGAAAGCTTTGGTTGAGATTGAGATAGGAAAGAAGTCGAAGTGTCTCATATCAGACAACGGAGGTGAATATTGCAACAAAGAGTTTGATAGTTACTGTTTAGAGCATGGAATTTGCAGAGAGAAGATAGTTCCAAGAACACCATAAGAAAATGGTGTGTGAGAAAGGATGAACAGAACAATCATGGAGCATGCAAGGTGCATGAGATTGCATGCAAGATTGCATTTACAATTTTTGGCAGATGTTATAGATACTATTGTTTATCTAATAAACATAGGGCCTTCAAGTTCCTTGGATGGTGGTATTCTAGAGGAGGCATGGATAGGTAAAAAGGTAAACTAATATGTTTTAAATCCTTTTGGTTGTGAGGCCTTTGTCCATATTAATAAAGAAAATAGAACAAAGCTTGAGGAAAAATCAAAGAAATGTACCTTTATTGGATATGGTGTTAATGATTTTTGTTATCGCTTATATGATTATGAAAATCACAAAATCATTTGGAGCAGAGATGTAATATTCAATGAAAGGTCTTGTATAAGAATCAGTAGCAGGAAAAGAAACAAGAAAAAGAAAACAAAGAATACACAGTTCTTGATGAGATCACAGAAAAAGCAAAGGTGCCTGAAAATAATAATGATCAACAACCACAACAATAGCAACCACCACAACAGTAATAGGCACCTCAAACACCTGAAAGTGGTGTTAGAAGATCTACCAGGATAAGTAGACCCCCTGAACAATACTCTCCTTCATTATATTATTTATTATTGACTGATTCTGGTGAACCCGAATGTTATGAATAAGCAATGCAGGTTGAAACCAGGAAGAAGTGGGAGCTAGCCATGAAAGAAGAGATGGACTCCTTAATAAATAACTAGACTTGGGACTTAGTCAAGTTTCCTACAAGTAAAACAACATTACAGAATAAATGGGTTTACAGGCTGAAGGAAGAAGATGGAGGAAAACATAGGTACAAAGCTAGACTTGTGGTGAAGGGGTTTGCACAAAGAAAGGTATTGATTTTGATGAAATATTTTCTCTTGTTGTTAAGATGACTTCAATCAGAACTATTTTAAGTCTTGTAGTGGTGGAAGATTTACATCTTGAAAAGTTAGATGTAAAGACAACATTTCTCCATGGAGATTTGGAGGAAGAGATCTATATGCAGCAACCAGAAGGATATGAGGTCGAAGGGAAAGAAAAATTAGTGTGCAGAATAAAGAAGAGCTTGTATGGCTTAAAACAGGCTCCAAGGTAGTGGTATATAAAATTTGACAGGTTTATGTCTGAAAAAGGTTATACTAGATTTCACTCTGATCATTGTGTTTATCTGAAAAAGCAAAATGATGGCAGATATATTATATTTTTATTGTATTTAGATGACATGCTTGTTGCAGGGTCTAACATGCAAGAAATAAATGTGCTCAAAAGAAAATTTGAAAATTCATTTGCAATGAAGGATTTGGGAGCTGCAAAACAAATCCTTGGTATGAGAATACCTAGAGACAGGGAAAATCACAAATTAACATTGTCCCAGAATGAGTACATACAAAAGGTGTTGAAAATATTTAATATGTAGAATGCAAAACCAGTTAGTACACCTTTTTCTTCCCATTTCAAACTTAGTAATGAGATTTTCCGCAAGACCCAAGAAGAAATGGATTATATGTCTACAATTCCATGTGCATCAGCAGTTGGAAGCTTAATGTATGCAATGGTCTACACAAGGCCTAATATTTCAAATGCAGTGGGATTTGTAAGAAGGTACATGAAAAATCCAAGAAAAGAACATTGGATGGTAGTGAAATGGATTCTCAGATATTTGAGAGGTACCAGAAATCAAGAATTATGCTTTGGTGGTTCAAACATTGCTCTACAGGGATATGTTGATGCATATATGGCAGGTGACAGAGATAACAGGAGGAGCACTATAGGGTATGTATTTACTGTAGGTGGAAGATTTGTCAGTTGGGTTTCAAAAATCCAAAGTGTTGTTGCACTTTCAACAACATAAGCATAGTATGTTGCTGCTATAGAGGCTAGTAAAGAAATGATTTGGTTACAAAGGTTTATGGATGAATTGGGTAAGAAGCATGATATGGGCACATTATATAGTGATAGCCAAGTTGCATTAATCTTGCAAATAATTCATCATTTAATTCCAAGACTAAACACATATAGCTCGAGTACCATTTCATACGGTCCGTGTTCGAAGATGGGCATTTGAAGTTGGAAAAGATACATGCTAGCTAGAATCCTGCAGATATGCTAACAAAAGTTGTAACCAGGGAGAAACTAAGATTATGCTCAATTTTCATTGGTCTTCAAGTATGACGATGAATATGAGAAATAGCCAGTTCCAAAGTGGAGTAATTTTCCAACAAATGAAGCAGCAGTGGAGTTGTTATAATCAATATCCAAGTAGGAGATTGTTGGGTGTGGAGCCTTATTATCTTCTTTATTATCCTAGCATTGAAACCTTGTTCTTAATGGGGTGGAAACGCCGCCCGTAATTGTATGCTGCCTACGGGGTCCAGGGGGGAGGATGCGACTTTATGGAGCCCCCCCTGGCAGGGGGTTTCGGGGGAAGTGCCCCTGAAGCTAATAACATATGTAAAATTTCCTTGTAAAATTATTGTAATTTCTAGTCAATCTGAGCCGTTCATTAGGTAGATGATCTGACGGTAGAAGTTATTTTTAGTTTAGGTTTTTTTGCCCTAGAAGGAAGCCCCTCGTTTTGTATGAGGGTATTGTATTTTAGTTGTGTATCATATGTGTATTCTGAGAGTGCAGATAGGGAGACTGTGAGGGAGAATAGAGGATATTACCGTGGATCTGTTGTAGGTTGTGTCTCTTCATTTTTCTAGATAATAGAAAGGAAGGACTGGTTGTTCGAGGTGGATGTAGCCCAAACTGGGTGAACCACGTATATATGTGTCTCTCTAGGTTTTTTTTTTTTTTGTCTGTTTTTTCCACATATTTTATGTGTTTCATTTCTTTGTAATATATAATTTTCTAACAATCGGCACTTCATCTTTAACATCAAAAGAAGCAAATAATAGAGATCTACAATGAAGAAGGGTTTCAGTTTTTGCCTCACTTCTCTTTATATCTATGCAAGATCTCTCCAAGGAGGTCAAAAAAATGAAGAGAGAAAGGAAAAAGGGGGATCCAAGAAGATTTTAGAAGGAGGAAGGTCCAAGCACTTCCTATCTGCAGCAGAATCAACCGACAAGGAAAAGATCTCCACAACATTATACTAGATAAAATTTCTTTGAGAAGCAAGGTTAATGGTGTGAATATCAAGGAGACTTGGGTTATGAGACCCTAAGTAAATATCTGTTTGAGTAAAAATCACAACCTAGAGCACTCAAGGATAATCTAACTCTCCAACACTTTTTACAACTCAAGGGAGAAAGGAGATCCCATAGCAGCAATAAAAGGAAGAGGCATAGATTATTATTACCTACATTTGATGGATCATCCTCAAGCATAGTAAGGGCTTGGAGGGAAGAGTTAGCTGCATTATTTCAGCTATACCCAGTAGCAGAAAGAGAGGCTGTTAATATTGCAGTGCTACACCTTGAGGGTGAAGCAAAATATTGGTTTATCAATCATTTATCACATGCCAAAGTGACTAATTATGAAGATTTCATTCAAAGACTAAAGAAGAAGCTTGGTAGGAGGAAAACAGAGACATTTTACATAGATACACTTCCCATCATTGATGATATAGTACATGAGGATCCAAAGGAATATGTCATCCTTATCACTTCGGAAGAGGAGCTCCTACCACCACCATCAGCTGCATAAGTACTTGTATCAGGAGGAGGAACACTTGCATATTTGCAAGATGGTCTTGAGATCTTGAAATTGGGAGTCCCATGCATGATTCATGAGATGCATGAGGAAGAGGATATAGATACCAGCGCTGGTACAATAGAAGAGGAGCAGCCATCACCATTACCAACAATTGGAGAGGCCATTGCACCGGTTGGAGGAACTCTTGTAGATGTGCAAGATGTTCCCAAGATTCATCTTATCCAAGGTTTGCAAACACTTTCATCTCATATTATTTTAGTACCTCATATTGAGATTGTGAAAACATGCCATCAGCGAAATTTCATAACTAAGGATTAGAACACCTTGTTGATTTGGAGAAGAAAATTATCACTGCCCAAAGGACCCTTGACTTGATCAACGAGAATATGTATAGCTATCCCAGTTGATCATGGTTGAGCTACACCCAACACTTTGTGTTGAAGTGTGGAGTTTCAGAGGATGGGCATGAGCACATTCCTATTCTATACAATGTTAGGCTATGAGTTTAGCATTGTGTATGGTCATGAGACAACAAATGTATCAACATGTAGATCTACAACGCTGTCATTGAGTAGCAGTGATGAGATGAGGGCCCCATTACTCTTGGAGCATTCTGAAGGTAGCTTCAATCATGAAGCACTGGAGGGACATATGATAGATGGTAGACATCTTATGATTGAGAGAATTTTACATTATCAAGATGGATTTTTCTTGATGAGAATATCACAGATCAAAGAGGAATTTTGTTAGGTCCCTATATCACTAGTATAGCCCCTTATTATTGTTAGTGTAAACCCCTTATTGTTATTGTTGTACCCTTGTAACCCCCATTTTGTTATTATTGTGCCCTTAAATTATTATTGTTAGGTCGGCTAGGATTACATTGTGGCCCACTAGGATTACATTATGGCCCCATGGACTCCTATATATAGAAAGATACTGTGAATTATAACATCCAAGAATTGTTCATTCATGTAATGTATCGAGGTTGCCCCCTCGTTGCCCCCTCAAGTGGCTTATTTATAAGGCGTTGATATCTCTTTTTCTTCTCTTTTTGGAGTTGGTTACACAACATTTGGTATCAGAGCTTGGGATTCTAGGGTTTCGCTGCTCCAAACAGGTCATCGTGGAATTTTCGCTATAACTTTTTTTCTACGAAGTTTCAGAAGCTGACATTTTTAGGGTGCGAAGAGGAAATCCTAAGGAAGATTGTCTAAAAATTTCAGAGCTTGGTTCACAATATTTTCGGAGATATCATCTGTGGAAGTTAGGCCTTTGTTTCAAGCTCCTAAACAGGTCATCGTGGAATTTTCGCTATAAAAATTTTTCTACGAAGGTTCAGAATCTGAAATTTGTATGGTGCGAAGCTGAAATCCTGAGGAAATTCGTCAAAAAATTTCAGAGCTTGGTTCGCAAAATTTTTGGAGATATGATCTGTGGAAGGTAGTGCTTTTTCAGGCTCTTGAATTTCATCTCAAAGAGGCGATCGTGGGAAACGTTCAATAACTCTCTCTCTGGAGATTGGATTGGAGTGCCGTCAAAAGTGGTCACAAGTACACGGCCTGTAGTTTCTTGGATATCAATTTCAGAGACAAAGAACAAAACAGTGACACGTGGCAAGTCATACAAGTTCGCTCTACTGAACCAGTCCAAAATTAGGTCATTGTGGGAGATTGGACACAAATTTGTCTTGGAGAATCCAAATCAGGTCAGACCTATGGCATTTGAAAGAAGCTTCAGAGGGCTACTACAGGCTGAATTTGAGATATCGAAGATTTTCAATTACAGAGATAATTCAATTTCAATATCGAGCTCCTAAAAGCTAGTAAAAGGTGTGTATTTTTTTCCGAATTACATAAGTCTTGTTGGAAGAATCAAGTTGAATTGATTCCAAGGGCAACTTGTAGAATAGATATCAATATTGGATTTTAAAATGGCCCCTAAAAAGAATTCAACACCCATTAAGCCTTCAGAAGGCTCTACTATGACTCATGAAGATGAGGAATTGCAACATGATCTATCAAAATTACAAGAGCAAATGCAACAGTTTTCACTCTCGCAAAGAGCAACAAAAAATGAAATGGAAGTTTTGAAGAAAGGCATGGAAGTGAAGATGGAAAGTTTGAAGAAAGGCATGGAAGCTAAGATGGATGGCGTGGAAGCTAAGATGGATGACATGAAAGACAACATGGAAAACATGAAGAGTGATCTAAAAGCATGCATGGAAGGCTTGATGACAAGCTTAAAACCAGAAATGATTCCTAATGGTGGAAATATAGGAGAAAAACCTCATGATGAGAACAAAATAAATGTTAATCATGATTTCATAAACTCAAATGTTGGCGGGAAGAACCACCATATTCCAAAAATGGATATGAAGAAGTTTGATGGAAAGGATCCGGTAACATGGATACTACAGATGGAGCAATATTTTGATCTCCATAACATGGAAAACACACAAAAGGTACGCATTGCAACTTTACATTTAGAACAAAATACATTTGTATGGTATCAATGGCTTTGCTCCCGTAAAAAAAATTTCACTTGGTCAATTTTTACGAAGGAAATGATAGCACATTATGAGGATACAAAGAGCAACACCTTCTTTAGCCAATTGATAAATCTCAAACAAAAGGGTTTAGTGGGGCAGCACATTGAGGACTTCCAAAATTGAATATAAGGGTAACTGATATTCCAGAGGAACACAGGATTGATCTCTTCATAGGTACTCTAAAGGATAACATCCAACATGAAGTTCGTGTTTTGGAACCCGATTCATTGGAGAAGGCATTCAGGTTGGCAAGAAAAGTTGAATGTAAAATTATGGCGATAAGGAAGCCTACCACTCAATTCTATAAAGAAGGAAGTGTTGCTATGCCTAGATTTCCACAACCTACAAGGTTGACACCACAACAATTGGAAGAAAAAGAGCAAAAGGGCTTTGCTACAGTTGTGATAGCAAATACACTAAAGGTCATAAGTGTGCTGAGAAGAAATTATTTTACATAGATTGTGAAGAAGAAGAAGAAAATGAACAAGAAGAGGATATACACTAGGAACCACCCCTAGAAGAGGAAGAAATGAATCCGAACATATCGTGTAATGCACTGGCAGGAATTACCACTCCTCAAACTCTCAAGATAGAAGGACATATAAAGAATAAAAGGGTAATAGTGTTGATTGATTCAGGTAGCACCCATAATTTTATTCATTATAAGGTAGCCAAGGAATTAAATTGTTTCCTATACCCAGCACCAGAATGTCAAGTGATGGTTGCAAATGGAGGAACTATAAATTGCTCTGGAAAATGCCATAATATCAAGCTAATCATGGGGGAATATGTATTGACTAGTCCAATGCTTTCCATTCCTATGGGAGGTGCTGATGTTGTACTAGGAGTACAATGGTTACAATTTTTGGGGACGGTAGCTTTTAATTTTCAAGAACTTTTCTTGAAATTTTTTTCAGAAGGAAAGGAAGTCGAATTACGGGGTATTGAAGGGAAGCCGTGAAGGATAATAAGCTCTAATGTCATGACAAAGCTTCTAAAGAAAGAACAACGAGGCGTAATTGCACAATTATGCTCACTAGAAGTTCCAACATAAAAATCATCTATTCCTGCAGATCTCCAACAAGTATTGGACAATCATTCCAAGGTGTTTGAAACTCCCAAAGGACTCCCACCTATTCGTGATCATGATCATGCTATTCATTTGATTCCGGGAAGTGTTCCTCCAAACATCAGGCCTTATAGATATCCTTACTTCCAAAAGAGCGAAATTGAACGTATGATTGCAGAAATGTTAGAGGCGGGTATAATTCAACCTAGTCAAAGTTCTTTCTCTGCTCCTGTAGTATTGGTACACAAGAAGGATGGATCATGGCGAATAAAAACAACATTTCGAACTAATGAGGGTCATTATGAATTTTTGGTCATGCCTTTTGGCCTTACCAATGCACCTTCTACATTTCAAGGGTTGATGAATTCCATTTTCAAACCCTTCCTTAGAAAATTTGTGATAGTATTTTTTGAGGATATACTAATCTACAACAGGTCTTGGAAGGATCATGTTGAACATGTTGACAGGGTGCTCAAACTATTGCAGGAGAAACAATTATATGCAAAATCATCCAAATGTTTCTTTGGAGTACAAGAGGTGGAATATCTGGGTCATATTGTATCTCACGAGGGTGTTAAAGTAGACCCTAACAAAATTAAAGCCATTAAGGAATGGAAAGTGCCCACAACCATAAAGCAGTTGCGAGGATTTCTTGGGTTAACAGGGTATTATCGCAAGTTTGTTAAGAATTATGGGAGAATAGCAGCACCTCTAACAACATTATTGAAGAAAGATGCATTTTCATGGACTCCCGAAGCAACTAAGGCCTTTGAACGTCTTAAAGAGGCAATGTGCCTAGCACCGGTCTTAGCTACACCAGACTTCACAAAAACCTTTATTGTGGAATGTGATGCCTCAGGAAATGGAATTGGTGCAGCTTTAATGCAGGAAGGAAGACCCATTGCTTTTGAAAGTCGTCCAATCAAAGGAAAGTATTTACAGAAACCTATTTATGAGAAGGAAATGTTAGCAATACTGCATGCACTAAAGAAATGGCGAACTTACCTAACGGGAAGACACTTCAAGGTAAAAACTGATCATGATAGTCTTAAACACTTTTTGGAACAAAGACTATCTTCAGAAGAGCAGCAAAAATGGGTCACAAAGATGTTCGGTTATGACTTTGAAATAATCTACAAAAAAGGAAAGCTTAATGTTGTTGCAGATGCACTCTCAAGAAAGAATGAAGAGGTGGAAGCATTGCTTTGTGCCATTTCTATTATCCAACCAGATTTGATAACCGAAGCAAGAGATGAATGGAAGAAGGACAAAGATGTATGGACACTCATTCAAAAGTTGCAGCAAGATCCTAGTACATCCGATACATTTAGTTGGAAAAATGATTCCTTATGGTACAAAGATCGCTTATATCTTTGTAAGGATTCCCAACTAAAACAAAATATTCTTCTGGAATTGCACACTTCTCCTTTAGGAGGACACTCAGGATTTTTAAAAACTTACCACAGGGTGAAGAAAGAAATTTTTTGGGATGGCCTTAAATCTGATATTCAAAAGTTTGTGGCGGAATGTTTGGTTTGCCAGCAGAATAAAGTGGAAACAATTAAGACCCCGGGACTTCTACAACCTTTGTCCATTCCAAGTCAACGTTGGGAGGAGATTTCAATGGATTTTATCACAGGTTTACCTAAGTCCGAAGGAAAGAGTGTCATCATGGTGGTAGTTGATAGACTTACTAAGTATGCACACTTTTGTGCATTATCTCATCCATTTAAAGCAAGTACAGTTGCTACTACATTTATGGACAGAATTCAAAAGCTACATGGAAGCCCAAGGGTTGTTGTGAGCGACAGAGATCCCATTTTTACTGGAAATTTTTGGACGGAGTTATTTTCTTGTTTGGGTACTCAATTAGCTCATAGCTCATCTTATCATCCTCAATCTGATGGTCAAACTGAGATCCTAAATAAATGTTTGGAAGGATATCTTCGTTTTTTTGTATCTGATAAACAAACACAATGGGTCAAGTGGTTACCTCTTACCGAATGGTGGTATAACACTTCCTTCCATACTGCAGCAAAAATGACCCCATTTATGGCACTTTATGGATATCATCCACCATCCATCACATCATATTTAAGGGAAAATTCGAAGGTTCAAGCAGTGGAAGATCACATCGAGCATCAACAAGAAGTTCTCCAACTCTTAAAGGATAACCTGAATTTGGCACAAAATAGAATGAAACAACAGGTAGATCAACATCGTAGCGAGAGAAGTTTTGATGTAGGAGATTGGGTATTTTTACGGCTACAACCATACAAACAAATGTCCCTCAAGCAAGCAAAGAAGGATAATAAAGGAAGACACTTCAAGGTAAAAACTGATCATGATAGTCTTAAACACTTTTTGGAACAAAGACTATCGTCAGAAGAACAGCAAAAATGGGTCACAAAGATGTTGGGTTATGACTTTGAAATAATCTACAAAAAAGGAAAGCCGAATGTTGTTGCAGATGCACTCTCAAGAAAGAATGAAGAGGTGGAAGCATTGCTTTGTGCCATTTCTATTATCCAACCAGATTGGATAACTGAAGCAAGAGATGAATGGAAGAAGGACAAAGATGTATGGATACTCATTCGAAAGTTGCAGCAAGATCCTAGTACATCTGATACATTTAGTTGGAAAAATGATTCCTTATGGTACAAAGATCACTTATATCTTTGTGAGAATTCCCAACTAAAACAAAAGATTCTTCTGGAATTGCACACTTCTCCTTTAGGAGGACACTCGGGATTTTTAAAAACTTACCACAGGGTGAAGAAAGAAATTTTTTGGGATGGCCTTAAATCTGATATTCGAAAGTTTGTGGCGGAATGTTTGGTTTGCCAGCAGAATAAAGTGGAAACAATTACGACCCGAGGACTTCTACAATCTTTATCCATTCCAAGTCAACGTTGGGAGGAGATTTCAATGGATTTTATCACAGGTTTACCTAAGTCCGAAGGAAAGAGTGTCATCATGGTGGTAGTTGATAGACTTACCAAGTATGCACACTTTTGTGCATTATCTCATCCATTTAAAGCAAGTACATTTGTTACTACATTTATGGACAGAATTCAAAAGCTACATGGAAGCCCAAGGGTTATTGTGAGCGACAGAGATCCCATTTTTACTGGAAATTTTTGGACGGAGTTATTTTCTTGCTTGGGTACTCAATTAGCTCATAGCTCATCTTATCATCCTCAATCTGATGGTCAAACTGAGATAGTAAATAAATGTTTGGAAGGATATCTTCGTTGTTTTGTATCTCATAAACAAACACAATGGGTCAAGTGGTTACCTCTTGTTGAATGGTGGTATAACACTTCCTTCCATACTGCAGCAAAAATGACCCCATTTATGGCACTTTATGGATATCATCCACCATCCATCACATCATCTTTAAGGGAAAATTCGAAGGTTCAAGCAGAGGAAGATCACATCGAGCATCAGCAAGAAGTTCTCCAACTCTTAAAGGATAACCTGAATTTGGCACAAAATCGAATGAAACAACAGGCAGATCAACATCGCAGCTAGAGAAGTTTTGATGTAGGAGATTGGGTATTTTTACGGCTACAACCATACAAAAAAATGTCCCTCAAGCAAGAAAAGAAGGATAATAAATTATCGCCAAAGTACTATGGTCCTTACAAGGTGTTGCAAAAGATTGGTACTATGGCATACAAATTGGAGCTTTCTGCTTCTTCGCGAGTACATCCAGTTTTCCATGTTTCATGCTTAAAGAAGGTTATAGGTGAAAATCTTCCAGTTCAAACAGTATTGCCAGAACTTGATGGGGAAGGGAAAATCATATTGGAACCTGAAGCAGTCATGGAAAAAAAGAACTCGACAACTACGGAATCGATCAATTTCAGAGTATCTCATCAAGTGGAAGAACTTACCCACTGAAGATTCTACATGGGAGGATGAGAATTTTGTACAGAAGCACCCAGAGCTACTCAAGTGTTGAGGACAACACTTTTTTGAAGGAGAGGGGCATGTTAGGTCCCTATATTACTAGTATAGTCCCTTATTGTTGTTAGTGTAACCCCCTTATTGTTATTATTGTACCCTTGTAACCCCCATTTTGTTATTATTGTGCCCTTAAATTATTATTGTTAGGTCGGCTAGATTACATTGTGGCCCACTAGGATTACATTATGGCCCCATGGACTCCTATATATAGAAAGGAGGTTTTGTTCATTTGTATCATCCAAGAATTGTTCATTTATGTAATGTATTGGAGGTTGCCCTCTAAGTGGCTTATTTCTAAAGGCGTTTATATTCTTTTCTTCTATTTTTTGAAGTCAAGTTACACTACTAAGAATATTGTCCAGAATCTTAGTACTATCTTGAAACCTCAAGATTTTATCCTGTTTTTCTAATTTACCTTTGAGAATGTTTACCTCAACCTCCAATTTTTGGCATTGCTTCTTCATGCTTTCTTCGACCCTTTTTCCTTCTTCTACTTGATCATTCAATTTTAAAATTTCTTCCTTCAACCAATTTTCTTGTTCTTCACATGTTTGTAACAGCTCTTCATTCTTCTTATTTGCTTTTTCCAGATCTTCTTTGAGAGAGATGATTTCTGCTTCAAGTCCTTCCTTTTCAAATGACAGGATTTCTTCATTCTTCTTATTTGATTTTTCCATATCTTCTTTGAGAGAGATGATTTCTGCTTCAAGTCTTTCACTTTGATTAGTTGCATAAACATACAACTTTTGATACTTGTCTATCTGTCCATTCAGTATTTCTTTATGTTCATTCATTCTAGAGATCATATCTTTGTAGATAGATTCTCTCTTATGAAATTTATTCCAATCATTTCTTTTATCATTGATCTTGAGATTTGCTTCTAGACTTATAATGTTACTTTCTCTATCTTCACCATTGCATGCACAAGAAAGTGGATCACAAAACCAACAATCAATACCTGTTTCCTCTTCTTCATTTTCTGCTGCACATGTTTTCTGAGGTATCTTCTTTCTTTGAGTAGCCTTCTTCTTTTGCTTCCTTGCCATGAGCGCTTTCAGATCTTGGTCAGAATCTTCTTCATCTTCACTTTTCATTTCATTATTATCTTCATTTGCATAATAACTCTTTCCCTTTACAAATTTTTTCCCTTTATCATGATTTTCTCTATAAGGACATTTCGCAGCATAATGACCAACTCTTCCACAATCAAAACATTTGAAGGGAAGCTTACCTTTGAATCTTCCAATACCTGGTTGGAGTCTTCTCACAAAATTTGCTTCTTCTTCTTCTGATATATAATTTGATTCCTTGACAACTTCCTTTTATTTTCCTTTTGCACACGCCTTAAAAGTAGCTTCTTTGATTTGAGAGGGACCTCCTTGTCTCATTTCATAAGCAGTCAGAATACCATGTAGTTGAACAATAGTAAGAGTTTTCAGATCTTGCCTTTCTTCAATAGCTGATACTTTTGACTCAAATTTTGAAGTTAAAGATCTTAAGACTTTTTCCACCAGAGTAGTATCGGTTATGGTCTCACCCAAACTTCTCATATGATTTACAATATCATCTAGACGTAAAAAGAAACTGGCAATACTCTCATCACTATGCATCTTTAAATTTTCATATTCTATTCTGAGAGTTTGAAGTTTTTCACTTTTTACCTTTGTATCTCCTTCATAGCTCAAAATGATTTTGTTCCATATTTCTTTTGCTGAATTTAGCTGCATCACTTTAGCAAATTCTAGTTCATACATGCTTCCTAATAAGACATTGACGGCTTTGGCATTGATTTCATATTTCTTCCTTTCTGCTGCATCAGTAGGAATACTTGCCGGATATTGATAACCTCCTTCTACAATTGCCCATACTTCTGCACCAAGACTTTGTAGATATGCTTTTGTTCATATCTTCCAGAATAACAAATTATTTCCATTGAATAGAGGAGGCCTTATAGACATTACTCCTTCATGACTTCCCATTTCAACGGATCTCCTTCAAGTGATCAAGCTTCTGCAGAAGGACCTGCTCTGATACCAATTGTTGGGAAAAATACTAAGAGGGGGGGGTGAATCAGTATTTAGGACTTACTCAAAACTTTTTACTTTTCCAATCACTAAAACCCATACGCTACTTTGCTGAAGCCAACTAGCGTATGCACACAAATATCCTTCATAAAACTCGCATATACACAGAGATCTTATTATGCATTTATTTCATTACTTAGGTCTATGCATCATTCATTCATCGGATGTTTAGTTAACAGTAAGCATGTGCAGTAATAAAAAAATAAACCATCACACATGAACACCAGGATTTAGGTCGAAACCCAAGTCGGGAGAAAACCACCGCTGCCGTTGTCTCAGCCTTCAATATTTTATTATAGAGAAAACATCTTACAACCATGTACTGGCGTAGACTCATACCAGCACGCAGTCACCCACCTGCAGAAGGCTACAACCTTCTCTCATTTACCAGCCTCTCCTGGAAGGGAGCTACAACCCCCTGCTCTCGTTTACCAGCCTCTCCTGGAAGGGAGCTACGACCCCCTGCTCTCGTTTACCAGCCTCACCTGGAAGGGAGCTACAACCCCCTGACTGAAGGCTTCAACCTTCAGCACCTTTGTGGACCACGTTTCATCAATTTTCATACTGGATCCAACCCACACAATTAAGCTCAAGGAACATTCATCAAACCAACAACTTGCTCTATAGCAGCATAATCAATATTCGAACAACTCAGATCATGATTGACAGATAGCAGTAAAACAACAGAACTGATCAGACATTTCTTTCCACACACTCCAGCAAACCCTAGATTACATACACGCTTTTTCTTCACTAATCCTGCGTATATACGCGCTTTCACAAATACCAACCCGCGTATACATCTGCACACATTTCAGAGCTGACTTCACTTCCCATACGCGCTTTCGCCGAATACAAGCTGCGTATATACGCGCTTTATCCTTGACAAAAATGCGTATAGATCTTAAGACATTTTAGGGCAGTGCAGCTCTCCAGAACAGATAAACAGCTCATATCTTCATTCTTTACTTCAGCACAGATTTGCCAGATCACAGATCTAATCATTCCATAAATAGATCCAGAAGATACATATACATTTCAGATCTAGAGATCCCTCTTCATCATTTTCTTCATAGGTGCATCATAGAATTAGATCTATCATAAAACTGTTACCCTTTCCATTCAGACATACTTCAAATTGAAGTATTCATTCAAACTCAGACATCTTGCACCCTTTGCACAATTAATTTCTTCTCCTTATATAGATTTAGCCTTTGTCAATACCATGAGCCAAAACCACATCACTTTCGATGGTATTCCTGGACGGGATCTCATAGACAATCCAACGCTCAATACAATGAGTCAATACCATGGTAGTAACCCCTGGTTTTACACATTTAGAGCGCAATTGATCATACGCGAATTGGCACGTACTTTTCTGCGTGCATACGCTCCTTCTCCTTGACAAACCCGTGTATGCCTTGTAACACACCTTTTTCATCATTATTCTTGCACATACTGATATTTCTTTCTTCTGCAACTTCTGTACTACTTGTAGAACATCAGATTTACATCATTAATAAACTTATCAAGCATCAAGAACAACTTCATTAAGTAGGTTTCCATCATCCTCATAAAGTGGGTTGCCATCAAGGACAACACTCTGCATCATATTGCCAACTAAACCTTATATTTACTAGTATCCATTGTCGTGTTGCAGCCTTATTCTCCCATCATTCTTTTGTTGAAAGGATTTTTTGACCATGCTCTTCTACTTTCTCAGCCTTTGCCTCTTCTCTTTCATCTTTTTCAAATTCTTCCTAACATTTGTTCAAAATATCTCGCATGAAAATAACCTTCTCATTATCTGCATAAAATTCTGGTATTCTTGCAGTAAGCTAAAAATAGAAATTTTCATACATTTCACAAAATCCTAGCTCCGTCAAGGCTTTGTCAAATATTTGAGATATTATACTATGAAGACACGATGTAGAGTCAATTTTCACTTCTTTGACCTGTTCAAAAAGTTTCTCAATGTTTTGGGGCATTAATTTATTAAGGATGCATTTAATTTGTTTTTGTTTCAACTGATCCTCTCAGAAACCTTGCCCACTTCATATCGGTTCTCTAATATATGGATTGTGGGCAGAGAAGGTTGTGGAGGAGGAATCAAACCCTTTTGAGAAACAGAAACATGCTACCACCTATCAGCATCACAATTATTTCTCACTAGTCAAACTTGTGGAAGTGGTTCTTGCACATAAGTCCCTCCAAGAAGGATTACATTCATACTCATGTGTTGCATAGGTATTTCTTGCAAAGCTAATATTATAGCCTTGGCCAAGTCAAAACACAGCATAGGAACCACTAAGATCTGCATCCATCTGCATATCATAGCCATCAGAAAAATCATCCACTGACTTGTCCCATCTATCATCATCCAAACTAGCCATATTGCTCCCACGATGTTCAAGTAGATAATTCCCACTCAACTACATGTCAATTCCTCTTACAGTGCTTGCTAATGCATTATCCTCTCCTACATGACTTGCAAGTGCTTGGGAATTTCCAAGTAATTCAATGGTGTCTTGAAAAATTTCAAAATGATTTGGTAGATATTTGCACTGATCCTTGATTGTCAACAAAAAATATCTGGAGTACATTTTGTCTTCTAAACATTCATTAACTAAAATAGATACTTGATTCATAGGATTTGAAAGCTCAGTTGCATCTTCCCAGACATCCACTTCTTTCAGGACTTGCTTCTCAGGCACTTTTGAATAAGTCTTACTCTTGACAACATCGGTTACTATTTTGGATGGTTCTGGAAGGTTCACATATTCATCCTTCTCCTCTTGAACCTTATAAGCATAATATAAATCTGTGTGGGAGTTGCAGCATTTTCCTTAGTGTAAAATCCTTCTTTTTCTTCTTCTTTTTGACAACTACTACCTTGGCAACATCACTAACATTTGCAACACTATTCTTCGTAGAAACATTGGAATAAATTTTATTATCATTTTGTGTCAATCTAGATACTAAATCATGCTTGCCTTCACTTTCAGTAGGAAAATATGACACCTTTAGTTGAAAAGGAATTCACAAATATCACTATTAGTGGTGATTAATTAACCCTTATCTTGTGTGTCAATTTGTTAGGTCCCTATATTACTAGTATAGTCCCTTATTTTTGTTATTGTAACTCCCTTATGGTTATTATTGTACCCCTGTAACCCCCATATTGTTATTATTGTGCCCTTAAATTATTATTGTTAGGTCGGCTAGGATTACATTGTGGCCCCATGGACTCCTATATATAGAAAGGAGTTTTTGTAATTTGTATCATCCAAGAATTTTTCATTCATGTAATTTATTGGAGGTTTCCCCCTTGAAGTGGCTTATTTATAAGGTGTTGATATCTCTTTTCTTCTATTTTTGGAGTTGGTTTCACAACATATGGTATCAGAGCTTTGGATTCTAGGGTTTTGCTGCTCCAAACAGGTAATCGTGGAATTTTTGTTATAGATTCTTTTCTACGAAGTTCAGAAGCTGAAATATTTTGAGTGCGAAGCCAAAATCTTGAGGAACATCATCGCAAAATTTCAGAGCTTGGTTCACAAAAGTTTAGGAGATATGATCTGTGGAAGTTAGGTATTTTTGCAGGCTCCTAAATTTAACCTAAACATGTCATCGTGGCATTTTTGTTATAATTTTTTTTCTAAGACGGTTCAAAAGCCGAAATTTTTAGAGTGTGAATATGAAATCCTGAGAAGCATCGTCATAAAATTTCAGAGCTTGGTTCGCAATATTTTTAGAGATATGGTCTGTGGAAGTTAGGGCTTTTTCAGGCTCCTAAATTTCATCTCAAAGAGGTGATCCTGGGAAAATATTCATAGCTCTTTCTCTGAGCATCGGATTGGAATGCTATAAAATGTGTCCACAAGTACACAGACTGTATTTTTCTATCTATCAATTATAGAGCTAAAGGAGGAAACATTGATAGTGGAAAGTCATACAACTTCGCTCTACTGAACGAGTCCATAATTGGGTCATTGTGGGGGATTGGAAATAGCTTTTCCTTGAAGAATCCAAATCTCGTTAGACCTGTGGCATTTGAAAGAAGCTTTAGAGGGATACTACAGGGCCTAATTTCAGATATTGAGAATTCAAAATTATAGAGATAATTCAATTTCAATATCGAGCTCTTCAAAAGCAAGTAAAAGGTGTGTATTTTTCTTTTCCAAATTGCATAAGTCTTGTTTGAAGAATCAAGTTAAATTGATTCCAAGGGAATTTTATAGAATAGATATCAGTATTGGATTCTAAAATGGCCCCTAAAATGAATTCAACACCCATTAAGCCTTTAGAAGGCTCTACTATGACTCATGAAGAAAAAGAATGGCAACATGACATATCAAAATTACAAGATCAAGTGCAGCAAATTTCGCTCTCGCAAAGAGAAACAAAAAATGACATGGAAGTTTTGATGAAAGGCATGGAAACTAAGATGGATGGTTTGAAGAAAGGCGTGGAATCTAAGATGGATGGTTTGAAGAATGGCATGGAAGCTAATATGGATGGCATGGAAGGTGGCAGGGAATCTAAGATGGAAAACATGAAGAATGACCAAAAAGCAGACATGGAACGTTTGACAAAGTTGATACAAGAAATTTTTCCTAATGGTGAAAAGATAGTAGAGGAAACTCATGATGAGAAAAAAATAAATGTTAATCGTGATTTCATAAACTCTAATTTTGGAGGGAAGAAATATTCCAAAAATGGATATGAGGAATTTTGATGGAAAGGATCTTGTAACATGGATACTACAGATGGAGCAATATTTTGATCTCAATAATGTGCAAACCACAAAAAAGGTACGCATTGCAACTTTACATTTAGAACAAAATACATTTGTATGGCATCGATGGCTTTTCTCCCGTAAAAATATTGTCACTTGGTCAATTTTTACGGAGGAAATGATAGCACATTATGAGGATATACAGAGCAACACCTTCTTTAGCCAATTGATAAATCTCAAACAAAAGGGTTCAGTGGGGGAGCACATTAAGGACTTCCAAAAATTGAATATAAGGGTAATTGGTATTTCAGAGGAACATAGGATTGATCTCTTCATAGCGACTTTAAAGGATAACACGCAACATGAAGTTCACATTTTGGAACCTAATTCATTGGAGAAGGCATTCAGGTTGGCTGGAAAAATTGAATGTAAATTATGGCGACAAGGAAGCCTACCACTCACTTCTATAAAGAGGGAAGTGTTGCTACTCCTAGATTTGCACAACCTACATGGTTGGCACCACAAAAATTGGAAGAAAAAATAGAAAAAGGTCTTTGCTACAGTTGTGATAGCAAATACACTAAAGGTCATAAATGTGCTGAGAAGAAATTGTTTTACATAGATTGTGAAGAGGAAGAAGAAAATGAATAAGAATCTTCAAAAGAAGAGGGTATACACCATGAACTAACCCTAGAAGAGGAAGAAATGAGTCAGACCATATCGTGTAATGCATTGGCAGGAATTACCACTCCTCAAACTCTCAAGATAGAAGGACACATCAAGAAGAAAAAGGTAATAGTGTTGATTGATTTATGTAGTACCCATAATTTAATTCATTGTAAGGTAGCCAAGGAATTGAATTGTTTCCTATAACCAACACCAGAATTTCAAGTGATGGTTGCAAATGCAGGAACTATAAATTTCTCTGGAGAATGCCACAATATTAAGCTAACCATGGGGGAATATGTATTTAATAGTCCAATGCTTTCCATTCCTATGGGAGATGCTGATGTTGTACTAGGAGTACTATGGTTAAAATATTTGGGGACAATAGCTTTTAATTTTCAAGAAATTTTCTTGAAAATTTTTTCAGAAGGAAAGGAAGTCGAATTATGGGGTATTACAGGGAAGCCAGGAAAGATAATAAGCTCTAATGTCATGAAAAAGATTCTAAAGAAAGAACAACAAGGCGTAATTGCACAATTATGCTCACTAGAAATTCCAACATCAAAATCATCTATTTATTTAGATCTCCAAAAGTCTTAGACAATCATTCCAAGGTGTTTGAAACTCCCAAAGGACTCCCACCTATTCGTGATCATGATCATGCTATTCATTTGATTCCAGGAAGTGTTACTCCAAATTTCAGGCCTTATAGATATCCTTATGTCCAAAAGAGCGAAATTGGACGTATGATTGCAGAAATGTTAGAGGCTGGTATAATTCAACCTAGTCAAAATTATTTCTCTGCTCTTGTAATATTGTTACACAAGAAGGATGGATCATGGTTCACGTGTCCAGATTATAGGGATCTCAATAAGCTCACCATTAAAGATAAATTTCCCATTCCTATGATTGATGAATTATTGGATGAATTACATGGGGCAATTTATTTTACCAAGTTGGATCTTCGTTCAGGATATCATCAAATTAGAATGAAGACTGAAGATATTCCAAAAATAGCATTTAAAAATTTTATTATCCTTTTGTGTCAATCTAGCTACTAAATCCTACTTTCCTTCACTTTCAGCAGGAAAATATGACACCTGAAATTGAGCAGGCATTCACAAATATCACTATTAGTGGTGATTACTTGGCCCTTATCTTGTGTGCCAATTGCCTTCACATTGGAGGCCGAACCTTCCCCTAGTACTTTAGCACTATCATGGTTAACCCTACTTTTGTTTCTATATCCAGAAGATTTTTTGTGGTCAAAAACTTTGTTACTAGATAGAAAAATTGTTTTTTCCTCCAAAATAGCCATACCAACTTTAGGAAACACTGTTGTAGTTTCTGATTGCAATTCCCATTTAGACACCTTGTCTGTATTTGCAGATACAAATAACACTTCACCCTTTTTCTCTGTGAGAATATTTTTATCAACAACCATTGTGTCATTGTCATGTGTAGATAGTTGAGATGTAAAACTACTCTCTTGCATTCCATTTATTTTTCTCTCCTAAGCATGCAAACTAGCTAATTCCTTTCCAATGACAGAACTGGAAAAATAAATCAACTCTTTGTTTATGTCAGCATCAGGTGAACTTGACAACTCAAATGGGGAATCAAAAACCACAACAGTCCCATGCTCAAGATGGAGAACATTTCCAAGATCTTGCTTCTCTCTAATTACAGAATTAACAAAATTATTGGAACAACTTTGTCTATTATTATCACTCGTTGATTCAAATTGTTTATTCTTCACAGTTCTAAGTTTTTAATCTGATTTAATGTCATCCTCACTACATGTTGGACTCTTCAATGTTCCTACAAGAACATTATTGTTATCAAACTTCATATCTTCTGGTGCTTCCTTTACTACTCCAACATCCTTTGTAGAAAACTCTATAACTAGCCCAGAAGTTTCTGTTTTTCCTTCATATCCCTCGCAAGAGCTTCCCAAAGATGAAGACATATCAGAAATTATCAATTCAATCACAGATTCTGAATCTTGTAAAGGTTCCAAGATTCCCCTCGAAATATTTCTTTCGGTGGTCTCATCAATAGATGATGAAACTCCTTATATCCTTAACGAGGGAGTGCATGTCCACAACATTAACCATGTTTCCTAATGACTTCTTTGGAAATAGTATATTTTCACATTTTGTGGAATTTATAAATGAACCACAAGGATGGGCTGCAAAATTAGGCTCTGGCAGTGAAGAATGCATAATGGTTTCTATAGCTAGGTCAAAATTAGCCCCTCCATCAACAACTTTAACTGTCTTATGTAGGGCTGTCATTAGAGGATTTGTTGAGGTAGATGATGAATTCTTACTCAAAATTAAATCCTCCACCTACCTATGAGAACCACAAAGTTTAGAATTCTATGCAAAAACCTCCCCTTTTGACTCCCTTTCCATATTTGAAGAGCTTCCTACCAATGACACTTGTTTTTGCATCTGCTACTTTTTAGGCTTATGCTCATATTTTTTCATCTTATTTGAACATTCATTTGTTGAAAGACCTGCTTGTTTTTTAGATACATTTTTATTCTTTTTACTAGTATGATGATATAATCCAGACTCAAGTGCAGAAACTACAGAATAATTTGAAACCGTACCATTAGTGAGATCACATGTTGTCGCAGCAGGCATGTTCACTGGTGATAGATTAACTCCATCTACTTTATCTATAGTCAATACTTCAGATGGAGGACTGATGGAAAACTGTAAACTACAATTATATTCGTCATTGAAAAATGCAACTGCAAGAGAACTTGATTTATTTCCAAGAGATTCTGGCAAGGAGTTTGTCTTTCCATCCAGAAGTTGAACTGGATCCAAAGTGGTTTTTGAAGCCTGTGTGAATGGTTTCAATATATCCATAATATCACCAGAATGGATTGTAGCAAGTTTATTTTTTCCTATTAATGGGTGTGAATTTTTGTCGATTTTTGTCTTTAAAGGTTGATGAAAAGTAGATGAAATGTTACCATAAGACCCAGTTGGCATCGATGAGTATAAAATCATTGGGCAGGAACCACTTAAAGAAACAAAACCTGAAAGTGGAGGTTTGTATGTAGGCAGTCCTGTTGATGGAGGAATGGAATATTTAATTGATGACATAAAATCAATGATCAAAGCAATGAAATGAAATCATTGTGGAAATAAAGATTCAAAACTTGCTCATTTTTGGCATATCAAATATGCTCCAAGTATGGGAACAAACATGAGAGTTGAATTGTCAACTCTCTAGGCTCTTGTCAATGTGTTCAACCAAAAAGATGTCAAAAAACTAAATATTTTGGGGGATTCAAAACTTGTTGTGGATTGAGTTTGCAACAAATTCAACATAATGGCGCCTCATTTGGCTCACATTTTTCATGGTATAAAACAAGTCTATGACAAATTGGATTGGTTCTCTTGTGGCCATATATACCATGAACTCAATACCCTAGCAGACAAGCTCTCCAAGGAGGCTCTCCAACTTATTCCACAAGTGCTAGAATACCAAGAGTATATGAATAATAACTTTGTGGGGGTTTTTTCCTTCCATATATATATTTTTTTCTCACTTATTGCTATATTTTGTGATTATATATGTAAACAATCCAATGATATTATCTGAAAAGTGAGAGACATTTTTCTTAGCTTTTAAAATCTCGCACAATATATAATTGGAACAAACTTTTATTACTAGAAATCAATCAATTACTTCTACATACCACAAAAAGTGGAAAAATATCTATAACCTTTGATCACCATGAAGATCAAAAAACCTTGACAATGGTGTTCTAATAACATTGCCAAATATCCAAAATTGACAAAGCACAATTTAATGAGTTTTGATTAGTCAAAATTACCATGTGGATCAACTACTCATGTCGAAATGATGGTATATTGGATTAGGTGTGGGTTGCACTTGCATTTGAAAGAGTGAACACAACGTGGATAAAGAACATTGACTACACTAGGAACCTCGACAATGGGGTACTAATAACATGGCCAAAAATCCAAAATTGACGAAGTACAATGTAATGAGCATTGATTAGTCAAAAGTACAATGTGGATCAAAAACTCATGTGGAAATGATGGTATATTGGACTAGGCGAGGGTTTCAATGGAAGTGGAAAGAGTGAACACAACGTGAATAAAGATTAACTTGGAGAAGGAATACAAGGAATCGTAGTGTTAGTTGCACGTATAGGGATGGTCAAAAAAGCAAGTAGAAGCATTTGAGACACCATAAAAATTGGCAACTCATTTTTTCTACGAGACATCTAAAAGAGAAATCCAAAAGCACATTTTTTGATATGGAAAAGCTTAAAATCCTCCTTTTGGAAAATTCATCCTTCACATTTGTGAAAATTTTCCATCTACATTTCCCATAGAGATATGTAGAGAAATGTTTCTTCAATCAGCCTGAAAAAGGGAAAAATAAAAAACCCTTTTGCGAAAATGCATTTCCCTCTATGTTTCACCACATTTCCCAAAAGAGATGCATGGAAAAATGTTTCTTGGAGCATCCTACAAGAAAAAGACACCTTGGGAACATGGGAAACATGGAGGTGCCCCCTCCCACCCTAAGGGACACATCCTCGTAGAACCATGGTTATTTCATTCATTTAGTGGCATTTCTGAGTCATCATCATTCATTTGTTTATGAATACAAAGTTTATCATATACTGCTATGTTGAATGGTAAGCATGTGCCAAAGCCCTATAACAAGAGGAGCTGCTTCGGATAGAATCAAGGCCATACCTCAAAATTGCGACTAAACTTTCGTAGTTATAATATCAGCATGTGGACAACAACACAGAGGAAATTCACTATAATGCAGAGACCTTACAAACCATATTTTCTTGATGATCAGAGAGGATTTGGTACTTAATTTTCATTGAGAATAGCATATATTGTCATCTATCGGTAAGGTACACCTATAAGACCTCATTTACAGATACTTCCAAAAGTCTGCCTTGGAAATATTACTTTTATTTTAACAATCAAAGAACTTCTATAACAATTATTGTTGACTAGTGTAAAAGCATAGCTCTGAAAGAATGGAAAGGTAATGTGGGCTATATATAACATGCAAAAATAAAAAACTGAATAAGTAGGAAGTGTTGTTAGCCCAAATCATGTTGTAAACTGACCAGTATTAAACTTTTTCGACTTCATAGCGTCACACTAGTGTGTTTGTAGAAAAAAATTGGTACTGTTGAAGTGGTGTTAGAGATGTTAAATTTGGGTGTGTTTATAAGAGGAAACAACTAGTTGATGACCCTGTAGCCATGAAGTGTAGCATGTTAGTTCCAACTCTAGCTATTTCCCTCACCTTTTATATACTCAAACCATCATTTCATTGTTTCTAAGAGGGAGAAATTGAGTTCCCATGGCATATGATTTGATGAGTAGTTTTAAGGTGGAACCCCTTCGACAAATTATATGGATTGTATGCCATCAACTAAGATATAAAATTTGGTTGACTCGGCCAAAACATGTGGAAAATAGATAGTTATTGTGGCAAATGTAGCTATTTCCCTCACCCTTTCATGTTGAAGCCATCATTTTTTTGTTTCTTAGAGGGAGAAGTTAAATTCCCCAGGTCATATGATTTATGGGTTAAGCGTTAACGATTAGGAGTTTAGGGGTTAATGGGTTAGGGGTTTAGGGATTTAATGGTTTAGAGGTTTAGGGTTTATGGGGTTAAATGGGCTAGGGTTTTATGGGTTTAGGGGGTTAAATGTGTCAGGGTTGAGAATTAGGGCTTAAGGGATTAGGGTTTAATGGTTTATAGGTTTAGGTTTTAGAGGGTTAAATGGATTAGGGGGTTTAGGGGTATAGGTTTACCACCTATTTTGTAACTGAATATATGGACTCATTTTTTCCTACATGAATATAAAATTGAATTACAAAAAAACTAAGGTTCATACATCATTAAAAAATTAATTATGTTTCATACTTAAATTAATAAATTTTCATACCTATTTAGTAAATAGGTCTATAAATATATATTTTAGTGTTTATCAAATGTAAATATGATGATTTAATACTAGATTTTAATGAAATCACATGTTTAACATAAGAAATGTTATATTTATCTATTTATTAAATGTATATATGAAGATTTAACCTTAGATTTAAAACAACTCACAATTTTAATATAAATCAATGAAGTTTAAAGACTAAACTTTATGGCGAGATATTAAATATAAATATAAATATTAATTTGGCAATCTAATTAATATTATAACTTTTGCTAAAATTATGATGAATTCATTCGTGTAAAGTTGATAGATGATACATGCAATTATGTTAATTGTAGATGAATCCATCTACACTGTTAAATTTTAGAGACAAAAGGGTATTCATAATTTTAACACTGTAAATTCAGAGACCCATTTGTCTCTAAATTTTAACACTACAAATGGATTCAAAGACACCTATAGTGAAATGTAACACTTTGGTACCAAAATTTCAATTTTCCATCTATGGAGTGACACAATTAAAAATTACTGACATAAATGACTAAATCATATACTTGTTGTACTTGTTATTTGGCCATATTTTTATTCTTGGACGATAATAGTCATTTATATTAATCATTATTAATTTTGTCACTTATTATCTAGTCATATATTTTAATCCTAAACAAAATTAGTCATTTAAGTTAGTCGATTTTATTTTAGTCACTTATTATCTAGTCATATATTTCCCTATACTAAATTAGTCATTTAAGTTAATCACTTTTATCTTAGTCACTTATTATCTAATCATATATTTTATTCCAAGACTAAATTAGCCATTTAAGTTAGTCATTTTAAGTTCGGTCACTTCAAATTTCTCAAATTTAGTAGTAATTGACTTGAAATAATTGCGGTGACTAGCATTTTTAGTCACCTATTCATTAATTTCATCATTTTTACTACTGAATGTTGACATGGTTTGGCAAAGGATAAAGCTTCCGTATGGCAGTAATGACACCAAAAGATAATGTCTTCTTTAAAGGAATGCTTTTATTTTTTGTATCTAGACAAAGACTATGAATATTACCCTACATATGGGTACACTGTCTAGTGGTTGGATCTGAAAAGAAACAATTAGAGTTTTGAGTTGTTCTTATTGTTGAAATACAATGTATGTCGTTAGGGCTATATAAGAATCAACTTTTTTGTCTTGCTAATAATGGTTCAACCTTCTTTTCGTCAATCAAAGAGATGAAGAACTTTGAATTTGGTCAAGTCTCGAAAGAGTGAAGATTGGAATATTGTGAAGATGATTAGGGGCATAGATGGTCTTTCCTCAAACCTATTTCCGCAGATATAAATAATATATTTCTAGGTTACCTTCCTTTGCACAGCACTGAAGAAAAAATCCTTTCTTCTAGCTACTCTGAAGTGCAACTAAAGGTGTATCATTTGGTGACTAGATTGTGCAATATAATAATTATCAATGGATTGTCCATTATGGAGGCGACAAGGTTCGATCTGCATATGGTTGAGGATCTCAATGATTTGATCGAAAATGGAAATGTTTTTTCGCTTACTCCAAATGAAAATTCCATTGTTTACATACCTCCACTACCTTCGGATATATTTTTTTAGCCTTTGAGCCTTTAAGATGTTTTATTTTTCGACATTGCAAAGACCGTAATCCTCTTTAATGATTTTAAACATTTTATTAAGATCATTGAAATCCAGATGTTGATGTGGTATGGAGGGAAAGGCTATGGTAAAGGTTGATATTTTGGGGATTAATTTTGTTTAAGGGTGCTTTGGAAAATTTGGGATATAGTTTGTATTTTTTTGTTTTTTGCAACCTGTAGAAATTGAAAGGTTCTCTTGCATATCTAGAAGGAAGGTTTTGTTGGAAAGGATCCATGAATAGCATAGCTTTTTATTGTTTGAACAGGAAGTCTTAAGAGGAAATGTTTTTAAACATCTTTATTTGTGTGACCTATTTAGTTATATGTACGAGATCTTTGTTGCACTCGTTTGATGTATGTGCTCGTAAGGCTACACATGTCGATTTTTTCCATGTTTGTATGTGTTTCTTCCACAATGAAGATATATGGTGTAGGAAATAATGTTTTGATGTTTATTTTGGAAATATAATGTAATGTTCCAAAAATTTTGCACATATAAATTTTGGAATATTAGATTTTTCTACTTTCACCTAGGAGAGGAATAAATTGGTAAGGAGGCCCATGAAAAATAAAAATATGAATAAATTCCACGTTAGTAAGGAAGGATATCACCTTAGGAGTTGGTTTTACACTTCCAAGAGTGAACAAGGAAAAATTGGATGGGGAAATAGTGAAGTTTGACTAAGTCAACATGCATTCTTGAGGCAGAAGAAATCACTCAAAGAGACTAGCTCAATGTGAACAAGGATCAACATAGACACATATATGAGAACCAGATTGAAGATCCCTTGGTGTGAACAGAGGCATTGTAGGTGGATTGGTTATAATTGACCAAGACAAAAACGTTGTCACAAAGAGGAGGGAAGCTAGCTAGGGCAACGTAGTTTTGAAAGAGGAAGCTTCATGAAGAAGTCACCTCAACATTGTGTGGGGTCCGGGGTGAGGAGGCTTGCCAAATATAAAAGGAGGGCATAGCATCAAGGGAGAGGTATTCATGTATTCAGCTATCTTGGTCTTGGGACCAATTGCAAGCTTCAATTGTTTAGTCGGAGTTGCTGCACTGCTTAGTGCAAGGAATTCTTGTGCGGGAATTCCATCCTCTCTTTAGATCAGCTTGCTGAATGGATCAAAGGGGAGTGATTTTAGCTTCATTTTATGTATTTTTCTTGGGGCCATTCCTCCACATTCATCCACAGCGCAGTTTACTTTAGAAACTATGTCCTTTTATGCAGGAGCATTGTTGATGGGTTAAACATTGTCTTTGCATGCTAGTCTTTGAGGAGGAGGTGTTCATTTCCCTTCGGGAGTTCCAATAAGAATGACTAGGGCCATTATATGTATTATTCAACATTTATATTTCATGTTCAGTCATGTTAATACAGTGTTGCAGTGAACTACATTATTTTCTGCAGTGCTGCTTTGTACATGCATTTTGTCGGAAACCTTTGTCGGGTGTCTTGTTCTTGCTGTATAAGAGATTAAACCTCCATTTCTTTGCTGTGTGATTAATGTAAACTCTATATCAGACTTATCTCTTAAATTTATACAGAAACACTCATTATAATAATGCATTTCTTGCTTCAATAGTTGTTGCATGAGCTAGGATATGAGGTTTTGGCTTATTTTAGCTACATAGATTTGGGGAGATCTGTTTATATGAGCTAGAGTTATTTATTTCAAATATAATTCCAAATGTGAACTAAATATCATGTCTTCTAAGGGATCCAAGTCCCATTTCTCACTTTCATAGCATTATTTTCTAAAGACAACAGTTTTATGCCCTGTATTGCTGCATTCCCCTACCCGGGAAGGAGAATATAGGCCTATCTCTTGCTGAGGTTCTTTCATTTGTTGGTGTGATGTTATTTTAAATATAATGAGATTATCTAAATTGAAATGCTCATGGTTTTTTGAAGCTCCACATTGGTAATAACTCAGATTATTCCCTGTTCCCAACTTGTGAAGATTACAGTGGTATCAAAGTTGCCATCTTGGCTCAGCCTGTGGATTTCAGATCCAATAAGAATATAAGAAGAAGAGGAGAAGAAAATTATGGAGAGGATGAGCTTACTCTCGTCCATTTTCAGATCCAAGAATAAAGAATAATATAAATGCATTGAAACTCCAAAAGGGTTTCAAGGAGGAGAGAGTTGTAGTGAGACCTCTAGAGGGTTTCAAGAAGCAAAAATAGATGCATGCACTTCCTGTTCTCATACACGAAGTGGGTATTTGGCATAATACAAGTGCCAACCTATGGCTTTCAGGAAGACCTAGATTTTCCTCAGTTTATTCAACTGAGAGAAGGGAAAAGACCTTGCAACAAAGGAGAGATCAGAGGCAATAGATTCCTATTGTCTAAATTTGATGGGTCAACTATAGAAATAGCTTGTGTAAGAAATCCTGAGGCATTCTTCATAATTCATCTAGTGGGAGAGAGGGAGGAAGCTGAAGTTGCAGCGCTGCACCTGGAGGGTGAAGCTAATGCTTGGTGGTGTAGTCACTTAAGCCACACTAGACTGACTTATTTTTATGAGTTCACTTGAGAGCTGATCAGAACCTTTGATGAACAAACATCAAATGAGAGTATACCCACACCACCATGGGAGGAGGCAAATATCAACACTACCATAGCCTTGAGAGAGCAACCTCCTACACCAGCAGTTGGATCAGCAACACATTGAAGAGAGGAACTCTTGCAGCCATAGAAGATTTTCCAAAGGCTCACAAAGGTATGCATAACTTTCCAAGTCTTAACATTTCAGAAAATTTCATGGAAAGGGTTGGAGACTTGTTTGCAAATGGCCCAGGATCAAATAGTATTACTGAGATAGAGCAGCAGAATTGCTCTGCGTTGTGAAAGCTTGAAGGGTTCTACGGAGATTTGAACCATCAACCTATGGACCACTGATGGGCTACATATAACCCTTGAGGCTGGAGTTAAAATTCTTGAGGGATGGAGTGAAATTTTCTCCAAACAAACTCATGTAGAAGCAAATGTTCATCTGAGGGTTGACACATGAGAGAGCCAGAACACCCTGGAGTAGGGTTATAGCACTTTCAAGAAGTAGCAACAAGGCGGCTTTTCCTTTAGCCCACTTGGATCCTTACAGGTTCTAGATGATCATGGGTTATATATTTTCTCTAGGAGATCTCCAAGGAGCTGCATTTCAGCATCCCATGAAATGAAAGGAGAAGAATCGGATATGGGAAGATGGTAGACCTCATTGGAGGAATGCCAATATGGAGGAAGATAGGAGGCATCCACATGGATTTGAGTGGATATGGATGGGAGGCAAGAGATTGGTAAGCCTCTTCTAAGTCTATGACACCGGGAAGCAAGAGGCAATGTTGCATTGGCTACTCTTGAGAGAGTTTGGTCAACCTATGACATGTCCTTTTCCATGGGGTGAGAAGAGGAAGGAAGATTGGCAGGATACTTTCATCATGGGGCAGCAAGGAGTGTGGATGAATTATGGTGATGTGATCATTATGTTTTCACCACATAGGTTGTATGATGGAGGTATGGTGAGGCAGCAAAGTCATTTTTTGCTTTTTAGGATTGGGAGAGAGCAAGGGCAGATTTTCTCTCACACTTGGCATGATGTTTCAGGAGAAAGGGATGGCACTAGCATAGTGCAAAGAGAAGCACCTCTATCTTGGGAGGATCTCTACATGTACAACAGCATTTTGGGAAGAGTCTTTGACACAATCTATGTCAAAGAATTGAGCTTTGAAATGATAGTCGCCCTACTCCAAAGGCTAGCAGCACTATCACTTAGGAGCTTCGATTGCTTGCTAGAGTGTTGCCAAGACCACTTCACAACTAATGCACCATGGAAGCATGTAGAGTATGGGCATGAAAAAGTAATGGATGTGAGTATCCATTACTATTTTTTGACCTTCATTGCTTGGATTCACAAGAACAAGGAGAAAGATCTACATGCATCATTTGTGGACTTTCCTTCCATGCATTTTTATGCATACCATCCCTCAATGGAGGAGTTCACTTGGGAGGGCATTCCATTGAATGTATATCATCATATGAGGAGATGGAATATGAAGAAAATGTTAGCACAACCACTTCCGTCTCATCTGCAGCAAGGGAGAATTTACTTTTGAGCCATTTTAGCTCAATGACCAAAGTACATGATGGAGGAGGTAAAATTTTGTTTTGTATTTTACACTTCCTTATCTATATGAGCATCATATCATACCAAGAAGAGTCTTTCCTTCTTGCATATTATATTTTTATGTACTTGAGGCCACTTGCAGCGTTTATGATGGCCATTCTATTTGTGGATTGTGGGGGAATGCCACATGGTTTTCGGTGTGCATCATTGGCGCCAAATTATGCTTTCATGATTCCCTTTTGTAAAATGAATGTGGCAGCAAACAAGTGGCTGAACAAACACTTGTTTCACTATGTATTGAGGCAGGAAAAGAATGCCCTGCGTTGGTTCCATGTTTGGGACTATGTTCTACCTCCTTGTTTTCATATGTTTATGCTTCCATATTATGCTGCTAAAACATTGATTGTAGGAAGCACCATTGGAGGAGTAGCATAAGAGGTGAAGAGGCCCATTGAAAAGATGATTCTTCACATTATACAAGCTGCATATTTCAGAAAGAATAGTGGGCAGACCTTGATTGCCATGCTGTACATCTTTCCTTCAAGTGAGAGGTCTCATTTGGGAGGTTTTGAGTTCTTCGAGGAGATACCTCATGGGTGTTGGATTTGATGGGGTGGCTTGGGTTTTTCTTGAAGACTGTTATATTTCAGCCATATATCAGCAAAAGCCCCATATATATCATAAGTGGAGAGAGGAGAAATAAGAGATGTACATTTTGACTCCACACAGTCAGCTATGAAACCCACCTTCTTTGCAGGAGCTCAAGGTGGAAGAGATCCTTAATGAGTTGCCATACTGGAGGGTGACTCATTTTGTTTGGTTGATAGCTTGGGGAGGAGAGATTCAAATGGGGATGATGAATCCCAATCTATATCAGCCCTCATGCTTCAAGAGAACCTTCAAACAACCCATTTTTGCCTCCATGGATGTTTCATTGTCACATCATGTTAGCTATTTGGGATGTTCCCCAATAGATGGCTTGCACACTTGGGAGGAGCAACTTGGAGATATATTGATGATAGAACACCTTGATCCTTGGAGGATTGCATCATATGAGGTTGCTACATGGGAGGAGAGGATATTCTTCAGTCTTATCCTTGCAGTTGCTTGAGGACAAGCAAAATTTGGGAGGGGAGGACTATAATGTTCCAAAATTTGCACGTAGCAATTTTGGAATATTAGATTTTGCTACTTTCGCATAGGAGAGGAATAAATGGGTAAGGAGGCCCATGAAAAATAAAAATATGAATAAATTCCATCTTATTAAGGAAGGATATCACCTTAGGAGCTGGTTTTACACTTCCAAGTATGAACAAGGACAAATTGGATGGGGACATAGTGAAGTTTGACTAAGTCAACATGCATTCTTGAGGAGGAAGAAATCACTCAAAGATACTAGCTCAATGTGAACAAGGATCAGCCTAGACACACATATGAGAGCTATATTGAATATCCCTTGGTATGAACAAAGGCATTGCAGGTGGATTGGTTATAGTTGACCAAGTCAACAGCGCTATCACAAAGAGGAGGTAAGCTAGCTAGGGCAACACAGTTTTGAAAGAGGAAGCTTCATGAAAATGTCACCTCAACATTGTGTGGGGTCCAGGGTGAGGAGGCTCACCAAATATAATAGGAGGGCATAGCATCAAAGGAGAGGTATTCATGTATTCAAATATCTTGGTCTTGAGACCAATTGCAAGCTTCAGTTGTTTAGCTGGAGTTGTTGCACTGCTTAGTGCAAGGAATTCCTGTGCGGGAATTCCATCCTCTCTTTAGATCAGCTTGCTTAAGGGATCAAAGGAAAGTGATTTGAGCTTAATTTTTTGTATTTGGCTTGGGGCCATTCCTCCATGTTCATCCATAGCACATTTTACTTCAGTAACTGTGCCCTTTTCTGCAGGAGCATTGTTGTTGGGTTAAACATTGTCTTTGCATGTTAGTCTTTGAGGAGGAGGTGTTCATTTCCCTCTGGGAGTTCCAATAAGAAGGCATAGGGAAATTCTCTATATTATTCAGCATTTATATTTCATATTCAGTCATGTTTAATAGAGTGTTGCAGTGAACTGCGTTATTTTCTACAATGCTGCTTTGTACATGCATTTTGTCGGAAACCTTTGCCGGGTGTCTTGTTCTTGCTGTATAAGAGATTAAAACTCCATTTCTTCACTGTGTGATTAACGTAAACTCTATATCAGACTTCTCTCTTCAATTTCTATAGAAACCCTCATTATAATAATGCATTCCTTGCTTCAGTAGTTGTTGCATGAGCTAGGCTATGGGGTTTTGGCTTATTTTAGCTACATAGACTTGGGGAGATCTGTTTATATGAGCTAGAGTTATTTCTTTCAACTCTAATTCTGCTTGTGAACTATTTATCATGTCTTCTAAGGGATCCAGGTCCCATTTGTCACTTTCATAGCATTATTTTATGAAGACAGCAGGTTTATGCCCTGTATTACTGCATTCCCCCACCCGGGAAGGAGAATATAGGCCTATCTCTTGCTGAGGTTCTTTCATATACTCATGTGATGTTATTTGACATCTAAATAGCTCCTCTACATTGAAATTCTCATGGTTTTCTGAAGCTCCACATTGGTAATAACCCAGATTATTCCCAATAGTGTAGCTATTCCCAACTTGGAAATATTACATATAATTTTTTAAACATTGGTTTTATATGTCTATCCTCAAAATTAGAAGTATTTTTTGTTGGAATTTAAATTTATTTTTTGTCGATATTTAATACATATTTATAGTTTTGGGAGGTAAGGAATTAAATTTTCTTTAAGTTGTATTAGCAAATACTAGCTTGATAGGGAGTTGGCAAACTTCATTTGAAACGATTTTAAATTTGCTGTATAAATGTTGAGCGAAGGAAGAAGCAAGAGTGGTGCGAAAATACATCGCTCTCCTGGTACTCACAAAAAACAAAATGAATACCAAATAAGATGCTATCATTAGAACAAGGATGTGGTTTGAGCGTGAAGAATATTCGATTACCAACAAAAAAAGGAGCTTCAAAAAATTTCCTAGATGAAAGGGATGTAGATCATAAGTGAAAAATTAGAATTTCTTTGACCTGACGAAGATTTTGTTTCCAAGATCACTTTTGTGCATGTTTGTGATGCCAAATAATTGACTTTTTTTATAGCTTTGTTAACATTGGTCTTGTTTGGGAAGAGAGAGGTCATTTGCAGAACAAGCATATTTCATTTGAAAACAATGAAGTGAATACAATTTTGGAAGATTTCCAAAATGATGGAATTGAACAATTTACGACATCTGATTTGGTTATTAATAGTGAGATGGCTCCCGAGATGGATGAAAATTTGGGTGGTGCTACTAGTAATGTGGGTTGGGGAATTTCTTCAACTATATAGTGAATATAGTCATGCCTCTTGAATATGTTCATAATGTATTTGTTGCAACAACACAAGGGATTCAAGTTTTTTCCTTTTCCATTCTTTTTATTTCTTGTTGTTGTGAAATTTTTTCTTGTATATTTTTTTTTCTTTAGAAAAATCTGTTATGTGGGATTTACGATTGGGGAAAAAAGTATTTCCCCTAGACCTAGTGGACTAGTCTATGACAACAAAAGACAAAGAATATAAAGTTTTTTCCTTAGAGAAATTGAAGAATGAGAAAGAATCTTACTTGGAATCTATCACAAGATTTGATTTCCTCCTTGCTTGTGGGCAGTGATTGTAACTCCAGATGTCATACTTAGAACTTCCACATACAAGAAAAACAATCCAAGGATCTACAACATCTACGTATAATAATTAAATTACTTTATTCAATGAATCAAAAAGGTATTGACGTATATGAAGATAAATGTGTTACAACACAGATAGGAAAACAAGATACTCTTTTTATTAATAGAAATAGGAAATATTTTACAACCAATAATAGTGGATGATCTTGTAAGGATATCCCCAAGTTGACTTTTCCTTCCTTGTCACAAAGCACACTTCAATGTCACCCAAATTCACGAAGATGATGGCTCTCTTATATTCAAGGCAACAACATGAGGGCATAATCTATCTCAAAAATTAAGCCCTGATGCTATGGACGATAGTAGATTTATAGGAGAGGTAGGGTATTTTAGGATGGGAGGATGAGCTAAAGGGATAAGAGGAGAAATTTTCAAAGTAGGATCAAATAGGATTCACATGGTAAATGGTTAAAACAACCTCCATAAGATTCGAAAATAGGAAGCTTCACAAATAATTTTAATTTTATCAAATTTATAGAATAAGTGCATGTGTAGAAGGGAGCAACTAGCTCTGATCAATGTTGGTGCAGAAAAGGGAAATAACGTTGAACGCGGGTGTCTAAGGGGATAGGATGCAATGGGGTTAAAAACACTGATTTTGAGCAGTTAATCCTAAAAACTCTGACTTTTTAGAAAGGTCATGCTTGGTGGTTTGTTTATGCATGATGAAAACATGTTCATGGCTCTTGATTGATTCATTTTACAGTCGTATGGACAATATGTGACAAAACGGCCTATAACAGATTTCTCCCTAAAGTGCATAATTAGAAGCGTAAATTGATGACTGAAGTGATTTACCTTGTGAAAAGTAAGGATTAAGAAAAATGGTGGAGATAATAATATTTTATAATACATTTTCATCATGATATCTTTTCTAAGGGAGGAGTAACCATGCTCAAAACAGAAGCTAACATAACATGTACAATGATCAAGAAGTATTTTCCACTCATGATAGAGAGTGGACCCATGATTGGATGACTATGTGTATGCTCATAGTCATCATACTTTGTAATTTGGTGTTAATATTTAAATCACAACTTGAATGCAGGGAACTAGATCTGGGGTCTTTTATCTCATTCATTCGATCGTCCACTGTACGATTCTAACCATGTGAGTAAATGAGTTGAATTCGAACATGGTAGACACCATCTGATTACTAAACAATGATGTAACTCGTTAACAAATTCGAGAGAAACCACTGATGAAGTTAATGGATCTGAAGGTACTATATTACAATCCATATGGTGTGAATTGGTGAGCCAAAGTCGAACATAACACAAAATATTTCGATCAAAGATCACTGATGAAAACTCATCGCCAAGAGCGAGGAAACTTTCCATTGACATATGCAAGCCCTAAGGAACGAATGGGAGTTTCTAAGTCAACTTCCTGGATAATGAGCTGATGTCGACAGGGAGAGAGCCATCGTAGGAGGGCCTTGATGTCACAAGGTTTTCACTGGGGTAGAAACACCAAGCTACTTCCTTTCATATTGGGGTATATATATTGAGGGGAAAATGACATAATATATTGAGCATATATTAGGGGGTAAAGGGTTTTTATATTGGAATGTTTAAAACATGGAGCTCAAAGTTAATGAAAAAATATAAAGGGGTATAAAAAATGTTAATGAAAAATTGGATACCTACAGTATATAGTGAAGTTATTGGTTTTTAAATTGGGAAGGTCTATTGGGTTCATATTGGTAGGGGGTTGAATAATGTGATTTTTAGATGTATTTTCCAATATGTAGTCAAATTATGGGTTTTGTTTTGTATGCCACAAATGCATGTGATGTGTCATAGATTCACTTAGTGAAGCCCTAGATACCCCATGAATGACACGAAATAGGTATCAAGATTTGAGACAGAATGATGATGATGTGGAATTAGTTCAAGAACAATAGACATGATTTTAGGCTTAAGAGTATTGCAAATTATTGCAGAAGATATCAGTTGAAGGAATTCCCTTGAACATATTAGCGACACTTTATGGAGTTGGGCGCATTGACCCAAAATCAAATTTGGAGGCTTTGATATGGTGTAAAGAACAAACAATACAAGAATATTTCACAACCTAGCTGTCATGGATATGAAGTGAAAGAGTGTCATGTTCAAGAGCGACTCACTGCCATTAATAGGTGGAGTATCACATTTTCCCAATTTCCCCAACCATTTCTAGTTAGTACCTATTTAATTTTCAAAATATCGAGGAGGATGTTATCACCTATATTGACCTCAGATTGAAGGAAGGCAAGCCAGGGTAACCACAAACCACGCTTAACCTTGTAGCTAGCCCTACAAGGCAAGGAGAGGGCTCTCTCCGCAAGGAATCTCAGTCAAGGATGACTGTGGAAAAAATATTTTAGGCTAGGTATAGTAGCTCGAAAGGTTTTGATAGATTTTGTTGGTGTTTATTGGATCAGACGGAGCTGTGCATTTTAAGTTTGGGAAATTAATTCAGAAATGTAGGGTATTCTATGGGGCAAGGTAGGCATGAACTTTAACACCTTTGGCTTAATGATGTGAAGTTTTTATATTGGTGAGGAGCTCAGGAGGGCATATGAGATGAATCCTTCTCAAACAGTAGAAAACATAAAATATTGAATGATTTCCCAAGGCAGAGCACTCTAAAAATGGATTCTACCTATCTAACTTGAAAACATTCAATAGAAATTAATGGAATGAATGATGGCAAACATAAAACATTTAACAAACGATTACAAAAGAAGAAACTGTGCTAAAATTACATACCGCAGGGATCCCATAAAAATAGCTGCAAATCTTCTTAATTTCCTGCAAAGCTGATTACAAATATTGTACAATCAATCTTAGAGAACCCAAGTGATTCCAACCCCTACAAATGACTAAAAAATTACATTAAATAGACTAGCCTCAGGGGGCGAATCTGTAAAAAGAGGAACTATTTCACCTGCCCACAAACAAAAACCTGAAGATAGAAAAACCCAACGATATACCTCTGAAAGAGAGGAAACTTTATACTCGACCATTTGGCAGTATTATCTGTTACATTTACTCCAGCCAATGGAAAGAAAACAAATCTAGAACCAATTTTCCACCACATTTATCATTTTTCGTCGTTTCGTGAGTTGGTGCTGTAATGTTCTCTGCATTCACAGTTACTTATGACCTTAACAAAATGCTCGCCCCTTTTAAACTTTTTGCTGAAGAAAACCCTTTCAAACAAATAAAAAGAATGTGCCTCATTTGAATGGAGAAAAGCCATTTTTCCTTAGAAATGAGCAGAAAGAGAAGTTGTGGGCCATGGGAATCGCAATCGCAAATGGAAGAGGAGCGGGAATGTTCTAGGCGGAGGAAATCACGATATGTGATGAGCGATGGAGCGATGAACGAGGAGCGACGGGCGATAGAACGATGCGATGCAAATGATGATCGCATTGGCGGAGAATTATGAAGCAATGTGATGGAGGATGAAGCGGCGATGCGATGCGATAGAGGATGAAGCGATGTTGCGATGCGATAGAGGATTATCGCATCGGTGGAAGCGAGATGGCAGGGTTCGTCATTGTGAGAAATACGATATGCGATGATGTGATGCGTTTGCATCGGAGCTGTAGGAGACAGCAATACAAAGATTTTCCAGTAAAGGGAAAATATAGAAAAAGGTAAGAATTTTAAAGTTAAAGGCTAGTGAAGTAATGGAAAAAAAGGGCAGAGCTATGTTTTTTGAGTCATTTATTCATATGGGCATATTTTCCGATCCAAAAGCTGATTTTTGGAGTATGATATACCCTTGGAAAGCTTTTTCTGAGTTTCTTCTATTGAACATGCTTAGAATATGATTTTCACTGAAAATTATGTATGGAACACTTTTGAAAACCAGACAAAGAAAAATCCCCTTTGACCCTTGGTGATGGGCTGTGAAAGACTAACATTGGCTTTATGGAGATAGCAACTTTTGAAGTTCAAATTATTACATATGGAAACATACAATTACCTAAGAAATGATACTAAAAACAAAATACTCTATTTTCACCTCAAAACATGGTTTTGAGGTGAAAATTACATTAAGCTTAAAAGAACAACTATTTGACTTTTCCAGATACTATGATTTGAATTTATTTGGCATCCTCATGTCCTTGTTGATATTTATTGAAACTTTCATCATTAATTTGACTATGGTGGAACCCTAAAACCTAATGAGACCAACACCTATGACCTAATAAAATGAACTGCAGAGTGAAAATGAATCATGAATGAATACCATAGAGAGGAGAACCAGCAAGTATTTTTCATGAGGGAAAAATAATGAAGTGATCCCAACCATCAGTGGATCCATGACCTAATGGAGTGATAAAAAGTTATAGTATGCGACTCCTACTATGAAAATGCAAAAGAGAAGATTTTTATCACTGATGGCAGCATGAAAAGACTGACACCAACATTTGCTCCAATGGGGATGGTAGCTCCTTGGAGGTGCCAATAACATCGTAGACCTAGTAGCCTTATCCATTGGGCAATACAGTCAAAATACTTCAAAGACTGAAAACTGACACAATGTAGACTGACTCATGACTCAAGCCATGACTGTAAACTAAATAAAAACTGGCAAACCTTACACATATCATTCAAGTTTTATAGCCTTCGCTTCGGGCCCCAAGCTTCAATGACTATGTACTTGAAATCTTACCAAAAATGAATATGGCATGTACAATGACTGTGACATAATTTCAGAGAATCATCTTAAAAGTAGTAGTGCTTCAAGAGCTTACCATTCACTGGCCCTCCTGGGAAATCTTGACCATCCATCTCTGTGAGAAGAAAAGTGTTCTATCCTCTGTATGCTGAAATCTTATACAGTCCTTTCCATAGGTTATCGAACTTACCATGCTTTCCTTTGTCCTCATTTTGTGCATCCCATCTTAGCACTACATCTTCTAACTGAATTTTTTCTGCTTTGGTTTTGTGGTCATAGATTTTATTTATTTTTTCCTACAACCGGAAAGTGTTTTGAGAAACTTTTTCCCTTGTTTTCTGAAGGTGCATCATTTGATTGATCATTCACTAAATATCATCCTCTTCACTGCCAGCTTCTTGTAGTAATCTCATGACCAGAATTGTAAGTGATATAGGAAATACTGAATCATTGCCATAAACCAATTCGAATGGTGACATACCTATGGATTTCTTTCTACTAACTCTGTCGGCCCATAATGCGTTAACAATTTTTAGATGCCAATTCTTCTTATTCGCTTCCAACATTTTCTTGATTATATTCACCAAAGTCTTATTTCATGACTCTTCCAATCCATTTCCCTGCGAGTATTATGCTATTGAATGGCCCAGTATAATATTTTACTTATGGCAAAACTCCACCATCTTCTTGGATTTAAATGCCGCTGCATTATCTGTTATGATCTTGTGAGGGCAACCAAAACGAAACAAGATATTTTATTCTAAAAATTGAATAATTACCGTATATGTTGATCATAAACAACTCCCTATTAAAATTTTCGTATGCAATGTGGCTTAAACCTCTCAAATCCCCTCTGTCAGCCTCAAAAATCCTTTTTCTACCTATCGTTGTCGTCTCCTGCCTCTAAACCGCATTATAAAAGGCCGCAAATTCCATGATTCTCATATAATCGGGCCCTAGCCCCTTTTGGCCAAGCCCCTGCACCTTTTCCTCCACGTGACCCGCACCCGAGACCGAGAGTTTAAGCCCCGGGCGCTATATCGCAATTGGAGCCGTCAGGCGGGCGTTTCCCTTTGTAACATCAAAAAAAAGTTCCGATGCGATTGTTTTATTAAACAAAGTCCCGCGACACATTCTTTACCATTGATCTGACATAAATATCGGACGGCGGAGCACTAATCGCACTCCCTGCCTAATCGCAATCGGAAGTCTTAATATGTGCCACCCCGCCCCCCTCCGATTGCGATCCCCCGATCCACTTCTCCACCATCAATCTCCCTGCCATATCGGACGGTCCAGTGCTAATTGCTCCGTCGCAATCGCAGCGTTCAATCGCATCCCCTCTTCCCCGCCCCCTGATTACGATTGCTCCGATCAAATCCTAGCCTTCCATCTCCCTGTTGATCCAACGTTCAGCGCTCAATCACTCCCCGACCTCTGATCGCAATCACAAGTCTGAACTCCCGATCCCTGATCGCAATGCCCCTCTGATTGAATGTGAACCGTCGATCTGATCTCTGGATCAAACGGTCAATGCTCAATTGCGCTCCCACCACCGATCGCAATCACAATTTTGAAATGTGTCACCCCTGTCCCTCCTTTGATTGCGATTGCCCGATTCAATCACAGCCATTCATCCATATTTGAAATCAAGGGCCCAGATCTTATCGCATCAAGCCCGTCTCTCTTTCCCTTTTTCCCTCTAAACGAATCTCCACCGTTGATCCCCGGGTAAATCCAACGGCCATCGCTTCCCCTGTCCCAATCGTAATAAAAAACTTATATAGTGTGTTCCCCTTGCTCCTCCCGATTGTGATGCTCTGATTTGATCCTGACCATCCATTAGATCTAGGATCTAATGGTCAAGATTTGATCGCCCTTTGCCTCCGGCTGGGTCCCCCCTCATCGCATTTCATTGCATTTCCTTCGCATTTCTTTGTATTTTGTTCGAAGTTTAAAGTTTAAGACTTTACACGAAAGTCTTATATTTCATATTTGTTCCGCCCACTTTCATATATTATTCCGTTGTTTGATCTCTGCCATTGATTTTCATCCCCAAACCACGATCGAATGGTCCATAAGCATGTTTTGGTCAAACCCTATTAGTTCGCTGTTTACACCATATCAAAAGCATTTCCCATCATCATTTCGTGTAGAGCCACCATTTCACCACCGCTGCGTAGCCATTCTGCCCGTCCTCCGTAACCATCCACCTCCTCTGTGCATGGATTTCTTAATACAGTTGCATGTTTTGCAGGGTGCAGGCGTTAAACACCACCATGATTCACAGTCGCTGTTATAGCAATGCAGAGCCCGAGAGCACAGGAAAGGGCCATGTTCAGAAGTGAAATCATGGAGAAAGGTCCAGAATGGTATGCCGACAAGACTTTCATTAAAGGAACAGAGTTTAAACTCTGTACAATCCTCCCCAGAGCTATTAAAGCACAAATTTCACAGTCAGAGGCAAGCATGGAAGTGGCAAAGGAATATCAATGGAGCAGTAGAGAGTTAAAGGCATGCAATTGAAGAATTTAAGCCTTATTTCAGTAATTTCGAAGGCAAAGTACCGTACTAAGGACCGCGAGATCACTTGAAAGGCTCAGCGCACAAAAATCAAAGCTATCAGGGTTCTCATATTAGCAGATTTGTTCTAAAGGACAAAGTGCCCATATTACTTCTATATTTTACCATGTTCCTGAAGAAAGTTCTGCACTGATCACAGTCTGAAGCGGCCAAGAGAATTTGTTTTGAAGTATGGTCGACCTTTGTATCTTTATTTCACTTTCTTGTTCATTCACCAAAAAGTACTACAGAGTACTGCAGCCAGGTACAGCAGAGACATACCTGAATTAAATGGAAGCCTGACGAAGACCATTCTTTCCTCCAGAGAGTACTAGAGATAAATGCGCTGATTTTAAACAGAATGGGCTTCGACCCTTTTCTCTTCTGAGTTTTAATTCTACATTTAATTGTCCACCTACCACCTCTACTCCTTTCTCAGCTATAAAAACCCAGAAGAAACACATTGTAAAGGTTATAGATTTTTATCAAAAAATTATGCAGTGAAAGGATTTTTGTATACAGTTTGTAAAACTCTTGTATGAAGGCTCAGAGCCCATAGGGTTTCATTGAGGAGGAGTTCTATCTATCAAAGACGATTCAGGTCTTTGGTATTTCATAGTCTGTAACTCTCTTTTATATGTTATTTAATATATCATTTAATCTCATCCATCCTTCTTGTATCATGTTTTGGAATGCGAGTGGCTCACTGATTTCTGGTAAGGATTCATCCTAGTTGATGCCGATACTTGGATCAGTCAAGCGCTTTAAATATGGCTCATGCATGATATTCTGTTCCATTATTCAGCTAACCGCACTTCTACTATATTAGTTTCTCTAGGAGGGTGCTTTTAAAATGCTATTATCATGTACGGATTCTTATATTGGTAAGCCCATGCATGGTGGTATTGTATATCTGGGTATCAGCTCAG